>CM062297.1:261025053-263425053 GCA_031216915.1 Pictodentalium vernedei
TGTGCCAAAGGAAATTGTGGACGTACGAAATAACGTACTAACGTACTAACATACTAACGTACGTACATACGTACGTACGTACGTACGTACGCCGACGGACGAGAAGTGATGGCAATAGCTCAGCTTGACTTTGTCAAGTTGAGCTAAAAAAACGGTTCCGCATGTAGTGACTGTAAATAGTTCAAGATGCATATTGGAGAAAAGTAAAAAAAAAAGTTTAATTGGGGTGAGGGGGGTGGGGGTAGGGGGTGGTGGTGTTTGTTTGGGTTTTTAACCACAAACTTGGAGTCACCCTACCAAGCTACAATGAAATCCCTTCATAATTATGGCCTGTGGAATATTCTAAAGGTTTTCGGCTTCGGGCCTCTGTTGCCGTCACAGTTGCCCAAAAAGGGGACGTTCTCATCTAGATATTATATGAAGTCAACCTATCACGTTACAATGAAATCCCTCCATAAATATGACCTGTAGACTGTGCTAAAGGTATTTCGAGCTTCGGGCCCCTGTTGCCGTCACAGTTGCCCAAAGGGGATGCTCTCATGTAGACATTATATGAAGTCAACCTATCAAGTTACAATGAAATCCCTCCATAAATATGACGTGTAGACTGTGCCAAAGGTTTTCGAGCTTCGGCAGCCATCATGGTTGAATGATCGCAACCAAAAGGGGACATTCTCATCTGGGCATCATGTGGATTGAACCTACAAAGTTACAATGAAATCCCTTCATAAATATGACTGTAGACTGTGCTGAAGGTTTTCGGGTTTCGGGCACCTGTAGCCGTCAAAGTTGCCCACACGTCCAAAAGGGGACTTTCTCATGTTGACATTATATGAAGTCAAGTTAGTCAACGTATCAAGTTGCAATGAAATCCCTCCATAAATATGACCTGTTGACTGTGCTAAAGGTTTTCGGGCTCGGGCACTTGTGACGGTTGATAGATCACGCCCAAATGGGGAAATTCTCATGTAGACATCATACGGAGTCATCATATCAAGTTACAATGAAATTCATCCATATTAAACATGACCTGCAGACTGTGCTAAAAGTTTTTGGGTTTCGGGCTTGGGCAGCCATCACGGTTGACAGATCATGCTCAAACGGGGATGTTCTTATCTAGGCATTATACATAGGCATTCTATGAAGTTGCAATGAAATCCCTTCATAAATACGACCTGTAGACTGTGCTAATGGTTTTCGGTTTTGGGCTCGGGCAGCCATACCGGTTTACTGATCACGACCAAAAGGGGACGTTCTCATGAAGACATGACCTAAACCTGCATATGAAATTTTGTGACGATCAGACAAGAACTACCGGGTATAGCCTGTACTTGAAGGTTGAATAAAAAACTTTAACCACAAACTTTAACCAAAACTCCAAATGTCAACTAAACAGGAAAAGAAAAAAAAACCCCAAAAAACACTTGAACCTTCAGTAAAAAACTTTAACCAAAAACTCTAAATGTTAACAGACGGACAGATGGATGGACGGACAAAAGTCATTACTATACCCCTTACTGTAAACAGTCGGGCTAATAAAAACTCCAGCTGTATACAGAATATAATTATGGACAAAACAGCTTCCTCATAGTTACATACCTATCAAGCCGGAGGAGAGGTAAAAAAAAAATCCCCCCCCCCCCCCCCCGTTTCTTTTCTTTTGAAGGATTCTTCAAAAAGAAAGAGGGTAGTGCTCTGGAATCAGTAAAATCGGTACCAAAAAACAATATAAATATTCGTTGAACGGGCACTCAGGTATTAATTTATTATTAATAAATGGTGCTTAACGCCACTTCAGAAGTTAAGGCTATAGTGACGATCCCGGTAATTAATATTGCCCGCTATTTAACGTACACCGTAGACGGCGTACGCAGATAGGTCGAAAACCTGCGATATAATATATAACATGTCCAATCGAACCACAATGAACGATCTCTGAAGAGTAAACACACTTCCGAGTAACCAACAGGCGACCCCATTCAGGTGTGCAATAAATTCCAGAACACTCCCTGACATGTACTATCCGATATCTTTGACACTATAAATGTGCACATATTCGAGTTGAGTACCGACATTAATAGAAACCTGGATCAAGAAATGGAAGTAGGTATGATTAACAGACTCCGACACGGACCGCCCCCAAAATAATTCATAATTTCAAAGGTCCATAACATACAATAAAGTGTTAGCCTAATAATTATTATGCACGTGAGTATTAAAATCCCACATGTAATCATCTGAATACCAGTTAACTGGTTATGCAGCCTCCGAGGTACCAAAAGACTAGCAATTTAATTATGATGAAATATGCGCTCGTATAATGACATATAGACAAATAATCACAGGAGACCAATCCAACCACTTTTTATACGAGGCTTGCTGGAAGAAAACTACGCCTTGCCCGTCAATCGCCTCTAAACATATTGGCGGTGTGTGTGTGTGGCGGAGGGAGGGGTGGAGGGGGAGGGGAGGGAGGGAGGGGAACGGATTCAAAGTCATATCGAACCCTCCTCACCCGCTTTACTTAATTGTTCTTGTGTTAGTCATAAAATAATATAGGAACCGCAATGGTTACCTTACATCTAACAGACTCCATATGCCACTATGGGCGGAGAAGGACGTGAAGAACAAAAACTTCCCCCGATGAAGAAGGTCCTCTCGTGAAGGAAGCTTCTAGGGAACGTACCATAACAGACACTTGAGAAAACTGCTCCAAGGTATGTGATGACAGAGGTGCTACTAGTAGAATTCACAACGAGACTGTTTGATCTTAAACATAATCTACTGAATCAACTGAATTGGAGGATTCGCGTATCCTATCATCCATCCCCATGAGATCGGCAGAGCGTCTACTGCATGCGTTCAATGGTCTGGGCATGGCGGCACAAACGACGGTACCTGATTGTTCTGGTGCGTTGCAAACGGATCTATCATGGGGCAATCCATCTGGTAGCAAAACTGTCCAACTACTCACTTGTTGAGCATCCATTCCAATTGCAACAGGCGACCTTTCTGAGAAAGCGAGTCTGCTAGTATGTTCAGACGACCTGGTATATGACGGATAAAAAGATGAACATGATGATTCATGACGTATTAGAAAAATCTTCTCCGTTAGATGGAATAACAGAAAATGAATGGGTGCCGCCCTGGCTCCCGATGTTTGCTACTACTGTCGAGTTGTCCAACCAAATTGAACATGGACGTCCATAATTATGTGAATCCAATGCTGTAGCGCTAGCTAATTAACATCATCTAGCTGATGTTAATGAGTCTCTCCTGGAACCGAGGGTCCCAAAGACCCTGACACCTCAAGACTGTGGGATTTAGGGTCGCGCTCCAACCCGTCTGACTCACATCCGTCATAATCGAGAAAGCCGGATCCGGCAGTTGCAGTGTAACTCCCTGAGTTAACCACTAAATATCTGCCCAATTGAACCCTTGCTTTACTAGGTCCATTAAAACAATACTGGTTCAAGCAAAAGCGTCTTCACATTCCAGTTCTGGGTAAAGAATATCTGGAGGGGACGTGCACACAGGCGGCCCATTGGAATGAGATCCACAGCCGCTCCGCACAGCTCCAACAGTTGCATGAATTCTCTCACTATTAATGCGTCTCAGTGTAGACAAAAGCGAGCATAACAACTGACTAATTTCGCTCTGGGTAACGGCAGGCGAACCAGATTGTTGTGAGTCTCAAAGCTCAATCCCAAATGAATAGACGACTTGTACGGAGCTAGATCTGACTTTTTCTCCTTACAATGAAACTGAGACGTTGGAGTAATAGAATCAGACTCTGAACATCGTTCTGAAGAATAATTCTGTTGCCGTATCCCTGTAGAAGGTCGTCCAAGTAAGCTGACGTTACCGCAGACAAATGAGCTCGTAAGTAAGACATTACCGAGTTCATTATTCGAGTGAAATGCCTAGGGGGCCAAATTCATACCAAAGCATATTGTTCTGAACTGGTACACCTTCCCTTGTACAGCGGACCACAGGGACTTTTAGAATGCCAGATGTACCAGGACATGAAAGTACAGATCCTTAGATCTATGCTTGCCACATAGTCGATCACTCGAACGCTCGTTTTTACCGACTGAATGATTTCCATAAACAAACTTTTAGAGCCATCATAAACTTGTTATCCAGCTCAAGTCTATTACCGGTCGGCACGAGCCGTCTGGCTTTGGTATGAGGAACAGGTGATTGTAAAAAACTTGAGAATCCTGATTCTATATGATCTGCATTGCTTCCTTGATAAGAGAGCTTATACCTCTGGTAGGAGAAACTCTCTTATGCCAGAATTTAATGGAAAATTTGTCCTACGCTGACAACTTGTTAGTGGGGTTTTACTCGGAATGATAGCCGTAAGCTGTCTGAGACTACACTTCTCACCCACTGATCTTCCGTGATTGTTATCCATTTTTTTGCGGAGCTTGATAACCTTCCGTGCACTGGCCAGCAATAGAGGTCTAAACAATCACCTGTATTACCTGCAAGGCTTAGGGAGGAGGGACCACGTCCTCCCCGCGAAAAACCTTGTCTCGTCGGCATCTGACCTATAGTCCCGATCAGACCTATGCCCCTTTTCCGAGTCGCTATACTGATGACCTCCAGAGTAATTATAAGAGGGTTTCTTGTACCCTCGTGAGGAGTTTACTTTTGACGATTTTTGTCTGGAATGCCTTCCTTTATTCTTGTCGGCTGAAGCAGGTCGTTGATACGTCGACTTCAAAAGCAGAGCACTAGACGCTTTCTTAGTAGTTGTTCATAGACTAACAAAAGCTAGTCGTCTTCGTTTTCACCTTGACATCTTATCAAAGATGACGACGCAAGGGCAGCATCACGTCTGATTAACTCCAGATTAGCCACTGTTAGGGCGGAGTTATACGTGTTATACATAATTGCCCTGGAAAGAAATCTCTTAAGAGAGGTACGAATGTCCTCAAATTCCTTTCCCTTGAGCCATAGCTCTTGTAAGGTGATCTACGTAAGACATAACGTCCAAATTCGCTCTATTTGAAGAAATTGTCGTCTCAATTGCGCCTGAATGAATAGTGAATGATACAGGTAAGGATACCTCTAGATCCCCAGCCTGCTCATCCAAATGCTGAACTCTCTGAACATCTTCCCCAACCATTTTTAAATGAAAGTGGTCCAAAAAAAGGTATGTATACGGAAGATGAAGATAAGAAACCGCCTTCTTCCTCGCATTTAAGAGGATAAATACGGCGTCATCTATATGGCCGAAGGCCTGCGACACCTGCATAAACTGAACCAGAAAAGAAAGGGCTTCCTCCTTTGTCCAGATAAAGTCTGCGCCTAATGACGCCAGAGGTTTCTCTCTTGTCGTCGCAGCATTCTGATTCGGCAGAACAAAAGCAGGATGGTATTGATGGATGAAAGCCATTGCAACCATGTACTGTTCCGAAAGGGAAGAGTAATCCTCTTTCTTATCCCTTTTTCCATCCGAGAGAATCTGCTGCGAATCTCGGTCCATTGCATCTGCGTGAACAGACGACTGGACCGACCCAGCACCATCCGACAGCTCAGATTTTGAGTCTGAGGAAGGCTGCATCTGCACCTGCTGGGATGCTGCAATTGGCTGTGCAATCTGCGACAGCAAGTCCGTCATAGAGGCCTGAGGAGCAGTGAATTTCCTTATTTAGCTGCATGCTGCTCCTGGGACGGTGTGTCGGAAACGGATCCTTTCTCCGGGTGTCCCGATAATCAAGGCCTCGTCTCCCTAGCCACCGGACGGTCCGACTTCACGGGCGATGAGTGGTTATCCAAAGTCGGGTAGCTAGGATGCTGTCGTGTGTGCTTAAATAACGTAGCAGAGGAAGCCGTGACTGAAGCCGACCCCACGTGCCGACTAGACGGACCGTCTGTTGTGGCGGGCGGACATATGCTCCGGCTTGTGCAAGTTTCTCAAAACAACATCTGACCCCAGACGTTGCTATATTAGAGAGGGGGGCCTCTCCCACTCGCGGTCTATCAGACCACGCCGAATACAAGAACTTGCAGACTTCCTCCGTATTTCCGTCGTTGCTGGGTGGGCTATTTATATTATAGTGCTTGCTCTACCCAATCCACCGCTTAGTCCGCAACAGACTTTCCCAGCGTCACGATACCCACAGACGGAGTACCGCTTCACCGGATGAGCAAGCTGCTTGCAAGAGATTAAAAGCTTTACCCAAAGGCCCTAACTCTTGCAATAATGAGCACTGCAGCTAGCTCTATATGCTCCACAGAGCACGACGGCGGTAGCACACTTGGATGGGTGTCAGAATATCATCACCATGTTCATGTTCCTCTGAAATAGAAACCGACAGAATGAATTAAAACGCGGTAAGAGGCTCTGATCCACAGAACCTCAGCGCCAACAACGTACTGAGACACACGACTCCAACATCAGTCATCGCAGTGCTACACACGAATGACAAGAGTCCGCAGAAGTGTATCAACTAAAATCGATATCAGTCCTCCAAACTCCACAACAATATATATATATATATATATAACTGAGATATATGAATAATAACAATCATAATTAAATTCAAAATATTTTTTGTAAACAAAAAACAAATTCTCCAAGTTCCCAAAGGGAACATGAAGAGCCCAAGGGCATCCCGATAGAGCCTAAGTGTGGAAAAAAATCCAAAATTTTATGGGCTACACTACCAGAATAATAATCCATATATTCTACAGTATATTACAGTAACAGAATATAAGAAACTACCTAAATATGAGGACGATGATAATGTAAACAACATCAATGTAAACAAGACATCAGGCACACAAAAAGGCCCAAAATCAGAACCAATTGAAATGTTATCAAATGCAAAGCTAGATCTTCATATGAAGAAAAAACGATACATTGGTTAGAAGATGCAAGACTAAACGGCCTAAAACCGCTAGGGTGGGGATGTAACCCTGGGGAAGAAACAGAATATTTTGAAATAAATGTTAAACTCCCAAGAAATTTATTAAAAAATTTCAATAAAAAACAGCCAAAAAGCTTAAGAGTTTAACAGGAAGGGTTCATGGAAGGACAGGGAAGGAATACTTAACACACAGTGGAATAATCATTTTTAAAAATGATGACGTCAGGCATATGTCCCGAAATTGGGAAACATAAAATAATTTTATAAATACACCACTGTTGAACACTTCCTTCATCCAATAACAGCCTTGTATCCACCAATTCTTGCATTTATTTGTGTCTGGCATCCTCAAAAAAGGAGATTTTAAAGCACAGATGTCATTTCATTGTTGACTTTTAGGGCCAAACAAAGAATAAGGTTAGTGCCAATTCCGGTCACTTCCTGACGTCGGCGCATGCGCGGAGAATAAATGTATGGAGGGCCAGATAGGACTTTTAATTTTTGGTTTTGCAAGCAAATTTTGGGGATTGGGGGGTTCAAAATTTGTGTTTGGCCCTTAATAACTTTGAGTTAAGCACCAGCTAGTCTGGGCCATTGGTTTACAGTGTAAAAATATCACTTTTTCTGAACATGTTTTTCAACTATACTAGCAGAAAAAAGAAACGCAAGTTTTTTTCTATGGTAGATATTTCAAATGTCTTATGGATGATTATTTCATTGTTTGGATTTTGATGTTATTTGATCAATACTGATTAAATTTTGACGAGCTTTGTTGTCTAACACAGACAGCGTTTGCATGGATAGCATTCAAACATGGGTACCCTACACGATTTCCTGATCAAAATCAATAGCGGGTGTGCCCAGCCTGGGCTTCAGTCGCTGCCCTAACTCTCCTTACCAATTGACCCCATCAAGTTGTTTGTGGTCCTTCGTGGGATGTTATTCCATTCCTGAAAAAGGGCCTGCGTGAACACGCTTCCTGACACTACTGTCCAGCTTGTCCCCCAAACGCTCTCTCGGTGACAAATCTGTACTGTAGGGTGGCCAATTGATAACTGGATTTCGGTTGAGGAAGTCACAACAAACCCTAGCAATGTGCAGCCTCAAATTATCCAGCTGCAAGGTAAGGTTACACACATGGATAAGTGGGAGGACGTGAGGTATGAGGACCTGATCCCAATATTTTATGGCTTAAGATTCAGTGATGGAAGTGACCCGCTCTAAAAAATCCTGAAGTTTTTAATCATATCATTTCTCGGTCAAGGATCTAGGGCAAACAGAGGACTTTCCATGAAAGCTATAGCTTTCTTGAAGGCAACAGGCTTGTCCTGAGCCAGTACCCAGCCTCTAGCATACCAAGTTTTCAAGACTGTTATTCCCTCGGGATGCATATCCCATTTGGTCTCAGTAAAAATCCTGAAAACTTTCATCCCTGAAGATTGCCCAGGATCACCACAAGAGGGAGTTTTCACGCCATGAGAAAACCTCTGCCCTCCCCCCCCCCCCCCCCCCCCCCCCCCACAAAAAAAACCCCAATACAGACACACTCACCAATCTGTCAATTTCCTAAATGCAAGCATCAGAATATTGCTCACCTCGATGTCGTTAGCAACGTTGTCGTCCATCTGACCTGTAAAGCGTGAACAGAGACTCGTCAGTAAATAACACACATCTCTAGTGGGCCAACTGAAACCGATTTGGTGCATGTGTCTGCAGCCATTGCAATCCACATTGATGTCGGCTTGGTGTAAGTTGTGGCCCAACATAGGGATGTCGTGGCCTTAAATTGAAACTCCCACAACTGATTCCTAACTGTTCTTAGACACATTTGGCGACCATGAGTGCCTACAACCTGACTCGGCATCTCTGTTGCCATCTGAAATTGGTTGCGTGGGTGTGAGAGATGTATGCCTCAATCTTGACATGGCAACGTAATGCGCAGACGTCCACTACTGGGATGGTCAGCTAATCTTCCTGTGGCTCTGAGATGCCCAACTAAACAAGCTATCGTTGACTCATGGGTCCCAAATTGCTGGGCGACAAGACGTTGCATTAGGCCCTGCATAATTAGAGCAATAGCTCTTCCCCTACCAACTTGGACATTTGCAGCATTTTGCTTTTCTATCGAGTTGAAATGAAATGAAACTTCGATTTGGTATGGTTTTCAAGCCCATAGCACGTGGGAGAGCTCCAGATAATGCTTTGTCAAAAAATCTGTTGAAAGCATGGAGTGTCGCAGATGGTCATGGTTGACCAAATGTTAACCAAAGACTCTTAGACATCACACTAAGGTAGCTATGTGCCAAATTTTACAACATTTGGTCTAAAAAAAAATTATATGACCACAACTGAACTTGTGTTTCTTTTTTCTGTCAGTATATGTTGGCAACATCATTTTTTGAAATTCAACTTTAGTGCACTGTGTCCCAAGTGAGTCATTTCACAAAGATAGGAGACTGTCTGTTTGCACTTCATTTAGTGAACACAAAATATTGTTGTGGAGACAAGAGATAGAGAGGCAAGTGTCATTTGTTTATAATTATTGCACAATAAATTGCTTATTTGTAAGTAATAAGTGCACAATAAACAGCATGTATGGCTTACTGTCTGACAAAGAGATTTCAATTAACCCTTTACCTAACATGAAAAGCAGACGACACTTGCAAAAAAAATTCTTGAATAACTAATTTTTTTCATTTTTTGTCTCAAAAACATAGGTTATGACCCCTCGTTGGAACGAGCTCGACGAGTTCGTTCCAACAAGGGGTCATAACCTATGTTTTTGAGACAAAAAATGAAAAAATAATAAAAATTCATTGGCGATTTTTGAGAATCGCGCTGACCGGTTTTGGCCGTTACGTTGGGTAAAGGGTTAACAAAGGTGCCACGCACTGTTATGAGATGCTGTTTGCTAGTTTTTGTACTGTTTTGTGAGCACTTTTGAGCAGTGTTTTGCTGGTAAAAGCGCTATTCAAGTAAATTATTATTATTATTATAATATTAATATTTATCAATCAAACTTACAAAAACACACATCAAAATGAAAGTGTCAATGACACTGTAGCTTAACTTGACTGTGTGTTGTGTTGTAAGGATAATATTCAATGTTTATGAAAGGATTATGACATACGACAAGAATTGTGACAATTGAAAATACAAAATGTATGTCAATTTCTGTTCCCTGTAATGCTATGTTTTCAATATTTATTTATTTATTTATTGGTGTTTAAGGTCACATATTTTTGCACAATGGCTAATCATGACCACGACAGTTTTATGGGTGGAGGAAGCCGGAGTACCCGGAGAGAACCACCGAGCAACGGCGAGCAACTGTCAGCTCCCCAACATACTAACTCCACACAAGCAGGGTTAGCATTAGTTGAAGACAGGTGCACCGTTGACGTGCAGTACGCCTTAGTACACAGCGTCACCATGCCCCCACGTGGGCAATGGGGGGTGAAGTGTCTTGCCCAAGGACACAACGCGGTTGCCGCAGGTGGTATTCGAACCGATGACCTCTCGGCTTGCAACCTGCACCTCTACCAACTGAGCCACCGTCCCCCCCCCCCCCCCACCTATGTTTTCAATAAAAATAATTTTAGGAGTAGACTTTACTAAAGAATTGAGGGGTGGGTTAATGTGGCCTTCAAAGTTAATGCATGTCATTCAAACTTACCAAGTTACAGTGAAATTATTCCAAAACGAGTCATCCTATCAAGTTACAACAAAATCCCTCCATAAATATGGCCTGTAGCCTGTGCTAAAGGTTTTTGGGCTTCAGGCCTGTGTAGCCATCACGGCCGACCGATCACAACCAAAAGGGGATGTCTTCATCTAGACTTTATACTGAGTCATCCTACCACATTACAATGAAATCCCTTCATAAATACGATCTGTAGTCTGTGCTAAAGGTTTTGGGGCTCGGGCAGCCAACACAGTTAAATGATTGCAACCAAAAGGGGACGTTGTCATCTAGACATTATCTGGAGTCATCCTACCAAGTTACAATGAAATCCCTTCATAAATACGACCTGTGGACTGTGCTAAAGTTTTTTGGGCTTTGGGCTCCTGTAGCTGTCACAGTTGACCAATCACGACCAAAAGGGGAGGTTCTCATCTAAACATTATATGGAGTAATCCTACCAAGTTATAATAGAATCCCTCCATAAATACGACCTATAGACTGTGTTAAAGGTCTTCGGGTTTTGGGCCTGGGCAGCCATTACAGTTGACAGATCGCGACCAAATGGGGAAGTTCTCATCTAGACATCATACGGAGTCATCCTACCAAGTTACAGTGAAATCCCTCCATATTAAATACGACCTGTAGACTGTATTAAAATTGGGCTTCAGCCTTGGGCAGCCGTCATGGTTGACAGATCACGACCAAAAGGGGACGTTCCCATCTAAACATTATACAGAGTCGCCCTACAAAGTTACAATGACATCCTTTCATAAATACGACCTGTACACTGTGCTAAAGGTTTTGGGGCAGCCATCATGGATGACCGATGATGACCAAAAGGGGACGTTCTCAAATAGACATGACCTCAAACCTGCATATGAAATTTTGTGATAATTGGTCAAGAACTACAGGGTGTAGCCTGTGCTAAAGGAAAATGGGAACATACCGACAGATTTCTGCACATGTGATGGCAAAAGCTTATCTTGACTTTGTCAAGTTAAGCTAAGGAAAAAAACACAAAACCCAAAACAAAATGATATAACTATTGAAATTCCTATAGAAATAAACTCTTGCTCAAGCTAAACAGTGATTGTGGGCAATCAAGAAATGAAAAAAAAAAATAAATAAATGCTCTGCAATTGCTCAAAAAAGGTAAATTGGTAGATATCACCCCCAATATATATACATGAGTATTAATTAAGCACCACCAACTTTTTTTCAATAAGAAGTTCTGAAACACTACATGTTCATCTCCATGCTGTGAAAGCCACATATTGGGTAATAAAATGCCAGTTTAACATATTGTGCTGTCACTAAATCAAAAACAAAACTAAAGTTGTTATTTGGTTAACACTCTAACAGGAAGACTCAAAATATGAATATCAGCAATCCTGAAAAGTATGGTCACCATGACTACGACACCAATCTGATTGTCACACAGTTCTCAAATAATGGTTATTGTAACCTTCTGAACTGCCACTGATGGCCACATCAATATCTGGA
Organism: Pictodentalium vernedei; assembly: GCA_031216915.1. Taxonomy (NCBI): domain Eukaryota; kingdom Metazoa; phylum Mollusca; class Scaphopoda; order Dentaliida; family Dentaliidae; genus Pictodentalium; species Pictodentalium vernedei. The sequence continues at coordinate 261,037,126 of CM062297.1, forward strand.
GTATCCACCTCTCACACGGATAACATCTGCAAGTCTCCTCCTCATGCTGGCAATCAAACATTTAATTCGCAACATGGGGATCCTCTGCCATTCCTCATGGAGTGCCTGTGTCAATTCCTGCAAGTTACGGACAGGAGGTTCTCCAGCTTGAACTTGGCCACTGAGATGGTCCCAAAGGTGTTGAGATCAGGCCTCATTGCAGGCTATGGTAATGTTTCGATGAAACAGCATGTGGGGCGATGATTTCTTGAGTACAGTGGGGTCTGGTGTTGCCATCCATGAATATCGGACGACTTGCAAAAATGATTATCAAAATTTGGCACAACGGCAGTATCCAGTACGTCCTGTTGATAACGTTGACCACTGAGTGTCCCACATACAGGAATTAGGTCCAACTTGCAGTCATAGGAAATGCAACCCCACACCATCACAGAGCCACCACCAAAGGGTTCAGTTGCATGGATCATCTACTGCTGATATGCCTCATTACATAGTTTCCATACACGACAATGACCATCGGTAATGTGTAGGAGAAAGCAGCTCTTGACCAACCAGTGAACTCTGCCCCATGTCCTCAAGTTCCAGTTTTCTCTGAGCCTACACCACGCCAGACGTTCCTGTCTGCGCCTATCTGCGATGAGTGTAAGTCTGATAGGACGACATGCATGAAGACCAGCAGCCCAGAGCCTCCTCCTGATGGTACTGGTGAAGAGACGAACTCCCACTCTCCATTGTACATGGACGATCCTTTTCGTAATTGATGGCAACCTGGTTCCTCACAAGTCGACTAATAACTGTGTGATTAATGTTCAAGTTAGCGCCGATGTTGACGCATAGGCATCCCTCCGTCATGCATGCCAATAATTTACCATCTGGTATTTCCAGATATTCTACGTCTTGGCATGTCAAAGGAAATTAATTTGTGGCACTGTCCTCTTACAAATCAGTTCAGCAAATTGTAATGCAGATACTGCAATTTTGAAATTTATATCTCACTGTGCATTGCCCCTCCGCAGTACCTCAGTGTGCGGCATGTGGCTTTTGAGATATTGTATGAAGATCGTGCTTTGCATGTACATTTCAGTATGCTAGTTTATGGTCGCCTGTTTGAATCATAATTTTCAAAACTGACTTGGGATTCAGGTGGTGCTTAATTAACGCTCATGTGTATACCTCAAATGGCATAAATATAAACATTTCATTTATTTTTTTACACCCCCAATATATATACATGAGTATTAATTAAGCACCACCAACTTTTTTTCAATAAGAAGTTCTGAAACACTACATGTTCATCTCCATGCTGTGAAAGCCACATATTGGGTAATAAAATGCCAGTTTAACATATTGTGCTGTCACTAAATCAAAAACAAAACTAAAGTTGTTATTTGGTTAACACTCTAACAGGAAGACTCAAAATATGAATATCAGCAATCCTGAAAAGTATGGTCACCATGACTACGACACCAATCTGATTGTCACACAGTTCTCAAATAATGGTTATTGTAACCTTCTGAACTGCCACTGATGGCCACATCAATATCTGGAGTATCCACCTCTCACACGGATAACATCTGCAAGTCTCCTCCTCATGCTGGCAATCAAACATTTAATTCGCAACATGGGGATCCTCTGCCATTCCTCATGGAGTGCCTGTGTCAATTCCTGCAAGTTACGGACAGGAGGTTCTCCAGCTTGAACTTGGCCACTGAGATGGTCCCAAAGGTGTTGAGATCAGGCCTCATTGCAGGCTATGGTAATGTTTCGATGAAACAGCATGTGGGGCGATGATTTCTTGAGTACAGTGGGGTCTGGTGTTGCCATCCATGAATATCGGACGACTTGCAAAAATGATTATCAAAATTTGGCACAACGGCAGTATCCAGTACGTCCTGTTGATAACGTTGACCACTGAGTGTCCCACATACAGGAATTAGGTCCAACTTGCAGTCATAGGAAATGCAACCCCACACCATCACAGAGCCACCACCAAAGGGTTCAGTTGCATGGATCATCTACTGCTGATATGCCTCATTACATAGTTTCCATACACGACAATGACCATCGGTAATGTGTAGGAGAAAGCAGCTCTTGACCAACCAGTGAACTCTGCCCCATGTCCTCAAGTTCCAGTTTTCTCTGAGCCTACACCACGCCAGACGTTCCTGTCTGCGCCTATCTGCGATGAGTGTAAGTCTGATAGGACGACATGCATGAAGACCAGCAGCCCAGAGCCTCCTCCTGATGGTACTGGTGAAGAGACGAACTCCCACTCTCCATTGTACATGGACGATCCTTTTCGTAATTGATGGCAACCTGGTTCCTCACAAGTCGACTAATAACTGTGTGATTAATGTTCAAGTTAGCGCCGATGTTGACGCATAGGCATCCCTCCGTCATGCATGCCAATAATTTACCATCTGGTATTTCCAGATATTCTACGTCTTGGCATGTCAAAGGAAATTAATTTGTGGCACTGTCCTCTTACAAATCAGTTCAGCAAATTGTAATGCAGATACTGCAATTTTGAAATTTATATCTCACTGTGCATTGCCCCTCCGCAGTACCTCAGTGTGCGGCATGTGGCTTTTGAGATATTGTATGAAGATCGTGCTTTGCATGTACATTTCAGTATGCTAGTTTATGGTCGCCTGTTTGAATCATAATTTTCAAAACTGACTTGGGATTCAGGTGGTGCTTAATTAACGCTCATGTGTATACCTCAAATGGCATAAATATAAACATTTCATTTATTTTTTTAATTAATTTCTCCTGTAAATAATGATAAAGATATTTTCGTCTTCTTGAGATTTGTCTTGTTGGGATAACACCGAATTTCAAATCAAAGAAAAACAAATTAAATGCGACCAGTTGACATTATCAGTAGCCTAATTTGAGAATATTTTCAAGAAAACTCGGTCTTAGGAAATACAATAACAATGAAAACTGAGAACATGTTTTATTTTTCGGTAGACCAAGAACAGAAATGATTTGTCCTAAAGTGCATGAAAACTTCCATTTTTTTTGTTTTTTTTGCATTTGACAGGCAAAGTATGGCAACCCAAAGCAATTTCTTCAGACAACTGCCCTATTGGTTGGACGTCGCTCCTATACAACTTAACTTAAAGACCATGTACATGAAGCAACTCAAAAAATTATCCTTACTCTTGTGTTCTAACAAAACTTATGACCCTTACACTGAATAAGCAGTTTCAAAAGGGGGACATGAGTATTCTATGGAAGCAAAGCAGATTTTTTTTCAATTATTTCAGAAAAAAAAAACTGGGGATTGAAATCCAAAATTTAACAAGGTGCAACCCCACCGACATCCCCTGCTGAGAGGTGGTTTACTAACCAGAAACCATAAAAATTGAAATTTCCTAATGGACAAAACTAGGGCTGTCACGACCATCATTTTTTGTAATCGACTAATCGTGACCAGTAATCGACGGTTAGTCGATTAATAGTCGCTTCCCATGATTTTTTAGCAAATCATTCTTCTGTTCGTAAAACTCTGAAAATGACAATGGCACCAGTGTGTTCAGACGAAGTGGGGTTGTGGGAACAACAAATCGGTCCCGACTGAAGCTACATGTAGTCCAATCTTGGACCCACAGTCCGTAATATAATTTTTGGGGTTGGTACGTCCTGTAGGACGTACCAACCCCAAAAGTTAAAAAATTTATAGTAATTTCTATATTTTTTATACTTACCAATGACCCAGACATAGCTGGTGCTAACTCTTAAAATATAGGGCCAAACAGAAATTTTGCCCCCCAATCCCCAAAATTTGCATCTAAAACCAAAGAAAACATGTCCTGAATGGCCCTCCACACTTCACCTCTACTGCGCATGCGCAGTGTCAAGGACGTCCCGAAATTGGCGCCAATAATCATTCTTATAACCAGTGCCTGGTAAGCGCTATGTACTCAGCGGGGAGGTATGAGTTCCCAACTCCTGGGAGGGCCATCCCTGTCTGGGTCATTGGTAAGTATAAAAAATATATAAATTACTATAAATTTTTTAACATTTTTATACTGTACCAATGACCCAGACATAGCTGAATAGTAAAAAGGCTGGAGGGCCTAGGACATAGAGCAAGTTGGAATACGCTCAATTATATAAAATAGAGTCATCCCCTCTAGGGAAAAAGGAGTATTAGGCCTTACAAGTATCTTTCTTATTTATGATAAATTAGAAAGATACAACACCTTCCAAAATTGAGCATCATAACATCCATGTACTCTATTAATATCTAGTATAATCTTTATACTAATAATTTTTAAAGTAAGCCAATAAATAAAGTAAGTCTAGAGAATAGAGACTCTTTATACTCCTTAAAAGTGTCTGAGGATTGTATAATAACGTCTGTTTGACACGTGATATATTCAAAAGCTATACTTTAAAAACTATGACCTGAATGAATTTTTAAAACATAAACTTCTCACTAAAAAGCCATCCCAGTAACAGCTCAGAATTACTAACTCCGGAGGAGGTATCCCCTTGTTTTCATAGAAAAACAGGTGACCCAAGGGAACACCCTCCCCCCCCCCTTTTTCTTGCCCTGGGTCAAATAGCCCAGAGCGAAGAGGGCAGCAGAACGGAGTCACTGCCGGAACAGAAAGCCTACCTAGCAACAGTAGCAACTGTTAAGAGAATGACATTCCGAGCAGTAGATAATAGACCTAACAATAGAGGCCTCCAGAAATGGACTCGACATTGCTGAGATAAAAATTCATGAATGTGGATGGCTGAGTGCAATGAGCAGCCTTCAAAACTCTATAATAGCGACACTATTAATGTAAGCCCAAGATGTAGAAAGAGCTCTAACTTCATGAGCCGAAATCTCAAGCACAAACTGCTGAGTCAATGATATACCATAAGCAGTACCGATAGTTAATTGAATCCATAGCAATAGAATGGAGCGTAATGTCCTTCTATTAGGCATCAAAGACAGAAGAAGCTTACGTCCATAGTAATAAACAGATATCTGTTTATAAATACGTAAACTCTAACCAGACAGAGTAAAGGCCTATGCCCGTACGAAGACGGAAGGACCTTAATAACAATAGGTTCCGGATATTTATTAGGAGCCTGACTCTTAACCAAAAATCCAACCTAAATAGTAAAGGAAGTAGTGATTCCGAAACTACGAAAGTGAGAATCGTTCACCGATAGTGCATGAAGCTCACTGACTCCTCAGTAAAAGAGAAGACTAACAGAATTACTGTCTAAAAGGTCAGAATTTGAAAACTACTGTTTCCAGAGGCTCAAATGATTACTTAGCTAAATAAGAAGCGAAGTTAAATTCCATATAGGAATTTAATCTAATGATTCTAGGTCTAATTATCGAAAAGTTACTAACTGACTTAGATAAAGAGACATAAGACTCAATTGTAAACTATCATAGAGTGCATAGGTATGAGATAACATAGACCTATAACCTTAATAGTAACACGCTGCAGTAGATCTTGTCAAACAAGTATACTAGAAAGTTGCAATGACTAGTATGGAGGGATCAACAATATCAACATAGTGATCCCTACACCAACGACGGAAGAGCCTCCACTTTAGCCGCATAGTATAGCGAAGAAGAGGTTCTCCTACAGTAAGAAATCGCGTCCAAAGCTCGTCCTGTACAATGCTTGCCATGCAAGAAGGACCACACAATGGAATACGTGAAGGTTGAGACCTTGCGGGTTGTGATGAAGATGACACGATTTTCCCCAGCGAAAGAAGATCCTCTCATGGAGGAAGTTTTTGCGTTAAGTCCCACAGTAGACATCTGAGTAAATTTACCCACGGTCACTGTGAAGACAGAGATGCTATCAACAGAATTGTATTGCGGATGTTTATCTTAGCAATACTTGCTGAAACAACAGCGCAGGAGGATACGCATATCCCATCATTCCGTCCTATTAGATCAATAGAGCGTTAACAACATAAGCTCAGAGATCCGGACATGCAAACACATACGACTGCAATTGATTAGTAAGTTGTGTCGCAAATAAATTATCATTGGGCGCTCCCATTGATAGCAAATCTGATTGAATACTTGTTTGTTGAGAGTCCATTCTGATGGCAACAAGCGACCCTTACGTGAAAGGGAGTCTGCTAATACAATCAGACGACCCGGAATATGACGGACCGAAGCAGAACTTGGTGTACTATAACAAACAGAAGGATTCTTTCCGTTAAATTGAATAACGGAATCGAATGAGTGCCTCCCTGGTTCCGGAGATACGCAACTACTGTCATATTATCGGACAGGATTTGGACATGCGTTTCTGAATAATGTTCATCCAATGACATAATGCAAGCCTAAATAACATTATTCCGTGGAAGATAAGTGCTTGCCGAGAGATTGCGGAACCCAAAGACCCTGGCACTTCGAATCCGTTGGGATCAACATTGTACCCCAACCCGTTTGACTGGCAACCGTCATAATCATAAAACTCGGATCCGGCAACTGCAGTGGCACTCTCTGAGTCAACCACCGAATGTTTGCCCCAGTCAGAATCTCTTGCTACACTTGATAGACAAGAGAACGTGTAAATCGAGCAATTCATGGATTGCTGAAAAGTTGCCGTCGAAGAGAAGCTTCTCCGAGACCGAAGCGACTCTGAGAGAGTTCCTCACCTTACTATCCACGCGCGTGGATGTAGCTAGGGCTGCGTCACGTCTAACCAACTCCAGGTTGCCACTGAAGGGTGGAGTTATACGTGGAAAAACTACTGCCCTTGAAAGAAATCACATTGAGGATCAAATCCTGGAATTCTTTCTCTTGAAGACGTAATGATAACACCTCAGTAAGGTGGACTACGTATGATAAAGCGTCTAAGTTAAGTCAATTAGACACCATTGTCGTTTCCAACATCGTGGTTGGAAAAGACATAGACGGCGAAAAAGATAATTTCCAGTCTTTAACCCCGCCGTCTAGACGCATATGAACTCTCGGTATGCCCTGTTCTGCCAAAATAAATATATTCCTAGAAATAATAAAAGGCAGAATAGAGCATTGCGGACAAGAAACTAAACTATCATGCTTGGAAGCAAGCTTATATATATATATATAGCGTCGATAAATAATTCAAATGTTGTAATGACATTATTGGACTGTGTCGGTAAGTCAGGAACAATGTCCCTGAACCGATCCAAAATTCCGTGTCCAATGACGCTATTAGTCTCTTATCCAACATCGCAGCAATGTAGTCCGAAGGAACAACCTTTGGAAGATAATGCCGGAAGAAATGTATGGCAGCTTCCGTTGTTCCGAAAGGGAAAGCTCGAAATCATCCGAATCCCTTTCGCCATCCTGTCGGACCTATAAAGCGTTCGGTCGTCCGAACCTGATGCAACAGCAGAGCGCACCGACCCAGCGCCGTCGGATAAATCCTGATCCGACCGAGAATCTGTCGATTGCTGGGATGCTGCGATAAACTGTGCTAACGTGGATAGCACGTCCGTCACTGAGGCCTGTGGAGAAGCGGTCTTACGATGCATTGCCGCTGGAAGCTCCGTGATCGTTACCCCGTGCATACTTCTATTATGCAAGCGAACAGAGTGTATAGGCCTCGTGTCCCTTGGCTACCGGATGGCGTGACCTGTTCGCCGTGGAATCACTGAATGACGAAACTGGCCGGATACTTGAGGTCACGTAGCCAATGTGCGGTCGTGTGCGCTGCTGTGAGGATGAGGAAGCATTATCGACAGTCTCTCGAACTGTCAATATAACGGAGCGTCCCGAGCGGCGGACATATGCTCCGAATGCAAAATATCTGAACCACAACATGCGGTCCCCTATGTTGTTGTACGAGAGAGGGACCTCTCTCGGTCGCAGCCCGGACGGACCTGGATGAGCCAGGAACCGGACTAACAGGCTTCCTCCGATCTGTCCTCAATCCGTCGTCACTGGGTGAGTACTAAAGTTATTATAGTGCTCCATCACCCAAATCTCCTTCCTAGACCGCAACGGACGAACCCGGCTGCCGAACCATTCGATGAATGGACGCTATACCAGGTGAGCTAGCTAATGTCACTCCGTCGATCCTACTAGGGACCTCTTGGGCGATAGACATATTCCATGAGCACTTATTGCCGCTAGCTCTTCATTAACTATGACGACAGAGGCACACTTTGAAAGACATCTCCGTAACTTTGCGAACAAGAAACCAGAAATGCTTGGTAATAGCAAGCACATAATAATATATATAGCGTCGTTCAATAATTCGAAAGATTGTGTGACATTATTGGACTATGTCGGAACTGAGGGACGATGTCCCTGAACCGAACCAAAAATTTCTAAGTCCACCGACGCTATCAGTTTCTTATCCGGCATCGCAGCATTCTGGTCCGACGAAGAACCTGTAGAAGATAAAGTCAGATGACATACACAACAGCATATGTTGTTCCGAAATGGAAAGCTCGAAATCCTCCGAATCCCTTTCGGCATCCCGTTGGACCAGATGAAATTTTCGGATGTCCGTACCTGCTTCCGCGGAGCGTCCCGACCCAGCATCGTCGGATAATACATGATGCGACAGATTCTGTCGTTGCTGGGATGCTGCGATAAGCTGTGCTATTTGGGATAGCACGTCCGTCACCAAGGCCTGTGCAGTAGCGGTCTTACGATGCATTGCCGCCGGAAGCTCCGTGTACGTTGACTCCCGCACACTTTCTTATGCGAACATCCGGAGTCTGCAGGCCTCGTGTCCCTGGCTACCGGATGGTGTGACCTGGTCGCCGATGATTCTCTGATTGGCGAAGCTGACTGGATATCCGAGGTCACGTAGCCAAGAGCGGTCGTGTGCGCTACCATGAGAATGAGGAAGCCTTATTGACAGTCTCTCCGGACTGACTGTATATCGGAGCGTCCCGAGCGGCGGACGTATGCTCCGAATGCGAACATTTTGTATCACAACATCTGAGGCCAGATGTTGTTGTACGAGAGAGGGGCCTCTCTCGCTCGCCGTCCGGATGGACCTGGACGAGCTAGGAAACGGACTAAAAGGCTTCCTCCATTCTCTCCTCTAATCCGCCATCACTGGGTGTGCATTTGGTTGATTTATAGTGCTCGCATCACCCCAAACCTCCTTCTAGACCGCAACGGGCGAACCCGGCTGCCGAACCATTCGATGAATGGACGCTACACCAGGCGAGCTAGCGGACGTCAAAGGCCATTGAACCTACTAGGGTCCTCTTAGGCAATTGACGTATTTACATGAGCACTTTTCCGCTAGCTCTTCATTAATTGTGACGACGGAGGCACACTTTTGGAAGACATCATGGATACATCACACTAATCTTGATCGTCTGAAATAGAGATTGATAAAGTAGAGTGACCCTGCGGGGAAAGGACCGGAATGTCCAATTCCCCACTAACATACCATGACACACGCTTCCCATGTTGTCATCGAAATTATCACATACAGAACAGGAGTTAGTGCGAGTACACTGACTACATATACAATGATTATGAAAGTCAGAGGAAGATTTCCTCTTATTACAATTGACCAATATCCTTTCAATGTGAAAAGAAAACAAAGTCCTAGTACTCGCACCAACCCCTGACAATCAAAATACATAATATGATCCATTAACATAGAAAAAATAATTGAAATCAAAAAATTTTGAAAAAGTTAAAAAATTTATAGTAATTTATATATTTTTTATACTTACCAATGACCCAGACATAGCTGGTGCTAACTCTTAAAATATAGGGCCAAACACAAATTTTGCCCCCCAATCCCCAAAATTTGCATCTAAAACTAAAGAAAACATGTCCTGAAAGGCCCTCCACACTTCGCCCCTACTGCGCATGCGCAGTGTCAAGGACGTTCCGAAATTGGCGCCATTTATCATTCTAATAACCAGTGCCTGGTAAGCGCTATGTACTCAGCGGGGAGGCAAGAGTTCCCAACTCCTGGGAGGGCCATCCCCGTCTGGGTCATTGGTAAGTATAAAAAATATATAAATTACTATAAATTTTTTAACATTTTTATACTGTACCAATGACCCAGACATAGCTGAATAGTAAAAAGGCTGGAGGGCCAAGGACATAGAGCAAAATGGAATACGCTCAATAAAATAAAATAGAGTCATCCCCTGTAGGGAAAAGAAGTAATAGGCCTACATGTATCTTTCTTATTTATGATAAATTAGAAAGATACAACACCTTCCAAAAATTGAGCTTCATACATCCATGTACTCTATTAATATCCAATAATCCTTATACTAATAATTTTTAAAGTAAGCCAATAATAAAGTAAGTCTAGAGAATAGAGACTCTTATACTCCTAAAAGTGTGTGAGAATTGCATAATCATGTCCGTTGACATATGCAATATTCAAAAGCTATACTTTAAAAACTAAGACTTGAATGAATTTTATAAACTTAAACTTCTCACTAAACAACCATCCCAATAACAGCTCAGAATTACTAACTCCGGAGGAGGTATCCCCTTGTTTTCATAGCAAAAACAGGTGACCCAAGGGAACACCCTCCCCCCCCCCCCCTTTTTCTTGCCCTGGGTCAAATAGCCCAGAGCGAAGAGGGCAGCCGAACGGAGACACTGCCGAAACAGACAGCCTACCTAGCTATAGTAGCAACTGTTAAGTGAATGACATTCTGAGCAGTAGATAATAGACCTAACAATAGAGGCCTCCAGAAATGGACTCGATATTTCTGAGATAAAATTCATGAATGGATGGCTGAGCGCAATGAGCAGCCTTCAAAAATCTATAATAGCAACACTATTAATGTAAGCCCAAGAAGTAGAAGAACTCTTACTTCATGAGCCGAAATCTTAAGCACAACTGCTAAGCCAATGATATACCATAAGCAGTACGCTAGTTAATAGAATCCATTAACAATAAAATGGAGCGTAACGTCCTTCTACTAGACATCAAAGACAGAAGAAGCTTACGCCCTTGTAATAAACAGATATCTGTTTATAAATACATAAACTGTACCCGGAAAGAGTAAAGGCCTATGCCCATACGAAGACGGAAGGACCTTAAAATAATAGGTTCCGGATAATAGGAGCCTAACTCTTATGCAACAATCCAACCTAAATAGTAACGGAAGTATTGATTCCGAAACTATGAAAGTGAAAATCATCCATCGATAGTGCATGAAACTCACTGACTCTACAGTAAAAGAGAAACCAACAGAATTACTGTCTAAAAGGTCAGAATTTGAAAACTACTGTTTCCAGAGGCTCAAATGATTACTTAGCTAAATAAGAACCGAAGTTAAAATCCATATAGGAATTTAATCTAAAGATTCTAAGTCTATTTATCAAAAAGTTACTAACTGACTTAGATAAAGAGACAAAAGACTCAATTGTAAACTATCGTAGAGTGCATAGGTATGAGGTAATATAAACCTATAACCTAAATAACAACAGGCTGCAGTAGATCTTGTGAAACAAGTATACTAAAAAATAGCAATGAGTAGTATGGAGGGATCAACCATATGAACATAATGATCCCTACACCACGACGGAAGAGCCTCCACTTTAGTCGCATAGAATAGCGAAGAAGAGGATCTCCTATAGTAAGAAATCGCGTCCAAAGCTCGTCCAGTACAGTGCTTACAATGCAATACAGACCACACAACGGAATACATGAAGGTTGCGACCTTGCTGGTTGTGATAAAGATGACACGATTTACCCAGTGAAAAAAGATCCTCACACAGAGGAAGATTTCACGTTAAGATCCACAGTAGACAAGAGAGTAAATTACTCATGATCTCTGTGAAGATAGAGATGCTATCAACAGAAATGTATTGTGGTTGTTTATCTTAGCAATACCTGCTAAAACAACAGCGCCGGAGGATACGCGTATCCTATCATTCCGTCCTATAGATCAATAGAGCGTTAACAGTATTAGCTCAGAGATCTGGACAAGCCAACACATACGTCTGCAATTGATTAGCAAGCTGTGTCATAAATAAAACATCATTGGGCGCTCCCATAGATAGCAAATCTGATTGAATACTTGTTTGTTGAGAGTCCATTCTGACAGCAACAAGCGACCCGTAAGAGAACGGGAGTGCGATAAAACAATCAGACGACCCAGAATATGACGGACCAAAACTGAACTTGGTGTACTATAACCAACAGACGGATTCTTTCCATTAAATTGAATAACGGAAATGAAAGAGTGCCTCCCTGGTTCCGGAGATACGCCACTACTGTCGAATTAAAGGACAGGAATTTGGGCATGCGTTTCTGAATAATGTTCATGCAATGACATAAAGCAAGCCTAAAAAACATTATTCCGCGGAAGTTAAACTGATAGCTAAAAGACTGCGGAACCCAAAGACCCTGGCACTTCGAATCCGTAGGGATCAGTATATATCCCAATCTGTTTGACTGGCAACCGTCATAACAGTCACACTCGGGTCCGGCAACTGCGGCGGCACTCTCTGAGTCAACCACCGAATGTTTGCCCCAGTCTGAATCTCTTGTAACACTAGATAGACAAGAGAATGTATAAATCAAGCAATTCATGGATTGCCGGAAAGTTGCCGTCGAAGAGAAGCTCCTCCGAGAACGAAGCGACTCTGAGAGAGTTCTTAACCTACTATCCACGCGTGGATGTAGCTAGGGCTGCATCACGTCTAACCAACTCCAATCAGCCACTGAAGGGCGGAGTTATACGTGAACAAACTACTGCCCTCAAAAGAAATTACATTGAGAATAATATCCCGTAAATCTTTTCTTGAAGACGTAATGATAACGCCTCAGTAAGGCGGATTACGTATAATAAAGCGTCTAAGTTAAGTCTACTATACATAATGTCGTTCCCAACATTGAAATTGGAAAAGACATAAACGGCGAAAAAGAATATATGCAGTCTTTAATCACACCGTCTAGACGCATATGAACTCTCGGTATGCCCTGCTCTGCCAAAATAAACTATATGTAAAAAAGATAAAATGGCAGAATGAGCCACGCGGACAAGAAACTAAACTATCATGCTTAGTAGCAGGCTTGTATATATATATAAATATATAGCGTCGAAAAATAAAACACATGTTGTAATGACAATATTGGACTGCGTCGGTAAGTCAGGGACAAAGTCCCTGTACCGATCGAAAAATCCGAGTCCAATGACGCTATAAGTCTCTTATCCAAGATCGCAGCAATGAAGTCCGAAAAATAATCACTGGAAGAAATGCCAGAAGATATGAAAGGCATCTTCCGATACTACTAAAGGGAAAACTCGAAATCTTTCGAATCCCTTTCGCCATCCTGTCGGACCCTATAAAGCGTTCGGTCGCCCGTAGCTTGATGCAACCGCACCGACCCAGCGCCGTCGGATAATTCCTGATTCGACCGAGAAACTGTCAATTGCTGGGATGCTGCGAAACAACTGTGCTAACTCGGATAGCACGTCCGTCACTGAGGCCTGAGGAGCAGCGGTCTTACGATGCATTGCCGCAGGAAGCTCCGAGATCGTTACCCCGTGCGTACTTCCAATATGCGAGCGAACGGAGTGTATAGGCCTCGTGTCCCTTGGCTACTGGATGGCGCGACCTATTCGCTGTGGAATCACTGAATGCCGAAACTGATCGGATACTCGAGGTCACGTAGCCAATGTGCGGTCGTGTGCCCTGCTGTGAGGATGAGGAAGCATTAAAGACAGTCTCTCGGACTGTCAATATAACGGAGCGTCCCGAGCAACGGACATATGCTCCGAATGTAAAATATCTGAACCACAACATGCGGTCCCCTATGTTGTTGGCTTCCTCCGATCTGTCCTCAATCTGCCGTCACTGGGTGAGTACTAAAGTAATTAAAGTGCTCGCATCACCCAAATCTCCTTCCTAGACCGCAACGGACGAACCCGGCAGCCGAACCATTCGATGAATGTACGCTACACCGGGTGAGCTAGCGAATGTCACTCCGTAGGCGATAGACATAGTCCATGAGCACTTATTGCCGCTAACTCTTCATTAACTATGACGACAGAGGCACACTTTTGAAAGACATCTCCATAACTCTTCGAACAAGAAACCAGAAATGCTTGGATAGCAAGCATAAAATAATAATATATATAGCGTCGTTCAATAATTCGAAAGTTTGTGTGACATTATTGGACTATGTCGGAACTGAGGGACGATGTCCCTGAACCGAACCAAAAATTTCTAAGTCCACCGACGCTATCAGTTTCTTATCCGGCATCGCAGCATATGTTGTTCCGAAAGGGAAAGCTTGAAATCCTCCGAATCCCTTTCGGTATCCCGTCGGACCGGATGAAACTTTCGGACGTCCGTACCCGCTTCCGCGGAGCGTCCCGACCCAGCATCGTCGGATAAAATATATGCGACAGATTCAGTTGATGCTGGGATGCTGCGATAAACTGTGCTATTAAGGAAAGCACGTCCGTTCCCGAGGCCTGTGCAGTAGCGGACTTACGATGCATTGCCGCTGGAAGCTCCGTGTACGTTGACTCCCGCACACTTCCTATGCGAACGTCCGGAGTCTGCAGGCCTCGAGTCCCCAGCTACCGACCCAGCGCTGTCGGATAATTCTCGATCCGACACCGTTTCTGTCGGCTGCTGGGATGCTGCGATAAGCTGTGCTATGTGCACAAGAATGTCCGGCGTCGAGACCTGCGGAGGCGCAGTCTATCGCTGCTTCGCCGAGGGCAGCTCCACATCAGATGGCTCCCGCATACTTTTCCTATGCGAACGTCCGGAGTCCATCGGTCTCGAATCCCTGGCTGCCGGATGGTGTGACCTGGTCGCCGAAGAATCCTTGATCGGCGAAGCTGGTAATATATCGGCGGTCACGCAGCCAAGGTGCGGTCGTGTGCGCTGACGAGAAGAGGAAGCCTTAGCAGTCTTAGCGGACTGCCTATACAACGGAGCGTCCCGAGCGACGGACGTATGCTCCGCTAGCGACACATTTGTACCACAACATCTGGGGCCAGATGTTGTTGAACGAGAGAGGGGCCTCTCTCGCTTGCCGTCCGGATGGACCGGAACGAGCTATGAACCGGACTAAAAGGCTTCCTCCGTTCTCCCTCCGATCCGCCGTCACTGGGTGTGCATTAAGTTAATTTTATAGTGCTCGCATCACCCCAAAATTCCTTCTAGACCGCAACGGACGAACCCGGCTGCCGAACCATTCGGTGAATGGACGCTACACCGGGCGAGCTAGCGGACGTCAAAGGCCGTCGAACCTACTAGGGTCCTCTTAGGCAATTGGCGTATTACATGAGCACTTTTCCGCTAGCCCTTCATTAACTGTGACGACGGAGGCACACTGTTGGAAGACATCACAGATACATCACCCTAATCTTGATCGTCTGAAATAGAAATTGATAAAGTAGAGTGACCCTGCGGGGAAAGGACCGGAGTGTCCAAATCCCCAACAACATACCGTGACATACGCTTCCCATATTGTCATCGAAATCATACGATACAGAACAGGAGTTAATGCGAGTACACTGACCACATATAGAATGATAATAAGGTCAGAGGAAGACTTCCTCTTAAAACAATTGATCAATATCCTTTCAATGTGAAAAGAAAACAAGTCCTGGTACTCGCACTAACCCCTGGCAATCAAAATACATAATAATAATATGATCCATTAATATAGAAAAAATAATTGAAATCAAAATATTTTGAAAAAATATTTTTTCAGAACAGCCCAAGTTTCTGAAAAGTAACGTTGAGCCCCAATGGATCCCAAGCCTAAGTGTGGACAAAAATTTTAAAAATATTTTAAACAATTTATTCAACACTTACGAACAATAATAATGTATCTAGTTATGATTAAAATAACATAAAGATATTATTATTTAGAAATCCCCCCCTCACACAGAGGGCTGTTGTAAATGTAAACAATGAGTGTAAAAACACTAAAATAAGACTCCAGGCACCCAGGCCCGAAATCAGTTACCAAAAATACACCATCTGATGCAAAACAGAGACTTCCAGGGAAGAGACTGCAGAACATCAGATGGTAGATGCAGAACACAACGCCTAACCACCCGTAGGTGAAGACGTAAACATGGGGAAAGAACAGAATTCATTCTGTTATTCAGCTAAAACTCCCAAGAAATTTTAGTAATAATAATTACAGAAACTATGCCAAAAGCATGGGAGAATAGCAAGGGGGAACTTAAAGGACAGGGAGAGAGGAAAAACACTTGAAAAAACAGTGTAACTAAATAATCAGAATGACAACAAAATGGCTGCTGCCTTGAAAATAGGTAACTTAACATAATTTCATTAAAAAATTTTAAGTTACAGCCCTGATAATATTCTGTCACACATTCTTTTCCTCTCCTCCTTTTCTATCCTCCTTAGAATCACCATTTCACTAATATTTATGTGTCTGGCATCATTTAAACTGAGATTTAAAAGCACAAAGATCAGTCAGATGTTAACTGATGAAGGGCCAAACTTAGAATGATAAATGGTGCCAATTTCGGAACGTCCTTGACACTGCGCATGCGCAGTAGGGGCGAAGTGTGGAGGGCCTTTCAGGACATGTTTTCTTTAGTTTTAGATGCAAATTTTGGGGATTGGGGGGCAAAATTTGTGTTTGGCCCTATATTTTAAGAGTTAGCACCAGCTATGTCTGGGTCATTGGTACAGTATAAAAATATATTTTTTCAGAACAGCCCAAGTTTCTGAAAAGTAACGTTGAGCCCCAATGTATCCCAAGCCTAAGTGTGGACAAAAATTCTAAAAATATTTTAAACAATTTATGCAACACTTACGAACAATAATAATGTATCTAGTTATGATTAAATTAACATCAAGATGTTATTTTCAAGAAATCCCCCCTCACACAGAGGGCTGTTGTAAATGTAAACAATAAGTGTAAAAACACTAGAACAAGACTCCAGGCACCCTGGCCCGAAATCAGTTACCAACAATACACTATCTGATGCAAAACAGAGACTTCCAGGGAAGAAACTGCAGAACATCAGATGGTAGATGCAGAACACTACGCCTAACCACCCATAGGTGAAGACGTAAACATGGGAAAAAGAACAGAATTCATTCTGTTATCCAGCTAAAACTCCCAAGAAATTTTAGTAATAAAATTACAGAAAATATGCCAAAAGCATGGGAGAATAGCAAGAGGGGACTTAAAAGAAAGGGAGAGAGGAAAACACTGAACAAGCAGTGTAACTTGATAACAAGAATGACAACAGGCTGTTGCCTCGAAAATAGGTAACTTAACATAATTTCATTAAAAAATTTTAAGTTACAGCCCTGATAATTTTCTGTCACTCATTTTTCCTCTCCTCCTTCTATATCCTCCTTAGAATCACCATTTCTCTTATATTTATGTGTCTGGCATCATTTAAACTGAGATTTACAAGCACAAAGATCAGTCAGATGTTAACTGATGAAAGGCCTAACTAAGAATGATTATTGGCGCCAATTTCGGGACGTCCTTGACACTGCGCATGCGCAGTAGAGGTGAAGTGTGGAGGGCCATTCAGGACATGTTTTCTTTGGTTTTAGATGCAAATTTTGGGGATTGGGGGGCAAAATTTGTGTTTGGCCCTATATTTTAAGAGTTAGCACCAGCTATGTCTGGGTCATTGGTACAGTATAAAAATATAATATTACTGACTGCGGGTCCAAGTTTGAACTAGATTGAAGCCGATGAATTAAAATGAATTTACCAAAGAATGTTCCTGCATATGTTTCCTTTCTGCAATAAGTTTCTCGAAATTTTTAACACTGAGATCTATGCATTCCCTCGTCAGTTGTTAAAATTGGATCTCACTCTGAAGTTCCGAACTTTGAGAAGTCATCTGACGTTCTGACTTTCGTCATAATTTTGTCACTTCCGCGCTTTGGGTTTTCCAATGGGTGCATTCGTGTGTACAAGACTGGAGAAATTCAGAAGAATCTATTCTTCTCGAGTAACTGTGAGTGTTCTTTCTTACACAGTCAGTGACAGTCGTACAGTCTTCCGGATATGAATGTTAACTATGGTTAGATATTTAAAGTTATTCACCTTCATTGATCATTCACCTCACAAAACAATGCAATTTAGCCCCGACGTGTAGTAGACGTGTACCACCTTGAAAATGAACGACGATCGACTAAAAATAAAAAACGTCGACTACTTCAATAGTCGACGGTTAGTCGACTAATCGAATAATCGCGACAGCCCTAGACAAAACCTGTTACTACTAAAGTTATCATTCAAAAACCATAAAAATTTTCATTTTCCAAGTCGAAAAAAGGCCCATAACTCTAGAAAAACATTATTGGACAAAACCCAGTACTTGTGAATGTCCTTTTCCCCCAAGATGGTCCATCAGCATACCAAAGATCATTCAAGAGATTCAGAGGTCTAAAGTTATTACTGACCGATGAATTGACAAATGGATGGACCCCATTGCTAAATCTCCCACAAACGTCGATTTGGCGGGGGATAATAATTAGTGAAGGCAAAAAAACTGAAAATGAAAGTTGCATCATTGATATAGCAATTAACCAACTTCTCTTTTGTACTCTCTTGACAACATACCCTAGCTAATCTGTATTTGGGCTCAAACTTCTTGGCAAAGTCTAGTGTATCATATATCAGGGCAAACCCAGTCGTTTTGCCACCACCAAAGTGTGTTTTGAACCCAAAGCAAAAGATTGTGTCTGGTGTAGTCTTGTACATTCGACCCAACTTCTCACGGACCTCTGTTTTTGGTACTGTTGCTCGGTCTGGATGAAGAATATCAACTATCTAAAAGTAAAAAAATTCAATTAATATTAAAATTGGGTTCATGGGATGAGGATGAGAAGGGTATTGAGGTGGGTTGGAAAATATCTGCAACCTCAAGGTCAAAGAAATGCTTTCTGTATGGAACCCAGCACCCTCCTCAAACAATAAAAAAAAATTTACTCAATTTTAAAACAAGAGGCCCCAGGCGGCCTGAGGGCACTCACCTGACATGGTAGCCTAAATATCAACCCAGAGAATTGATTTCCACAAGTTGCATCTGCTCCTCCTAATAAAAGCTGAAACCAAATATTCTGACCAGTGGATCTAAAAAAAGATTTTTAAAGAATATTCCTCATATTGAACTAAGTCATAATTTGGGCTCCCACAGGGAGCCCATATATGAACCCAGGGACTTGGCTTTAACAAACCTGAAACTCACACCCCTAAGGATTCTGCACACCAATTATCAGAACATTCCGACTGCTGCATCTGAAGAAGAAGATTTTTAAAGAAAATTCTTCATTTTGAACCAAGTTACAATTCGAGCTCCCACAATCAGCCCAAATATGGACCTAGGGACATGGCTTGAACAAACTTGATTCTTACCCCCCTAAGGATGCTGCATAAAAAATATCAAAAGCATTCATCTGCTGGATCTGAAGATTTTTAAAGAAAAGTCCTCATTTTGAACTAAGTTGTCATTCAGGCTCCCATAGTGAGCCCAAATATGAACCAAGGGACTTGGCTTGAACAAACTTGAATCTCAGCCCCCTAAGGTTGCTCCATGCCAAATATCAAAACATTCCAACTGCTGAATCTGAAGATTTTTAAAGAAAAATTCCTCATATTGACTATGTTATAATTTGGGCTCCCACAGGGAGCCCAAATATAGACCCATGGACTTGGCTTTAAGACGCTTGAATCCCCCCCTCCCCCCCCCCCCCCCCCCCCCCCCCCCCCAAGGATGCTACTCACCACATATCAAACCATTCCGACTGCTGGATCTGAAGAAGAAGATTTTTTAAGAAAATTCCTCATTTCGAACAAAGTTACAATTCAAGCTCCCACAGTGAGCCCAAATATGGACCTAGGGACATGGCTTGAACAAACTTGCATCTCACCCCCCTAAGGATGCTGCATACCAAATATCACAAGATTCTGCCTGCTGGATCTTGAGAAGAAGATTTTCAAAGAAATTTGCCTGAAATGCACTAAGTTCAAATTTGGGCTCCTATACTGAGCCCAAATATAAACCCAGGGGGCCGATTTGAACAAACTTGAATCAGATCACCCCACAATGTTGCATACCAAATATCACAAGATTCTGCCTGCTGGATCTGGAGAAGATTTTTTAAGAAATTTGCCTGAAATGCACTAAGTTTGAATTTGGGCTTCTATAGTGAGCCCAAATATGAATCCAGGTGGCTGATTTGAACAAATTGGAATCAGATCCACCCCACAATGTTGCATACCAAATATCAAAAGATTCTGCCTGCAGGATCTGGAGAAGAAGATTTTTGAAGAAATTTGCCTGAAATGCACTAAGTTCGAATTCGAGCTTCTATAGTGAGCCCAAATATGAATCTAGGGAGCCGATTTGAACAAAATAGAATCAGATCCACCCCACAATGTTGCATACCAAATATCAAAAGATTCTGCATGTTGGATCTGGAGAAGAAGATTTTTTAAGAAATTCGCCTGAAAAGCACTAAGTTCAAATTTGGGCTCCTATACTGAGCCCAAATATAAACCCAGGGAGCCGATTTGAACAAACTTGAATCAGATCTACCCCACAATGTTGCATACCCAATATCAAAAGATTCTGCCTGCTGGATCTTGAGAAGAAGATTTTCAAAGAAATTTGCCTGAAATGCACTAAGTTCAAATTTGGGCTCCTATACTGAGCCCAAATATAAACCCAAGGGGCCGATTTGAACAAACTTGAATCAGATCCACCCCACAATGTTGCATACCAAATATCAAAAGATTCTGCCTGCTGGATGTGGAGAAGAAGATTTTCAAAGAAATTTGCCTGAAATGCAATAAGTTCAAATTTGGGCTCCTATACTGAGCCCAAATATAAACCCAGGGGGCCGATTTGAACAAACTTGAATCAGACCCACCCCACAATGTTGCATGCCAAATATCAAAAGATTCTGCCTGCTGGATCTGGAGAAGATTTTTTAAGAAATTTGTCTGAAATGCACTAAGTTCGAAATCAGGCTCCTATACTGAGCCCAAATATGAACCCAGGGGGCCGATTTGAACGAACTTGAATCAGATCCACCCTACAATGTTGCATACCAAATATCAAAAGATTCTGCCTGCTGGATCTGGAGAAGATTTTTTAATGTTTTTCCCATTGGCTACAGTGTTAACAAGAGGCCCCACGTGGCCTTAATCGCTCACCTGACAAAGTGACTCTAAGAAGTATTTTAGGTCACCTTCACCATGTCATGTCTCATCAACATTAACTGGTTGAGTGATAGATTTTGTTTGAAGTTCAACATTTGTTACCTAAAATTAGTTTTATTTAAAATCATTGGTGTGTGGCCAATCTCCAATGATTTTGAATAAAGCAAATTTATCTCTGCAGACAAACTGGTTTAGCATGAAGCACAAACAAGGAATGTGAAGAGATAGCCTTGGACATCTCTCCCCAACTGTGGATATCTTCCATGTGCTAAATGTATATATTTGCATGCAAGAAAACAAAAATTTTCACAAATTTTATTTTTTTTTATCATCATTGGAACAAGCTCAAACAGCTTATTCCAATAGGGGTATGGGAAGATCAGGTATATTTTTGAGACAGAAATGTGAATATATAAATAATGGTGTTTTTTTGTGAATGATGCTGGAGAATTTTGCGTAAAGATATGGTAAATGGTTTGTTCTAGATACAGAATGATGCAAAAGTATTTAAATTTGATTAGGCAAGTTGTTCCTATAATGCATTTAAAAATTGAAGTAACTGTTTTTTTGCTGATGATCTTTTAGATGTGTGTGTCTGTGTTTGTGTGTGTGTGTGTGTGTTTGTGTGTGTGTGTGTGTGTGTGTGGGGGGGGGGGGGGGGGGTAAGAGTGTTCCTGAATAAATGGAAAATTTTATTTTTTGTGTGAAAGACATAGTGCGTGAATGTTGATTGGAACAAGCTTAGAGAGCTCATTTTAATGTGAAGTCATAAAGCTGTGTTTGACGTACGAAATTCTGGAATAACTAAAAAAATTGCTTTTTTGACTCAAAAAGCATGGTGTGCGACCTCTCATTGGAATGAGCTCAAAAAGCTCATTCCAATGGGGTATTTACAAGCGATAAGTACATGTATGTTTAAGAGACAAAAATTAAAATTTGAATAGCGATTTTTGCGAAGAATGCTGACAAGTTTTGGCAGTTATGCTGGTAAAAAGGTAAGATATGCAAAGTGGTTGTTTTTTAGAGGCGACATTTAATTAAGGGGAATTAACCCTTGATTACTGAGGTAACTTCTAAAAGTACTGAAATTTCATGAAGCAATGTGAATAACAGACAACAGTTGCCTAAAAATGTCATGAATAACTAAAATTTTTATTCCTTTGTCTCGAAAACATGGCATATGACCTTTGTTGGAATGAGCTGAATGCGTGTGTTCCAATGAGGGGTCATAAAATTTGAACGAAGATTTGTGTGAATAATGCATTAGTACTGCTAGATTTGGGTAAACGGTTCACCCTGGATACCACCCCTTCTATAGTAGATCTTTTCTGCAAATTTTGTCTAAGATTCTATCAACTTTACAAATAAATACGTTCATGAATCACAATCAGATCCACCCTACAATGTTGCATACCAAATATCAAAAGATTCTGCATGTTGGATCTGGAGAAGAAGATTTTTTAAGAAATTCGCCTGAAAAGCACTAAGTTCAAATTTGGGCTCCTATACTGAGCCCAAATATAAACCCAGGGAGCCGATTTGAACAAACTTGAATCAGATCTACCCCACAATGTTGCATACCCAATATCAAAAGATTCTGCCTGCTGGATCTTGAGAAGAAGATTTTCAAAGAAATTTGCCTGAAATGCACTAAGTTCAAATTTGGGCTCCTATACTGAGCCCAAATATAAACCCAAGGGGCCGATTTGAACAAACTTGAATCAGATCCACCCCACAATGTTGCATACCAAATATCAAAAGATTCTGCCTGCTGGATGTGGAGAAGAAGATTTTCAAAGAAATTTGCCTGAAATGCAGTAAGTTCAAATTTGGGCTCCTATACTGAGCCCAAATATAAACCCAGGGGGCCGATTTGAACAAACTTGAATCAGACCCACCCCACAATGTTGCATGCCAAATATCAAAAGATTCTGCCTGCTGGATCTGGAGAAGATTTTTTAAGAAATTTGTCTGAAATGCACTAAGTTCGAAATCAGGCTCCTATACTGAGCCCAAATATGAACCCAGGGGGCCGATTTGAACGAACTTGAATCAGATCCACCCTACAATGTTGCATACCAAATATCAAAAGATTCTGCCTGCTGGATCTGGAGAAGAAGATTTTTTAAGAAATATGCCTGAAATGCACTAAGTTCGAATTTGAGCTTCTATACTGAGCCCAAATATGAAACTAGGAAGCCGATTTGAACAAACTTGAATCAGATCCACCCCACAATGTTGCATACCAAATATCAAAAGATTCTGCCTGCTGGATCTGGAGAAGAAGATTTTTTAATAAATTTGCCCGAAATGCACTAAGTGCGAATTCGGGCTTCTATATTAAGCCCAAATATGAATCCAGGGGGCCGATTTGAACAAACTTTAATCAGATCCACCCCACAATGTTGCTTACCAAATATGAAAAGATTCTGAAGCTGGATCTGGAGAAGAAGATTTTTTAAGAAATTTGCCTGAAATGCACTAAGTTCGAATTCGAGCTTCTATACTGAGCCCAAAAATGAAACTAGGAAGCCGATTTGAACAAACTTGAATCAGATCCACCCCACAATGTTGCATACCAAATATCAAAAGATTCTGCCTGCTGGATCTGGAGAAGAAGATTTTTTAATAAATTTGCCCGAAATGCACTAAGTGCGAATTCGGGCTTCTATATTAAGCCCAAATATGAATCCAGGGGGCCGATTTGAACAAACTTGAATCAGATCCACCCCGCAATGTTGCATACCAAATATCAAAAGATTCTGCCTGCTGGATCTGGAGAAGAAGATTTTTGAAGAAATTTGCCTGGAATGCACTAAGTGCGAATTCGGGCTTCTATATTAAGCCCAAATATGAATCCAGGGGGCCGATTTGAACAAACTTGAATCAGATCCACCCCGCAATGTTGCATACCAAATATCAAAAGATTCTGCCTGCTGGATCTGGAGAAGAAGATTTTTGAAGAAATTTGCCCGAAATGCACTAAGTTTGAATTCGAGCTTCTATAGTGAGCCCAAATATGAATCCAGGGGGCC
Source organism: Pictodentalium vernedei (assembly GCA_031216915.1). Lineage (NCBI taxonomy): Eukaryota > Metazoa > Mollusca > Scaphopoda > Dentaliida > Dentaliidae > Pictodentalium > Pictodentalium vernedei. The sequence goes on from CM062297.1 coordinate 261,061,289, forward strand.
GATTTGAACAAACTTGAATCAGATCCACCCTGCAATGTTGCATACCAAATATCAAAAGATTCTGCCTGCTGGATCTGGAGAAGATGATTTTTTAAGAAATTTGCCTGAAATGCACTAAGTTCGAATTCGAGCTTCTATAGTGAGCCCAAATATGAATCTAGGAAGCCGATTTGAACAAACTTGAATCAGATCCACCCCACAATGTTGCATACCAAATATCAAAAGATTCTGCCTGCTGGATCTGGAGAAGAAGATTTTTTAATAAATTTGCTTGAAATGCACTAAGTTCAAATTTGGGCTCCTATACTGAGCCCAAATATAAACCCAGGGGGCCGATTTGAACAAACTTGAATCAGATCCACCCCACAATGTTGCTTACCAAATATGAAAATATTCTGCCTGCTGGATCTGGAGAAGAAGATTTTTTAAGAAATTTGCATGAAATGCACTAAGTTCCAATTCGAGCTTCTATAGTGAGCCCAAATATGAATCTAGGAAGCCGATTTGAACACACTTGAATCAGATCCACCCCACAATGTTGCATACCAAATATCAAAAGATTCTGCCTTCTGGATCTGGAGAAGAAGATTTTTTAAGAAATTTGCCTAAATGCACTAAGTTCGAAATCGGGCTCCTATACTGAGCCCAAATATGAACCCAGGGGGCCGATTTGAACAAATTTGAATCAGATCCACCCTACAATGTTGCATACCAAATATCAAAAGATTCTGCCTGCTGGATCTGGAGAAGAAGATTTTTTAAGAAATTTGCCTGAAATGCACTAAGTTCGAAATCGGGCTCCTATACTGAGCCCAAATATTAACCCAGGGGGCCGATTTGAACAATCTTGAATCAGATCCACCCCACAATGTTGCTTACCAAATATGAAAAGATTCTGCCTGCTGGATCTGGAGAAGAAGATTTTTTAAGAAATTTGCCTGAAATGCACTAAGTTCGAATTCGGGCTTCTATAGTAAGCCCAAATATGTATCCAGGGGGCCGATTTGAACAAACTTGAATCAGATCTACCCCGCAACATTGCATACCAAATATCAAAAGATTCTGCCTGCTGGATCTGGAGAAGAAGATTTTTGAAGAAATTTGCCTGAAATGCACTAAATTCGAATTCAAGCTCCTATAGTGAGCCCAAATATGAATCTAGGGAGCCGATTTGAACAAACTTGAATCAGATCCACCCTACAATGTTGCATACCAAATATCAAAAGATTCTGCCTGCTGGATCTGGAGAAGAAGATTTTCAAAGAAATTTGCCTGAAATGCAGTAAGTTCAAATTTGGGCTCCTATACTGAGCCCAAATATAAACCCAGGGGGCCGATTTGAACAAACTTGAATCAGATCCACCCCACAATGTTGCATACCAAATATCAAAAGATTCTGCCTGCTGGATCTGGAGAAGAAGATTTTTTAATGTTTTTCCCATTGCCTACAGTGTTAAAAAGTGCTGACTCAGCACTTTTTCAAAGTCCCGAAACTGTACCCTATGATAAAACCGATGGCAATTTTTTTTTACCAATCCTTTCTGTTGGTCCTAAGGAAGCTGCACACCAAATAAAAATTCTCAGTGCCGTGCAGTTTTGGAGATATGGGCGTTTTAAATTTTTTCTATTTTTAGCTCCTGCGGTTCCCACGGGGCTGCGGGAAAATTTTTTTTTGCATAAATCAAGTACTCATGACCCAATAAGCCCTCACATAAAATTTGGTTCAAATCAGCCTCTCGGTTTGGAAAGTTAAAAAATTTATAGTAATTTATATATTTTTTATACTTACCAATGACCCAGACATAGCTGGTGCTAACTCTTAAAATATAGGGCCAAACACAAATTTTGCCCCCCAGTCCCCAAAATTTGCATCTAAAACTAAAGAAAACATGTCCTGAAAGGCCCTCCACACTTCGCCCCTACTGCGCATGCGCAGTGTCAAGGACGTTCCGAAATTGGCGCCATTTATCATTCTAATAACCAGTGCCTGGTAAGCGCTATGTACTCAGCGGGGAGGCAAGAGTTCCCAACTCCTGGGAGGGCCATCCCCGTCTGGGTCATTGGTAAGTATAAAAAATATATAAATTACTATAAATTTTTTAACATTTTTATACTGTACCAATGACCCAGACATAGCTGAATAGTAAAAAGGCTGGAGGGCCAAGGACATAGAGCAAAATGGAATACGCTCAATAAAATAAAATAGAGTCATCCCCTGTAGGGAAAAGAAGTAATAGGCCTTACATGTATCTTTCTTATTTATGATAAATTAGAAAGATACAACACCTTCCAAAAATTGAGCTTCATACATCCATGTACTCTATTAATATCCAATAATCCTTATACTAATAATTTTTAAAGTAAGCCAATAATAAAGTAAGTCTAGAGAATAGAGACTCTTATACTCCTAAAAGTGTGTGAGAATTGCATAATCATGTCCGTTGACATATGCAATATTCAAAAGCTATACTTTAAAAACTAAGACTTGAATGAATTTTATAAACTTAAACTTCTCACTAAACAACCATCCCAATAACAGCTCAGAATTACTAACTCCGGAGGAGGTATCCCCTTGTTTTCATAGTAAAAACAGGTGACCCAAGGGAACACCCTCCCCCCCCCTTTTTTCTTGCCCTGGGTCAAATAGCCCAGAGCGAAGAGGGCAGCCGAACGGAGACACTGCCGAAACAGACAGCCTACCTAGCTATAGTAGCAACTGTAAAGTGAATGACATTCTGAGCAGTAGATAATAGACCTAACAATAGAGGCCTCCAGAAATGGACTCGATATTTCTGAGATAAAATTCATGAATGTGGATGGCTGAGCGCAATGAGCAGCCTTCAAAAATCTATAATAGCAACACTATTAATGTAAGCCCAAGAAGTAGAAGAACTCTTACTTCATGAGCCGAAATCTTAAGCACAACTGCTAAGCCAATGATATACCATAAGCAGTACGCTAGTTAATAGAATCCATTAACAATAAAATGGAGCGTAACGTCCTTCTACTAGACATCAAAGACAGAAGAAGCTTACGCCCTTGTAATAAACAGATATCTGTTTATAAATACATAAACTGTACCCGGAAAGAGTAAAGGCCTATGCCCATACGAAGACGGAAGGACCTTAAAATAATGGGTTCCGGATAATAGGAGCCTAACTCTTATGCAACAATCCAACCTAAATAGTAACGGAAGTATTGATTCCGAAACTATGAAAGTGAAAATCATCCATCGATAGTGCATGAAACTCACTGACTCTACAGTAAAAGAGAAACCAACAGAATTACTGTCTAAAAGGTCAGAATTTGAAAACTACTGTTTCCAGAGGCTCAAATGATAACTTAGCTAAATAAGAACCGAAGTTAAAATCCGTATAGGAATTTAATCTAAAGATTCTAAGTCTATTTATCAAAAAGTTACTAACTGACTTAGATAAAGAGACAAAAGACTCAATTGTAAACTATCGTAGAGTGCATAGGTATGAGGTAACATAAACCTATAACCTAAATAACAACAGGCTGCAGTAGATCTTGTGAAACAAGTATACTAAAAAATAGCAATGAGTAGTATGGAGGGATCAACAATATGAACATAATGATCCCTACACCACGACGGAAGAGCCTCCACTTTAGTCGCATAGAATAGCGAAGAAGAGGATCTCCTATAGTAAGAAATCGCGTCCAAAGCTCGTCCAGTACAGTGCTTACAATGCAATACCGACCACACAACGGAATACATGAAGGTTGCGACCTTGCTGGTTGTGATAAAGATGACACGATTTACCCAGTGAAAAAAGATCCTCACATAGAGGAAGATTTCACGTTAAGATCCACAGTAGACAAGAGAGTAAATTACTCGTGATCTCTGTGAAGATAGAGATGCTATCAACAGAAATGTATTGTGGTTGTTTATCTTAGCAATACCTGCTAAAACAACAGCGCCGGAGGATATGCGTATCCTATCATTCCGTCCTATAGATCAATAGAGCGTTAACAGTATTAGCTCAGAGATCTGGACAAGCCAACACATACGTCTGCAATTGATTAGCAAGCTGTGTCATAAATAAAACATCATTGGGCGCTCCCATAGATAGCAAATCTGATTGAATACTTGTTTGTTGAGAGTCCATTCTGACAGCAACAAGCGACCCGTAAGAGAACGGGAGTGTGATAAAACAATCAGATGACCCAGAATATGACGGACCAAAACTGAACTTGGTGTACTATAACCAACAGACGGATTCTTTCCATTAAATTGAATAACGGAAACGAAAGAGTGCCTCCCTGGTTCCGGAGATACGCCACTACTGTCGAATTAAAGGACAGGAATTTGGGCATGCGTTTCTGAATAATGTTCATGCAATGACATAAAGCAAGCCTAAACTAGAACTATCACTGAAGGTGATTAATACCCCCGCTTTGGGTTTTTAGAGGAATGCACTTCTGATCATGTAGGCGAAGGCCATAAGGAAATGTATACATAAAGATCATTTTTTGTTGTTGAAATTTGTATTTGCATGTGGCCTTCCACAGAACAGCACTGAATACTTAAAGAGCCCACACATATATGGTTTACATTTGGAAAAACACATTTACAATGTGTAACATGTATTCAAAAACGGTTCATTAATGTAGGAGGAGTTGCACACACAAGAATCCCATTTGAAAACCCATAATAAATCCAAGTTAAAGGGAGATAACCTGGTTAAAATTGTCGCAGATCAAAAATTTGGGAATATGCGTATGTTCACTTAGTTGTGATAATGTTTGAAAGGTTTCGTCAAAATTGATTGATAAATGTAGGAGGAGTTGCACGCACAAGAATTTCATGTAGAAACCCATAATAAATCTAAGTTAAAGGGAGATAACCTAGTTAAAATTGCCACAGCTCTAAAATTTTTGGAATATGCGCATGTTTACTTAGTAGTGATGATGTCTGTAAACTTTTGTCCAAATTGATTGATAAATGTAGGAGGAGTTGCGCACACAAGAATTTCATGCAGAAACCCATATTAAATCAAAGTTCAAGAGAGATAACCTGGTTAAAATTGTCGCAGATCAAAAAGTTTGGAATATGCACATGTTCACTTAGTAGAGATGATGTTTGAAAGGTTTCATCAAAATCGGTTCATTAATGTAGGAGGAGTTGCGCACACAAGAATTTGTTCGAACGGAAAGACATAATAAATCTAAGTCAAAGGGAGATAACCTGGTTAAAATTGTCGCAGATCAAAAATCTTGGAATATGCGCATGTTCACTTAGTAGTGATGATGTCTGAAAAGTTTTGTCCAAATTGACTGATAAATGTAGGAGGAGTTGCACGCACAAGAATTTCATGTAGAAACCCATAATAAATCTAAGTTAAAGGGAGATAACCTAGTTAAAATTGCCACAGCTCAAAAATTTTGGAATATGCGCATGTTCACTTAGTAGTGATGATGTCTGTAAACTTTCGTCCAAATTGATTGATAAATGTAGGAGGAGTTGCGCACACAAGAATTTCATGCCGAAACCCATATTAAATCAAAGTTCAAGAGAGATAACCTGGTTAAAATTGTCGCAGATCAAAAAGTTTGGAATATGCACATGTTCACTTAGTAGAGATGATGTTTGAAAGGTTTCATCAAAATCGGTTCATTAATGTAGGAGGAGTTGCGCACACAAGAATTTGTTCGAACAGAAAGACATAATAAATCTAAGTCAAAGGGAGATAACCTGGTTAAAATTGTCACAGATCAAAAATCTTGGAATATGCGCATGTTCACTTAGTAGTGATGATGTCTGAAAAGTTTTGTCCAAATTGATTGATAAATGTAGGAGGAGTTGCGCACACAAGAATTTCATGTAGAAACCCATATTAAATCAAAGTTCAAGAGAGATAACCTGGTTAAAATTGTCGCAGATTAAAAAGTTTGGAATATGCACATGTTCACTTAGTAGAGATGATGTTTGAAAGGTTTCATCAAAATCGGTTCATTAATGTAGGAGGAGTTGCGCACACAAGAATTTGTTCGGATGGAAAGACACAATAAATCTAAGTCAAAGGGAGAAAACCTGGTTAAAATTGTCGCAGATCAAAAATCTTGGAATATGCGCATGTTCACTTAGTAGTGATGATGTCTGAAAAGTTTTGTCCAAATTGATTGATAAATGTAGGAGGAGTTGCACACACAAGAATTTCATGTCCGGAAAGACGTACGGACGGACGGATGTACGGACGGACGGACGGACGGACGGACGGATGTACGGACGTACAGGGCGATTCCTATATAGCCCCCACTTCTTCGAAGCGGGGGTATAAAAACATTATTCCGCGGAAGTTAAACTGATAGCTAAAAGACTGCGGAACCCAAAGACCCTGGCACTTCGAATCCGTAGGGATCAGTATATATCCCAATCTGTTTGACTGGCAACCGTCATAACAGCCACACTCGGGTCCGGCAACTGCGGCGGCACTCTCTGAGTCAACCACCGAATGTTTGCCCCAGTCTGAATCTCTTGTAACACTAGATAGACAAGAGAATGTATAAATCGAGCAATTCATGGATTGCCGGAAAGTTGCCGTCGAAGAGAAGCTCCTCCGAGAATGAAGCGACTCTGAGAGAGTTCTAACCTACTATCCACGCGTGGATGTAGCTAGGGCTGCGTCACGTCTAACCAACTCCAATCAGCCACTGAAGGGCGGAGTTATACGTGAACAAACTACTGCCCTCAAAAGAAATTACATTGAGAATAATATCCCGTAAATCTTTTCTTGAAGACGTAATGATAACGCCTCAGTAAGGCGGATTACGTATAATAAAGCGTCTAAGTTAAGTCTACTATACATAATGTCGTTCCCAACATTGAAATTGGAAAAGACATAAACGGCGAAAAAGAATATATGCAGTCTTTAATCACACCGTCTAGACGCATATGAACTCTCGGTATGCCCTGCTCTGCCAAAATAAACTATTTATAAAAAAGATAAAATGGCAGAAATGAGCCACGCGGACAAGAAACTAAACTATCATGCTTAATAGCAGGCTTGTATATATATATAAATATATAGCGTCGAAAAATAAAACACATGTTGTAATGACAATATTGGACTGCGTCGGTAAGTCAGGGACAAAGTCCCTGTACCGATCGAAAAATCCGAGTCCAATGATGCTATAAGTCTCTTATCCAAGATCGCAGCAATGAAGTCCGAAAAATAATTACTGGAAGAAATGCCAGAAGATATGAAAGGCATCTTCCGATACTACTAAAGGGAAAACTCGAAATCTTTCGAATCCCTTTTGCCATCCTGTCGGACCCTATAAAGCGTTCGGTCGTCCGTAGCTTGATGCAACCGCGGACCGCACCGACCCAGCGCCGTCGGATAATTCCTGATTCAACCGAGAAACTGTCAATTGCTGGGATGCTGCGAAACAACTGTGCTAACTCGGATAGCACGTCCGTCACTGAGGCCTGAGGAGAAGCGGTCTTACGATGCATTGCCGCAGGAAGCTCCGAGATCGTTACCCCGTGCATACTTCCAATATGCGAGCGAACGGAGTGTATAGGCCTCGTGTCCCTTGGCTACCGGATGGCGCGACCTATTCGCTGTGGAATCACTGAATGCCGAAACTGATCGGATACTCGAGGTCACGTAGCCAATGTGCGGTCGTGTGCCCTGCTGTGAGGATGAGGAAGCATTAAAGACAGTCTCTCGGACTGTCAATATAACGGAGCGTCCCGAGCAACGGACATATGCTCCGAATGTAAAATATCTGAACCACAACATGCGGTCCCCTATGTTGTTGGCTTCCTCCGATCTGTCCTCAATCTGCCGTCACTGGGTGAGTACTAAAGTAATTAAAGTGCTCGCATCACCCAAATCTCCTTCCTAGACCGCAACGGACGAACCCGGCAGCCGAACCATTCGATGAATGTACGCTACACCGGGTGAGCTAGCGAATGTCACTCCGTAAGCGATAGACATAGTCCATGAGCACTTATTGCCGCTAACTCTTCATTAACTATGACGACAGAGGCACACTTTTGAAAGACATCTCCATAACTCTTCGAACAAGAAACCAGAAATGCTTGGATAGCAAGCATAAAATAATAATATATATAGCGTCGTTCAATAATTCGAAAGTTTGTGAGACATTATTGGACTATGTCGGAACTGAGGGACGATGTCCCTGAACCGAACCAAAAATTTCTAAGTCCACCGACGCTATCAGTTTCTTATCCAGCATCGCAGCATATGTTGTTCCGAAAGGGAAAGCTTGAAATCCTCCGACTCCCTTTCGGTATCCCGTCGGACCGGATGAAACTTTCGGACGTCCGTACCCGCTTCCGCGGTGCGTCCCGACCCAGCATCGTCGGATAAAATATATGCGACAGATTCAGTTGATGCTGGGATGCTGCGATAAACTGTGCTATTAAGGAAAGCACGTCCGTTCCCGAGGCCTGTGCAGTAGCGGACTTACGATGCATTGCCGCTGGAAGCTCCGTGTACGTTGACTCCCGCACACTTCCTATGCGAACGTCCGGAGTCTGCAGGCCTCGAGTCCCCGGCTACCGACCCAGCGCTGTCGGATAATTCTCGATCCGACACCGTTTCTGTCGGCTGCTGGGATGCTGCGATAAGCTGTGCTATGTGCACAAGAATGTCCGGCGTCGAGACCTGCGGAGGCGCAGTCTATCGCTGCTTCGCCGAGGGCAGCTCCGCATCAGATGGCTCCCGCATACTTTTCCTATGCGAACGTCCGGAGTCCATCGGTCTCGAATCCCTGGCTGCCGGATGGTGTGACCTGGTCGCCGAAGAATCCTTGATCGGCGAAGCTGGTAATATATCGGCGGTCACGCAGCCAAGGTGCGGTCGTGTGCGCTGACGAGAAGAGGAAGCCTTAGCAGTCTCGGCGGACTGCCTATACAACGGAGCGTCCCGAGCGACGGACGTATGCTCCGCTAGCGACACATTTGTACCACAACATCTGGGGCCAGATGTTGTTGAACGAGAGAGGGGCCTCTCTCGCTTACCATCCGGATGGACCGGAACGAGCTATGAACCGGACTAAAAGGCTTCCTCCGTTCTCCCTCCGATCCGCCGTCACTGGGTGTGCATTAAGTTAATTTTATAGTGCTCGCATCACCCCAAAATTCCTTCTAGACCGCAACGGACGAACCCGGCTGCCGAACCATTCGGTGAATGGACGCTACACCGGGCGAGCTAGCGGACGTCAAAGGCCGTCGAACCTACTAGGGTCCTCTTAGGCAATTGGCGTATTACATGAGCACTTTTCCGCTAGCCCTTCATTAATTGTGACGACGGAGGCACACTGTTGGAAGACATCACAGATACATCACCCTAATCTTGATCGTCTGAAATAGAAATTGATAAAGTAGAGTGACCCTGCGGGGAAAGGACCGGAGTGTCCAAATCCCCAACAACATACCGTGACATACGCTTCCCATATTGTCATCGAAATCATACGATACAGAACAGGAGTTAATGCGAGTACACTGACCACATATAGAATGATAATAAGGTCAGAGGAAGACTTCCTCTTAAAACAATTGATCAATATCCTTTCAATGTGAAAAGAAAACAAGTCCTGGTACTCGCACTAACCCCTGGCAATCAAAATACATAATAATAATATGATCCATTAATATAGAAAAAATAATTGAAATCAAAATATTTTGAAAAAATATTTTTTCAGAACAGCCCAAGTTTCTGAAAAGTAACGTTGAGCCCCAATGGATCCCAAGCCTAAGTGTGGACAAAAATTTTAAAAATATTTTAAACAATTTATTCAACACTTACGAACAATAATAATGTATCTAGTTATGATTAAAATAACATAAAGATATTATTATTTAGAAATCCCCCCCTCACACAGAGGGCTGTTGTAAATGTAAACAATGAGTGTAAAAACACTAAAATAAGACTCCAGGCACCCAGGCCCGAAATCAGTTACCAAAAATACACCATCTGATGCAAAACAGAGACTTCCAGGGAAGAAACTGCAGAACATCAGATGGTAGATGCAGAACACAATGCCTAACCACCCGTAGGTGAAGACGTAAACATGGGGAAAGAACAGAATTCATCCTGTTATTCAGCTAAAACTCCCAGGAAATTTTAGTAATAATAATTACAGAAACTATGCCAAAAGCATGGGAGAATAGCAAGGGGGAACTTAAAGGACAGGGAGAGAGGAAAACACTTGAAAAAACAGTGTAACTAAATAATCAGAATGACAACAAAATGGCTGCTGCCTTGAAAATAGGTAACTTAACATAATTTCATTAAAAAATTTTAAGTTACAGCCCTGATAATATTCTGTCACACATTCTTTTCCTCTCCTCCTTTTCTATCCTCCTTAGAATCACCATTTCACTAATATTTATGTGTCTGGCATCATTTAAACTGAGATTTAAAAGCACAAAGATCAGTCAGATGTTAACTGATGAAGGGCCAAACTTAGAATGATAAATGGCGCCAATTTCGGAACGTCCTTGACACTGCGCATGCGCAGTAGGGGCGAAGTGTGGAGGGCCTTTCAGGACATGTTTTCTTTAGTTTTAGATGCAAATTTTGGGGACTGGGGGGCAAAATTTGTGTTTGGCCCTATATTTTAAGAGTTAGCACCAGCTATGTCTGGGTCATTGGTACAGTATAAAAATATAGAAATTTTGGGCGGGGCAAAAAATTTTGCCCCTCTCATAACAATGCCAAGTATAGCCCCACAAACTTCTCTTGAACAAATCTGAGTCTACACCTCAAAAGGAAGCTGCACACCAAATATCAAGTCTCTGCTACTGCTGGTTCATGAGAAGATTTACAAAGATTTTAGTGCCCCTTGGGGGCGTGGCACCACACAGGAGGAGGGGCAACTTCATTTAAACAAATCTGAATTGGCATTAGGTAATAAACATTTAGCCAACATTTGAATAAAATTGGGCTAGTGGTTTAGGAGGAGAAGTCGATAATGTAAAGTTAACGCCGGACGGACGACGCCGGACGACGGACAGAAAGTGATTAGTAAAGCTCCCCTTGAGCTTCGCTCAGGTGAGCTAAAAAGTGCTGAAACAGCACTTTTTCAAAGTCCCGAAACTGTACCCTATGATAAAAACGATGGCAATTTTTTTTACCAATTCTTTCAGTTGGTCCTAAGGAAGCTTCATACCAAATAAAAATTCTCGGTGCCGTACAGTTTTGGAGATATGGGCGTTTTAATTTTTTTCTATTTTTAGCTCCTGCGGTTCCCATGGGGCTACGGGAAAAAAAAAATCAGCATAAATTATGTACTTATGACCCAATAAGCCCTCACATAAAATTTGGTTCAAATCAGCCTCTCGGGTTTGGAAAATAGAAATTTTGGGCAGGGCAAAAAATTTTGCCCCTCCCATAACGACGCCAAGTCTAGTCCCACAAACTTCTCTTGAACAAATCTGAGTCTCCACCTCAAAAGGAAGCTGCACACCAAATATCAAGTCTCTGCTACTGCTGGTTCATGAGAAGATTTTTTAAGATTTCAGCACACTTTTTGGGTGTGGCCCTACCCACGGGCGAGGCAACTTGATTTGAACAAAATCAAATTGCGATGTCATAACAAACTATTATCTCAAATATCAATTAAATTGGTTCAGCGGTTTGGGAGGAGAAGACGCAAACACCATGGTCACGGATGACAGAAGACGGACGGTGAGTGATCACTATAGCTCTCCTGACTGAAAGTCAGGTGAGCTAAAAATTGAAAATAGATCTGAAGAAAGAGAAATGAAAGTGTCAACTAGAGGTATTGTGAGTAAGCTCAAAAGTGATACCTCAGTTGTAGCCTTTTTGGTACATTAAAATGTATAAGTTAGATTATCTCCCTTTGGAAATGTCAGAACAGAATTATATTGCTTCATGCACATCTTCATATGGAGTTCTTCAATTGTGTAAAGTTTCATGAAAATTCTTCAAACGGTTTAGGAGTTGCGCTTATAAGGATGGACAGATGGACTGATGGACAGATGGACTGACGGACGGACAGGGTGATTCCTATATACCCCCCAAACTTTGTTTGCAGGGGGTGTAATGACTCTGTAGCTCAATTTGTTTAAGACATGTACATGTATAGTATGTGACACAGCAATGACAAACATCTAGGTAATGACCTGATAACAAAAGTACATGTAAAGTATTGTGACGGTCTGTACATAAATGCTGACCGTAACCTGTAACAAATGTATTGGTAAAGTATTGTAAAGGTGGGTGACAGTCAGATGCTAAACTAGAAAAGAAATCTTTAAGTCCCAGAGTGGGTCTGACTGAACCCAAAAATATTTGTTCACATAGCACAGCGATAACAAAGGCACCCCAAAACACTCGTTCCTGTCACAAGGTGATAACAAAGGTACCCCAAGAAGTTTCGTGAAGATCAGTTCATAAATACAGACTCTAGCCCGAGCCATATTGACATGTGCACTGAGCCTGAGCCGTATAGTAGTTGTGTACAAAAAAGTGATTGGACCTAATTTCGGTACAAAATCGCCCCTGACAGCCATCTTGAATTTTGGACCGCACCCAGAAACACTCGTTCTCGTCCCAATGAGATGACAAAGGTACCCAAGAAGTTTCATGAAGATCGGTTCATAAATACAGCCTCCAGCCCTAGCCGTATTGACATGTGCACTTACAGTGTATTAGTACTGAATAAATAAAAGTTCATCTAATTTGCATAATTTCTGCGCGAGAAAAAAACCCATATTATATGTGATGTATTCCATGTTACTAAACATTCAAACAGAAATTTATTCAAATCAGAACTTTCATACAGAAGTTTTGTACAAAAAACTGCTTGCACTAATTTTGGAACAAAATGGCTGCAGATGGCCATCTTGAATTTTGGACTGCACCCAAAACCACTCGTTCTCACCCCACGGTGATAACAAAGGTAACCAAGAAGTTTTGTAAAGAGCAGTTCATAAATACGGCCTCTAGCCCGAGCCGTACTGGCATTTGCAGTTACAGTGCTGAAAGTAACATTAAATAGATCAAAGTTAGTCTAATTGGCATAATTTATGCACGAGAAAAAAACCTGTATTATATGTGATGTATCCCATGGTACTAAACATTCACACAAAAAATTATTCAAATCAGCGCTTTCATATGGAAGTTCTGCGCAAAAATCTGATTGCACCTAATTTTGTACAAAATGGCTGCCAGTGGCCATCTTGAATTTCAGACCGGACCCCAAAACACTCGTTCTCGTCCCTCGGTGATAACAAAGGAACCCAAGAAGTTTTGTAAAGATCGGTTCATAAATACGGCCCCTAGCCTGAGCCGTGTGTACGGCACAACGGATGGCCAGGCGGACGGGCCATGACAATACCTCAAATTTGGCTACGCCAAAGTTGAGCTAAAAATGTCTTATTCCACCCAGCCTGTAAAATTTATCACGATTCGCAGGACCCTTACTGCAAGAATCAATTTTCAGAAAATAAATAATTTAGAATTTGAGATGACTTTTTTCCTTGCGAGATACAGTGCAAGCAGTACATATCAGAACTGGGGTAAATGTAATTTATAGTTGTAATTACCTGTTATTAATTACATTTTTCAAAGTAATTTGTAATTGAAGCTTTTTTCAGTTACATGTAATTGAAAGTAATAAATTGCTGTTCAAAAATTTAATAATAAGTTACAGTCAATTACATGTCAGTTACTTTCACATTTTTTCCATCAACAGAACTATTTTACAGTACAATAAGCCACTGTAACCAACGTGGACACAACAAACTTCCAAACTCATCAATTTGTGCAGTACCCAGGTTTCATTTTCAAATAAGTTAAATGTACATCAAATGTTGATACCAATTCAAAGGTGGTTAATAGAGGATATGGAACGAGTGTTTTCTCATATAATATTTATGAAACGAGTCTAAGAATTTTCCGTTTTGGAGAGCCTATGGCGAGCCCAAACGGAAAATTTGGATGAGTTTCATAAATATTATATGAGAAAAACACTCATTTCATATTCTATTCATCATATGACACACACACACGCATAAATTAGCCACTTAGTATGACTTTTTAACCCATCACCTAACTTGAGTTGCAGACGGCACTTGGAAAAAACATCCTTGTATAACTACAAATTTTCATTTTTTGCTTCCAAGACATAGTTTATGACCCCTCATTGGAACAAGCTCATTGAGCTCGTTCCAATGAGGGGTCATAACCTATGTTTTGGAAACAAAAAGTGAAAATTAAAAAAAAAATGAATGGCGTTTTTCTTGTAGGTAAAAGATTAATACAATATAACCCACCCTAAATCTTACTGAAATTATGCAAATGTCACCCAATTGTATTTTGTTTAGCCAATGAAATTGACCGGTTTTGAAATTGACCAATGAAAGCTCCCAACTCTAATTATGCAAATTATGAAAATGTGGCCCAGTTGTATTTTGTTCAGCCAATCAAATCGTAAAGTTTTGAAATTGACCAATGAAATTGACAGAAGGTTTTATTTATCACTGATTAATATGAAAACAAGATATCAAATGCTTTTATATGAAAACGGTCGAGTCATATGATAAATATATTTACCAGCTATTTTAGAAAGTTATTTACATAAGATTTCTGGGGCGGGTTAGCTTTTTAAAAAGTCACTTATAATTTGCAGACAAAACACAGATGTACTCTGCGAAGTTGAGTGAATTAACCTCTTATCTCATTCACCTTGGTTAAAGCCATTGTTTAAGTTTAACTGCCCAAAGACAAAGTGTGTTGAAAACAATTAGAGGATTATTATTTATTTTTTGTTGGTGGTTGAGCTTCATTAATTGATTGGTCTTTTGAGATAATTGGTTTGTGAAACGCACCTGCTAGGAAATGGGATTTAATTATTTGCATTATTTTCAAATAAATTGTTTATTCATCTTTTAGCCTTCTTCAAAATAAAATGAACACGAAACATATGGCTGAGGTTTGACATATTTGTAAAATAAAGCTATGAATATCAAGATAAAAACAAACATTCAGGAGTGATTATCACCAGTTAGATATCAGGGATGCACAAACTGAAAATTTAGACAACCCCAAAATGTTTATACCCAAAAATTTGGATAACCCTCCAAATTTAGATAACCATTCACATGTAATTCACATTTTTGTTAATGTGTAATACAGTGGAACCCTGTTAATTGAATAGCCAATTTACCAATGAAAATTATTCAATTAACAGGAGTTTCAATTAACAGGGATTGTGTCACTTTCCTGAATTCTAGAGATAAACTTGACATTTATTCTTTTATATCGTTTGACAGAGCTCCATGAGCTCTGTCAAACAAGATATAATAGATTAAATGTCTGTATTGGATGTACTGAGGCCAAATAGGCCTATAAACAAAGGAAAATTGGTGAGAATCGGGTAATTTCTTGACAGGTTGCAAGATTTTTTATTCAATTAACAGGAGTTTACTCCACAACCTATATTCAAATAACAGGTCAAATTTGTACCGGATGTATAGTAAATGGTTTTGTTTTGGGAAATTATATTCAATTAACAGGGTTATTCAAATAAGAGATATCCAATTAAGTGGGCTCCACTGTATATAGAGCTTGTTACAAAAAGGGGTCAGAACCTATGTTTTTAAGACAAAAAATGAAATGAAAGTGTCAATGACACTGTAGCTCAATTTGTTAAGACATGTACATGTATAGTATGTGACACAGCAATGACAAAAATCTAGGTAATGACCTGATAACAAAGATATATATAAAGTATTGTAACGGTCTGTACATAAATACTGACCGTAGCCTGTAACAAATGTATAGGTAAAGTATTGTAAAGGTGGGCGACAGCAGGCCTGGCGTTATTAGGCGCGCGATTTCATCGCGCGCGTACCGCTTGCCTAATTTTAATTCCGCGTGAGCGTTTTTTCGCGTGCCTAACTCGAGTGTTGTTCAGACTGTCACTGTGTGTAACCCTGCTGAGATATATAATATGAATGACAAATCGTTTCTGACTTTCAAGTCACTGATGTGTTTGATATGAGATCGTTTCTGCATGATGGGGTTAACTGAGCGCGGCACTGGGCCTTTGATATGTAGACATCAATCAGCTGCGACGCATCATCGCTGAGTTTGCGTTTTCTGTGTATTACTGTAACAAGGTCTGGCGGCACGCGCTCAACACACTTTTGGTTTCACTTTCTCGAGAGATATAAAATCTCTAAGGAAGTAGATTCATTGATCAGTTTCGGTTCAACTGGAGACTTCCAAGCTTTTCATAATATTATTAATAATGGACGCCAATACTCAAAAAGGAAATACAGTCAAATTAAGCACATTCCAAAAATGGAATACGGGAGGCCGGATAGGTTACCAGACCTTGAAAGTCGATGGATGCGAATATGTTAACAGGGTTTGGTGCGTTATTTGTACTAAACACGGAGAACGGCTCAAACTTGGACTCCGAGGCAAGGCTTTAAAAGACCTCGAATGTTACTGTGTGGGGACAAATTTCGTCAAAAAGGACAGTGTTGACCGTCATTTGAAATCAAAATCTCACTCATTCGCCGTTAAATATGATCACGATGAGGTAGCGGCCACTGCAAGCAGCTCTCATGGTGAAACCGCCGTCGAAAGCATTGAAATTGGAGCAGGGACAAGCAGTACGATTGAAACTGCAAAAACCTACACAAATATTAAAACAGCTATGATAGGTGTGTCTAAAGAAGCTTACAAAAAGCTAGTTACCGATGCGTACATCCTGGCAGTCGATGGAGCACCCCTGACCTTTTTCAGAACAATCGTTCGTTCACAGAAAGCTACAGGTACACGTTTAATCAAAGGCACAGAAAGTCACAGATCAGCTAGAGATTTCATCGCGGCGATTGCAACTGCGATAAGGGAGAAAATTAAAAAGATTGTCATGACAGTTAATGCGTTCAGTATGTTGAGCGACGGATCGCAAGCTCGAAAAACGGGTAGCGAGAAGGAATTGGTATTGGCGCGAGTTATGAAGGATGGACTCCCAACGTACTATATCGTTGCCCTTCAAGATATAGATGAGTATGGGAATGCAAATGCTGAAAACATTAAACAGGCCCTTGATGATGCCTTTGTTAAAAAATTAGGTTTGCCAAGACAAGAGTACATTTCGCTGATGGTAGCAGCTACGGCCGATGGGGCTAACGTGAACATGGGTATCTACAATGGAACTCTCACACAACTCAAAAATGACTCAAGGACATGGCTTTTGAAAATACACTGCGTGTCCCACAGAGCAGAGCTGGCGATAAAAAACAGCGTGTCCCAAGAGAAATCTTTCGCACCCGTCACCGAAATCTTGGAAGCTTTGTATAAATTTTTCAAACAGAGCGGTAAATTTAAGTCTCACTTTAAGAAAACGGCTACAATTCTAAATGTGCAAGTTTACAATTCCCCAAAAGCATTTGGTACGCGTTTCATTTCTCATCAGCTAAGAGCTATTGATCACCTTTTAAAAAACTGGCTACCACTTCTTCAAACAATTGAAAATTCCATCGCTTCTGAAAAGGACTCCAAGGTTAATGCCAAATTAGTTGGATTTCAGAAGAAGTTGACGAACATAAGCTTCCTTACGACCTGCATCATATACCGGCAAGTAGTTCAGTCACTTGCCTTTCTTTCTAAGCGATTCGAAAGACAACTCGTTCTAGTGTGTGATGTCAAGCCAGCTGTGGAAAAATGTTTTGCCGACTTGGAAGATGTGAAACAATCGCCTTCCGATCTCGCCAGTATTTTAGGTAAGGCCAATATGAAGCTCAACGTGGAACAAGTTTGTGAAACAGAGTTGTGTTCCGGACGTCGCGGAGCACAAGCTGATACGGTCATTAAGTACAAGGGGATGCTGACAGTGCGCCTCCCGAAGCACGGACACACACGACGGAAGGAGAAAACCCGAGAGTATACTGACCTGGAATACAGCGCAGCTAATCTTCACAATGTCACTGTGAGCAGCGAGGTTCTAAAAGACATTGATTTGTTGAAGCAACGGATCATACCCGAAGTTACTAAGTGCCTGAGCACTAGGTTTGCTGTCGAATTGGATGAGAATATCGAGTTGCATGCGGACATGAGACTGCTTACAAACCCTGCGAATTGGGTATCAACAAAATCGGAACTAAGCGCAATGGATCGTATTTGTGATAGGTTTGGAGAGACATTATCTTCAGCTAGACAAGGATTTGACCGGTCGCGAATAGAGAGAGAATGGAAAGATCTGAAAGTTCTCGTGAATCGCAACTACAAAGGAGTAAAGTCGTTGAAATTGTGGGAGAAAATATTTTTATACAGAAGGTCGGAGTTGCCAAATATTTGCATGGTCATTGAAGTCTTACTCTGCATAGGGGTATCCAATTGTGAAGTTGAGCGCGGTTTCAGTATCTTAACAGGAATGCTGACTGACCGACGGCTGTCTATGAACCATAGCACGATGGAAAATCTTCTTCTCATTAAAGGGAACAATCCTGTTTGGACAGACTCTGAGCGGGAGGAGTTGATAGATTCTGCTGTGGAACTTTATATAAGTGGAGCATCGAGAAGAAAAACGAAAATTGAAGCCACATGCGGCATTAATCCACTACATTACATTCCAAAGAAAAGGAAGTATTCTGAAACAAGCGATGACGAACCTGACGATGTATCTGAATCGAGCTCAGAATCAGACGACTCCAGTGGATATGATAATGGTGATGACTCAGCTGATGACAGAGAAACGGATATGATAATAGGTGACTGACTGATGACAGGAACGCTTTTCTACCGCAAGGACCTTTGTTGTCGGACAGTATATACTACTAGTGAAGTGGTCCTGGAGAACTTTAAATTTACTTATCTGACTTCGAATGGTTAAGATCACATGTTCAAAATGGCAAATTAAAACGTTTTCATCTAAATCTCTCTTCTCAAAAATGGAATCCACTCCAATTACCAACAGTCAGTGGTCACAGTCAGTTGAGAAACGATTCCTTCTGCCCCCACATTGGTTGATGCATTATAATTTATAAATTATTTACAACTCCAATTTAGATCATTGTGATAGAACTCATATAATTTTTAAATTAAGTCTTGTACCAATGTGCACATCATGCATCAATCATAAATGAGGCCCAGGGCCTACCAATGTTCACTCACCAGTGGCAGTCACGTATCAACAGCAGTTAACACAATTTGATTTGCCCCTCAATGATTTGTTGAGAGGGCAAATGAAATTGTGTTAAGTTGACTGCAGTTTATACGTGACTGGTGCCTACCAATGGTCACTCACCAGTGGCAGTCACGTATCAACAGAAGTTAACACAATTTGATTTGCCCCTCAATGATTCATTGAGAGGGCAAATCAAATTGTGTAAACTGCTGTTGATGTGTGACTGGCGAGTGACCATTGGTAGGCCCTCTATCAAGCAGTATAACAGTCCGAGAGTCAGTCCCCTTCACCAACCCCCCCCCCCCCAACCCACCACCCCCTTCATTTTTTGAAATCATCGTGATTTCATATTCCACCACCAAATACTTCAAACGAGAGATAAACTTCATTTTCGTCAGGAATATTTGGTAATGGAGTGAGAATCACTGTGATTTCTAAGAACTTGTGGTTTGGGGAAAGGGGGGGGGGGGGGGGGGGTAGTGTTACAACATGAATGGCCAGGTAGATTTGCCACTGAAGTAATTAGCATAAAATTTTATAATTTCATTTTTTTGCTTCAGAAACATAGCTTATGATCAATCATTGAAACGACCTCGTTCCAATGAAGGGCCATAAGATATGTTTTTGAAGCAAAAAAATAAAATAAAAATTTCGAATGGGGACTTTCTTGTTATCCTCGGGTCGGTTTGGACGTTAAATTACATCATTTGATGGGTTAAAACGATACCTTGCCTCTCAATAAATTAATTTACCGTTCTAAACAAGAGGGAGAGCCATACACGATATCATGATGGAATGACCACCCGTATTAACCCCCAGTGTCCGACTCGGAGGTACACTTATCGATATCTATTTGGACCCGTACCAATTGTTGACACGCAGTGACCTCTCAGGCTCTGAGTATTTTTCCGTGTTACAAAGTCTGGCCCAATCACTTCATAATAGCGTAGTTTCTATTGGTCAGTCAATGTGCTCTTGAAATACTTCCTTATTTCGTTCCTGGAAATTGCCAGCGAATTGTCTCGCAGAAAGTACAAAATGTATTGTTACCGAAGTGTTATTACTCTGTGCCAGCCCAGACTAAACTTTATGCGCAGTGAGTGAAAAAACGAATGATGTCAGTGCAATGACAACGGTGCAAAACGAAACTGGAACAGCAACGCCAACACAGCAAAGCAAATGAGAATCCAAATGTATTGTAATGACACATGCTCAGGTAAGAACTCAGAAGTGAGCAAGGCATAAAAGTTGGAATTTATTTTCAATCTGAATCGAAAAGCCCCAAATGGCAAGTAAATGACAATGTCCAGTCAGCAAGTTTCTTGCTGAATTTGAAACTTGCTAACTGGACATTCACTTAACTTGGCATTTGGGGCTTTTCGATTGAAAATAGCAAAAAATATTTCCAGGCGAGCATTTTGCCCCCCTAAGCAGGGCACAGGTGAGCGATTTTCTGCCACCCTGGATTTTCCAAAAAACCAGGCCTGCGACAGTCAGATGCTAAACTAGAAAAGAAATCTTTTGAGTCCCAGAGTGGGTCTGACTGAACCCCAAAATATTTGTTCTCATAGCACAGTGATAAAAATCCGGCAAGAGGATCACAGATCCACAAGTTGAGTTTTGACATTAAATTTCGTGAAAAGTCAGAAAATCAAGTTATTTGTCGCAACAGCAACTTTTGCTAACAGTGATAACTACAGTATTCTATGTATAGTAACAGTGACCTTGACATTGAGGCTTCAGACCCCAAAATCAATAGGTGTCTTCCTTTCCTATGGAGTAACCTCTGATGTAAATTTGGTGAAGGTACGACAAATAGAACTAAAGTTTTTGCCCGGAAACCAATTTGTTGAAAAAAAATATTCTATTGATAGTAATAGTGACCTTGACCTTGGGGCCCCAGACTCCGAAATCGATAGGTGTCTTCCCTCCTATAGGGTAACCTGTGGTATAAGTTTGGTGAAGATACACGGAATACAACTAAAGTTATTGCCTGGAAACCAATTTGCCACAAAATATTCTATTTATAATAACAGTGACCTTGACCTTGGAGTCCCAGACTCCGAAATCAATAGGTGTCTTCCCTTAGGGTAAAAGGTAAAGGTGCGTCAAATAGAACTAAAGTTACTGCACGGAAACCAATTTGTCAAATATTCTATTTATAGTAACAGTAACCTTGACCTTGGAGTCCCAGACTCCAAAATCAATAGGTGTCTTCCCTTCCTATAGGATAACCTCTGGTATAAGTTTGGTAAAGGTGCGTCAAATAGAACTAAAGTTAAAGTTATTGCCCGGAAACCAATTTGTCATAAAATATTCTATTTATAGTAACAGTCACCTTGACCTTGGGGTGTGAGACTCTGAAATCGATAGGTGTCTTTCTTTCCTATAGAGTAACCTCTGGTATAATTTTGGTAAAGGTGCATCAAATAGAACTAAAGTTATTGCCCGGAAACCACCTGTTGACGCCCGCCCGCCCGCCACTTCATCAAACTATAAGTCGAGTTTGACTTCGTCAAAACTTGACAAACAAAGGCACCCCAAACACTTGTTCCTGTCCCAAGGTGATACCAAAGCTACCCAAGAAGTTTCATGAAGATCAGTTCATAAATACGAGCCGTATAGAAGTTGTGACAAAAAACTGATTGGACGCAATTTCGGTACAAAATGGCCACTGGCAGCCATCTTGAATAATGGACTGCACCAAGAAACACTTGTTCTCGTCCCAAGGTGATAACAAAGGTACCCAAGAAGTTTCGTGAACATCGGTTCATAAATACAGCCTCTAGCCTGAGCCGTATTGACATGTGCACTTACTGTGTATCAGTAGCACTGAATAAATCAAAATTCATTTAATTTGCATAATTTCTGCACAAGAAAAAAACCCGTATTATATGTGATGTATTCCATGTTACTAAACATTCATATAAAAATTTATTCAAATCAGAACTTTCAAACAGAAGTTCTGTACAAAAAACTGATTGCACGAATTTTGGTACAAAATGGCAGCTAATGGCCATCTTGAATTTCGGACCACACCCAAAAACACTCGTTCTCATCCCACGGTGATAACAAAGGTACCCAAGAAGTTTCGTAAAGATCGGTTCATAAATACGGCCTCTAGCCTGAGCCGTATAGAAGTTGTGTACAAAAAACATTAGACCTAATTTCGGTACAAAATGGCCACTGGTAGCCATCTTGAATTTTGGACCACACCCAGAAACACTCGTTCTTGTCCCAAGGTGATAACAAAGGTAACCAAGACGTTTCGTGAAGATCGGTTTATAAATACAGCCCCTAGCCCAAGCCGTATTGACATGTGTACTAACTGTGTGTAAGTAGCACTGAAAAAATCAAAGTTCATCTAATTTGCGTAATTTCTGCACGAGAAAAAAACCTGTATTATATGTGATGTATCCCATGGTACTAAACATTCACACAAAAATTTATTCAAATCAGCGCTTTCATATGAACGTTCTGTGCAAAATCTGATTGCACCTAAGTTTGTACATAATGGCTGCCATCGACCATCTTGAATTTCGGACTGGACCCCAAAACACTTGTTCTCGTCCCACGGTGATACCAAAGGTACCCAAGAAGTTTCGTAACGATCGGTTCATAAATACTCCAGCCCGAGCCGTATTGGCATTTGCACTTACAGTGCTGAAAGTAACACCAAATACATCAAAGTTAGTCTAATTTGCATAATTTACGCACGAGAAAAAACCTGTATTATATGTGATGTATCCCAAGGTGCTAAACATTCACACATATTTTTTTCAAATCAGAGCTTTCGTATGGAAGTTCTGTGCAAAAATCTGATTGCACCTAATTTTGTACAAAATGGCTGCCAGCAGCCAACCTGAATTTCGGACCGGACCCCAAAACACTCGTTCTCGTCCCACAGTGATAACAAAGGTACCCAAGAAGTTTTGTAAAGATCGGTTCATAAATACGGCCTCTAGCCCGAGCCGTATTGAATTGTTGACGGACAGGCGGATAACCGGCCATGGCATAAGCTCAAATTTGACTTACGTCAAAGTTGAGCAAAAAATAATGAAAATTAATTGCCGATTTTTGTGAATAGTGCTGGCTGGTTTTGTCCATTACATTGGGTAAAGTGTTGAAGTGTTTGCTTCATTAAAGACAGCCAAATCTGATAAGAAACTACTTACCATTTGTTTTCGGCTTAATAGCCGATTTGTCATGAACTTTCTGGTTCGAATGGTGGCTGTTCCGCTACTCTGGAAGAGAAAAATATGAGACCACACTTTATGCTTACAACCCAAGAAAATGACAACCATAGAAATGTATCTGGTTTCCATGTGGGGAAATAAATTTCTGAGTGGGAATAAACACAAACACAAATAAAATTTCAATCTGTCGAACACCAAGCTGAATCAGTAGTAGTACTGAAATGGTTAACTGGATAAACAGTTTGAAACCAGCTAGCTACCTAACCGATTAGAAATTAAAATTTTATAGTAAATTTCCTTTCTTATTATACCTACCACAATTGTTTACTACAGGCTTGCACTACAGTGGAAGACCTTAACTTGGAAAATATACTCTCTATTTTGATCTTTCCCAAGCGATTTGGGAAAGAAAAGTGGTGCAAAAGAACCAAGAAAAAATAAGCCAAAACTGGGTCGAGTGTTACCGGCGCAGACGCAGTAGGGGACGCTCTTCTCTTAGTACAATTCCACGACTTCCTTTGCCAGTGCGCAGACACGTAGCTAATGACTCATTCTTTTGAGTCTGCCAACATAGGAGTTATGTGATCAGCGGGGAGGAAGGATTCTTACCCGAATAAGAAGACGGGAGGGCCTCCATGTAAACAATTGTGGTAGGTATAATAAGAAAGGAAATTTACTATAAAATTTAAATTTCTTATCAACCGACCTCACAATTGTTTACTACAGGCTGAATAGACAACAGGATGGAGGGAATCACATAACCAACCCACACATAACCCAATTGCACTGGAACAGTGGATAGAGGAAGAGATCCCCAGGCCTATCAAACCATAGCAAAAGACAATGAGAGATGAGGCGTACGGTTCTGTGCGACACAGAGATAGAAAAGGACAGTAACAGCAGAGAGCTGGAACTGACCTTGTGACTAGCCTAATGGCTATGGCAAACAACAGCCTGAGCAGAAGAAAGAGGGCCCAAAGCAAAAAGGTCCTCAGACCAGGGGTCAGTCTGGCAGCTGATTTTAGGGAGAAGTAACTTCTCCCTCCAGAGACTTTAGGAAGAAGTCAGGGGCCAGGAGGGAGAAGTCAGTGGACATGAAGGAGAAATCAGAAAAAAAACGTAAAACGTATATTACATCGTGACAAAATAAATGAACATAGAGAACACAATTGTGGAGAAAAAAATAAAAGTTATACAAACATACATACACACACAAAACTAAGTCAGATGGTATATAACAAGAATGTAGGTTAAAATCCCCCCCCCCCCCCCACCCCACATAAAGCTGTGTCGTTCATGGTTTCTGAATACCCCCTAACTCTTTCCCTAACAGTGATGACTAAGGTTACCATGCAGTTGATTTTGTATTTTCCTCAATGCAGTGGATTTGAAATTTAGCATTACCCTTGGTGACAGTGTTCTTCTCTGTCATAGAAGGTATATTCTTTTAAAAAAATATTTAAAGTGTTTAAAATAAATTTCAAGTTCATATAAGAAGCTGGGTCATTCATGGTTTCTGAATGCCCTAATTGAATTGAAAAGCGTAGTTAAAAAAGTTTTCGATATCCTTCGTAAATTAAGCGTTATTAACAATTTGAGTTAATTTATTTCTTAGGTAAATGACAAAATATTTCAGTTGTCTCCCTTCCCGGCTGTGCTTGGTAATAACACACTGTTCAGAAAACTGATAATTTCTGCCAACCATCTTACATTGACACGTGCGATTGGTGCTATGAAGGTCTGCCATTCTTACCCATCCTAATATCTGTGATTTCTATCGTAGCCTTATTACATTTAACCCCCTTCCAAACACAACTTCACAAGTTTCCAAAGAAAAACATTCAATGCAAATTGCGGGGCGAATTTCAATGCAACCAATTTTTCAGTGGAACAGAGCGTAACCGCAAGCAATTTCAATATGGATGAACTGTCTCCATCACAATTTTTTTTTGATTTGAAGCGGTGGTTAACTTTAATAAATTCTGATTAACTTGATGCGTGTCTTGTGTGATTCGTTGTTTTTGCTGGCACTTTGTTTTTAAATAGCCATTTTGTGCTGGTTGCTATCAGTTGGGGCGTATTGTTTGAACGACTTCGCCATTTCAATTCTTTTCAGAAATATAAAATTGGGCTAGCTTAGGCTATTTTCATAGCCGTGTGACGGACTTTAACAGCGGCCGTGTTTACTTTTTTTGCGAAAGCAGGTTTTTTAAAAAAAATAAAACTTAAGAAAATACAGTAAACTACCACGTCTCCCAAGGACGTTTTGGAGGGAGACTTGAATTTCGCCCCCAATGTAAGCCAAGGCGACTTGAGGAATGACAAGGCAACTTCTTCGCCCTAGTCTCCCACTCGGCTGACCCCTGCCTCAGACTGCTCCTGCAACTGATGCAGATAGGTGGAGAAAGTAGAAGCATTTCTCCAGTTGGCTGCCTCCATAACATCCAACAACTTGCCGGAGTTAGAATAAGCCCAAGAGGTAGACAATGCACGCACCTCGTGGGCAGAAAACACGATTGGTAAGACAATCGCCAGTTGCTAGACGAGCGTACAGTACGTCCAGAGTGTATAGCGTCTCATCCACTCGGCGCGGTGGCGGGTGATTTTACGAAAATTGACTCCGTGGAACACTGTGTCGACTTTCACACACCGCGTTTGCTGTGCGTAAAAGATTAGCTGCTCAAGTCCAAGGTGAAAAACAGTAGCGACAGCTTATTCGTGCTGTTGATTGAAGTGGGTCGGTGTTTCACCGAGTGCATATCATTTAAATAAATCTTGTATATTTGAGTTTGATGAATTGATTTGAGGACTATTTAATAGCTTGTTATTTATTATTGAATATTGATCCTGTGCTCAGTGACAATTAAATTAAAATCCGCGTGGAAAAATCTACAAAAAGAATAAAGGATGGCACGATGTTGAAAAGGAAAAAAAAGAAATTTAATTCGACAATCGACAGTAGGGCACCCCCCCCCCCTCCCTTCCTCAGGTAGACTCCGATGCGATGATGTCAAGGTAGGTAACATCAAATCGGGAATATATAAGATATTGCCGATGAGTTTTTGTAAAAATCTCCAACTGTTTTCTGGTTCCGTTGTAACTCAACCCAGATAATTTTTCGCAGTTTAGGTCAGTCCCAAATGTCACATAATTGGGACCGAGTTGCCTCGATAGCAACAAATCTCTCAAGGATTTTCAACAGAAATAATTTCAGAGCCACTTTTCACAGATTCGACGTTTGTTTTGATCAAATCTTAAAAATACATGCGTGCCAACACATCAACACAAACGTCGTTGTACATGTAGGTACCAGGAAATCTAAATAACTCACACATCATCTCCCGTATTACTCTACTAGCCTACTCATATAAATGTTGACACTCGGAAGCGAACTCGTTGATGACAAGAGACGTAGGAATAGGGAGGCGGTTGGAAGCACAGAAGTAACCAAGGTCTTCTCGCAAGAAACCGCAACAAATCAGCGGTCGGCAAAGTGTTGGTAATAAAATAATATTGTCTTTACTGTATAGTACTAAAAAAAATTGATAAATTCTACATAAAACTTAATACTTCAACGGAAATTTCGTTTCGTCCAACCCCCGACCATAAAGTAAAAAAAAAATCCTCTGGACGCCCATGCGTTTAATGTTTCATATTATTACGTGTTATAGCCCCCATATTATATTGAGATTGATATATCCTTAAGTTGATAATTATGTGAGAAAGATTTTTTTTTTATTTCTGCATTTTCTGACTGGTCTATCTCTTTTGCACTCAGTGACCTTGTTTACATCTTTGTTACACTGATATATTGTACATATAGCTGTTGATTGTTTAATTGTTTAAATAGGTCAATGACCTTGTTTACTTGAACTTTAACAGAATTCCCCAGAAACTAATAGAACATTGCAGAAACTTCCTCTTCTGGGACATTCTATCTGGTTACTATATAAAGGTTTGTCAACAGAATTCAAAAACTCAATTTTAGAAAGCCATTTCAGAAAGACTCACTTCAGTTGTTTCCATTGGAGATTATTATTGTTTCAGAACAGTGCATTTATTATAGAAGCAGTGCTTCTTTGTGATCTTGGAAGATTGATTCCAAAAGAGAATTTTGAAGAGAATCTATTCGTCTTGGAAATTTATTTATTTATTGATGTTTAAGGTCACATATTTATGCACAATGGCTAATCATGACCGTGACAGTTTTACGGGTGGAGGAAGCCGGAGTACCCGGAGAGAACCACCGAGCAACGACGAGCAGCTGCCAGCTCCCCAACATCGTAACTCTGCACTGCAGCACAGGCAGGGTTAGATTGGTTGAAGACATGCGTACCATTGACGTGCAGTACGCCTTAGTACACGGCGTCATCGTGCCCCCATATGGGCAATGGGGGTGAAGTGTCTTGCCCAAGGACACAACGCGGTTGCCGCAGGTGGGAATCGAACCGAGGACCTCTCGGCTTGCAGCCTGCACCTCTACCTACTGAGCCACCGCGCCCCCATTCGTCTTGGAAAAGAGAATTTATACTTTCTGTGAAACAGAATAATATTTTTTGTGAAAAGCCAGGATTCTGCTGGATTATTTGGAAATTACCTGTGGCACCAATACTTCTTGGATTTTTACTCCAATACTTCTTGGATTTTTACTCCATTTGAATTTTGCGGAGCATTTATTATATTTTATTGGAGACTGCTGAAATTTCAAAGTGAAAATTTTATTACAAATCGACGGGATACTGTTTCTGAGAGACATTCTTGGATTTAATACTACATGTACCAGCTGGTAACTTTCTTCATAAGATTCCTCACCACTGGATTACTGGATTCTGTCAAACTGTACTTTGGACTAATTCAATAATTGATAAGTACCACTGTTTTTATTTTCTGTAAACCAATCAGTGTAAAAGATCTTTGTATCATTTTTTTTATATTAATTTTTTTTTAAATTAAATTTCAGAATAGTTAAATTTATAGTTTTTGTTGCTGATTCTCAGATTTCTTTCTGTTACCAATATCAATAATATTTCCACGCCGTAACAGAAATTGGGGGGCTCGTTGCCGAGATTGAATGTTAGATAACGAGAAAGCTTTATTTGCATATTTCAATTATTATTTTGGCTCACTTTCAAAACATTTAAACTTTCTTAGAAACTTTCAGTATTATTATTTATATAATCTGAGAAACAGCAAACCTTTTCATCATGGTATTTATTGTTACAGAATTTATATCTGAATTTGAAAGATCTCCTAGTTTGGCCCTTTTAGAATCTCTTAAGAAGGCGAATTTATTTCAACTTGCTCAGTATCTAAAATTACCTGCCACCCCTGGTCTGAACAAACAAACTTAAACAGCTCATTGTTAATCATTATATGGAGGAAGGCCTTTTGCCTCAGTCTGAAACTCTCCCCTCTGAACCACAACCCACTGATGCCCTTGAACTCAAAAAGTTAGAATTGGAATTAAAAAAGTTAGAAATGCAACAAATGAGGGAAATTGAAATTCAGGCTCAAAAAGAAAAAGAGGACAGGGAATTAAAATTAAAAGAATTAGAAGCTCAAAAAGAAAAGGAGGATAGGGAATTAAAATTAAGGGAAATAGAAACTCAAAAAGAAATGCACTTAAAAGAATTAGAAATTCAAAAGGAAATAAAAATAAAAGAATTAGAATCACAGCGTCAAGGCTCAAATGTAATTTCCCCAAGTAGATTTGATGCAACTAAACATGTTAGGCTAGTTCCCCCCCTTTCAAGAAAAAGAAGTTGATAAATATTTTTTACATTTTGAAAAAGTGGCAACAAGTTTAGAATGGCCAAGAGATGTCTGGACTTTGCTATTGCAAAGTGTTTTAAAAGGGAAGGCCCAAGAAATCTATTCCACTCTATCTTCTGAGCAAAGCAATAAGTATGACACTGTTAAAGAGGCTATACTTAAGGCATATGAACTTGTTCCACAGATCTATAGGCAGAAATTCAGAAATTATTATAAAAACGAAAATCAAACTCATGTGGAATTTGCCAGAGAAAAGCAAAATTTATTTGACAGGTGGTGCCATTCAAAAGAAATAGGGAAAGATTTCTCTAAATTAAAAGAAATGATGCTAATTGAAGAGTTCAAAGGAAAGATACATTCAGATATAAAGGCCAACCTGGATGAACAAAAAGTTGACACTTTGAACAGAGCAGCAGTACTAGCAGATGACTATGCCTTAACTCATAAAATGAGTCGTAACTCTACAAATTTTGGGCTTCACAAGAATTCTTTCCCAAGTGGACCTAGACCAACTTCAGATAAATCTCATCCTTCCAATCATCCTTCCAATCCTCCAAACTTTTCACCACCCAAATTTAATCGGAAGCCTAATGAGAATAAGTCATCTAATGCCAGCCCTACACCATTACGACCCAACAGTTCAACTAAAACTTGTAATTATTGTAAGAAACCAGGGCATTTACTATCTGATTGCTGGCTGTTAAAAAGGAAAAATGAGTCCTCTACTTCACAGAATGCACTAGCATGTGCTCCATGCCCTGAAAATTATGTAATAAAGCAAGATGCTTTAGAAAATTATAAGCCATTTATTTCTGACGGCATTGTTTCCCTTGAGGGGGATAAGAACTGTTCCTCACCAATAAAAATACTGAGAGACACAGGGGCTACTCAGTCTTTAATGTTAGAAAGCATTTTACCATTTTCTGAAGAAAGTGCTACAGGGGCACAAGTTATAATATCAGGTATTGAGTCAAACTCTTTAAATGTCCCAGTTCATAAAATAAATTTAAGAAGTAGCTTAGTAAATGGGACTGTGACAGTAGGAATCAGACCTACTCTACCTGTAAAAGGTATTTCTTTATTATTGGGAAATGACTTAGCTGGTGACAAAGTCACTGTAGAACCTCAAGTGGTGGATAAGCCGAGCACAGATGAAAGTATTATTAATTTGAAGGAATGTTTTCCTTTTGCCTTTCCAGCATGTGCCGTGACTCGGTCCATGGCAAAGAAAGCTGAGGTTGATAACAACCTCAATTGTAATGATTTGAACAGCAAAGTTGAGGATAAGAACAGTCACAGAATTACGGATTCTGAAGACATTGATTTGTCTCAGACTTTTTTGAGTCAAAGTGATGACTCCTCCAGAAATTGTAAAGAGGCCACTACACCTGAGAGTGATAGGGGGACCTCCTTGAATGTCATTTCCCAGACATCT
The DNA here is from genome assembly GCA_031216915.1 of Pictodentalium vernedei. Taxonomy (NCBI): domain Eukaryota; kingdom Metazoa; phylum Mollusca; class Scaphopoda; order Dentaliida; family Dentaliidae; genus Pictodentalium; species Pictodentalium vernedei. Next base: position 261,091,859 of record CM062297.1, read on the forward strand.
TTAATTCAGGAACAGCAAAGTGATCCTGACCTTGCCGAGCCACGTGAAAGGGCTCTCACAGAGGCAGAAGCCCAAAACTCCCCTGTCTGTTATTTTAAAAAATCTGATGTACTCATGAGGAAATGGCGACCACCAGAAGTACCCTCCAATAGTGATTGGGAGGTTATTTATCAAATAGTTGTCCCCACCAAATACCGGAATGAAATAATAAGCCTGGCTCATGAAAATCCAATGGCTGGACATTTTGGAGTTAGGAAAACCTACTCTCGTATTCAACAGTGTTTTTACTGGCCCAAGCTTCGACAGGATGTTGTTGAATTTTGTAAAACCTGCCACACCTGTCAAATTGTAGGAAAACCCAACCAGAAGATTCCTCCTGCTCCCCTTCAACCAATCCCCGCTTTTGAGGAGCCATTTAGTAGAATTATTATTGATTGTGTTGGCCCATTGCCTAGAACAAGATCTGGAAATGAATATCTTCTTACCATCATGTGTGCTTCTACACGATTTCCTGAGGCTATTCCTCTAAGAAATATTAAAACTAAGACTATAGTTAAGGCCTTGATAAAATTTTTCACGACTTTCGGTCTACCCAGGTCAGTGCAATCGGACCAAGGCTCAAATTTTATGTCAAACATTTTTCAGCAGGTGATGTATGAGCTCAAAATTAAGCAGTACACATCAAGTGCCTATCATCCTGAAAGTCAAGGAGCTCTAGAACGCTTTCATCAAACACTGAAGACCATGATAAAGGCCTATGGGGAGGATAATGAGAAGGACTGGGATGAAGGAGTACATCTCCTCTTATTTGCAGTCCGTGAGACTGTACAGGAATCTCTGGGATTCAGCCCTTTTGAATTAGTGTTTGGACACTCAGTGAGGGGTCCACTCACTGCTTTGAAGGAGAAATGGCTCGGGGAAGAGCCACCTGAAATTTCTCTTCTGGACTATGTGTCCACTTTTAAGGAAAAACTGCACCAGGCCAGAGAAATGGCAAATAAACATTTACAGAAAGCCCAGAGTCATATGAAGACCTGGTATGATAAAAAGGCAAAATTTCGCACCTTTAAACCTGGGGACAAGGTGTTAGTATTATTCCCTTTACAGGGCAATGCTTTACAAGCAAGATATTCAGGCCCTTATATTGTTAAGCACAAGATCAGTGATACTGATTATGTTGTTGAGACTCCCGATAGACTCAAAAATACTCAGCTGTGCCATATAAATATGTTGAAAACATATTATGAGAGAGAACCAAACTCTCTACCAGTCTCAACAGTCACCCACATGGATGAGCTGGAAAATCCTGAAGAGGATATTCATGAAGGAGGCGAAAATGTACCTATGAAGTTACAGAACTCAGATGTCCTGAGAGATCTACAAAATAAAACAGATTATTTACTGCCTGACCAAAGAAAAGATTTAGTCGATTTAATTTTCAAATATCAACACTTATTTCCCGATGTGCCTAGTAGGACATCTATTATTTTTCATGATGTTAATGTAGGAGAGGCAAATCCCATCAAACAGCATCCATACAGATTGAACCCTTTCAAAGCTCAGATCATGAGAAAGGAAATACAGTGTATGCTGGACAATGATATCATAGAACCTAGCCATAGCAACTGGAGTTCGCCCTGTATACTCGTCCCAAAACCTGATGGCAGTTACCGATTTTGTACGGATTACCGAAAGGTGAACAGCCTCACCAAAACAGACAATTATCCAATTCCTAGAATTGATGACTGCATTGACAAACTTGGCCATGCTAAATTTGTGACAAAATTTGACTTGTTAAAGGGTTATTGGCAAGTCCCTTTAACAGAAAAAGCAAAAGAAATATCTGCTTTTGTTACCCCATTTGGATTGTATCAATATAAAGTTACCCCTTTTGGTATGAAAAACTCTCCGGCAACGTTCCAGCGCATGGTTAACCACTTAATTGCAGACCTAGATCACAGTGAAGCTTATATTGATGATGTTATTATACACACAGATACAAATTGGGCTGATCATCTAAAGCATATTCAAGAATTTTTTGACAAAGTGACCCAAGCCAACCTAACTATTAACTTGGTAAAATCAGAATTTGGCAAAGCAACTGTAAATTATTTAGGTCATGTTGTGGGGCAGGGGCAGGTGAGGCCGATTGCGGCTAAAGTTGATGCCATTGTAAATTTTCCAGTACCAAACTCTAAAAAAAAGCTCATGAGATTCTTAGGCATGGCTGGATATTATAGAAAATTTTGTTTAAATTTTTCAGATGTTGTCTCCCCTTTGACCAGTTTATTGAGCAAAAGGGTTAAGTTTGTTTGGACTGAGGAATGTCAGAAATCCTTTAACAGAATAAAAACTTTATTAAATAATTCCCCTGTCCTGGCCAGTCCCAATTATGAAAAGCCCTTCAAATTATTCATAGATGCAAGTGACAATGAAGCAGGTGGGTATATTGCCCAGGAAGATTCCCAAGGTATTGATCACCCTATATGTTATTTTTCCAGAAAATTTCTCAAACATCAAAAGAATTACTCTACAGTAGAAAAAGAAACTTTGGCTCTAATTTTGTCATTAACCCATTTTGATGTGTATCTAGGAACCGCCCAATGTCCAATTACAGTTTACACCGATCATAACCCCTTAACATTTATCAATAAAATGAAAAACAGGAATCAAAGATTATTGCGGTGGAGTTTAGCCCTTCAAGAATATAATTTAGAGATTAGGCATATTTCGGGAAGAGATAATGTTGTAGCTGATGCTTTTTCCAGAATACCCTAATTTAAAATGATATGATCAGTCCCTATTCACTTCAAGTGTATATATGTTTATTAAAAAAAAAAAAAAAATTGTGAAGATTATGGTGTGTGTGTATTGTAAACCAGTCAGAGTCTGCTAAAATTATGTAAAAAGTTTTCAGTACCTTCAAACTTTTTCTTTTAAGGCGGGGTGTGTTATAGCCCCCATTTTATATTGAGATTGATATATCCTTAAGTTGATAATTATGTGAGAAAGATTTTTTTTTTATTTCTGCATTTTCTGACTGGTCTAACTCTTTTGCACTCAGTGACCTTGTTTACATCTTTGTTACACTGATATATTGTACATATAGCTGTTGATTGTTTAATTGTTTAAATAGGTCAATGACCTTGTTTACTTGAACTTTAACAGAATTCCCCAGAAACTAATAGAACATTGCAGAAATTTCCTCTTCTGGGACATTCTATCTGGTTACTATATAAAGGTTTGTCAACAGAATTCAAAAACTCAATTTTAGAAAGCCATTTCAGAAAGACTCACTTCAGTTGTTTCCATTAGAGATTATTATTGTTTCAGAACAGTGCATTTATTATAGAAGCAGTGCTTCTTTGTGATCTTGGAAGATTGATTCCAAAAGAGAATTTTGAAGAGAATCTATTTGTCTTGGAAAAGAGAATTTATACTTTCTGTGAAACAGAATAATATTTTTTGTGAAAAGCCAGGATTCTGCTGGATTATTTGGAAATTACCTGTGGCGCCAATACTTCTTGGATTTTTACTCCATTTGAATTTTGCGGAGCATTTATTATATTTTATTGGAGACTGCTGAAATTTCAAAGTGAAAATTTTATTACAAATCTACGGGATACTGTTTCTGAGAGACATTCTTGGATTTAATACTACATGTACCAGCTGGTAACTTTCTTCATAAGATTCCTCACCACTGGATTACTGGATTCTGTCAAACTGTACTTTGGACTAATTCAATAATTGATAAGTACCACTGTTTTTATTTTCTGTAAACCAATCAGTGTAAAAGATCTTTGTATCATTTTTTTTATATTAAGTTTTTTTAAATTAAATTTCAGAATAGTTAAATTTATAGTTTTTGTTGCTGATTCTCAGATTTCTTTCTGTTACCAATAACAATAATATTTCCACACCGTAACATACGATAAATGAGTTAGAATGTATCGGCGACCTTTATCCAATTGATGGTCGGTTAACTGTGAGATAGGCGTCGAGGGCACCTGTGATTCACAGTGAAGAAAAGAAGCATGCGTTGTTCGGCTGATACGATGTACATCAAGGACCGTGATACAATTAGTGGCCCATTAACCGTAATATAGGCATTAAATGCGCCTGTAATTTCTTGGTTAATTGTCGTATTGGCGCTTGATTTATTCCACAAAGCGACACAGCTTATATTATGACGGCGTGTAATATGTTTTATTTGTGACATCGCATCAGTATTTGGCATGCGTAATAAGGCACATTTGTGGAGGCATGCTGAATTGTTGAATGCAGGTGCTTTTAATTCAGACTAACGTTGGTGATACCATAGATGCGTTAGAATGTATCGGCGACCTTTTTTCAATTGAGTGGTCGGTTAACTGTGATGTAGGCGTCAAGTGCACCTGTGATTCACAGTGAAGAGGAAGAGCACACGTTATTTGGCTGACACGATGTATATCGGGGACCTTGATATAATTGCTGGTCCATTAACCGTGATATAGACTCAGCCTATATTATGGAGGCATGTAATAAGACGATGCCAAGGCTGTAATTGTTTCCAATAAATGGAAATGGTATAACATTTGTTTAGCCTGAAGCCTATTGGTACTTGCCCGGAATTTAATCCGCTATGCCTGACTAATCCGCTATTCCACAATACATTACCGACCAAGAATCGGTAGTCTCAGACTTACACAAATTGAAGTCTTGAGGTATTTGTTTGTTCGAAAAAACCGTAAAGGTTGAAACTAGTCAGGCATAGCGGATTAAATTCCGGACAAGTACCAACAGGCTTCAGGCTAAACAAATGTTATACCGAAGCACATACGAATTTCAATGTACTATACTGAAATCAGCTCTTTTATCGCGAGCTCCAAGCTCAGAAAGCACAAATGTATAGAAAAGTTCAGTCGCTTTCCGTCAGGGGACAATATCCCACTGTTTGATGACAGTTACTTACTCAAATAATGGTATGAGCCTAATAATTCAAAAGCGCATTTCTCCAATGATGCAGCTAGCTCATTCTGATAGGCTGTTTAAAAGGTCCCTGTCCATGTTGAAAACTGGTATGATTTTATATACAAAACATTGTATCGGCCCAATAATAGGGCAGCATCAATTTATTGGAAACAATAACAATCCAGGCTAGAATGGTCATATACCAGTGACCGTTGGGAACGGCGAGCGATCGCGCCAGCGCACCATCGCGCACCGCTTTTTCGTATACCGCGAGTAATTAGTCGCGCACGTTTATCTTCCGGTCGTGTTCAAAGCCTTCGTCGGAGAAGTGCAAAGTACAGAAGAACCTGTCATGAGCAGGGGTCAGCCGAGTGGGCGACTTGGGCGAAGAAGTCGCCTTGTCATTCCTCAAGTCGCCTAGGCTTACATTGGGGGCGAAATTCAAGTTGCCCTCCCAAACTTCCTTGGGAGACATGGCAGTTTACTGTATTTTCTTATGTTTTATTTTTTAAAAACACACGCTTCCGCAAAAAACAGTAAACACGGTTGCTGTTAAAGGGAAGCAGGTGAGTTCGGACTTTTACCAGTTCGGCCCAAGTGACTTCGGCCCATTTGGTGAGTTCGGCCCAAGTGAGTTCGGTCCACGTGTAAGTGACTTCGGCCCAATTGGTGATTTCGTCCCAAGTGAGTTCTGTACATGTACAAGTAAATTTGGCCAACGTGTAAGTGACTTCGGCCCAGTCATAAATCTCCATTCCAACCACATACGGCCAAGTTATAAATTAAAAACAGCTGAATCATTGTTTCCAGTGACTTAGCCCTTTTCAGTTTGCTTTCAAAGCTTTGTCCAACAATTGAAAAAACGTCAAAAACAAAAACATTCTGATTAGTCTTTTGCTGTTTTATATATCGTGTCTGTACAATCATTACTCCATTCTATTTGTGGTTGTAAGTCTAAACTGCAATTCTCACGGCTTATTGTTTTTACAAAAACCGTAAACATGAAATGGCCAAATTTCAAAAAGGTGAATAGTATGCACTTCAGTTCCAAAATGGATAGTGATAATAACTGTATTAAATGTAGTTCGTTGGTTAGGCCCCGGCAGGAGGCATTGCAGTTATTATAGGTTTTGACAAATGAATTTGGAGATCAACCATGTGAGGCTGTTCCTAACCTGGCATCATATCTTGCCAGGAATGCAAATTATCAACGATAAGCCACAAGACCTAAAAAGTCAGGTAAACGAAAAAAAGACTACAAAAAAAGTTTTCAACAAAATAAAAGAAATTTTAGGCGAACAAATCAAGCTTCAGGGAGTTGTAATGGATTTTGAAGCAGCTATGTGGTTTGCTGCTTGGCGCGAATTTCAAGAAGTTTCTGCAGTGGGTTGTGCGTTTCACTGGACTCAGGCTTTATGGAGAAAGGTTCAGGTAGGACTAAGTAAAGATTACATGGAAAATAGAGGCCTTCATAAATTTGTGAGGAAAATAATGGCATTGTGCTTTATCCCCGCTGAACAAATACCAACAATGTTCGAACGATCGTCTGAGGAAGCCACTGGTGAGAAACTAGTATCATTTGTTAATTAAGTCAGAAACACTTGGATAGATGGGGATATGTGGCAACCCAAAGACTGGTCGTTTTTTTTTCAATCAGTGTGAACCAATAATGGTGTGGAAGGTTGGCACAACCGTATCAACCAACATAAAATGGACTCCCATTTTATAGATTATAAGAAAAACTATTCAGTGAATGTAAATTTATATCCCTGTCGAGATCCGGCTTGTGTCGGAAAATAAGCCTCAACGCTACCAAAGGAAGCAATATAGAAACATTCAAAGTGAATTGTTTGACTCTTGGGAATCATTTAGCAAGGAGGAAATTTCCACAAAGAAACTTTTTTAAAAATGTTTCAAATTGTACGCTCCTTCTTGTCAGTGAATGTTGTTTTACCTTGTTTGTATTTGTATATCAATGGGGCCGAACTCACTTTTCACTGGGCCGAATTCACCCTGTCCGAACTCACTTTCGTGGGCCGAACTCACTTTTCTGGGCCGAAATCACTTGGGCCGAACTGGTAAAAGTCCGAACTCACTCGCATTCCTGTTAAAGTCCGTCACACGGCTATGAAAATAGCCTAAACTAGCCCAATTTTATATTTCTGAAAAGAACTGCAATTGCGTAGTCGTTCGAACAATTCGCCCCAACTGATAGCAACCAGCACAAAATGGCTATTTAAAAACAAAGTACCAGACAACAACGAATCACACAAGACACGCATCGAGTTAATTAGAATTTATTAAAGTTAACCATCGTTTCAAAACAAAAAAAATGTATTGGAGACAGTTCGTCCATATCGAAATTGCTTGCGGTTACGCTCTGTTCCACTGAAAAATTGGCTGCATTGAAATTCGCCCTGCAATTTGCATTGAATGTTTTTCTTTGAAAACTTGTGAAGTTTGTTGGAAGGGGGTTAAATGTAATAAGGTTACAATAGAAATCACAGGTATTTGGATGGATAAGAATGGCAGACCTTCAAAGCACCAATCGCACGTGTCAGTGAAAGATGGTTGGCAGAAATTGTCAGTTTTCTGAACAGTGTATTATTAGTTTACCCAGCTCAGCCGGGAAGGGAGACAACTGAAATGTTTTGTCATTTACCAAAGAAATTAATTAACTCAAATTGTTAATAACGCTTAATTTACGAAGGATATCGAAAACTTTTTTAACTACGCTTTTCAACTCGGTTAGGGTATTCAGAAACCATGAATGACCCAGCTTCTTATATGAACTTGAAATTTATTTTAAACACTTTAAATATTTTTTTAAAAAGAATATACCTTCTGTTACAGAGAAGAACACTCTCACCATGGGTCATACTAAATTTCAAATCCACATCGTTGAGGCAAATACAAAATCAACTGCACGGTAACCTTAGTCATCACTGTTAGGCAAAGAGCCTCTTAGGGCCGAAACGTCTCAAGGCCGAAACGTCATAAAACCAATTATTTTGGAAATCGCGCGTTATTAGGCCTACTGATTTCTCAACAGCAATCACCACCAATCCTCGTTATTCCACCTGGGGGCGAATTGGCCCGAGGCATTATTTTAAAAATCACTCTCCTAAAATTTTTCACTCTCGTAAAATCTAAAAGTGGAGAGTGAATTTCCACTCTCCTGCTCTCCCGCTCCCAACGGTCACTGATATACTATGCTGGAAACTGATACGATCTTATATACAAAACATTACTCCGACCTAAAAGGGCAGCATCCATTTATTGGAAACAATTACAGCCCTGGCGTCGTCTTATTACATGCCTCCATAATATAGGCTGAGTCGCTTAGTGGAATAGACACAAGCGCCCATACAACAATTACTCGAGAAATCACAGGCGCACCTAACGCCTATATCACGGTTAATGGACCACCAATTATATCAAGGTCCCCGATATACATCGTTTCAGCCAAATAACGTGTGCTCTTCCTCTTCACAGTGAATCACAGGTGCACCTGACGCCTACATCACAGTTAACCGACCACCCAATTGAAAAAAGGTTGCCAATACATTCTAACGCATCTATCGTATCACCAACGTTAGTCTGAATTAAAAGTACCTGCATTCAACAATTCAGCATGCCTCCACAAATGTGCCTTATTACGCATGCCAAATACTGATACGATGTCACAAATAAAATATATTACACGCCGTCATAATATAGGTTGTGTCGCTTAGTGGAATAAACACAAGCGCCCATACGACAATTAACCGAGAAATTACAGGCGTATTTAATGCCCATATTACGGTAAATGGACCACTAATTGTATCATGGTCCCTGATGTACATCGTATCAGCCGAACAACGCATGCTTCTTTTCTTCACTGTGAATCACAGGTGCACTCGATGCCTATATCACAGTTAACCGACCATCAATTGTATAAAGGTCACCGATACACTCTAACTCATTTATCGTATCACCAAAGTTAGTCTGAATTACCTGTCGTCAGACGGATAAGGCATAGCGGATTAAATTCCGGACAAGTACCAATAGGCTTCAGGCTGAACAAATGTTATGCCAAAGCACATACGAATTTCAATGTACTATACTGAAATCAGCTCTTTTATCGCGAGCTCCAAGCTCCACAAGCTCAGAAAGCACAAATGTATAGAAAAGTTCAGTCGCTTTCCGTCAGGGGACAATATCCCCCTGTTTGATGACAGTTACTTACTCAAATAATGGTATGAGCCTAATAATTCAAAAGCGCATTTCTCCAATGATGCAGCTAGCTCATTCTGATAGGCCGTTTAAAAGGTCCTAGTCCAGGTTGAAAACTGGTACGATTTTATATACAAAACATTGTATCGGCCCAATAATAGGGCAGCATCAATTTATTGGAAACAATAACAATCCAGTCTAGAATGGTCATATACTATGCTGGAAACTGATACGATCTTATATGCAAAACATTATTCCGTCCTAAAAGGGCAGCATCCATTTATTGGAAACAATTACAGCCCTGGCGTCGTCTTATTACATGCCTCCATAATATAGGCTGAGTCGCTTAGTGGAATAAACACAAGCGTCCATACAACAATTACTCGGGAAATCACAGGCGCACCTAACGCCTATATCACGGCTAATGGACCATCAATTATATCAAGGTCCCCGATATACAAAATGTCAGCCAAATAACGCGTGCTCTTCCTCTTTACTGTGAATCACAGGTGCACCTGATGCCTACATCACAGTTAACCGACCACCCAATTGAAAAAAGGTCGCCAATACATTCTAACGCATCTATCGTATCACCAACGTTAGTCTGAATTAAAAGTACCTGCATTCAACAATTCAGCATGCCTCCACAAATGTGCCTTATTACGCATGCCAAATACTGATACGATGTCACAAATAAAATATATTACACGCCATCATAATATAGGTTGTGTCGCTTAGTGGAATAAACACAAGCGCCCATACGACAATTAACCGAGGAATTACAGGCGCATTTAATGCCTATATTACGGTTAATGGACCACTATTTGTATCACGGTCCCTGATGTACATCGTATCAGCCGAACAACGCGTGCTTCTTTTCTTCACTGTGAATCACAGGTGCACTCGGCGCCTATATCACAGTTAACCGACCATCAATTGTATAAAGGTTGCCGACACATTCTAACTCATTTATCGTATCACCAAAGTTAGTCTGAATTACCTAACTGTCGTCAGACGGATACACTCTAATGTCAACAATGACTCACCCAGATCAATGGATGAAGCTATGAATCATACACAGCTAGCATGTCGGATCACGATTTGACCTAAATAAACTGAATTACACGACAAACAGCACTTATCAAACTCCAGTTTTTGAAATGAGTCGTATGCTGGAATAAACATGAGAACTAGTCCTGGCGGAATACACATAATTCAGCCACAAGTTCTATGCGCAGCACATTGTAACCATAGTGGGACTCCCACGGTTGCTTCCGACTTGCTCGTGGTGCCTGCCCTCCCCCCCACTTACAATTGGTATATTCTTGTAAATATTAATACGGTCTTTTGGTTCATCCAGATTGATTAAGTCTACATGTTTTGTTTTGTTTGTTTTTTTCTTTTCTGATACAATGCATCAGCTGAATGCAAATTCTGTACATTTTCTAAGCCGATAAAATCAACCTGCTGCGAATATATCCTGCCGACATGTAGGTGGATAGCCTCGGCGTTATTTCGCAGTATTTGTAATGGTACATATACTATATGAGTTTGGCAAATGGCGTACGGAATTTCGAGCGAGATTCGAGAAATTTATTTAAGACTGTTTTATTATTCACATGAATCGGAGTTCAGCGTCTCTAAAACTTCGCCCCATCCAGTAGGGTTTGATGGGTACGGGATTCGTCTTCGAGATTTTATATATTGCCTCTTTGCCAGTTTCTGTGCCTCGTCGAAAAAAATTACGCTGCATGCGCATTTATTAACGAATTAATGCATACCGACTTGCAAACTGTGCAGTTACCGTATAAGTTGTTATTCAAACAACAGAAATAGGAGTCTTTTTATATCCGATTTCTACGATTCAAACCACGCGAAGAACGTCACACACAAAATACTTAAATGAACACATTCAGTAGCAATTACTGCGAGACCGTGTTTATTGCCAATCAACAACACTAATCTCTTTCACACAAAATCACCGACCAACACAGTGTTAATTATCTCTGCTATAACACAGAGTTTCACCGGATAACTCTGTGTTTTTATGAAATGTAAACACCGCGTCCAGTGTTTCATATGGTATACACTCTGGACGTACTGTAAGCTGCACGAATAGCAAGACAAATCCATCGAGAAATGGAGTGAGGAGAGATCTTCTGTCGACCAGGAATAAGAGACAGAAAAAAACGTTTCCTGCCTTTCCTAATGAACTGCGTCCGATTGAGATAAATGCAAATTGCATGAACCGGACAGAGCAAAGAGCGGTTAGCCTCAACAGAAGAACCCTAATGCAGACAGGAGGCGGAGTAGTTTCTGGTATCTGATTCTTAGCCAGAAAGGAGCAATCAGTGGTAAACATAATGCTGTTGGGAGAGCTGCTACAAAAGGCTGGGTCAACCGAGAGGGCGTGAAGCTCACTAACCCGTCTGGCTGAGGCAAAAGCCATCAGAAAAGCCGTCTTGTATGTGAGAAAATGCATATCCACCTGGGATAAAGATTCGAACCCCCCCCCCAAAGCAAAACAGCACCCAAGAAAGATTCCATCTTGGGGTAAGCTGCAAAGTCCCTAGGACTTTTGAAGGAAAAGTGCCAAACAAGCTTGGAGAGGTATGGATTAGTGCCGATACGACGCTGTCCCACATACGAAAGGTCTCTGAAAGCATGGACCTGTACCCTTTAATGGTAACAGGCTGGAGACCCCGAGAATCAAACCGATATGCCAGAAACTCCGCAATCAGTGTGATCGAAGGATTGGCATAATCAACAGAGTGATCCGCACACCATCGACAGAAGACCTCCCACTTAGCCACATAGGCTAAACTAGTGGCGTGCCTCCTTGAAGAAGAAAAGCACTCCACCGCTCGTCTCGAAAAACCTCTACGGAGGAGACAGGACCTGACAAAAGATATGCGCGAAGGCACAATGTCGGGTCGACGTGAAACCACTCGTTACCACGAATTTCCATCAAAAAACAAAATCGTAATTCTAAGAAATTTCAACAGGTATCATGATACCTTGCATTGAATATGGCATCTGTGCAATCTCTATCTAATAACAGTATACTGTATGACGGCGATCTTTTTCATTATTTGATTTTAGACAGCGTTGTTTTTACATGCTTTTTCTGTCCGATGACGATGAACTCGAAAGTATACTCATACGTAAACAAAAGCAATGACATTGGAATTTTCCCCAATGCAGCTCTGTCGCCGGATTTTGAAGAATTTTTATCCCCTAGCTTTGTTCTTGGATATGTAAAGCACATTTGGCCACAAGTTGTTTTCGTGAAATATTATTAAATTATCAGTTCTGGTGCGAATACGGCAGCAGACTTCCAGGAACCAGTGGTGCCTACAGTCGACTCTATGAGTTGATTACACATGTGTTTCGTGTTCTATACATCCCAACCTTCATTTTGATGTACATTTTGTGCATATTTAATTTGAATTGAAAGAATATCGGAGGTGAGAATTTTCAAAATAAACAAAATTTCATTACTTATATAGGCCCTTAATATTATTCATTCAGTGGAACGAGATGGAGTTATTCACAGGACAATTTGTACATCCACCCTATTCTTTCTTACAAGTAAGTACTTAAATGAAGTTCAGAAATATATACCGGTAATTAAAAATTACCCCAAATTATAGGCATATCGAAATTTTTAAGTACACACCCAATAATTTCAATATATTTTTGCCAAATAAGTTATGGTACGAACAGATTTCCGCCAACAGTTTGATTATTTCAAATTTTCACTGAAATTGTCATTTTAGGCATAATATTCTTTAAAAATCTATATGTTATATAGTCCAATCATATTAGCCTTCGCCTGTGCTCCGAATTTATTATTTTTTTATTTTTAATATGTCGCACCATAGAAGTCTAATCTGATCTTTCGTTTTTCTAGCAGCAAAGTTAAGCGAGAGACTCTCGCTGAACGGTTGGACATTGATTAAAGATCAAATTTCCCCACACGGTTCCTACTTCCGATTGACAGTTGTGTAAAACACATTTTTCTTCATTCTGGTGGTCATTTTCTTGCAAATAAATCGATATTTTGAATTATTTAGGCGTCATTTGCACTGCAATTTTTTCAACTCGAAACAAACTGTTGAACTGGAAGATGGGTTGATAGGAAAACGCAGAGTGAAAAACGGAATACCGATAATGTAGTGCACACCAAGTCAAACGACGCGGCAGTCGTTGCAATACATCTCGATTTGTTCGAAACCGCTAAGGTCCGTTCCCGGAAATGGGATACGATTTTCAACAATTTTCCAACCGCTGTAACATTACCGCTTGAAAAAAATGTTTGGTACCTTTACAATAGCGGGTTTGGTTTTTTTTGAGAAATTAGACAATTTTTTCTCGCTTCTTTTGGGCTTTTTCCGTTTTAAAACACTTTTCCAACAAATTAATAGAAAAATATTTGATTCCGGGGCAAGAAATTTATTAAAAAATGCATTTTAATAACACACGGAGTGTAGCTACAAGCGTTTTTGCATGGAGTCGTCAGCTCTATTTCGTTTCAGCGTCAGCGCCCTCTATTTGTCTTCTTCAAAGCGAGGGAGGCATCAATGTACGTGTAACAAGATTTGAGGCGACATCAAAATAGGGTCAGTAGCAGAGGGGCAGGTTAGGATACCCTAACCGGGCCCCAGCTACTACTGACCCTAATGATTTAGGGTACCCTAACCCTGGCCCTAGCTACTAGTGTTGTACGGTTAACCGGTTTTATAAGTCGGTTTCGGTTTTGTTTGAAAACCGAAACCGAAACCGTGTAACTGGTAAATGAGTACGCTTTCGTTTTTTTCCTAAAATGTCGGGAAGAGATGTATTCTTTATTCAGTTTGCACTAACAATGTCAGAAATGTCAAGCTTTGTCAGGAAATAACAGTGTCGTCAATGCACACCACATTCTGGGTGTAAAGGGGTCACTGCAGCATGTCCAGATCACTCTAGAATGATGTATGACAAGTTGTCAATCACACATTGTTGACGTAAAAATGGGTTGTGTTTTCTGTGAGAATGACAAAACAGACAGCCAACACGCCTACATTTCACTGATTACAGGAAATATCTTGTGCAATTGGCTTCGTTTTTGAACAGGTTTGTATGACATAGTCAATCAGTTTAATTAAAATTACTTATCTATAATCTGTTGGACAGGGAATAATATCATATCGGAAAAAAGTCTTGGCATTTCACTGTCGTATTCGAAAATAACATTTGTCACGGGTTTCCCCACCACGTGTTTCAGATGTAGTCTGTTGCCTCCCTTGATGTGCTTATCCGGGAAGAGGTTTTACTGCAATTCAGTCTTGGGATGTTCCGACCCGAGACGATTTGTCCTGACGGCTTCGGCCCACTAAAAACACGAAACTGCAAGTTCTTATTCTATTTAGTTCAATATATGAAGGCCAAAATGTCTTGAACCGAAACGTCCCAAGACCGAATCGTCCATATCCACGGGAAAAAGCTGCGTTCCGTAAATTGGCGTAATATCGCTGTCAACGTGCCACGGTTGCATTCCCACACAACTTACTTTAAGGGGGCCAACCAAAGGAACAAATCAGCGGTAGAAATAGAAATTGGAATGGCAAGAGGCAAACGCAAAAAAGTTACAATATATAACAGTACACCAGTGAATTTGTGAAATCAATTCCGTTGAGCTAAAACCATTGCGTGCGCGAGGTGTGTGTGGGGGGTGGGGAGACAATAGGTATTTGGTAAAGTGGTTCGTTTTGAAGCCCCCCCAGCTACAAACAATATGACTTTCCCATTCCAGTCTGACATGAAATGATTGCTGATTATTTTACTAGGGCGGGTGGTGGCACTAGTCCAGGGCTCGATTTAACTGGATTAGCATAGCACTTTGCTCTCCAATTTCTGAATTTTGCTATTCAAGATTTATTAGTTTCAAGTGCTTTTGGATCAACTGCTAATCAATTTTCCAGGGTGAATAGTAAATTGCTATTCAAAATTTTCAGATTAAATCAAGCCCTGTAGTCACCACTGTGTGTGTGTGTGTGGGGGGGGGGGGGGGGACATTGAAGAGTCCATACATCAGTTCATCAGTTCATTGTCAAATATGTTAGGATGGGTGTCTAGGTGACCCACATTGAAGAGTCCATACATCAGTTCATCGTCAAATATGTTAGGATGGGTGTCTAGGTGACCCACTTGGCAACGCTTATTATTTGCAATGCCTGGTAGGGTCATTTTGTTAGGCTGCCCAGGGCCCCACCCAGGAGTGAGCACTGAACAGAGCCCTGGCAGGGATTTTTCTAGGTGTATTGGGAATGGGTCCAAGGGCCCGTGCAATTGGGAAAAAAACATCTTATAGGACCAAATTGGGAATCCTGTTGATGCTGTAGAGTGGAGAAAAGTGCACATTTCTTCTCTACAGGTACATTAAAAATGAAGAAGTTGGTTTTATTAATTGAAATTATGGTTTTACAGTTCTTTTATCAGCATAATAAGACCAACTTTTGCAGTAAAAATCATAAATGTTATGGCCAAGTTGATACTGGTTACCAATTGGGAATTTAATGTTACAAATTGGGAAAAATCATGCCTAAATCTCATTGGGAATGGGGCCTATATTCGGCCCCTGTCGTCACCTAGAAAAATCCCTGCCTGGGAAATTGTGAATTAGATCTTTTCACACCCATGTGTTAATATCAATTCATCATAGACTCTCTATGCCTGAACTTAAAGACAAGAGGTGGGGGGTGTAGCATGTGCCTAGAATTGGTGAGTGGTGATATTCTACGAACACTGTTACATTTTATTTTCTTTTATATTAATTTGTTTTGATAATGCCTGCCATTTATACACTTAGCACAAATACTAGGCAATGCCAATTGAATCATCATTGAAAATATGACAGTATGGGCATTATATCGACACTGCATAGTTTCTGTTGGAAACTGCAGATGTCTTATAAAAAACCGAAAACCGACCTATAAACCGAGTTTTTTTTTAAAAACCAAACCGAAACAAGAAAAATAAAACCGCACAACACTACTAGCTACTACTGACCCTAGTGATACTAGATTGATATAAAAGTTATTCACTAATTTTCACTTGCCTTAAAAATGAATCTTTCACTGATTTCTCCCGTATTCCACCCAGGGTGCATATTACACTTTCATACGAGCACACCCACTTACTCCCGACCAGTGAGAAAGAAAAAGCCAAGCGCATTGGCGACTTCGAGTCGACTGATTATCAACGGCGCAATAAAATAGTGTAATTCTTAATAAAATAGGAATATTTTCATCAAAAAAGTATGCGCTTTTGTTGCAAAAGTGTTTTAAAATGGAAAAAAACAAAAAGAAGCGAGGAAAAATTGCCGAATTTTGCAAAAAAAAACAAAAACCCTGCTATTGTAAAGTACGGTGGCTGATTTAGGACACTCAAATATTTATTTTTATCTCGTTATAACGAGATACGATCTCGTTATAACGAGATGCTATCTCGTTATAACGAGAAAACATCTCGTTATAACGAGAAAGTATCTCGTTATAACGAGAAAGTATCTCGTTATAACGAGAAAAGATCTCGTTATAACGAGAAAGTATCTCGTTATAACGAGAAAAGAACTTGACGGTTGCTCGCCGCTGCTCAGTGGTTGTCTCCGGTTCTTCCTCCACCAAGGGAACTACCCTACATGACATGCCCCTGGCTGCTGAAAGCGTCGATAATAAATAAATCTCTCCTTGTGTGTGTTGGTGGGGGGGGGGGGGGGGGGGCAGTAAGTTTATAAGGCTATAGTTGTTTAATTTGTCTATGAAAATTCCATCTTATTTTCGGTTTTTCATCCTTTCTCAGTGGCGTTAAAACCGGGTAGGGGGGGGCGGTATGGGGTATTTACCACCCCCACCCCACCTCTTCAATAAAAAAAATTATTAACCCATGGTCCCGATTAAACTCGTGGAGATGTTTGAAGTCAGTCCAAAACAAAACACAAACGAAGAGGTTGACCAAACGGATAAATTCAGAAGTGCGCCTAATTACGAAACGAGCAAAGAATTCGAATTGGTAGTGTCACAGCGGCCTCAGAATCACTGAGAACGCGAGTTTTGGCCCTCATATTTTTCAAAATTTTTCCAGGGAAGGGCCCCCGGACCCCGCCAACGAGAAGGGGATACCACATCTGGTGCTCTCCCCCACCTCGCCACTGCGCGACTCGAATCATGCTACTGTCAGCACAATGGGTGCCCCTTTTGCATGGATCTCCGCCTTGATACCCCTCTCCCAATATTTTTACCTTCTCACGTCCCTGTCCTTGTTCTATTAGTATAAGCGTTAAATACACTTGTCGTAATTATCTTTTACAACATGTGCGAGGGGGAGGGGATTGTATTACGCGGGCATTGGTGGGATGCTTTGGGAAGGAGAGGGGTAGGAGTGTTTCCCGTGTATTACATCCACAGTATTAAACACGCGCGTAAGATATGTACACTGTTTTGGGGCTGAGGCTATAGTCGTGTTTTGAGTGCCGTGTGTCGAAAAAGTGTTCAACGTACGGTGTGGGGAGGGGTGGGGGGGGGGGGGCAGCGAGTTTATTACGCTATAGTTTCATTTGTTTGTGTGAATTCCATCTCATTTTCTGTGTTTATTGGTATGAGAGTTATATGCGCTTATCGTAATTATTGTTGACAACATGTGCGAGGGAGAGGAGAGGTATTTCACGGCATGGTTGGGATGCTTGGGGTGGGGGTGGGTAAGTGTTTACCCCATGTATTACATCCAGAATATTGAAAACACCCGCGAGATATATAAACTGTTTTGGTGGTGGGGGCTATATGTTTCATGTCATCAGAGTCACGTGATTTTATCTCGAGATAACGAGATCTTTTCTCGTTATAACGAGATCTTTTCTCGTTATAACGAGATGTTTTCTCGTTATAACGAGATCTTTTCTCGTTATAACGAGATACGTTCTCGTTATAACGAGATACTTTCTCGTTATAACGAGATGTTTTCTCGTTATAACGAGATACTTTCTCGTTATAATGAGATGTTTTTTCGTTATAACGAGATGTTTTCTCGTTATAACGAGATCGTATCTCGTTATAACGAGATAAAAATAAATATTTGAGTGTCCTAAATCAGCCACCGTAGTAAAGGATTACCAAATGTTTTTATTTAATTATTGGTATTTAATACGTAATTCGACAGTAAGTATAGGAAATTTATACATCTAATATGAATGTGAAGGCATATTATTCTTGTCGAATGTGGGAACATGTATGGAGAATGAGTATTCATCATATTAGTGTTATGTCGCCTAATTTCGTACTTTGCTGCAGGAAAAACGAAAGATCAGATTAGACTTCGACGGTGCGACATATTAAAAATCAAAAAATAATAAATTCGGAGCACAGGCGAAGGCTAATATAACAATAACATGATTTTTGAGGGCATTATGGTATATTAGCGGCCCTGCAGAAATTATTAACAGCCCAAGGGCTTATTAGCGGCCCGAGACGAAGTCGAGGGCCGCTAATTGGCCCGAGGGCTGTTAATAATTTCTGCAGGGCCGCTAATATACCATAATGCTCGCAAAAATAATGTTATTACTATTATTACCATTTGTTTGTTTACAAATGCGCATCGGAGAGATCAGGGGCGACAATTTGGGGGAATTCCCGTGTCACAAATTGAGTGCATGAACGTCGAAATTAGGAAAGTGATGTAATTTTTCGGCAATGACGGCTTCTTACAATTGCTTCATAATAAAAATAATCTGGATTACTTACCTAATAACAACAATCTAGCCATTGGTAAGAAAAGTTCGGTCGTTTATGAATCATTTCCCTGGTATCGTCGTTTCGATTCAGCTCCTTGCCGATCGAGAACAAGCGGTGATTACGTGATGTAACAATGATGCCAGAGGGCGATTATTTTCATTATCGGCCCGCGGCCCGGAACTTAGGAGATTGCCATGCATTATTTACTTTGAACGCTCGGCATAACAGCGTTAATACACTAGGGAACGCCCTGCAAAGTGGTAATAATATTATTGGACTATATGTTATGTTCATTTTTTTAAAGTTAAAAACTATGCCTAAAACTTTGGAATAAAAATTTAGAAAAATAGAAGTGAAAATTACCCGAGTCGTTTCGTTCCTTTTTAAAAATGGTAGGAAACGACTCAGTACGAAACGACCCAGAACGAAAGGGAAAAGGTACGAAACGACCTGTAAACGATAAGTAACACGACAATAGGGAACTACATATAATTCTTCAATAAAAATGGCAAATGAAGGAGACACACCAAAGCATTTTAGGGTGAAAACCAACAAATTAAACGAAATTATTTGGTGTTGTGCGTAAGATACAAAAGTGACTGTAAACTGACAATTACAGCTTATTTGGATTGTTTTTGCACCCCCCCCCCCCCCCCCCTCCCAGTCATAAAACTTGAAAATAAAAGACAAATGATAAAATGAGTGACAATTCTTCAAAGTTTGTTGGATGCTTTATTGAAACATATATTAAATGTGAGGATTTTAAATTGAGGATGAGGTTTTGGAAACTGAGATTATTGTTGATAAAATTATAATTCACATACCATTCTGATCTCAGTATGTGAACAACATGGAAAAGGACAATAAGAGTGTTGTTAGTTTCGGATTTTAAATTAAAAATAACATTGTAAACATAAAAGAAGCTATAAAAGTTAAGCATACTGATATGTAAACATCTCAGAAAGAAAATAATTTGCCCTTTTTATGTTTAAAAGACTACAAGGAATTTATGTCACATTTAGTTTCGTAATTTCATTGTTGATATCTTTACCGGAATTGACATGTTGATGAAGGAAATTCGAAAGTGAAACTGGACGGGCTGCAAGGATTTCCGAATTGTGTTCGTGTTGTGTTAGTGTGAAAACTCCTGGCTTGACAGCATTGATAAATATAACAATACAGTTGAACAAACGTAGAAATTAGAGGCCGATGCCGGCATAAAGTTATACTTTGTGCATGAGAAGAATTCGTGTTGGACCAAACTCTAGAGTTTGAGTTGAAGTTTGTCAAATGCACTGTGACAGTGATACTGTGAGTGCGATGGGATACGTACGTTTCGTCCGCCAGCCGATTCGTCCGCTTGCAATTTTACCCAAAATCTAGTGATGAACCGATTATCAGAACTTGCTATGAACCGATTACCGATTATTTCTCTAACGATTTCAATGGTTGAAATACTAGTAGGTCACAGAAGGAAATCTGTTGGTGCCTGTTAATGTTATACAACAGAATTTCATTGATAAATCGACCTCAATAGACCATTTTTACATAGCGACATCTTACATCCGGGACTCAATTTGCCACCACAAACTGGCTTTATTTATCAACATTACACGTATGTGTACTGAGCTGTTGATCGGCATTGAAAATTTCATTTTTCGTCTTTGTTTTATCAATTAAAATTTGACAGTTTACCAAATCTGCGTTTGTTCTCATCCGTGAAGAGAACCATGGTTGGGTGTTAAAAATTTGTGTATTTTGCGATGTTATTTCCATACTTATAATTTTCGTGTTACAATCATTCATGTACATGTACGTTCCGACGTTCATCACAGCTCTCAACTACAATGTACCTTCGGCTTCTTTAAAGCTAAAATGTTTCGTTCGAAGAATGGCAGGCAAGCAATCAATTGAAGTTTGTTTCAAAAGAACGACAGCAATGACAAAAAATATTTATAAAGTGGAAAAAAAAAGATATCAGTATAGTACAGTACAGCAGACGTGGGTGGCATTTTTAGTAACAAATCTGAATGGCTGGTTTTGAGGGGGCATATCGAGTCCCGGATGTGAGATGGCGCTATGTAAAAATTGTCTATAACGAAATCGTAATGCCACATACACGTAAGTTCTTAGTTCAGCGATCTGAACGTATTGGCTACCCCTCTACATGTACATTCAGATTCCTCCCATTCAAATCTGTGGTACAATTCCCCATCAAGTTGTAATGGGAACTCAAAATGAATGCCAGTAACTTCGACCCACTGTAATTTCGAACCAAACTAACTTTTACCCAAATCGGAAATTTCAACCCAAAAAAGTAATTTCGACCCAATTTTGGCAACTTTGACCCACTATTTTCCCGATGCAGGAGCCCTCCCGCAGACCACAGTGGTAATAAGCCTTTAATGAGACAATCGCCTCAATGAGATTAGCTTCCAGGAAGAGAATCAAACAGCTACCGAAAATTATATAAGCCTTCCGATGTTCTCAATAGCACAATTTTTTCCATCGCCTGCCATCATTCAGACCTCTGACTTCAGAGTGATGAGAGCTTAATTAGCTGCGTGATGGATTTCCTCTAGTGATGAACCAATTACCCAAACTTGCTATCAACCGATTACCAGTTATTTCTCTGCCGATTATGCCAATTCCGATGGTTGAAGTAGGACACTGAAGAAAATCTGTTGGTGCCTGTTACACTACAGAATTTCGTTGATAAATTATCAATTATGAAAGCTTTATACCACATAAGTTCTCAGAGTATGCATATTTAGTGCTGGGCAATATTAGCCAAAATAATATTTGCATTTTGGTTTGGATGTGGGGAAAAGATCATTATTAATGATACAATCACACGATATTGTTCTCGTGAAGATTGTGTTTTATTCCGGTAAATAGTGTTAATACGGTTTTGTGTAAGGATGCAATACACTTGGCTATATTAACCAAGAATATACTGAGCACACATACATGTACTTTGTGTCTTAAATGAATAATAATTTTGATGTTAATGTGTGTTGTGAAGTCGTATGATGCATGGTTTACACGTTTGTCAGAATGCATTATTCAATGTTCTTTTTTCATCTTGTTACCTCCCTTGATGTGTATCTCTAATGTTTACATGAACTCTACAATCTTTGGGAAATGGTGGCGATCTTGTACCGATTGCAGCTTGTAAATTCCCTAATATCTCTGCTTTGCAAATCCCTAAATTTTCTGCTATGCACTACACATTTCTTCTCAACCTACTCACAGTTGTTTACAATTGGCTGTAACATAAGTGCAAACCCTACTTTGGAACTAACTCAAGCTAAGAAACTTTTCCAAACGAGTTGGAAATGTGGAAGAGTGCAAAAGCACGAAAAAGGGTCGAGTGAGACCAGCGCTCGACATTACATGTACTCTCTCTGCACACCTCTTGCGTTTACCGAGCGCATAAGCAACAACCGTGACGTCAATTCCTCTTATTTCCGCTATTGTAACATGGTTAAAAATTTTGTGACTCGTGCTGCTCATTTGTTTTTCCTTCGTGAGCAACTTGATTTTGTCTGCAATTATTGTCATTAATGTGCAAGTGGACTGTATCCTTTTATCAAGCTCTAAATTGATTCATTATTATATTATTTATGCTCATTTTTGCTTGTTTTCTCTTACATTGTCTTGCTTTTCCCGCATGTGAAAACGCGACCATTGTTGTTCAGTTTTCCGTCTGTGGGAACCTTGATTGTTTAGATCTTCTTGGGGGTTTTTTCCCAATTGAAATTATTCTGCCACACTTTTGAACTATGCCTAAAACAATTCCTTGTCCATCTTGTTTGCAGGTGAAACATGTAGATGATTCTCATGCTGCTTATGTCACTAGCAACAATTGCTCACAAGCCCATTCCTGTGATGTTTGTGGGGTTTGGTCCTCTAAGTTCTGGGCTTCCGTGAACAAGGTGGTTCTCTCAAGGGCTAGAACCCCTCGTTCTCGGAGCAAAGGTAGCCGTGCCTCTTCGGAGATTTCTAAGAGTGCACGTGGTGACTCTGTCATGCAGGATGTTGGTCAGCCTATTTCGGTAGCAAGTTGCTTTGCAACTGTTGACGGTGCTGGTGCTGTAATGCCTGAAGTGGAGACTGTGGTCTCTCTTCCTTTCGCTTCTGATGTCACCCTTGAGGCGGATGTTTTCGTTTCAGCTCGGTCATTCTCTCCGGTTTGCCACCTGCGCTGTCGACAGTTGCTGGGGAAGTTGTTCCTGCTGTTCCTATCTTGTATGATAGTTGCTCTGCCATCTCTTCCGGGGATGGTGTACAGTCTGGGGGGTCCGAGGCTGTATCTGCTGGTGTGTCTCTGGGCTCTAAGCCTTTCCTGGCTTCTCAGCAAAGCTGTTCGGGTTTGCTGGCTGCCCTGTCTCATCTGGCTAGGTTTGCTCATAGCCGGTTGGGCTGTTCGGTTCCTTCGGCAGCAATTCCTCGCCCCTCGAGCAAATCGTTTGTTGTTCTGCCTTCCCCTGCTGGTGAGCCGACTAGCAGGATGACACTGGCATCCAGGGCCTGCTGTTCGACAGAGGCCAGTGACGACTCATGTAAGATGTCACTCTTGGGACCTTCCTCCGGTGATTTCTCACTGTGTTCCAAGTCTGGCTGTCGATCGATGCTTGTCGTCGGTCTCAGAGGATGGGCAATTGGGGCCTTCTGTCTCACAGACGCCAATGTCAGGTTCCTATCATTCTTGGGACAATCCTCCGGTGTCTTCTCATCGTGTCCTAGGTCCAGCTACCGATCGACGTACGCCAGAGGTCTCTCTAGAGGATTTGCAGGCTGGGCCTTCTGTTTTGCAGAGGTCAGTGATTGCCCTTGGGACTATCCTCCGGTGTCTTCTCATCGTCTCCCTATTCTGTCTGCTGATCGACGTTCGTCGTCTGTCCCTTCTGAGGATTTGGGTTCTTCTAGAAGGGTCCATTGGGAAGACACTCCATTGGGCGTGGCTGCTACGACGGATTCTCAGGGTGAGCTGAGGCAGGCCGTTCTGATGCTCACCCGGTTGCTTTCTAGGAACCCCCAAGTTGGCTTCCCTGTACCTCCTGAGGTGCAACCTCCTTTGGTTGGTCGCAGAGATTCCTTGCCTGGCCCTTTGGATGCTGTTCAGTATTCACAGGTGGTTTCCGCTGGTCAGCCCGAGTTGGGCTACGTCTCTTCTGCCACAGAGGATGACGATTTTCTTGAAGACGACAGGTCCCCCCCCCACCCCCCCCACCCCCCCCCCCCCCCCCCCCCACTCGTCAGTCTTGGGGCAGGCTTTAGATTTTGTCTTTGGCTTATTGCCAGACATTCAGCCTTCAGACCAGCCACCCATGACTGTCAGGCTGCAGTCCTCTGTGGAGCGCCGCAACCCTGTTGAGCCTTCTAGCTCTGGGGTTTTGAGTCCTCTGCAATCAGCTCAGGTTGTTGAGTCCTTCCATGGCCTGGATGCCAAAATGCGTTCAAAGGCTCTGAAGGGTTCTTTCTTTTCACGATCTGATGCTTTTCTGCCTCCGTCGCAGTTTCGTGTCTACGAATCCGTCTGTCCACCAGTCTTCCAAGGGATGACTACTGTGGACGAAGATTCTCCTTCCCTCGGGTTGACTAAGCCTAAGTTGGCAGTCCTCCCGATGTCTGTCGTTGAATCTATTGTGGGCCTATCCTGAGAGATGCTGGGCATGTTATCTCTTGCGGATCATGTCGTCGCTGCCGTAGCTGCATATTTTCCGCCAGGGGAGTTTGATGATGCTCAGGTGCCTTTTCGTGTTTTGTTACAGGCTCTTATGAATCTGACACACGCTCACGTCTGTAACACGGCCAATTTGGAGCTTGCATGCCGGGCTGCAGTGTTGGATACTTCTCCATCCCTTCCTTCTGACCAGCGTGCTGTTATGAGGTCTGCTTCTTTGGTTGGACCTCAGCTGTCTCATGATTTTTGTGGAAGCTGTCCCATGGTTCCGTGGAAGCTGTCCGTGGTGAGGTTCTTCATCACTCGAAGGACCAGCTTCTGTTTTGTTAGCTGGACCAACCTGCTGCTGCGAGTGGTGGTCGTTCCAGGCCCGCCAAGCTCCCCACTGTGTCGGCCACGTTGGGCACGCCTTCAGCTCCATCTGCTCCTTCTGCTCAGAAGACGCACTGTCGCCGCCAGACTCACTGGCAGCCTCAGGGAAGAAAATCTCAGGACTCTGTTGCTTCCCGAGGGTGGTGGTTTCTCCTCCCGGAGGCCTCATCAAGACCGCAAATGAAGGATCCTCACCTCGATTCGCCTCCAGTCGGGGGAAGGCTGTCGCTGTTTTTCGACCGTTGGACAGAGATAACGTCGGACCCTTGGGTCGTCCAATCCGGTCTGCGACTGTCCTTCCGTCGGCATCCCTATTTATCTTGGGTCCCCCTCCTGACTCAGGTCCCTTCTGATTCTCTGCCTCGGGACCTTTCACCGGAGTTTTACTCAAGACTTTTCTTGGTGTCGGAAAAAAAAAAACAGTTTCGTCCTGTCATCGATCTGAGTATCCTGCACGAGTCCATCATAGCACCTCGTTTCAGCATGGAGACTTTTAGGTCGGTTTGACATTCCATTCATCAGGGCGATTTTGAAGCCATTATCGACCTGAAGGATGCCTTTTTCCATGTACATGTACCCATTCATCTGGCGTCACGGAAATACCTTCGGTTCTCGCTTCGGGATCGGGTCTTTCAATTCAAAGCTCTCCCGTTCGGTTTGAATCTGGCTCTTTAGGCCGTCTCCCGACTTATGTCACCAGTGCTCATACTTTTTCGGCAGTGACTTCATCAGCCTACCTGGATGACATCCTCCAATGGCCCCACAATGCTGCAGTTCTGGAGTCCGATGTCCAATGTCTGGCGTTTGCTTGGCCTACTGGCGTCGCTGCGAGTCAATTGCGAGAAGTCGGATCTCCTTCCTTCTCAGCAATTTCGTCATTTAGGAATGGATTTTGACACACTTCACAATGTGGTGTCGGTTCCCATTGCTCGGGCGACGATCCTTTGCGCCTTGACTCGGAACCTGCTCTGATCCTCCTCGGTCTCGGCCAGGACTTTTCTTCGGATGCTTGGCCTTTGCGGTTGAGTGACAAATCTCATTCCTCTGGGTCGCTTGATTGTCTGACCTCTCCAACACTTCCGGTTGGATCATTGGCATCGAATGTGGATCCTCTGGACCTGGAACTTCCTATTCCTTGGTCCCTGCTTTGTCACCTTCAATCACCCTCTGGCCGATCTTCCATGCTTGACTCAGGGTGTCCCGTTGGATCTTCCTTCGGCCGATCGCATCCTTACTGCGGATTCCAGTGATCTCGGTCTGTCTACTCACGGCGAGTGGGACAGCGAGCAGATGGCTCTTCATATCAGCCAGAAGGAGCTTCTTGCTCTTCTGTTGAGTTTTCAACAATGGATCTCTCACCTGTCAGACCGCACAGTCCTACTTCTTTCGGACAACTCAACAGTGGTGGCCTACATATGGAATCAAGGTGGCACACATTCAATTCCCATGTATCGGCTATCTCGGGATCTTCTACTGTTGGCATGGGATGTAAACGCTCGGGTGGCGATTCGGCACATTCCTGGATGTCTCAACGTCCTAGCAGATTCCCTGTCCCAACGCGACAGTGTCCTTCCCACCGAATGGATGCTGCATTGGTCGGTGTTTCAGGCGATTTGCAAGCGGTTGGGGTGTCCTCTTGTCGACCTTTTCACCACTCGCTGGAATCATCAGGTAGAGAGCTTTGTCTCCCCTTGTCCAGATCCACTAGCATTTGCGGTAGTTGCTCTGTCTCTGGACTGGACAGGTTGGATCGGCTATGCCTTCCCTCCTGCACCGATTGTTCCTCATGTGTTGGTGAAGATTCGCGCTTGCAGTTGCAGGATCATTCTGATCGCACCTCTGTCTCCACAGAGGGTGTGGATCAATCTGCTGCGGTGGCATAGCCTCTGTTGGCAGATTGGCCGATTCGTCTACCTCTACATCGCCTTCTTCTTTCCCAGGGTCGTCCCAGGAGGTACCACAACAACCTAGCGAGCCTTCCCTTCACGCTTGTCTTTTATCAGGTCCTGTCTCCGACGTAGAGGTTTTTCGAGACGAACAGTGGAGTGCATTTCTGCATCGCGGCGACATTCCACTGGCATAACTTATGCTGATGTTCAGCTCAAAATGTGGATTACCATAATCCGTCAATCGCTCAAATTGCAGATTGTCTGGTATACCTTTTTGACTCCAAGGGCATTCAGCCTGTTACTATTAAGGGCTATCGATCTATGCTGTCTGATACTTTCTCTTGTGTGGGAAAGTGGTGCATCAGTCATAATCTCTTTCTCTCCAAACTGATTCGGCACTTTTCTCTGAAGAGGCTTCGAGTTTTGCATCTTACACCCAAGTGGAACTTGACATGGGTGTTTCATTGTTTGGAGGGGGCACCATTCAAGCCTTTATCTGAGACCGATATACGTTTTCTCACATATAAGGCTGCTTTCCTTCTCACGTTTGCTTCTGCCAGACGTGTCAGTGAGCTTCATGCTCTTTCTGTTGATTCTGCCGTCTTCAGAAATGAGGCTAACAGTGTTACCTTCACTACTGATTGCACTTTTCTGACCAAGAATCAACATCCTGATTCGGTTCCTCCTCCCATCTGCATTCGGGCTCTCCCTGCTGTCGATGACTGGAGGCCTCTTCTTTGTCCTGTTCTTGCAATCAAGACTTATATTAATCGCACACAGTTCATTCGGAGGGGTCGGAAGAGATTCTTTCTGTCTCTCATTCCTGGGAGGCAGTCTTTCTCTTCCCATTCTATTTCCAGGTGGATCTGTCTTGCAATCAAGCTGGCTTATTTTCTCATCTGTTCAAGGGCAATTCTCTTCGAAGCTTGGTATGCATTTTCACCACCATGGGAACCTGGCCAGGTGCGATTTAGTTCCGGTTGGACTATTTTTACCAGAGTTATGCCCCTTTTTGGCTTACAATAATTTGTCTCATCGGTCTGAATTTTGTTTGGAGATTTTCTCGGAGGTTTATGGACCTATTTTTTCAAAACTTGGCATGCATGTTCACACAACGGAAACCTGTGCCCATGTGATTATAGTTCTGGTGGGACTATGTTTGCCAGAGTTATGTCCTCTTTCAGCTTAGAATAATTTGCCTCATCAGTCTGAATTTTTCCAGAGATTTTCTTTGAGGTTTATGGACCAATTCTTTCAAAACTTGGTTTGCATGTTCACCACCATATAATTACATTGTTAATGCAGTTATACGTTTTGGGTCCAAATACTCAATTCCCATTGGTCAGCTGGATGAAAACATCATGACCAAATGTAATTCATTTTCCAATGAATACATTTGGTCGAACTTTGACCCGCATTTATGTTCAAGTTAATAATTTGTGATATTTTAAACAACTTACAAGAAATGTCAATCGACAGTGTGAAATTATTTCAGTGATTTTATTCTTGAACTTGTTGTCATTTCATAGGTGATTATAGTTTACTGATATGTTAAATAAATTGTTTTGAACATTGCAAGTTTTGTTGCGAAAGATGGCAATTTGACAAATTTGTGTCAATGCCGAAAACCGTCGCTCAACTCACAGTTGTGCACGTTGTCTTTTGTGTGAGGGTGGTTTTTTGCCTCGTTCGTTGCACATGTTTTATTTCGTCTTTCTGCTTTTGTTGTTTGGTTAAAAGTAGTTTAAACAGTTACGGAATGTAATTATAAGAATTGAATGCAATTTTTATAATCTTTATTGGAGTATGAACATGTGGGAATGGGTACAAATTATGTATGAATCCCAAAGGGTGAGGGTGAGGGTGAGGGTGGTTTTTTGCCTCGTTCGTTCGCACATGTTTTATTTTGTCTTTCTGCTTTTGTTGTTTGGTAAAAAGTAGTTTAAACAGGTACGGAATGTAATTATAAGAATTGAATGCAATTTTTATAATCTTTATTGGAGTATGAACATGTGGGAATGGGTACAAATTATGTATGAATCCCAAAGGGATTCATACAATTTGTACCCATTCCCACATGTTCATACTCCAATAAAGATTATAAAAATTGCATTCAATTCTTAAGTGAGACTGTGCATCTGCAATTATAGTTCTGGTCGGATAATGTTTGTCAGAGTTATACTCCTTTTTGACTCGGAATAATTTACCACATTGGTCGAATTTTGTCCAGAGATTTCCTCTGAGGTTTATACTCTAATTCTTTCGAAACTTGGTATGCATGGTCACCGCCATAGGAATCCTTGTACCTAAGATTCTAATTCTGGATGGTCTATTTTTAGCTCACCTGGGCAAAGCTCAAGGGCAGCTTTACTAATCACTTTCTGTCCGTCGTCCATCCGTCCGTCTTCCGGCCAGCATTAACTTTACATTATCGACTTCTTCTCACAAACTACTCAACCAAATTGAACCAAATCCGGTGTGCATGTTTCCTATCATATGTCAATTCAAGTTTGTTCAAATCAAGTTGACCTGCCCCCTGGTAGGGCCACGCCCAAAAAGTGAGCCTAAATCTTAAAAAATCTTCTCATGAACCAGCAGTAGCAGAGACTTGATATTAGGTGTGCAGCTTCCTTTTGAGGTGTAGACTCAGATTTGTTCAAGAATAGTTCTAGAGGCTATATTTGCCATCGTTATGGGAGGGGCAAGAATTTTCACCCCGCCCAAAATTTCTATTTTCCAAACCGCAAGGCAGATTTGAACCAAATTTAATATGAGGGCTTATTGGGTCATAAGTACTTAATTTATGCCCAAATCTTTTTTTTCCCGTCGCCCCATGGGAACCGCAGGAGCTAAAAATAGAAAAATATTAAAACGTCCATATCTCCAAAACTGCACGGCACTGAGAATTCTTATTTGGTGTGCAGCTTCCTTAGGACCAACAGAATGGAGTGGTCTAAAAAAATTGCTATCGGTTTTATCATGGGGTACTTTTTTGGGACTTTGAAAAAGTGCTGAGTCAGCATTTTTTAACACTGTGGGTAATGGGAAAAACTTTTAAGACTACTTTTCTCCCAAACCTCTGTTCCAAAAGCTTTCAAATTTCACATATAACATCTTTGGAAGATTGTTTCACATGTTCATTGAAATCAAATCCCTGGGTCCATATTTGGGCTCTCTATGGGAGCCCAAATGTTTAAATTAGTGTTGTATGAGGAATATTCTTTAAAAATCTTCTTCAGATCTACCAATCAGAATCTTTGGTATGCAGCATGCTTATGGGGGTGAGATTCAAGTTTGCTCAAGCCAAGTCCCTGGGTTCATATTTGGGCTCACTGTGGGAGCACAAATTGTAACTTAGTTCAAAATGAGGAATTTTCTTAAAAAATCTTCATCTTCAGATCCAGCAGTCGGAATGATTTGATATTTGGTATGTGGCATCCTTGGGGGGGGGGGGGGGGGGGGGGGGGGGGGGGGGGATTCAAGTTTGTTTAAACCATGTCTCTAGATCCATAGTTAGGCTCACTGTGGAAGCTCAAATTGTAACTTAGTTCAAAATGATAAATTTTCTTAAAAATCTTCTTCAGATCTAGCAATCGGAATGTTTTGATATTTGGAGTACAGCATCCTTAGGGGGTGAGATTCAAATTTGTTAAAGCCAAGTCCCTGGGTTCATAATTGGGCTCCCGAATTATAACTTAGTTCAATATGAGGAATTTTTTTTAAAAAATCTATCTCCTTCTTCAGATTCAACATTCGGAATGTTTTTGATATTTGGCATGCAGCATCCTTAGGGGGGTGGACATTCAAGTTTGTTCAAGCCAAGTCTCTGGGTTCATGTTTGGGCTCACTGTGGGAGCCGGAATGATAACTTAGTTCAAAATGAGGAATTTTCTTTAAAAATCTTCTTCAGATCCAGCAGTCAGAATGCTTTTGATATTTGGTTAACTGCATCCTTAGGAGGGTAAGATTCAAGTTGGTTCAAGCCAAGTCCCTGGGATGATATTTGGGCTTTCTGTGGGAGCCTGAATTATTACTTAGTTCAATATGAGGGATATTCTTTAAACATTTTTTTTTTAGATCCACTGGTCAGAATCTTTGGATATTTGGTATAAGCTTTTCTTACGAGGGTCAAGGGGCAGATGCAACTTGTTGAAATCAATTCCCTGGGTTGATATTTAGGCTGCCAAGTCAGATGAGCACCCTCAGACCCCCTGGGGTCTCTTGTGACTTTAGAAGTGTCACAGTTTTGTCAACATTTTGTTTTTTGGACGATAACTTGAGTTTGGATTTGTCGATCAGCACCAAACATGGTTTGTGTCTCAGTTATTCTAAAATACAAGTTCAGTTCGAATTGGGGTTCTGGTGTTATTGGTTGGTCCATGGATCAAAACAGTCGTTACATGTATGTACAATTCAAAAAACCTACCAGGTGTTTTATGCCATGCTAGGTGGTGCTTGTTTTTTTTCCATACATGTAGCCTTTGAAGGGTTATCTTAAATTTTAAGTTTGTGCATTCATGTCCTGCATGTACATGTCAAATATGGCTTTTTGCTAAATTAGCATCAGAAGTACTTGTTCGTCACTTACTAGTATATCTCTTCATTTTCAGCTAAATATAAAAATATGAGTTTACCATGAGTGGCAACGCCAAGAAACTTCTTCGTCAGACAACCTTAGAATTTAGTGTTAGTAGAAGAAATAAAAAGAGAGCACCAGACAGTGATGTAAACATGGATAGTGAGTTTATCAATATTTTACTTTCAATATGCATAATGTACAGCTAATAATTGACTGTGTCATCAGGCAATTTCTGTCCTCCTAATATATTCAGGTTAATTTTGCCTTATTATTGTCAGATTGCTGTTGCAATCTTGCAAAATAAGGCCCTCATGATGCATTACCATACTGACTTGGGAATAAGCCCAGAGTGTGCAAGAAGTTAAAGAGGACAAAAGTATATGGGTGCACTTATTTTTGAGAGGTCAAGTCTGCAGGAGAATTCAGATGCAAAGTTGACTCTTAAGTTAGGTGTCTCAGTCATAGCCATAGCAAAGATGCATTAAGCCTATATCCAATGAATCCGCAGCTTATGGCCATTTATATTCCGGTAATTTAAAAACTGAAAAGTTAACAATTTTTTTTCAACAATCTAATCAAAACCGTATGATATGTCCCCTCAATGGAACAATCTCTGTGGAACGTTTCAATAAAAGATGGGGGGGGGGGGGGGGGGGGGGAGGGGGGTCACATATGTTTTTGTTTGAAATTTTTTTAAAATTTGAAAAAAAATTCAAATAACAAAATTTGCTATCATTTGCATTGGGTAAGGGGTTGTTTTTCATTGTAACAATTTACCAGCATGGTTGTCATCGATGTTGTCTTTCCACAGTCAGGAACTGATCTTATTTACAATGAGAGGGTTCTGATAGGAATTTTAGCATTTTCCTACATTCTGTTGTTAACCCTTGATCCAGCTGACATGATTCCCTGTGGGAACCATCGGAACTGAAGCAGTGCTTGTTTATTGTGGTGTAAACAAGCTCGGTTTTACTGGTAAAAGAGGACCCAGTAACCATTGTCTTTTGTGTAATTCCTCCAAAATGGGCAACGTGGTTTTAAGCGATTGGCTGAACTTGACTTTATATCCGTATTACAGTTATGTTTTGCCATTGAGCAGAAATATATGACCTCAAACACCAGTAAATAAATTAATAACTCACGCGAAAGAATTTGTTATTTTTAGCTCAACTTTGACGAAGTCAAATTTGAGCTATTGTCATGGCCCGTCGTCCGTCTGTCCGGCCGTCTGTCTGTCCGTCTGTCCGTACGTCAACAATTGGCTATGGCTCGGGCTAGAGGTCGTATTTATGAACTGATCTTTACGAAACTTCTTGTGTACCTTTGTTTTGACCCTGGGACGGGAACGAGTGTTTTTAGGTGTGGTCCGAAATTCAAGATGGCTGCCAGCGGCCATTTTGTACCGATGATGCAAAAATCAGTTTTTTGTACAGAACTTCTGTATGAAAGTTCTGATTTGAATAAAGTTTTGTATAAATGTTTAGTACCATGGGATACATCACATATAATACGGGTTTTTTTCTCGTGCGTAAATTACGCAAATTAGACTGACTTTGATTTATTTAGTGTTACTTTCAGAGCTGTAAGTGCCAAGCTGCTATGGCTCGGGCTAGAGGCCGTATTTATGAACCAATCTTTACGAAACTTCTTGGGTACCTTTGTTATGACCGTGGGATGAGAACGAATGTTTTTGGGTGCAGTCCGAAATTCAAGATGGCTGCCAGCAGCCATTTTGTACCGACGATGCAGAAATTTTTTTTTTGTACAGAACTTCCATATGAAAGCTCTGATTTGAATAATTTTTCGTATGAATGTTTAGTACCATGAGATACATTACATATCATATGGGTTTTTTTCTCGTGCTTATATTATGCAAATTAGACTAACTTTGATTTATTTAGTGCTACTTATACTCTGTAAGTGCACATGTCAATATGGCTCGGACTAGAGGCTGTATTTATCAACCGATCTTCACGAAACTTCTTGGGTACCTTTGTTATCACCTTGGGACGAGAATGAGTGTTTCTGAGTGCGGACCAAAATTCAAGATGGCTGCCAGTGGCCATTTTGTACCGAAATTAGGTCCAATCAGTTTTTTGTCACAACTTCTATACAGCTCGTATTTATGAACTGATCTTCACGAAACTTCTTGGGTACCTTTGTTTTCACCTTGGGACAGGAAGGAGTGTGTTTTGGGGTGCCTTTGTTATCACTGTGCTATGAGAACAAATATTCTGGGGTTCAGTCAGACCCACTCTGGGACTCAAAGATATCTTTTCTAGTTTAGCATCTCACTGTCACCCACCTTTAAAATACTTTACCTATACATTTGTTACAGGCTACGGTCAGTATTTATGTACAGACAGTTACAATACTTTATATGTACCTTTGTTATCAGATGTTTGTCATTGCTGTGTCACATACTATACATGTACATGTCTTGACAAGTTGAGCTACAGTGTCATTGACACTTTCATTTTCAAATCTTACAAAATATTTCAACAAAAACAGTTCCTGTGCCCCCTCCTTGGAGCGCAGCTAAACAGATCCATATGATATGTTTTTGTTGAAATTTTAGTATGTAAAAGACTTTTGTTTCAACTGCTTAATTTGTAAATTACTCAGATGGATGTGGCTGATTCTTTAGGTAAAGGGTTAAAATGAGGATTTACTATTAACTGGTGTCACTACTCGACTGGTCACATTCCACAGGTGGGCAATATTTCCACGGGTGCAATAATATTAGATTCCAAACACTAATTATAGGAATAAGAAAAAAAATTGAATTAATGAAGCACCGGGTACAACCCGGTGCTTCATTAATTAAAATTTTGCAGCTGATAATTTTTATTGCCGGGTAAACGCATGCGTGGACATCACTAGCCACGCATGGATTATGGCTAATCCATGGCAACTGTACTGTATCTTTGCTCTGTAGAAAAGGGCTGAGAGCCACTTTAGAGGCTTTCCACATTGTGCATTAGTTTGTTGTTTGATAAGCAGCAAAAAAAGAAATGTTTAAATGCACTTGCTTCCTTACAATTTATTGGACTATAACAATATCTTGCTCAACTATGGCTCTTCTTGTTGGTAGCATGTTATATTTGAAAAAAATCGCGACATCAACGCCGTAGCTGCGACGGGTGGTGCAATTTCACAAAATTCTTATGTCCATCAAGGGCCATAACTCCAAGAAAAATATTTGGAACAACACATGCATTGAACAGTGGCTAGACATCAATAAGATACACTTACATGCCAAATATAAAGTCATTCCATCAAGTATTTCAAAAGTTTTTGAGTTTTGAAACTCGTTGGTCACAGACAGACCGACCAACATTCTAAGTTCATCAAGGGCCATAACTCCACGAAAAATATTTGGAACAACACATGGATGGAACAGTGGCTAGACATCAATAAGATACACTTACATGCCAAATATAAAGTCATTCCATCAAGTATTTCAAAAGTTATTGAGTTTTGAAGCTCGTTGGTCACACACAGACCGACCGACTGACCGACCGACCGACAGACAAACCGACAGACAGACTGACAGACAGACCGACATTGCCACTTATAGAGCTGCTAGTCACAGCTAAAAAATACTAATTTGGTTAGAAATCACATTCGAAAAATAATTTATCACTGTAATATAGTCTTGAAATGGTTAGCTATTTTTGGAAGTTGACTAGTTGCCGACAGTAATTGACTCTAAGTCGACTAGTCGGGACGTTCCTATCAGTAAATAAAATTATGAGAACCATGAATTGTTTCTTAGTATTGATAGTAATAAAGACGCTGAGCTCCAAGTTACTTGACTTAATGAATTAGGAACAATGTTTCTGCGGGGTCCCAAGTTGCATCTGAGGGATATTTTGAGGTTTTTCACAGCGATATTTATGTAGGTTTTCACATTCAGAGAACCGGTAATTGTGGAAGAATAAGGTCCAATGAGGTGAAAAATCATTCATACAGATTACAGTACTTGTCGACAATACCGGTCCATGGTGGCATGGATGATCCAGATCAACAACGATTTGGTGTACAGGGGAATCTCACAAAGATACCCTGAAGAATGTAACATTACATCACGTTCTAGCATTGGGCACTAATTCCTATCCATGTTGCCATAGTTGATCAGGGTTTTGACCATTAAACTGAGTAATAATTAGATCTGCAGGCCTTACTTGCTAACATTGTTTTCAGTTTTCACACAGGACGAACTTGACAAAAAGATGGAGTCGTTGATTTACACACCACGCACTTTTCCATTGAAATTCTAACCCATTTTTGTTTTTTTTAACAATTAAATTTATTTCATATTCATTAGCTCAACTTTGGTGAAGCCAAATTTGAGCTTTTGTCATGGCCCATCTGTCTGTCCGTCTGTCCGTACGTCAACAATTGGATACAGCTCGGGGTAGAGGCCGTATTTATGAACTGATCTTTACGAAACTTCTTGGGTACCTTTGTTATGACCGTGGGACAAGAACGAGAGTTTTTGGGTGTGGTCCAAACTTCAAGATGGCTGCCAGCCGCCATTTTGTACCTACGATGCAGAAATCTGTTTTTTGTACAGAACTTCCATATGAAAGCTCTGATTTGAATAATTTTTGTATGAATGTTTAGTACCATGGGATACATCACATATAATACGGGTTTTTTTCTTGTGCGTTAATTGTGCGAATTAGACTAATTTTGATGTGTTTTGGTGTTACTTTCAGCACTGTAAGTGCAAATGCCAATATGGCTCGGGCTAGAGGCCGTATTTAAGAACCGATCTTTACGAAACTTCTTGAGTACCTTTGGTATCACCGTGGTACGAGAATGAGTGTTTTTGGGTCCGGTCCGAAATTCAAGATGGCCGATGGCAGCCATTTCGTACAAAATTAGGTGCAGTCAGATTTTTGCACAGAACTTCCATATGAAAGCGCTGATTTGAATAATTTTTTGTGTGAATGTTTAGTACCATGGGATACATCACATATAATATGGGTTTTTTCTCGTGCAGAAATTATGCAAATTAGATGAACTTTGATTTTTTCAGTGCGACTTACACACAGTAAGTACACATGTCAATACGGCTCGGGCTAGAGTCTGTATTTATGAACTGATCTTCATGAAATGTCTTGGGTACCTTTGTTATCACCTTGGGATGAGAACGAGTGTTTCTGGGTACGGCCTAAAATTCAAGATGGCTGCCAGTGGCCATTTTGTACTGAAATTAGGTCTGATCAGTTTTTTGTACACTTCTATACGGCTCAGACTAGAGGCCATATTTATGAACCAATCTTTACGAAACTTCTTGGGTACCTTTGTTATCACCGTGGGATGAGAGCGAGTGTTTTTGGGTTGTGGTCCAAAATTCAAGATGGCCACCAACAGCCATTTTGTCCCAAAATTGGTGCAATCAGTCTTTTGTATAGAACTTCTGTATGAAAGTTCTGATTTGAATAAATTTTTGTATGAATGTTTAGTAACATGGAATACATCACAAATTGTAAGGGGTTTTTTTTCGTGCAGAAATTAAGCAAATTAGATGAACTTTGATTTATTCAATGCTACTTACACAATGTAAGCACACATGTCAATACGGCTCAGGGTTGAGGCTGTATTTATGAATCGATCTTCACAAAACTTATTGGGTACCTTTGTTATCACCTTGGGATGAGAATGAGTGTTTCTGGGTGCGGTCCAAAATTCAAGATGGCTGCCTGTGGCCATTTTGTACCGAAATTAGGTCCAGTCAGTTTTTTGTCACAAGTTCTATACAGCTCGTATTTATGAACTGATCTTCACAAAACTTCTTGGGTACCTTCGTTTTCACCTGGGGACAGGAACGAGTGTGTTTTGGGGTGCCTTTGTTATCACTGTACTATGAGAACAAATATTTTGGGGTTTAGTCAGACCCACTCTGGGACTTAAAGATTTCTTTTCTAGTTTAGCATCTGACTGTCACCCACCTTTACAATACTTTACCTATACATTTGTTACAGGCAACGGTCAGTATTTATGTACAGACTGTTACAATACATTATATGTACCTTTGTTATCAGGTCATTACCTATTTGTTTGTCATTGCTGTGTCACATACTATACATGTACATGTCTTTGTCTTGACAAGTTGAGCTACAGTGTCATTTACACTTTCATTATTATTTCACATGGGGCCATACTGTGATAACTGATGAAAATTATCAATATTTTATCCCCCCGCCCCCACCAATAACTACAGAATAAATTGGAATATGTATGCTACAATGTAGCTTTAAAAGAATTATTATGCAGTTATTTTTTGCGAAGCACCAGTTGTTGCGTTGAAGTAAATAAATTGCAAATTAATATGAATGGAGGGAGGCTCATCAATGTACCATAAAGTATTGCATAATTCCCTCTCTTGCCTACCAGTTGACGAATGGCCACACAGCGATGATACTGAACATGGGACTATCAATGAGACTGTCCGTTACATTCAACGCATTGCCAAGGACTTTGTATCGGTCTTGTTGACAAGACCGTCAACTACTTTGTTAGATGTTCTGCAACCACAATACTGGGGATCGATACCCACAGGAGTTGAGTGGAATGAAGAGAAACTAACAATGGCGAAAAAGATAACTTTAAACTGTATGAAGGTGGTCCAGATCATGATGCCATTGAATACAACTCGGTCAGACTGTCAATTATCGGTGACATCAAAGGGTGTGAACAACATGGTGGGTTTGATTGATGCGTGAGGTCTTTCCCCGATGTAATCCCAAGATATTCAATTAAATCGATGTTTTTATTATGTAAGACTAATTGTACAACATTATATGCTGACAACCACTGCCTTAATAAATTTCCTGACTATTCGACGGGCAGATTTGAGGGCTACCTTTCCCCAAAATTGAGTCAAAATCGATTAGTTGCGTAACTGTTTCAAGATTACTGTATCAGTTAAAAAACTGGTCAATATTTTTTGAAGTCCGAAATTGGTTGACTGACAAAATCTGATCAGTAAAGATGAAGACAACTGTTATTCTCACGTTGGATTACGTTACGTTGGATTTTCCCACACATGCTCAGGTGTAAGTGTAAAGAAAGATGAATTGGAACAAGCAATAAAAATTAGAATTATTATTTACTCAAAATGGATTATTCAAGTTATTATTGATCAATTTTATTGTTAAATACAGTTGAACCCTGTTAATTGAATAACCACTTTGCCAATGAAAATTATTCAATTAACGGGAGTATTCAGTTAACAGGGATTGTGTCACTTTCCTGTATTCTGGAGATAAACCTAGCATTTATTCTATTATATCTTGTTTGACAGAGCTCAGCGAGCTCTGTCAAACGAGATATAATAGATTAAATGCCTGTATTTGAGGTACTGAGGCCAAATAGGTCTATAAACAAATGAAAACTGGGGAGAGTCAGGGTAATTTCTCGACAGGTTACAAGATTTTTTATTCAATTAACAGGAGTTTACTTTATAACCTATATTCAATTAACAGGTCAAATTTGTATTGGGGTGTGGTAAATGGTTTTGTGTTGGTAACTTATATTCAATTAACAAGGTTATTCAGTTAAGAGATAACCAATTAAGTGGGCTGCAGTGTACTATCATACCTCATGTGGGCCTTCCTCTTTGTCAAAATCTTTTCTCCTAGGCTTTCAGATTCAGAGTAAATATCAGCTGCCAATGCCGAAGAGGTTTTTGCTTGGTTGATTCTGGCATGTAATCTTCTTGGGACCACAACAACATGCCTAGTGGCAGAAATTTTCACTTGACAGGCATGGACAAATGCCACTTTTACCCAAATCCTCCTTTCTGTTGCATGTATTTTGTGCAATTTCACGAAACGATAGATGGTTCTTCACTCAAAAAGTGAAGTGATCGCTTTGCTTTTTCACCCTCGTTGTCTTGTTGTCTCCGTTGCTTTCTGAAGTAGGAAGACCTCTAGAAAGCTATTTATAGATACACACATGCAAACTATTTTTATCCTGCTCTCTTGCCGGAAGCTTCCAGTAAGCAAGAATGGGATATGTGGAACGGTTACACTAATTTAAATATTGTTTGAAAGTGAATGACACAGGGTAAATTTTTTGATTTGTTACAAGATTTTTTAATCATATACAGTTAAAACTAGAAGTCCTGTCAACGAATGCGCACAAATAGCACGTCGATCTGCTTGTTAATCTACACGTTATGACCATAGTAAGGCTATCAAATTCTGTACATATGGCCTGTGCACAAGCAGTGTTTCAGCCAATGGGCAGAAACATTGTCTGTGTTTGCTATGAGTAACCAGGAGAACCTGCCATGCTTTGGATGCCATTCGATATGGCAACTGCGCGCAATTCCTACGTGCAATTACGCCTAGGTAAGCACACTGTTCGTGACAGGACTTCTAGTTTTAACTGTATCTTCATGTTTCATAACCTGATCAACACACCTTAACATGTGCTTTCTGTTTTAGCAAGTGTTTAGCAAAGTTTTTGTTAACTTTCTAGCAAACTTATGGCAGTCAAATGGTGCTATTAACTTCGTAGTAAAGCAATAGTTGGACCACCGCCTTTCCACTTATTTTAGGCTGTACTGTGCAGAAAGTGATCCTGATTATCAAATTTTCCATTTCATTTAAAACAAAATACAGTATTAATTGAAAATAGAATGTTTTGAAAATGCTTTTGTTGGTTTCATTCATTGTTACATACTTAACTAATAGCAAATTGTGTACTTGTTTACAAACATTATTTTGTTGTGAGGTATTAAAAATTGCCGACAGCAATTTTTAATACCTGATAACAAAATAATATTTGTAAAGGATGCGGCACCTATTAGATCTAGAAAACGACACTCCTTCATTATCTCAGTTATTGAGTAACAGAAAATTTCTTACTTGTCCACAAATGTTTTGTTGCCAAAAATTGTTTTGGGAGCAATTCAGTAGCCAATAAAAATATAATATTTGTGAAAAAGCACCCACATAAAATGTTATTACTACAAATTTAGAACATCACTTTTCCATCCATTGAAAGACAAATGGATTTCAGTAAAAAAACAAACTTCTCATCTCATTCCAATGAGGGATCATAAGATTAGTTAAGTGCTTTTTCAGAATACATGTGGGTGTTTTTTTGGCCATTGCGGTCAGTGTTCAACTGATTACCAAAAATGGCCGCTGACCAATTACAGATTATTTGAGCTCACAATTGGCCGATTCTGATGCTGATTTCGATTGTAATACCGTGCACTACCAGACATGTCGAGGCTCGAAAGAACTACATTAAACTGAATGTATTTTACGGATTTACAGTCTGTTCACTACTAGATAAGTCGAGACTCGAAAGAACTGCATTAAATTGAGCATTATTATTTCACAGTGTTAAACTCCGTTGACTCAGATCCAGTAAAATTACCAGTTGTGTGCACACTTGGCGGTAAACAGGGCTCTCAGAGCAAAGTTTACCATCCAAATGCACGCATATGGTAATTTTTACTGCACCCTGAGTTAATTGAGTGCAACCTTCACGTTTCCGGTATGAACTGGCGATTTCCGTAAGTATGCTTAATTGTAAGCTTCACATGTCATTTAACTAGTATATCCCAGAAAGGGGTGTCTAGAGAGATTAAGAATACACAATGTGGTGGTTTTTCAACTTTATTGAATTGTATCATTGACATCATTTTACATTAACAATTGAACAATTGCAGAAGATAATAAAATGTGGTTAATGAATCATCACAAAAAAATGCTTGGCAACAATCAGTTGAACCAATGTTCCATGACCGTTGCTGTTGTCATCCTATTGCCCACAATCAGCTGATTGGGGTGACCAATTCCGATCATCGGTTGAACACTAATTGTGTTGAATAAAGAGTTACTGTAGACAAGATTTATACTAAGGCTGTACAGTGCAAAGGATTAGTTACTCAGTTAATAATAAATTTTTTTTATAACCAGAAAGTGTGACTAACTCCATGCAATGCCAAAATAAAAAATGATAACTGCCATATAACACACAGCATGAAAATATACACTCACTAAGGCTGTTCAATGCATCAGGTTTAGTCACATAATAGAGATGATTTTACATGTATTTATAACCATAAAGAAAAGAGTGAATAACCCTGTGCAGTGCTCAAGAGTTAGTTGGTTAGCTAACTTGTCCCTGTATCCCGATAAATTTGGTCTCTTGATTGGTCAGAATGCCTTGGACAAATAGCCATGGCAAACGATGCACCCAACATCCAAGGTATATGAGAGCATGCAACATCCAGGGTATAAGCTCATGCAAAACATCAGGGCTATCTGGTTTAAACGAAAGCTTCTGCTTTCGCTCGCCTTGAAATAAAAATCAAACCAAAAATAATTCGTCCCCTAAGTACCAATGTGTTCTATGTGCCGATAGGCACGTAGAACACATTGGAACTCAGGGGACAATATGTCAACAAAAATACTGTTTACTTGTCTTCTTAACGACCCAAGGGATGTAACTTTATCTGATGTCTGCTGTGATTATAAAAACAAAAACAAAATAATTATCACAAATTTGGTCCAAGTGATTGTGGAGCTGAGAAATACATCCACAAATTTATTTCCACTGTGTATTGTGTTTCAAATGGGACAAAAACGTTATCTCTGCCAACATGTATGGTAAATGGAGATTTAATACCTGGATGTCTCATTTAAACACCCCGCCTGCAGCTCGGTGTTTAAAAACCGACATCCAGGTATTAAATCTCCATATACCATACATGTTAGCTGAGATAACTGATAATACACTGGCTAACCATGGGCATTGGACATGATAAGTTGACATGCGACCATGTCACACACTACATGAAAATATACACTTGACTAAGGCTGTAAAAATACACAGTGTTAGTTGGTTACATGTTACATGGGATTCAAGGAACTAATGGAAATACTTATAGTGGATTATGGAATTTTTTTCGAAGTGAATTAAAAAAATGAAAACAAATGAAAGAAGCATCTAAAATTGAGTGTTCTCAAATTTCTCTTTCAACAGGTATATGTATAAATGATTCTGTCATGCACATGCAGTTTAGATGAAAGTGGATTGAAATTTAGACCAGATTGCACTGGATATTATGGAATAAAAATTCAGTTTGCAATCAAACTTTATTTTACTGGCAAGGTGGCTGTTCAATAAAATTATATGATGTGGCAAATCACGATCATCTTTAAAGTTGATCTCTGTTTCAAATCCTGTACTCAAGTTTATGTGCTAGGTTTGTTTTTTTTCATAAGAGAGCACAAAGAAATCAAAAACTGACAACTCTGACTACATAGATCTTACAGAAATGGACACAGATAAAGATGAAAAGAGGAGAAAATCATGTGAAGCTGCTGAAAAGAGAAGGTATGAAAAAGCGTTTTTCAGTT
Organism: Pictodentalium vernedei; assembly: GCA_031216915.1. Classification (NCBI taxonomy): domain Eukaryota; kingdom Metazoa; phylum Mollusca; class Scaphopoda; order Dentaliida; family Dentaliidae; genus Pictodentalium; species Pictodentalium vernedei. Next base: position 261,134,719 of record CM062297.1, read on the forward strand.
ACCCTTGTGACAATACATCAGAACTCATTCCATGCTTTAGGTAGGAATCCCGGATTATAGAATACCACTGCTAAGGGCATTAAAGAAAGTCCTGTTTCGCTGGCAGTTATTCCAAATCAGTCCTTTACGAGAGACAGGTATCCTGCCCGCATTTTGCAGTTAACGAGTGTACCTAATGTACCCTCACGCCTAAAAATATCCCCTACCTCTTGGGTTAAATTGTTAGGTCATTTGGCCATTGAGATCTGAAACTGGAGCAGTCTTGCTTTTTATACACCCGCCATTTTTTGCTCAACTTTGGCAAAGCTCGGGCTAGAGGCCATATTTATGAACCGATCTTTACGAAACTTCTTGGGTACCTTTGTTATCACCTTGGGACGAGAATGAGTGTTTTTGGATCTGGTCTGAAATTCAAGATGACCGCTGACAGCCATTTTGTACAAAATTAGGTGCAATCAGATTTTTGCACAGAACTTCCATATGAAAGCGCTGATTTGAATAATTTTGTTTGTGAATGTTTAGTACCATGGGATACATCACATATAATGTTTTTTTTTCTCGTACATAAATTATGCCAATTAAACTAACTTTGATCTATTTAGTGTTACTTTCAGCACTGTAACTGCAATTGCCAATACGGCTTGGGCTAGAGGCCGTATTTATGAACCGATCTTTTCGAAACTCTTGGATATCTTTGTTATCACTGTGGGACGAGAACGAGGGTTTTGGGGTCCGAAATTCAAGATGGCCACCAGCAGCCATTTTGTACAAAATTTTGTGCAATCAGTTTTTTGCTCAGAACTTCTATATGAAAGCTCTGATTTGAATAAATTTTTGTGTGAATGTTTACTAACATGGGATGCATCACATATAATACGTATGTCCTGTTCTTTAGACCATTGCAGTCACCTTGTAATTGATTTACTATGATTGGCGTGGTCACAACAAAACTCCTTTTTCTTTTATTCATTATTGTTGACTTGGTCACAACAAATACTGATTCCTGTCATATTCATTATTGTTGATCTGGTCACAGCAAATACTAATTCCTGTCATATTCAAAGTTGAGCTACAGTGTCATTGACACTTCATTTGTATTATGTTATGGCATTGTCCATCTGTCTCTCTGTCTGTAAACAATTTTTGTGTCGCCTACTCCTCCAAAAGTTTACATGCTATATTGTTCAAACTTTACAAACACGTTGATCAGTAATTGCTGTTGTGCATGTGACAAGAGCATGTAACTCCATTTTGTATTTCCAGTGTTATGCCCCTTTTAGTACTTAAAACATTACAGTATTGTGTCACCTACTCCTTCAACATATTTTTACACTAGAACCCAATGGTCCAGACTAGCTGGTGCTAACCAAAATTATCAAGGGCCAAACACAAATTTTGAACCCCCCAATCCCCAAAATTTGCTTGCAAAACTGAAAATTAAAAGTTCTATCTGGCCCTCCATACATTTACTATCTGTGCATGCGCAGACTTCAGGAAGAGACGGAAATTGGCACCAACATCATTCTTTGTTTGGCCCTAAACAATGAAATGACATCTGTGCTTTTAAATCTCCTTTTTATACGCCTGTTTTGAAAAAACGGGTCGTATTATGGTATACCGCTGTCCGTCTGTCCGTCCGGTCACACGTCATGCGATAACTCAAGAACGCTTTGAGAGATTTTCGTGATTTTTGGGTAGGTGGTGAATATCGATGGAGGGAAGCTCCCTTTCGTTTAGTGTCGCCGTTCGATTAGTCATTCCAGAGTTATGGGACTTTATTACTTAGAAAATTGGTGATTTTTTACACGTCGTACGATAACTCGAGAACGCTTCAAGAGATTTTCACTATTTTTTGGTAGGTGGTTTATGTTGATGGAAAGAAGTGCCCTTTCTGTTGTTGTCGCTGTTCGATAAGTCATTCCAGAGTTATGGGACTTTATTACTTAGAAAATCGTTGATTTTTTCTTGAAGTTATGATCTCTATAGACATAAGATATATACATGAAATTCAAATAATTTTATTTCCAAATTATTGAACACAGTATCTTGTTAGTTATGATTATTGTACAAGAATATAAAAAAAACCTGACAAGTGCACATGTATACTCATATTGTGTGCTTCCCTCTTGTAATTAATAACGGGTGTATCATGTGCTCATGGCACAGCTGTTTTTTTGAGGATGCCAGACACAAATCAATGCAAGAATTGGTGGATACAAGGCTGTTATTGGATGAAGGAAGTGTCCAACGGTGGTTTTGGACATTCAGGGCTGTAACTTTATAATATTTATAAAATTATTTTATATTTCCCAATTTCGGGACATATGCCTGATGTCATCATTTTTGATAATGATTACACTGTATTCCTTCCCTATCCTTCCATGAACCCTTCCTGTTAAACTCTTAAGCTTTTTGGCTATTTTTTATTGAAATTTTTTTATTTAATTTCTTAGGAGTTTAACATATATTACAGAATATTATTCTGTTTTTTTCCCCTGGGTTTCGTCCTCACCCTAGGGGTGTTAGGTCATTTAGTCTTGCGTCTTCTATCCGATGCATCGTTTTTTCTTGATATGAAGATCTAGCTTTGCATCTGATAGCATTTCAGTTGTTTCTGACTTTGGGCCTTTTTGGGTGCCTGATGTCTTGTTTACATTGACGTTGTTTACATTGTCAACGTCCTCATATATAGGTAGTTTTTTCTATTCTGTTACTGTAGTATACTGTAGGATACATGGATTATTATTCCGGTAGTGCAGCTCAAAAAAATTTGGATTTTGTCCACACTTAGGATTTCTCGGGATGCCCTTGGGCTCTTAATGTTCCCTTTGGGAACTTAGGCATTTTTTAAAAATTTTTTGTTTACAAAAAATATTTTGAATTTAACTATGATTGCTATTATTCATGTATCTCAGTTATATATATATATCTTAGTGTGGAGTTTGGAGGACTGATATCGACTTTAGTTGATACACTCCTGCGGACTCTTGTGATCACTGGGATGAGTTGATGTTGGAGTCGGGTGTCACGGTACATTGTTGGCGGTGAGGTTCTGAGGATCAGGCCTCTCACTGCATTTTAATTCATTCTGTCAGTTTCTATTTCAGAGGAACATGAACATGGTGATGATATTCTGACACCCATCCAATTGGTGAGGTCTGATAGACTGCGAGCGGGAGAGCCCCCCCCCCCCCCCCCTCTAATCTAGCAATGTCTGGGGTCAGATGTTGTTTTGAGAAACTTGCACAAGCCGGAGCTACGTTTCACAAGGGCGAAATGAAGTTTTCTGGTTGGAAACTTGCACAAGACGGAGCATATGTCCGCCCGCTGCTTGGGACGCTCCGTCTAGTCTGCTGCTGAGGTCGGCTTCAGTCACTGCTTCCTCCGCTACGTTATTTAAGCACATACAACCGCATCCTAGCAACCCATCTTCGGATATCCAGTCTGTTGCACGAAGAAGGAACCACTCTTTGCCCGTGAATTCGGACCATCTGGTAACTAGGGAGACGAGGCCTCGCTCATCGGGACGTTCGGAGAAAGAATCCGTTTCCGACACACCGTTCCAGGAGCAGCATGCGGCTAAGAAACGGAAGACTGCTGCTCTCAGGCCTTGATGACAGACTTGCTGTCACAAATTATGCAGCTGATCGCAGCATGCCAGCAAGTGCAGATGCAGCCTCCCTCAGAATCTGAGCTGTCAGATGGTGCTGGGTCGGTCCAGTCATCTTTTCATGCAGATGCAATGGACCGAGATTCGCAACTGAAAGGGATAAGGAAGAAGATTACCCTTCCCTTTTGGAACAGCACATGGTTGCGATGGTTTTCATCTATCAATACTACCCTGTTTTTGTTCCGCCAAATCAGAATGCTGCGATGATAAGAGAGAAACCGCTGGCATCGTTGGATGTAGACATTATCCAGACAAAGGAGGAAGTCCTTTCTTTTCCGGTTCAGTTTATGCCTTCAGCCATATAGACGACGCCATATTTATCCTCTTAAATGCGAGGAAGAAGGCGGTTTCTTATCTTCATCTTCTGTATACATACCGTTTTTTGGACCACGTTCATTTAAAAAAGGTCGGGGAAGATGTTCAGAGAGTTCCTCTGCGTTTGGATGAGCAGGCCGGAGATCTAGCTAGAGGTATCCTTACCTGTATCATTCACTATTTGCTCAGACACAAATGAGATGGCAATTTCTTCAAATAGAGCGAATTTGGACGTTATGTCTTACACAGATCACCTTACGAGAGCTATGGCACAACGTCTCAAGGGAAAGGAATTTGAGGATGTTTGTACCTCTCTTAGAATCAGACATGATGCTGCCCTTGCGTCATCATCACTGATAGATGACAAGGTGAAAAAGCTCTCTCCGAGTCGCTCCGTTCTCAGGACATATTATTTTCGACGACTAGCTTTCGTTAGTCTATGAACAGGCTCTAAGAAAGCGTCTAGTGCTCTGCTTTTGAAGGCGGCGTATCAATGACCCGCTTCAGCAGACAAGAGTAAAGGAGGGCGTTCCAGACAAAAATTGTCAAAAGGAAACTCCTCACGAGGGTGCAAAAAACCCTCTTATAATTACTCTGGAGGTCGTCAGTATAGCGACTCGGGAAAGGGGTGTAGGTCTGATCGGGACTATCGGTCAGATGCCCCTAGGCCAACGAGATGAGTTCATGGGGAAGTTGTGGTTTCTCCTCCTGTAAGACTCGCAGGCCATACAGGTGATGATTTAGACCTCTATTGCTGGCCAGTTGGCGGAAGGTTATCAAGCTCCGCAAAAAAGTGAATAACAATCACTGAAGATTAGTGGGTGAGAAATGTAGTCTCGGACGGCTTACGGCTATCATTCTGAGCAAAAACCCCACTAACAAGTTGTCCGCGTTGGACAAATCTTCCATCAAATCCTTGCATAAGAGTGTTTCTCCTAGCGGAGGTACAGGCTCTCTTATCAGAGAAAGCAATACAGGTTGTCGAGAATCAGGATTCTCAAGGTATTTACAGTCACCTGTTCCTCGTACCAAAGCCAGACGGCTCGTTTCGACTGGTAATAGACTTGAGCTGGATAAACAAGCTTATCATGGCTCCAAATATTTATATATGGAGACTATTCGGTCAGTAAAAGTGAGTGATCGACTATGCGGCAGGCATAGATCTAAGGATGCGTACTTTCATGTCCTGGTACATCCGGCATTCTAAAAGTACCTGCGGTTCACAGTACAAGGTAAGATGTATCAGTTCAGACCAATATGCTTTGGTCTGCACTTGGCTCCCTGGGCATTCATTCGAATAATGAACTCGGTAATGTCATACTTCGAAGCTCATTCGTCTACGGTAACGTCGTCTTACTTGAACTACCTTCTACATGGATACAGCAACAGAATTATTCTTCAGAATGATGTTCTATTACTCCGATGTCTCGGTTTCATCGTAAACGAGAAAAAGTCGGATCTAGCTCCGTAAAGTCATCTTTTCACTTGGCAATGAGCTTTGAGACTCACAACAATCCTGTTCATCTGCCGTTACCCAGAGCGAAATTAGTCAGTTGTTATGCTCGCTTTTGTGTAAACTCCGGCGCATTAACAGTGAGGGAATTCATGCTACTGTTGGAGCTGTGCGGTGCGGCTGTGGATCTCATTCCGATGGGCCGTCTGCGCGCACGTCCCCTCCAGATATTCTTTACTCAGAACTGGAGTGTGAAGATGCTTTTGTTTGAACCAGTACTGTTTTAATGGACCTAGTAAAACAAAGGGTACAGATTTGGGCAGATATTCAGTGGTTAACTCAGGGAATTCCGCTGCAACTGCTGGATCTGGCTTTCACGATTATGACGGATGTGAGTCAGACGGGTTGGGGCGCGACCCTAAGTCCCGCAGACTTGAAGTGTCAGGGTTATTGGGACCCTCAGTTCCATGAGAAACACATACACATCAAAGAGATGATGTCAATATGGCAACATTGGATTCACATAATAACCGACGTCCATGTTCAGATTTGGTCGGACAACTCGACAGTAGTCGCGTACATCAGGAGCCAGGGCGGCACCCTTTCATTTCTGGAGTAGATTCTCCTATACATCATGAATCATCATGTTCAACTTTCTATCCGTCATATACCGGGTCGTCTGAACGTACTAGCAGACTCGCTCTCTCGGAAAGGTCGCCTGTTGCAATCGGAGTGGATGCTCAACAAACGAGTATTTGGGCAGATTTGCCACTAGTTGAATCCCCCATGATATATCTGTTTGCAACGCACCGGAACAATCAGTTACCGACGTTCGTGTCGCCATGCCAAGACTATCGAGCGTACGCAGTAGACGCTCTGTCGATCTCATGGGGATGAATGATAGGATATGTGGTATCCTCCAATTCTGTTGATTCAGTAGATTATGTTTAAGATCAAACAGTCTCGTTGTGAAATCCTACTAGTAGTACCTCTGTCGTCACAGAAACCTTGGATCAGTCTTCTCAGGTGTCTTGTTATGGGATGTTCCCCGGAAGCTTCCTCCACGAGAGGATCTTCTTTATCAGGGGAAGTTTTTGTTCTTCACGTCCTCCTCCGCCCATAGTGGCATAATGGAGTCAGTTAGACGTGAGGGAACCATTGCAGTTCCTATATTATTTGATGACTAACACAAGAACGATTAGAGTAATGTGGGTGTGGGGGGGTTCGATATGACTTTGAATCCCTCCTCCTCCACCCATCCTCCCCCCCCCCCCCCCCACCACCGCCAAGGTGTTTAGAGGCGATTACTGGGCAAGAAGTAGTTTTCTTCCTGTAAGCCTTGTATGAGTTTAAATACATACATGCATTTCATGACTTCTCAGTTGGCGGCTGGGTCGTGTTCTATGGCGACCTCTTGAGCACATCCACCTTTCAGTTGGTTGGTTTCCTGTGGTTGTTCGTCTATATGTCATATACGTGCGCATAATTCATCATAAATAAATTGCTAGTCTTTGGGTACCTCGGAGGCTGCCTACCCAGTTAACTTTGTATTCAGATGATTACATGCGGGATTTCAATGCTCACGTTCATAATAAATGAATTATTAGGCAGACGCATTATTGTATGTTATGGACCTTAGATTATGAATTATTTCGGGGGCAGTCCATGTCGAGCCTGTTAATCATACCTTGTCCATTTCTAGATCCAGGTTTCTGTTAATGTCGGTACCCAATCGAATACACCTTGCCTTTCACTCTCAGATATTCGCACATTTATAGATTCATAGATATCGGATAGTACACATTGGGGAGTGTTGTTACTGGAATTTATTGTACGCCTGAATGGGGTCACCTGTGGGTAACCTCGGAAGTGTGTTTACTTTCCAGAGATCGTTCATTGTGGTTCTATTGGACGTGTATATGTTATATATTATATCACCGGTTTTCGACCTATCTGCATATGCTGACTCCGGTATGCGTTACAAACGGGTGATATTAATTACCGGGATCTCCGATATAGCCTTAGCTTCTGAAGTGGCATTAAGCACCATTTATTAATAATAATTAATACCTGAGTACCTGTTTGACGAATATTTATATTGTTTTTGGTACCCGCTTTTACTGATTCCAGAGCGCTCCTCTCTTTCTTTTTGAAGATTCCTTCAAAAGAAAAGTGTGTGTGTGGGGGGGTGGGGGGGGTGGGGGGGTTGGGGGGGGGGGGCAATTTTTTACCTCTCCTCCAGTTTGATAAGTATGTAACTATGAGTGAAGCTGTTTTGTCTGTAATTATATCCTGCATACAACTGGAGTTTTGTTGTATATGACGTATGTTTGTGGGAGATATTCTCTCATTCTCAAATACACCATCCTAATTTTTGGGGCTTAGTCTGGACTAGCCTTAAAAATTGGGAACTCGTTACATCCAAATTAGCATAGTCTTCATGCGAAGAATACAGAATTACTTGAACTGGGCTCCTTTTTTAAGATATGTCTTCTCTTTTACTGTATTGAGAGACATACATGTAATTCCTAATAATTTTAATTTCCTTTCTCCTTGGATTACAGGATTGGAACTATCTGATCTACTAATTCTGAAGTCCTAGGCCTTCCGCCTTTTTACAATTCAGCTGGTCTGGGCCATTGGGTTATAGTGTAAAAATATTATAAATTTAAAGTAATTTGTATATTTTTATACTTACCAATGGCCCAGACAGAGATGGCCCTCCCATGAGTGGGCACTCATTCCTCCCCGCTGAATTATTATCTTGTACTCTCTTCTACAAAGAATGATGTTGGCGCAAATTCTGGTCACTTCCTGACGTCTGCGCATGTGCAGAGAGTAAATATATGGAAGGCCAGATTTGAGTTTTAATTTTTGGTTCTGCAAGCAAATTTTGGGGATTGGGGGTTCAAAATTTGTGTTTGGCCCTTGATAACTTTGAGTTAGCACCAGCTAGTCTGGGCCATTGGTAAGTATTAAATTACTTTAAATCTATATTGTTCAAACTTTGCACACATGTTGATCACCAATTGCTGTTGTGCATGTGACAAGAGCAGGTAACTATGTTTTGTATTTCCCCCTTTAGTACTTAAAACATTACAGTACTGTGTCGCCTACTCCTTCAACATTTTACATGCTACATTGTTCAAACTTCGCACACATTTTGATCACCAATTGTCATTGTGCATGTGACAAGTGCAGGAAACTCCATTTTGTATTTCCAGAGTTATGCCCCCTTTTAGTACTTAAAACATTACAGTATTGTGTCGCCTACTCCTTCAACCTTTTACATGCTGCATTGTTCAAACTTTGCTCACATCTTGATCATCAGTTGCCATTGTTCATGCGACAAGTGCAGGTAACTCCGTTTTGTATTTCCAGAGTTATGCCCCCTTTTAGTACTTAAAACATTACAGTATTGTGTCGCGTTCTTCAACATTTTACATACTATATTGTTCAAACTTTGCACACATGGTGATCACCAATTGTCGTTGTGCATGTGACAAGAGCAGGTAACTCCATTTTGTATTTCCAGAGTTATGCCCCTTTTAGTACTTAAAACAGTACAGTATTGTGTCGCCTTCTCCCTCAACATTTTACATGTTATAGTGTTCAAACTTTGCACACATGTTGATCACCCATTGCTGTTGTGCATGTGACAAGAGTAGGTAACTCTGTTTTGTATTTCCAGAGTTACATTCCCCCCCCCCCCCCCTCCCTTTTAGTACTTAAAACATAACTGTATTGTATCACTGACTCCTTCAACATTTTATATACTACATTGTTCAAACTTTGCACACATGTTGATCACCAATTGCCATTGTTCATATGACATGTGCAGGTAACTCTGTTTTGTATTTCTAGAGTTATGCCCTCTTTTAGTACTTGAAACATTACAGTATTGTGTCACCTTCTCCTTCAACATTTTACTTGCTTTATTGTTCAAACTTTGCACCCATGTTGATCATCAATTGTTGTGCATGTGGCAGGAGCAGATAACTCCATTTTATTTTTAAACAACGAGAATCTTCGCCATTTATATAGCTGTTATGATCCTCAAAATGTCCTTTTCCTTGGTGCCACCTATCGTCAATCGTTATCAATGAAGTTAACCTGTCAGTGAATGGATGCTACCATTGTAAACGGCGAGGAGAATCTTCTACAAATTGTTTGCATTTCCAAAAACAATATGAAATGTGTGCACACAAGCATACAATTTGAAACCCTTTACCCCAGACAGGGCAGGGAAATCGGCAATGATTGGAGGGGGGACAGACATAGTCGAGTCAACAGAAATTTCAAACTTTACCCCAGAGAAACTTGTGCATGCTCCAATTTTGACGGGCTTATGTTGCCCTTCTAGGCGGTGCTCTTGGTTCAGATGTCACACATCCATGTGGTTGAATTAACAGGACTTGTTATTGCAGTGTGTTGTCCTGCTTCATTCTGCATGTGTTAATATGATTTGCACTGAAAATTATTGATCATCGAATGATAAAACCAACGACTGAACAAATTATCATCAGTCAAGGAAGATGGATACGTTGTTAAAAAAAAACTTCATATTTTGTATTTATATTTTTTTCTATTCCCCTCCCCATCATAAAATCCCCTGAGTAGAGACTGAACAATAATTTAGGAAATTAATGATGTGCAGGCAATATTACTTGGGATGACAGTGAATTCAGGCAAGTTATATTTTTTTTGCAATTATAAAGAAATGTATCAATTATCCATAACGCTGTGCTTTTTATAAGACCACATCCTTCTGGCTAATTGAGCCATTTTTGATCATTGGAATTGATATGGGGCTTTCGCATAAACTGTAGTGATTTAAATTATATAAATTTGTTATTATTGATTTTCGGCCATTATTCCGAGATTTTCTTTTACATCTGTGATTTAAAGAAGATCTCAACAAAGATTGACATTTCCTTTTTCCATATGTGAAAAATATGCTGTGCAGTCTACATCAAGTGGAGTTCAAGATTCCATCGAGTGGCATAACTATATAAAGGGGAATTATTTCAATTATCCATAGCGACGTGATAAAACCACGTCATTCTGGCTAATTGGAGCCGTTGTCTTTTCTGACCACTGGAATTGATTTGGGGTTTTAGTTTAAACAATTTAAAGTCTAGAAAATTGCCATTGTTGATTTTCGGCTTCTATTCCGAGATTTTTTTGTACTCCTGTGAGCCCAAAGAAAGTCTTTTTTGTGTTGACCATTCAATTTTACTTCATGTGAGAAAAATATGCCATGCTGTCGAGATCGAGTGGAGTTCAAGATTCCATCGAGTGGCATAACTTTATAAAAAGGGAATTTTTTCAATTATCCATAGCGATGTGATAAAACCACGTCATTCTGGCTAATTGGAGCAGTTGTCTTTTCTGACCACTGGAATTGATTTGGGTTTTTAGTTTAAACAATTTAAAGTCTAGAAAATTGCCATTGTTGATTTTCGGCTTCTATTCCGAGATTTTTTTGTACTCCTGTGAGCCCAAAGAAAGTCTTTTTTGTGTTGACCATTCGATTTTATTTCATGTGAGAAAAATATGCCATGCTGTCGAGATCGAGTGGAGTTCAAGATTCCATCGAGTGGCATAACTATATAAAAAGGGAATTATTTCAATTATCCATAGCGACGTGATAAAACCACGTCATTCTGGCTAATTGGGCCATTATCATTTCTGACCACCAGATTTGATTTGGGCTTTTCAAGTAACCAATTCCAAAATTAAATTATAGAAATTTGATGTTATTGGTTTGCGGCTTGCCAGTGATTTATATAATGGTTTGGGCATGCGAAACCGTGTCTTAAGGTTGGATTTGAAACGATCTAGGAGCGGAATTGTTTTGGTAATCTTCGAAGAAGAGAAGACTCACTTCCGTAAATAAATGATATAGACTGTGATATTTAGTTGTTTTTCCAATAAGTGTATATTTTTCCTCTGATGCAAACTATATTTATAAGATTTTTAGTGTTAAATAAAGTGATGTCTCCTTATGTTGCGTGTTAGTTATTTTTTTAGCCTATTTGCCTACAAAGAGGTTGGTACGGGGAGGAAATATTTCCCAGAATCTACATTAAAATTGAAGGAGGATTTTTTTTATACGAGAATAAATTTGAAGCAGGTGAGGGGCACTTACCTGTATGGAGTAGCTTCTTATACCCTTCCTGCCACTCACATGATAAAATTTAGCGTTCTTGCCCTACTTTTGGGTTGATTTAAGAGGCCGCCATTCATATGCAAACGCGGAAGTTACTAGAAGTATGAGGTAGTATTATAACTCGGGGAAATTGGTGGTTTGTTGTTGGAGACGCATCAATTCGGGCTAGGGACGTTACACGAGCATGATGTATTCAGCTTGCTACAAATGTGGCATGTATATTTCTCAACTGTACACCTTCCATCAAAAGAACAAAGAGAGAGGGTGGTATAGCAAAAATTTGGTACGGTATCGGTATATAAAAAGTTACGGAGCTTTTTGGTTTGTTTGATTTCTTGCCTCAGACTCAAAATAGGAAGGGTTTCATTGTGACACTGATGAAAAATGGCAGACAAGATGCCCAAAAGCTGCAAATTCAGCACATATTGGGGCGGAGGAGGGTGCTGTTCTCCAAATAAGTGATGACGTTCAACAGTGTCATCGCAAATGCTGTATCAAAGAAGCTTGGTGGAGGCATTTTATGCCATGACAAATTAGAAAAAATTAACTACCTAACCTTAAATATAAGATTTTTGAAACATGCATCTGATAGAAAAAAAAATTATGCATTTAATATTGAGCAGGATTTAGGCCCCACAAAATAGGTCTTCTGTTTCTCAGGCCATTTTTTGTAAAATTGCATGCAGGCGGGTGTTTTTTTACTTTATTTTTTATATATGCCCGTTTTATAAAAAAGGTTGTATTATGTAAAAGCGTAGGCGTCTGTCTGTCTGTCTGGAATTGTTTTCCGGACTTTTTTTTCGTTATGGATGGACACATTGAGAAAATTTTTGGTATACAACTTTGTTATGGATACTTACAGATCAAGTTCAAATTTTGTTCTGCTCAGTTGATTTTTGGTGGAGTTACTGCTCTTGAAGTTAGTTACCATATTTTTATACTGTACCAATGACCCAGACATAGCTGGTGCTAACTCTTAAAATATAGGGCCAAACACAAATTTTGCCCCCCAATCCCCAAAATTTGCATCTAAAACTAAAGAAAACATGTACTGAAAGGCCCTCCACACCTCGCCCCCACTGCGCATGCGCAGTGTCAAGGACGTTCCGAAATTGGCGCCATTTATCATTCTAAGTTTGGCCCTTCATCAGTTAACATCTGACTGATCTTTGTGCTTTTAAATCTCAGTTTAAATGATGCCAGACACATAAATATTAGTGAAATGGTGATTCTAAGGAGGATAGAAAAGGAGGAGAGGAAAAGAATGTGTGACAGAATATTATCAGGGCTGTAACTTAAAATTTTTTAATGAAATTATGTTAAGTTACCCATTTTCAAGGCAGCAGCCATTTTGTTGTCATTCTGATTATTTAGTTACACTGTTTTTTCAAGTGTTTTTCCTCTCTCCCTGTCCTTTAAGTTCCCCCTTGCTATTCTCCCATGCTTTTGGCATAGTTTCTGTAATTATTATTACTAAAATTTCTTGGGAGTTTTAGCTTAATAACAGAATGAATTCTGTTCTTTCCCCATGTTTACGTCTTCACCTACGGGTGGTTAGGCGTTGTGTTCTGCATCTACCATCTGATGTTCTGCAGTTTCTTCCCTGGAAGTCTCTGTTTTGCATCAGATGGTGTATTTTTGGTAACTGATTTCGGGCCTGGGTGCCTGGAGTCTTATTTTAGTGTTTTTACACTCATTGTTTACATTTACAACAGCCCTCTGTGTGAGGGGGGGATTTCTAAATAATAATATCTTTATGTTATTTTAATCATAACTAGATACATTATTATTGTTTGTAAGTGTTGAATAAATTGTTTAAAATATTTTTAAAATTTTTGTCCACACTTAGGCTTGGGATCCATTGGGGCTCAACGTTACTTTTCAGAAACTTGGGCTGTTCTGAAAAAATATTTTTTCAAAATATTTTGATTTCAATTATTTTTTCTATATTAATGGATCATATTATTATTATGTATTTGATTGCCAGGGGTTAGTGCGAGTACCAGGACTTGTTTTCTTTTCACATTGAAAGGATATTGATCAATTGTTTTAAGAGAAAGTCTTCCTCTGACCTTATTATCATTCTATATGTGGTCAGTGTACTCGCATTAACTCCTGTTCTGTATCGTATGATTTCGATGACAATATGGGAAGCGTATGTCACGGTATGTTGTTGGGGATTTGGACACTCCGGTCCTTTCCCCGCAGGGTCACTCTACTTTATCAATTTCTATTTCAGACGATCAAGATTAGGGTGATGTATCTGTGATGTCTTCCAACAGTGTGCCTCCGTCGTCACAATTAATGAAGGGCTAGCGGAAAAGTGCTCATGTAATACGCCAATTGCCTAAGAGGACCCTAGTAGGTTCGACGGCCTTTGACGTCCGCTAGCTCGCCCGGTGTAGCGTCCATTCACCGAATGGTTCGGCAGCCGGGTTCGTCCGTTGCGGTCTAGAAGGAATTTTGGGGTGATGCGAGCACTATAAAATTAACTTAATGCACACCCAGTGACGGCGGATCGGAGGGAGAACGGAGGAAGCCTTTTAGTCCGGTTCATAGCTCGTTCCGGTCCATCCGGACGGCAAGCGAGAGAGGCCCCTCTCTCGTTCAACAACATCTGGCCCCAGATGTTGTGGTACAAATGTGTTGTTAGCGGAGCATACGTCCGTCGCTCGGGACGCTCCGTTGTATAGGCAGTCCGCTGAGACTGCTAAGGCTTCCTCTTCTCGTCAGCGCACACGACCGCACCTTGGCTGCGTGACCGCCGATATATTACCAGCTTCGCCGATCAAGGATTCTTCGGCGACCAGGTCACACCATCCGGCAGCCAGGGATTCGAGACCGATGGACTCCGGACGTTCGCATAGGAAGTATGCGGGAGCCATCTGATGCGGAGCTGCCCTCGGCGAAGCACCGATAGACTGCGCCTCCGCAGGTCTCGACGCCGGACATTCTTGTGCACATAGCACAGCTTATCGCAGCATCCCAGCAGCCGACAGAAACGGTGTTGGATCGAGAATTATCCGACAGCGCTGGGTCGGTAGCCGGGGACTCGAGGCCTGCAGACTCCGGACGTTCGCATAGGAAGTGTGCGGGAGTCAACGTACACGGAGCTTCCAGCGGCAATGCATCGTAAGTCCGCTACTGCACAGGCCTCGGGAACGGACGTGCTTTCCTTAATAGCACAGTTTATCGCAGCATCCCAGCATCAACTGAATCTGTCGCATATATTTTATCCGACGATGCTGGGTCGGGACGCTCCGCGGAAGCGGGTACGGACGTCCGAAAGTTTCATCCGGTCCGACGGGATACCGAAAGGGATTCGGTGGATTTCAAGCTTTCCCTTTCGGAACAACATATGCTGCGATGCCGGATAAGAAACTGATAGCGTCGGTGGACTTAGAAATTTTTGGTTCGGTTCAGGGACATCGTCCCTCAGTTCCGACATAGTCCAATAATGTCACACAAACTTTCGAATTATTGAACGACGCTATATATATTATTATTTTATGCTTGCTATCCAAGCATTTCTGGTTTCTTGTTCGAAGAGTTATGGAGATGTCTTTCAAAAGTGTGCCTCTGTCGTCATAGTTAATGAAGAGTTAGCGGCAATAAGTGCTCATGGTATATGTCTATCGCTTACGGAGTGACATTCGCTAGCTCACCCGGTGTAGCGTACATTCATCGAATGGTTCGGCTGCCGGGTTCGTCCGTTGCGGTCTAGGAAGGAGATTTGGGTGATGCGAGCACTTTAATTACTTTAGTACTCACCCAGTGACGGCAGATTGAGGACAGATCGGAGGAAGCCAACAACATAGGGGACCGCATGTTGTGGTTCAGATATTTTACATTCGGAGCATATGTCCGTTGCTCGGGACGCTCCGTTATATTGACAGTCCGAGAGACTGTCTTTAATGCTTCCTCATCCTCACAGCAGGGCACACGACCGCACATTGGCTACGTGACCTCGAGTATCCGATCAGTTTCGGCATTCAGTGATTCCACAGCGAATAGGTCGCGCCATCCGGTAGCCAAGGGACACGAGGCCTATACACTCCGTTCGATCGCATATTGGAAGTATGCACGGGGTAACGATCTCGGAGCTTCCTGCGGCAATGCATCGTAAGACCGCAGCTCCTCAGGCCTCAGTGACGGACGTGCTATCCGAGTTAGCACAGTTGTTTCGCAGCATCCCAGCAATTGACGGTTTCTCGGTCGAATCAGGAATTATCCGACGGCGCTGGGTCGGTGCGGTCCGCGGTTGCATCAAGCTACGGACGACCGAACGCTTTATAGGGTCCGACAGGATGGCGAAAGGGATTCGAAAGATTTCGAGTTTTCCCTTTAGTAGTATCGGAAGATGCCTTTCATATCTTCTGGCATTTCTTCCAGTGATTATTTTTCGGACTTCATTACTGCGATCTTGGATAAGAGACTTATAGCGTCATTGGACTCGGATTTTTCGATCGGTACAGGGACTTTGTCCCTGACTTACCGACGCAGTCCAATATTGTCATTACAACATGTGTTTTATTTTTCGACGCTATATATTATATATATATATACAAGCCTGCTACTAAGCATGATAGTTTAGTTTCTTGTCCGCGTGGCTCATTTCTGCCATTTTATCTTTTTTACATATAGTTTATTTTGGCAGAGCAGGGCATACCGAGAGTTCATATGCGTCTAGACGGTGTGATTAAAGACTGCATATATTCTTTTTCGCCGTTTATGTCTTTTCCAATTTCAATGTTGGGAACGACATTATGTATAGTAGACTTAACTTAGACGCTTTATTATACGTAATCCGCCTTACTGAGGCGTTATCATTACGTCTTCAAGAAAAGATTTACGGGATATTATTCTCAATGTAATTTCTTTTGAGGGCAGTAGTTTGTTCACGTATAACTCCGCCCTTCAGTGGCTGATTGGAGTTGGTTAGACGTGATGCAGCCCTAGCTACATCCACGCGTGGATAGTAGGTTAAGAACTCTCTCAGAGTCGCTTCGTTCTCGGAGGAGCTTCTCTTCGACGGCAACTTTCCAGCAATCCATGAATTGCTTGATTTATACATTCTCTTGTCTATCTAGTGTTACAAGAGATTCAGACTGGGGCAAACATTCGGTGGTTGACTCAGAGAGTGCCGCCGCAGTTGCCGGACCCTAGTGTGGCTGTTATGACGGTTGCCAGTCAAACAGATTGGGATATATACTGATCCCTACGGATTCGAAGTGCCAGGGTCTTTGGGTTCCGCAGTCTTTTAGCTATCAGTTTAACTTCCGCGGAATAATGTTTTTTAGGCTTGCTTTATGTCATTGCATGAACATTATTCAGAAACGCATGCCCAAATTCCTGTCCTTTAATTCGACAGTAGTGGCGTATCTCCGGAACCAGGGAGGCACTCTTTCGTTTCCGTTATTCAATTTAATGGAAAGAATCCGTCTGTTGGTTATAGTACACCAAGTTCAGTTTTGGTCCGTCATATTCTGGGTCGTCTGATTGTTTTATCGCACTCCCGTTCTCTTACGGGTCGCTTGTTGCTGTCAGAATGGACTCTCAACAAACAAGTATTTAATCAGATTTGCTATCTATGGGAGCGCCCAATGATGTTTTATTTATGACACAGCTTGCTAATCAATTGCAGACGTATGTGTTGGCTTGTCCAGATCTCTGAGCTAATACTGTTAACGCTCTATTGATCTATAGGACGGTATGATAGGATACGCGTATCCTCCGGCGCTGTTGTTTTAGCAGGTATTGCTAAGATAAACAACCACAATACATTTCTGTTGATAGCATCTCTATCTTCACAGAGATCATGAGTAATTTACTCTCTTGTCTACTGTGGATCTTAACGTGAAATCTTCCTCTATGTGAGGATCTTTTTTCACTGGGTAAATCGTGTCATCTTTATCACAACCAGCAAGGTCGCAACCTTCATGTATTCCGTTGTGTGGTCCGTATTGCATTGTAAGCACTGTACTGGACGAGCTTTGGACGCGATTTCTTACTATAGGAGATCCTCTTCTTCGCTATTCTATGCGACTAAAGTGGAGGCTCTTCCGTCGTGGTGTAGGGATCATTATGTTCATATGGTTGATCCCTCCATACTACGCATTGCTAGTTTTTAGTATACTTGTTTCACAAGATCTACTGCAGCCTGTTGTTATTTAGGTTATAGGTTTATGTTACCTCATACCTATGCACTCTACGTTAGTTTACAATTGAGTCTTTTGTCTCTTTATCTAAGTCAGTTAGTAACTTTTTGATAAATAGACTTAGAATCCTTAGATTAAATTCCTATATGGATTTTAACTTCGGTTCTTATTTAGCTAAGTAATCATTTGAGCCTCTGGAAACAGTAGTTTTCAAATTCTGACCTTTTAGACAGTAATTCTGTTGGTTTCTCTTTTACTGTAGAGTCAGTGAGTTTCATGCACTATCGATGGATGATTTTCACTTTCATAGTTTCGGAATCAATACTTCCGTTACTATTTAGGTTGGATTGTTGCATAAGAGTTAGGCTCCTATTATCCGGAACCTATTATTTTAAGGTCCTTCCGTCTTCGTATGGGCATAGGCCTTTACTCTTTCCGGGTACAGTTTATGTATTTATAAACAGATATCTGTTTATTACAAGGGCGTAAGCTTCTTCTGTCTTTGATGTCTAGTAGAAGGACGTTACGCTCCATTTTATTGTTAATGGATTCTATTAACTAGCGTACTGCTTATGGTATATCATTGGCTTAGCAGTTGTGCTTAAGATTTCGGCTCATGAAGTAAGAGTTCTACTTCTTGGGCGTACATTAATAGTGTTGCTATTATAGATTTTTGAAGGCTGCTCATTGCGCTCAGCCATCCATTCATGAATTTTATCTCAGAAATATCGAGTCCATTTCTGGAGGCCTCTATTGTTAGGTCTATTATCTACTGCTCAGAATGTCATTCACTTAACAGTTGCTACTATAGCTAGGTAGGCTGTCTGTTTCGGCAGTGTCTCCGTTCGGCTGCCCTCTTCGCTCTGGGCTATTTGACCCAGGGCAAGAAAAAGGGGGGGGGGGGGGGAGGGTGTTCCCTTGGGTCACCTGTTTTTACTATGAAAACAAGGGGATACCTCCTCCGGAGTTAGTAATTCTGAGCAGTTATTGGAATGGTTGTTTAGTGAGAAGTTTAAGTTTATAAAATTCATTCAAGTCTTAGTTTTTAAAGTATAGCTTTTGAATATTGCATATGCCAACGGACATGATTATGCAATTCTCACACACTATTAGGAGTATAAGAGTCTCTATTCTCTAGACTTACTTTATTATTGGCTTACTTTAAAAATTATTAGTATAAGGATTATTGGATATTAATAGAGTACATGGATGTATGAAGCTCAATTTTTGGAAGGTGTTGTATCTTTCTAATTTATCATAAATAAGAAAGATACATGTAAGGCCTATTACTTCTTTTCCCTACAGGGGATGACTCTATTTTATTTTATTGAGCGTATTCCATTTTGCTCTATGTCCTTGGCCCTCCAGCCTTTTTACTATTCAGCTATGTCTGGGTCATTGGTACAGTATAAAAATGTTAAAAAATTTATAGTAATTTATATATTTTTTATACTTACCAATGACCCAGACGGGGATGGCCCTCCCAGGAGTTGGGAACTCTTGCCTCCCCGCTGAGTACATAGCGCTTACCAGGCACTGGTTATTAGAATGATAAATGGCGCCAATTTCGGAACGTCCTTGACACTGCGCATGCGCAGTGGGGGCGAGGTGTGGAGGGCCTTTCAGGACATGTTTTCTTTAGTTTTAGATGCAAATTTTGGGGATTGGGGGGCAAAATTTGTGTTTGGCCCTATATTTTAAGAGTTAGCACCAGCTATGTCTGGGTCATTGGTAAGTATAAAAAATATATAAATTACTATAAATTTTTTAACTTTCCGGACTTTTTTTCTTTTGCGTTATGGATTGACATATTGAGAAATTTTTTTATATATAGCTTTGTTATGGATACTTACAGATCAAGTTCGTATTTCTTTCCACTCAGTTGATTTTGGTGGAGTTACTGCCCTTTAACTTAGAATTTTAAGAGTTTTTCAGATTTTTTTTAAACGGCCGTTCATTTGAGCGGGCTGTATTATGGTAAGGCAATGTCCGCCCGTGCGTCTGTCTGTCTGTTCATCCATCCATCTGTCAATACGCCCGCCAACCCATCCGTTAACTTTTGTTGGGCCACCATGTCAGCCATCTTGGATTTCCAGGGACTTTTGATTGTCCCTGTGATAATCCAGCAGATACTGTTTTTATGGTTGATTAGTCATGCCTAGAGGCTGGTTCCTTTCGATAACCAGCATCAGTGTCCATCCATCTGTCTGTCTGTCCCTCCATCCATCCATCCATCAGTCCATCCTTCCATCCGTCCATCCGTCCGTCCGTCCGTCCGTCCATCCATCCGTCCATCCATCTGTTAACTTTTGTTTGTCCACACAATAACTTAAAAACAATACATCCAACAGATATTGTTTTCTTATGGTTGATTAGTCATGACTAGAGGATGGCTCTTTTTGATAACCAGTATTCTGACATATCCAATAAGGCCACCATGGCAGCGATCTTGGATTTTCAGGGACTTTTGATTGTCCACGCTATAACTTGAAAACTTGAAAACTATGGATCCAACAGATATTGCTTTTTCAAGGTTGATTAATCATGACTAGAGGATGGTTCCTTTCGATAATCAGCATTCTGGCATGTCCATCTGGGAGTTTTGGTGACTTTTGATTCTCCACGCAATAACTTGAAAACAATATATTCAACTTTAATGGGTTGTAAGCCAGGAATGTACAATTATTTTTGACGGAATTATTGACCTTTTGTCCAACTAAAAATTTCTTCCATATATTGATCCACCGCCTGGCAGTGCACTTGTTTCATTTTCCGGCCTTTTTTTTAGCTCACCTGACTGAAAGTCAAGGTGAGCTTTTCTTATCACTCTTCGTCCGTCGTCCGTCGTCCTGCGTGAAGGTGGTGTTTGAGCCTCTTTCTTCTAAACCACTGGCCACATTTTAATTAAATTTCATGTAAGTAGTGGTTATACAGGGGCATTTTGATTTTTATCCAAAATAGGTTTCGGCTCATTTGAGCAGAGGTGTGGGGAAAAAATGGCCAAATTTTTTGAAAATCTTCTAATGAACCACCAGAAGCAGAGACTTGATATGTGGTATACAGAGTCCTTTTGAGGTTTAGAATGAAGTTTGTTCAAGAGAAGTTTGTCACGCATAATTTGCCTTCGTTATGGGAGGGGCAAAAATTTTGGCCACGCCTAAAATTTCTATTTTCTGAACCGTGAGGTGGATTTGAACCAAATTTGATATGAGATGATAATGGGTCATAAGTAGTTGATTGATGCAAAAAAAAAATTTTCTCATTGCCCCGTGGGAACCTTAAAACTGCCATATCTCCAAAACTACACGGCACAGAGTATTCTTATTTTGTATAAAGCTTACTTTTATCCAGTAGAATAGAATGGTTAAAAAAAAATCCCTATCGGTTTGATCACAAGGAACTTTTTTCAGGACTTTGAAAAAGTGAGTCAGCACTTTTTAACACTGTAGGCAATGGGAAAAACATTAAAAAATCTTCTTCTCCAGATCCAGCAGGCAGAATCTTTTGATATTTGGTATGCAACATTGTAGGGTGGATCTGATTCAAGTTTGTTCAAATCGGCCCCCTGGATTCATATTTGGGCTCACTATAGAAGCCCGAATTCGAACTTAATGCATTTCAGGCAAATTTCTTCAAAAATCTTCTTCTCCAGATCCAGCAGGCAGAATCTTTTGATATTTGGTATGCAACATTGTGGGGTGGATCTGATTCAAGTTTGTTCAAATCGGCCCCCTGGGTTTATATTTGGGCTCAGTATAGAAGCTCGAATTTGAACTTAGTTCATTTCAGGCAAATTTCTTCAAAAATCTTCTTCTCCAGATCCAGCAGGCAGAATCTTTTGATATTTGGTATGCAACATTGAGGGGTGGATCTGATTCAAGTTTGTTCAAATCGGCCCCCTGGATTCATATTTGGGCTCACTATAGAAGCTTGAATTCGAACTTAGTGCATTTCAGGCAAATTTCTGAAAAAATCTTCTTCTCCAGATTCAGCAGGCAGAATCTTTTGATATTTGGTATGCAACATTGTGGGGTGGATCTGATTCAAGTTTGTTCAAATCGGCTCCCTGGGTTTATATTTGGGCTTAGTATAGAAGCTCAAATTCGAACTTAGTTCATTTCAGGCAAATTTCTTCAAAAATCTTCTTCTCCAGATCCAGCAGGCAGAATCTTTTGAAATTTGGTATGCAACATTGAGAGGTGGATCTGATTCAAGTTTGTTCAAATCGGCCCCCTGGATTCATATTTGGGCTCACTATAGAAGCTCGAATTCGAACTTAGTGCATCTCAGGCAAATTTCTTAAAAATCTTCTTCTCCAGATTCAGCAGGCAGAATCTTTTGATATTTGGTATGCAACATTGTGGGGTGGATCTGATTCCGTTTCTTTAAATTGGCTCCCTAGATTCATATTTGGGCTCACTATAGAAGCTCGAATTCAAACTTAGTGCATTTCAGGCAAATTTCTTCGAAAATCTTCTTCTCAAGATCCAGCAGGCAGAATCTTTTGATTTTGGGTATGCACCATGTTTAGAGGGGGGGGGGGGGGGGGGGGGGATTCAAGTTTGTTCAAGCCAAGTCCCTGGGTTCATATTTGGGCTCACTGTGGTAGCCGGAATTATGACTTAGTTCAAAATGAGGAATTTTCTTTAAAAATCTTCTTCAGATCCAGCAGTTGGAATGTTTTGCTATTTGATATGCAGCATCCTTAGGGGGGTGAGATTCAAGTTTGTTCAAGGCATGTCCCTAGGTCCATATTTGGGCTCACTGTGGGAGCTTGAATTGTAACTTAGTTCAAAATGAGGAATTTTCTTTAAAAATCTTCTTCTTCAGATCCAGCAGTCGGAATGTTTTGATATTTGGTGTGCAGCATCTTTAGGGGGGTGAGATTCAAGTTTGTTAAAGCCAAGTCCCTGGGTTCATATATGGGCTCCTTAGTTCAATGTGAGGAATATTCTTTAAAAATCTTCTTTTTTTTTTTTAGATCCACTGGTCAGAATCTTTGGATATTGGTATAAGCTTTTCTTAGGAGGAGCAGATGCAACTTGTTGAAATCAATTCTCTGGGTTGATTGATATTTTGGCTACCATGTCAGGTGAGCGCCCTCAGGCCCCTTGGGGCCTCTTGTTTAGCTCACCTGACTGCAATTCAGTGTGAGGTATTGCCATCACTTGGCGTCCGTCGTCCATTAACTTTTGCAAACCTAGCTTCTTCTTCACAGCCATTCAGCCAAATTGAAACCAAAGCCTAAAAATCTTTAAAAGTATTCAAAAATCTTCTTCTCATGAACCACCAGAAAGATTGCCTTAATATGTGGTATGTAACACTCTTTGGTGTTGAAGATTAAAGTTTGTTGAAGAGAAGTTGGTAGATCAATATTTGGGCTCTCTGTGGCACATAACCATTTTGGGCTGTACCCAAAATTTCTATTTCAAGAACCGATGGGCCGATTTGAACCAAATATGGCATGTAGCATAAGTGGGTCCAAAGTACTTGATTGATGCCCCCAATTTTTTTTTTCTTTGCCCCGTGGGTACCCCAGGGGCTAAAAATAGAAAAAAATTCAAATGCCCATATTTTCCAAACTATACGGAACAGAGAACTGTTATTTGGTATGAAGCATCCTTTTGTCCATTAGAATGGATTAAGAAAAAAAAAAGGCCATCGGTTGTGTCAGGGTGTTTTGTAGGGGTGTTTGAAAAAAATGCTGAGTCAGCATATTTGTGAAAATTGAAAAAAAAATTTTCTTCAGAACCGCTGATCAGAATCTTTTGATATACAGCATCCATAGGATGGTCAAATACAAGTGTGATCAAATCGATCCCCTCGGTTCATATTTGGGCTCAACAGAGAAGCCCAAATAATTAACTTAGGGCTCTATGGGGAATGAGCTTTAAAAATCTTCTTCTTCAGATCAAACAGTCAGATTCTTTTGATACTTGGTATACAACATCTCTACAGGGGTCAGATTGAAGTTTGTTCAAATTGAGTCCCTGGGTTA
Organism: Pictodentalium vernedei; assembly: GCA_031216915.1. Classification (NCBI taxonomy): domain Eukaryota; kingdom Metazoa; phylum Mollusca; class Scaphopoda; order Dentaliida; family Dentaliidae; genus Pictodentalium; species Pictodentalium vernedei. Next base: position 261,158,485 of record CM062297.1, read on the forward strand.
ATATTTGGGCTTCCTATGGTAACCTGAATATTAACTTGGTGCAATATGGGGAATAATCTTTAAAAATCTCCTTCTTCAGATCCACCAGTCAGATTCTTTTGATATTTGGTATGCAGCAACTCTAGGGGGGTTATATTCAAGTTTGTTCAAATGGGATCCCAGGATAAATATTTGGGCTCTTTATTGGGGCTCAAATTTTAACTTGGTGCAATATGAAAAAATTTCTTAAAAAATCTTTTTTTTCAGACCCACTAGTGAGAATCCTTTCATATTTGGTATGTGACATCTCTAGAGGTGTAAGATTTGAATTTGTTCAAATCAACACCCTGGGTTAATATTTGGGCTTCCTATGGGAGCATGATTATTAACTTGGTGGAATATGGGGGATATTCTTTAAAAATCTTCTTCAGATCCAGCAGTCAGATTCTTTTGATATTTGGTATGCAGCATCTTTAGGAGGGTTAGATTCAAGTTTGTTCAAATGGGATCCCTGGGTGAATATTTGGGCTCTTTATTGGAGCCCAAATTTTAACTTCGTGTAATATGAGAAAATTTCTTTAAAACATCTTCCTTTTCAGACCCACTAGTGAGAATCCTTTCATATTTAGTTTGTGATATCTCTAGAGGTGTAAGGTTCAAATTTGTTCAAATCGAGTTCCTGGGTTAATATTTGGGTTCCCCAAGAGAGCCCAAATATTTACTTAGAACAATATGGGGAATTATCATTTAAAATCATCTCCTTCAGATCCAGCAGTCAGATTCTTTTGATATTTGGTGTACAACATCTCTGGGAGGGTTAGATTGAAGGTTGTTCAAATCAGGTCCCTGGATTAATATTTGGGCCTTTTATTGAAGCCCAAAGTTTAACTTAGAGCAATATAAGAAAATTTCTTGAAAATTCTTCTTCAGATCCACCAGTGAGAATCCTTTCATATTTAGTATGTAATATCTCTATGGGTTTCAAATTCAAGTTTGTTCAAATTGATTCGCTTGTTTTTTTTAAAAAAAAAATTCTTTTTGGCGGATACAGAAAACCACAGTATTTTAAAACAAAACTTTCGTTCAGTTGTTGTTTTTTAATACTTCAAAGAGCAGAGCTTGCTAGGAAGCTTTCCTAGGACCAGCAGAAATGAATGGCTAAAAACGTTGCCTTTGGTTGTGTCATCGCAAATCAAAAAAATTGCTCTTGCTGCTGATCACTTACTGAGACACTCATCTAGTTTGACAATTTGAGCCAGGTGAGCATTTTAAGCTCACTTGAGCCTCTGATTTTTGTTATGATTGGATATATTTAGAAAATGTTTGGTATATAGCTTTGTTTTGGATACAAGTAGCATAGTTTGAATTTCATTCTGCTTGGTTGATTTTTAGTGGAGTTACTGCCCTTGCACTTAGAATTTTTACCATTTTCCAGACATTTTTATATGCCCGCATAATGTTTTATAATTTCTGAAAGTACTGGCGTATTAAGCACCGTCCAACAGTGTCCTTTGGTTATTTTTGTAATTATTTCATTGCCATCAAAAGTTCATGTTCCTGGTTTTATTAGCTTAACTTGACAAAGTCAAGATAAGCTATTGCCATCATGCATGTGGAAGTCTGTTAGTCTGCGAGTCTGTTCACATTTTCCTTTAGCACAGGCTACACTCCGTAGTTCTTGTCTGATCATCACGAACTTTCATATGCATGTTTGAGGTCATGTCTAGATGAGAAAGTCCTCTTTTGGTCGCGATCGGTCAACTGTGATGGCTGCCCAAAAACCAAAAACCTTTAGAACAGTCTACAGGTCATATTTAATATGGAGGGGTTTCATTGTAACTTGGTAGGATGCCTCTGTATAATATCTAGATGAGAACGTCCCCTTTTGGTCATGATCTGTCAACCAGCGGCGGCTGCCCAAGCCCAAAACCCAAAAACTTTTAGCACAGTCTACAGGTCATATTTACTATGGAGGGATTTCATTGTAATTTGGTAGGATGACTCTGTGTTATGTCTAGATGAGTACTTCCCCATTTGGTCTCGATCTGTCAACCGTGACAACTGCTCGAGCCCAAAATCCAAAAAACGTTAGCACAGTCTACAGGTTGTATTTATTAGGGATTTCATTGTAACTTGGTAGGTTGACTCCAGATAATGTGTGGATGACAACGTCCTCTTTTGGTCTCGATTGGTCAACAGTCACAGCTACAGAGGCCCGAAGCCTGAAAACCTTTAGCACAGTCTACAGGTCATATTTATGAAGGGATTTCATTGTAACTTGGTAGGATGACTCCAGATAATGCCTAGATGAGAACGTCCCCTTTTGGTCGCAATCACTAATCAACCATGATGGCTGCCCAAGCCCCAAACCCGAAAAACTTTAGCACAGGCTACCGGTAGTATTTATGAAGGGATTTCATTGTAACTTGGACAAATTTATCAGTTTTATTAACTTGGGTAAAATATTTTTATTTTTTCAAGTTTGCATTGGTTATAAAAAGAGAGCATGCAGCAGCCAAAAGGACAATGTGGGAGGGTCTGAGAAACAGATTTTTTTACTTTTTTAGGCCTTACTACATGTAGTACATGTAGTACATGTAGTTTGAAAATCACTTTGTATAACAATCTTCTGATTCCTCAATTTTCCTCTTGATAAAGCCTTATAACCCCAGTGATTCTGACTGCAGTTTTGTCATTTCGATATCATGAAGCTCATAAATAGAATGAATCAAATATAGTGGAGCCCACTTAATTGGATATCTCTTAACTGAATAACCCTTTTAATTAGTCCCCTACCGGCATCGCCGGAGGGAACTATAGATTTTTACTCTGTCCATCCATCAGTCTGTCTGTCTGACTTTAGTTTTCCAGAGTTTTTTGGAAATGCTTCAACGGAATGATTTCATTTGTGGTAAACTACTATAGAACAATGACTTAGAGAGTTTGAGTTTCATGCTGATTGCATTATTCTTGTGTGAGTTACGGCCCTTGGAAATATGGAAAAGCACCAAAATATCAGTTTTCCAGACTTTTTTTTTAAACACTTCAACTGAAAGATTTCATTTTTGGTAAACTTCTATAGAACAATGACTTACAGATCAAGTTTGAGTTTCATGCTGAGTGCATTATTCTTTTGTGAGTTATAGCCCTTGGAAATATGGAAAAGTGCCAAAATATCATTTTTCCGGACTTTTTTTGGAAACGCTTCAACGGAATGATTTCATTTTTGGTAACCTACTATAGAATGATGTCTTACAGATCAAGTTTCATTGGTGTTTTCAGGCGCGCAATTTTTTCGCGCGCCTTAACGTGTGCCAAGAACCATTAAGGTCCGCGAAATTTCACTCTCCTGGGTGCACAAAGATAAGTATAACACTTTTGAGAAACACAGCTTCAAAATTGAAGAATGCGTATTTATGCTTGCGTGTCATAGCGCAGGGAAAATCAGAAGGTTATCTCATTTTTTTTGTTTTCATTTCAGAGGTTTTGTACCTATTTTTCTGTCATGTAAACTGTAAAACACACGACCGTGGAATAATTCAGGTGACCCTCACAAGTTCAGTATCATAAATGGCTGTTATTTTACGCTATGACCAAGTTCAACAATAATAAGCAAATTCGGAACATCACATGGACACGTGTATATAGCGAATCAGTTCTGACAGGTTTAGGAGAGATAGCACTGCATTTCTCCAATACAGGAACATGATTGATTGAGAGGTCAGTGACTTCAAGCGATTCACATGTTTGAATATCATATTCACTGTATGAAGGAACGTGTACGTTTATTTATACAAATTACGTCATATTTGGTTTCACTATAAATGTCGACCATCATACTCGTGAGTTCTTACCATAACCGTTCTGCAAGAACTTACGATTTCACTTTCTGGGAAGGCACAGAAAACTTTGCCTACACTGGTGTAAAACAATATTAAAGAGTAATATTATTGTACTCCAGTGCAGGCAAAGTGTCTGCAGAAAATCTAATGGTTAACCTGAAATAACATTAAATCATTATCAATATCACCATCAAATATTAGTTTCCATGCATCATGGAGGATATCGTAACGTCACCAACAACAGAGTTTATTACTTCCTCAGTTCCTGGTGTGACAACGTACGCGCTTTGGCTTGGGACGATTCGCGGGTTAAGTTGTTCAAAATCTCAATTTATTTTGGTGGTTACTGTATCACAACGCCATCTTTCATCAGTTACATGAGGCACCACTGAACAGCATAACACAGGCTATTTATAAACCTCTGTTGTGTTTACTTTCACTTTCGGTTGTCATGATATTAGATTATCAGTCTGATTTTTTATGAATTTCCGCGAATATTCGAAACGTCACCATCACCTGCCCACGAGAATTATTTGATTGGTTTTCATTTTTCACCGGGTATGTACAGTTAATATTACTATTCAAACATTGCCCCATTTCAAAACCAACTTATATTCCCATTAAATAACATCGGATAATCAAAGAACTTAAATTAAGTGATAACCACGTGGCGTGACGGTATTTCCTCAACACAAATTCAATAGGCATGACTATTGATGTACAATTTCCGAAAGCCATCCCCGTCTAAGAGTGTCCACATTTTTTTTATTTACCGCATCAAGAGTAATTTCGAATGCGATGAATAAAAAAATTGAAGATAAAAAATTGTGTTATCCCAGGACCATTTAGAAAATCTTCAATTGGCATCATGTACTGTACAGCTGACTCAGGTGCAATGAACTAAATTTCAAAATTTATCTGATGGGATGAACTTGAAGGGGATGAAGTTGAACCATGTTTGGCTTGTGACAGTTGTGAGTTGTCGGGACCGACGACTTCAACACAGTATTGAGTAACTTTCGAAGTAACATGTATTACAACTATTCAAATTACGCAGTGCAACTTTGTGAGTAGAGCATGTCTGGTCACAGTGTTGAACTGCATTCATATGATTTATCATGGTTCAACTGACTTCCATGTCAAAAAAAAAATTAGGAGAGGCATTGGCTCTCCTAGATCATTTCAGGAGAGCAGTTTTTAGCCCCCCCAAAATTTTCAGAATGCCAGGCCTGAGTACATCCAATAGAGGCATTTAATCTATTATATCTCTTTTGACAGAGCTCATGGACCTCTGTCAAACAAGATATAATAGAATAAATGCTAAGTTAATTCTAGAATACAGGAAAGTGACACAATCCCTGTTAATTGAATACTCCTGTTAATTAAAATAATTTTCACCTACAAAGTGGCTATTCAATTAACAGGGTTCCATGGTACTTTAGCTGACAAAAAGAAGTGGGGAATATTTGTTTATTGGTGTGTAAGGTCACATTTCTGCGCAATGGCTAATCATGACCATGACAGTTTTACGGGTGGACGAAACCAGAGCACCCAGAGAGAATCACCGAGCAATGGTGAGCAACTGTCAACTCCCCAACATACTGACTCCACACAAGCAGGGTGAGCATTGGTTGAATACACGTGCCCCGTCGACATGCAGTACGCCTTAGTACACAGCACCACCCTGCCCCCCATTGGCAATGGGAGTGAATTGTCTTGCCCAAGGACATAAAGTGGTTGCCGCAGGTGGGATTCGGACCAATACCTCTCAGCTTGCAGCTGCACCTCTACCTACTGAGCAACTGCACCCCCAGAAGAGGGGAATAAAACAAGCAACAAGCCTTTCAGTATATTCACCCATATTAACTGATTATAGAGCAAGTTGTTTGTTTTTGCACGAGTTGAAGGAATATTAATCAAATATTAATCATCTTTGAAAGTTATTACTCAACATATACCCAGGTGAAGTCACCATTATTTTGGAAATGTCGGAGGCTTTGAATCAGATGCTTGCTTCCCCCCCCCCCCCCCCCCCCCCCCCCAAAAAAAAAAAAATTTTAAATTGGAAAGCTATTTTTTGACCCCAAAATCGGATGTTTTGGCAGTTGAACGTCTTATCCATACCCATTTTAATGGTCTAAGTAGTACTGTGAGTCTAACCTGTTCAAAATGACTGGGTTCGAAAGACTAGTTAGCTCAACTTTAAAGTAGTCAAATTTGAGGTTATGCCATGGCCCGTCTTCCATCCATCTATCCGTCTGTCTGTCCTTCAACAATTCAATTTGGCTCTGACTTGAGGCCACATTTATGAACCGATCTTTACAAAACTTCTTAGGTACCTTTGTTATCACCGTGGGATGAGAACAAGTGTTTTTATACCCCCGCTTCGAAGAAGTGGGGGCTATATAGGAATCGCCCTGTACGTCCGTCCGTCCGTCCGTCCGTCCGTCCGTACGTACGTCTTTCCGTCTGGACAAATTCTTGTGTGCGCAACTACTCCTACATTAATGAACCGATGAACAAGTGCATATTCCAAACTTTTTAATCTGCGACAATTTTAACCAGGTTATCTCTCTTGAACTTTGATTTAATATGGGTTTCTACATGAAATTCTTGTGTGCGCAACTCCTCCTACATTTATCAATCAATTTGGACATAACTTTTCAGACATCATCACTACTAAGTGAACATGCGCATATTCCAAGATTTTTCATCTGCGACAATTTTAACCATGTTATCTCCCTTTGACTTAGATTTATTATGTCTTTCCGTTCGAACAAATTCTTGTGTGCGCAACTCCTCCTACATTAATGAACCGATTTTGATGAAACCTTTCAAACATCATCTCTACTAAGTGAACATGTGCATATTCCAAACTTTTTGATCTGCGACAATTTTAACCAGGTTATCTCTCTTGAACTTTGATTTAATATGGGTTTCTGCATGAAATTCTTGTGTGCGCAACTCCTCCTACATTTATCAATCAATTTGGACGAAAGTTTACAGACATCATCACTACTAAGTGAACATGCGCATATTCCAAAATTTTTGAGCTGTGGCAATTTTAACTAGGTTATCTCCCTTTAACTTAGATTTATTATGGGTTTCTACATGAAATTCTTGTGCGTGCAACTCCTCCTATATTTATCAATCAATTTAGACAAAACTTTTCAGACATCATCACTACTAAGTGAACATGCGCATATTCCAAGATTTTCGATCTGCGACAATTTTAACCAGGTTATTTCCCTTTGACTTAGATTTATTATGTCTTTCCGTTCGAACACATTCTTGTGTGCGCAACTCCTCCTACATTAATGAACCGATTTTGATGAAACCTTTCAAACATCATCTCTACTAAGTGAACATGTGCATATTCCAAACTTTTTGATCTGCGACAATTTTAACCAGGTTATCTCTCTTGAACTTTGATTTAATATGGGTTTCTGCATGAAATTCTTGTGAGCGCAACTCCTCCTACATTTATCAATCAATTTGGACGAAAGTTTACAGACATCATCACTACTAAGTGAACATGCGCATATTCCAAAATTTTTGAGCTGTGGCAATTTTAACTAGGTTATCTCCCTTTAACTTAGATTTATTATGGGTTTCTACATGAAATTCTTGTGCGTGCAACTCCTCCTACAATTTTGACGAAACCTTTCAAACATTATCACAACTAAGTGAACATACGCATATTTTGATCTGCGACAATTTTAACCAGGTTATCTCCCTTTAACTTGGATTTATTATGGGTTTTCAAATGGGATTCTTGTGTGTGCAACTCCTCCTACATTAAATGAACCGATTTTGAATACATGTTGCACATTGTAAATGTGTTTTTCCAAATGTAAACCATATATGTGTGGGCTCTTTAAGTATTCAGTGCTGTTCTGTGGAAGGCCACATGCAAATACAAATTTCAACAACAAAAAATGATCTTTATGTATACATTTCCTTATGGCCTTCGCCTACATGATCAGAAGTGCATTCCTCTAAAAACCCAAAGCGGGGGTATTAATCACCTTCAGTGATAGTTCTAGTTGTGTGCGGTTTGAAATTCAAGATGGTCACCAGCAGCCATTTTGTACCAAAATTAGTGCAATCATTTTTTTGTACAGAACTTCTGTATGAAAGTTCCGATTTGAATAAATTTTTAGCTTAATTTGACAAAGTCAAGATAAGCTATTGCCATCACATGTGCGGAAGTCTGTTAGTCTGTGAATCTGTGAGTCTGTTCACATTTTCCTTTAGCACGGGCTACACCCCGCAGTTCTTATCTGATCATCACGAAATTTCATATGCAGGTTTGGAGGTCATGTCTAGATGAGAATGTCCCCTTTTGGTCGCGATCAGTCAACCGCTATGGCTGCCCGAGCCCAAAACCCGAAAACCATTAGCACAGTCTACAGGTCGTATTTATGAAGGGATTTAATTGTAACTTGGTAGGATGCCTCTGTATAATGCCTAGATGAGAACGTCCCCTTTTGGACGTGATCTGTCAACTGTGATGGCTGCCCAAGCCCGAAACCCAGAAACTTTTAGCACAGTCTGCAGGTCATGTTTATTGAGGAATTTCATTGTAACTTGGTGGGTTGACTTCATATAATGTCTAGATGAGAAAGTCCCCTTTTTGACGTGATTGGGCAACTGTGACGGCTACAGGGGCTCGAAGCCCGAAAACCTTTAGCACAGTCTACAGGTCATATTTATGAAGGGATTTCATTGTAACTTGGTAGAATGACTCCAAATAATGTCTAGATGAGAACGTCCCATTTTGATCGTGATCATTCAGCCTTGATGGGTGCCCGAGCCCAAAAACCTTTAGCATAGGCAAAAGCTCATATTTATGGAAAGATTTCATTGTAACCTGTTAGGTTGACTCCATATAATGCCTAGATGATGACATCCCCTTTTGGTCGTGATTGGTCAACTGTGATGGCTACAGGTGCCCGAAGCCCAAAAACCTTGAGCACAGTCTACAGGTCATATTTATGAAGGGATTTCATTGTAACTTCGTAGGATCTCTGCAGATGATGCCCAGATGAGACTGTCCCCTTTGGTTGTGATCATTCAACCATGATGGCTGCCCGAGCCCAAAGCCTGAAAACCTTTAGCACAGTCTACAGGTCATATTTATGAAGGAATTTCATTGTAACTTGGTAGGTTGACTTCATATAATGTCTAGATGAGAACGTCCCCTTTTGGACACGATTGGGCAACTGTGACAGCTACAGGGGCCTGAAGCCCGAAAACCTGTAGAACAGTCTACAGGTCATAATTATGAAGGGATTTCATTTTAGCTTGGTAGGATGACTCCAAATAATGTCTAGATGAGAACATCTCCTTTTGGTCGCGATCATTCAGCCTTTATTATATATTTATTTATTGGTGTTTAAGGTTACATATTTCTGCACAATGGCTAACCATGACCGTGATAGTTTTACGGGTGGAGGAAGCCGGAGTACCCGGAGAGAACCACCGAGCAACGGCGAGCAACTGTCAGCTCCCCAACATACCAACTCCACACAAGCAGGAGTAGCATTGGTTGAAGACAGGTGCACCATCGACGTGCAGTGCGCCTTAGTACACAGCGTCACCGTGCCCCCACGTGGGCAATGGGGGTGAAATGTCTTGTCCAAGGACACAACTCAGTTGCCGCAGGTGGGATTCGAACCGAGGACCTCTCGGCTTGCAGCCTGCACCTCTACCAACTGAGCCACCGTGCCCCCATTCAGCCTTTATGGCTGCCCGAGCCCAAAGACCTTTAGCATAGTCTATAGGTCGTATTTATGGAAGGATTTCGTTGTAACTTGTTAGGTTGACTCCATATGATGCCTAGATGACGACATCCCCTTTTGGTCGTGATTGGTCAACTGTGATGGCTACAGGTGCCCGAAGCCCAAAAACCTTGAGCACAGTCTACAGGTCATATTCATGAAGGGATTTCATTGTAACTTCGTAGGATCACTCCAGATTAGGGTTTAATGATTTCCCGGTTTCTTAAAAAATCGGGACCGGGAAATTTTTCCCGTTTATATTCGGGAACCGGGAACGGAACCGGGAATAGAAGGGGTTGTTAACTTGTTACAAGTCTGTGTTTACAATAATGGAATCGGACCAAAATCGTATCGTTTTTTAATCTTAAATGAAAGACATTTCACACAAAACCTAGGTAACATTCATACAGAAAACAAACATTGAATTTGAAAGCTGTAGTTTCAACTTTCAGCTGTAAAAGTGTAAATAAACAATGTCTTTTGAATCACTGTCCAGACTGTCCAATGCTCAATACTGTAAAGTTTGTAAACTACTGTGTAGTGTTCAATGTTTATTGAGTCACCGAAATGCATCCAAATAAATCGAATGAGTAAAGTACTAGAGTGACTGTCACTATAGTACTTTACTCATTCCATTTATTTAGATGCGTTTTTACATCTTTGTGCACAATAATACTTCCTCAACAACAGCAAATTACTCAACGCTTTGTCACTTAATCTGGACCGTATTTTGGTACATATGTGCCCAGCCGTAGAAAAACTGCGCTCTGACTCTACAGATGTCGGCTTTCCCGTTATGAGGGCGTTATATAAAAAGTTCAGATTGTCCGTTCTAACTCCGTTGGTCTCATACAACTTGAATTCGTTCCCGATATTTGCATTTGTTGGTTCTGCACGTGTGGTAATAGATGTTTTACAAGCTGTATCGTCAATATAGCCCTGCAGTACATCCTCAAGTGTCGGTGCAGTTGAAGGATTTTCAGTGAGATCAGGTGATACATTGCTAACACTTGCGGGAGACTCGACGACTTCAGAAGCCTCACTCAGACTTAAGTCACTTAACCCTTTGAGGCGGATGAGCTCTGTACGGGCAAACTTTACTCTGACAGTTTTCGCACATGTCTCAAGGAATGCTGGTTCGTCCAACAAACAAAAGTTTGGGTTGTGGAGGTATTTCAAAAGAGTTACAAGGGTTTTGTCTCGTCTCTTACATAAGCGTTCCTTCAGCCTTTCGCTCAATCGCTTGCTTATGTCAGAATCTAATGAATCTAACTGTGCAAATAGAAATTTCAATATCCCCTCAGCAGAAACGAAAGTTGTGTCACGCCGGCATAAAGCTTCATTCGCCACTGTAATAGGCCTAAGTGCATTGGCGATATCTGTGACAGCCTCGACTTCAGGCTGAGTAAGACAAGATGTGCATGAAATATCTAAGAATGCCTTTAACATGCATGGTCGGAGTCTGAGATAGCGAGTGAACATAGCTTCTATTGTATTCCAACGGGTTTTCACATCGATTATGGGCTTCAACTCTTTCCCTTGATCCTGCTTCACATAAGTTTGTAAAATCTCATCAGCGCGTCCACGTCGAAACTTCTTGCAGTCACTTCTAACCTTGGTCACCAAGTCAGCAAAGTTTATTATATCCAAATTTATCAAAGTACCACATTGACTTTCTTCGACGTTGAGACCATCGTCAAATTCATCATCGGATATATCATTATCATCGTCACCCTCATTACCCGTGAGCGAAGCAGATTCCTCGTCCTCAGGCTCTGACTCACACTGTGCTGCACCAGCAGCACCACTAGTACTAGTACTACCAAAGCCTTTGTACATAACATCTGATACTGCAAGGTGAATACCATGGCTGAGACACAACACAGAGACAGTTGGCATAAGTCGACCAAATTTGACCATTACTGATGCGCCATCACTTGTACATACGGCTATATGCTCATCAACAGACAACCCAAAAGTTGAAAGGTGCTCAGTGACAGAAACAACCATAGCCTCTGCTGTAAACTTCCCAGTAATTTTGCAAAGTCCTGTATTCCAAAACTCACCGTCTTTAGCATGTATATCTATGTTCATGTACCGACGGTTCCTAACACTTGTCCATTCATCTAGTGTTATACTGAAACGTTCACCATTAGCAATTCGCTCAGATAAATCGGCCTTAATTCTAGAACGAACATCGTCTGCATGATTAGCGACCAACTGCATAACTGCTGATGGATCCCGTGGTAGTTTATGTCCCATTTTTTCGATATTTGACCGTATAAAATCACTTTTGGTTATACCGTTTATTGAAAATCCATCAAGGGCAGCTAACTTGGAAATTATTTCCTCCAATGGTTGCCTTTGTCGTACCAAAAAAGCATCAACTGACGTCTGTTTAGCAATTTTCGATGGTCCCGCACTAACACTACTATCTGTAGTCGGACGTTTGATCAACTCAATCTTGTGAACCAGACGTAAATGTTTTGCAAGACCTCCCGTGGAACCGCCGGAAAGTGTTAATGTTTTTGAGCATTTCTTGCATTCTGCCTTTGAATCAGATATTCTGTTGAAGTATTCCCAGGCGGGAGATGCATTCTGCCTCGACGCCATTGCAAATTTGCAGGAAAGTGTAATAAAGAATAAAGACAAGTAGAATCGCAGATTAATTTCAAAGTTGAAACTTGCAGACGATAAAATGTTTTTGACAAGATCACAAGAACGATAACACAAAAGTTTGACAAAACTGCATAAGCACGCTTGACTGGAAATGTATATTGTAAGATCGATAACTCTAAATGTCTATAGCTACGATTCTGGCTTTACAAGTTACAAGTTACAACTGGAGAAGATTGGAGTTATCGATCCCGCGATATATAAATACCCCGACAGGCGCAATTTTGTTGCTCTTCTAAGTTGTAACATTACTGGCATGCTATGCATGTTACCATATAACTAAAAGTGAATTTATACGGTCAAATATCGAAAAATGGGACATAAACTACCACGGGACTGACGGGAGTGAGTCCGAGTGACGGAATCCATGGTAGTTACTAACTTACTAGTTATACGGTTGGTCGCCAATCATGCAGGCGATGTTCGTTCTAAAATCAAGGCCGATTTATTTTTCGGGTTGTTTGTTGTTGATGAGCATATAGCCGTACTGCCTATGCACAAGTGATATCGCGCCAGAAATGACTGATAACGAGTTGGAACTCGGTATACAAATAATAAAATCGTTGAATAAAGGGGTATGTGACAAACATTGACGATAGATCTGAATAAGTGAGCTTTTAATCTTATAAGAAACACAGTAAGAAGTCCGTAAAATATCATTTTCTCATTCCCGGTTCCCGAATTTTCCCGATGGTAAAAATCCGGTTTTCGGGAACGGGAAGTAACCAATCGGGAAACGGGAATTCCCGGTCCCGAATTAAACCCTACTCCAGATGATGCCCAGATGAGAATGTCCCCTTTTGGGTGCGATCATTCAACCATGATGGCTGCCCGAGCCCAAAGCCCAAAAACCTTTAGCACAGTCTACAGGTCATATTTATGAAGGGATTTCATTGTAACTTGGTAGGTTGACTTCATATAACGTCTAGATGAGAACGCCCCCTTTGGACGCAATTGGGAAACTGACGGCTACAGGGGCCCCGAAGCCCAAAAACCTTTAGCACAGTCTACAGGCCATATTTATGAAGGGATTTCAATGTAACATGATAGGATGATGCGTTTTGGAATAATTTCACTGTAACTTGGTAACTTTCGTTGATATACGTTAACTGTGAGGGCCACACACATTAACTGTGAGGTCATATTAACCCACCCCTCAGCTCTTTAGTACAGTGTACACCTCATATTATTTTTATCAAAAACATAGCATACAAGGAACAGAAATGAACATATTCCCAATTATCACAATTCTTGTCTTATTTCATAATCCTTTCATAAACATTGAACATTATCCTTTTCATCAAACACAACACACAAGTTAAGCTACAGTGTCATTGACACTTTCATTGTATGAATGTTTAGTAACATGGAATACAATACATACAATACACATTTGTTTCTTTTGCAGAAATTATGCAAATTAGTTGAACTTTGATTTATTCAGTGCTACTTATACACAGTAAATGCACATGACAATACAGCTTGGGCTAGAGGCTGTATTTATGAACCGATGTTCACGAAACTTCTTGGGTACCTTTGTTATCACCTTGGGACGAGAACGAGTGTATTTGGGTGTCGTCCGAAATTCAAGATGGCTGCCCATTTTGTACCGAAATTAGGTGCAATCAGTTTTTTGTACAGAACTTCTATACAAAGGTTCTGATTTGAATAAATTTTTTAGTAACATGGAATACATCATATATAATACAGGGTTTTTTTCTCGTGCAGAAATTATGCAAATTAGATGAACTTTGATTTATTCAGTGCTACTTATACATAGTAAATGCATATGTTACTATGGCTTGGGCTAGAGGCTGTATTTATGAACCAATCTTCATGAAACTTCTTGGGTACCTTTGTTATCACCTTGGGACAAGACCGAGTGTTTTTGCGTGCGGTCCAAAATTCAAGATGTCTGCCAGTGGCCATTTTATACCAAAATTAGGTGCAATCAGTTTTTTGTACAGAACTTCTGTATGAAGGTTCTGAGTTGAATAAATGTTTGTATGAATGTTTAGTAACATGGAATACATCACAAAAAATCGCATATAATATGGTTTTTTTTCTTGTGCATAAATTATGCAAATTACTTTGCCTGTACATTTGTTACAGGCTTTGGTCAGTATTTATGTACAGACCTTTACAATACTTTACATGTACCTTTGTTATCAGGTCATTACCTAGATGTGTGTCATTGCTGTGTCACATACTATACATGTACATGTCTTACACAAGTTGAGCTACAGTGTCATTGACACTCTCATTTTTTTTATTTAGGCTAAACCTTTCTTGTATCAGAATGGTTCAGATGCATGGAACATCACTCCCAAATTCGCTACAGAGAAATAACAATATAAAAAAGTCCTGACCTCCCCACCTGGAATTTCTTTAAAAATCTTCTTCAGATCCACCAGTCAGAATGCTTTTAATTTTGGTATACAACATCTCTAGGAGGTGAGATTCAAATTTATTCAAATTGAGTGCCTGGCTTAATATTTGGACTTCCTATTGCAGCCTGAATTTTAACTAGTGCAATATGAGGGAATTTCTTTAAAAATATTCTTCAGATCCACCTGTCAGAATGCTTTCATATTTGGTATACAATATCTCTAAGTGGTTGAGATTCAAGTTTCATCAAATCGAGTGCCAGGGTTAATATTTGGGCTTCTGATCCACCAGTCGGAATGCTTTCATATTTGGTATACATCATCTCTAGGAGGTGAGATTGACCTGGGTTAATATTTGGACTTCCTACGGAAGCCCAAATTTTAACTTTGTTCAATATGGGGGATAATTTTAAAAAATCTTCTTCTTCAGATCCACCAGTCAGAATGCTTTCATATTTGGTATGCAACATCTCTATGGGGTCACATTCAAATTTGTTAAAATCGATTCCCTTAATTTTAAAAAAAGTATTTTCTCAAGAACCATCTTTTAGAATGTTTTTATTTGGTTTACAACATCTCTAGTGCGATCAGATTCAAGTTTGTTCAAATTGAGTCCCTGAGTTAATATTTGGGGTTTTTGTGGGAGCCTGAATTTTAACTTAGTGTAATATGGGGAATTTCTTTAAAAATGATCTTCTCCATATCCCCCGGTTAGAATGCTCTTGTATTTGGTATAGAGCATCTCTGGGTGGGGGGGATTCAAGTTTGTTCGAATTCGGTCCCTCGGTTTGTATTTGGACTTCCTATATGGTAGCCCGAATATTAGCTTAGTGCAATATGATGAAATTTCTTTAAAAATCTTCTTGTTCAGATCCACTGGTCAAAATGCTTTCACATTTGGTATACAGCATCCTGGTGGTGGAAGGGAAGGGCTCAGACTCAAGTTTGTTCAAGTTAAGTTCCTAGGTTGATATTTGGACTCCTTAGTTTTGCATTACTGGAAATCTGAGCATTATTCTGTGGAAACATCCCAGAAAAAACATCTGGCATGGAGAACAGAGTTATAAATAATTAAATAATTTCATTCCTCTGTTGTGTTAACTAGCTATAGATGCTAATTAAATCCTTCTTTAAACAACTCTTGTCAGGGGCATCTTTTTTTTTCTTTTCTGACTAATTATAAATCATGTGACATGTTTTTATGAATTATACCCCCACTTTTTTTTCAAAAAGTGGGGTATACTGGATTGGACCTGTCCATCCATCCGTCTGTGCATCTGTCAGTATGTCTGTCCATCCGCACTCAGATGTCTGTTCACGTTATAACTTCAACATTACTGCTCAGATTTCGATGAAATTTGATACGATATTCATTATCATGAGATCTTTAAGCAGCATTAGCAGTTATGCTGTTGGAATATTTTTACCTGCGTCCCCAGCGGCAGAGCAGGTCTAGTAACTGCTCGACTCTGTCCATCTGTCAATCCATCCGTCCGTCAGTCCGTCCGAAAGACTTCTTCCATCAAAGTTTTCTTGGCTTCTATGAAAGGGAATGATTTTATATTTGGTCTGCTGCTTCATAATGATGAGTTGTATCATGTATCTAATTTTCAGATCTGCCGTGCAGCCACTTCCTGTCTGCTGATACTTTGAAGTCTGTTCATCTCTGTAATCAATTGCATGCAGCGACGCAGGTTCAAACCCGGTATTGGTCTTGGCTTGTTTCTGTGAGTTATGGTCCTTTGAATATACAAAAATAGGCTATTTTTTGTCTGTTCTCCTCAGGTTTGGGTTATTGGATCTCATGAAAATTGTTTATGGGAAAGGCTTTCAAATGAGTCCCTAATAATATTTCTTACTTTTCACTTTTTAGACTTGTCCCCCTTTTTAACTTTGAAAATTCACTGTTTGCCTCGTAAAATAGCCAATTTTTTGTCTGTTCGCCTCATATTTCAAGTTTGGTTTATCAGATTTCAATGAAATTTGGATTGAAGATTGTTTATGGAAAGGGCTTTCAAATGTGTCATGTCCCTGCAGTAAAACAAAGAAAATACATGCAAATCACCTCCCCACATACGGCATTATGTTTTTATGTGTACCCATACTGTGTATGGTACACATAATGCCGGCATCTGGGGTGACCATCCGTCATTCGTCCATCCTTTGTCCGTCTGTCTGTCCATCTGTCTGTCCGTCTGTCCATCTGTCTGTCTGTCTGTCTGTCCGGCATCCGTATCCATTTCTTTGGCATTCGATAACTTGAAAAATATTGCTTGGATTGTCAAGTTACTTTATATTTTTGTTCAGGTTACTGATGTGCCGAGCTGTATAGTTTTTGGTGTAAATCGGATAATTTGATCCTGAGATATTAACCCTTTATCCTTCAATTTGAAAATTCCTCCAATCCCTTTGGCATTCGATAACTTGAAAAATATTGCTTGGATTGTCTAGTTACTTTATATTTGTGTTCAGGTTACTGATTTGCCGAGCTGTATAGTTTTTGGTGTAAATCTGATGATTTGATCCCGAGATATTAACCCTTTATCCTTCAAATTGAAAATTCCTCCAATCCCTTTGGCATTTGATAACTTGAAAAATATTGCTTGGATTGTCAAGTTACTTTATATTTGTGTTCAGGTTACTGATGTGCCGAGCTGTATAGTTTTTGGTGTAAATCTGTTATTTTGATCCTGAGATATTAACCCTTTATCCTTCAAATTGAAAATTTCTCCAATCCCTTTGGCATTCGATAACTTGAAAAATATTGCTTGGATTGTCAAGTTACTTTATATTTGTGTTCAGGTTACTGATGTGCCAAGCTGTATAGTTTTTGGTGTAAATCTGATAATTTAATCCTGAGATATTAACCCTTTATCCTTCAAATTGAAAATTCCTCCAATCCCTTTGGCATTCAATAACTTGAAAAATATTGCTTGTTTTGTCAAGTTACTTTATATTTGTGTTCAGGTTACTGATGTGCCGAGCTGTATAGTTTTTGGTGTAAATCGGATAATTTGATCCTGAGATATTAACCCTTTATCCTTCAAATTGAAAATTCCTCCAATCCCTTTGGCATTCAATATCTTGAAAAGTATTGCTTGGATTGTCTAGTTACTTCATATTTGTGTTCAGGTTACTGATGTGCCGAGCTGTATAGGTTTTGGTGTAAATCTGATGATTTGATCCCGAGATATTAACCCTTTATCCTTCAAATTGAAAATTTCTCCAATCCCTTTGGCATTCGATAACATGAAAAATATTACTTGGATTGTCAAGTTACTTTATATTTGTGTTCAGGTTACTGATGTGCCGAGCTGTATAGTTTTTGGTGTAAATCTGTTATTTTGATCCTGAGATATTAACCCTTTATCCTTCAAATTGAAAATTCCTCCAATCCCTTTGGCATTTGATAACTTGAAAAATATTGCTTGGATTGTCAAGTTACTTTATAATTGTATTCAGGTTACTGATGTGCTGAGCTGTATAGTTTTTGGTGTTAATCTGATAATTTGATCTGGAGATATTAACCCTTTATCCTTCAAATTGAAAATTCCTCCAATTCCTTTGGCATGAGATAACTCAAAAAAAATCAATCCGTTTGTCATGTTACTTTATATATTTATTCAGGTTACTGATGTGCTGTGCTGTATAGTTTTTTATGTAAATCTGATAATTTGATCCAGAGATATTAACCCTTTATCCATCAAATTAGACACTCCTCCAATCCATTTCTATATGTACCCATACCTTGTATGGTGTACGTAATGTCGGCATCCGTGGTGGCCCTCCGTCATACAGCTTTCTACTAGTTGCGCGTATGGGTACACATCTGACGATTTCATCGGCCTATTTTTCTTCTATAAGGTTGGGGTTATCAGATTTCAATGAAATTTGGAATGAAGATTGTTTATGGGAAAGGCTTTCAAGTAAGTTATGTCCCTGCAGTAAAACAAAGAAAATATATGCAAATCACCCCCCCATATGTGGCATTATGTCTTTCTTCTATCTCTCATATGTTTATGGTCCGATTGTCACTAGACTTCAGTAACAGGTGTTTCTGGCCTTCACAATTACCTTGCTGTAAAACAAAGACAATAATTTTGCTGTTTGGTAAAATAGCCAATATTTTGTCTGTTCGCCTTATATATCTGGTTTGGATTTAGCAGCTCTCAATGAAATTTGGAATGAAGATTGTTTATAGGAATAGCTTTCACAGTATTATGGTTCATTTCTTCTCTTGTCATTGTTTGGCAATATGCACCGTGGGGGTATTTCCCAGTGCGTGGCCCCTCTTGTTTTTAGCTCACCTGAGCAAAGCTCAGGATGAGCTTTACTGATCACTTTCCGTCCGTCGTCGTTGGGCGTCAACAATCGTCTCCTCCCAAACCACTAGGCCAATTTTAATAAAATTTTGTGGGATTGATCATTGGGTGGAACACTCGAAGAATTGTGTTCGAAATCTCTGTCGCCCATCTAATATGGCTGCCTTGGCTGCTGATTGGAAAAAACACATTAAAATCTTCTTCTTCAGAACCGCTTGATCAATTTGAATAAAATTTGCTGGGGATAACCAGTGGGTGGTCCTCTCTCAGAATTGTGTTCGGTTTGTCCACCCGCCATCCAACATGGCTGCCACAGCTTCTGATTGGCTGACGCTCCACCCCTAAATTTCTATTTTTTGAATCAAGAGATCGATTTGAACCAAATTTTTTTTGAGGACTTATTGGGTCATAAGTATCTAATTTATGCTGAAAAAAATTTTCACGTAGCCCCATGGGAACCTCAGGAGCTAAAAATAGAAAAAAATAAAATTGCTCATATCTCCAAAACTGCACGGCTCAGAAACTTTTTATTTGCTGTGCAGCTTGCTTATGAGCAATGGAAAGGAATGGTAGAAAAAAATCACTAACGGTTTTTTTCTAAGGTACTTTCTTGGGATTCTGAAAAAGTGCTGACTTGGCACTTTTTAACACTGAAGGTAATGCAAAAACATTAAAAACTCTTATTCTCGCGTCAACAATCATCTCCTCCCAAACCACTAGGCCAATTTTAATAAAATTTTGTGGGATTGATCATTAGGTGGAACACTCGAAGAATTGTGTTCGAAATCTCCGTCGCCCATCTAATATGACTGCCTTGGCTGCTGATTGGCAAAACACATTAAAATCTTCTTCTTCAGAACTGCTGGATCAATTTGAATAAAATTTGTTGGGGATAACCAGTGGGTGGTCCTCTCTCAGAATTGTGTTTGGTTTGTCCGCCCGCCATCCAACATGGCTGCCACAGCTTCTGATTGGCTGACGCTCCACCCCTAAATTTCTATTTTTTGAATCAAGAGATCGATTTGAACCAAATTTTTTTTGAGGACTTATTGGGTCATAAGTATCTAATTTATGCTGAAAAAATTTTTCCCATATCCTCGTGGGAACCTCAGGAGCTAAAAATAGAAAAAATTAAAATCGCTCATATCTCCAAAACTGCACGGCTCAGAAACTTTTTATTTTCTGTGCAGCTTGCTTATGACCAATGGAAAGGAATGGTAGAAAAAAATCGCTAACGGTCTTTTTCTAAGGTACTTTTTCGGGACTCTGAAAAAGTGCTGACTCGGCACTTTTTAACACTGAAGGTAATGCAAAAACATTAAAAACTCTTATTCTCACGTCAACAATCATCTCCTTCAAAACCAATGGGCCAATTTCAGTAAAATTTTGTGGGCTTGATCATTGGGTGGAACACTCGAAGAATTGTGTTCGAAATCTCTGTCGCCCATCTAATATGGCTGCCTTGGCTACTGATTGGCAAAACACATTCAAATCTTCTTCTTCAGAACCGCTGCATAAATTTGAATAAAATTTGCTGGAGATAACCAGTGGGTGGTCCTCTTTCAGAATTATGTTTGGTTTGTTCGCCCGCCATCCAACATGGCTGCCACAGCTTCTGATTGGCTGACGCTCCACCCCTAAATTTCTATTTTTGGAATCAAGAGATCGATTTGAACCAAATTTTTTTTGAGGACTTATTGGGTCATAAGTATCTAATTTATGCCGAAGAAAATTTTCCCGTAGCCTCGTGGGAACCCCAGGAGCTAAAAATAGAAAAAATTAAAATCGATCATATCTCCAAAACTGCATGGCTCAGAAACTTTTTATTTGCTGTGCAGCTTGCTTATGACCAGTGGAAAGGAATGGTAGAAAAAAATCGCTAACAGTTTTTTTCTAAGGTACTTTTTCGGGACTCTGAAAAAGTGCTGACTCGGCACTTTTTAACACTGAAGGTAATGGAAAAACATTAAAAAATCTTTTTCTCGCGTCAACAATCATCTCCTCCCAAACCACTGGGCCACATAAAATTTTCTGGGATTGATCATTAGGTGGAACACTCAAAGAATTGTGTTTGAAATCTCTGTCGCCCATCTAACATGGCTGCCATGGCTGGTGATTAGGAAAACACATTAAAATCTTCTTCAGAACTGCTGGATCAATTTGAATAAAATTTGCTGAGGTTAACCAGTGGGTGGTCCTCTTTCAGAATTGTGTTCGGTATGTCCGCCCACCATCCAACATGGCTGCCACAGCTTCTGATTAGCTAACGGCCCACCCCTAAATTGCTATTTTTAGCTCACTGAAGGGAGCTCAACTTTATCACTTTCCATCCGTTGTCCGTCGTCGTCCGTCGTCGTGAACACTTTTCAAACAACTTCTCCTCCTAAATCACTGGTCCAAATTGAACCAAATTTGGTTGGTATCTTCCTTAGCATGTGTCATTTAGAAATTGTGTGACTAAAGTTACCGCGCCCAATGGGGACCCCAGAAGGGGCGGAAAGGTGCAAAAACCTTTAAAAATCTTCTCCAGAAACAGTAAAGTAAAAAAAATAAAAATGGCCATATCTCAAAAATTGCACGGCTCAGAACATTTTTTTAAGCACTAAGCTTCCTCATGACCAGCCGAATAGAGCTGTACAAAAAAAAAAAATCAAAAATAGTGGGGGAGATTTATAAAGGGGTCTGGGTTTAAGTACCTTGGTCAACAGGGCGGAATGAGGGTGACCATGGTTTACCTCATTGGAAGAGGTTAAGTTGTTGGTACGGAAATAAGAATTTCCTGTCAGCAAATGGAGATGGAGTATGGTAAATGGTTTTGTGTTTCAAAATTATGGGCAGACACCCCCAAAGGCAATTCCACTCTGCAAGTTTTGTGGAGATCAACCTAAGCACCATTGAGAAAAGAATAACTGAAGTATGGTAAATGGTTTCATGTTTCAAAATTATAGGCAAATACAACAGAAGGACAATCTGGGTCAACCATTCAGACAACGTGCAAGTTTGACAGAATTGCCTGGGCACCTTGAGGAATAGTTGGTCAAACAAATGGAGAGACTTAGTTTGACTGGTGTATGGTTTTGTGCTTCAAAATTGTAGACAAATAACTAACATGAGCAAGCCTAGGGCTTCAACCAAAAATTCGCTATTCAGAATTTTTCAGATTCTCATTTTGTGCTTTTGGAACATGGGTTGTAATACCTGACGTGCACCGGATATTTGTGGTTTGTACTATGCGCTTTTTAGTGACACCTGTTCTAAATCATAAAGCCGGATATGTGTGGTTTGCAGTAGGCGCTTTTTAGCGACACCTGTTCTAAATCATCAATCGAGTGTACCTCTTCGTTAGCTCTTATGAAATCGAGTATCACATGTTATTGTGTTTTAGAGAAAAAGGTAACATCATGTTAACAATTGATCTGCGATCACTTTATTAGCTCACCTGACTGAAAGTCAGGGTGAGCTATTCTGATCACTTTTCGTCCGTCGGCCGTTGTCCGTCGTCCGTCGTCCGGCGTCCGTCGTCCGTCGTGAAGGTGGTGTTTGGGCTTTTTCTCCCAAACCACTGGCCGCATATTAGTGAAATTTCATGTGAGAAGGGGTTGTGTCTGCGGACTTTGATTTTTTGTCAAATTAGGTTTCGGCTCACATTGAGCAGAGGGATGGGGCAAAAATGCTCCAATTCTTAAAAAATTTTCTTCTCAAGAACCAGCAATAGCAGAGACTTGATATTTGGTATGCAGCTTCCTTTTGATGTGTAGACTCAAGTTTGTTCAAGAGAAGTTGGAGGGGCTATATTTGACGATGTTAAAGGAGGGGCAAAAATTTTGGCCCCGCCCCAAATTTCTATTTTCCAAACCGCAAGGCCGATTTGAACCAAATTTTACATGAGTGCTTATTGGGTCATAAGTACCTAATTTATGGCGAAATTTTTTTCCCATAGCCCTGTGGGAACCACAGGAGCTAAAAATAGAAAAAAATTAAAACGCTCATATCTCCAAAACTACACGGCACTGAGAATTCTTATTTGTTGTGAAGCTTCCTTAGGACCAACAGAATGGAATGATAAAAAAAAATTGCCATCGGTTTTATGATGGGGTACTTTTTGGGGAGTTTGAAAAAGTGCTGAGTCAGCATTTTTTAACACTGTTGGTAATGGGAAAAACATAAGACTACTTTTCTCCGAAAGCACTGCTCCAAAAGCTTTAAAATTTCACATATAACATCTTTGGAAGATTGTTTCACATGTTTATTGAAATGAATTGCCTGGGTGTATATTTGGGCTCTCTATGGGAGCCCAAATGTTTAAATTAGTGCAGTATGAGGAGTATTTTTGAAAAATCTTCTTCTTGAGATCTAGCAATAAGAATGATTTGATATTTGGTATGCAGCATCCTTAGGGGGGGTGAGATTCAAGTTTGTTGAAGCCAAATCCCTGGATTCATATTTAGGCTGAAAATTTGGGGTCCCGTTGTGGACTTCGAAATTTTGGACCAAAATCCGAAAAAAATTTTTTTTGTTTTTTATGCGTTTCGGTCAATTTTAAGACAAAAAAAATATTTTTTTTTCCCCCTGAAAATTTGGGGTGCGGGTGGGACTTAGAAAATTTTGGACCAAAATCCGAAAAAAAAAATTTTTTTTTTGTTTTTTATGCATTTCTGTCAATTTTAAGACAAAAAAAAATTTTTTTTTTTTTTTTTTCCCCCTGAAAATTTGGGGTGCGGGTGGGACTTAGAAAATTTTGGACCAAAATCCGAAAAAATTTTTTTTTGTTTTTTATGCATTTCTGTCAATTTTAAGACAAAAAAAAAAAAAAATTTTCCCCTGAAAATTTTGGGTCCGGGTGGGACTTAGAAAATTTTGGACCAAAATCCGAAAAAAATTTTTTTTTGTTTTTTCTGCGTTTTGGTCAATTTTAAGACAAAAAAAAATTTTTTTTTTTCCCCTGAAAATTTTGGGTCCGGGTGGGACTTAGAAAATTTTGGACCAAAATCCGGAAATTTTTTTTTTGTTTGTTTTTTATGCATTTCTCTCAATTTTAAGACAAAAAGAAAAAAAAAAAAAATTTCCCCTGAAAATTTGGGGTCCGGGTGGGACTTATTTGGGTCCGGGTGGGACTTAGAAAATTTTCGACCAAAATCCGAAAAAAATTTTTTTTTGTTTTTTATGCATTTCTGTCAATTTTAAGACAAAAAAAAAAAAAAAATTTTCCCCTGAAAATTTTCGGTCCGGGTGGGACTTAGAAAATTTTGGCCCAAAATCCGAAATTTTTTATTTTTTTTTTCTGCGTTTTGGTCAATTTTAAGACAAAAATTTTTTTTTTTTCACCCTGCTTTTCTTGGGAGGGGGCGTATGCAGCTTATTCAAGTCAAGTCCCTGGTTTGATATTTAGACTACCGTGTCAGGTGAGCGCCCTCAGGCCTCCTGGGGCCTCTTGTTTATGTTTCCTTTCAAGTTAGGGTTTTTGAACTTTGTGTACTGCCAGACAACTGCTCCTTCCTGCCAAGCCATCATTGGAGAGTGCCATGTACAGTGTTTTGTGCTATTTAGAAGGGGGAGGGGGGGATGGAGGGGGGGGGGGGGCAATAAAATAGCTGAAAGAAGACACAACCCTTGCAGATTCTAAATCTCTCTGTGGTATTATGGGAAGGGAAATTCAAACATAATCATTTGAGAGTCAAAAGAAGTGGGGTGGCAGAGTTCTCATTATGTTCATGACTCACATTGACCACTAAAATGTTTTTTCTCCGGTTGGCACACTGTGATAACAGTCCAATAATAAACCTTTTATTATCTGCCAGCCCCACCCCCCTCCCAGCCCCATTACACACACAATGGTAATGGGTTATCGAATAATACTGATTCCGAACCGTATCATGGTATTTCACAGAAAAAAATTCTGAAACCGGTCTCAAATTTTCAATTATGCCTTTCTCTAAGAACAATAGGACACACCATTCCCAGCCTGGTGTGGTTTGATTTTCTTTTGTCCAATAGTACATGAAGGGTAGATTATCAATGAAATACCCATTTTCACCCAGACAATAAGGCCTGAAAAAGTTTAAAATCTGTTTCTCAGGCCTTCCTGCATGGTCCTTTTGACTGCCGTATGCTTTCTTTTTATAACCAATGCAGATTTTAAAAAAAGAAAAATTAAATAGTTTATGTCTAATATTTTTCACAAGTTAATACAACTTATAAATTTGTTGCATGCTTTAGAATTGCAGAGCCTTCTTGCACTCAATGGACGATATACACCACCAAACATGATATTCTGTACATTATGAGGCCTAAAACATAAAACAAACCAAGAAACCCGAACTTTTGGTGGCTAAGAAATAATTACAGAAATAATAAAATAAAATAAAAAAAAAACATCCTCCTACATGCAGTTTTATAAAAAATGGTCTGAGAAACAGAGATCTACTTTGTGGGGGCCTAACTCTATGTCTGTGAAAAATCATAAGAACACCAAGCAGAGTTTCAGCCAATGGACCTTGGATTAACCCGGAGGTCCATTGGCTGAAACTTTGTTTTCGCGTTCTTATGCATTTTCAGGTGAATCAGCAGTTACTGTATGTATGGGAATTCCACTCCACAGATGTATTAGTGGTAATCCTTTCTCCAGGTTTTACTACTTTTTGTTTCTGTGTTTTAAATCAATGGGAAATGACTGGAAACAATTTTTCAATTCCATGATAGTTATTCATGGAAACGATATTAGAACAAAAGTTCTTTTGGGTGAAAAATATTTGCTACCAATTTACTATTTATTGGGTATTTCAATGCTAACCAGTTTTAAAGCTTACAGTGAACTGCTGACAGTTCCTTTGCAAATCTGTGATGTAAACTGATAGTATTGATTTTTTTGTGTGTGGGGGGGGGGGGGGGGGGGGGGGGGGGGTGGGAGGCGGGATGAGGCTAGAGGGTGGGACGGTCTTTATTCTGAAGTGCCGGTACCACAATTTAAAGGCTTCATATTCTGTGGATGTGCTTCCTTTTATCTTTGAAGTGATATTATTTTATCTGTTAGGTTTTGCCTTGTTACAATTTATGGGAGAGTACCTGTTTTAACGACAATAATAAACAAATGTCAAGCTGAGAACTTTGGGCAATTCAGACTCTCCTAACATTAAATGAGATCTTTTGCAGGAATGATCAATTTTCGATGTTTCATCATTTTGTAACTGTGAATGATGGAATTAACTCAGGATAACAATTTTACATGATGTGATTTTATTGAAGTGCATTTCGAGGATTTTTTTTTTATTATGATGAACGTACTATAGAAATCTTGTACCGATTGACATCATGCTTACTTAAGAAGCTTGATATTGCATACACTACAGTTAAAACTAGAAGTCCTGTCCCATATTCTGCACTGATTTGAAGTAATAGCGCATTAGATTAGCGCATCAAATCATCAGAGAATCACATCTGATGCACTGTAGCGTATCGCGATTTCTGCAGAATTGTATTGCGCGACGGCTGATTGACATTCAGTACTTGTAACAGGCAATCAACAGTAATTAAGTCGTACCTCCTACTGGCATAAGGTGGCAATTAAATATTAGAATGCAGATACTCAGAGAATGAGATGATGTCCATTACACAATTTTCACCCTTTTATCAATTCATTTCACGACAATACAAGAAGTATTTAAAAACACGTTTGCATGATTTTCGTTTTCGAAGATTGATGAGAAGATCATGCAGGTTGATTCAAGACTGTTAAACATTGAGAAGGAAGAAGTAATGACGTTTTCATTCGAGAATTTTTAGCCTACTCTCAATCACTGCCAATGGAGAAACTATGGGAAAGGCAAGCGTGATTGGAAAGAAAGAACGCTCTCCACAGAATACCGAACTGACAGTGTGTCGAAAGTGTTGCGAGCGAATTACGAATTTGGAATGCTCAGCTATTTATAAAGAAAGTTTCAATTTCAAGAGATAGTTGGGGTTCTGTAGAACAATATTAATTTGTGTGAAAGCTGAACAAGAAATTAATTATTCACCGGGAATTTTGAAAGTCAGGTCAACAAAAAGATCCCCCCCACACACACACACACCCTTTCATCAGGAGAACCAGCTCATGCATGCATATCTCTACAAAGAGGGAAGCATGGGTAACAAACTGCCAATTCCTTAGACTCCACAACTCTTTCCTCCCCACGCTAGCTTTGTTTTCTTAAGTAAAAGGTAAAAAAGGTGTGAGTTTGAGTGTGTGTGGAGTGGTGGGGGGGGGGGGGGGGGGTTGGAGTAATATTATATCTGGAAAAAATTGGCCAGGGGACGCTCTGAGTGATTTCCATCGTACTGAATAGTGCGGCGTGGCCCATTGTTTTTGTTATTATTGGGTGTAGTTGGTGATACGAACAAGGTCTCAAAAAGGAATGAGAAGGTTTTAAATGATACTGAAAATTTACTGTGAAATGCTCGTTAAAAATTCAGTTGGGAGACTGAGCGGTATTATCGTTATTTGGATTTTTTATGGTGATTTTACGAACAAATTTATCCATGATTTGAAACCGAGTTGGAATTTTGGGAAGTAAAGTAGACATCAGTATCACCAAAGAAGCTCTAAAATCGAGATAGATGGAATTTTCAACTACTCCTGACTTGCCCTCTGAATTTCCAATGATAGGAAATTTTGGCCAGGATTGGGGGGGGGGGGGGGGGGGAGGGTGTCACCCCCTCCCCCACCCCCATTGCCACGTCCCTGCGGCTACCAGGCTAGTGTGTCCAAATTAAGAGAATCTAAAAGCCTGTGAGATAAGTGTGAGGGCACACTTTTTTCACTGTCATATATATTATTCCTCACAAATTAAGTCAGAAGGGAATATTGAAATGGTATTCATGTGTCTGTTGGTCTGTTCATCACTAAAGTTTGTCCACAGATCTCTTTCTTATTTGGATTCTTATGAACGTTGGTGTGAAGTATAGGTGTGAAGTATAGAGTATTTTTATATCTGGATTTTTATCATCAATTTGTCTGTTTAACTCCATCTTCATTTTTGGGAGGTGAGGGCGCATGGGTGGTGGGTGGGTCTAGAGTGGGGGAATTTTTTAATTTTTTTATGAAACTTGGTATGAATTTATAAGTATGAAAAGTAAATGTGCATGTGCAAAGGACTTTTTGATTTGATACATTTTGCCTGAGTTGTGACCTTTTTACGGTAAGATTTTTTCCAAAGTTTGTCTGCTCAAAATCACCTACCTTTTTATTAGATGTTATGAGAATTGGTGTGAAGTGTTTGTATTCAAAGTGTAGATGGGCATGTGGATAGAAAATTTTTATTCAGTTAATTTTTTAGCATTACGGCCGTTTTGGTGGCTAGATTTCTATCATAAAATGTCTGCTTTACTTCTCCCAAGATTTCTTTTTGAATTTTTACGAATCTTGGTGTGAATTAACGAACACCAGTAGGACGTGCAGATACACATGTGTGTACAGAGGGGTTTTTGATTTGGCAGTTTTTACCAGATTTGTGATGTTAAGTACATGGAAAATGTAATGGCCTACATTACAGTTTCTTTTGTTAGATGAAAGGGTTTTTTTTATTGGGAATTGGGCATAGGGATATGTGGTAGTGGGGCAATTGTTTTTAATCCTTTTCCCAATGCGTAGGATACCCAAATGAATTATTTTAATTATTTTTTTCAAAACATATCAACAAAACCATATCACGTGACCCCTCATTGGAACGGGCCCAATGAGATCATTCCACTGAGGGGGTCACATGTTGTGGTATTTTGAAATTTTTTTAAGCACATATTTTTTTCAACTGCTCAATGGATGTGTCAATTTGTTAGGTAAAGGGCTGATAAGCCATCTTTAATAAACTGTAATAAAGCTTTCTCATGATTTTAAAACTATTGTAAATGCAGGCATTGTTATGGACAAGTTCACCTATTGTTCTATTTATTTATTTTTTTTCAGAGATGAAAAATCACCATTCTTCACAATAACTGACGTGTCAGAAGCCAAAGGTAAACTATGAGTTAGCAATTGCCATACCAAAATACATTGATGTTTGGAAGGAGAGAATGCACAAGCTTGGGGAACTGCCTCAGTGCCTTCAACATTCAGAAAAAGGGAGAAAGAGTCAAACAGTATAGTCATTACAACTGTAGAGTCAATGTGGGTCTTCTGTGCTTCAATCCTGTCAAAACAAGGAGAGTCTCAATTCGTGGACCTAAAACTGTTATTTGAGTAATCATAATTGGTACATGGGTATTCAAGGCTACTGAACTTATATACACATTCCCCTGACTTATATGAGGTTGTAAGCAAATTGGGTATGAGATCAAAACATTGCCTCCTGTTTATTGGTGCGCTGATCCAGGTAGGCCTGATATGTGGTGTAGAAATGATCCGAAACATGTCCTACTGCTGATATTTCAGGCACATGAAAAATGGCGCATGGAACTTACAAATAAGGTGCATTATAGGTGCTCGAGGGCAAAAGCGCAATCAAGAAATGAAGTACTGGAACCTTGAAACCCTTGAAGCATCTTTTTATAACATCCACAATTTGTTGATATTTTTATACTGTACCAATGACCCGGACTTAGCTGGTGCTAACTCTTAAATTCTAGGACCAAACACAAATTTTGCCCCCCAATCCCCAAAATTTGCATCAAAATCCAAAAATTAGATGTCATATGTGGTCCTCCATACTTTTGTCCACTGTGCATGCGCAGTGTCCAGGAAGTAACGAAATTGGAGCCAAATCCTCATTCTTTGTTTGGCCCTTCAATCAGTAACATCTCACTGATATCTGTGCTTATAATCTCAGTTTAAATGATGCCAGACACAAAATCATGAAAGAAATGGTGGAGCTAAGGATGAAATAAGAGGATGAGAGGAAGAAACAGTGGAAGGATGTGTTCAGGGCTGTAACTTATAATTTTTATGCAAAATTATTTCATGTTCCCTAATTTCGGGGCATAGGCCTGATGTTTACATTCTTGTTATGAAATTTCCACAGTTTATTCAGAGTTTCTTCCTTGCTATTCTCCCATGCTTTTGGCATAATTTTTGTAATTTTTTTTACTGAAATTTCTTGGGAGTTTTGGCTTCGTAACAGAATGTTTATTCTGTTTTTCCCCATGGTTACATCCTCACCCTAGGGTGGTTAGGCATTTCAGTCATGCATCTACCATCCGATGTACTGCAGTTTCTTCTCAGGAAGCCTCCGTTTTACATCGGATAGTGTTAAAATTGGTTACTGATTTTGGGCCATATTTCAGTGCCTGGAGTCTTGTTTCCAGTTTTTATTCACTTTTGTTGATGTTGACAACGGTTTCTTCTGACAGTGATTCTTTGTCTTCTATTAGTTCTACTCATAGCCAGATACATTAATATTGTCCATAAGTGTAACATTAATTTTTAAACATGTTTTAAAAATTTTTGTCCACACTTAGGCTTTTTTGGGATCCATTTGGGCTCATCGTTCCCATTGGGAACTTGGGCTCATCTTGAATTTTTTTCTATTGAATTAATTTTCGAAATGTTTGTAATGGATACTTCGCTTATGAGAAGTATGCAGGAATTAACGTCCCTGGAGCTTCCAGCGGCTAAATTACGTAAGACCATGGCTCCACAGGCCTCCGTGACGGACTTGCTATCACAGATAGCTCACTTCATCGCAGCATCCCAGCAGCTATCAGAAACTTTTTCAGTAAAGAAACTGTCTAAGCAAGCTGGGTCGGTTCACTCCCCTGCAGAGTCAGTAAGGGGCGACCGAGATTCTTATGTGGTCCAGGCGGATGGTAAAAGGGAATCAGCACAGCTGAAATTTTCCCTTTCCGAACAACTCATGGTGGCCGTAGATTTCATCTGGCATCACCTTTTAGAAGTTGTTTCTCCGGACCAAAGTGCTGCGTTACCTGATAAGAAACTGAAAGCGTCACTGGACACAGACTAATTTGGCTGGATTAGGGACACTGTCCCTGAGTTTCCGACCCAGTCCAGAAATGTCACACGGACATTTGAACTTTTGAATGACGCTATATTCAAGCTAGCCTCTAAGACTGGCAAATCCGTTTTCTTATCGCCTAGCGCTATACAGCAGCCTTTCATCAATGCTAGACATAGATTTGAAACGGCAGGACTAGGCGTGCCGAGAGTTCCTCTGCGTTTGGACGACCAGGCTGAAGGCCTGGAATTGTCATTGCCGGCGTCCATGTCTATTAACTCCAGTATACTGGAGACGACAATCTCGTCAAATAGAATTAATTTAGACGCTTAATCTTACGCAGATCACCTTACCAGAGTGTTATCATTACGTCTTGAAGGGAAAGAATTCCAGGATGTTCAAACTTCCTTAACCCTTTACCCAACGTAACGGCCAAAACCGGCCAGCGCTATTCTCAAAAATCGCCAATTAATTTTCAAAATATTTTCATTTTTTGTCTCAAAAACATAGGTTATGACCCCTCGTTGGAATGAGCTCGTCGAGCTCGTTCCAACGAGGGGTCATAACCTATGTTTTTGAGACAAAAAATGAAAAAAATTAGTTATTCAAGATTTTTTTTTTGCAAGTGTCGTCTGCTTTTCATGTTAGGTAAAGGGTTAAGAGTTCTTTTGAGGGCTATAGCATATTCTACGTATAACTCCGCCCTTTCATTGGCAATATGGAGTTAGTCAGACGTGATGCTGCCCTGGCTGCATCCACAAGAGTGGATAGTAAGGTGAAAACACTCTCTTCCAGTCGCTCCGGTCTCAGGAGAGCTTCTCTTCAACGTTAAGCTTTCTACAATCTATAATCAGATAACTAAGAAAGCTTCGGATTCTCTGCTTTTAATTCCGCTTTGAAAAAGTCGGACTCAGCAGGGAGGAGTAAGGCAGGTACTTCGGGAGCGAATACGTCCAAAGGAAGTTCCTATAGAGAATCTAAGAAAGCCTCTACGTCTTACTGCGGATACCGTCAGGGTAGCGACTCACATAGGGGGTGTAATGCTGGCCGAGATAACCGGTCAGATGCCCCTAGGTTGACTGGGCGAGGTGCGGATCTTGGAGGACATGGTTTCTTCTTCCGCAATCCTCACAGGGCCAGGAGGTGATGGTCTAAACCTCTGTTGCGTTCCAGTGGGCGGAAGGCTGTCGAGATTCTTAACCAGTTGGTTGTCAATTACGGACGACCCATGGGTGCAAGGGGTTATTTCCGAAGGTCTAAACTGTCCTTCATGGAAAAACCTCCGTTAACTCGAAGTCCACGCTGGTCTCAGCTTCCGTTAAACGTTCAGAAGAGAGTTTTGAAGTTCAGTCTCTTCTGGACAAGAACGCTATAGACATAGTAGAAAACCAGGAATCTCCAGTTTTCTGCAGTCACCTGTTCCTGTTTCCAAGATCAGACGGCTCTTTTCGTCCAGTTATAGATCTGAACTGGATAAACAAGCTGATCGTGGCTCCAAAATTTTATATGGCGACCATCCAATTGGTCAGAGCGAGCACTCGAGTGAACGATTATGCTGCAAGCATAGATCTCAAGGTTGTGTACTTTTACGTCATGGTACATCCGGCATTTAGAAAGTACCTTCGCTTTGCTGTCCCAGGAGTTGTTTTCAGTTCCGAGCAATGATCAAGATATGATGTCAATATGGCTTGCGCTATGAATGAACATTCTTCAGAATTCGCATGTTCAAATTCTGTCTGACAATTCGACAGTAGTAGCGTACATTCGGAACCAGGGAGGCACTCCTTCCATTCCGTTATTCAATTTAACGGAAAGGATCCTTCTGTTTGTCCTAGAGCATCAAGTTCTTCTATCGGTACGTCATATACTGGGTCGTCTGAACGTTCTAGCAGACTTCCTTTCTCGGAAAGGTTGCGTGTTGCCGTCAGAATGGACTCTCTACAAACGAGTATTCAATCAGATTTGCTACCAATGGGATCATCCAATGATAGACTTATTTGAGATGCATCTCAACAATCATTTGCAGACGTATGTGTCGCCATGCCCAGATCCTCAAGAGTTTGCAGTAGACGCTCTCTCGATCTCTTGGGATGGAATGATAGGATACGCGTATCCTCCAGATCCGTTGATGCAGCAGATATTGCTAAAAATCAAGCAATCTCACTGCAAGATTCTGTTGGTAGCATCTCTGTCACTCCAGAGACCATGGATAAATCTACTCAGGTGTCTGTTGTGGGACATTCCGCAGAAGCTTCCTCCACAGGAGGACCTTCTTTCGCAGGGGAAATCGCAAACACTGCTTCAAAACCCGCAAGATCTCAACCTTCACGTATTTCCATTGTGCGGTCCTTCTTGCATGGCAATCATTTTACAGGACGGGCAGTGGATGCAATTTCTAACTGTAGGAGGACCTCCTCTTCGCTAAATTATGCTGCTAAGTGGAATGTTTTCTATAGGTGGTGTAGGGATCATTCCATTGATATTTATGATCCCTCCAGTCCAGACATTGCTAATTTTCTGGTCTACTTGTTTGACGAGATCAGACTGCAGCCAATAACCATTAAGGGTTATAGGTCTATGCTGTAGTGTAGGATACTTATGCTCATCATGATAGGTTACAGATTGTATCTAATGTCTCTTTATCTAAGTTAGTGAAAAACTTTTCGATAAATAGACCTAGAACCCTTAGGTTAATTCCTAAGTGGAATTTAGCTTGGGTTCTTCTGAAGATAAAAGAAGTGCCATTTGAGCCTCTTGATACACTGGACTTCAAATTCTTATCTTATATGACAGCTTTTCTTTTTGACTTCTCTTCTGCCAGAAGAGTTAGTGAGCTTCATGCAATTTCAGTTGATGATTCTCACTATCGTAATGTTGGTAATACTATTACTTTAACTACTAATGTTGGATTTTTGGCTAAGAATCAGGCTCCTAATAAGTATCCTTAACCTATTGTTATTAAGGCTCTGCCGTCATCAGATGGCCATAGGCCTTTGTTCTGTCCAGTTAGAGCCATGCATATTTACAAACGTAGATCTGAGTTTATCAGAAAGGGACGTAAGTGTTTCTTTCTGTCTCTGCTGCCTAATAGAAAGGACATTACAGTCCATTCTATTGCAAGATGGATTCAATTAAGTATCCGTACTGCTTATGAAAAATTATCTTCAACTCAGCAGTCTGTGCATAAGATTGCGGTGCATTAAGTAAGAGCGCTGTCTACATCTTGGGCTTATGCTAATAGTGTTGCTATTACCGATTTGATGAAGGCTGCATATTGGTCTCAGCCTTCCACGTTCACGAATTTTTATATCAGAAATATTGAGTCCATTTCTGGCGACCTTCGATGTTTAGGTCTGTTATCTGTTGCTCAGAATGTCGTCCACTAAACAGTTGCAACTATAGTTATGCAGGCTTTCTGTTCCGGTAGTGACTCTGTCCTGCTGCCCTCTTCGTTCTGGGGTATTTGACCCAGAGCAAGGGGAAGGGGGGGGGGGGGTGGGATGGTGTTCCCTTATATCACCTGCTTTATAGTGAAAAGCAAGGGAATACCTCCTCTGGAGTCAGTAATTCCGAGTCGGTGCCGGGATAGTTTTAAAGTGTAAAGCTAATGTCTATCTCATTTATGTAATGTTTTTAAAGTGTAGCTCGGTGTGAAGCATTTGTATATGTCACATGTAATACGAGCGCTAATATACAATCCTCAGACACTTTTAAATGAGTATAAAGAGTATCATTCTCTGGACTATCTTTATTTATTGGCTTTCCTTTAAAAAGATTAGTATAATGGGTTACACTGGATGTTAATAGAGATCATTGATGTTATTGTGCTCAATTACGGAATGGTATTGTGTCTTTCTTTTTTGATACAAACAAGAAAGATACATGTAAAACCTGTTCTCTTCTCCTTGGGGGGATAATTCTTTTTTCATGTAATTGAGCCTATTGGATTTTCCTTTATGTCCTAGCCTTTTTTTTCTTTTCAGCTAAGTCTGGGTCATTGGTACAGTATAAAAATGTTAAAAAATTTATAGTAATTTATATATTTTTTATACTTACCAATGACCCAGACGGGGATGGCCCTCCCATGAGTTGGGAACTCATACCTCCCCGCTGATTACATAACTCTTACCAGGCACTGGTTGTAAGAATGAGGATTTGGCTCCAATTTCGTTACTTCCTGGACACTGCGCATGCTCAGTGGACAAAAGTATGGAGGACCACATAGGACATCTAATTTTCGGATTTTGATGCAAATTTTAGGGATGGGGGCAAAATTTGTGTTTGGCCCTAGAATTTAAGAGTTAGCACCAGCTAAGTCTGGGTCATTGGTAAGTATAAAAAATATATAAATTGCTATAAATTTTTTAACTTTTGGTATATGGCTTTGTGGCATTATTCAGTGACTGCCGGGAAGACAATGCATTTTTGATTTTGTGAAAGTGAAAAATTCAGGAGAGTGATTTTAACCCTTACCTACTATGACCCTGGTTATTGCCCTTGAACTCAGTTTACGATGCAAAAACTCAGAGAATCAGTTTTACAGACTTTTTTTCCGCTATACATTCAGATAATTGGCTGATTTCTAGAATGCGGCTTTGTCATAGGTACCTACAAATCGAATGGAGTTTGATCCCAGTCGGATAATTTTTCATAGATTTATTGACCTTGAACTTAGTTTATCATGTGAAAACTCAAGAGAATCAGTTTTCCTGACTTTTTTTCGCTAGATATTCAGATAATTGGCGGATTTCTGGTATGTGGTTTTGTCATGGATACCTACGTGTGTGTAAATCCAATGCTTAATCATGCTACCTCGCGGGAGTATACATGTCGTATTGGCACATCCAGTTTGAATAGACTTTCCTCACTGATATCAGAATTTCAACCTGGAAATATTTCCTGATATACAACCCGGCATTTATCCAATTCAATCTTGTTTGACAGAGCTTGTGAGCTCTGTGAAACAAAATTGAAATGGTTAAATTTCTAGTTGTATTATGGGAAACATTTTCCTCTTGAAATCTCAGTATTTTGGAATAAATGTCCAACGTTAATAACCATTGAGCGGTAATGAGGCATTGTTTTTTATTCAGTAAAACATTAAAGGTTGACAGTTTTACGAAAGACAGCATTTAATTAAATAAATACTTCTTATTGACACATGACGGTTTGAAGTATTTAATTAATTACTGCATTTTGTAAAGACTTGCAACCTTCTAAACCCAGTGAATTAGTAGTTTATTGATTAGTCTGTTATCTCAGTGCAACAACAGGTGTATGTGCTGACATCATTCAGCCCAACCATTAATTGAATCAGTGGCATAGATATAACTTAGGTAACCACCCTTTTTCGTGTCGCCGCCCCACAAAGTGGGGAGCGACATATAGGGATTACTTTTGTCGTCTTGCATCGTCCGCGTCGCCGTCCGCGTCACACTTTCTCTTATCCGCCACTCCTCTTTAACCTATGAATGGATTTTGATGAAACTTTCAGTGATTCTTTATCACATAATGGCATTGTGCACCACCTATTTTATTTTTTGATCCGCTGTATGTTTTACAGAGTTATGCCCCTTTCCACTTTCTGTCTGAAATATTAAAATATAGTGCAGGCGACACACGTCTTCCATGGAAGACTCACATTTAAGTTCCTGCCTAGGTTTTGTCAGAACTTTCAAGTTCTGTAGGAATTTTTGCATTACTAATTGTCTGTTCACTCTTGAAATAATTGCTAGTTCATTAGCTCAGCTTTGGCGAAGCCAAATTTGAGCTTATGCCATGGCCAGTTGTCCGTCTGTCCATCTACAATTCAATACGGCTCGGGCTAGAGGTCGTATTTATGAACCGATCTTTACGAAACTTCTTGGGTACCTTTGTTATGACCGTGGGACGAGAACAAGTGTTTTTGGGTCCGATCCGAAATTCAAGTTGGCTGCTGGCAGCCATTTTGTACAAAATTAGGTGCAATCAGATTTTTGCGCAGAACTTCCATATGAAAGCGCTGATTTGAATAATTTTTAGCTTAACTTGCCATAGTCAAGATAAGCTATTGCCATCACGCGTGCGGAAGTTTGTTAGTCTGTGAGTCTGCGAGTCTGTGACGTCTGTTCACATTTTCCTTTAGCACGGGCTACACCCCGCAGTTCTCGTCTGATCGTCATGAAATTTCATATGGAGGTTTGGGGTCATGTCTGGATGAGAACGTCCCCTTTTGGTCGCGATCGGGCAACTGGTATGGCTGCCCGAGCCCAAAACCCGAAAACCATTAGCACAGTCTACAGGTCGTATTTATGAAGGGATTTCATTGTAACTTGGTAAGATGCCTCTGTATAATGCCTAGATGAGAACGTCCCCTTTTGGGCATGATCTATCAACCGTGATGGCTGCCCAAGCCCGAAACCTAAAAACTTTTAGCACAGTCTGCAGGTCATGTTTAATGTGGAGGGATTTCATTGTAACTTGGTAGGTTGACTCCCTATGATGTCTAGATGAGAATTTCCCCATTTGGGCATGATCTGCCAACCGTGACGACTGCCCGAGCCCAAAACCCGAAAACCTTTAGCACAGTCTACAGGTCATATTTATTGAGGAATTTCATTGTAACTTGGTGGGTTGACTTCATACAATGTCTAGATGAGAAAGTCCCCTTTTGGATGTGATTTGGCAACTGTGACGGCTACAGGGGCCCGAAAACCTTTAGCACAGTCTAGAGGTCATATTTATGAAGAAATTTTATTGTAACTTGGTAGGATGACTCCAAATAATGTCTAGATGAGAACGTCCCATTTTGATCACGATCATGCAGCCTTGCCCTAGCCCAAAAACCTTTAGCATAGGCAAAAGGTCATATTTATGGAAGGATTTCATTGTAACCTGTTAGGTTGACTCCATATAATGCCTAGATGATGACATCCCCTTTTGGTCGTGATTGGTCAGTTGTGATGGCTACAAGTGCCCGAAGCCCGAAAACCTTGAGCACAGTCTACAGGTCATATGTATGAAGGGATTTCATTGTAACTTCTTAGGATCACTCCAGATGATTCCCAGATGAGATTGTCCCCTGTGGTTGCGATCATTCAGCCATGATGGCTGCCCGAGCCCAAAGCCCGAAAAACCTTTAGCACAGTCTACAGGTCATATTTATGAAGGGATTTCATTGTAACTTGGTAGGTTAACTTCATATAATGTCTAGATGAGAACGTCCCCTTTTGGACATGATTGGGCAACTGTGATGGCTAAAGGTGTCCGAAGCCCGAAAACCTTTAGCACAGTCTACAGGTCATATTTATGAGGGGATTTCATTGTAACTTGGTAGGATGACTCCAAATAATGTCTAGATGAGAACGTCACATTTTGGTCGCGATCATTCAGCCTTGATGGGTGCCCGAGCCCCAAAAAATTAGCATAGGTAAAAGGTCATATTTATGGAAGGATTTCATTGTAACCTGTTAGGTTGACTCCATATAATGCCTAGATGATGACATCCCCTTTTGGTCGTGATTGGTCAACTGTTATGGCTACTGGTGCCCGAAGCCCGAAAAACCTTGAGCACAGTCTACAGGTCATATTTATGAAGGGTTTCATTGTAACTTCGCAGGATCACTCCTGATGATACCCAGATGAGATAGTCCCCTTTGGTTGCGATCATTCAACCATGATGGCTGCCCGAGCCCGAAGCCCAAAAACCTTTAGCACAGTCTACAGGTCATATTAATGAAGGGATTTCATTGTAACTTGGTAGATTGACTTCATATAATGTCTAGATGAGAACATCCCCTTTTGGACACGATTGGGCAACTGTGACGGCTTCAGGGGCCCAAAGCCCGAAAACCTTTAGAACAGTCTACAGGTCATAATTATGAAGGGATTTCATTGTAGCTTGGTAGGATGACTCCAAATAGTGTCCAGATGAGAACGTTTCCTTTATGTCACGATCATGCAGCCTTGATGGCTGCCTGAGCCCAAAAACCTTTAGCATGTCTGTAGGTCATATTTATGGAAGGATTTCATTGTAACTTGTTAGGTTGACTCCATATAATGCCTAGATGATGACATCCCCTTTTGGTCGTGGTTGGTCTGCTATGATGGCTACACGTGCCTGATGCCTGAAAATCTTGAGCACAGTCTGCAGGTCATATTTATGAAGGGATTTCATTGTAACTTCATAGGATCACTCCAGATGATGTTTAGATGAGAATATCCCCTTTTGGTTGCGATCATTCAACCATGATGGCTGCCCAAGCCTAAAGCCCGAAAACCTTTAGCGCAGTCTTCAGATCATATTTATGAAGGGATTTCATTGTAACTTGGTAGGTTGACTTCATGTAATGTCTAGATGAGAACAGCCCCTTTTTGGACACCATTAGGCAACTGTGTTGGCTACAGGGGCCCAAAGTCCGAAAATCTTTAGCACAGTCTACAGGTGATATTTATGAAGGGATTTCATTGTACCTTGGTAGGATGACTCTAAATAATGTCTAGATGTGAACGTCCCCTTTTGGTCGAGATCATTCAGCCTTGATGGCTGCCCGAACCCAAAACCCTAAAACCTTTAGCATAGTCTATTGGTATTATTTATGGAAGCACTTCATTGTAACCTGTAAGTTTGACTCCATATAATGCCTAGATGATGACATCCCCTTTTGGTCGTGATTGGTCAACTGTGGCGGCTTCAGGGGCCCGAAGCCCAAAAACCTTGAGCACAGTCTATAGGTCATATTTATGAAGGGATTTCATTGTAACTTTGTAGGATCACTCCAGATGATGCCCAGATGAGAATGTCCCCTTTTGGTTGCGATCATTCAACCAGGATGGCTGCCAGAGCCCAAAGCCCCAAAACCTTTAGCAAAGTCTACAGGTCATATTTATTAAGGGATTTCATTGTAACTTGGTAGGTTGATTTCATATAATGTCTAGATGAGAACGTCCCCTTTGGACGCAATTGGGAAACTGACGGCTACAGGGGCCCGAAGCCCGAAAACCTTTAGCACAGTCTACAGGCCATATTTATGAAGGGATTTTAATGTAACTTGATAGGATGACTCATTTTGGAATAATTTCACTGTAACTTGGTAACTTTTGTTGATATAAGTTAACTGTGAGGGCCACATACATTAACTGTGAGGTCATATTAACCCACCCCTCAGCTCTTTAGTACAGTGTACACCTCATATTATTTTTATCATAAACATAGCATACAGGGAACAGAAATGAACATATTCCCAATTATCACAATTCTTGTCTTATTTCAAAATCCTTTCATAAACATTGAACATTATCCTTTTCATCAAACACAACATACAAGTTAAGCTACAGTGTCATTGACACTTTCATTTGTCATTTGTATGAATGTTTAGTACCATGGGATACATCACATATAATACAGGTTTTTTTCTCGTGCGTAAATTATGCAAATTAGACTAACTTTGATGTATTTAGTGTTACTTTCAGCACTGTAAGTGCAAATGCTAATACGGCTTGGGCTAGAGGCCGTATTTATGAACCGATTTTTATGAAACTTCTTGGGTACCTTTGGTATCACCGTGGGACGAGAACAAGTGTTTTTGGGTCCGGTCCGAAATTCAGGATGGCCGATGGCAGCCATTTTGTACAAAATTAGATGCAATCAGATTTTTGCACAGAACTTCCATATGAAAGCGCTGATTTGAATAATTTTGTGTGTGAATGTTTAGTACCATGGGATACATAACATATAATACAGGGTTTTTTCTCATGCAGAAATTATGCAAATTAAAGGAACTTTGATTTTTTCAGTGCTACTTACACACAGTAAGTACACATGTCAATACGGCTCGAGCTAGAGTCTGTATTTATGAACCGATCTTCACGAAAAGTTTTGGGTGCCTTTGTTATCACCTTGGGACGAGAACGAGTGTTTCTGGGTGCGTTCTAAAATTCAAGATTGCTGCCAGTAGCTATTTCGTACCGAAATTTGGTCTAATCAGTTTTTTGTACACAACTTCTATACGGCTCAGGATAGAGGCCGTATTTATGAACCGATCTTTACTAAACTTCTTGGGTACCTTTATTATCACAGTAATTTGTGGTCCAAAATTCAAGATGGCCATCAGCAGCCATTTTGTACCAAAATTAGTGCAATCAGTCTTTTGTACAGAACTTCTGTATGAAAGTTCTGATTTGAATAAATTTTTGTATGAATGTTTAGTAACATGGAATACATCACATATAGTACGGGGTTTTTTCTCGTGCAGAAATTATGCAAATTAGATGAACTTTGATTTATTCAGTGCTACTTATACACTGTAAGTGCACATGTCAATACGGCGTGGGCTAGAGGCTGTATTTATGAACCGATCTTCACAAAACTTCTTGGGTACTTTTGTTATCATCTTGGGACGAGAACGAGTGTTTCTGGGTGCGGTCCAAAATTCAAGATAGCTGCCAGTGGCCATTTTGTACCAAAATTAGATCCAATCAGTTTTTTATCACAACTTCTATACAGCTCGTATTTATGAACTGATCTTCACGAAACTTCTTGGGTACCTTTGTTTTCACCTTGGGACAGGAACGAGTGTGTTTTGGGGTGCCTTTGTTATCACTGTGCTATGAGAACAAATATTTTGGGGTTTAGTCAAACCCACTCTGGGACTCCAAGATTTCTTTTCTGGTTTAGCGTCTGACTGTCACCCATCTTTACAATACTTTACCTATACATTTGTTACAGGCTACGGTCAGTATTTATGTACAGACCGTTACAATACTTTATATGTATGTTTGTTATCAGGTCATTACCTAGATGTTTGTCATTGCTGTGTCACATACTATACATGTACATGTCTTAACAAATTGAGCTACAGTGTCATTGACACTTTCATTTTTAGCTTAAATTGACTAATTCTAGATAAGCTATTGCCATTATGCTTGAAGAAGTCTTTAGCACAGTCGATACCCCTTAGTTCTTGTCTGATCATCACAAAATTTCATATACCGGTTCAAGGTTATGGGTAGAGAATGTCCCCTTTTGTTCATGATTGGTCAGCCATGAAACCCGCAAACATTTAGCACAGTCTACAGGTTGTATTTATGAATGCATTTCATTATAACTTGTTGGGATGACTCCGTATAATGTCTAGATGAAAATGTCCTATTTTGGTTGGGTTCAGTCAACCGTTACGGCTGCAGGGTAACATTACCAAGATCCCTTTAGCACAGTCTAAAGGAATCTTGGTAACGTGACCCTGCAGCCAGATTGCATTTATGAAGGGATTTCATTGTAAAATGGTAGGATGACTCTGTAGAATGTCTGGATGAGAATGTCCTATTTTGGCCATGATCGGTCGACGGTGACGGCCACACAGGCAAGTGATCTTGATTTGTTTAGCACAGTCTACAGTTCATATTTATGAAATGATTTCATTGTAACTTGGAAAGATAACTCGGTGTGATGTCTAGATAAGATTGTCCTATTATGGTCACAATCAGTCAGCCATTACTGCCGCCTGGTCGTGTGACCTAGATTACTTTAGTACTGTCTACAGATTGTTTTTAGTCCCCTACGGGAACCGTAAGGGGACTATAGGATTGCACTCTGTCCGTCCGTCTGTCCATCCATCTGTCCGTCCGTCCATCCGTCTGTCTGTCTGTCTGTCTGTCTGTCTGTCTGTCTGTCTGTCTGTCTGTCTGTCTGTCTGTTACCACCTCTCCCTCCAACATGCTTTAAGCTACACCTTTCATATTTGGTACATGGATAAATGGTTCTGAGGGTATGATGCACACTCAAAATTTTTTTTCAAAATCCAAGATGGCGGAATGGCGGCCATTTTTATTGTGTTTTTTAAGCTTTTTTTTCTCTATTCTCATGTTACCACCCCTCCCACCAACATGGTTCAAGCTACACTTTGCATATTTGGCACATGGATAGAGGGTTGGGAGGGAATGATGCACGTTCAATATTTTTTTTTCAAAATCCAAGATGGCGGCATGGCGGCCATTTTTGTTGTGTTTTTTAAGCTTTTTTCTCTATTTTATGTTACCACCCTCACTCCAACATGGTTCAAGCTACACTTTTTATATCTGGCACATGGATAGAGGGTTGTAATGGGATGTTGCACGTTCAATATTTTTTTCCAAAATTCGTCCGGCCGTCTCTCTGTTTTTTATGTTACCACCTCTCCCTCCAACATGCTTCAAGCTACACCTTTCATATTTGGTACATGGATAAATGGTTCTGAGGGGATGATGCACGCCCAAAATTGTTTTTTCAAAATCCAAGATGGCAGAATGGTGGCCATTTTTGTTGTGTTTTTTATGCTTTTTTCTCTATTTTATGTTACCACCCCTCACTCCAACATGGTTCAAGCTACACTTTGCATATTTGGCACATGGATAGAGGGTTGGGAGGGAATGATGCACGTTCAATATTTTTTTTTCAAAATCCAAGATGGCGGCATGGCGGCCATTTTTGTTGTGTTTTTTAAGCTTTTTTCTCTATTTTATGTTACCACCCCTCACTCCAACATGGTTCAAGCTACACTTTTTATATCTGGCACATGGATAGAGGGTTGTAATGGGATGTTGCACGTTCAATATTTTTTTTCCAAAATTCGTCTGTCCATCTATCCGTCCGTCTGTCTGTCTGTCTGTTTTTTATGTTACCACCTCTCCCTCCAACATGCTTCAAGCTACACCTTTCATATTTGGTACATGGATAAATGGTTCTGAGGGGATGATGCACGCTCAAAATTTTTTTTTTCAAAATCCAAGATGGCGGAATGGCGGCCATTTTTGTTGTGTTTTTTAAGCTTTTTTTTCTCTATTTTTATGTTACCACCCCTCCCACCAACATGGTTTAAGCTACACTTTGTATATTTGGCACATGGATAGAGGGTTGGGAGGGGATGATGCACGTTGAATATTTTTTTTTCAAAATCCAAGATGGCGGCATGGCGGCCATTTTTGTTGTGTTTTTTAAGCTTTTTTCTCTATTTTATGTTACCACCCCTCACTCCAACATGGTTCAAGCTACACTTTTTATATCTGGCACATGGATAGAGGGTTGTAATGGGATGTTGCACGTTCAATATTTTTTTCCAAAATTCGTCCGGCCATCTGTCTGTTTTTTATGTTACCACCTCTCCCTCCAACATGCTTCAAGCTACACCTTTCATATTTGGTACATGGATAAATGGTTCTGAGGGGATGATGCACGCCCAAAATTGTTTTTTCAAAATCCAAGATGGCAGAATGGCGGCCATTTTTGTTGTGTTTTTTATGTTTTTTTCTCTATTTTATGTTACCACCCCTCATTCCAACATGGTTCAAGCTACACTTTTTATATCTGGCACGTGGATAGAGGGTTATAATGGGATGTTGCACGTTCAATATTTTTTTTCCCAAATTCAAGATGGTGCCATGCCAACCATTTCTGTTGTGTTTTTTAAGCCTTTTTCTCTATTTTATGTTACCACTGCTCCCTCCAACATGGTTCAAGCTGCATTTTT
This sequence comes from Pictodentalium vernedei, assembly GCA_031216915.1. Lineage (NCBI taxonomy): Eukaryota > Metazoa > Mollusca > Scaphopoda > Dentaliida > Dentaliidae > Pictodentalium > Pictodentalium vernedei. The sequence continues at coordinate 261,202,873 of CM062297.1, forward strand.
CATATATGGTACATTTATAAAGGGGTTGTGAGGGGATTATGCACGCTCAATATTTTTTTTCAAAATCTAACATCTGTCTGTCTGTCTGTCTGTCTGTCTGTCTGTCTGTCTGTCTGTCTGCCTGCCTGCCTGCCTGCCTGCCTCTCCCTCTAATATGCTTCAAGCTACACCTTTCATATTTGGTACATGGATAAATGGTTCTGAGGGGATGATGCACAGTCAATATTTATTTTTCAAAATCCAAGATGGCAGAATGGCGGCCATTTTTGTTGTGTTTTTCAAGCTTTTTTCTCTATTTTATGTTACCACCCCTCCCTCCAACATGGTTCAAGCTATGCCTTTCATATATGGTACATGGATAAAGGGTTGTGATGGGATTATGTACGCTCAATATTTTTTTTTCAAAATCCAAGATGCTAGTGTCTCTAGTGTCTTCTGTGACAAAAACACCTAGTAGGGGACTAATACCACCTCGGTGGTCAAACACTTGTTATAAAGGGATTTCATTGTAACTTGGTAGGATAACTTGGTATGATAACTAGATAAGACTGTCGTATTTTGGTCACATTTGGTCAACCATGACCACCAGACTGGCACATGACCTTGGTTCCTTTAGCAAAGTCTACGAATCATATTTATGAAGGGATTTCATTATATCTTGGTAGGATAACTCATTTTGGAATGATTTTACTGTAACTTGGTAACTTTAACTTTGGTTGACATACATTTACTCTGAAGGCCACATCAACCCAGACCTCAGTTCTTTAGTACAGTCTACACCTCATATTATTCTCATTGAAAACATAGCATGTAGGGAACAGAAATTAACATATTCTCAATTATCACAATTCTTGTCTTATTTCCTTTTAATCCTTTCGTAAACATTGAACATTATCCTTTTTATCAAACACTACACAAAGTCAAGTTAAGCTACAGTGTCATTGACACTTTCATTCAAAAACTTGATCAGTTTATTTGGATTAGGTAGGAAAACACCCATTTCTTTTCCATTAACTTTTTGGAACCAAAACACTTTGTTTGGCACTAAAATACCCCGAATGGGTAAAAATTGGGCACCAAACAGTTTTACGCCAATGTGAACACTACTCCAGCAAATATATGTAGTATTTGGGTATCTACACTACCTAGAACTATTTTTTTCAGAGTGAACTCAGCTCCAGCAAATATATGTAGTATTTGGGCATCTACACGGACTAGAACTATTTATATTTTTATACTGTACCAATGACCCAGACTTAGCTGGTGCTAACTCTAACAAAACCAGGGCCAAACACAAATTTTGCCCCCCAATCCCCAAAATTTGCATCCAAAACCAAAAGAAATCATGTCCTATAGGACCTCCATACTACGCCCCCACTGCGCATGCGCAGTGTCAAGGACGTCCCGAAATTGGCGCCAATTATCATTCTCTGTTTGGCCCTTCATCAGTCAACATCTCACTGATCTTTGTGCTTGTAAATCTCAGTTTAAAGGATGCCAGACACGTAATTTTTGGAGAAATGGTGATTCTAAGGAGGATATAGAAGGAGGAGAGGAAAAAGAAGTGACAAAAAATAATCAGGGCTGTACTTAAAATTTTTTATGAAATTATGTTAAGTTGCCTATTTTCGAGGCATGGGCCTCTTGTTGTCATTCTTGCTAAAATGTTGCACTGCTTATTCAGTGTTTCCTCTCCCCTAGCCTTCTAAGTCCCCCCTTGCAATTCTCCCATGCTTTTGGCATATTTTTGAGAAAGTTCATTTCTAAAATTTTCTTGGGAGAGTTGCTTGGATACAGAATGTTTTCTGTTATTTTCCCCATAGTTACGTTTTCACCCATGGGCGTATAAACGTTGTGTTCTGCATCTTCCATCTGATGTTCTGCAGATTCTCCCATGGGAGTCTCTGTCTTGCATCAGATAGAGTGTAATTTTGATGACTGATTTCGGGCCAGTTTTTTCAGTGCCTGGAGTCATGTTTTCTGGTGTTTTACACTGTTTGTTTACATTGGCAACAGCCTTTTTTGAGGGGGGCTGTTTGCCTTTGGTGTAGTTTATCTCACTATAAGATACATTTATATTATCCGTAAGTGTCTCATTAATTATTTTATATAAATTTAAAATTTTTGACCACACTTTGCCATCGGATCCATCAGGGCTCAACGTTACTTTTCAGAAACTTGGGCTTCGCTGAAAAAATATTTTTTCAAAATTATTTTGATTTACAATTGTTTTTTCATTTATTAATGGATCATGTTATTATGTATCTTTGTGTCAGGGGTTTGTGCGAGTAACTAGGACTTGTTGTTGACTTTTCACAATGAAAGGATATTGTTCAAACTGTAATGGGAAGAAATCTTCCTCTGACTTTCATGATCATTGTATTAATTGTAGTCAGTGTTCTCGCACTAATCCCTGTTCTATATGTCACTATTGGGATGACAAACATTGGAAACGTGTGTCACGGTATGTTGTTACTGGAGAAAGGGCTATGCCGGCTCTTTCTCCGCAAGGTCGCTCTACTCTCTCAGTTTCTATTTCAGAGGAACAAGAACAGGGTGATGTTTCCATGTTATCTTCTGCAAGTGCGCTTCCGTCGTCACGAATGAATTCAGAGCTAGCGGCAAAAGTGCTCATGGAGATTAGACAAATGTCGTCCGCTAGCTCGCCCGGTGTAGCGTCCATTCACCGAATGGTTCGGCAGCTGGGTTTGTCCGATGCGGTCCAGGAGGAAATGTTGGGTGATGCGAGCACTATAAACATTCAATGTGCACACCCAGTGATGGCGGATAGTAAACGAGATCGGAGGAAGCCTTTTAGTCCGGTTCCTAGCTCGTCCAGGTCCAGCTGGGCCGCGAGCGAGAGAGGCCCCTCTCTCGTACAACAACATCTGGGACCAGATGTTGTGGTACAAAATGTGTCACAAGCGGAGCATACGTCCGTCGCTCGGGACGCTCTGTTGTATAGGCAGTCCGCGGAGACTGCTAAGGCTTCTTCTTCTCGTCAGCGCACACGACCGCACCTTGGCTGCGTGACTGCCGATATCTTACCAGCTTCGCCGATCAGGGATTCTTCGGCGACCAGGTCACACCAACCGGCAGCCAGGGACATGAGGCCGATGGACTCCGGACGTTCGCATAGAAAAAGTATGCGGGAGCCATCTGATGTGGAGCTGCCCTTGGCGAAGCAGCGAAAGACTGCGCCTCCACAGGTCTCGACGCCGGACATTCTTGTGCAGATAGCACAGCTTATCGCAGCATCCCAGCAGCCGACAGAAACGGTGTCGGATCGAGAATTATCCGACGGCGCTGGGTCGGTACTCTCCGCCGAAGCATCGGGGGCGGACGACCGGGAGCATCATGAGGTCAGACCGGATGGTGAAAGGGATACGGATGATTTGGAGCTATCCCTTTTGGAACAACATAAAGCTGCCGTGGACTTCATCCGGCACTTTCTCCCTCAAGTTGTTCCGTCGGGCCAGACTGCTGCGGTTCCGGACAAGAGGATTATAGCGTCATTGGACTCTGAATTTTTTGAGCGGTTCAGGGACATCGCTCCCGAGTTTCCGTCGCAGTCCAATAATGTTGCAAGAACATTTGAATTATTGAACGACGCTATATTTAAACTTGCTTCCAGGACGGGGAAAGCAGGTTTCTTGTCCGCCAATACTCTCAACCTGCCTTTCATTAATGCAAGGAATAAATTCGACATGGCAGGACAGGGTATACCGAGAGTTCCTCTGCGTATGGACGACGAGGCGGAAGACTTAGAGCTATCATTACCGTCGTCGGCTTCTATTCCAACCGCGGTGTTGGAAACAGCTATTTCGTCTAACAGAGCCAATTTAGATGCCTTATCTTACGCAGATCACCTTACTAAGGCGTTATCACTGCGCCTTCAAGGGAAAGAATTTCAGGATATACAATCCTCTTTAAGACTTCTTTCAAGGGCAGTAGCTTATTCCACGTGTAACTCCGCCCTTTCTGTGGCAAACCTGGAGTTGGTTAGACGTGACGCAGCCCTAGCTACATCCACACTCGTGGATACTAAGGTGAAGAACTCTCTTAGAGTCGCTTCGGTCTCCGGAGAACTTCTCTTTGACTGCAAGCTTTCTGCTATTTATGATAAAATTACAAAGAAAGCTTCGGATTCTCTGTTGTTCAAATCTGCTTCTAAGAAGTCGGATACAGCAGACAAGAATAAGACAGGCACTTCTGGGTCTAATGCGCCCAAGAGAGGTTCCTATAGAGGTTCCGGTGCGTCCTCTTGGTCTTATTCGAGAGACCGTCAGGGTAGCGACTCTCGTTCGGGACGTCCTTCGGGCCGGGACAACCGGTCGGACGCCCCGAGGTCGACGGGACGAGGTGCGGGTCGAGGAGGACGTGGTTTCTCCTACCGCAGGCCTCGCAGGTCCAGGAGGTGATGGCTTAAACCTCTATCACGTACCGGTTGGCGGAAGGTTGTCGAGCTTTTCGCAAGAATGGGCGTCGATTACGGACGACCCTTGGGTGAGAGGAGTGACTTCGGAAGGCCTAAAGATATCCTTCAAACGAAAGCCTCCATTAACTCGAAGTCCAAAGTGGACTCAACTTCCGTCAAATCTGCAGAAAAGAGACGCTCTGTTATCAGAGGTGCAGTCTCTTTTAATGAAGAACGCGGTAGAGGTCGTAGAAAACCAGGAGACTCTGGGATTCTACAGCCATCTGTTTCTGGTTCCGAAACCAGACGGCTCGTTCCGTCCAGTTATAGATTTGAGCTGGATAAAAAAGCTGATCGTCGCTCCGAAATTTTATATGGAGACGATTCGGTCGGTCAGAGCGAGTATTCGGGTGAACGATTATGCAACAAGCATAGATCTCAGAGATGCGTACTTTCACGTCATGGTACATCCGACATTCAGAAAGTATCTACGCTTCGCAGTCCTAGGAGTGGTGTATCAATTCCGTGCGATGTGCTTCGGACTGAATCTAGCACCCTGGGCTTTCACTCGGTTAATGAACTCGGTAATGATCTATTTCCGAGCTCATTCGTCTGCGGTAACGTCGGCCTACCCGGACGACATTCTTCAGAGGTACGGCAACGAGTTAACGCTCCAGAACGATGTTCAGAATCTACTTCTATTGCTCCGACGTCTCGGTTTTATAGTAAACGAGGAGAAGTCGGATCTGGTGCCGTCCAAGTCATTCACTCATCTGGGAATGAGCTTCGAGACGCACAACAATCTCGTTCGTCTGCCGTTAACCAGAGCGAAATTAGTCAGTTGTTACGCTCGCTATTGTCTGCACGCAGACAAAGTCACAGCGAGAGAATTTATGAGACTGATAGGTCTGTGCGGAGCCGCCGCGGATCTCATTCCGATGGGGCGGCTACGCACACGTCCTCTTCAAATTTTCCTGACTCAGAATTGGAGTGTGAAAATTCATTCGCTCGACGTAGACGTTCTCTTGTCAGATCAAGTGAAACAAGAGATTCAGACTTGGGCAAACATTCAGTGGTTAACTCAGGGAGTTCCGCTGCAGTTGCCGGATCCGAGTTTTACCATTATGACGGATGCCAGTCAAACAGGTTGGGGTGCATCATTGATCCCAACGGATTCGAGATGCCAGAGTCTTTGGGATCCGCAATTCCTGTGCAAGCACATAAACATCAAGGAAATGATGTCAATTTGGCTTGAGTTACGTCATTGGATGGACATTATTCACAATGCTCATGTCCAAATCCTATCCGACAATACGACAGTAGTGGCGTATATACGGAATCAGGGAGGCACTCATTCAGTTCCGTTGTTCAATCTAACGGAAAGAATCCTTCTGTTTGCGCTAGAACATCAGGTTCTTCTTTCGGTCCGTCACATACCGGGTCGTCTGAATGTGCTAGCAGACTCCCTTTCACGAAAGGGTCGCTTGTTGCCGTCGGAGTGGACTCTCAACAAACAAGTATTCAATCAGATTTGCTACCAATGGGAACGGCCAATGATAGACTTATTTGCGACACATCTCAACAATCAGTTGCAGACTTATGTGTCTCCGTGACCGGATCCAAGAGCATTTGCAGTAGATGCTCTGTCGATCCCTTGGGACGGAATGATAGGATATGCGTATCCTCCAGCGCCGTTAATTCAACAAGTATTGCTAAAGATAAAACAATCTCAATGCAAGATTCTGTTGGTAGCATCTCTGTCGCCACAGAGACCGTGGATAAATCTACTCAGGTGTCTGTTGTGGGATCTACCGCGAAAGCTTCCTCCACGGGAGGATCTTCTTTCGCAGGGGAAATCGCGTCAACTCCATCACAACCCGCAAGGTCTCAACCTTCACGTTTTTCCGTTGTGCGGTCCTTCTTGCATGGCAAGCACTTTACAGGACGAGCAGTGGACGCGATTTCTAACTGTAGGAGGACCTCCTCTTCGCTAAACTATGCGGCTAAGTGGAAGGTTTTTCGTCGTTGGTGTAGGGATCATTCTGTAGATATTTTCGATCCCTCTATACCAGACATTGCAAACTTTCTAGTATACTTGTTTGACGAAAACAAACTGCAGCCTGTTACTATTAAGGGTTATAGGTCTATGTTATCTGATACCTATGCACATCATGATAGTTTACAAATTGGATCTAATGTCTCTTTATCTAAGTTGGTTAGAAACTTCTCGATAAATAGACCCAGAACTCTTAGATTAATTCCTAAATGGAATTTAGCTTGGGTTCTTCTTAAATTGAAGGAAAAGCCATTTGATCCTCTTGGGACAGTAGATTTCAAATTCTTATCTTATAAGACAGCTTTTCTCTTAGCTTTCTCTTCTGCTAGAAGAGTCAGTGAGCTTCATGCACTGTCGGTGGATGATTCTCTCTATCGTAGTGTCGGGAACACTATCACCTTCACTACTAATGTGGGTTTTTTAGCTAAGAATCAGGCTCCTAATAAATATCCGGAACCTATTGTTATTAAGGCTCTTCCGTCTTCAGACGGGCGTAGGCCTTTACTCTGTCCTGTTAGAGCGTTACGTATCTATAAACAGAGATCTCAGTTTATCAGAAAGGGACGGAAATGTTTCTTTCTGTCTTTGATGCCTAATAGAAGGGACATTTCGGTCCATTCTATTGCTAGATGGATTCAATTAACTATCCGTACTGCTTATGAGAGTTTATCTTCTTCTCAGCAGTCTGTGCTTAAGATTTCCGCTCATGAAGTAAGAGCTCTTGCTACTTCTTGGGCTTATGCTAATAGTGTTGCTATTACAGATTTATTGAAGGCTGCTTATTGGTCTCAGCCATCCACATTCACGAATTTTTATCTCAGAAATATGGAGTCCATTTCTGGAGACCTGCATTGTTTAGGTCCATTATCTGTTGCTCAGAATGTCGTCCACTAAACAGTTGCAACTATAGTTATGCAGGCTTTCTGTTCCGGCAGTGACTCCGTCCGGCTGCCCTCTTCGCTCTGGGGTATTTGACCCAGGGCAAGGGAAAGGGGGGGTGGGGGTGGGGGGGGGGCGGGTGTTCCCTTAGGTCACCTGCTTTATAGTGAAAAGCAAGGGAATGCCTCCTCCAAAGTCAGTATTTCTGAGTCGCTTCCGGGATGGTTTTAAAGTGTAATATTAATGTTAAAATTCATTCATGTCTTATTTTTAAAGTGTAGCTCGGTGTGAAGCATTTGTATATGTCAAGTGTCAAACGGGCTTTAATATACAATACTCGGACACTTTTAAAAGATTATAAAGAGTCTCAATTCTCTGGACTACTTTATTTATTGGCTTCCTTTAAAAATAATTAGTATAAGGGTTATACTGGATGTTAATAGAGAACATGAATATTATTGTGCTCAATTATTAAGGGTATTGTATCTTTCTAATTTAATATTAAATAAGAAAGATACATGTAAAGCCTAATACTCCTTTTCTCCTTAAGGGGTTACCTCTTTATTATATAGTTGAGCTTATTGGATTTTCCTCTATGTCCTAGGCCCTCCAGCCTTTTTACTATTCAGCTAAGTCTGGGTCATTGGTACAGTATAAAAATGTTAAAAAATTTATAGTAATTTATATATTTTTTATACTTACCAATGACCCAGACGGGGATGGCCCTCCCAGGAGTTGGGAACTCTTGCCTCCCCGCTGAGTACATAGCGCTGACCAGGCACTGCCAATAAGAATGGTAATTGGCGCCAATTTCGGGATGTCCTTGACACTGCGCATGCGCAGTGGGGGCGTAGTATGGAGGTCCTATAGGACATGATTTCTTTTGGTTTTGGATGCAAATTTTGGGGATTGAGGGGCAAAATTTGTGTTTGGCCCTGGTTTTGTTAGAGTTAGCACCAGCTAAGTCTGGGTCATTGGTAAGTATAAAAAATATATAAATTACTATAAATTTTTTAACTTTTGGTGAGAACACTGCTACAGCAAATATATGTAGTATTTGGGTATCTACACTGACTAGAACTATTTTTTTCAGCGTGAACTCAGCTCAAGCAAATATATGTAGTATTTGGCATCTACACTGACTAGAACTAATTATTTTTGGTGAGAACTCTGCTACAGCAAATATATGTAGTATTTGGGTATCTACACTGACTAGAACTATTTTTCAGCATAAACACTGCTCCAGCAAATATATGTAGTATTTGGGTATCTACACTGAATATAACTATTTTCAGCATGAACACTGCTACAGCAAATATATGTAGTATTTGGGTATCTACACTGACTAGAACTATTTTTTGACAGCGTCAATACTGCTCCAGAAAATATATGTAGTATTTGGCATCTACAATAACTAGAACTAGTTTTTTTTTAGGCCAGGTGAGCTTTTCTCATCACTTGGCATCCGTCATCCGTTGCCTGGCTTCCACAAACTTTTCACATTTTCATCTTCTTCCCTGTAACCACTGAACTGGTGTGAACCAAACTTGGCAGGAATGGTCTATGGGAGATACTCTACAAACAATCCTTATATTGTTCCTGTTGGATGAAAAACATGGCTTCCAGAGGCATTCTTTGATTCTGGTTGGTGGATTTTCAAAAATCTTCTCTGAAACCACAAGGCCAAATATTTTGAAACTTCACATAAATGATGACTTGCACCCCCTCTACCAACGATCCTCATTTACAAACATGGCCACAATTGCGGCTTATAATTACTATAGAAACCCTATGGGAAATCACATTTTCATCTTCTTCTCTGGCACTACTGAGACCACTTTAACCAAACCTGGCAGGGATAGTCTATGAGAAGTCCTCTACAAACGATCCTCATTTTGTTCCCATGGGTTTGAAAACATGGCCGCCAGAGGCATTCTTTGATTCTGATTGGTGGATTTTGAAAAATCTTCTCCTCTGAAACTGCAAGGCCAAATGTTTTGAAATTTCACATAAATGATGACTGGGACCCCCTCTACCAACGATCCTCATTTAATGTTGATCGAGGTGTAAACATGGCTGTAATTGTGGCTAATAGTTACTATAGAAACCCTATAGGAAATCACATTTTCATCTTCTTCTCTGGAACTACTGAGCCAACGTGAACCAAACTTGGCAGGAATGGTCTATGGGAGGTCCTCTACAAACAATCCTCATTTTTGTTCCTGTGGGTTTCAAAACATGGCCTCCAGAGGCATTCTTTGATTCTAGTTGGTGGATTTTCAAAAATCTTTTCCTCTGAAACTACCAGGCCAAATATTTTGATACTTTACATAAATGATGACTGGGACCCCCTCTACCAACGATCCTCATTTAATGTTGATCGTGTTGTAAACATGGCCGTAATTGCAGCTTATAGTTACCATAGAAATCCTAAGGGAAATCACATTTTCATCTTCTTCTCTGGAAGTACTGAGCCAACGTGAACCAAACTTGGCAGGAATGGTCTATGGGAGGTCCTCTACAAACGATCCTCATTTTTGTTCCTGTGGGTTTCAAAACATGGCCTACAGAGGCATTCTTTGATTCTAGAAGGTGGATTTTCAAAAATCTTCTCCTCTGAAACTACCAGGCCAAATATTTTGATACTTCACATAAATGATGACTGGGACCCCTTTATCAACGATCCTCATTTAATGTTGATCGAGTTGTAAACATGGCTGTAATTGCGGCTTATAGTTTCTATAGAAACCCTATGGGAAATCACATTTTCATCTTCTTTTCTGGAACTACTGAGCTGACGTGAATCAAACCTGGCAGGGATAATCTATGGGAGGTCTTCTACAAGTGCTCCTCATTTTTGTTAACGTGCATCGAAAAACATGGCTGACAGAAGCATTTTTAGCTCAACTTGACAAAGTCAAGCTGAGCTATTGCCATCGCTTCTCGTCCGTCGGCGTACGTATGTACGTACGTATGTATGTACGTACGTACGTTAGTACGTACGTCCACAATTTCCTTTGGCACACCTCACAGGTCGCATTTATGATCAGATTACTTTGAAACTTGGTATGCTTATTTGGGGTGACCTCTAGATGGGAGCTATCGATATTTTTATACTGTACCAATGACCCAGACATAGCTGGTGCTAACTCTTAAAATATAGGGCCAAACACAAATTTTGCCCCCCAATCCCCAAAATTTGCATCTAAAACTAAAGAAAACATGTCCTGAGAGGCCCTCCACACTTCGCCCCTACTGCGCATGCGCAGTGTCAAGGACGTTCCGAAATTGGCGCCATTTATCATTCTAAGTTTGGCCCTTCATCAGTTAACATCTGACTGATCTTTGTGCTTTTAAATCTCAGTTTAAATGATGCCAGACACATAAATATTAGTGAAATGGTGATTCTAAGAAGGATAGAAAAGGAGGAGAGGAAAAGAATGTGTGACAGAATATTATCAGGGCTGTAACTTAAAATTTTTTAATGAAATTATGTTAAGTTACCTATTTTCAAGGCAGCAGCCATTTTGTTGTCATTCTGATTATTTAGTTACACTGTTTTTTCAAGTGTTTTTCCTCTCTCCCTGTCCTTTAAGTTCCCCCTTGCTATTCTCCCATGCTTTTGGCATAATTTTTGTAATTATTATTACTAAAATTTCTTGGGAGTTTAGCTGAATAACAGAATGAATTCTGTTCTTTCCCCATGTTTACGTCTTCACCTACGGGTGGTTAGGCGTTGTGTTCTGCATCTACCATCTGATGTTCTGCAGTTTCTTCCCTGGAAGTCTCTGTTTTGCATCAGATGGTGTATTTTTGGTAACTGATTTCGGGCCTGGGTGCCTGGAGTCTTATTTTAGTGTTTTTACACTCATTGTTTACATTTACAACAGCCCTCTGTGTGAGGGGGGGATTTCTAAATAATAATATCTTTATGTTATTTTAATCATAACTAGATACATTATTATTGTTCGTAAGTGTTGAATAAATTGTTTAAAATATTTTTAAAATTTTTGTCCACACTTAGGCTTGGGATCCATTGGGGCTCAACGTTACTTTTCAGAAACTTGGGCTGTTCTGAAAAAATATTTTTTCAAAATATTTTGATTTCAATTATTTTTTCTATATTAATGGATCATATTATTATTATGTATTTTGATTGCCAGGGGTTAGTGCGAGTACCAGGACTTGTTTCTTTTCACATTGAAAGGATATTGATCAATTGTTTTAAGAGGAAGTCTTCCTCTGACCTTATTATCATTCTATATGTGGTCGGGTACTCGCATTAACTCCGGTTCTGTATCGTATGATTTCGATGACAATATGGGAAGCGTATGTCACGGTATGTTGTTGGGGATTTGGACACTCCGGTCCTTTCCCCGCAGGGTCACTCTACTTTATCAATTTCTATTTCAGACGATCAAGATTAGGGTGATATATCTGTGATGTCTTCCAACAGTGTGCCTCCGTCGTCACAATTAATGAAGGGCTAGCGGAAAAGTGCTCATGTAATACGCCAATTGCCTAAGAGGACCCTAGTAGGTTCGACGGCCTTTGACGTCCGCTAGCTCGCCTGGTGTAGCGTCCATTCACCGAATGGTTCGGCAGCCGGGTTCGTCCGTTGCGGTCTAGAAGGAATTTTGGGGTGATGCGAGCACTATAAAATTAACTTAATGCACACCCAGTGACGGCGGATCGGAGGGAGAACGGAGGAAGCCTTTTAGTCCGGTTCATAGCTCGTTCCGGTCCATCCGGACGGCAAGCGAGAGAGGCCCCTCTCTCGTTCAACAACATCTGGCCCCAGATGTTGTGGTACAAATGTGTCGTTAGCGGAGCATACGTCCGTCGCTCGGGACGCTCCGTTGTATAGGCAGTCCGCTGAGGCTGCTAAGGCTTCCTCTTCTCGTCAGCGCACACGACCGCACCTTGGCTGCGTGACCGCCGATATATTACCAGCTTCGCCGATCAAGGATTCTTCGGCGACCAGGTCACACCATCCGGCAGCCAGGGATTCGAGACCGATGGACTCCGGACGTTCGCATAGGAAAAGTATGCGGGAGCCATCTGATGCGGAGCTGCCCTCGGCGAAGCAGCGATAGTCTGTGCCTCCGCAGGTCTCGACGCCGGACATTCTTGTGCACATAGCACAGCTTATCGCAGCATCCCAGCAGCCGACAGGAACGGTGTCGGATCGAGAATTATCCGACAGTGCTGGGTCGGTAGGCGGGGACTCGAGGCCTGCAGACTCCGGACGTTCGCATAGGAAGTATGCGGGAGTCAACGTACACGGAGCTTCCAGCGGCAATGCATCGTAAGTCCGCTACTGCACAGGCCTCGGGAACGGACGTGCTTTCCTTATTAGTACAGTTTATCGCAGCATCCCAGCATCAACTGTATCTGCCGCATATATTTTATCCGACGATGCTGGGTCGGGACGCTCCGCGGAAGCGGGTACGGACGTCCGAAAGTTTCATCCGGTCCGACGGGATACCGAAAAGGATTCGGTGGATTTCAAGCTTTCCCTTTCGGAACAACATATGCTGCGATGCCGGATAAGAAACTGATAGCGTCGGTGGACTTAGAAATTTTTGGTTCGGTTCAGGGACATCGTCCCTCAGTTCCGACATAGTCCAATAATGTCACACAAACTTTCGAATTATTGAACGACGCTATATATATTATTATTTTATGCTTGCTATCCAAGCATTTCTGGTTTCTTGTTCGAAGAGTTATGGAGATGTCTTTCAAAGTGTGCCTCTGTCGTCATAGTTAATGAAGAGTTAGCGGCAATAAGTGCTCATGGAATATGTCTATCGCTTACGGAGTGACATTCGCTAGCTCACCCGGTGTAGCGTACATTCATCGAATGGTTCGGCTGCCGGGTTCGTCCGTTGCGGTTTAGGAAGGAGATTTGGGTGATGCGAGCACTTTAATTACTTTAGTACTCACCCAGTGACGGCAGATTGAGGACAGATCGGAGGAAGCCAACAACATAGGGGACCGCATGTTGTGGTTCAGATATTTTACATTCGGAGCATATGTCCGTTGCTCGGGACGCTCCGTTATATTGACAGTCCGAGAGACTGTCTTTAATGCTTCCTCATCCTCACAGCAGGGCACACGACCGCACATTGGCTACGTGACCTCGAGTATCCGATCAGTTTCGGCATTCAGTAATTCCACAGCGAATAGGTCGCGCCATCCGGTAGCCAAGGGACACGAGGCCTATACACTCCGTTCGCTCGCATATTGGAAGTATGCACGGGGTAACGATCTCGGAGCTTCCTGCGGCAATGCATCGTAAGACCGCTGCTCCTCAGGCCTCAGTGACGGACGTGCTATCCGAGTTAGCACAGTTGTTTCGCAGCATCCCAGCAATTGACGGTTTCTCGGTCGAATCAGGAATTATCCGACGGCGCTGGGTCGGTGCGGTCTGCGGTTGCATCAAGCTACGGACGACCGAATGCTTTATAGGGTCCGACAGGATGGCGAAAGGGATTCGAAAGATTTCGAGTTTTCCCTTTAGTAGTATCGGAAGATGCCTTTCATATCTTCTGGCATTTCTTCCAGTGATTATTTTTCGGACTTCATTGCTGCGATCTTGGATAAGAGACTTATAGCGTCATTGGACTCGGATTTTTCGATCGGTACAGGGACTTTGTCCCTGACTTACCGACGCAGTCCAATATTGTCATTACAACATGTGTTTTATTTTTCGACGCTATATATTTATATATATATACAAGCTTGCTACTAAGCATGATAGTTTAGTTTCTTGTCCGCGTGGCTCATTTCTGCCATTTTATCTTTTTTACATATAGTTTATTTTGGCAGAGCAGGGCATACCGAGAGTTCATATGCGTCTAGACGGTGTGATTAAAGACTGCATATATTCTTTTTCGCCGTTTATGTCTTTTCCAATTTCAATGTTGGGAACGACATTATGTATAGTAGACTTAACTTAGACGCTTTATTATACGTAATCCACCTTACTGAGGCGTTATCATTACGTCTTCAAGAAAAGATTTACGGGATATTATTCTCAATGTAATTTCTTTTGAGGGCAGTAGTTTGTTCACGTATAACTCCGCCCTTCAGTGGCTGATTGGAGTTGGTTAGACGTGATGCAGCCCTAGCTACATCCACGCGTGGATAGTAGGTTAAGAACTCTCTCAGAGTCGCTTCGTTCTCCGAGGAGCTTCTCTTCGACGGCAACTTTCCGGCAATCCATGAATTGCTTGATTTATACATTCTCTTGTCTATCTAGTGTTACAAGAGATTCAGACTGGGGCAAACATTCGGTGGTTGACTCAGAGAGTGCCGCCGCAGTTGCCGGACCCGAGTGTGGCTGTTATGACGGTTGCCAGTCAAACAGATTGGGATATATACTGATCCCTACGGATTCGAAGTGCCAGGGTCTTTGGGTTCCGCAGTCTTTTAGCTATCAGTTTAACTTCCGCGGAATAATGTTTTTTAGGCTTGCTTTATGTCATTGCATGAACATTATTCAGAAACGCATGCCCAAATTCCTGTCCTTTAATTCGACAGTAGTGGCGTATCTCCGGAACCAGGGAGGCACTCTTTCGTTTCCGTTATTCAATTTAATGGAAAGAATCCGTCTGTTGGTTATAGTACACCAAGTTCAGTTTTGGTCCGTCATATTCTGGGTCGTCTGATTGTTTTATCGCACTCCCGTTCTCTTACGGGTCGCTTGTTGCTGTCAGAATGGACTATCAACAAACAAGTATTCAATCAGATTTGCTATCTATGGGAGCGCCCAATGATGTTTTATTTATCACACAGCTTGCTAATCAATTGCAGACGTATGTGTTGGCCTGTCCAGATCTCTGAGCTAATACTGTTAACGCTCTATTGATCTATAGGACGGAATGATAGGATACGCGTATCCTCCGGCGCTGTTGTTTTAGCAGGTATTGCTAAGATAAACAACCACAATACATTTCTGTTGATAGCATCTCTATCTTCACAGAGATCATGAGTAATTTACTCTCTCGTCTACTGTGGATCTTAACGTGAAATCTTCCTCTATGTGAGGATCTTTTTTCACTGGGTAAATCGTGTCATCTTTATCACAACCAGCAAGGTCGCAACCTTCATGTATTCCGTTGTGTGGTCCGTATTGCATTGTAAGCACTGTACTGGACGAGCTTTGGACGCGATTTCTTACTATAGGAGATCCTCTTCTTCGCTATTCTATGCGACTAAAGTGGAGGCTCTTCCGTCGTGGTGTAGGGATCATTATGTTCATATGGTTGATCCCTCCATACTACTCATTGCTATTTTTTAGTATACTTGTTTCACAAGATCTACTGCAGCCTGTTGTTATTTAGGTTATAGGTTTATGTTACCTCATACCTATGCACTCTACGATAGTTTACAATTGAGTCTTTTGTCTCTTTATCTAAGTCAGTTAGTAACTTTTTGATAAATAGACTTAGAATCTTTAGATTAAATTCCTATACGGATTTTAACTTCAGGTTCTTATTTAGCTAAGTAATCATTTGAGCCTCTGGAAACAGTAGTTTTCAAATTCTGACCTTTTTTACAGTAATTCTGTTGGTTTCTCTTTTACTGTAGAGTCAGTGAGTTTCATGCACTATCGATGGATGATTTTCAATTTCATAGTTTCGGAATCAATACTTCCGTTACTATTTAGGTTGGATTGTTGCATAAGAGTTAGGCTCCTATTATCCGGAACCTATTATTTTAAGGTCCTTCCGTCTTCGTATGGGCATAGGCCTTTACTCTTTCCGGGTACAGTTTATGTATTATAAACAGATATCTGTTTATTACAAGGGCGTAAGCTTCTTCTGTCTTTGATGTCTAGTAGAAGGACGTTACGCTCCATTTTATTGTTAATGGATTCTATTAACTAGCGTACTGCTTATGGTATATCATTGGCTTAGCAGTTGTGCTTAAGATTTCGGCTCATGAAGTAAGAGTTCTTCTACTTCTTGGGCTTACATTAATAGTGTTGCTATTATAGATTTTTGAAGGCTGCTCATTGCGCTCAGCCATCCATTCATGAATTTTATCTCAGAAATATCGAGTCCATTTCTGGAGGCCTCTATTGTTAGGTCTATTATCTACTGCTCAGAATGTCATTCACTTAACAGTTGCTACTATAGCTAGGTAGGCTGTCTGTTTCGGCAGTGTCTCCGTTCGGCTGCCCTCTTCGCTCTGGGCTATTTGACCCAGGGCAAGAAAAAGGGGGGGGGGGGAGGGTGTTCCCTTGGGTCACCTGTTTTTACTATGAAAACAAGGGGATACCTCCTCCGGAGTTAGTAATTCTGAGCTGTTATTGGGATGGTTGTTTAGTGAGAAGTTTAAGTTTATAAAATTCATTCAAGTCTTAGTTTTTAAAGTATAGCTTTTGAATATTGCATATGTCAACGGACATGATTATGCAATTCTCACACACTTTTAGGAGTATAAGAGTCTCTATTCTCTAGACTTACTTTATTATTGGCTTACTTTAAAAATTATTAGTATAAGGATTTTTGGATATTAATAGAGTACATGGATGTATGAAGCTCAATTTTTGGAAGGTGTTGTATCTTTCTAATTTATCATAAATAAGAAAGATACATGTAAGGCCTATTACTTCTTTTCCCTACAGGGGATGACTCTATTTTATTTTATTGAGCGTATTCCATTTTGCTCTATGTCCTTGGCCCTCCAGCCTTTTTACTATTCAGCTATGTCTGGGTCATTGGTACAGTATAAAAATGTTAAAAAATTTATAGTAATTTATATATTTTTTATACTTACCAATGACCCAGACGGGGATGGCCCTCCCAGGAGTTGGGAACTCTTGCCTCCCCGCTGAGTACATAGCGCTTACCAGGCACTGGTTATTAGAATGATAAATGGCGCCAATTTCGGAACGTCCTTGACACTGCGCATGCGCAGTAGGGGCGAAGTGTGGAGGGCCTCT
Organism: Pictodentalium vernedei; assembly: GCA_031216915.1. Lineage (NCBI taxonomy): Eukaryota > Metazoa > Mollusca > Scaphopoda > Dentaliida > Dentaliidae > Pictodentalium > Pictodentalium vernedei. The sequence goes on from CM062297.1 coordinate 261,220,180, forward strand.
CAGGACATGTTTTCTTTAGTTTTAGATGCAAATTTTGGGGATTGGGGGGCAAAATTTGTGTTTGGCCCTATATTTTAAGAGTTAGCACCAGCTATGTCTGGGTCATTGGTAAGTATAAAAAATATATAAATTACTATAAATTTTTTAACTTTCTTCAATTTCCGTAAAAAAATGTTGCCGCGGCCAACGTTCTTAGAACTTAGTTTAGTCAAACCACAATATTTCCCTTTGGCACACCCTGCAGGGCACATTTATGATTTGATTGCTTTGAAACCTGGTATGCTTATTTAGGGTGACCTCCAGATGGGAGCTATCGATTTTCTTCAATTTCCGGCAAAAAATGTTGCCACGGCCAATGTTCCTAGCACTTAGTTTAGTCAGACCTCAATATTTCCCTTTGGCACACCCTACAGGGCACATTTATGATCAGATTGCTTTGAAACCTGGTATGCTTGTTTGGGGAGACCTCTAGATGGGAGCTATCGATTTTCTTCAATTTCTGTCAAAAAATGTTGCCGCGGCCAACGTTCTTAGAACTTAGTTTAGTCAGAAGACTCAATATTTCCCTTTGGCACACCCTACAGGGTACATTTATGATCGGATTGCTTTGAAACCTGGCATGCTTGTTTGGGGTGACCTCTAGATGGGAGCTATCGATTTTCTTCAATTTCCGTCAAAAAATGTTGCCGTGGCCAACGTTCTTAGAACTTAGTTTAGTCAAACCTCAATATTTCCCTTTGGCACACCCTACAGGGCACATTTATGATCAGATTGCTTTGAAACCTGGTATGCTTGTTTGGGGAGACCTCTAGATAGGAGCTATCGATTTTCTTCAATTTCTGTCAAAAAATGTTGCCGCAGCCAACGTTCTTAGAACTTAGTTTAGTCAGAAGACTCAATCTCAATATTTCCCTTTGGCACACCCTACAGGGCACATTTATGATCGGATTGCTTTGAAACCTTTCATGCTTGTTTGGGGTGACCTCTAGATGGGAGCTATCGATTTTCTTCAATTTCCATCAAAAAATGTTGCCGCAGCCAACATTCTTAGAACTTAGTTTAGTCAGACCACAATATTTCCCTTTGGCTCACCCTACAGGGCACATTTATGATTAGATTGCTTTGAAACCTGGTATGCTTATTTAGGGTGACCTCCAGATGGGAGCTATCGATTTTCTTCAATTTCCGGCATAAAATGTTGCCACGGCCAACGTTCCTAGAACTTAGTTTAGTCAGACCTCAATATTTCCCTTTGGCACACCCTACAGGGCACATTTATGATCAGATTGCTTTGAAACCTGGTATGCTTGTTTGGGGAGACCTCTAGATGGGAGCTGTCGATTTTCTTCAATTTCTGTCAAAAAATGTTGCCGCGGCCAACGTTCTTAGAATTTAGTTTAGTCAGAAGACTCAATATTTCCCTTTGGCACACCCTACAGGGTACATTTATGATCGGATTGCTTTGAAACCTGGCATGCTTGTTTGGGGTGACCTCTAGATGGGAGCTATCTATCGATTTTCTTCCATTTCCATCAAAAAATGTTTTCACAGCCAACATTCTTAGAACTTAGTTTAGTCAGACCTCAATATTTCCCTTTGGCACACCCTACAGGGCACATTTATGATCGGATTGCTTTGAAACCTTTCATGCTTGTTTGGGGTGACCTCTAGATGGGAGCTATCGATTTTCTTCAATTTCCATCAAAAAATGTTGCTGCAGCCAACATTCTTAGAACTTAGTTTAGTCAGACCACAATATTTCCCTTTGGCTCACCCTACAGGGCACATTTATGATTAGATTGCTTTGAAACCTGGTATGCTTATTTACGGTGACCTCTAGATGGGAGCTATCGATTTTCTTCCATTTACGTCAAAAAATGTTGCCACGGCCAACGTTCTTAGAATTTAGTCTAGTCAGACCACAATATTTCCCTTTTATACACCCTACAGGGCACATTTATGATCGGATTGCTTTGAAACCTGGCATACTTGTTTGGGGAGGCCTCTAGATGGGAGCTATCGATTTTCTTTGGTTTCTGTCAAAAAATGTTGCCACTGGCAAAAAAAATGACATTGGTACCAATGATCTTCAGTTTTGCCATTTCATTTATAACTTACCAAGTTCAAGTTTGTCAAGTTGAGCTACAGTGTCATTGACACTTTCATTTTGATTCTTATTGGTGAATTTTAAAAAATCTTCTCTGAAACCACAAGGCCAAATGTTTTGAAACTTTGCATGGTGCATGGTTGATGACTTGGACACCCTCTACCAAAGTTCCTCATTTAATGTTGATCGTGTTGCAAACATGGCCACAATTGTGGCTTATAGTTACTATAGAAAACCCTATGTGAAATCACATTTTCACCTTCTCTCTGGAACTACTGAGCTGACGTGAACCAAACTTGGCAGGAATGGTCTGTAGGAGGCCCTCTACAAACTATCCTCTTTTTGTTTCCGTTAGTTGGAAAATGTGGCCACCAGAGACATTCTCTGATTCTGATTTATGGATTTTGCAAAAATATTCCCCTCTAAAACTACAAAGTCAAATGTTTTGAAACTTCACGTGATTGAGGACTGGGACACCTTCTACCAATGATCCTCATGTAATGTTGATGTAATGATGCAAACATGGCCACAATTGCAGCTCATAGTTACCATGGAAAGCCTCTGGGAAATCACATTTTTAGCTCAACTTGACAAAGTCAAGCTGAGCTATTGCCATCACTTCTCGTCCGTCCGTCGGCGTACGTACGTACGTACGTTAGTACGTACGTCCACAATTTCCTTTGGCACACCTCACAGGTCGCATTTATGATCAGATTACTTTGAAACTGGGCATGCTTGTTTGGGGTGACCTCTAGATGGGAGCTATCGATTTTCTTCAATTTCCGTCAAAAAATGTTGCCGCGGCCAACGTTCTTAAAACTTATTTTAATCAAACCACAATATTTCCCTTTGGCACACCCTACAGGGCACATTTATGATTTGATTGCTTTGAAACCTGGTATGCTTATTTAGGGTGACCTCTAGATGGGAGCTATCGATATTTTTATACTGTACCAATGACCCAGACATAGCTGGTGCTAACTCTTAAAATATAGGGCCAAACACAAATTTTGCCCCCCAATCCCCAAAATTTGCATCTAAAACTAAAGAAAACATGTCCTGAAAGGCCCTCCACACTTCGCCCCTACTGCGCATGCGCAGTGTCAAGGACGTTCCGAAATTGGCGCCATTCATTATTCTAAGTTTGGCCCTTCATCAGTTAACATCTGACTGATCTTTGTGCTTATAAATCTCAGTTTAAATGATGCCAGACACATAAATATTAGTGAAATGGTGATTCTAAGGAGGATAGAGAAGGAGGAGAGGAAAGGAATGTGTGACAGAATATTATCAGGGCTGTAACTTAAAATTTTTTAATGAAATTATGTTAAGTTACCTATTTTCAAGGCAGCAGCCATTTTGTTGTCATTCTGATTATTTAGTTACACTGTTTTTTTAAGTGTTTTCCTCTCTCCCTGTCCTTTAAGTTCCCCCTTGCTATTCTCCCATGCTTTTGGCATAGTTTTTGTAATTATTATTACTAAATTTTCTTGGGAGTTTTAGCTGAATAACAGAATGAATTCTGTTCTTTCCCCATGTTTACGTCTTCACCTACGGGTGGTTAGGCGTTGTGTTCTGCATCTACCATCTGATGTTCTGCAGTTTCTTCCCTGGAAGTCTCTGTTTTGCATCAGATAGTGTATTTTTGGTAACTGATTTCGGGCCTGGGTGCCTGGAGTCTTATTTTAGTGTTTTTACACTCATTGTTTACATTTACAACAGCCCTCTGTGTGAGGGGGGGATTTCTAAAAAATAATATCTTGATGTTATTTTAATCATAACTAGATACATTATTATTGTTCGTAAGTGTTGAATAAATTGTTTAAAATATTTTTAAAATTTTTGTCCACACTTAGGCTTGGGATCCATTGGGGCTCAACGTTACTTTTCAGAAACTTGGGCTGTTCTGAAAAAATATTTTTTCAAAATATTTTGATTTCAATTATTTTTTCTATATTAATGGATCATATTATTATTATGTATTTTGATTGCCAGGGGTTAGTGCGAGTACCAGGACTTGTTTTCTTTTCACATTGAAAGGATATTGATCAATTGTTTTAAGAGGAAGTCTTCCTCTGACTTTATTATCATTCTATATGTGGTCAGTGTACTCGCATTAACTCCTGTTCTGTATCGTATGATTTCGATGACAATATGGGAAGCGTATGTCACGGTATGTTGTTGGGGATTTGGACACTCCGGTCGTTTCCCCGCAGGGTCACTCTACTTTATCAATTTCTATTTCAGACGATCAAGATTAGGGTGATGTATCTGTGATGTCTTCCAACAGTGTGCCTCCGTCGTCACAATTAATGAAGGGCTAGCAGAAAAGTGCTCATGTAAATACGCCAATTGCCTAAGAGGACCCTAGTAGGTTCGATGGCCTTTGACGTCCGCTAGCTCGCCCGGTGTAGTGTCCATTCACCGAATGGTTTGGCAGCCGGGTTCGTCCGTTGCGGTCTAGAAGGAATTTTGGGGTGATGCGAGCACTATAAATTAACCTAATGCACACCCAGTGACGGCGGATCGGAGGGAGAACGCAGGAAGCCTTTTAGTCCGGTTCATAGCTCGTTCCGGTCCATCCGGACGGCAATCGAGAGAGGCCCCTCTCTCGTTCAACAACATCTGGCCCCAGATGTTGTGGTACAAAATGTGTCGCAAGCGGAGCATACGTCCGTCGCTCGGGACGCTCCGTTGTATAGGCAGTCCGCTGAGACTGCTAAGGCTTCCTCTTCTCGTCAGCGCACACGACCGCACCTTGGCTGCGTGACCGCCGATATATTCCAGCTTCGCCGATCAAGGATTCTTCGGCGACCAGGTCACACCATCCGGTAGCCAGGGACACGAGGCCTGCAGACTCCGGACGTTCGCATAGGAAGTGTGCGGGAGTCAACGTACACGGAGCTTCCGGCGGCAATGCATCGTAAGACCGCTACTGCACAGGCCTCGGGAACGGAGTGCTTTCCTTAATAGCACAGTTTATCGCAGCATCAACTGAATCTGTCGCATATATTTTATCCGACGATGCTGGGTCGGGACGCTCCGCGGAAGCGGGTACGGACGTCCGAAAGTTTCATCCGGTCCGACGGGATACCGAAAGGGATTCGGAGGATTTCGAGCTTTCCCTTTCGGAACAACATATGCTGTTGTGTATGTCATCTGACTTGGTCTTCTACAGCTTCTTTCGTCGGACCAGAATGCTGCGATGCCGGATAAGAAACTGATAGCGTCGGTGGACTTAGAAAATTTTGGTTCGGTTCAGGGACATCGTCCCGCAGTTCCGACATAGTCCAATAATGTCACACAAACTTTCGAATTATTGAACGACGCTATATATATTATTATTTTATGCTTGCTAACCAAGCATTTCTGGTTTCTTGTTCGAAGAGTTATGGAGATGTCTTTCAAAAGTGTGCCTCTGTCGTCATAGTTAATGAAGAGTTAGCGGCATTAAGTGCTCATGGAATATGTCTATCGCCTACGGAGTGACATTCGCTAGCTCACCCGGTGTAGCGTACATTCATCGAATGGTTCGGCTGCCGGGTTCGTCCGTTGCGGTCTAGGAAGGAGATTTGGGTGATGCGAGCACTTTAATTACTTTAGTACTCACCCAGTGACGGCAGATTGAGGACAGATCGGAGGAAGCCTGTTAGTCCGGTTCCTGGCTTGTCCAGGTCCGTCCGGGCTGTGAGCGAGAGAGGTCCCTCTCTCGCCCAACAACATAGGGGACCGCATGTTGTGGTTCAGATATTTTACATTCGGAGCATATGTCCATTGGTTGGGACGCTCCGTTATATTGACAGTCCGAGAGACTGTCTTTAATGCTTCCTCATCCTCACAGCAGGGCACACGACCGCACATTGGCTACGTGACCTCGAGTATCTGATCAGTTTCGGCATTCAGTGATTCCACGGCGAATAGGTCGTGCCATCCGGTAGCCAAGGGACACGAGGCCTATACACTCCGTTCGCTCGCATATTGGTAGTATGCATGGGGTAACGATCACGGAGCTTCCAGCGGCAATGCATCGTAAGACCGCTTCTCTTCTCCTCAGGCCTCAGTGACGGACATGCTATCCGAGTTAGCACAGTTGTTTCGCAGCATCCCAGCTATTGACAGTTTCTCGGTCGAATCAGGAATTATCCGACGGCGCTGGGTCGGTGTGGTCCGCGGTTGCATCAGGTACGGACGACCGAACGCTTTATAGGGTCCGACAGGATGGCGAAAGGGTTCGAAAGATTTCGAGTTTTCCCTTTAGTAGTATCGGAAGATGCCTTTCATATCTTCTGGCATTATCTTCCAGTGATTATTATTCGGACTTCATTGCTGCGATCTTGGATAAGAGACTTATAGCGTCATTGGACTCGGATTTTTCGATCGGTTCAGGGACATTGTCCCTGACTTACCGACGCAGTCCAATATTGTCATTACAACATGTGTTTTATTTTTCGACGCTATATATATATATATAAGCCTGCTACTAAGCATGATAGTTTAGATTCTTGTCCGCGTTGCTCATTTCTGCCATTTTATCATTTATACAAATAGTTTATTTTGGCAGAGCAGGGCATACCGAGAGTTCATATGCGTCTAGACGGTGTGATTAAAGACTGCATATATTCTTTTTCGCCGTTTATGTCTTTTCCAATTTCAATGTTGGGAACGACATTATGTATAGTAGACTTAACTTAGACGCTTTATTATAAGTAATCCGCCTTACTGAGGCGTTATCATTACGTCTTCAAGAAAAGATTTACGGGATATTATTCTCAATGTAATTTCTTTTGAGGGCAGTAGTTTGTTCACGTATAACTCCGCCCTTCAGTGGCTGATTGGAGTTAGTTAGACGTGACACAGCCCTAGCTACATCCACACGCGTGGATAGTAAGGTTAAGAACTCTCTCAGAGTCGCTTCGTTCTCGGAGGAGCTTCTCTTCGACGGCAACTTTTCGGCAATCCATGAATTGCTCGATTTACACGTTCTCTTGTCTATCTAGTGTTACAAGAGATTCAGACTGGGGCAAACATTCGGTGGTTGACTCAGAGAGTGCCACCGCAGTTGCCGGACCCGAGTGTGGCTGTTATGACGGTTGCCAGTCAAACAGATTGGGATATAATACTGATCCCTACGGATTCGAAGTGCCAGGGTCTTTGGGTTCCGCAGTCTTTTAGCAATCAGTTTTCTTCCGCGGAATAATGTTTTTTAGGCTTGCTTTATGTCATTGCATGAACATTATTCAGAAACGCATGCCCAAAATTCCTGTCCTTTAATTCGACAGTAGTGGCGTATCTCCGGAACCAGGGAGGCACTCTTTCGTTTCCGTTATTCAATTTAATGGAAAGAATCCGTCTGTTGGTTATAGTACACCAAGTTCAGTTTTGGTCCGTCATATTCCGGGTCGTCTGATTGTTTTATCGGACTCCCGTTCTCTTACGGGTCGCTTGTTGCTGTCAGAATGGACTCTCAACAAACAAGTATTCAATCAGATTTGCTATCTATGGGAGCGCCCAATGATGATTTATTTATGACACAGCTTGCTAATCTATTGCAGACGTATGTGTTGGCTTGTCCAGATCTCTGAGCTAGTATTGTTAACGCTCTATTGATCTATAGGACGGAATGATAGGATACGCGTATCCTCTGGCGCTGTTGTTTTAGCAGGTATTGCTAAGATAAACAACCACAATACATTTCTGTTGATAGCATCTCTATCTTCACAGAGATCATGAGTAATTTACTCTCTTGTCTACTGTGGGTCTTAATGTGAAATCTTCCTCTATGTGAGGATCTTTTTCACTGGGTAAATCGTGTCATCTTTATCACAACCAGCAAGGTCGCAACCTTCATGTATTCCGTTGTATGGTCCGTATTGCATTATAAGCACTGTACTGGACGAGCTTTGGACGCGATTTCTTACTATAGGAGATCCTCTTCTTCGCTATTCTATGCGGCTAAAGTGGAGGCTCTTCCGTCGTTGGTGTAGGGATCATTATGTTTATATTGTTGATCCCTCCATACTACTCATTGCTATTTTTTAGTATACTTGTTTCACAAGATCTACTGCAGCCTGTTATTATTTAGGTTATAGGTTTATGTTACCTCATACCTATGCACTCTACGATAGTTTACAATTGAGTCTTTTGTCTCTTTATCTAAGTCAGTTAGTAACTTTTTGATAAATAGACTTAGAATCTTTAGATTAAATTCCTATACGGATTTTAACTTCGGTTCTTATTTAGCTAAGTAATCATTTGAGCCTCTGAAAACAGTAGTTTTCAAATTCTGACCTTTTAGACAGTAATTCTGTTGGTTTCTCTTTTACTGTAGAGTCAGTGAGTTTCATGCACTATCGATGGATGATTTTCACTTTCACAGTTTCGGAATCAATACTTCCGTTACTATTTAGGTTGGATTGTTGCATAAGAGTTAGGCTCCTATTATCCGGAACCTATTATTTTAAGGTCCTTCCGTCTTCGTATGGGCATAGGCCTTTACTCTTTCCGGGTACAGTTTATGTATTTATAAACAGATATCTGTTTATTACAAAGGGCGTAAGCTTCTTCTGTCTTTGATGTCTAGTAGAAGGACGTTACGCTCCATTTTTTTGTTAATGGATTCTATTAACTATCGGTACTGCTTATGGTATATCATTGACTTAGCAGTTGTGCTTAAGATTTCGGCTCATGAAGTAAGAGTTCTTCTACTTCTTGGGCTTACATTAATAGTGTCGCTATTATAGATTTTTGAAGGCCGCTCATTGCGCTCAGCCATCCACATTCATGAATTTTATCTCAGAAATATCGAGTCCATTTCTGGAGGCCTCTATTGTTAGGTCTATTATCTACTGCTCAGAATGTCATTCACTTAACAGTTGCTACTATAGCTAGGTAGGCTGTCTGTTTCGGCAGTGTCTCCGTTCGGCTGCCCTCTTCGCTCTGGGCTATTTGACCCAGGGCAAGAAGAAGGGGGGGGGGGGGGGAGGGTGTTCCCTTGGGTCACCTGTTTTACTATGAAAACAAGGGGATACCTCCTCCGGAGTTAGTAATTCTGAGCTGTTATTGGGATGGTTGTTTAGTGAGAAGTTTAGGTTTTTAAAATTCATTCAAGTCTTAGTTTTTAAAGTATAGCTTTTGAATATTGCATATGTCAACGGACATGATTATGCAATCCTCAGACACTTTTAGGAGTATAAGAGTCTCTATTCTCTAGACTTACTTTATTTATTGGCTTACTTTAAAAATTATTAGTATAAGGATTATATTGGATATTAATAGAGTACATGGATGTATGAAGCTCAATTTTGGAAGGTGTTGTATCTTTCTAATTTATCATAAATAAGAAAGATACATGTAAGGCCTATTACTTCTTTTTCCCTACAGGGGATGACTCTATTTTATTTTATTGAGCGTATTCCATTTTGCTCTATGTCCTTGGCCCTCCAGCCTTTTTACTATTCAGCTATGTCTGGGTCATTGGTACAGTATAAAAATGTTAAAAAATTTATAGTAATTTATATATTTTTTATACTTACCAATGACCCAGACGGGGATGGCCCTCCCAGGAGTTGGGAACTCTTGCCTCCCCGCTGAGTACATAGCGCTTACCAGGCACTGGTTATTAGAATGATTAATGGCGCCAATTTCGGAACGTCCTTGACACTGCGCATGCGCAGTAGGGGCGAAGTGTGGAGGGCCTTTCAGGACATGTTTTCTTTAGTTTTAGATGCAAATTCTGGGGATTGGGGGGCAAAATTTGTGTTTGGCCCTATATTTTAAGAGTTAGCACCAGCTATGTCTGGGTCATTGGTAAGTATAAAAAATATATAAATTACTATAAATTTTTTAACTTTCTTCAATTTCCGGCAAAAAATGTTGCCACGGCCAACGTTCGTAGAACTTAGTTTAGTCAGACCTCAATATTTCCCTTTGGCACACCCTACTGGGCACATTTATGATCAGATTGCTTTGAAACCTGGTATGCTTGTTTGGGGAGACCTCTAGATGGGGGCTATCGATTTTCTTCAATCTCTGTCAAAAAATGTTGCCGCGGCCAACGTTCTTAGAACTTAGTTTAGTCAGAAGACTCAATATTTCCCTTTGGCACACCCTACAGGGCACATTTATGATCGGATTGCTTTGAAACCTTTCATGCTTGTTTGGGGTGACCTCTAGATGGGAGCTATCAATTTTCTTCAATTTCCATCAAAAAATGTTGCCGCAGCCAACATTCTCAGAACTTAGTTTAGTCAGACCACAATATTTCCCTTTGGCTCACCCTACAGGGCACATTTGTGATTAGATTGCTTTGAAACCTGGTATGCTTATTTACGGTGACCTCTAGATGGGAGCTATCGATTTTCTTCCATTTCCGTCAAAAAATGTTGCCACGGCCAACGTTCTTAGAATTTAGTCTAGTCAGACCACAATATTTCCCTTTTATACACCCTACAGGGCACAACTATGATCGGATTGCTTTGAAACCTGGCATACTTGTTTGGGGAGGCCTCTAGATGGGAGCTATCGATTTTCTTCGGTTTCTGTCAAAAAATGTTGCCACTGGCAAAAAGAATGACATTGGTACCAATGATCTTCAATTTTGCCATATCATTTATAACTTACCAAGTTCAAGTTTGTCAAGTTGAGCTACAGTGTCATTGACACTTTCATTATATGTAGTTCCAGGTGAGCGATTACAGGCTCTTCAGAGCCTCTAGTTTTTGGTGTGAATTCTGCTCCAGCAAATATATGTAGTATTTGCAAATCTATACTAGCTAGAACTATTTTTTTCAGTGTTAACACTGCTCCAGCAAATATATGTAGTATTTGGGCATCCACACTGACTAGAACTAGTTTTTTTTAGCTCACCTGAGCACAGCTCAAGAGGAGCTTTGCTAATCACTTTCTGTTCGTCGTCTGTCAGCCATCGTCTGTCCGGCGTTAACTTTACATTATCGACTTCTTCTCACAAACTATCCAACCAAATTGAACCAAATCTGGTGTGCATGTTCCCTATCACATGTCAATTCAAATTTGTTCAAATCAAGTTGACCCGCCCCTTGATAGGGCCATGCCCAAAAAGTGAGCCTAAATCTTTAAAAATCTTCTTCTCATGAACCAGATGTAGCAGAGACTTGATATTAGGTGTGCAGCTTCCTTTTGGGGTGTAGACTCAGATTTGTTCAAGAGAAGTTCTAGGGGCTATATTCGCCATCGTTATGGGAGGGGCAAGAATTTTTGCCGTGCCCAAAATTTCTATATTTTTATACTCTACCAATGACCCAGACTTAGCTGGTGCTAACTCCACAAAAACCAGGGCCAAACACAAATTTTGCCCCCCAATCCCCAAAATTTGCATCCAAAACAAAAAGAAATCATGTCCTAAAGGACTTCCATAGTACGACTCTACTGCGCATGCGCAGTGACGCAGTCGTCCCGAAATTGGCGCCAAATATCATTCTCTGTTTGGCCCTTCATCAGTCAACATCTCACTGATCTTTGTGCTTGTAAATCTCAGTTTAAAGGATGCCAGACACGTAATTTTTGGAGAAAATGTGATTCTAAGGAGGATAGAAGGAGGAGAGGAAAAAAGAAGTGGCAAAAAATAATCAGGGCTGTACTTAAAATTTTTTGTTGAAATTATGTTAAGTTGCCTATTTTCGAGGCATGGGCCTCTTGTTGTCATTCTTGCTAATTGTTGCACTGCTTATTCAGTGTTTCCTCTCCCCTAGCCTTCTAAAGTCCCCCCTTGCAATTCTCCCATGCTTTTGGCATATTTTTGAGAAGTTTCATTTCTAAAATTTCCTGGGAGAGTTGCTTGGTTACAGAATGTTTTCTGTTATTTTCCCCATAGTTACGTTTTCACCCATGGGTGTATAACGTTTGTGTTCTGCATCTTCCATCTGATGTTCTGCAGATTCTCCCCTGGGAGTCTCTGTTTTGCATCAGATAGAGTGTAATTGATGACTGATTCCGGGCCAGTTTTTTCAGTGCCTGGAGTCATGTTTTCTAGTGTGTTTACACTGTTTGTTTTCATTGGCAACAGCCTTTTTTGAGGGGGGCTGTTTGCCTTTGTGGTAGTTTATCTCATTATAAGATACATTTATATTATCCGAAAGTGTCTCATTAATTATTTTAAATAATTTTAAAATTTTTGACCACACTTTGCCATCGGATCCATCGGGGCTCAACGTTACTTTTCAGCAACTTGGGCTTCTCTGAAAAAATATTTTTTCAAAATTATTTTGTTTTGCAATTGTTTTTTCATTTATTAATGGATCATGTTATTATGTATCTTTGTGTCAGGGGTTTTTGCGAGTAACTAGGACTTATTGTTGTTCTTTCACAATGAAGGGACATTGTTCAAATTGTAATAGGAAGAAATCTTCCTCTGACTTTCATGATCATTGTATTAATTGTAGTCAGTGTTCTCGCATTAATCCCTGTCCTATATGTGAACATTGGGATGAGAAACATTGGAAACGTGTGTCACGATATGTTGTTTCTGGAGAAAGAGCGATGCCGGCTCTTTCTCCACAAGGTCACTCTACTCTCTCAGTTTCTATTTCAGAGGAACCAGAACAGGGTGATGTTTCCATGTTATCTTCTTCAAGTGTGCGTCCGTCGTCACAAATAAATTCAGAGCTAGCGGCAAAAGTGCTCATGGAGATTAGACAAATGTCGTCCGCTAGCTCGCCCAGTGTAGCGTCCATTCACCGAATGGTTCGGCAGCCGGGTTCGTCCGATGCGGTCCAAGAGGAAATTTTGGGTGATGCGAGCACTATAAAAATAATAGATGCACACCCAGTGACGGCGGATAGTGAACGAGACCGGAGGAAGCCTTTTAGTCCGGTTCCTAGCTCGTCCAGGTCCAGCCGGGCCGCGAGCGAGAGAGGCCCCTCTCTCGTACAACAACATCTGGGACCAGATGTTGTGGTACAAAATGTGTCTTTAGCGGAGCATACGTCCGTCGCTCGGGACGCTCCGTTGTATAAGCAGTCCGCAGAGACTGTTAAGGCTTCCTCTTCTCGTCGGCGCACACGACCGCACCTTGGCTGCGTGACCTCCGATATTTTGCCAGCTTCGCCGATGAAGGATTCTTCGGCGACCAGGTCACACCATCCGGCAGCCAGGGATTCGAGACCGATGGACTCCGGACGTTCGCATAGGAAAAGTATGCGGGAGCCATCTGATGCGGAGCTGCCCTCGGCGAAGCAGCGAAAGACCGCGCCTCCGCAGGTCTCGACGTCGGACATTCTAGTGCAGATAGCACAGCTTATCGCAGCATCCCAGCAGCCGACAGAAACGGTGTCGGATCGAGAATTATCCGACGGCGCTGGGTCGGTACGCTCCGCCGAAGCATCGGGGGCGGACGACCGGGAACATCGGGAGGTCCGACCGGATGGTGAAAGGGATACGGATGAATTGGAGCTATCCCTTTCGGAACAACATAAAGCTGCCGTGGACTTCATCCGGCACTTTCTTCCTCAAGTTGTTCCGTTCGGCCAGACTGCTGCGCTTCCGGACAGGAGAATTATAGCGTCATTGGACTCTGAATTTTTTGAGCGGTTCAGGGACATCGCTCCCGAGTTTCCGTCGCAGTCCAATAATGTTGCAATAACATTTGAATTATTGAACGACGCTATTTTTAAACTTGCTTCCAGGACGGGGAAAGCAGGTTTCTTGTCCGCAAATACTCTCAACCTGCCTTTCATTAATGCAAGGAATAAATTCGACCTGGCAGGTCAGGGTATACCGAGAGTTCCCCTGCGTATGGACGACGAGGCGGAAGACTTAGAGCTATCATTACCGTCGTCAGCTTCTATTCCAACCGCAGTGTTGGAAACAGCTATTGCGTCCAACAGAGCCAATTTAGATGCCTTATCTTACGCAGATCACCTTACTAAGGCGTTATCACTGCGCCTTCAAGGGGAAGAGTTTCAGGATATACAATCCTCTTTAAGACTTCTTTCAAGGGCAGTAGCTTATTCCACGTGTAACTCCGCCCTTTCAGTGGCAAATCTGGAGTTGGTTAGACGTGACGCAGCCCTGGCTACATCCACACTAGTGGATTCTAAGGTGAAGAACTCTCTTAGAGTCGCTTCGGTCTCAGGAGATCTTCTCTTTGACGGCAAGCTTTCCGCTATTTATGATAATATTAAAAAGAAAGCTAGTGATTCTCTGTTGTTCAGATCCGCTCCTAAAAGGTCGGATACAGCAGACACGAATAAGGCGGGCACTTCTGGGTCTTATGCGCCCAAGAGAGGTTCCTATAGAGGTTCCGGTACGTCCTCTGGCTCTTATTCGAGAGACCGTCAGGATAGCGACTCTCGTTCGGGACGTCCTTCAGGCCGGGACAATCGGTCGGACGCCCCGAGGTCAACGAGGCGAGGTGCGGGTCGTGGAAGACGTGGTTTCTCCTACCGCAGGCCTCGCAGATCCAGGAGGTGATGGCTTAAACCTCTATCGCGTTCCGGTTGGCGGAAGGTTGTCGAGTTTTTCTCAAGAGTGGGCGTCGATTACGGACGACCCGTGGGTGAGAGGAGTGACTTCGGAAGGTCTAAAGATATCCTTCAAACGAAAGCCTCCATTAACTCGAAGTCCAAAGTGGACTCATCTTCCGTCAAATCCTCAGAAAAGAGACGCTCTGGTATCAGAGGTGCAGTCTCTTTTAATGAAGAACGTGGTAGAGGTCGTAGAAAACCAGGAATCGCTGGGATTCTACAGCCATCTGTTTCTGGTTCCGAAACCAGACGGCTCGTTCCGTCCAGTCATAGATTTGAGCTGGATAAACAAGCTGATCGTCGCTCCGAAGTTTTATATGGAGACGATTCGATCGGTCAGAGCGAGTATTCGGGTGAACGATTATGCAACGAGCATAGATCTCAAAGATGCGTACTTTCACGTCATGGTACATCCGACATTCCGAAAGTATCTACGCTTCGCAGTCCTAGGAGTGGTGTATCAGTTCCGGGCCATGTGCTTCGGATTGAATCTAGCACCCTGGGCTTTCACTCGGGTAATGAACTCGGTAATGATCTACTTCCGAGCTCATTCGTCTGCGGTAACGTCGGCCTACCTGGACGACATTCTTCAGAGGTACGGCAACGAGTTAACGCTTCAGAACGATGTTCAGAATCTTCTTCTATTGCTCCGACGTCTCGGTTTCATAGTAAACGAGGAGAAGTCGGATCTGGTGCCGTCCAAGTCATTCACTCATCTGGGAATGAGCTTCGAGACGCACAACAATCTCGTTCGTCTGCCGTTAACCAGAGCGAAATTAGTCAGTTGTTATGCTCGCTATTGTCTGAATGCAGACAAAGTCACGGCGAGAGAATTTATGAGACTGATAGGTCTGTGCGGAGCCGCCGCGGATCTCATTCCGATGGGACGGCTACGCACACGGCCTCTTCAAATTTTCCTGACTCAGAATTGGAGTGTGAAAATTCATTCGCTCGATGTAGACGTTCTCTTGTCAGATCAAGTGAAACAAGAGATTCAGACTTGGGCAAACATTCAGTGGTTAACTCAAGGAGTTCCGCTGCAGTTGCCGGATCCGAGTTTTACCATTATGACGGATGCCAGTCAAACAGGTTGGGGTGCATCATTAATCCCAACGGATTCGAGATGCCAGGGTCTTTGGGATCCGCAATTCCTGTGCAAGCACATAAACATCAAGGAAATGATGTCAATTTGGCTTGCGTTACGTCACTGGATGGACATTATTCACGATGCTCATGTCCAAATCCTATCCGACAATACGACAGTAATGGCGTATATACGGAATCAGGGAGGCACTCATTCAGTTCCGTTGTTCAATCTAACGGAAAGAATCCTTCTGTTTGCGTTGGAACATCACGTTCTTCTTTCGGTCCGTCACATACCGGGTCGTCTGAATGTGCTAGCAGACTCCCTTTCACGAAAGGGTCGCTTGTTGCCGTCGGAGTGGACTCTCAACAAACAAGTATTCAATCAGATTTGCTACCAATGGGAACGGCCAATGATAGACTTATTTGCGACACATCTCAACAATCAGTTGCAGACGTATGTGTCCCCGTGTCCGGATCCAAGAGCATTTGCAGTAGACTCTCTGTCGATCCCTTGGGACGGAATGATAGGATATGCGTATCCTCCAGCGCCGTTAATTCAACAAGTATTGCTAAAGATAAAACAATCTCAATGCAAGATTCTGTTGGTAGCATCTCTGTCGCCACAGAGACCGTGGATAAATCTACTCAGGTGACTGTTGTGGGACCTACCGCGGAAGCTTCCTCCACGAGAGGATCTTCTTTCGCAGGGGAAATCGCGCCAACTCCATCACAACCCGCAAGGTCTCAACCTTCACGTTTTTTCCGTTGTGCGGTCCTTCTTGCATGGCAAGCACTTTACAGGACGAGCAGTGGACGCGATTTCTAACTGTAGGAGGACCTCCTCTTCGCTAAACTATGCGGCTAAGTGGAAGGTTTTCCGTCGTTGGTGTAGGGATCATTCTGTAGATATATTTGATCCCTCTATACCAGACATTGCAAACTTTCTAGTATACTTGTTTGACGAAATCAAACTGCAGCCTGTTACTATAAAGGGTTATAGATCTATGTTATCTGATACCTATGCACATCATGATAGTTTACAAATTGGATCTAATGTCTCTTTATCGAAATTGGTTAGAAACTTTTCGATAAATAGACCCAGAACTCTTAGATTAATTCCTAAGTGGAATTTAGCTTGGGTTCTCCTTAAATTGAAGGAAAAGCCATTTGAACCTCTTGGGACAGTAGATTTCAAATTCTTATCTTATAAGACAGCTTTTCTCTTAGCTTTCTCTTCTGCCAGAAGAGTCAGTGAGCTTCATGCACTATCGGTGGATGATTCTCATTATCGTAGTGTTGGGAACACTATCACCTTCACTACTAATGTCGGTTTTTTAGCTAAGAATCAGGCTCCTAATAAATATCCGGAACCTATTGTTATTAAGGCTCTTCCGTCTTCAGACGGCGTAGGCCTTTACTCTGTCCTGTTAGAGCACTACGTATCTATAAACAGAGATCTCAGTTCATCAGAAAGGGACGGAAACGTTTCTTTCTGTCTTTGATGCCTAATAGAAAGGACATTTCAGTCCATTCTATTGCTAGATGGATTCAGTTAACTATCCCTACTGCGTATGAAGATTTATCTTCTTCTCAGCAGTCTGTGCTTAAGATTTCTGCTCATGAAGTAAGAGCTCTTTCTACTTCCTGGGCTTATGCTAATAGTGTTGCTATTACAGATTTAATGAAGGCTGCTTATTGGTCTCAGCCTTCCACATTTACTAATTTTTATCTCAGAAATATTGAGTCCATTTCTGGAGACCTGCATTGTTTAGGTCCGTTATCTGTTGCTCAGAATGTCGTCCACTAAACAGTTGCAACTATAGTTATGCAGGCTTTCTGTTCCGGCAGTGACTCCGTCCGGCTGCCCTCTTCGCTCTGGGCTATTTGACCCAGGGCAAGGGGAAGGGGGGGGGGGCGGGTGTTCCCTTAGGTCACCTGCTTTATAGTGAAAAGCAAGGGAATGCCTCCTCCAAGACAGTATTTCTGAGTCGCTTCCGGGATGGTTTTAAAGTGCAATATTAATGTTTAATTTCATTCATGTCTTATTTTTAAAGTGTAGCTCGGTGTGAAGCATTTGTATATGTCAAGTGTCAAACGGGCTTTAATATACAATACTCGGACACTTTTAAATGATTATAAAGAGTCTCAATTCTCTGGACTACTTTATTTATTGGCTTGCTTTAAAAATAATTAGTATAAGGGTTATACTGGATGTTAATAGAGAACATGAATGTTATTGTGCTCAATTATTAAGGGTAGTGTATCTTTCTAATTTAATATTAAATAAGAAAGATACATGTAAAGCCTAATACTCCTTTTCTCCTTAAGGGGTTACCTCTTTTTTATATAATTGAGCTTATTGGATTTTCCTCTATGTCCTAGGCCCTCCAGCCTGTTTACTATTCAGCTAAGTCTGGGTCATTGGTACAGTATAAAAATGTTAAAAAATTTATAGTAATTTATATATTTTTTATACTTACCAATGACCCAGACGGGGATGGCCCTCCCTGAGTTGGGAACTCTTGCCTCCCCGCTGAGTACATAGCGCTGACCAGGCACTGCCAGTAAGAATGATATTTGGCGCCAATTTCGGGACGACTGCGTCACTGCGCATGCGCAGTAGAGTCGTACTATGGAGGTCCTTTAGGACATGATTTCTTTTTGTTTTGGATGCAAATTTTGGGGATTGGGGGGCAAAATTTGTGTTTGGCCCTGGTTTTTGTGGAGTTAGCACCAGCTAAGTCTGGGTCATTGGTAAGTATAAAAAATATATAAATTACTATAAATTTTTTAACTTTCCAAACCGAGAGGCTGATTTGAACCAAATTTGATATGAGGTTTTATTGGGACATAAGTAGTTAATTTATGTCAAATTTTTTTTTCCTGTCGCCCCATGGGAACCGCAGGAGCTAAAAATAGGAAAAAATAAAATGCCCATATCTTCAAAACTACACGGCACTGATAATTCTTATTTGGTGTGAAGCTTCCTTAGGACCAACAGAATGGAATGGTAAAAAAAAATTGCTATCGGTTTCATCATGGGGTACTTTTTTGGGACTTTGAAAAAGTGCTGAGTCAGCATTTTTTAACACTGTGGGTAATGGGAAAAAATTTTTAAGACTACTTTTCTCCCAAACCATTGCTCCAAAAGCTTTCAAATTTCACATATAACATGTTTGGAAGATTGTTTCACACATTTATTGAAATCAATTCCCTGGGTCCATATTTGGGCTCTCTAAGGGAGCCCAAATGTTTAAATTAGTGTTGTATGAGGAATATTCTTTAAAAATCTTCTTCAGATCTACCAATCAGAATCTTTTGATATTTGGTATGCAGCATGCTTAGGGAGGTGAGATTCAAGTTTGTTCAAGCCAAATCCCTGGGTTCATATTTGGGCTGAAAATTTGGGGTCCCGGTCCGGACTTAGAAATTTTGGACCAAAATCCGGAAATTATTTTTTTGTTTTTTATGCGTTTTGGTCAATTTTAAGACCAAAAAAAAATTATTTTTTTTACACTGAAAATTTTGGGTCCGGGTGGGACTTGGAAAATTTTGGACCAAAATCCGGAAATTAGTTTTTTGGTTTTTTATGCGTTTTGGTCAATTTTAAGAAGGATAAAAAACAAATTTTTTTAAATTTTTGTTCGGAAATTTTCGAAGTCCCAAACAAAATTTTTTCAGACTAAAATTTTTTTTTATGTGTTTATCTCAATTTTGGGACGAAGAAGTTCAGGAACTGAAAATAGAAGGAAAAGCCTGTATATTGTGTGGGCACAATCTCTTCATCTAGTTGGTATATGCTTTTCTTAGGAGGGGCGTATGCAGCTTATTCAAGTCAAGTCCCTGGTTTGATATTTAGACAACCATGTCAGTTGAGCGCCCTAAGGCCCCCTGGGGCCTCTTGTTTTCAGTGTGAACACTGCTCCAGAAGATGTATGTAGTATTTGGGCATCTGTATTGACTAGAACTAGGTTTTTAGCTCACCTGACTTTTAGTCAGGAGAGCTATAGTGATCACTCACCGTCCGTCGTCCCTCGTCTGTTGTCCATCGTCCGTGAACATGGTGCAGGAACTGAAAATAGAAGGAAAAATCCTGTGTATTGTGTGGGCACAACTGCTTCATTTAGTTGGTATATGCTTTTCTTAGGCGGGGCATATGCAGCTTATTCAAATCAAGTCCCAGGTTTGATATTTAGATTACCATGTCAGGTGAGCGCCCTCAGGCCCCCTGGGACCTCTTGTTTTCAGCATGAACGCTGATCCACCAAATATACGTAGCATTTGGGCATCTGCACTGACTAAAACTAGTTTTTTCAGTGTGAACACTGCTCCAGCAAATATATGTAGTATTTCGTCATCAACACTGAGTAGAACTATTTTTTTCAGCGTGAACACTGCTCCAGTAAATATATGTAGTATTATTTTCAGCGTGAATACTCCGCAAATATATTTAGTATTTGGGCATCTACACTGACTAAAACTAGTTTGTTTCAATGTGAACACCACTCCAACAGATATATGTAGTACTTTTGGGTTTTTTATGCGTTTCGGTCAATTTTAAGACAAAAAAATTTTTTTTTTTACACTGAAAATTTGGGGGCCGGGTGGGACTTGGAAACTTTTGGACCAAAATCCGGAATTTTTTTTTTTTGGGCATATGCAGCTTATTCATATCAAGTCCCTGGTTTGATATTTAGCCTACCATGTCAGGTGAGTGCCCTCAGTCCCCTTGGGGCCTCTTGTTTTCAGCATGAACGCTGCTCCACCAAATATACGTAGTATTTGGGCATCTACATTGACTAGAACTATTTTTTTTTCAGCATGAACACTGCTCCAGTACATATATGTAGTATTTGGGCATCTGCACTGACTGGAGCTAGTTTTTTCAGCGTGAACACTGCTCCAGCAAATATATGTAGTAGTTGGGCATCTACACTGACTAGAACTATTTTCTTTCAGCGTGGACACTGCTCCAGCAAATGTATGTAGTATTTGGGCATCTACACTGACTAGAACTAGTTTGTTTCAATGTGAACACTGCTCCAGCAAATATATGTAGTATTTGGGCATCTGCACTGACTGGAACTAGTTTTTTTCAGCGTGAACACTGCTCCAGCAAATATATGTAGTATTTGGGCATCTACACTGACTAGAACTATTTTCTTTCAGCGTGGACACTGCTCCAGCAAATATATGTAGTATTTGGGCATCTACACTGACTAGAACTAGTTTGTTTCAATGTGAACACTGCTCCAGCAAATATATGTAGTATTTTGGCATCTACACTGATTAGAACTAGGTTTTTTTCAGCATGAACACTGCTCCAGCAATTATATGTAGTATTTGGGCATCTACACTGACCAGAACTATTTTGTTTCTGCATGAACACTGCTTCAGCAAATATATGTAGTATTTTGGCATCTACACTGATTAAAACTAGGTTTTTTCAGCGTGAACATTGCTCCAGCAAATAGATGGAGTATTTGGGCATTTTCACCGAGTAGAACTATTTTTTTTTCAGTGTGAACACTACTGCAGCAGATATATGTAGTATTTGGGTATATACACTGACTAGAACTAGTTTGTACCAACATGAACACTACTCCAGCAAATGTATGTAGTATTTGGGAATCTACACTGATTAGAACTAGTTTTTTTTTACAACTAGTTTTTTTTTCAGCGTTAACACTGCTCTAGCAAATATATGTTGTATTTTGGCATCTTCACTGAGTAGAATTAGTTTTTTTCATTGTGGAGACTGCTCAAGCAAATACATGTAGTATTTGAGCATCTTCACTGACAAGAACTAGTTTTTTTTTAGCGTGAACACTACTGCAGCAGATATGTGTAGTATTTGGGCATTTTCACTGACTAGAACTATTTTTTTCTTTAGCATGAACTCTGCCCTAGCAAATATATGTAGTATTTGGACATTTTCACTGACTAGAACTATTTATTTTCAGTGTGAACACTGCTCTAGCAAATACATGTAGTATTTGGGTGTCTATACTGATTAGAACTAGTTTGTTTCAACGTGAACACTGCTCCAGCAAACAAATGTATGTAGTATTTGGGCATCTTCACTGACTAGAACTAGTTTTTTTCAGCATGAACACTGCTCCAGCAAATGTATGTAGTATTTGGTCATCTACACTGACGAGAACTAATTTTTTTCAAACTTTGTTGAGTAATAAATACGATAGATACTTTAACATTAAAAACAACTTTGGATTGACTTGAATGATTCCTGGAGAGTAAAATTTTGGTGACAATTCAGAATATTTTAAAAGTAATGTTTTAGGCCTAAAAAAGTTAAAAATCTGTTTCTCAGGCCCTCCCACATGGTCCTTTTGGCTGCTGCTTGCTCTCTTTTTATAACCGATGCAAACCTAAGAGAAAAAGAAAAATTAAATGGTTTATGTCTGATATTTTACCCAAGTTAATAAAATTGATCAGTTTGTCCCCTCAGTGCAACAATGTTTTGCATAAAGCAATACAAAACATTCTTGCACTCAAGGGACAAAATTCGCCACCGCCCATACTATTCTGTAGATTATGAGGCCTAAAACATAAAACAAACCAAGAACATAAGCTGGCAAAGAAAAAATTACAAAAATAAAATAAAAAAAATGCCCGCCCACATGCTATTTTACACAAAAAATGTCCTGAGAAACAGAAGATATACTTTGTGGTGCCTTATGGATTTAAAATAAAAGAAAGAAAAAGTGCCGTCCCTCACTCATCTAAAAATCAAGGGAAATCGCCCAAAAAACATTTTTAGCTCCTAATCGACTAATGACATTTGACTGTTATTTTTAATCAAATATATCCATTAAATCCACCCACAAAGGCCAGTATAAATTGCTGAGCAGTTTGTCTTAACTGTTTTTGTATCCAAACCAACCTTGAGTTGTCTAATAAATGACACTAACCTGTTACATGTTTTTCTTTTTGTAGAACAAAAAAGCACAGAGACAACTGAAACTAATTCAGACACTCAAAAAGGAACCAATAGAGATGCAGCTGTTGCTGGCACAAGTGGAGCCATTAGTGATGCATCAAAAGATACCTTGCAATATGATATGTCACCCGACTTGTTCACCGAGTAAGTATTGTCTTTTTTGGCATGAATATTTATTTATCTGTTTATTTATTTGTCATGATTGCTATCCTGTTTTATAAACCCTTTCCAAAGTTTTCAACAACATTATGAATCTGATCATGATGGCATTGCAGTCTGACAAATGTTTTCAAATTAAATGTACAGATAGCAAAAGACACATACTTTTTTACAACACTTTTAGTTTATAAAAAAAAGAGAGAATTTTTTTTATGATATCTGTTGAATTTGTACGTTCATTAGATGAGAACAACCTATTTAGGTAATGTCTGGCTGCCCACATTGGCTGCCATGGAAGTTAACTTGGATTTTTTCAGAGCACTGTCTACAATTAGTTCAACATGTGTTACAGCCAACAGTTCTTTTCCAGTCATCAGTAAATTTTGTGTACATGTTCAGATTTATAACTAGATGAGAATGTTGTATTATTATACGGCCGCTCAAATGAGCGAGCCGTATTATGGTATGGTAATGTCCGTCTGTCTGTCTGTCCGTCCACTAGCTTTTGTTTGTCCACACGATAACTTGAAAACAATACATCCAACAGATACTATATTTGTATACTGTAAACCAATGGCCCAGACTTAGCTGGTGCTAACTCTTAAATATTCAGGGCCAATCACAAATTTTGCCCCCCAAATCCCCCAAACTTTGCATCCAAAACCAAAAAACTGATGTCCTATATGGTCCTCCATATTTTTGTCTACTGCACATGCACAGTGTTAAGGAAGTACCGAAATTGGCACCATTCATTGTTTTGCCCTTCTGTCAGTAACAACTAACTGACTTCTGTGCTTGAAAATCTCTGTTTTTATGATGCCAGACACAAAGTAATGGTGATTTTGGTGGATCAAAGGATGAAATAAGAGGATGAGAGGAAAAAACAGGGGTTGGATGTGTTCAGGGCTGTAACTTATAATTTTTACTGAAAATTATTTCATGTTCACCAATTTCGGGACATGGGCCTGATGTTATCATTCTTGCTATGAAATTGCCACTGTTTGTTAAGTGTTTTCTCCCTCTCCTTCCTTGATACCCCACTGTTAAGCTCCCATACTTTTTGGACCTTTTTGGAAATTTTTTTATTGAAAATTTCATGGGAGTTTAACTTGGTTACAGAATATTTATTTTGTATATCCCCATGGTTACGTCCTCACCCTTTTGGTGTTTAGGCATTTTTGATCTTGCATCTACCATCTGATGTATCACAGTTTCTTCTGATGAAGATTCTGTCTTACATCGGATAGTTTTAAAAATCTGTTACTGACATCGGGCTGTGTTGTTCAGTGCCTGGGGTCTTGTCTCCGGTTTTTATAGCATTTTGTTTCCATTGACAACGGTTACTAAGTAATCTCCAACTCATTATGATGTTAGGTCTGTAATCAGCTACATTATATACCCCGGAAGTGTAGCATTAATTTTTTAGAATCATGTAAAAAATTTTGTCCACACTTGGGCTTTTTTGGGATCCATTTGGGCTCATCATTCCCTTTGGGAACTTGGGCTCATATCAAATTTTTTCAAAAATTTTTTGATGAATAATTTTTCGAAATTTTTGTATTGGATTGTGTTGTTATGTATCTTTATCATATTTTAATGAGGGTTAGTGCGAGAACCATGGACTTTTTTTGCAAAATGAAAGAATATTGCTCAGATTGTAAGTCGAGGAAATCTTCCTCCGACTCTCATGTTTTTTGTGTCTGCTGTAGTCAGTGTTCTCGCACTAACACTTGTTCTGTTTGTGCCAATTGGGATGACAAATGTTGGAGACATGTGTCACAATATGTTGTTAGTGGCGAGAGATCCATGCCTGCTCTCTCACCACAGGGTCACTCTGGTATGTCAGTTTCTTTTTCAGACGAACAAGAACTGGGTGATGTATCGGTGATACCATCAGGAAGTGTGCTACTGTCGTCACAACCTAACAAAGAGCTAGCAGAAAAAGTGCTCAAGGAAATTAGACAAGGGCCTAGATCACTGATCATGGGATTTACGTCCTTGTCGCCAGCTAGCTCAACCGGTGCTTCTTTCACTCAGAGTATGGGTGTCATGACACCGGGTAAGTCTGTAGCAGTCGTGGAAAGGAAAAAGGGTGTTGCGAGCACTATAATTTCGGAACATGCTCACCCTACGACAACGGAACAAAGGAAGCCAGTCAGTTCTGCGATCGGCTCGTCCAGGTCCTCCCGGACCGCGACTGAGAGAGGTCCCTCTCTCTTTCAACAACTTATGGGGCCAGAGGTTGTTGTTCAGAGCGAACGTCAGTCGTAGTATACGGCCACGCCTCCTGTCTGGGATGCTCCATCAAATAGGCTGCCGGGGTCGGCTAGTCTATCGACTTCCAGTTCTTCTTCAAAGCACACATGACCGCACATTGGCTATGTGACCACGGAGATACAACCTGCATTGCCGACGAAAGATTCGAGAAAATCACACCATCCAATAGCCAAGGAATCAAGGCCACATGATTTGGGACGTCTGCATAAGAGGAGTACGTCAGATATGCCGTCCCAGGAGCAACCAGCAGCTAAGCTACATAAAACTGCTGCTCCAAAGGCCTCGAATACGGACTTGCTGTTGCAAATAGCACAGCTAATCGCAGCTTCCTAGCAAACTACGGTACATCCTACGTCAGTTGCCAATGTTGAACTGTCGGATGAAGCTGGGTCGGTACATTCCTCTGCACTTTCAGATAGGGATGACCGAGACTCAAATCTGGTCCAGTCTGATGGTGAAAGGGAATAGAGTGATACAGAATTTTCCCTTTTGGAGAAACACAAGGTAGCAATGAATTTTATTCAGCAATACCTTCCAGATGTTGTTCTTCCGGATCAGAATGCTGCGACAAACAATAAAAAACTGCTAGCGTCATTGGACTCTGATTTTTTCGGCCGGGTTAAGGGAGATACACCAGTTTACCTGGTTCAGTCCAATAATGTGTTTCGGGCTTTTGATCTGATTAATGGCGCCATACTCAATCTACCCTGGAAATCGAGGTGAGGAAGTTTTTTATCAACACGTGCTCTAGATCTGCCGTTTATCAATAGTAGAAATAAATTCTAAACAGCAGGTCAGGGTATATCGAGAGTTCCTCTGCGTTTGGACGAACAGGCTGGGGACTTGGATTTGTCCTTACCCTTGTCTTTTTCTATTTGCTCGGATACAATGGATACAACGCTATTCTCCAATAGAGCGAATCTAGATTCTTTATCTTACGCAGATCACCTTACTAGAGCGTTAACACAACATCTCAGTGGAGCAGAATTCGAGGACGTTCGTACCTCATTAAGAGTTCTTTCTAGGGCTATAGCTTATTCCACATATAACTCTGCCCTATCAGTGGCTAATTTAGAGTTAATAAGACGTGATGCAGCCCTAGCATCATCATCCCTGGTGGATGTTAAGGTGAAAAACTCTCTTCGAGTCTCTCCGGTATCTGGTGACCTTGTCTTTGATGGCAAGCTTTTGTTGATCTATGATCAGGTCACTAAGAAAGCTTCTGAAACTCTGCTATTGAAATCAGTTTCAAGTAAAACTGGTACGGCAGAGAAGGGTAAAGGAGGAGCTTCAGGACAAAGTACGTCCAAAAGAAGCTGCTATTGAGGATACAAAAAATCCTCAGGTAATTACCCTAGAAATCGTCAAAGTTGCGACTCAGGTAGGAGACGTGGGTCTGGCCGAGACTACCGGTCGGGCGTCCCCAGGTCGACTGGCTGAGGCGCTGCTCGAGGAGGATGTAGTTTTTCTTCACGCAGGCCTCGCAGGTCCAGGAGGTGATGGTCAGGATCTCTATTGTGGTCCTGTTTGCAGAAGACTGTCAAGGTTTGTGATAAATTGGATTCCAATGACAGAAGACCTCTGGGTCAGAGGGATAATTTCGGAAGGCCTAAAGCTATCATTCCGAGAGAAACCCCCGTTAACACGAAGTCTGCACTGGACTCAGCTTCCGACCAACCCTCAAAAAAGAGATTCCCTTCTATTAGATGTAAAATCTCTTTTGGAGAAAGACGCAGTAGAGGTCGTAGAAAACCAGGATTCACTGGATTTTTACAGTCACCTGTTCTTGGTGCCGAAGCCAGACGGCTCGTTCTGGCCAGTTATAGATTTGAGCTGGATAAACAAACTGATCGTGCTCCAAAATTTTATATGGAGAGCATTCGATCAGTAAGAGCGAGCATTCGGGTGAACAACTATGCATCAAGCATAGATCTAAAGGATGCATACTTTCATGTCATGGTAAATCCAGCATTCAGAAAGTACCTACGGTTAGCCGTCCTAGGGGTCGTTTATCAGTTTCGAGCGATGTGCTTCGGACTTAATCTACCACCCTGGGCATTCACTCGAATAATGAACTCGGTAATGGCATATTTCCGGGCTCATTCGTCTGCGGTAACATCGGCCTATTTGGACGACATTCTTCAGAGATACGGCAACAAAACGGTTCTTCAGAACGACGTTCAGAGTCTGCTACAATTGCCCCAACGCCTCGGTTTCATTGTAAACTAAAAGAAGTCGGATCTAGCTCCGTCCAAGTCGTTCATACACTTGGGAATGAGCTTCGAGACTCACAACAATCTGGTCTATCTTCCATTACCCAGAGCAAAATTAGTCAGTTGTTATGCTCGCTTTTGTCTACACTCAGAAGCATTAACAGTGAGGGAATTTATGTGACTGATGGGGCTATGCAGAGCGGCTGCAGATCTCATTCCGATGGGTCGCTTACGCACACGTCCACTCCAGATATTCTTTACTCAGAACTGGAGTGTGAAGACGCATTCGCTCGAGACCAGCATTGCTTTAACGGACCAAGTAAAACAAAAGGTTCAGATTTGGGCAGACATTCAGTGGTTAACTCTGGGAGTTCCACTGCAGCTGTCAGATCCGTTTTTTATACGCCCGTTTATAAAAACGGTTGTATTATGTTATCAGTCTGTCCGTCTGTCCATCTGTCTGTCCGTAAACGATTTGGTTTTCGTTCATTTAAAGTCGAACGCCTTGATGGATCGACATCAAACTTTCAGAAGTTGTTTTTAGCAATAAAATACAGGTCAAGTACGATATTGGTGTTTCTCAGTCCATCTGCTGCAGAGATATGGCCCTTTGAAAACACAATTTTTCTAAAAAAATTGGTTTCCGTTTATTTAAAGCTGAACACCTTGACGGATTGACACCAAATTTTTCAGATGTTGTTTTTAGCAATGAAATACAGTTCAAGTTCGATATTGGTGTTTCTCAGTCCATTCGCTGCAGAGATATGGCCCTTTGAAAACACAATTTTTCTAAAAAAATTGGTTTCCGTTCATTTAAAGCTGAACGCCTTGACGGATTGACACCAAATTTTTCAGATGTTGTTTTTAGCAATGAAATACAGGTCAAGTTTGATATTGGTGTTTCTCAGTCCATCTGCTGCAGAGATATGGCCCTTTGAAAACACAATTTTTCTAAAAAAAACTGGTTTCCGTTCATTTAAAGCTGAACGCCTTGACGGATTGACACCAAATTTTTCAGATGTTGTTTTTAGCAATGAAATACAGGTCAAGTTCGATATTGGTGTTTCTCAGTCCATCCACTACAGAGTTATGGCCCTTTGAAAACACAATCTTTTGGAAAAAGTTGGTTTCTCTTCATGTAAAGTCGAATGCCTTGACAGATCGACATCAAACTTTCAGATGTTGTTTGTAGTTATAAAATACAGGTCAAGTTCGATATTGGTGTTTTTCAGTCCATCCACTGCAGAGTTATGGCCCTTTGAAAACACAATTTTTGAAAAAAAATTGGTTTCCGTTCATTTAAAGCCGAAAGCCTTGATGGATTGACACCAAATTTTTCAGATGTTGTTTTTATATGCCCGTTTGAAAAACGGGATGTATTATGTGAATGGTCTCTCCACCTGTCTGTCTGTCTGTCCGTCCATGAACACATTTCGTTTCCGGACGATAACTTTAGTTGTAATGGTTTGAGCTGAGTTAAATTTGGCATGTGGATTTAGTATGACAAAATACAGGATGAGTTCGATTTCGGTTTCTAGCGGCCCATTTGCAGTAGAGTTATGGCCCTTTATTTATGGGAATTTAGCCCAACTTCTTGTTTCCAGATGATAACTTTTGATTGCCTTGACCGATTTATTTCAAATTTTCAGTTTTTTGTTTTTGACCACAAAATACAGCTCAAGTTCACTTTTGACCACAATCGCATATACCTTTCCAGAGATATTCCCCTTGAATGATTGCAAATTTGTGGATTTTGTGGTTTCCGGATGATAACTTTAGTTTGCCTTGACCGATTTTTTTCAAATTCTCAGATTTTTTTGTTGACCACAAAGCACAGCTCAAGTTCACCTTTGGCCATAATCGCATGTACCATTCCATAGTTATTCCCCTTGAATGATTGCAAATTTGTGAATTATGTGGTTTCCGGATGATAACTTTAGTTTGCCTTGACTAATTTGTTTCAAATTCTCATATTTTGTTTATGACAACAAAACACAGCTCAAGTTAACTTTCGGCCAAAATCGCATGTACCTTTCCAGAGTTATTCCTCTTGAATTTGTGCATTTTATGTTTTCCGGATTATAACTTTAGTATGGCCTGACTGATTTTTTATACGCCTGTTGAAAAACCGTCGAATTATGGAATCAGTCTGTCTGTCCATTTGTCCATCCTTCGGTCTGTCTGTCCATCAACATTTGGTTTCCAGATGATAACTTTAGTATTTTTTCGATTGACTCCTAAACTTGGTATGTGGTTTAATCAAAACAAAAGACAGGTCAAGATCGAATATGGGGTCAGTTCGAATTTCGAAGTTCTCCTGAATTATGGCCCTTTTTGGACATAGAATGCATCAAATATTTGGTTTCCGGATGATAACGTTTATTATTTGTTTTCCGATTGGTTCCAAACTTGGTATGTTGTTTAATCACAACAAAATACAGGTCAAGTTCGAATATGGGGTTGGTCCGAACAATTTTCACCCTCACCCCCATCCTTACCCCAACCCTTCAAAAATACAAAACGGGCGTATAATGTCCCGCTAGGCGATGCTCTTGTTACTATTATGGCGGATGCGAGTCAAGCAGGTTGGGGCACGACCCTGAGCCCAACAGACTCGAAGTGTCAGGATCTTTGGGACCCTATGTTCCTAGACAAACATATAAACATCAAAGAAATGATGTCAATATGGCTAGCGCTACGTCATTGGATGAACATAATACAGAATTCACATGTTCAAATACTGTCAGACAACTCGACAATAGTAGCATATATTCGGAACCAAGGAGGCACATATTCGATTCCGTTATACGATCTAACCAAAAGAATTCTTCTGTATGTCTTGGAACATAACGTTCATCTATCGGTCCGTCATATACCGGATTGTCTGAACGTTCTAGCAGACTCGCTCTCTCGGAAAGGTCACATGTTGCCTTCGGAATGGACTCTCAACAAGTGAGTATTCAGACAGATTTGCTACCAATGGGATCGACCAATGATAGACTTATTTGCGACTCATCTCAACAATCAGTTGCAGACATATGTGTCACCATGACCAGATCCTCGAGCGTACGCAGTAGACGCTCTCTCAATTTCTTGGGACAGAATGATAGGATATGCATATCTTCCAACTCCATTGATTAAACAGATCTTGTTAAAAATCAAGCAATTGCAGTGCAAGATACTGCTAGTAGCATCTCTGTCGTCCCAGAAACCGTGGATAAATCTACTCAGGTGTCTGTTATGGGACGTTCCCCGGAGGCTTCTTCAAAGGGAGGACCTTCTTCATCAGGGGAAGTCACGCGCACTGCATCACAACCCGCAAGGTCTCAAACTTCACGTATTTCTGTTGTGCGGTCCTTCTTGCACGGGAAGTGCTTTACAGGACGAGCAGTCGATGCAATTTCAAACTGTAGGAGGGCCTCCTCTTCGCTAAACTATGCAGCAAAGTGGAAAGTTTTCTTTCGCTGGTGTAAGGATCAGTCGATAGACGTATATGATCCATCCATTCCAAACATTGCAAACTTTCTGGTCTATTTGTTTGACGTTCTCAAACTGCAGCCAGTTACTATTAAGGGTTATAGGTCTGTGCTATCAGACACTTATGCTCATCATGATAGCTTAGAAATTAGATCTAATGTTTCTTTATCTAAGTTAGTTAAAAACTTTTCGATCAGTAGACCTAGAACCCTTAGGTTAATTCCTATGTGGAATTTAGCTTGGATTCTGTTGAAGCTTAAAGAAGCTCCATTTGAACCGTTGGAGGCTGTAGAGTTCAAATTCTTGACATATAAAACAGCTTTTCTCTTAGCCTTTGCTTCCGCAAGAAGAGTTAGTGAGCTTCATGCTTTATCAAAAGATGATTCTCATTACCGTAGTGTTGGTAATACTATTACCTTAACTACTAATGTGGATTTTTGGCTAAGAATCAGGCTCAAAATAAATATCCTGAGCCTATTATCATTAAGGCTCTTCCATCATCAGATAGCCGTAGACCTTTACTGTGTCCAGTAAGAGCTATGCGCATTTATAAACGCAGATCAGAGATTATCAGAAAAGGAAGAAAACGCTGTTTTTTATCATTAATTCCCAATAGAAGGGACATTTCTGTTCATTCTATTGCTAGATGGATTCAGTTAGCAATTCGCACTGCTTATGAAAGTTTATCTTCTAATCAGCAGTCGGTGCTTAAGATTTCTGCGTAGGAAGTTAGAGCGCTGTCCACATCTTGGGCTTATTATAATAGTATTGCCATTACTGATCTTATGAAGGCTGCTTACTGGACACAGCCTTCTACCTTTACAAAGTTTTATCTTAGAAATATAGAGTCTATTTCTGGCGACCTTAGATGTTTAGGTCCATTATCTGTTGCTCAGAATGTCATCCACTAAACGATTAAGCTATAGTTAAGTAGGTTTTCTGTTCCAGCAGTGACTCTGTCCTGTTGCCCTCTTCGTTCTGTGGTGATTTGACCTAGAGCAAGGGGAATGGGAGGGACGGTTTTCCCTTATATCATCGGCTTTATAGTGAAAAGCAAGGGAATTCCTCCTCTGATGTCGGCAATTCCGAGTCGGTACTGGAATGGTTTTAAAGTGTAAAGCTAATATATATCTCATTTATGTAATATTTTTAAAGTGTAGCTCGGTGTGAAGCATTTGTATATGTCACGTGTCATACGAGCGCTAATATACAATCCTCAGACACTTTTAAATGAGTATAAAGAGTCTTTTTCTCTTGCCTATCTTTATTTATTGGCTTCCTGTATTAAATTAGTATAATGGTTATACTGGGTGTTAATAGAGAATTATAGGTGATATCCTGCTCAGTTATCTAGTTGATATTATGTCTTTCTTATTTCTAATAAATAAGAAAGACATATGTAAATCCTTTCTCTCCTTTTCTCCTTGGAGGGATATTCCTGTATATATAATTGAGCTTATAGGATTTTCCTTTATGTCCTTGGCCCTGCAGCTTTTTTCTATTCAGCTAAGTCTGGACCATTGGTTTACAGTATAAAAATATAAAAAAATTTAAAGTAATTTATATATTTTTTATACTTACCAATGGCCCAGACGGGCATGGCCCTCCCATGATGAGTTGTTGGGTACTCATATACCTCCCTGCTGATTATATACATTTTGCAAGCACTGGTTGTAAGAATGAGGCTTGGCGCCAATTTCGGTACTTCCTTGACACTGCGCATGTGCAGTAGACAAAAGTATGGAGGACCATATAGGACATCAGTTTTGGGGTTTTGGATGCAAATTTGGGGGATTTGGGGGGCAAAATTTGTGTTTGGCCCTGAATATTTAAGAGTTAGCACCAGCTAAGTCTGGGCCATTGGTAAGTATAAAAAATATATAAATTACTTTAAATTTTTTCATTTTTTTTATTGTTGCTTAGTCATGACTAGAGGATGGTTCCTTTCGATAACCAGCATTCTGGCATATCCAATGTGGCTACCACGGCATCCATCTTGGATTTTCAGGGACTTTTGATTGTCCACACGATAACTTGAAAAATATAGATCCAACAGATGCTGCTTTTTTATGGTTGATTAATCATGACTAGAGGATGGTTCTTTTCGATAACCAGCATTCTGGCATATCCAAGATGGCCACCATGGCAGCCATCTTTGATTTTTAGGGACATTTGATTGTCCATTTGATAATCCAACAGATACTGTTTTTTATGGTTGATTAGTCTTGACTGGAGGATGGTTCCTTTCGATAACCAGCATCATTGTCCGTCCGTTCATCCATTTGTCTGTTTGTCTGTCCGTCCATCCATCCGTTAACTTTTGTTTGCCCACGTGATAACTTGAAAACAATATATCCAACAGATACTGTTTTTTTTGGTTGATTAGTCATGACTAGAGGATGGTTCCTTTCAATAACCACCATCAATGTCCGTCCGTCCATCTGTCTGTCCATCCTTCCATTAACTTTTATTTGTCCATGCTATAACTTGAAAACAATACATCCAACAGATACTGTTTTTTATGGTTGATTAGTCATGACTAGAGGATGTTTCCTTTCGATAACCAGCATTCTGGCATGTCCAATATGGCCACCATGGCAACCATCTGGGAGTTTTGGTGACTTTTGATTCTCCATGCAATAACTTGAAAACAATATATTCAACTTTAATGGGTCGTAAGCCAGGAATGTACAATTATTTTTTAAGGAATTATTGACCTTTTGTTCAACTAAAAATTTCTTCACAAACGCAGTTTCTTCATAGGCAGCCATATATTGATCATCCGCCTGACGGTGCACTTGTTGTCATGGTGGTCTGCTACAGCAGCCATCTTGGATTTTTTTTCAGAATGGGCTACAGGTCACATTTATACATCAGTTTTCTAGAAATTTTGCAAAGTGACTTAGTATGATGAGCAGACGAGAATTTCTGATTTTAGTAACAGTTGGCCACCCAAAATGTCTGCCATAGCAGCTATCTTGGATTTCTTCAGAACTCTGTCCACAATTCAGTCAGCGCAGTCTATAACCTGCAGTTCTTTCCCAGTCAGAATCAATTTTCAGATGCACATTCAGATTCATATTTAAATCAGAACATTATATTGTAATTACGGTCGGCCGCCCACAATGGCCACCACAGCAGCCAACTTAAATTTCATCAGCTTAGGTTATATAGGCAGCTAAGACTTGTCAAGAAACAACTTCTAAGGTTCTTGGAATATAATCTGTGAGTTTACCCAAGGACAGCATGTTGGCAGACCTGTTCTACTGCAGTAAAAAGTCATTAAAGTCCGAATTAGTATATATGTAAGAGCTGTACAAAACGATATTGCAGAGAAAGAGTTGGGAGAAATGTGTATTTTCACCAAAAATGTTATCAAAATTGGCTGGATGCCATTGTCATTTCAGATTTCTTGCTTTGATGAACAATAGCTTGAAATTTGAGCATACTTCCATGCACTTACTCTGAATGTGCTGTTTCCTAAAATATGTTCTGAAATATTGTTGAAAACTTGATATTAATATGGGCTTGATGTAAGTTTCATTTCCGATAAGAACTGTGCAAATTTTTATTCAGTATTTGAGATGATCTGGTTGGACTAGTGACCTGCTCACTTTCAATTTAGTTCTTCACAGAGGGTGGTTTGGTACTGGATCATGTCACCCTAATACAAATTATGCTTTCTCTGTCAGTAGGCAGACCTCCTTATAATATTCACAACAACTTATTTGTAGTCAGAATTTGGTGTTCATGCATATACTTGTCATTCATTTGATTTCTTCTTTTACAGTTCAGAGGCTACAGAGGATTCTCCAATGTTTGACTCACAGGAATCGGCTTGTGCAATCCCCAGTCGTAAACCAACTAGACTTCAACATGAAGGAACTTGGAGGGTTTGTATCATTCATATTTTTCATTGAATGGTTCTGTTATTACAGAATAATTTAATTTAAGTGTTTCCTAAAAAAAGCTCTTAAGAAGACAGTGATTACTTGTTATGATCATGAATATTTTAAAATTTTTCTGTTGTTTTGCCCCTAAAAGCCTGTTTTCAACAGAGTGACTCTTACCATCTCAGAACTGGTACTCCCCATCCCTCCCTATAATCTTTGTAGCAACATGAAGGTCATATTTAACCCTTTACCTAACTTGAAAAGCAGACGACACTTGCCAAAAAAATTCTTGAATAACTAATTTTTATGTGTACCCATGCTATGTATGGTACACATAATGCCGGCATCCGGGATGGCCATCCGTCGTTCGTCCATCCTTTGTCCGTCCGTCTGTCCATCCATCTGTCCATCTGTCCGTCCGGCATCCGTATCCATTTCTTTGTCATTCGATAACTTGAAAACCATTGCTTGGATTGTCAAGTTACTTTATATTTGTGTTCAGGTTACTGATGTACCGAGCTGTATAGTTTTTGGTGTAAATCTGTTATTTTGAACCTGAGATATTAACCCTTTATCCTTCAAATTGAAAATTCCTCCAATTCCTTTGGCATTCGATAACTTGAAAAATATTGCTTGGATTGTCAAGTTACTTTATATCTGTGTTCAGGTTACTGATGTGCCAAGCTGTATAGTTTTTGGTGTAAATCTGAAAATTTGATCCTGAGATATTAACCCTTTATCCTTCAAATTGAAAATTCCTCCAATCCCTTTGGCATGAGATAACTCAAAAAATATCAATCCAGTTGTCATGTTACTTTATATATTTATTCAGGTTACTGATGTGCTGTGCTGTGTAGTTTTTTTGTATGTAAATCTGATAATTTGATCCAGAGATATTAACCCTTTATCCATCAAATTAGACACTCCTCCAATCCATTTCTATATGTACCCATACCATGTATGGTGTACATAATGTCGGCATCCGTGGTGGCCCTCCGTCATACAGCTTTCTACTAGTTACGTGTATGGGTAATCATCTGACGATTTCATTGGCCTATTTTTTTAATTTTTTGTCTCAAAACCATAGGTTATGACCCCCTCATTGGAATGGGCACGATGAGTCATTCCAACAAGGGGTCATAACCTATGGTTTTAAGACAAAAATGAAAAAAATAATAAAAATGAATTGCCGATTTTTTAGAATAGCACTGCCCAGTTTTGGCCGTTACGTTGGGGAAAGGGTTAAAGCACTCTACTTCAGTAGTTCCTTGTAAAGTCTTGGCTCCCCATTAGGATCAACTCACTAGGTGTTCTAGATGACTTATTGATTCGTCGAGGTCCTGCATTATGCCAAGTGTCTAAGTACAGTGCTGGGTGTCTAGCATTTATCATGCTTAGTGTGTCACCTGCCGGTTTCATCTGTATAAGTCTCATCAGAGGCAGTTGTGACTGTTGCTGCATGACTGCCCTTTATATACCTTTCCTGGGTGGTTACAATGCCAGGTGGTTACAGTAATGTTATGTAGTATACAAGCCAGGATAATTTCATAAATAAAGGAGCAGTGGTGATACCAAGCCTGAAAATAAGCAATCTGTCATTTGCAAAAAGAGGTACCCAGAGGGTGAATTTGCTGATGCTATCCAATACAGTTGGCCAATTTATCTTCAGGGTTCCTCTTTTTGTTTAGGTTTGAGACCCTGATTCAGATTGAGGTTCACAGAGGGTAAATTTAGTGTTGCTACCATGCTGTGCAGGGTAGCCGCACCAAATTCACTCTCTGGAGACCTCATTTTACAGTCTGCTTATTTTCTGACTTTAGTGGTTCTGATCTAGTATTCAAGCAGAGGGTAAAGAAATGAAATATGAACTATTATTCAGACACCAATATGTTGTACATAAGGTGGAAATAAAAATAATTATTTGTTCCTCATTATTCCCTCCATCCCACATGTGAAGAGGTGGTAGTGTGTTGATAATTAAAAATAAGTGTGACAAAGAGTTCTAGCAGCACAGCTTTGCACTTTTGTCTTGTTGTACACACTTGTAATGTCTGTGCTTGGCAGAGGCAGTGGGGAGATATTTCCCCGATGAGATACTATGTGCCAGATGGGAATGCTCAATAGATCTGCATCCATGTATGCTAGTCTGTCAACTCGTTTTGTGGGTGATTGAATTTCCATAATTTCCTTTTATGTTTTTCAAGATACTCCTTTTTGGAAGTTTTATGACACACTTGGCATGTGTAAAATCTGTGCTTAAAATGGGTGTCTTGTTTATCGCATGCTGAAGCTGCGGATTGTTGATACACCTTTCCGCAATCTTCATAAGTAAATAAAGCCATAGTATGTAGTATTGGTGTGAACATAACTGGATTCCTCTCTGGTGATTCCTTTGTTATGTCTGTCAGAACACTGTTGATACAAAAAGTGGAATCCAGGACAAAATATCCATCAGACAAAATGCCCATGGACAAAATATCCCTGGAGAAAATCCCAATCAGACAAAATGCCCATCGATTCTCAAAGATTGAAGTCTTGAGAGGGTTGAAAACATTGAACTGAATAATTTATACATTTCCTTGTAAAGCAAAGGGTTTCTCTCAACTGAGTTTGAGAATGAAACTGATACCTGTTTAAAATAATGGATAACATTTAATGTTTGACAGCTAGCTCCACTTCTGTAATTTGATTGTTTACATTGTTCTCCGTGTGAATAAATATAACATAGCAATTGCTTGAGGATAATTTAATGTTACAAGAAATTAGAGGCTGTGAAAACCCTGTGGTCAACTGGGCCATACTCAGGGCCTCTAGAAACCTGGAAACATAGGATGCGGAGAACTTGTGACTATATGCCAAGAATCAACGAGATAGGACAATTCATTTTTGGGTTATTGTGTTGACATGAAAGTGCTTAGAAGACAGAAGACAGGAAAATAAGAAGAATAGAAGAAAAAAAAGAAAAGAAAGAAACCGTACAAAAAGAATAGTCTGTGTGTTTCACACGGAATAATTATGATGACAAAAAATTGTGATGGGCATTTTGTCTATTTTCTGGATGGGCATTTTCCATTTTGTCTGCACACCAAAAAGGCCATAAAAATATGAGTCTGAGAAACATTGATACAAAGACAATTGTTAGCTCACCTGACTGAAAGTCAGGGTGAGCTTTTCTGATCACTTTTCGTCCGTCGTCCGTCGTGAAGGTGGTGTTTGGGCCTTTTTCTCCCAAACCACTGGCCGCATATTAATGAAATTTCGTGTGAGTAGTGGTTATATAGGGGCATTTTGATTTTTATGCAAATTAGGTTTCGCCTCATATTGAGCAGAGGGGTGGGAAAAAAATGGCCAAATTTTTTTAAAATCTTCTTCTAATGAACCACCAGTAGCAGAGACTTGATATGTGGTATGCAGACTCCTTTTGAGGTTTAGAATCAAGTTTGTTCAAGAGAAGTTTGTCGGGCATTATTTGCCTCCGTTATGGGAGGGGCAAAAATTTTGGCCACGCCTAAAATTTCTATTTTCAGAATCGTGAGGTCGATTTGAACCAAATTTGATATGAGATGATAATGGGTCATAAGTAGTTGATTGATGCAAAAAAAATTTTCCTCATTGCCCCCGTGGGAACCTCGGAAGCTAAAAATAGGAAAAACTTTAAAACTGCCATATCTCCAAAACTACATGGCACAGAGAATTCTTATTAGCTCACCTGACTGAAAGTCAGGGTGAGCTATTCTGATCACTTTTCGTCCGTCGTCCGGCGTCCGTCGTGAAGGTGGTGTTTGGGCTTTTTCTCCCAAACCACTGGCCGCATATTAATGAAATTTCATGTGAGAAGGGGTTGTGTCTGCGGACTTTGATTTTTTGTCAAATTAGGTTTCGGCTCACATTGAGCAGAGGGATGGGGCAAAAATGCTCCAATTCTTAAAAAATCTTCTTCTCAAGATCCAGCAATAGCCGAGACTTGATATTTGGTATGCAGCTTCCTTTTGAGGTGTAGACTCAAGTTTGTTCAAGAGAAGTTGGAGGGGCTATATTTGACGATGTTAAAGGAGGGGCAAAAATTTTGACCCGCCCCAAATTTCTATTTTCCAAACCGCGAGGCCGATTTGAACCAAATTTTACATGAGTGCTTATTGAGTCATAAGTACCTAATTTATGGCGAAATTTTTTTCCCCATAGCCCCGTGGGAACCACAGGAGCTAAAAATAGAAAAAAATTAAAACGCCCATATCTCCAAAACTACACGGCACTGAGAATTTTTATTTGTTGTGAAGCTTCCTTAGGACCAACAGAATGGAATGATCAAAAAAAATTGCCATCGGTTTTATCATGGGGTACTTTTTGGGGAGTTTGAAAAAGTGCTGAGTCAGCATTTTTTAACACTGTTAGTAATGGGAAAAACATAAGACTACTTTTCTCGGAAACCACTGCTCCAAAAGCTTTAAAATTTCACATATAACATCTTTGTAAGATTGTTTCACACGTTTATTGAAATGAATTGCCTGGGTCGATATTTGGGCTCTCTAAGGGAGCCCAAATGTTTAAATTAGTGCAGTATGAGGAGTATTTTTTAAAAATCTTCTTCTTCAGATCTAGCAATAAGAATGTTTTGATATTTGGTATGCAGCATCCTTATGGGGGTGAGATTCAAGTATGTTGAAGCCAAATCCCTGGGTTCATATTTAGGCTGAAAATTTGGGGTCCCGTTGCGGACTTCGAAATTTTGGACCAAAATCCGAAAAATTTTTTTTGTTTTTTCTGCCTTTTGGTCAATTTTAAGACCAAAAAAAAAAAAATTTTTTTTTTCCCCTGAAAATTTGGGGTGTGGGTGGGACTTAAATTTTGGACCAAAATCCAAAAAATTTTTTGTTTGTTTTTTCTGCGTTTCGGTCAATTTTAAGACAAAAAAAAAATGATTCTTTTTTTTTTCCCCTGAAAATTTGGGGTCCGGGTGGGACTTAGAAAATTTTGGACGAAAATCTGAAAAATTTTTTGGGGGGGTTTTATGCATTTCTGTCAATTTTAAGACAAAAAAAAAAAAAAAAAAAAATTTTTCCCCTGAAAATTTGGGGTCCGGGTGGGACTTAGAAAATTTTGGACCAAAATCGGGAATTTTTGTTTTTCATTTATTTCTGTCAATTTTTAGACAAAAAAAAAAATAAAAAATTTTTCCCCCTGAAAATTTGGGGTCCGAGTGGGACTTAGAAAATTTTGGACCAAAATCCGGAAATTTTTTTTTTTTTGTTTTTTATGCATTTCTGTCAATTTTTAGACAAAAAAAAAAAAAAAAAAAATTTTCCCCTGAAAATTTGGGGTCCGGTGGGCCTTAGAAAATTTTGGACCAAAATCTGTAATTTTTTTTTGTGTTTTTTATGCGTTTCTGTCAATTCTAAGACAAAAAGAAATTTTTTTTTTTACACCGAAAATTTTGGGTCCGGGTGGGACTTCGAAAATTTTGGACCAAAATCCGGAAATTTTTGTTTTTGTTTTTTATGCATTTCGGTCAGTTTAAAGACAAAAAAAAAAAAATTTTTTTACCCTGAATATTTGGGGTCCGTGTGGGACTTCGAAAATTTTGGACCAAAATCCATAAGTTTTTTGTTTTTTGTTTTTTATGCGTTTCTGTCAATTTTAAGACAAAAAAACCATTTTTTTTTTTACACCAAAAATTTGGGGTCCGGGTGGGACTTAGAAAATTTTGGACCAAAATCCGGAAATTAGTTTTAGCGTTTTTTATGCGTTTTAAGAAGAAGAAAAAAATTTAGGCTGAAAGTATTTTGTTTGGGAAAAAAATCTGTTTTTTATGTGTTTATCTCAATTTTAGGATGTTAAAGTGCAGGAACTGAAAATAGAAGGAAAATCCTGTGTATTGTGTGGGCACAATCGCTTCATCTAGTTGGTATATGCTTTTCTTAGGAGGGGCATATGCAGCTTATTCAAGTCAAGTCCCTGGTTTGATATTTAGACTACCATGTCAGGTGAGCGCCCTCAGGCCCCCTGGGGCCTCTTGTTTTGTAGAAAGCTTACTTTTATCCAGTAGAATAGAATGGTTAAAAAAAATCCCTATCGGTTTGGTCACAAGGTACTTTTTTCAGGACTTTGAAAAAGTGCTGAGTCAGCACTTTTTAACATTGTGGGCAATGGGAAAAAGATTAAAAAATCTTCTTCTCCAGATCCAGCAGGCAGAATCTTTTGATATTTGGTATGCAACATTGTAGAGTGGATCTGATTCAAGTTTGTTCAAATCGGCCCCCTGGGTTCATATTTGGGCTCAGTATAGGAGCCCGATTTCAAACTTGGTGTATTTCAGGCAAATTTCTTAAAAAATCTTCTTCTCCAGATCCATTAAGCAGAATCTTTTGATATTTGGTATGCAACATTATGGGCTAGAACTGATTCAAGTTTGTTCAAATCGGCTCCCTAGATTCATATTTGGGCTCACTTTTGAAGCTCGAATTCGAACTTAGTGCATTTCTGGCAAATTTCTTTGAAAATCTTCTCAAGATCCAGCAGGCAGAATCTTTTGATATTTGGTATGCAATATTGTAGGGTGGATCTGATTCAGGTTTGTTCAAATCGGCCCCCTGGGTTCATATTTGGGCTCAGTATAGGAGCCTGATTTCGAACTTAGTGCATTTCAGGCAAATTTCTTAAAAAATCTTCTCCAGATCCAGCAGGCAAAATCTTTTAATATTTGGTATGCAACATTGTGCGGTGGATCTGATTCAAGCTTGTTCAAATCGGCCCCCTGGGTTTATATTTGGGCTCAGTATAGGAGCCCAAATTTGAACTTGGTGCATTTCAGGCAAATTTCTTTGAAAATCTTCTTCTCAAGATCCAGCAGGCAGAATCTTTTGATATTGGGTATGCACCATGCTTAGTGGTGTGAGATTCAAGTTTGTTCAAGCAAAGTCCCTGGGTTCATATTTGGGCTCACTGTGGTAGCCCGAATTATAACTAAGTTCAAAATGAGGAATTTTCTTTAAAAATCTTCTTCAGATCCAGCAGTCAGAATGTTTTGATATTTGGTATGCAGCATCCTTAGGGGGACGAGATTCAAGTTTGTTCAAGCCATGTCCCTAGGTCCATATTGGGGTTCACTGTGGGAGCTCGAATTGTAACTTAGTTCAAAATGAGGAATTTTCCTTAAAAATCTTCTTCTACAGATCCAGCAGTCGGAATGTTTTGATATTTGGTGTGCAGCATCCTTAGGGGGGTGAGATTCAAGTTTGTTAAAGCCAAGTCCCTGGGTTCATATATGGGCTCCCTGTGGGAGCCTGAATTATAACTTAGTTCAATATGAGGAATATTCTTTAAAAATCTTTTTTTTTTTAGATCCACTGGTCAGAATCTTTGGATATTTGGTATAAGCTTTTCTTAGGAGGAGCAGATGCAACTTGTTGAAATCAATTCTCTGGGTTGATATTTAGACTACCATGTCAGGTGAGCGCCCTCAGGCCTCTTGGGGCCTCTTGTTTTAAAAACCCACTGAGTTCGCCATAGAAAAGCAGTCGGCATCGGCAGTGGGAAATTAAGAAGCCTTCTCGAGTTAGTAGAGTAAACTTACGTCAAAGGGGGGGGGGGGGGGGGGATGGGGGGGGGGTGGTGGAGGAAACCAGTGATAATGGTGAAGGCCTCTAACAAGGGGTTTTAAACTGGCAATTTAAGACTGGGGACCTAAAACTTAAAACAAACACCAAGAAGAAGAAAATACCAGTGTTTTTTCTCCAACTATGCAGGCAACATCCATATTTGCAGTTGTATACAAAATAGACTGATCTAAAGGTCTGTGCATGATCATGACGTTGCAAGTAAACTGTTACTTCATAAAAATTGGAGGAGATTAATGAAAGAAAACTTATAATAATAGATACCAAAGAGGGTGATTAGCTGAAACTGTGTGCTCCTTGATTTTTTAAGAAACTGAATTTTATGTTGGGGGGGGGGGGGGGGGCAGGTCGGGTTTAGGGGGTTTCTACATTATTCTTTTGAATTTTTTGTTTGTTTTGGGGTTGTGAAATCAATTCAAGAGAATAATGTCCAGACACACTGACAAACATCCAGTACATGAACCACAGAGGTTGATCACAAGGTCCAAGAGCTGAAAATTTGTTAGTGCTTTTTGTTCAAAAACGGCACATAATTGTTGGGTAAAAAAATAACTCCAGTATCATTCAGCTGTAATTCATCGACCCTATGTTGTATATTGTGTACTTGATTCAGCAACACATTTTTCTTGTTTTGATAACGTAACCCAACAAACTTACGCTTGCCCTGCTGTATAAATATAAATGTTTGTGACTGATTTTTTTTTTTAAAAGAAAAGAAAGTAATTTAATTCTCTCTGGAAATATTATAATACTTAATTTTCTTTGGAAGAAATATAATTTATTTTTTTTACTTTCCCAGCATTGAAATTTATGTGCAGTCTACAACAAGAGTCGATTTCATTATTTACATTTTTATTAGCTTAACATGACAAAGTCAAGATAAGCCATTGCCATTACGTGTGCGGAAGTCTCTGAGTCTGTTCACATTTTCCTTAACACAGGCTACACCACGTAGTTCTTGTCTGTTCATCATCACAAAATTAGATATGCAGGTTTGAGGTGATGTCAAGATGAGAATGTCCACTTTTGGTCACGATCGGTTAACTGTGATGGCTCTGCGGGCCAAAACCCCAAAACCTTTAGCACAGTCTACAGGTTGTATTTATGAAGGGATTTCATTGTAACTTGGTAAGATGTCTCTGTAAAATGTCCAGAGGATAACATCTTATTTTGGTCAGGTTCGGTCAACTGTGATGGCCGCAGGAGCACATAACCTAGATTCCATTAGCGCAGTCTACAGGTTGCATTTTTGAAGGGATTTCATTGTACATTGATAGGATGACTCTTTATAATGTCTGGATGAGAACATAGTATTTTGGCCATGATCGGTCAACCATGATGACTACACAGGCACATGATCTAGATTTGTTTTGCACAATCTACAGTTCATATTTATGTGGCAATTTCATTGTAACTGGGAAGGATAACTTGGTATGATGTGTAGGTGAGACTTCCTATTTTAGTTACGATCGGTTAGCTGTTTCCGTTGCCTAGTCATGTAATCTAGATTCCTTTAGCACTGTCTACATGTTTTTTTTATTAAGGGATTTCATTGTAACTTGGTAGGTTAACTCGGTATGATATCTAGATGAGACTTTCCTATTTTGGTCACGATCGGTCAACCATGACCGCTGGACCGGCACGTGACCAAGATTCCTTTAGCCAAGTCTATGAGTCATATTCATGAAGGGATTTCATTGTAACTTGGTAGGATGACTCGTTTTGGAATGATTTTACTGTAACTTGGTTCCCCGTGGGAACCCCGGGAAGTAAGCAGCACTTGTTTACTGTGGTAAACCAGTTCCGCTTTACTAGTAAAATAGGACCCAGTCACCAATGCTTGGGGTGAAAGTCCTCTAAAATGGGCAACATGTGGATCAACGATGGACTAAACTTGACTTCATCTCCATGTTGTGTCACGATTAGCCATGGTGCATAAATGTGTGACGTTAACCACCAACAAACAAACAAACAAACTGTAACTTGGTAACTTTGGTTGACAAATTTTAACTGTGAGGGCCACATCAACCCAGGCCTCAATTCTTTAGTACAATATACACCTCAAATTATTCTTATTGAAATAGCATGTAGGGAACAGAAATTAACATATTCTTAATTATCACAATTCTAGTTGTTCATAAGCATTGAACATTATCCTTTTCATCAAACACTACACACTGTCAAGTTAAGCTACACTGTCATTGACACTTTCATTGTATTTTATTTGGCTTTGGAAATGGTAAAAAATTAGGTCTGATACATAAGGCTTAACACTGTACTGAATGTCACTAGTACATTGTTCCTGTGAACATCTCTTTGTCAGAATTATGTTCAATTTTCATGTTTTTCAATCGTGGCTTGTGCTTGAAATTGCAGAATCGACTGCGTTTGTACCCATCTCCCCTGACTTTGGGTGGGGAAT
Source organism: Pictodentalium vernedei (assembly GCA_031216915.1). NCBI lineage: Eukaryota > Metazoa > Mollusca > Scaphopoda > Dentaliida > Dentaliidae > Pictodentalium > Pictodentalium vernedei. Next base: position 261,264,888 of record CM062297.1, read on the forward strand.
TCCAACTTTATTAGAGTTCAGGATATCGTCTGTTGAACTTCTGTACATACACCAAGCCTGTATAATTGAACCAAACAACACGTCATGAATTAGTGTTTTTATTATATGCCTAACATGAAAATCGATCAGATACCACTATTTTAGACACCTTCAATCCAATCTGATAGAAAATGGGAGTGTAGTTTTCAAACCCATATCCCACTCTCTCAGTCGAGGCTATCAAACTATAACATGTATGTTGCAATTACAATCCATGCTGGCTGGTCTCAGGGGTAAGAGTTATGTTACAGAAATAGAACATGGAACAGAGAACTGTTATTTGGTATGAAGCATCTTTTGGACCAGTAGAATTGAATGGTAAAAAAATTGCCCATTGATTATGTCAGGGTGTTCTGGAGGGGGGCATCAAAAAGATTTTTCTCCAGAACCAGTGGTCAAAATCTCATGATATTTGGTATACAGCATCCATAGGGTGGGTGGGGGATGGGGGGGGGGGGGGGGGGTGTCAGAACCAAATTTGTTAAACCGAAGCTGTTTGGTTCAAATTTCGGCTCAATACAGGAGCCTGCATTTTAAATTAAGGTCAATATGGGGAATAATCTTGAAAAATCTTCTTCAGAACCACCAGTCAGTCGATGGTGCACTTGTCTTCAACCAGTGCTAACCCTGCTTGTGTGGAGTTAGTATGTTGGGGAGCTGACAGTTGCTTGCCATTGCTCGGTGGTTCTCTCTGGGTACACTGGCTTCCTCCACCCATAAAACTATCGTGGTCATGATTAGCCATTGTGCAGAAATATGTGACCTTAAAACACCAATAAATAAATACCACCGCTCAGAATCTTTTAATCTTTAGCATACATCATAGCTATGAGGGTCAGATTCAGGATTGTTCAAACCAAGTCCTCAGGTTAATATTTGGACTTCCTATGGAAGCCCAAATTTTAACTTAGTGCAATATTGGGTATAATTTAAAAAAATCGTCTTCAGATCCACCAGTGAGAATGCTTTCATATTTGGTGTTATTGCTGTGTGGTATACTGTTTTTTGGAACGGTTTCGGTATTATGGGGATACCAAAAACCATACCCAAATCAAAATATAATTTATTTTGGTATTTATATTTTTCTGTGAAATTGACAGAAAGTCAACTCATCAAGGTAGATCGTAAATCTAAAAGCCTGTGTGTCACATATTTTGATCAAATTGACAAGAAAACATGCAAATGTGAACTTTGTAAGTGACAGGTAGCAGCAGACATTGCGAATACGCCAGATAAAGAAATAAATAAAAAAATGATGACAGAAAAACAAAAAAAATGGCAAGTTGTTAACTTGGTATTTTCATTTCTGAAGAAATATGGCCCAGTTCCGGTGTTCTTAACATTCAGACGGATTCAATATATTTTCTGGAAATTACAGGTGACATTGGGGGAGGATGGGTGCAGGTGGGTGGTTGACTGGTTGACAATTGGTTGGAAACAATCCACTGGCATTGACAATTCAATATGTTGACAACTTGACATAACATTCAAACTGTAATACTGCCTGTGGTTCTCGGCTATTTTTTTATAGCAATTCTTTCAATTCAGCATTGCCATTTCAAGTTGCAGATACCTTTATCAACCGATCATTTTATTAGCTCAACTTTGACGTAAGTCAAATTTGAGGTTATTATGCCATGGCCAGTCATCCGTCATTCTGTCTGTCAACAGTTCAATACGGCTCGGGCTAGAGGCCGTATTTATGAACCGATCTTTACGAAACTTCTTGAGTACATTTGTTATTACCGTGGGACGAGAATGAGTGTTTATGGGTGCGGTCCCTATTTCAAGATGGCCACCAGCAGCCATTTTGTACTTTAGTTAGTGCAATCAGTTTTTTGTACAGAACTTCTGTATGAAAGTTCTGATTTGAATAAATTTTTGTTTGAATGTTTAGTAACATGGAATACATCACATATAATACATGTTTTTTTCTCGTGCAGAAATTATGCAAATTAGATGAACTTTGATTTATTCAGTGCTACTTATACACAGTAAGTGCACATGTCAATACGGCACTTACTGTATTTATGAACCGATCTTCACGAAACTTCTTGGGTACCTTTGTTATCACCTTGGGACAGGAACGAGTGTTTTGGGGTGCCTTTGTTATCACTGTGCTATGAAAACAAATATCAAAAGTCCCACTCTGGGACTCAAAGATTTCTTTTCTAGTTTAGCATATGACTGTCGCCCACCTGTACAATACTTTACCTATACATTTGTTACAGGCTACGGTCAGTATTTATGTACAGACCGTTACAATACTTTATATGTACCTTTGCATTATACACCAGATTTAGCATTATCAAAGTTCATTTGATCGACCGAGGCACAGCAAATTCTTTGAAAATGATTTACTGCTATAAGTAAATCATTGATTTGCATATTTTTTTTCTCGTGGAAAATGGAAATTTACCCTAATTTGGCGTGGAAAATCGTGGATTCTCTGGAATTCTCAGAAACGTGTATGATTCCAGGAACCATAGAGTGAATTCCACTCAAAATACTCTATGATTGCAACTAGATGAATGTCATGAAACATGTTATTTTACTTGTTTATCAAGGAGAACCCAAACAATGAAAGGTGGTTGACACCATGTGATTGACACATTGCATGATTGGCAATGATTGCACAATATTGCTCATCTGGGATTATCATAGAGAGATTAATTACAGTTGCATTTACTTCAATTTACTTGCATATTTGTGTGGATATTGAATACTGGATTCACTGGACAATGGACATTAATCTTGTTGCCACTTTGAAAGATAAGGGGGGTGGGGGCTGACCAAGTGTAAACTACTAGCGAAAACATACTGAAAAGCTTTGAAGTTGAAGAACATATATAAATGTTTCTTCTTCCTGATTCATTGGGGGAGGGGCCTGATACAAAGGATATGGAGGCCTACTGATTAGCTGAGCAAGTTCTTTAATAAACCACTCGGATGATTCATATTGAATCGAGTTATTCCTTAAATAACTTGCTAGACTAATCAATTATCACTGTTGAATTAACTTGTCAAATTCATGAGTTGTCAGTGCTGAATCTGTTAAGTTACTATATGGTTGAATGTTGGGAAATTGGGTCAGTTTGAGACCACTTTCAATATTCTGTGTGCATACCAAATACCATACCAAAACAGAGGTATTTACCTGAAAAATACCGATACCAAACCTGAAATTTCAGTACCGTACAGCACTATTTTTAGCTCACCTGAGCGAAGCTCAGCGGGAGCTTTACTGATCGTGATCCGTCCGTCGTCCGTCGTCCGTCCGGCATTAACTTTACATTATCGACTTCTCCTCCTAAACCACTAGCCCAATTTTATTCAAATGTTGGCTAAATGTTTATTACCTAATGCCAATTCAGATTTGTTCAAATGAAGTTGCCCCTCCTCCTGGGTGGTGCCACGCCCCCAAGGGGCACCAAAATCTTTGTAAATCTTCTTTTCATGAACCAGCAGTAGCAGAGACTTGATTTTTGGTATGCACCTTCCTTTTGAGGTGTAGACTCAGATTTGTTCAAGAGAAGTTTGAGGGATAATATTTGGCGTTGTTATGGGAGGGGCAAAAATTTTGGCCCCGCCCCTAATTTCTATTTTCTGAACCGAGAAGCCTATTTCAACCAAATTTTATGTGAGGGCTTATTGGGTCATGAGTACTTGATTGATGCAAAAAAAAAAATTTCGGCAGCCCCGTGGGAACCGCAGGAGCTAAAAATAGAAAAAATTTAAAACGTCCATATCTCCAAAACTGCACGGCACCGAGAATTTTTATTTGGTGTGCAGCTTCCTTAGGACCAACAGAAAGGATTGGTAAAAAAAAATTGCCATCGGTTTTATCATAGGGCACAGTTTCGGGACTTTGAAAAAATGCTGAGTCAGCACTTTTTAACACTGTAGGCAATGGGAAAAACATTAAAAAATCTTCTTCTCCAGATCCAGCAGGCAGAATCTTTTGATATTTGGTATGCAACATTGTAGGGTGGATCTGATTCAGGTTTGTTCAAATCAGCCCCCTGGGTTCATATTTGGGCTCAGTATAGGAGCCCGATTTCGAACTTACTGCATTTCAGGCAAATTTCTTTGAAAATCTTCTTCTCCAGATCCAGCAGGCAGAATCTTTTGATATTTGGTATGCAACATTGTGGGGTGGATCTGATTCAAGTTTGTTCAAATCGGTCCCTTGGGTTTATATTTGGGCTCAGTATAGGAGCCCAAATTTGAACTTAGTGCATTTCAGGCAAATTTCTTTGAAAATCTTCTTCTCAAGATCCAGCAGGCAGAATCTTTTGATCTTTTGATATTGGGTATGCAACATTGTGGGGTGGATCTGATTCAAGTTTGTTCAAATCGGCTCCCTGGGTTTATATTTGGGCTCAGTATAGGAGCCCAAATTTGAACTTAGTGCTTTTCGGGCAAATTTCTTAAAAAATCTTCTTCTCCAGATCCAGCAGGCAGAATCTTTTGATATTTGGTATGCAACATTGTGGGGTGGATCTGATTCTATTTTGTGCAAATCGGCTCCCTAGATTCATATTTGGGCTCACTATAGAAGCTCGAAATGTGTTAAAGCCAAGTCCATGGGTCCATATTTGGGCTCCCTATGGGAGCCCAAATTATAACTTAGTCAATATGAGGAATTTTTCTTTAAAAATCTTCTTCTTCAGATTCAGCAGTTGGAATGTTTTGATATTTGGCATGGAGCAACCTTAGGGGGCTGAGATTCAAGTTTGTTCAAGCCAAGTCCCTTGGTTCATATTTGGGCTCATTATGGGAGCCTGAATGACAACTTAGTTCAAAATGAGGAATTTTCTTTAAAAATCAGATCCAGCAGATGAATGCTTTTGATATTTTTTATGCAGCATCCTTAGGGGGGTAAGATTCAAGTTTGTTCAAGCCATGTCCCTAGGTCCATATTTGGACTGATTGTGGGAGCTCGAATTGTAACTTGGTTCAAAATGAGGAATTTTCTTTAAAAATCTTCTTCTTCAGATCCAGCAGTCGGAATGTTTTGATATTTGGTGTGCGGAATCCTTAGGGGTGTGAGTTTCAGGTTTGTTAAAGCCAAGTCCCTGGGTTCATATATGGGCTCCCTGTGGGAGCCCGAATTATGACTTAGTTCAATATGAGGAATATTCTTTAAAAATCTTTTTTAAGATCCACTGGTCAGAATATTTGGATATTTGGTTTCAGCTTTTCTTAGGAGGAGCAGATGCAACTTGTGGAAATCAATTCTCTGGGTTGATATTTAGGCTACCATGTCAGGTGAGCGCCCTCAGGCCCCCTGGGGCCTCTTGTTATACTGTACCAATGACCCAGACATAGCTGGTGCTAATTCTCAAAATCTAGGGCCAAACACAAATTTTGCCCCCCCCCAATCCCCAAAATTTGCGTCTAAAACCGAAAATAACATGTCCCAAATGGTCCTCCATACTTTTCCTCCACTGCGCATGCGCAGTGTCAAGGAGGTCTCGAATTTGGCGCCAATTATCATTCTTTGTTTGGCCCTTCATCAGTTCACATCTGACTGATATTTGTGCTTGTAAATCTCAGTTTAAATTATGCCAGACACATAAATATTAGAGAAATGGTGGATCTAAAGAGGAAATAGAAAGAGGAGAGGAAAAATTAGTGACAGGAAATAATCAGGGCTGTAACTTAAAATTTTTTTATGAAATTATGTTATGTTCCCTAATTTCAAGGCATGGGCCTGTTGTTGTCATTCTTGCTATAAAGTTACACTGCTTGATCAGTGTTTCCTCTCTCCCTTTCCTTTAGTCCCCCCTTGCTATTCTCCCATGCTTTTGGCATATTTTCTGTAATATTATTACTAAAATTTCTTGGGAGTTTTAGCTTGGTAACAGAATGAATTCTGTTTTTTTTTCCCCATGTTTACGTCCTCACCCATCTGTGTTTAGGCGTTGTGTTCTGCATCTACCATCTGTTGTTCTGCAGTTTCTTCCCTGGAAGTCTCTGTTTTGCATCAGATAGTGTTGTAATTGGTAACTGATTTCAGGCCATGTTTATCAGTGCCTGGAGTCATGTTTCCGGTTTTTATACACTTCTTGTTACATTGACAACGGGTGATTTCTTGTCTTTGTATTAGTTTAATCATAACAAGATACATTATTATTATACGTAAGTGCTGCATTAATTTTTTTGAAATATTTTAAAATATTTTGTCCACACTTAGGCTTTATTGGGATTCATTGGGGCTCAACGTTACTTTCAAAAACTTGGGCTTTTCTGAAAAAATATTTTTTTAAAAAATTTTTTTGATTTCATTTATTTTTTCTATATGTTAATGGATCATGTTATTATGTATCTTTGTTTTCAGGGGTTGGTGCGAGTACTAGGACTGTTTGTGTTCTTTTCACAATGAAAGGATATTGTTCAAATTGTAATAAGAAAAATCTTCCTCTGACTTTCATAATCATTGTATTAATTGTAGTCAGTGTACTCGCACTAACTCCTGCTCAGTGTGTGTCAATTGGGATGACAAACATTGGAAACGTGTGTCACGGTATGTTGTTAGCGGGGAAAAGGCCATGCCGGTCCTTTCTCCGCAGGGTCACTCTAGTTTATCAATCTCTTTTTCAGAGGAACAAGAACAGGGTGATGTTTCCGTGATGTCTTCCAAAAGTGTGCCTCCGTCGTCACAGTTAAATGAAGAGCTAGCGGCAAAAGTGCTCATGGAAATACGTCAATTGCCTAAGAGGTCCCTAGAAGGATCGACGGCATTGACTTCCGCTAGCTCGCCCGGTGTAGCGACCATTCATCGAATGGCTCGGCAGCCGGGTTCGTCCGTTGCGGTCCAGGAAGGAGATTTGGGTGATGCGAGCACTATAATAACACAGAGTGCACACCCAGTGACGACGGATCAGAGGATAGAATGGAGAAAGCCTATTAGTTCGGTTCCTAGCTCGTCCAGGTCCATCCGGGCTGCAAGCGAGAGAGGCCCCTCTCTTGTACAACAACATCTGGGACCAGATGTTGTGGTACAAAACGTTTCGCATTCGGAACATATGTCTGCCACTCGGGACACTTCGTTGTATAGACAGTCCGGAGAGACTGTCAATATGGCTTCCTCATCCTCACGGCAGCACACACGACCGCACCTTGGCTACTTGACCACGGATATCCAGCCACCTTCGCCGATCAGGGATTCTACAGCGACCAGGTCATGCCATCCGGTAGCCAGGGACACGAGGCCTGTAGACTCCGGACGTTCGCATAAAAGAAATATGCAGGAGTCAACGTCCAGGGAGCTTCCAGCGGCAAAGCAACGTAAGACCGATGCTCCACAGGCCTCAGTGACGGACGTGCTATCACAAATAGCACAACTTATCGCAGCATCCCAGCAGACGACAGAATCTCTGTCGGATCAGGAATTATCCGACGACGCTGGGTCGGTACGCTCCGCTGAACCATCAGGTACGGACGATCGAGAACTTCATATGGTCCGACAGGATGGCGAAAGGGATTCAGAGGATCTGGAGTTTTCCCTTTCGGAACAACATAAAGCTGCCGTAGATTTTATCCGGCATTATCTTCCAGAGGTTGTTCCGTCGGACCAGAATGCTGCGATGCCAGATAAGAGTCTGATAGCGTCACTGGACACAGAATGTTTTGATCGGTTTAGGGACATCGTCCCTGAGTTTCCGACACAGTCCAATAATGTCACAAGAACATTTGAACTATTGAATGACGCTATATATAAGCTTGCTACCAAAACGAGCAAGTATGGTTTCTTGTCCGCAAATGCTCTACATCTGCCTTTCATCAATTCAAGGAATAAATTTGAAACGGCAGGACAGGGCATACCAAGAGTTCCTCTGCGTCTAGACGACCAGGCTGAAGACCTAGAATTGTCTATACCGTCGTCTATGTCAATTCCAACCACAACATTGGAAACAACAATAATGTCTAATAGAGTTAACTTAGACGCCTTATCATACGCAGATCACCTTACTAAAGCGTTATCATTACGTCTTCAAGGGAAAGAATTCCAGGATATACAATCCTCCTTAAGAGTTCTTCCGAGGGCCATAGCTTATTCCACGTATAACTCCGCCCTTTCAGTGGCAAACCTGGAGTTGGTTAGACGTGACGCGGCCCTAGCTACATCCACGTGCGTGGATGGTAAGGTTAAAAACTCTCAGAGTCGCTTCGGTCTCCGGGGAGCTTCTCTTCGACGGCAAGCTTTCAGCAATATATGATCAGATAACTAAGAAAGCTTCGGATTCTCTGCTATTCAAATCCGCTTCTAAAAAGTCGGATACAGCAGAAAAGAGTAAGACAGGCACTTCTGGGACAAGTACGCCCAAGGGAAGTTCCTATAGAGGTTCCTATGTGGCCTCTAGGTCTTATTCTAGAGACCGTCAAGGCAGCGACTCACGTAGGGGACGTTATACTGGCCGCGATAACCAGTCAGACGTCCCTAGGTCGACGGGGCGAGGTGCGGGTTGTGGAGGACGTAGCTTCTCCTTCCGCAAGCCTCGCAGGTCCAGGAGGTGATGGTATGAACCTCTATCGTGTTCCGGTAGGCAGAAGATTGTCAAGTTTTATAAACAATTGGGCGTCAATTACGGACGACCCCTGGGTTCGAGGGGTAATTTCGGAAGGACTAAGAATATCCTTCAAACGAAAGCCTCCATTAACTCGAAGTCCAAAATGGACTCGGCTTCCATCAAATCCGCAGAAAAGAGACGCTCTTCTATCAGAAGTACAGTCTCTTCTAGAGAAGAACGCGGTAGAGGTCGTAGAAGACCAGGAATTACCGGGTTTCTACAGCCATCTGTTTCTGGTTCCGAAACCAGACGGCTCTTTCCGTCCAGTCATAGATCTGAGCTGGATAAACAAGCTGATCGTCGCTCCGAAGTTCTATATGGAGACAATTCGATCAGTCAGAGCGAGTATTTGGGTGAACGACTATGCTACAAGCATAGATCTCAAGGATGCGTACTTTCATGTCATGGTACATCCGACATTCAGAAAGTATCTACGCTTCGCAGTCCTAGGAGTTGTATATCAGTTCCGAGCGATGTGCTTCGGTTTGAACCTAGCGCCCTGGTTTTTCACTCGAATAATGAACTCGGTAATGATGCATTTCCGAGCTCATTCATCTGCGGTAACGTCGGCCTACCTGGATGACATTCTTCAGAGGTACGGCAACGAGTTAACGCTTCAGAACGATGTGCAGAATCTGCTTTTATTTCTCCGACGTCTCGGTTTTATAATAAACAAGGAGAAGTCGGATCTGGTGCCGTCCAAGTCATTCACCCACTTGGAATGAGCTTCGAGATGCACAACAATCTCGTTCGTCTGCCGTTAACCAGAGTGAAATTAATCAGTTGTTACGCTCGCTATTGTCTTCACTCAGACAAAGTCACAGCGAGAGAATTCATGAGACTGATAGGTCTGTGCGGAGCAGCTGCGGATCTCATTCCGATGGGGCGGTTACGCACTCGTCCTCTCCAAATTTTCTTGACTCAGAATTGGAGAGTAAATATTCATTCGCTCGATTTAGACGTTCTCTTGTCAAATCAAGTGAAACAAGAGATTCAGACTTCGGCAAACATTCAGTGGTTGACTCAGGGGGTTCCACTGCAGTTGCCGGATCCGAGTTTTACTATTATGACGGATGCCAGTCAAACAGGTTGAGGTGCAACATTGATCCCAACGGATTCGAAGTGCCAGGGTCTTTGGGATCCACAGTTTCTAGGCAAGCACACAAACATCAAAGAAATGATGTCAATTTGGCTTGCACTATGTCATTGGATGAACATTATTCAGAAAGCACATGTCCAAATCCTATCCGACAATACGACAGTAGTAGCGTATATTCGGAACCAGAGAGACACTCATTCCATTCCATTATTCAATTTAACGGAAAGAATCCTTCTGTTTGTACTAGAATACCAAGTTCTACTTTCGGTCCGTCATATTCCGGGTCATCTGAATGTATTAGCAGACTCCCTTTCACGGAAGGGTCGCTTGTTGCCGTCAGAATGGACTCTCAACAAACAGGTATTCAATCAGATTTGCTACCAATGGGAGCGGCCAATGATAGACTTATTTGCGACACAGCTCAACAATCAGTTGCAGACGTATATGTCACCATGTCCGGATCCTCGAGCATATGCAGTAGACGCTCTATCGATCTCGTGGGACGGAATGATAGGATATGCGTATCCTCCAGCGCTGTTGATTCAGCAGATATTGCTAAAGATAAAACAATCTCAGTGCAAAATTCTGTTGGTAGCATCTCTGTCTCCACAGAGACCATGGATAAATCTACTTAGATGTCTGCTGTGGGACATACCGCGGAAGGTTCCTCCACGAGAGGATCTTCTTTCGCAGGGGAAATCGTGTCAACTACATCACAACCCGCAAGGTCTCAACCTTCACGTACTTCCGTTGTGCAGTCCTTCTTGCACGGCAAGCATTTTACAGGACGAGCAGTGGACGCAATTTCGAACTGTAGGAGGACCTCCTCTTCGCTAAACTATGCGGCTAAGTGGAAGGTCTTTCGTCGTTGGTGTAGGAATCATTCTGTTGATATTTTTGATCCCTCCATTCCAGACATTGCAACCTTTCTAGTATACTTGTTTGATGAGATTAAACTGCAGCCTATCACCATTAAGGGTTTTGGTCTATGCTATCCGATACCTATGCACATCATGATAGCTTAATGATTGGAACTAATGTCCCTTTATCTAAATTAGTTAGAAATTTTTCGATAAATAGACCTAGAACCCTTAGGTTAATTCCTAAATGGAATTTAGCTTGGGTTCTTCTTAAACTAAAAGAAAAGCCATTTGAGCCTCTTGAGACAGTGGACTTCAAATTCTTATCTTATAAGACAACATTTCTCTTAGCTTTCTCTTCTGCTAGAAGAGTCAGTGAGCTTCATGTACTATCTGTGGACGATTCTCACTATCGTAGTGCAGGGAACACTATTACCTTTACTACTAATGTTGGATTTTTGGCTAAGAATCAGGCTCCTAATAAATATCCGGAACCTATTGTTATTAAGGCCCTTTCATCTTCAGACGGGCATAGGCCTTTACTCTGTCCGGTTAGAGCTTTACGTATTTATAAACGAAGATCTCAGTTTATCATAAAGGGACGAAAACGCTTCTTTCTGTCTCTGGTGCTTAATAGAAAGGACATTATGGTCCATTCTATTGCTAGATGGATTCAATTAACTATCCGTACTGCTTATGATAATCTATCTTCAACTCAGCAGTCTGTGCTTAAGATTTCGGCTCATGAAGTAAGAGCTCTTTCTACATCTTGGGCTTACGCAAATAGTGTTGCTATTACAGATTTAATGAAGGCTGCATATTGGTCTCAGCCATCCACATTCTCGAATTTTTATCTCAGAAATATTGAGTCCATTTCTGGAGACCTGCATTGTTTAGGTCCGTTATCTGTTGCTCAGAATGTCGTCCATTAAACAGTTGCAACTATAGTTATGCAGGCTTTCTGTTCTGGCAGTGACTCTGTCCTGCTGCCCTCTTCGCTCTGGGCTATTTGACCCAGGGCAAGGGGAAGGGGGGGGGGGGTGGGGTGTTCCCTTAGGTCTCCTGCTTTATAGTGAAAAGCAAGGGGATACCTCCTCCGGAGTCATTAATTCTGAGTCGGTACCGGGATGGTTTTAAAGTGTAAAGCTAATGTTTAAATTCATTCATGTCATATTTTTAAAGTGTAGCTCGGTGTGAAGCATTTGTATATGTCACATGTCAAACGGGCGTTAATATACAATCCTCGGACACTTTTAATGAGTATAAAGAGTCTCAATTCTCTGGACTTATTTTATTTATTGGTTTACTTTAAAAATAATTAGTATAAAGGGTTATACTGGATGTTAATAGAGAACATGGATGTTATTATGCTCAATTATGAAAGTGTTGTGTCTTTCTAATTTGTCATAAATAAGAAAGATACATGTAAAGCCTAATCCTCCTTTTCTCCTCGAGGGGATAACTCTATTATATATATAGTTGAGCTTATTGGATTTTCCTCTATGTCCTAGGCCCTCCAGCCTTTTTTCTGTTCAGCTATGTCTGGGTCATTGGTACAGTATAAAAATGTTAAAAAATTTATAGTAATTTATATATTTTTTATACTTACCAATGACCCAGACGGGGATGGTCCTCCCAGGAGTTGGGAACTCGTACCTCCCCGCTGAGTACATAGCGCTGACCAGGCACTGCTTGTAAGAATGATAATTGGCGCCAATTTCGAGACCTCCTTGACACTGCGCATGTGCAGTGGAGGAAAAGTATGGAGGACCACTTAGGGCATGTTATTTTCGGTTTTAGATGCAAATTTTGGGGATTGGGGGGGGGGCAAAATTTGTGTTTGGCCCTAGATTTTGAGAATTAGCACCAGCTATGTCTGGGTCATTGGTAAGTATAAAAAATATATAAATTACTATAAATTTTTTAACATTTGGTATTCATCTCTAGGGGGTCAGATTCAAGTTTGTTCAAATTGGGTCCCTAGGTTAATATTTGTGGGGGGGGGGGGGGGGGGGGGGGCATCCTCTCCACTTTCCTTCAAGTTGGTCCTCAAAATATGTCCATAGGGGGATAAGGTCCATGGGGGTTAGGTTGTAGATTTGTAGATTGCTTTTTTTAATATCTGTGTCGGTGAAAAGGTAGACGATCGTCAATACATGAAAACCTCAAAATATCCGCTCAGATGCAAGGAGATGGGGATTTTTTAACCCTGGAATTCAGCCCTTGGTAGAAAAATTTTGAATTTCAGGGTTCAAAAACCTCTGTAGATGACCCTTGACTGCCCCATATCGGATACATTTATTTCCCTCTAGTGGAAACCCTGATTATTGTTACCTTGTTTTTCTGACTCAAACTTTAGGGACGCAAAATTCTGAGATGTGAAGGCTTGGAAGGCTTCCCCCCCCCCCCACCCCCCCCCCATATTAAAAAAATGGAGCAAAGCCAGGCTCTACGAGTTTGTCCTCCCTCCCCCCTCCCCACTTGCTTTGGGCTGGCTAAGCCACTGATTGTAGCCCAAATTTTAACTTAGTGCGATATGAGGAAATCTCTCTAAAAATTTTCTTCTTCATATCCACTATTTATTTATTTATTGGTGTTTTAAGGTCACATATTTCTACACAATGGCTAATCATGACCATGACAGTTTTACGGGTGGAGGAAGCTGGAGTACCCGGAGAGAACCACTGAGCAACGGCGAGCAACTGTCAGCTCCCCAACATACTTACTCCACACAAGCAGGGTTAGCATTGGTTAAAGACAGGTGCACCACCAATGTGCAGTACACCTTAGTACACAATGCCACTGTGATCCCACGTGGGCAGTTGTCGCAGGTGGGATTCGAACTGAGGTCCCCTCGTCTTGCAGCCTGCACCTCTACCAACTGGGCCAGTGCACCTCCTTCAGATCTTGCAGTCAGAATGCTTTCATATTTGTTATACAACATCTATGGGCTTGGGTGGGGGAGGTCAGATTCAACTTTGTTCAAATCAAGTACCTGGGTTAATATTTGGGCTCCCTATGGTAGTGCAAATTTTAACTTAGTGCAATATGAGGAAATTTCTTTAAAAATCTTCTTCTTCAGATCCACCAGTCAGAATGCTTTCATTTTTGGTATACAACATCTCTAGTGGTGTAAGATTAAAACTTGTTCAAATCAAGTGCCTTGGTTAATACTTGGGCTCCTTATTGGAACTGGAATTGGCCATGTAGCTGAAGAATTAGAGGTGTGCAACTAAGATTAATCCACATAGGTTATATCTAGGGGCTCCATAGGGGAGCTCCACTTTTTACTTTATGATCAACTGAAGAAAAGGCATGATGCTTGGACTATTTTAGTCACTCCTGATTGGCAATGTATCCTATGTAGAATGATTGTTTTATATAGATTCATTCTTGGTTTTCTGAGATGGTGTATTGAAGTCAGGACCTTGTATCTGGTCATATATTGATGAGTCCATTAGGATGAGTTGATATAGGGCCCAGAGGCAAGATCGAGATTTCTGTACACCATCTCAGAAACCCACATGGTGGTAATAATCAATTTATTTAAAAATATTTCAACGTTTAGTGACTTGTTCGCATATATTTTGAAAATCATCTGGCGTCTATGAATCTATTTTTATGAATCATGCTTTAATGGTATTATGTTCTTGAGCCGTGTTTGACGTAATCCCCATTTAGTGTTCCTCTTGCAGTGTAATAGCCAAAATTTATAGTAGTAGTATTTCAGCTGCGTTCATTGTTTTAATTTTCAGGTTTAATGCATGGTAGGCCAAAATAAAAATATCACCATTGCAAAAAATAATCCAGTTTAATTTATTTCACTGAGTTGGTGATTTATTTATCATTATACCACTCACTTGAAAAGTGGGTTGTATATAGTGTTCACTATGTCCGTCCATACATCTGTATGTCCATCCATCTCTGTCCTTCCATCCATCCATCCATCCGTCCGTCCGTCTATCCGTCCGTCCGTCCGTCCGTCCGTCCGTCCGTCCGTCCGTCCGTCCGTTACGCTTTTACACATCTGCTATCCGCAACTCCTAAACCAGTGAACGGAGTTCATTGAAACTATCACATTCTTTTACATACATTGAAGATGTGACCTCCTATTTTCTTTTCAGATATTTTCATTTTTAGCTCAACTTTGGCAAAGCCAAATTTGAGGTATTGTCATGGCCCATCGTCTGTCCTTCCGTCTGTCATGCCGGAAACACGGCTCGGGCTAGAGGCTGTATTTATGAACCGATCTTTATGAAACTTCTTGGGTACCTTTGTTATCACCGTGAGACGAGAATGAGTGTTTATGGGTCCGGTCTGGAATGCAAGATGGCTTTGAGCAGAACTTCCATATGAAAGCTCTGATTTGAATAATTTTTTATATGAATGTTTAGTACCATGGGATACATCACATATAATACAGGTTTTTTTCTCGTGCATAAATTATGCAAATAAGAGTAACTTTGATTTATTTAGTGTTACTTTCAGCACTGTAAGTGCAAATGCCAATATGGCTCGGGCTGGAGGCCGTCTTTATAAACCGATCTTTATGAAACTTCTTGGGTATCTTTGTTATCACTGAGGGACGAGAACGAGTGTTTTGGGGTCCGGTCTGAAATTCAAGATGGCAGCCATTTTGTACAAAATTAGGTACAATCAGATTTTAGAGCAGAACTTCCATATGGAAGCGCTGATTTGAATAATTTTTTGTGAATGTTTAGTACCATGTGTTACATCACATATAATACGGGTTTTTTTTCTCGTGCATAAATTATGCCAATTAGACTAACTTTGATCTATTTAGTGTTACTTTCAGCACTGTAACCAGACATGTTAACCTTCCAAAATTTTTTTCAGGGAGATTGAAGAAAATTTTCAGGGAGATGACATGATTTTCAGGGAGATTTTTTTTTGCGCGTAGAAGCCACGTGTTGATCAATTTTAAATACAAATTAATACCAAATACCCCCCCCCCC
This sequence comes from Pictodentalium vernedei, assembly GCA_031216915.1. Lineage (NCBI taxonomy): Eukaryota > Metazoa > Mollusca > Scaphopoda > Dentaliida > Dentaliidae > Pictodentalium > Pictodentalium vernedei. The sequence continues at coordinate 261,280,438 of CM062297.1, forward strand.
CCACCCCCACAGACATAACAGGAAACAGTCCAACAACAATACATCAAAGGAACATACGCCAACGATCTACTAACCGGTGGTGAGTGACCCAGACCTGTTAACCTCTCGAGGTGACTGTCAGTGAGATTTTGATGAGCTCCCAGTGAGACTCGGATGCTTGTCAGTGAGATTTTTGCACGTGGGCAGCACATCAATAATTTCCATGTTACCCCCCTCCCCCCCCCCCCCCCCCCCCCCCCCCCCCCCACACACACACACACACACATACATTAAACATTCCACCCTAATGTGTTTTATTTGAACAATTTGTCCTTTCAAAAGCCAAAACATAGAAATATAGAGAAAAACAGAAATAAAAAATATGGATGTGGTTATGTGCCAATATCTGAGTTGTTCCATTGACATCCATATTTCAATGGTTTTATGTACAAAATGTTTGGAGATATTTTCGACCTTTTCAGCACTATATCAGTTTTGACGCTGTGTTGAAAGTTTTGGATCTATTTGGGAAATTATGGGTACTTGCGGTAACCTGCGGCGATCTGTGGTGTTTAGGCACACCCTGAGCCCGGTTGTTGTGGTAATTCGATCTGCCAAAGCCCAGCGCCCCACCTAACCACACCGGGTACTCACTGGAAGTAGTTGGTCATTTACGAAGGGGATTTGGAATGGGGTGATCATTTTTCAGTGAAATGTGAACATTATGCCACAGCCAGCCCAGGACGAAACATCTCCGGGATATTTAATTTATTTTGTTGTCCATTTATCACAACGAATGAAAGAACGTCCAAGTGCCGTAAATTAGCAACTTTTTAGAGATTTTTTTCACCAAAAACATAATTTTTTTCACAGCCTGCTTTAGAAAATTGCGAATCGGAAATATTTTTATACTGTACCAATGACCCAGACATAGCTGGTGCTAACTCTTAAAATATAGGGCCAAACACCAATTTTGCCCCCCAATCCCCAAAATTTGCATCTAAAACCAAAGAAAACATGTCCTGAATGGCCCTCCACACTTCACCTCTACTGCGCATGCGCAGTGTCAAGGACGTTCCGAAATTGGCGCCATTAATCATTCTTAGTTTGGCCCTTCATCAGTTAACATATGACTGATCTTTGTGCTTGTAAATCTCAGTTTAAATGATGCCAGACACATAAATATTAGTGAAATGGTGATTCTAAGGAGGATATAGAAGGAGGAGAGGAAAAATGTGTGACAGAAAATTATCAGGGCTGTAACTTAAAATTTTTTAATGAAATTATGTTAAGTTACCTATTTTCGAGGCAGCAGCCATTTTGTTGTCATTCTTGTTATCAAGTTACACTGATTGTTCAGTGTTTTCCTCTCTCCCTTTCCTTTAAGTCTCCTCTTGCTATTCTCCCATGCTTTTGGCATATTTTCTGTAATTTTATTACTACTTGGGAGTTTTAGCTGAATAACAGAATGAATTCTGTTCTTTTCCCCATGTTTACGTCTTCACCTATGGGTGGTTAGGCATTGTGTTCTGCATCTACCATCTGATGTTCTGCAGTTTCTTCCCTGGAAGTCTCTGTTTTGCATCAGATAGTGTATTATTGGTAACTGATTTCGGGCCTGGGTGCCTGGAGTCTTATTTTAGTGTTTTTACACTTATTGTTTACATTTACAACAGCCCTCTGTGTGAGGGGGGATTTCTTATCAACCTACCTCAATTGTTTACAACAGGCTTGCACTACAGTGGAAGAACCTAACTCGGATAAAATACTCTCTATTTTAATCTTTCCCAAGATTTGGGAAAGAAAAGTGGTGTAAAAAACACCACGAAAAAATAAGCCAAAACTAGGCCGAGCGCCATCGGCGCACACCCAGTATGGGACGCTCTTCCATAGTACAAATCCATGACTTCCGTCACAGCGTGCAATGCATTAATTCGTCATTCTTTTTCTATCCGCGGCACGAGCAGGATGTGTTTCCGCCATATGCATTATGAAACAGTGATAATTCAACTCGTGGATAATGGTTTTCCTGTGACTGGAATTATGGATCTGAAGATCGTATAATAACAGGACTGTGTTTTATATATTCTCGTTTATATTTTCAACCACATTCTCATTGTTTATTAATTACTATTCCGTTTTCGCGAATGTTTTGCGACATCGTGTCATCGCGATTCGACAATGAATTTTTTCGGTTGATAAAAAAATTTATTGGAGTCGGTGTCGGCCTTCTGGGTTCTGCCACCTTCTTTCGTAGTTGAGGGTGTTCTTCTACTTTCTGTTTCTGTTGAGTTCACCTTTTTCTTCTACTGCTCTCACCTCTGTTCTTTCCAGTTCGGTTCCTTTAGGGCAATTCCTTTTGCCCTCGCCATTGGTGCGTTCTCGTGTGCGTTTCGTCCGCACACGCGGGTGGTGTGGAATGCAGTCGTTTCGGCAGCCTCCCGACTCGACCACGTCTGATGTGAGTTTACCCCCTCCGTGGGGGATGTGCAGCTCCTCCCGCACCCGCAGGGGGGGGGGGGGCACTGTCGTTTCGGGGCCCCCCGACTCAACCACGTCTGGTGTGAGTTTGACCCCCTCCGTGGGGATGTGCAGCTCCTCCCGCTCCCGCGGGGGGTGGTGAACGCTTTCGTTTCGGGTCGCCCGATTCGACCACGTCTGATGAGAATTGCTCCTCCTCCGTGGGGGATGTGCAGCTCCTCCCGCACCAGCGGGGGGTGGGGACCGCTTTCGTTTCGGGGCTTCCTGATTCGACCATGTTTGGTGAGAGTTATTCCCCTTCAGTGGGGAATGTGCAGTTTTTTACCGTGGTGGATACTGCGGGAGCTGTTGGTTTTCTGGTGTAGAGATGCCTGGTTCCGGGACTATGCGCCCTCTCCAGTCGACATCTGAGGCTGTCACTAGGGTTGTGACTCCTCCTTTGGAGGCCGAGCTTGGTGGCTCTCTCCGCTTTTCCGCCAGTTCTAACAGCTCCCGTCGTATCTGCTGCTACTGCTGTTCCATCTACATTGTCATTGGGCACCGTTTTTAGCCGGCCGCGGCTTCTCCCTGCCAGGGTCTGCAGGGATGTCTGTAGTTTGGTTGTGGGGTTTCGGCCTCAGCCTTCCAAGACTTCCACGAAGTCAAATGGGGCTGCCGACTGAACCCCATACTGTGTCCTCTGAGCACAGTAGTTTTATACCTGCAGTGGTCTGCTGCGGTGTCTGGTTGTGTAGACGTGGGGGTATCGGCCTCAGCCTTCCCTGACTTCAACTCGGCGAAGTTGGAAGTGGCTGCCGGCCGGACCCTCTCCTGTGGTCTCTGCGCCGTCGAGCACCACAGTTGTCTTTGGATTCGGTTGTTCTTAGTGGGACACTATGAACTACGTGGCGTTTCCGTCCCTCCTTCTGGCCACAAGACCAGTTTTGGGGGTCCAACGTCTTTTGTGCAGCCTGGACCTTCTGCCCTGCAGAGGTCAGCAATGACTCTGAGTTCCTGCTATGTTGATCCTCGGGGTGTGTCACACCCCTATACACATCTGGCTTCAGACGTTTTCGGCTGTCGCCCGTCGTCCCATGTCGGGTCTTTTGGAGGATCATGACCCTTCGCTGGTTCAGAGGGTCAGTGGTGAAGCCACTTTGCCGGTTCGTTCCCCTGTCGAACCGGCCAGTACGGGCAGTGAGCTTAGGGAGGCCCTCTCCTTACTCACTCAGGTTCTGTCAACGAGCCTTCCTGTTGCTTCCAGCGAGGCAGCGAGTGGTTTCCAGGCGCCTCCTATGGCGCCGCCTCCCGGGATTGGAAACAGGCAGCTTTCTGATCCCCTGGTGTTCCGACACCATGGGAGGCGTCGGCTGGTTTGCCCACGATGGGCTATGTGTCTTCCGACTCAGGGGAAGAGTCAGACATGCTTGATGTCGAGAGCCAGCAGTCTTCGGACTTGGGGGCAGCTCTTGATTTCGTGTTTGGGTTCTTTCCGGATCTCAAACCATCTAACCAGTCGACAGTGTCAGCCAGGCCGCGATCATCGGTCGCGCGCCAACAGTCTATGGAGCAACCTGCTTCTGGGCGTCTTCGACCGTGCCCTTCGGTACAGTTGGTTGAAGCATTTTCAGCCTCGGCACGCACTCTGTTCCAATGTACGATTGGCTTGGGATCTTATACTGCTCGCTCAGGATGTCCGCGCCGGGGTGGCTGTTCGTCACATTCCCGGTCGCCTGAACGTCCTAGCCGACTCCCTGTCCCGTCGGGGCAGGGTCATTTCCACCAGGTGGATGCTCCACATGGCGGGTTCCATCGATCTCTTGTGACTAGTTGGAACCATCAGGTGGACACTTTTGTGTCCCCGTGTCCAGATGCTCTGGCTTTCGCCGTGGACGCTCTGGCCCTCCTTTGGGATGGTCTTGTCGGCTACACCTTCCTACCGGTTCCGATTCTGCCTCAGGTTCTCACCCAGATATGAACCTGCAGTCGTCGAATCCTTTTGATCACACCCGTCGCTTCGGTGGGTGTGGATCATTCTGCTCCGCTCTCTGTTAGCGGCAGTTCCGGCATGTCTCCCTCTACCTCGCGACTTTCTTTGCCAAAGACTCCCGGGAGGTTTTCAAGTTGACCTGACTTCATTGTGCCTTTGCACGTCTTTTATCGGGTCCTGTCTCCTCCGTAGTGGTTTTTCGAGACACGCAGTGGAGTTGCCTTTCTTCAAGGAGGCACTCACTCCACTGGTTTAGCCTCTGTGGCTAAGTGGAAGGTTCTTCTGTCGATGGTGTGTGATCACTCTGTTGATTCTGTCACTCCTTCGATCACACTGCTTGCGGAGTTTTCTGGTATATGTTTTTTTCTGGGGATCTCCAGCTATGTGTACTTGTCCATGCTTCGGAGACATTTTTTCCTATGTGATACCGCATTGTTTCGACACTCATCCTTGCCTCTCCAAGCTTGTTCAGCTCTTTTCCTTGAAAAGGCCTAGGACTTTGCAGTTTACTCCAAGATGGTCACTTTCTTGGGCGCTGCTTTGCTTGGGGGTGGGGGGCGTTCACGCCTTTATCCTGGATGAATATGCGTTTTCCCACATGCCAGATCTCTCCTGCATCCATTTCTTGATGGCCTTGTCTTGCTATTCGTGCAGCTTCCGCTCGTCTAGCTACTGGTGATTGTATTACCTATTGTTTTTTCTGCCAGGAGGTGCGTGCATTGTCTTCCTCTTTTAATAACTCGGTCATGTTGTCGGATGACTGATGTTATACTGGCAGCCTTCTGGGGAAATGCTACATTCTCCTTTTCTCTGCGACAGTTGCAGGAGCCGACAGAGACCCTTGGGGCCCTCTTTTTTCGGCTCAGGATGTTGTCTATCCAAGCTTTTCAGCTTTTTTCAAGGTCGGTTCCAGCTTTGTGCTGTTACTGCCCTTTCTGTCTGTGCGTCGCACTTCACCATATGCCTCATCTTTCATTGGCTTTTCTACTGTTTGTGATGCTATGGTTTGATAGGCCTAGGGATCTCTTCCTCTGTCCATGGTCCCAGTGCTATTGAGTTATGTGTGGGTTGGTTATGTGATTCCCTCCAGCCTTTTGTCTATTCAGCCTGTTGTAAACAATTGAGGTAGGTTGATAAGAAGTATAAATTTTATAGTAAACTTCCTTTCTTATTATACCTACCGAAATTGTTTACATGGAGGCCCTCCCGTCTTCTTATTCGGGTAAGAATCCTTCCTCCCCGCTGATCACATAACTCCTGAGTTGTTCGGAATCAAACGAATGACGAATTAATGCATTGCGCGCTGTGACGGAAGTCATGGATTTGTACTATGGAAGAGCGTCCCATACTGGGTGTGCGCCGATGGCGCTCGGCCCAGTTTTGGCTTATTTTTTCGTGGTGTTTTTTACACCACTTTTCTTTCCCAAATCTTGGGAAAGATTAAAATAGAGAGTATTTTATCCGAGTTAGGTTCTTCCACTGTTGTGCAAGCCTGTTGTAAACAATTTCGGTAGGTATAATAAGAAAGGAAATTTACTATAAAATTTATACTTCTTGAAAATAATATCTTGATGTTAATTTAATCATTACTAGATACATTATTATTGTTCGTAAGTGTTGCATAAATTGTTTAAAATATTTTAAAAATTTTTGTCCACACTTAGGCTTGGGATCCATTGGGGCTCAACGTTACTTTTCAGAAACTTGGGCTGTTCTGAAAAAATATTTTTTCAAAATATTTTGATTTCAATTATTTTTTCTATGTTAATGGATCATATTATTATGTATTTTAATTGTCAGGGGTTGGTGCGAGTACTAGGACTTTGTTTTCTTTTCACATTGAAAGGATTTTTGTCAATTGTAATAGAGGAAATCTTCATCTGACTTTTATAATCATTCTATATGTAGTCAGTGTACTTGCACTAACTCCTGTTCTGTATGTGATGATTTCGATGACAACACGGGAAGCGTGTGTCACGGTATGTTAGTGGGGAATTGGACATTCCGGTCCTTTCCCCGCAGGGTCACTCTACTTTATCAATTTCTATTTCAGATGATCAAGATTAGGGTGATGTATCCGTGATGTCTTCCAACAGTGTGCCTCCGTCGTCACAATTAATGAAGGGCTAGCGGAAAAGTGCTCATGTAAATACGCCAATTGCCTATGAGGACCCTAGTAGGTTTGACGGCCTTTGACGTCCGCTAGCTCGCCCGGTGTAGCATCCATTCATCGAATGGTTCGGCAGCCGGGTTCGTCCGTTGCGGTCTAGAAGGAGTTTTGGGGTGATGCGAGCACTATAAATGAACCAAATGCACACCCAGTGACGGCGGATTAAAGGGAGAACGGAGGAAGCCTTTTAGTCCGGTTCCTAGCTCGTTCAGGTCCATCCGGACGGCGAGTGAGAGAGGCCCCTCTCTCGTACAACAACATCTGGCCCCAGATGTTGTGGTACAAAATGTTTCACATTCGGAGCATACGTCCGCCGCTCGGGACGCTCCGCCATATAGTCAGTCCGGAGAGACTGTCAATATGGCTTCCTCATTCTCATGGTAGCGCACACAACCGCTCTTGGCTACGTGACCTCGGATATCCAGTCAGCTTCGCCAATCAGAGAATCATCGGCGACCAGGTCACACCATCCGGTAGCCAGGCCTGCAGACTCCGGACGTTCGCATAAGAAAGTGTGCGGGAGTCAACGTACACGGAGCTTCCGGCGGCAATGCATCGTAAGACCGCTACTGCACAGGCCTCGGGAACGGACGTGCTATCCCAAATAGCACAGCTTATCGCAGCATCCCAGTAACAACTGAATCTGTCGCATAATGTATCCGACGATGCTGGGTCGGGACGCTCCGCGGAAGCAGGTACGGACGTCCGAATAATTTCATCCGGTCCGATGGGATACCGAAAGGGATTCGGAGGATTTCGAGCTTTCCCTTTCGGAACAACATATGCTGTTGTGTATGTCATCTGACTTGATCTCCTACAGGTTCTTTCGTCGGACCAGAATGCTGCGATGCCGGATAAGAAACTGATAGCGTCGGTGGACTTAGAAATTTTTGATTCGGTTCGTCCCTCAGTTCCGACATAGTCCAATAATGTCACACAAACTTTCGAATTATTGAACGACGCTATATATATATTATTATATGCTTGCTATTACCAAGCATTTCTGGTTTCTTGTTCGCAAAGTTACGGAGATGTCTTTCAAAGTGTGCCTCTGTCGTCATAGTTAATGAAGAGCTAGCGGCAATAAGTGCTCATGGAATATGTCTATCGCCTAAGAGGTCCCTTGTAGGATCGACGGAGTGACATTCGCTAGCTCACCCGGTGTAGCGTACATTCATCGAATGGTTCGACTGCCGGGTTCGTCCGTTGCGGTCTAGGAAGGAGATTTGGGTGATGCGAGCACTATAATAACTTTAGTACTCACCCAGTGACGACGGATTGAGGACAGATCGGAGGAAGCCTGTTAGTCCGGTTCCTGGCTCGTCCAGGTCCGTCCGGGCTGTAAGCGAGAGAGGTCCCTCTCTCGTCCAACAACATAGCGGACCGCATGTTGTGGTTCAGATATTTTGCATTCGGAGCATATGTCCGCCGCTCGGGACGCTCCGTTATATTGACAGTTCGAGAGACTGTTGATAATGCTTCCTCATCCTCACAGCAGCGCACACGACCGCACATTGGCTACGTGACCTTGAGTATCCGACCAGTTTCGTCATTCAGTGATTCCACAGCGAACAGGTCACGCCATCCGGTAGCCAAGGGACACGAGGCCTATACACTCCGTTCGCTCGCATAATAGTAGTATGCATGGGGTAACGATCACGGAGCTTCCAGCGGCTATGCATCGTAAGACCGCTTCTCCACAGGCCTCAGTGACGGACGTGCTATCCAAGTTAGCACAGTTTTTCGCAGCATCCCAGCAATCGACAGTTTCTTGGTCGGATCAGGAATTATCCAACGGCGCTGGGTCGGTGCGGTCCGCGGTTGCATCAGGTTCGGACGACCGAACGCTTTATAGGGTCCGACAGGATGGCGAAAGGGATTCGGACGAATTCGAGTTTTCCCTTTCGGAACATCAGAAGCTGCCAGACATTTCTTCCGGCATTATCTTCCAGTGGTTGTTCCTTCGGACTACATTGCTGCGATGTTGGATAAGAGACTTATAGCATCATTGGACACGGAATTTTGGATCGGTTCAGGGACATTGTCCCTGACTTACCGACACAGTCCAATAATGTCATTAGAACATGTATATTATTTATCGACGCTATATATATATATAAGCCTGCTACCAAGCATGATAGTTTAGTTTCTTGTCCGCAATGCTCAATTCTGCCTTTTATCATTTATAGGAATAATTTATTTTGGCAGAACAGGGCATACCGAGAGTTCATATGCGTCTAGACGGCGTGGTTAAAGACTGGAAATTATCTTTTTCGCCATCTATGTCTTTTCCAACCACAATGTTGGAAACGACAATGATGTCTAATAGACTTAACTTAGACGCTTTATCATACGTAATCCACCTTACTGAGGCGTTATCATTACGTCTTCAAGAGAAAGAATTCCGGGATATGATCCTCAATGTGATTTCTTTTGAGGGCAGTAGTTTGTTCACGTATAACTCCGCCCTTCAGTGGCTACCTGGAGTTGGTTAGACGTGACGCAGCTCTAGCTACATCCACGCGCGTGGATAGTAAGGTGAAGAACTCTCTCAGAGTCGCTTCGGTCTCGGAGAAGCTTCTCTTCGACGGCAACTTTTCAGCAATCCATCAATTGCTCGATTTGCACGTTCTCTTGTCTATCTAGTGTAGCAAGAGATTCAGACTGGGGCAAACATTCGGTGGTTGACTCAGAGAGTGCCACTGCAGTTGCCGGATCCGAGTTTTATAATTATGACGGTTGCCAGTCAAACAGGTTGGGATACAATATTGATCCCAACGGATTCGAAGTGCCAGGGTCTTTGGGTTCCGCAGTCTCTAGGCAAGCACTTATCTTCCACGGAATAATGTTTTTTAGGCTTGCTTTATGTCTTTGGATGAACATTATTCAGAAACGCATGTCCAAATCCTGTCTGATAATACGACAGTAGTGGCGTATCTCCGGAACCAGGGAGGCACTCCATTCGTTTCTGTTATTCAATTTAATGGAAAGAATCCTTCTGTTTGTTATAGTACACCAAGTTCTGCTTCGGTCCGTCATATTCCGGGTCGTCTGATTGTATTACCGGACTCCCTTTCACTTATGGGTCACTTGTTGCCGTCAGAATGGACTCTCAACAAACAAGTATTCAATCAGATTTGCAATCAATGGGAGCGCCCAATGATAATTTATTTACGACACAACTTGCTAATCAATTGCAGACGTATGTGTTTACATGTCCAGATCTCTGAGCTTATGTTGTTATCGCTCTATTGATCTAATAGGACGGAATGATAGGATATGCGTATCCTCCTGCGCTGTTGTTTCAGCAAGTATTGCTAAGATAAACAACCACAATACATTTCTGTTGATAGCATCTCTCTGTCTTCACAGAGACCGTGGGTAAATTTACTCAGATGTCTACTGTGGGACTTAACGCGAAAACTTCCTCCATGAGAGGATCTTTTTCGCTGGGAAAAATCGTGTCATCTTCATCACAACCCGCTAGGTCTCAACCTTCACGTATTCCGTTGTGTGGTCCTTATTGCATTGTTAGCATTGTACTGGACGAGCTTTGGACGTGATTTCTTACTGTAGCAGAACCTCTTCTTCGCTATACTATGCGGCTAAAGTGGAGGCTCTTCCGTCGTTGGTGTAGGGATCACTATGTTGATATTGTTGATCCCTCCATACTAGTCATTGCAACTTTCTAGTGTACTTGTTTGACAAGATCTACTGCAGCCTGTTACTATTAAGGTTATAGGTTTATGTTATCTCATACCTATGCACTCTATGATAGTTTACAATTGAGTCTTATGTCTTTTTATCTAAGTCAGTTAGTAACTTTTCGATAAATAGACTTAGAATCATTAGATTAAATTCCTATACGGAATTTAACTTCGGTTCTTATTTAGCTAAGTAATCATTTGAGCCTCTGGAAGCAGTAGTTTTCAAATTCTGACCTTTTAGACAGTAATTCTGTTGGCTTCTCTTTTACTGAAGAGTCAGTGAGCTTCATGCACTATCGGTGGATGATTCTCACTTTCGTAGTTTCGGAATCACTACTTCCTTTACTATTTAGGTTGGATTTTTGCATAAGAGTCAGGCTCCTAATAAATATCCGGAACCTATTGTTATTAAGGTCCTTCCGTCTTCGTACGGGCATAGGCCTTCACTCTGTCCGGTTAGAGTTTACGTATTTATAAACAGATATCTGTTTATTACTACGGGCGTAAGCTTCTTCTGTCTTTGATGCCTAATAGAAGGACGTTACGCTCCATTCTGTTGCTAATGGATTCAATTAACTATCGATACTGCTTATGGTAAATCATTGACTCAGCAGTTGGCTTAAGATTTCGGCTCATGAAGTAAGAGTTCTTCTACAACTTGGGCTTACTTTAATAGTGTCGCTATTATAGATTTTTGAAGACTGCTCATTGCGCTCAGCCATCCACATTCATGAATTTTTATCTCAGAAATATCGAGTCCATTTCTGGAGGCCTCTATTGTTAGGTCTATTATCTACTGCTCAGAATGTCATTCACTTAACAGTTGCTACTATAGCTAGGTAGGCTGTCTGTTTCGGCAGTGACTCCGTTCTGCTGCCCTCTTCGCTCTGGGCTATTTGACCCAGGGCAAGAAAAAGGGGGGGGGGGGGAGGGTGTTCCCTTGGGTCACCTGTTTTACTATGAAAACAAGGGGATACCTCCTCCGGAGTTAGTAATTCTGAGCTGTTATTGGGATGGTTTTTTAGTGAGAAGTTCATGTTTTAAAAATTCATTCAGGTCTTAGTTTTTAAAGTATAGCTTTTGAATATAGCACGTGTCAACGGACGTTATTATACAATCCTCAGACACTTTTAAGGAGTATAAAGAGTCTCTATTCTCTAGACTTACTTTATTTATTGGCTTACTTTAAAAATTATTAGTATAAGGATTATACTAGATATTAATAGAGTACATGGATGTATGATGCTCAATTTTGGAAGGTGTTGTATCTTTCTAATTTATCATAAATAAGAAAGATACATGTAAGGCCTAATACTTCTTTTTCCCTACAGGGGATGACTCTATTTTATATAATTGAGCGTATTCCTCCAACTTGCTCTATGTCCTTGGCCCTCCAGCCTTTTTACTATTCAGCTATGTCTGGGTCATTGGTACAGTATAAAAATGTTAAAAAATTTATAGTAATTTATATATTTTTTATACTTACCAATGACCCAGACGGGGATGGCCCTCCCAGGAGTTGGGAACTCATACCTCCCCGCTGAGTACATAGCGCTTACCAGGTACTGGTTATAAGAATGATTAATGGCGCCAATTTCGGAACGTCCTTGACACTGCGCATGCGCAGTAGAGGTGAAGTGTGGAGGGCCATTCAGGACATGTTTTCTTTGGTTTTAGATGCAAATTTTGGGGATTGGGGGGCAAAATTTGTGTTTGGCCCTATATTTTAAGAGTTAGCACCAGCTATGTCTGGGTCATTGGTAAGTATAAAAAATATATAAATTACTATAAATTTTTTAACTTTTCCCAATATATTGAAAATTACGGCAACTCATATGTTTGAGCCGTTTGTCTGCAAAATTGGCTATAATTATCTGAAGTGAAAGTGAAATCCAAAATGCACAATAATAAATTTGTGCGTATTTTTGCACATGTTCGATTGGACAAAATTTATGCGTATGGAACTTATTTTTCGATTTGACTGCTACCTGTATACAAGCAAAGGTGTGCCTTTAATATATAATCAATTTCAGCAATTATCCTGCATCTCAAATTCATTTAATCCGCCTCCAAACGTGTTGCAAATAATCACAACACGGCCATTGACAGAAATGAGATTGGTCACCAGTTCTTACGTAAGTGGTGACGTTTCACACAAACTTAATGACCTTGCCATTGAGAGTAGAGCACATGTTTTTGTATTTGTAAACAAAAGCTGGTGGATTCAGTTTTTGTCTGGTATGTCGACTTTCCGGGAGATTTTGGCCCAAATTGACTCCCGGGCGGGAGGGCGGGAGGGGATAGCTAATTCCGGGAGAATCCCGGGCATTCTGGGAGAGTTAACATGTCTGACTGTAACTGCAAATGCCCATACGGCTCGGGCTAGAGGCCATATTTATGAACCGATCTTTACGAAACTTCTTGGATATCTTTGTTATCATCGTGGGATGAGAACGAGTGTTTTGGGGTCCAGTCCAAAATTCAAGATGGCCACCAGCAGCCATTTTGTACAAAATTTTGTGCAATCAGTTTTTTGCTCAGAACTTCTGTATAAAAGTTCTGATTTGAATAAATCTTGGTGTGAATGTATACTAACATGGGATGCATCACATATAATACTTATGTCTTATTCTTTAGACCATTGCAGTCACCTTGTAATTCATTTACTATGGTTGACATGGTCACAACAAAACTCCTTTTTCTCTTATTCATTATTGTTGACCTGGTTACAGCAAATACTAATTCCTGTCATATTCAAAGTTGAGCAACAGTGTCATTGACACTTTCATTACAGTTTCCCATATTGAAAAATGAACTTTGTCAAATTCAATTGACATTCTGTACAGATCTGCTATCCTCAACTTTTCTTAAACCATTGAACAAATTTCATTGAAACTTTCAGACATTCTTTTACATACATTGCAGATGTGCACCTCCTATTTTCTTTTCAGATATTTCCATATTTACAGTTCTCCATATTCAAAAATGGTCTTTGTCAATTCAGGTTTTAGTAACGAGGGGTATAGATCTGCTATTCGCTACTCTTAAACCATTGAACAAACTCCATTGGAACTCTCAAACCATCTTTTATACATACATTGAAGATGTGCACCTCCTATTTTTCTTTCAGATATTTTCATATTCCGACATACGTCCGTCCATCCATCTGTCCACCAATCTGCCTGTCCATCCGTTATGCTATAGGGGTGTTACGCTCTGGGAGGGGGAGGGGGGGGGGGTACACATCTGCTATCCACAACTCCTCTTAAACCAGTGAACGGATTTCATTGAAGCTCTCAGACATTCTTTTACATACATTGAAAATATGCACCTCCTATTTTGTTCAGATATTTTCTTTTTTACAGTTTCCCATATTGAAAAATGAACTTTGTTAAATTCAATCGACATTCTGTACAGATCTGCTATCCACAACTCCTCTTAAACCATTGAACAGATTTCATCAGACATTCTTTTACATACATTGAAGATGTGCACCTCCTATTTTCTCTTAAGATATTTTCATATTTACAGTTCCCCATATTCAAAAATGGCCTTTGTCAATTCAGGTTTTAGTAGGGAGGGGTATAGATCTGCTATCCGCTACTCCTCTTAAACCATTGAACAAACTCCATTGGAACTCTCAGACATTTTTTTACATACACTGTGCACCTCCTATTTTTCTTTCCGATATTTTCATATTCTGACATCCGTCGTCCATCCATCCGTCCGTCCGTCCATCCATCCATCCGTCCGTCCGTCCATCCGTCCGTCTGTCCGTCTGTTCATCTGTCCATCTGTCCATCCGTCCGTCCATCCATCTGTCCATCCGTTATGCTATAGGGGTGTTATGCTTTGGGGGGGGGGGGAGGGTGCACCTCCTGTTTTGTTTTCAGATATTTTCATTTTTAGGGTTTCCCATATTTAAAAATGGGCTTTGTCAATGCAAGCTTGCGTGGGGGGGGGGGGGGGGGGAGTTGTTGATATTTGCTATTCGCGACCTCTTTTAAACTAGTGAATGGTTTCAGTGACACATTCAAACAATCTTTTATATACAGTGAAGATGTGTACCTTCTATTTTGTTTTCAGATATTTTTTACCTGTATTGGGGAAAATACGTTCTTGTCTTAATCGATTTTGGCGGAGGGATAATATTGAACTCGAAGCCTTCGGCTTCTTGTTCAATATTATCTCTCCGCCGAACTCGATCTCATGAAGTAAAAAATGACAGTTCAAACGCATATGCTCTTCTGTATTTATTGCATGCCTACAGTTTACTAAAAAAATATTAAAAACACAAATTATTGCCAAAAATAATTTATTGTTCGCTTTGGCGTTTGCAGATAAAATGTGCATTTTATTAAAATAAAAGCATAGGCGTGCAATAAAGAGCTGATTGGTTCATGAAAAATTTGGGTAATGGTGAAATGTTACCAATAATTATATTTTATATTTTAGGGAACTCCATTGTCTTCGTTAAACAGGAAACCACAGTGCCAAGCCAAAATGCCTGCATTGCGTTCATCTAAAGACCATACTGTCATGTTCAAAGCACCTGTAAGTGCTGTGGATTTTGTAGGTTTATCAAATATAAGTCAATTTACAGGGTTTATTAAGGTGCTTGAAGTCCTTGAAAATGCTTGATTTTGCATCCTATTTCTCAAATCCTCAGAAAAACTCTTGTTTTTAGGCCTAAAAAAAGTTGAAACACCCATCCCCCCCCCCTCCCCCCGCATGGTTCTTTTGGCTGCTGCATGCTCTTTTTTTATAACCAATGCAAACTTAAAAATATAAAAATTAAATGGTTAATGTCTGATATTTTGCCCAATTTAATAAAATTGATAAATTTGTCCCTTGAGTGCAAGAAGGCTTTGCAATGCTAAAGCATTGCAGAGCCTTCTTGGACTCAAGAGATGAAACACACCTCCACCCATGCTATTCTGTAGATTATGAGTCCTAAAACATAAAACAAACCAAGAACATGAAAATTTTTATACAACAACCAATGGCCCAGACTAGCTGGTGCTAACTCAAAAATTAATCCAGGGCCAAACACAAATTTTGCCTCCCAGTCCCCAAAATTTGCATGCAAAACCAAAAAATTGATGTCCTATCTGGTCCTCCATACTTTTTAGATCTGCGCATGTGCAGTATCCAGGAAGGAGCCGAAATTGGCGCCAACCATCATTCTTTGTTTGGCCCTAAAGTCAGCAATATTCAACTGACATCTGTGCTTTTAAATCTCAGTTTTGAGGATGCCAGACACAAATCAATGGTAAAATTGGTGGATCCAAGGACATAAATTGATGATGGAAAGGAACTACGGTGGTTTGGAACATTCAGGGCTGTAACTTTATAATTTTTATCAAAATTATTTCATGTTTCCCAATTTCGGGACATGTGCCTGACGTAATCATTCTTGCTAATGATTTATCCACTGTTTGTTAAGTGTTCCTTCCCTATCCTTCCTTGAAGCCCTCCTGTTAAACTCTCAAGCTTTTTGGCTTATTTTTATTGAAATTTTTTATTAAATTTCTTGGGAGTTTAACGTTTATAACAGAATGTTTATCCCCATGGTTACGTCCTCACCCTAGGGGTGTTGGGTCATTTGGGTCATGCATCTTCTATCCGATGTATCGTTTTTAGCTCATCATGACAAAGTCGAGCTGAGCTAATCTCATCGCTCTCCGTCTGTCGTCCATCCGTCGTCCGTCAACGCTATGTTTTGGTCTTCTCCTCCAAAGCCACTGGGCCAATTCAAGTGAAAGTTTGTTTGAGTGATGGTCCCAAAGGGGCATTGCATTTTTGTTCAACTCAGCATGCCCAGCCCCATAGGAAGGGAGTGGGGAAAAAAGCTCCAAAATATTTTTAAAATCTTCTTCTCATGAACCAGTGTGTACAGTGACTTGATATTTGCTATGGAACTTCCTTTTGAGGTGTAGAATCAAATTTGTTCAAATGAAGTTCGTGAAGCAATATTTGGCTTTGTAATGGGAGGCGTAAGATTTTTGGCCCCGCCCAAAATTTCTATTTTCTGAACCAGTGGGCCCGTTTGAACCAAATTTGGTATGTGGTATTATTGGGTCATAAGTACTTGTCCCATGCAAAAAAAAAATTCCTGCATCCCCATGGGAACCCTGGGAGCTAAAAATAGAAATATATTCAAACGCCCATGTTTCCCAAACCATACGGAACAGAGACTTGTTATTTGGTATGAGGTATCCTTAGGACCAGTAGAATTGAATGGTAAAAAAAATTGCCATCGGTTATGTTAGTGTGTCTGTAATGGGCATCGAAAAAATGCTGAGTCAGCATATTTGCAAAAATTTAAAAAAATCTTTTCTCCAGAACCAATCATCAGAATCTTTTGATATTCGGTATACAGCATTCATAGGGGGGTGGGGGGGGGGGGGGGGTATTGGGGGGTGGATACTGGATACAAGTTTGTCAAAATAAAGCCCATTCGTTCATATTTGGGCTCAATACAGGAGCCCAAATTTTTTACATAGGGTAATATGTGTAATATTCTTAAAAAATCTTCTTCTTTAGAACCACCAGTCAGAATCTTTTAATGTTTGAGACATCATTGTTATGAGGGTCAGATTGAAGATTATTCAAACCAAGTCCCTAGGTTAATATTTGGGCTTCCTACGGAAGCCCAAATTTTAACTTTGTTCAATATGGGGGATAATTTTAAAAAAATCTTCTTTTTCAGTTCCACCAGTCAGAATGCTTTCATATTTGGTATGCAACATCTCTAGGAGGGTCAGATTTAAGTTTGTTCAAATCAGATCCCCAGTTATATATTTGGGCTCGCTATGGTAGCCCAAATTTTTACTTAGTGGGATGTGAGGAAATGTCTTTGAAAATCTTCTTCTTCAGATCCACCAGTCGGAATGCTTTCATATTTGGTATACAACATCTCTATGGGGGTCAGATTGCAGTTTGTTCACTTCGAGTGCCTGGGTTAATATTTGGGCTCCATATGGGAACCTGAAATTTAACTTAGTACAATATGAGGGAATTTCTTCAAAAATCTTCTTCAGATCCACTAAGTCAGAATGCTTTCATATTTGGTATATGTAGAAAATCTCTGGGGGGTGGAGGGGGGGGGCAGATTCAAGTTTGTTCAAATCAGATCCATAGGTTAATATTTGGGCTCGCTATGGTAGCCCAAATTTTAATTTAGTGCAATATGAAGAAATTTCTTTAAAATTTCACTTCTTCAGATCCAACAGTCAGAATGCATTCATATTTGGTACACAACATCTCTAGGGAAGTCAGATTCAACTGTGTTCAAATCGAGAGCCTGGGTTAATATTTGGGCTCCCTATGGGAGCCAGAATTGGCCATGTTGCTGAAGAATTAAAAATTTTGTATTCAGAACCCTCTAGAGGTGTGTAACTAAGATTAATCCACATAGGTTGTATCAAGGGGCTTCATAGGGGAGCTCTACATTTTATATTATAATCAACTGAAGGAAAGGCATGATGCTCGGATTATTTTTGTCACTCCTGAGGGACTTAAGAATTGACAGTGTAGCCTATGGATATGGATTGCTTAATGCAGACTCATTCTTGGACTCTGTTTATATTGTGTTCTGTTCAAGATGAGCGCTTCAGGCCCTGTGGGTCCTCTTGTTTCTTCATCTGAAGATCTTGCTTTACATCAGGTAGCTTTAAAATCTGTCAGTGACTTTGGGTCATTTTATTTTGTGCATGATGTCTTGTTTCCTGTTTTTTTCTTGACGTTCACATTGGCAACGTCCTTAAATATATGTAGTATGTACTTATTATTACTGTAGGATTGTTGTAAGATACATGTTTTAATATTCCGGTAGTGTAGCAATAATTTTTGGAATTTTGTCCACAGTTAGGCTCTGTCAGGATACCCTTGGGCTCTTCATGTTCCCTTTGGGAACATGGGCTTTTGTAAAAAAATTTTCGAAAGATTTTTTGAACTTAATTTTTCGATTTTGATTTTGATTGTTGATTATTATGTATCTTTATCATATATTTATTGTAGAGTTTGTGGGAGTCCAATCGACTTTGTTTTGATTAATTATGAAAGCTTATTGCTCAAAATGCAAGGCGAGGTAGTCCTCCTCAGATTTACATGCTTGTTGCCTTGCCTGTAGTCGATGTACTCCACAAATTCTTTTCCTACATGTGTTGATTGAGATGACAAACGTTGGATGCGGGTGTCATGGTATGTTGTTAGTGGTGAGGGGCCAATGCTGGTTCTGTCACCGCAGAGTCATTGGAGTTTTTCAGTTTCTTTTTCAGAGGAACAAGAACATGGTGATGGTTATGTGACTCCTGCCAAAAGTGTGCAACCGTCATCATGCTCTGATGAGCAAACAGAGCTAGCTGCTAAGGCGCTCCTCAATATTATTCAAGGGATAAAGCCAAGTGGGCGGTGGTTTTAATCCTTTGCCAGCAGCTGGCTTGACCATTGAAGCGGTTACTCTGTCCGTGGGAGCCGTGACACCGGGTATGTCCGTTGCGGTCGAAGGAAGTGTCGTGGGTAGAGTGAGCACCTTAAAAACAAAACAAGCTCACCCAGCGATGATGGAACTAGGGAAGAAGCTAGCAAGTTTTTTGTGGGTAGGCTCGGCGAGGTCTGAAAGGGCTGTGAGCGGGAGAGGTCCCTCTCTAACACAGCAACATCTGGTGCCAGATGTTATGAAAAACTTGTGCGGGCCGGAGCATACGTCCACACCTGCCGTTCGGGATGCTCCGTCTAGACTTCAGCCTCGGCTACAGTCACGGCTTCTTCCGCTATGATTATAATGCACACACGACCACATCCTAGCTACCTGACTTTGGATATCCAGCCTGCTGCGCGAAGAGGGGACCACTCTTTGCCTGTGAAGTCAGACCATCTGGTATCTAAGGAGACAAGGCCTCGATCATTGGGACGTTCAGAGAAGAGATCCATCTCCAGAATGGCATCCCAGGAGCAGTAAGCGGTTAAGAAATAGAAAACCTCTGCTCCTCGGACCTCGATGACGGACTTGCTGTCGCAGATTGCTCAGCTGATCGCAGCATCCCAGCAAGTGCAGGAGCAGCCTCCATCAGACTCAGAACCTGAGTTGTCGGACAGTGCTGGGTTGGTTCACACAGATGTAATGGACCAAGATTCACAACTGATTCACTCGGATGGTGAAAGGGAGAAGGAAGAGGATTACCCTTCCCTTTTGGAACAGTACATGGTTACGATGGATTTCATCCATCAATACTACCCTGAATTTGTTCCACCGAATCAGAATGCTGTGACAAGAGAGAATCCACGTAGACTTTATACGAAGAAAGGAAGAAGTTCTTTCTTTTCCGGTCCAAGCTAGGCAGGTGGCAAAGGCCTTCAGCAATGTAGACGATGCCATTGTCAGATTTCAGAGAGCTGCACTGCTTTTGGATGAGCAGGCCAGGGATTTAGATGTATCCTTACCTGCATCATTTGGTATTCGCGCGGATGTAATGGAAACTGCAGTTTGATCAAATAGAGTGAATTTGAATGCAATGTCCTATGCAAATCACTTTACTAGAGCTATGGCGCAACATCTCAATGGGAAGGAATTTGAGGACATGCGTACCTCTCTTAAGAGTTCTTTCCAGGGCAATTATGTATAACACGTATAACTCCACCCAGACAGTGGCTAATCTGGAGTTAATTAGATGTGATGCTGCCCTTGCGTCGTCATCACTTATAGATGACGAGGTGAAAAGCTCTCACCGGGTCGTTCCGGTCTCTGGACATACTATTTTTGACGACAAGCTTTTGTTAGTATATGAACAAGCTACTAAAAAAATGTCCACTGCTCTGCTGTTGAAGTTGGCATCTCAACAACCCTCTTCAGCAGACAGGAGTAAAGGAGGACATTCCAAATCTAAAACATCAAAAGGGAACTCCTCACGAGGGTACAAGATGCCCTCATACAGTTACTCCTTAAGTCGTCAATACACCGACTCAGGAAAGGGGCATAGGTCTGATCGGGACTAGATGCCCCTGAGCTGACAGGGTGAGGTTCTTCGTGGGGAGGACATAGTTTCTCCTCCCGTAAGCCTCACAGGTCATACAGGTGATGTTTAAGACGTCTATTGCTGGCCAGTTGGCGGAAGGTTATCAAACTTTGCGAGAAACTGGATAGCAGTCACGGAAGATCAGTGGGTGAGAAGTGTAGTCTCGGATGGCTTACGGCTATCATTCCGAGCGAAACCCTCACTAACAAGATGTCCGCATTGGACAAATCTTCCGTTGGATCCTTTCAAAAGAGAGTCTCTCCTAGCGGAGGTACAAGCTCTCTTTTTATACCAAAGGGTGTGTATAGTCGAGGTTTTAAAATGATCAGTTTTTCCGCAAAAAATTAAGCCCACAACTCCCGTTTTTTGCCAGATCTGTCCGTACGTACGTCGAGCCATCTGTGCATCCATCCATCCATCTGTACGAACATTTTCTATTATAACTCGAGCATCAGTTGTCAGATTTTATGGTGATAGGGCAGCCTCTGGGAACGGATGCCCTTGTACCTAGCGTTTTGTCCATTCATGTTTGGTAGAGTTATGGCCGCTGTTTGTTTTTGGCCTCTGGTTCTGACTAAGGTAAATTGCACCATAGCCTATAGGGCAAAGAAGTGCTACCCAATTTTTTTTTTCGTTCATTATTTTTCTGCAGTCCAGTGCATGCAGGGGAGGTTGCATGACATTTTAACCTTTACATATCAATATATCCATATAAATACTGATAACACAAGAATTATAGTGATTTTGGTTCCAGACCATTTAAAATTGTATCACCGCACCAATCGATTTCAAACTTATTTCCTTATTACTAATGTTAAAATACAGGTCAAGTTCGATTTGGAGGTTCACTCCGACCATTCTTGCAAGAATTATGCCTCTTTTTGAATTAAAAAATCACAAATTTTCCAATTTCAGCTTTATTCTTACTGTCCAGTGCCTATAGGGGAAGTACTGCCCGATTTTTTAGCTGCGACTAGCAGCTCTATAAGTGGCAATGTCTGTCTGTCGGTCTGTCTGTCGGTCGGTCGGTCGGTCTGTCTGTGACCAACGAGTTTCAAAACTCAATAACTTTTGAAATACTTGATGGAATGACTTTATATTTGGCATGTAAGTGTATCTTATTGATGTCTAGCCACTGTTCAATGCATGTGTTGTTCCAAATATTTTTCTTGGAATTATGGCCCTTGATGAACTTAGAATGTCGGTCGGTCTGTCTGTGACCAACGAGTTTCAAAACTCAATAACTTTTGAAATACTTGTTGGAATGACTTTATATTTGGCATGTAAGTGTATCTTATTGATGTCTAGCAACTGTTCAATGCATGTGTTGTTCCAGATATTTTTCTTGGAGTTATGGCCCTTGATGGACTTAGAATTTTGTGAAATTGCACCACCCGTTGCAGCTACGGCGTCGATGTCGCGATTTTTTTTAGCCCACTATTTCTGTACTGCCCAGTGCTTGCAGGGGAGGTTGCATGTCATTTTAAACTACATATCAATATAACCATATAAATATGGATGCCAATTTCAGCTGTATTCTTACTGGCCAGTGCCTGTGGGGGAAGTACTGCCCAATTTTTTTTAGTCCACTATTTGTGTGCTGCCCAGTGCTTGGTGGGGAGGTTGCATGTTATTTTGACCTACTACATATCGATATAACCATGTAAATGTAGTTGCCAATTTCAGCTTTATTCTTACTGGCCAGTGTCTTATAGGGGAAGTGCTGCCCAATTTTTTTTTAGTCCACTATCACATTTTTTTCTAGTCCACTATTTCTGTACTGCCCAGTGTTTGCAGGGCAGGTTTGCATGTCATTTTAACCTACTACATATTGATATATTCATATAAAGATGGATGACACAAGAAAGATAGTGGTTTTTAATTCCGTTCATTCAAAGTTGCTCTTGTTAAAGGAAGCAATAGCGGTTGTTGAGAATCAAAATGCTCAGGGTTTTTACAGTTACCTGTTCCTCGTACTGAAGCCAGACTGCTCGTTCCGACCGGTAATAGACTTGAGCTGGATAAATAAGCTTATCGTGGCTCCAAAGTTCTATATGGAGACCATTCGGTCGGTAAGAGTGAGCATTCGAGTGAATGACTATGCTGCAAGCATAGATCTAAAGGACGCTTACTTTCATCATGTCTTGGTACATCCGGCATTCAGAAAATACCTGCAGTTTGCTGTACAGTGGAAGGTTTATCAGTTCAGAGCAATGTGCTTTGGTCTGAACCTGGCTCCCTGGGCATTCACTCTAATAATGAACTTGGTAATGTCATACTTCCGAGCTCATTCGTCTGCGGTAACGACGGCTTTCTTGGACGACATTGTGCAGAGATTTGGCAACAGAATTATACTTCAGAACGATGTTCAGCATCTGCTACTATTACTCCGACGAGAAAAAGTCGGATCTAGCTCCGTTCAAGTCAATCACTCACTTGGAAATGAGCTTCGAGACTCACAACAGTCTGGTTCGTCTTCCGTTACCCAGAGTGAAATTAATCAGTTGTTATGCTCGCTTTTGTCTACACTCAGATGCATTAACAGTGAGGGAATTCATGCAACTGATGGGGCTGTGTGGAGCGGCTGCGGATCTTATTCCGATGGGCCGCCTGCACACACTTCCTCTCCAGATATTCTTTACTCAGAACTGGAGTGTGAAGACGCATTCGCTCGAAACCAGTATTGTTTTAACAGACCTATTAAAACAAAAGATTCAGATTTGGGCAGATATTCAGTGGTTAACTCAGGGAGTTCCGCTGCAGCTGCTGGATCCACCTTTCACGAGGATTCTCCTATACATCATGAGTCATCACGTTCATCTCTCTGTCTGTCATATACCGGGTTGTCTGAAAGTACTAGCAGACTCGCTCTCTCAGAAAGATCGCCTGTTACCAGCGGAATGGACTCTCAACAAGCGAATATTCACACAGATTTGCTACCAGTGGGATCGTCCCATGATAGATCTTTTTGTGACACACCTGAACAATCGCTCACCGACGTTCATGTTGCCATGCCCAGATCATCGAGCGTATGCAGTAGACCCTCCGTCGATCTCATGGGACGGAATGATAGGATATGCATATCCTCCAACTCCGTTGATTCAGCAGATTCTGTTAAAGATCAAACAGTCTCGTTGCAAAATTCTGCTAGTAGCACCTCTGTCATCAAAGAAACCTTGGATCAGTTTTCTCACGTTTCTATTATGGGATGTTCCCCGGAAGCTTCCTCCACAAGAGGAACTTCTTTATCAGGGGAAGTCTTTTGCACTGCATCACAACCCGGAAGGTCTCAATCTTCACGTATTTCCATTATGCGGTCCTTCTTGCACGGAAAACAGTTTACAGGATGTGCAGTGGACGCAATTTCTAACTTAGAAGGTCCTCCTCTATGTTGAACTACGCAGTGAAGTGAGAGGTTTTCTTCCGTTGGCATCAGGATCAGTCGATAGACGTATACGATCTGTCCATACCAAATATTGCCGATTTCTTGGTCTCAAACTGCAGCCTGTCACTATTAAGGGCTATAGGTCTATGTTATCAGATACTTACGCTCATAATGATAACTTGGCTATTGGATCAAATACATCATTATCCAAGCTTGTTAGAAATTTCGCTAATAATAGACCTGGAACCCTCAGATTAATTCCTAAGTGGAATTTGGCTTGGGTTCTGTCGAAGCTCAAAGAAGCTCCGTTTGAGCCATTGGACATCGTAGAGTTCAAATTCTTGACCTATAAAACGGCGTTTCTTATCAACCTACTCACAATTGTTTACTTCAGGCTTGCACTACAGTGGAAGTCCCTAACTCGGATAAAATACTCTCTATTTTTGTCTTTCCCAAGCAATTTGGGAAAGAAAAGTGGTGCAAAAGCACCAAGAAAAAATAAGCCCAAACTGGGTCGAGTGCAACCGGCGCAGACCCAGTACGGGACACTCTCTCCCAAGTACAACTCCACGACTTCCGTTGCCAGTGCGCATATACCGTCTCTAAAGACTCATTCTTTTTGAATCCGTCAATGTTAGAGTTATGTGATCAGCGGGGAGGAAAGATTCTTTACAACCAAAAGATAGTGAGATTCATCAACAGATAAAGCATGAAGTTCACTAACTCTTCTAGCAGACGCAAAGGCAAAGAGAAATCTAAATTTTATAGTAAATTTCCTTTCTTATTATATCTACCACAGTTGTTTACTTCAGGCTTGCACTACATTGGAAGTCCCTAACTCGGATAAAATACTCTCTATTTTTGTCTTTCCCAAGCAATTTGGGAAAGAAAAGTGGTGCAAAAGCACCAAGAAAAAATAAGCCAAAACTGGGTCGAGTGCAACGGCCAAACCCAGTACGGGACGCTCTCTCCCAAGTACAACTCCACGACTTCCGTTGCCAGTGCCCATATACCGTCTCTAAAGACTCATTCTTTTTATCATCCCCTTCATGTCGAGATGTTTTTGCACGCTTATCAGTGTTTATCCAGCTCATTGTTTGATGATTCCTGATTCATAGTGCATCAGTGTATCCTTTGTATTCTCAGGAACAGTGTTTTTTATATTCTCTTCAACATTATATATCCATAATGTATATTTAATTGTTCTCTCTCGAGTCGCGCGCGAATTTCGTGTGCCATGCGGTTCGGACTTATTATTTTTCACAATTATTGTTAATGCTTTATTTGCTAAGTTTTCTAATTGTGTTAGAGTTAGGTGTCAGTGGGGTACCACTCCTACAGTTTTTCTTCTTTCTTTTGAGAGTAGTCATCCTGTTGTGTGGTTCCTGGTCGACCGTCTGGGGTCTTTGTTTCTGTCACCTTTCTCTCTTCTT
Source organism: Pictodentalium vernedei (assembly GCA_031216915.1). Lineage (NCBI taxonomy): Eukaryota > Metazoa > Mollusca > Scaphopoda > Dentaliida > Dentaliidae > Pictodentalium > Pictodentalium vernedei. The sequence goes on from CM062297.1 coordinate 261,305,581, forward strand.
TGGGGGTGTTCTTCTGTTTTCTGATTTCACCTTCTCTGCTCCTCTCACCTCTATCATCCCCAGGACAATTCCTTGTGGGTAATGTCTGCTGCCAAAGCATGTGGACGATTTACATTCGTCTTGTTCCTCCTGTAATGGGTGTTCGGCCGAGCGGTCTTGTGGTGTCTGGATCATGGTCATCCACTTTCTGGGCGTCAGTTAACCGTGTCGTTCGCTCTCGTGGCCGTGCCTCACGCTCTCGCGGGAAAGGAGAACGTGGTCGTTCGGGGGATCCCGAGCCGACCTTGTCTGGTGAGAGTTATTCCTCCTCCATGGGGGATGTGCAGTCTTTTCCTGTAGTGGATACTGCGGGAGCCGTTGAGTGTTCTGGTGAAGAGGTGCCTGGTTCCGGGACTACGGTCCCCCTCCAGTCGACATCTGAGGCTGTCACTAGGGTTGTGACTCCTCCTTCGGAGCCGAGCAGGTGTGCTCTCGCCACTATTTCACCAGCTTCAACGACTCCCGACGTATCTACTACTACTGCTGGTCCGTCTGCTTCGTCAGTTTCAGCCGGCCTCGGCTTTTCACTGCTGGGGACTGCAGGAATGTCCGGTACTGTAGACGTGGGATATCGGCCTCAGCCTTCCCTGACTTCAACTCGGCGAAGTCGGAAGGGGCTGCCGAACCCATCTCTGTGGTCTCTTTGCCGTCAAGCACCACAGTTGTGTCTTTGGATTCGGATGTTCTTAGTGGAGACACTATGAACTCCGTGGCGTTTCCGTCCACTCATTCTGGCCACACGACCAGTTTTGGGGGACCAACGCCTTTTGTGCAGCCTGGACCTTCTGCCCCGCAGAGGTCCGCGGTGACTCTCATGATTTCTCGCCATATTGATCCTCGGGGTGCCTCGTACCCCATATATACATCTGCCTTCAGATGTTTCGGCTGCCGCCCGTTGTCCCGCGTCAGGTGTTTTGGAGGATCATGACCCTTCGCTGGTTAAGAGGGTCAGAGGTGAGGCCACTTTAGCGGTTCGCTCCCCTGTCGAACCAGCCGGTATGGGCAGTGAGCTTAGGGAGGCCCTCTCCTTACTCACTCAGGTTCTATCTAAGAGCCTTCCTGTTGCTTCCAGCGAGGCAATGAGTGGTTTCCAGGCGCCTCTTATGGCGCCGCCTCCTGGGATTGGAAACAGGCCGGTTTCTGAATCTCCTGGTGTCCCGACACCATGGGAGGCGTCGGCTGGTTTGCCCATGATGGGCTATGTGTCTTCCGACTCTGGGGAGGAGTCCGACATGCTTGATGTCGAGGGCCAGCAGTCTTCGGACTTGGGGGCAGCTCTTGACTTTGTGTTTTGGTTTCTGCCTGATCTCAAACCTACTAACCAGCCGACAGTGTCAGTCTGGCCGCGATCATCGGTCGCACGCCTACAGCCTATGAAGCAACCTGCTTCTGGGCGCCTTCGACTGTGCCAGTCGGTACAGGTGGGTGAAGCTTTTTCAGCATTGGACTCCAAGCTGAATTCCAAGGCTCTGAAGACTTCGTTCTTCACCAGGGTTGACACCTTTTTGCCTCCTGTGCGTTATCGTTCCTACGATTCCGCCAATCCATCGGTCTGCCAGACTTTGACGGTTCTGGATCAGGACTCCACTTCCCTCGGGCTTTCCAAGCCCAAGTCTCCCGTCATTCCAATGACGACTCTGGAGTCCACGTTGGGCTTATCTAGAGAGATGCTTGGCATGCTTTCTCTCTCAGATCACGTCGTCTCAGCTTTGGCTGCTTATCTGCCTCCAGATAAGTTTGACGAGGTACAGGCTCCTTTGCATGTGCTGTCCAAGGCGCTTATGCATCTTACTCACACGCATGCCGGTAACACGGCTAATCTGGAATTAGTTCGAAGGGACGCTGTGCTGGACACAGGACGATCCCTTCCCGAGGAGCAGCGTGCTGCTCTTCGATCTGCTTCTTTGGCATGTCTGCAACTTTTCCATGGTTCCGTGTCGACGGTCCGGGATGATGTCGACGGTCCGGGATGACGTCCTACGTCATTCCAAAGATCAGCTGCTGTTTCATCAGCTTGATCAGCCTTCTAGGGGAGGCAAGGGCCGTTCCAAGCCTAACAAGTACCCTTCTGCTTCCTCTTTGAAGCAAAAGGCTGGTCCTTCTGCCGCCGCCTCTACTTCTTACTCAAGGGGTAAGGGTAAGGGTCGGCAGAATCGAGGGAAGTCTCAGGATTCTTCTTTTAGTAGAGGAGGTGGTTTCTCCTCTCGCAGGCCTCGTCGGGGCTCGAAATGAAGGTCCTCACCTCGACTCGTCCCAGGTTGGAGGAAGGACAGCAGAGTTCGCAGACCATTGGGCCACCATCACATCCGATCTGTGGATGTTAGATGTTGTTCGGTCCGGGCTGCGACTATCCTTCCGACGGCACCCCACTCTGTCAAGGGTGCCTCTTCCAACCACAGTTCCTTCAGACGTTTTACGTCGGGAACTTTTGTCCACGGAGATTGGCAATCTCCTGGCAAAGGGGGCGATCGAGATCATCAAGAACATTCAGTCAGTGGGTTTCTATTCCCGCCTGTTCTTGGTGCCGAAGAAGGACGGCCGACTCCGACCGGTTATCGATCTGAGTATCCTGAACCAGTCTATCATTGCTCCGAAGTTCAGCATGGAGACTTTCAGGTTGGTCCACCAATCAATTCACCAGGGAGATTTCGCTGCCAGCATCGACCTGCGAGACGCTTACTTTCACGTTCCGATGCATCGGGCATCACAGAAGTATCTCAGGTTCGCTTTTCTGGGGCGAGTTTACTAGTTCAAGGCCATGCCTTTCGGCCTCAACCTGACTGATGTCGCATGTGATAGCGTTCTATCGCACACAGTCCAGGGTGACTACTTCGGCATATCTGGATGATATCCTCCAGAGGCATTCCAAAGCTGACTTACTGGAGTCGGATGTCGCCACTCTGTTGAGCTTGCTCACGTTGCTAGGATTCAGAGTCAACGAGCAGAAGTCGGACCTGGTCCCTTCTCAGTCGTTTTGTCATCTGGGGATGTCTTTCCAAACCCAATTCAATTTGGTAGCGGTTCCCCAGGCCAAGGCTGTGATTCTCTCAGCTTTTGCTCTGACTCTGTCCCAGTCCACGTCCGCGACCGCTCGGAGTTTTCTCCGGCTGATCGGTCTCTGCGGTTCGGTGATGGATCTCATTCCTCTAGGTCGGCTGCGTGTCAGACCTCTCCAACACTTTCTGCTCAGTTGAATGTAGATTCTCTGGATCAGGAGCTTCCGTTTCCGGAATCTCTGTATCCTCACCTTCTTCCCTGGACAGATGTTCAGTGGATTACGCAGGGTGTTCCATTGGACTTACCCACGTCCGATCGCGTTCTGACGGCAGATGCCAGCGATCTCGGATGGGGTGCGACGTTGGATCCTCTCGGTCTTTCCCTACACGGGATGTGGGACCAGGATCAAGCAGCTCTACACATCAATCAGAAGGAGCTTCTTGCTCTTCTTCTGAGTTTCAGGCAGTGGATCCCTCACCTGTCGAATCGCCAAATCGCCAGGTCCTTCTGCTATCCGACAATTCGACAGTGGTTGCTTACATTCGGAACCAGGGCGGCACGCACTCGGTTCCGATGTACGAATTAGCTCGGGATCTTCTACTGCTCGCTCAGGATGTTCACGCCGGAGTGGTTGTTCGTCACATTCCCGGTCGTCTGAACGTCCTAGCCGACTCCCTGTCCCGACAGGGCAGGGTTATTTCCACCGAGTGGATGCTCCACAGGGCAGTGTTCCAGTCGCTTTGCGATCTCTGGGGACGTCCCCACATCGACCTCTTTGCGACTCGTTGGAACCATCAGGTGGACACTTTCGTGTCCCCGTGTCCAGATCCTCTGGCTTTTGCTGTGGACGCTCTGTCACTCGATTGGAACGGTCTAGTCGGCTACGCCTTCCTGCCGGTTCCGATTCTTCCTCAGGTTCTAGCCAAAATTTGAACCTGCAGTTGTCGAATCATTCTGATCGCTCCCCGTCGCCTCAGAGGGTGTGGATCAATGAGCTCCGCTCACTGATGGCAGCGGTTCTGGCACGGCTCCCGCTATGTCGCGACCTTCTTTGTCAAGGTCGCCCGAGGAGGTTTCACGTCGACCCAACTTCATTGTGCCTTCACGCATATCTTTTGTCAGGTCCTGTCTCCTCTGTAGAGGTTTTTCGAGACGAGCAGTGGAGTGCATTTCTTCTTCAAGGAAGCACTCCACTGGTTTAGCTTATGCAGCTAAACGTTCGAACCTTTATCCCAGGTGGATATGCCTTTTCTCACATATAAGACGGTTTTTCTGATGGCATTTGCTTCGGCCAGACGGGTTAGTGAGCTTCACGCCCTCTCGATTGACCCGGCCTTTTTTAGGAGCTCTCTCAACAGTGTTACTTTTACCACTGATTCCTCTTTTTTGGCCAAGAATCAGTTACCAAATACTACTCCTCCTCCTATCTGTATCAGGGCTCTTCTTTCTGTTGAGGGTAATCGCCCTTTGCTCTGTCCGGTCCGTGCTATTCGCATTTATCTCGATCGGACACGTTTCATACGGAAAGGCAGGAAACGTTTTTTTCTGTCTCTTATTCCGGGTCGACAGAAGATCTCTCCTCAATCCATTTCTCGATGGATTTGTCTTGCTATTCGTATGGCTTATAGTCGTTTAGCAGCTGGCGATTGTATTACCAATCGTATTTCTGCCTACGAGGTGTGGGCACTATCCACCTCTTGGGCTTATTCTAACTCCGTCAAGTTGTCGGATGTTATGCAGGCAGCCTACTGGAGAAATGCTTCTACTTTCTCCACCTTTTATCTGCGCCAGTTGCAGGAGCAGTCGGAGGACCTTTTTGCCCTGGGTCCTCTTTTTTCTGCTCAGGCTGTTGTCAGCCATAGCCATTAGGCTTCTTGAAGGTCAGTTTCAGCCTTGTGCTGTTACTGCCCTTTTTCTGTCTGTGTGTCACACATGCCCATATGTCTCCTTTCATTGTCCTTTACCAATGATTGCGACGTTATGGTTGATAAGCCTCGGGACCTCTTCCTTCTGCTTCGCGGTTCCAGTGCACTGGGGTTATGTGTGGGTTGGTTATGCGATTCCCTCCAGCCTATTGTCTATTCAGCCTGAAGTAAACAATTGTGAGTAGGTTGATAAGAAATCTAAATTTTATAGTAAATTTCCTTTCTTATTATACCTACCACAATTGTTTACATGGAGGCCCTCCCGTCTTCTTTACGGGTAAAGAATCTTTCCTTCCCGCTGATCACATAACTCTAACGTTGACGGATTCAAAAAGAATGAGTCTTTAGAGACGGTATATGCGCACTGGCAACGGAAGTCGTGGAGTTGTACTTGGGAGAGAGCGTCCCATACTGGGTCTGTGCCGGTTGCACTCGACCCAGTTTTGGCTTATTTTTTCTTGGTGCTTTTGCACCACTTTTCTTTCCCAAATTGTTTGGGAAAGACAAAAATAGAGAGTATTTTATCCGAGTTAGGGACTTCCAATGTAGTGCAAGCCTGAAGTAAACAACTGTGGTAGATATAATAAGAAAGGAAATTTACTATAAAATTTAGATTTCTCTTTGCCTTTGCGTCTGCTAGAAGAGTTAGTGAACTTCATGCTTTATCTGTTGATGAATCTCACTATCTTTTGGTTGTAGTCTTTCAGCCTTGATGGCTGCCCGAGCTCAAAAACCTTTAGCATAGTCTATAGGTCGTATTTATGGAAGGATTTCATTGTAACTTGTTAGGTTGACTCCATATAATGCCTAGATGATGACATCCCCTTTTGGTCGTGATTAGTCAACTGTGACAGCTACAGGTGCCCAAAGCCCAAAAACCTTGAGCACAGTCTACAGGTCATATTTATGAAGGGATTTCATTGTAACTTTGTAGGATCACTCCAGATGACACCCAGATGAGAATTTCCCTTTTGGTTGCAATCATTCAGCCATGATGGATGCCTGAGCCCGAAGCCCAAAAACCTTTAGCACAGTCCACAGATCATATATATGAAGGGATTTCATTGTAACTTGGTTGGTTGACTTCATATAATGTCTAGACGAGAACGTCCCCTTTTGGACACGATTGGGCAACTGTGATGGCTACATGGGCCCAAAAACTTTAGCACAATCTACAGGTCATATTTATGAAGGGATTTCATTGTAGCTTGGTAGGATGACTCCAAATAATGTCTAGATGAGAACGTTCCCTTTTGATCACAATCATTCAGCCTTGATGGCTTCCCGAGCCCAAAACCCCCAAACCTTTAGCATAGTCTATAGTTCGTATTTATGTAAGGATTTCATTGTAACTTGTTAGGTTAGGTTGACTCCATATAATGCCTAGATGATGACATCCCCTTTTGGTCAGCTGTGACGGCTTCAGAGGCCCAAAGCCCAAAAACCTTGAGCACAGTCTGCAGGTCATATTTATAAAGGGATTTCATTGTAACTTGTAGGACCACTCCAGATGATGCCCAGATGACAACGTCCCCTTTTGGTTGCGATCATTCAAACATGATGGCTTCCCGAGCCCAAAACCCAAAAAACTTTAATACAGACTACAGGTCGTATTTGTGAAGGGATTTCATTTTAACTTAGTAGAATGACTCAGTATAATGTCGAGATGAGGACGGCCCCTTTTAGTAGTAATCGGTCACCTGACATGGCTACACAGGCCTGAAGCCCGAAAACCTTTAGCACAGTCTACAGGCCATATTTGTGAAGGGATTTCAATGTAACTTGATGGGATGACTCATTTTGGAATAATTACACTGTAACTTGGTAACTTTCGTTGAAATACGTTAACTGTGAGGGCCACATGCATTAACTGTGCGGTCATATTAACCCACCCCTCCACCCTTTAGTATAGTGTACAACTCATATTATTATAGCCCCCGCAAACAAAGTTTGGGGGTATATAGGAATCACCCTGTCCGTCCATCTGTCCGTCTGTCCATCCTTATAAGTGCAACTTCTCCTGAACCGTTAGAAGAATTTTTTTGAAACTTTACACAATGGAAGAACTCCATATGAAGATGTGCATGAAGCAATATAATTCTGTACTGACATTTCCAAGGGAAGATAATCTAACTTATACATTTCAGGCGCGGGGGGGGGTGTCACTTTGTGAGCTTGATCACAGTACCTCTAGTTTTTATTAAAAACATAGCATGCAGGGAACAGAAATTAACATATTCCCAATTATCACAATTCTTGTCTTATTTCATAATCCTTTCATAAACATTGACCATTATACTTTTCATCAAACACAACACAGACAAGTTAAGCTACAGTGTCATTGACACTTTCATTCTACAGAACTTCGGTTTGGCCATTATGTTGGGTAAAGGGTTAAATTTTGTTCTTTGCCTAATTAAATGAAACGTTTGGAGGATTATTTTCACAAAGATTCTCATGTATTAAAGAATTTTGACAAAAATTGTGCAATGGATGTTGGACAAGTGAATTGAAACAGTAATGATGCACTTAAAAGGGAATGCCGGATTGAGAATTTCTACAGATAAATATGATCGGTCCATTGGGTGATGTGGCGTTTTCCTTGCTTTAAAATGGCTTTGAAGGCTTTTGAGTGATTTTATGCAAAAAAACAATTCACTTAACAGACCTTTCCCCCCCCCCCCCCCCCCCCCCCGCCCCCACCCCCAGCATCTTTCAAGAAAAATGATTTCCCAGCTTTGCATCAGGGAGTCACCAGGTTGAAGAATCTGTCTCCAATTCTGAATTAGTGGGTGAAATTTGTTTACTCCAGTCATCACATGTTACTGATAGAATTAGATCAGATCCTGGTGACGATTTGTCAGTCCAGGATAATCACATATCTCTTACTTATGGCACAGGCTCTGCAAACACAGACACACAGTTGAAGATTGCACCTGTGGAGAGGTGTGCAGATGTTATGCAAATTAGATGTACTTTGATTTATTCAGTGTTACTTATATACAGTAAGTACACATGTCAATACGGCTCGGGCTAGGGGCTGTATTTGGGTACCTTTGTTATCACCTTGGGACGAGAACGAGTGTTTTTGGGTACGGTCCAAAATTCAAGATGGCTGCTGGTGGCCATTTTGTACCAAAATTAGGTACATTAGTTTACATTAGGGGACGAGAACAAGTGTTTTTGAGAGCGATCAGAAATTCAAGATGGCCACCAGCAGCCATTTTGTACCAAAGTTAGTGCAATCAGTTTTTTGTACAGAACTTCTATATGAATGTTCTAATATGAATAAATTTTTGGATGAATGTTTAGTAACATGGAATACATCACATATAATATGGGTTTTTATGACCCCCGACTTAAGTCGGGTGGCATATAGTGATTGAAGTGTGCGTGTGTCTGTCCATCTGTGTGTGTGTGTGTGTGTGTGTGTGTGTGTGTGTGTGTGTGTGTGTGTGTGTGTGTGTGTGTGTGTGTGTGTGTGTGTGTCCAAGCCAATAACTCGAAAACTGTTAGGGCCACAGTCATCAAACTTCACACAATTATAAAAGACCATGGGAAGATGTGTCGCACACCATAACCGGATTCGTACATTCAAGGTCAAGGTCACATTTCAAGGTCACACTGAAAATCAGTCAATATTCGTGTCTCAGCCATAAATCAGAAACGAATCATAGTGCAATTGTTAAACTTGGGGTCTGGTCCGAGATTCAAGATGGCTGCCAACTGCCATTTTATACTGAAATTAGGTGCAATCATTTTTTTGTACCGAACTTCTAGGACTACGTTTGTTATCATGGGATGGTAATGAGTGCTTTGGGGTCGGTCAAAAATTCAAAATATCTGTTGTCAGTCATATTTACGGGAATTCTGTGTATTACATTTTTTTGTACAGAACCTGCAAAGAAGATTTTTTATGTCAGTGATGTTTGCTATAAATTTATTGGGTGCCTTTGTTTTCACTGTACTATGAGAATAAATATTTTTGGGTTCAGTCAGACCCACTCGGGGACTCAAAAAGGGAGATAATTAAAAATCTTTTCCAAAAACACCAGACAAAATAATGTTTCTTGAATTCATCATCCCTAGCATGTGTATATTCAAATGTGTTGAAGCCAAGTTCCTGTGTTAATATTTGTTGTTGTTTGGGGAGGGTAAACATTAATTAGCACAACCCGATTTTCTATTTACAATGAGAAAAATAAAACCTCACCCGTGGGAACCCTATGACCTAATGATAAAAAATTCAAATACCTATATTTTAAGAAGGACTGGACAAATATTTATTAATTACTCGGTAGTATAAATCAACCTTAGAAGGGTTTGAATTAAACAGGCCAAAACAATTGCTAACATTTGGCTTATGGTGTGCCATACAAGGATCCCCATTGTAACATTAACGCCATGAAGATTTATTTTCTAGTTTAGCATCTAACTGTCACCCACCTTTACAATACTTTATCTATACATTTGTTACAGGCTACGGTTAGTATTTATGTACAGATCGTTACAATACTTTATATGTACCTTTGTTATCAGGTCATTACCTAGAGGTGTGTCATTGCTGTGTCACATACTCCACCTGTACATGTCTTTCACAAGTTGAGTTACAGTGTCATTGACACTTTCATTTCAAGTTTGCATTGGTTATAAAAAAGAGAACATGCAGCAGCCCAAAAGTCCATACAGGAGTGCCTGAGAAACAGATTTTTAACCTTTATAGGCCTTATTTCTAAATACAGGTGAATAGCCAAATTAATGTTAATTGAATACTCCCATTAACAGATTACTTTTCACTGTCAAACTGACTATTCAGTTAACAGGGTTTCACTGTACTAATAAGGAAATGTTTATCATCTTTCCTTGATAGGAAGATCCTAACATGATTTCTCTCTCACGCTCTCTGAGAGGTTTTGATTATTAGTTGTACAGGTCTTTGGCAGGATACACATCCTCTTGTTCTCTGTCAGAATTTTATGTATCCTTTCTTGTAAAAGCCTGAAATTTGTTTACCCCAGCCATCACATGTTACTGATAGAATTATATCAGATCCTGGTGACGATTTGTCAGTCCAGGATGATCACATATCTCTTACTTATGGTACAGGCTCTACAAACACAGACACATACTTGAAGACTGCACCTATGGAGAGGTGTGTTGGCAGGAGTGAGTTTATATGGCAAATGTCCAAAGAGCTCAACATTCCCTTTCCATTCCCAATGAAGCTGACCTTGAGGAATTTCCTTCATTTGTATTGGATAGGTTATTAACAACTTATGTCATTGGAACCACATCACGCAATTACTTTTTGAAGGTACTTTGGGGTGGGGGTAGAGGAAAATTACTCTACCCCCTCTCAAATGTACTATGAACTGCTGGATGGAATAACTTGATATGTGCTTATTAACTTCCTTTTGAGGTGTGCACTATTCAAGTTTGTTTTAATCAAGTCTGTTCATCCCAAAAGGATCCCAAATTTTTAACTTGGTTTCTGTATGAGATTACATTTTCATCTGATCCACTGGTGAGAATCTTCTGATATTTAGTATTCAGCATCCTTATGTGGTGGGAGGGAGGGTGAGGGGGGAGGGGTCAGATTCAAGTCTGTTCAAATCAAGTCTCTGGAGCCTTATATGAGATTCTTGTGAAAGCCTGAATTTTTACTTAGCTTACTTAGTGAAATATGAGAAATCTAATATATAAATGCTAATGTCTGTATCTATCTCCCTGTCTCTCTCTATTTTTGTTCTGGGTGAACCCCTCCATTTCTTGACTGATCAGTCTCAAATTTTGTACATGGGGGAGGGTAATTCGTCCCTGCGAGTAACATGGGGTGGATGCTGTGCCCGTGTGGGGTGACCTTGACCTTCATGACCTTGACCTTTTATTTTGAAAACGGCTGGGCCGAGCAGGCTAAAATTTCATATGTGCGGGTATATTGACCCATCGATCATTTTGACTTTATCCGGGTGCCATGCGGGGTGACCTTAACCTTGAAATTGGTGACCTTGGCCTTCTATTTCGAAAACGGCTGAGCCGATCATATCTGAGGGTATATTGATATAACCATCTTCTCCCGTGCAGTGCCAGGTATTCACCCGCTAGTATTCTTTAAAATCTTCTTCAGATATACCATTCAGAATCTTTTGATATTAGGTTCTGGCTTTTTTTGTTTTTTTGGTTTCGGTTCCGTTTTTTTTCTGGAAACCGAAAAACCGAACAGAGATTTTACCAGAAAACCTTCTTCATGGTTTTCTGTGAATTTTTGTCCACTACAGCAATAGTCTAGAATACACCCATCGAATGAGGAACATTTTGGCTTGTACGGGCCGTTACTTATTGGAATGTCTTTATGTCCATCGATCGATTAATATTCTTGGTGATTGTTGATTCGCTGTAGGATTACCTGGTGCCCAGTTAGGGTACTTGCAAGGCGGCTGAGTGGCATTGACCAGACGCATTCCCTTACCTCTCCCCCCAAACTTAAACCTTGGCACCAAAAATGCAAAAAGGTTAAATGTTTAGATCGGTGACCCGATTCCTTATAAAGCATTTTATCTCCAAATTCATAGAGACAATGTGTGTAGGAAATAAAAAAAATACTCACAAAATCATTTTAGGCAGTGTTTGTTTTCTTTATTCTATCTGAGAAAGAGATAAAACTGGGAACCACGTTGATCAACATGTCCATGAACACCTATCATTGTGACCATTGAACTTATGAATGTTAATGACTATTCAAAGGCAGTAATCACATGGGTAAGACGACCCTGCCACTTTTGGTACCAGTTTTTAAAAAATAACAAATAGCAACCTCAAACTGAATTTTTTTAACATCACTTCAAATATTTTTTTCATACATATAATTCAAGTAATTAAGAATGAATTCAAATACACATAATATTTATATCTTAACTCTTAACCTTGTGAGTATTTTTAAAATATTTTTCATCCCATCTATTCATGGCTTCTGTGAAGCAGCCATGACTAGATTTGATGAAAAATTCATATAACTCAATAAATCATTGGTCAAACAGATAATCCAATAAACAAGGTAGAATTTGGATGAAAGTGTCCCAGCTATACTTATTTTGCTGACAACTATTCCATGACCTGGGCAGGAATATAGGCCAGCAGCATGCATGGAGTTGACCCTCTAGATGGTGTATCCACATATAACATGAAATGCAGTTGTGGGGTATGTGCCTACACACGAAGGAGAAACAGAAACAAGATAAAGAGAAGCCCCAACAACAATAATCCTTTAAGACATTATTAACTGGTAAAGTGCTGACTTTCTCTGACAACAAATCAAAGCTCATCATATACTGCTCTATTACATTTAATTGGATAGTGCCTTATAGGAACTATCCAATTAAATGTCAGAGAGCAAGGTATTGTATAAAAAATCTGATTCATATCAGGGACAATAAAGGCTTCCTCAGGCAGAATGTAGCTACAGACAGTTATTGCCTGTCACTTTTAGGAAAGCCCAAAATAGGGCTTCCAGCACTCTACCAGTTAATGACCACTTATGTGAACATTAATAACTAACAAAAACATACCACCGGGCATATCCATTAACAATAAAAATACAATAGCCCATAAGAAAAACCATACCATGGAGAACAAAACACAGGGTATGATGTGCCAGTATCAGGTAGATTCGGACCCTGGAGGATTTGGGCATTGAAGGATTCGGACCTTGAAAGATTCAGACCCTGACTTTGAAGATTTTGGACCCTGGATAATTTTATTCTAGGCTGTTGCAAAATGTTACTTAAGATGAAGAAAAAAACACCACTTGATATGTATATTTTCTTTTCTACAAATCATATTCTATTTGTTAAACTAAAACATCAGCCTTTCATGTCTATATTTATTTATTACTTACCAAATTTCCAAAGTGTGATTTACTGGGATTTCCAGGTTTGATTATAAATGATAACTTCACAAGTGAATTATGCAATCAACAATTGTGTCATGTATCCGTGCGCACAAACGAAGACGCTTTGCCATGGATATAATGGGGACTTGAACATGAAAACATGAAAAGCAGACGACACTTGCAAAAAAAATTCTTGAATAACTATTATTTTCATTTTTTGTCTCAAAAACATAGGTTATGACCTCTTATTGGAAAGTGCTTGACGAGCTCGTTCCAATGAGGGGTCATATCCTATGTTTTAGAAACAAAAAATAAAAAAATAATGAAAATTAAATGGAGATTTTTTAGAATAGCACTGGCCGGTTTTAGCCATTACGTTAGGTAAAGGGTTAAATAATAAAATTATCATTAATAATGAAAAGTAGTAAACAGAGTAATCGCTTGACTGGACTGGTTACGTGAAATAATTCATTCAAGGCGAGGGACTATATTGTAAAACACTTGTGTGCATTCGCGCACTCATGTTTGTACAACAGCCCTCACCTCTCATGAATTATTTCATGTAACCAGTCCAGTCAAGCGATTACTCTCTATTTAATTCATGTTAGGCCTACTGTATATTTTGAGGATCTTGTCACGCCAAACAAAAGTTTTTGTGATATCAGTTCCATTAATCATTCCCCTCTTTATTATTTTGTTAGTGTTTATACAACACTGATTATACTTATCAGTTATGATTTTAGGAATTGCTGTTAGTTAATTATGAACCACCGCCCATAAAAACATTGATGGATACACACATGTGAAACACTTGTAGCGATTACTTATTGACAATTCTTAAATATTTTATAAAGGCTTGTTGGACTTTCTCTCTTGAAAAAGGAAGAATCTAACTCTCCACTCAGTAGATACAGAACAAGTAGTCATTAGCTTTCTGTCATTAGCACCCCTTCCACCCACCCCACCCCCTCTATGAGGGGGGGGGGGGGCAAATTGGCCAGTGTGTGGGGCCGAATTAACTTAACAGAGTGACTGTCCAAATCAGCCGAATTGAGGGTCCGAATTAGCCAAATAATATGATCTGTTATTTAAAATTTGGTTGTAAATTGTTCATATCAGAATGAATTATAATTTTTAGCGTAACTTGTCAAAGTTAAGATAAGCTATTGCCATCACGCATATGGAAGTCTGTTAGTCTGTGTATCTGTTCACATTTTCCTTTAGCACAGGCTACACCCCGTAGTTCTTATCCAATCGTCACAAAATTTCTTACGCAGGTTTGAGGTCATGTCTAGATGAGAATGTCCCCTTTTGGTCGCGATCGGTCAACCGTGGTGGCTGCCCGAGCCCCAAACTCGAAAACCATTAGCACAGTCTACAGGTCGTATTTATGAAGGAATTTCATTGTAACTTGGTAGGATGCCTCTGTATAATATCTAGATGAGAATGTCCCCTTTTGATCATGATCTGTCAACCGTGACAGCTGCCCAAGTCCGAAACGCAAAAACTTTTAGCACAGTCTACAGGTCATATTTAATATGGAGGAATTTCATTGTAACTTATTAGGATGACTCCGGATGATGTCTAGATGAGAACTTCCCCATTTGGTCGCGATCTGTCAGCCATGACAACTGCCCGAGCCCAAAACCCCAAAACCCTAAGCACAGTCTACAGGTTGTATTTATGGAGGGATTTCATCCTAACTTGGTAGGTTGACTCCATATAATGTCTAGATGAGAACGTCCCCTTTTGGTCGTGATTGGTCAACTGTGACGGCTACAGGGGTCTGAAGCCCAAAAACCTTTAGCACCATCTACAGGTCATATTTTTATACTGTACCAATGACCCAGACATAGCTGGTGCTAACTCTTAAAATATAGGGCCAAACACAAATTTTGCCCCCCAATCCCCAAAATTTGCATCTAAAACCAAAGAAAACATGTCCTGAAAGGCCCTCCACACTTCGCCCCTACTGCGCATGCGCAGTGTCAAGGACATTCCGAAATTGGCGCCATTAATCATTCTAAGTTTGGCCCTTCATCAGTTAACATCTGACTGATCTTTGTGCTTATAAATCTCAGTTTAAATGATGCCAGACACATAAATATTAGTGAAATGGTGATTCTAAGGAGGATAGAGAAGGAGGAGAGGAAAAAAATGTGTGACAGAATATTATCAGGGCTGTAACTTAAAATTTTTTAATGAAATTATGTTAAGTTACCTATTTTCGAGGCAGCAGCCATTTTGTTGTCATTCTGATTATCTAGTTACACTGTTTTTTAAGTGTTTTTCTCTCTCCCTGTCCTTTAAGTCCCCCCTTGCTATTCTCCCATGCTTTTGGCATAGTTTTTGTAATTATTATTACTAAATTTTCTTGGGAGTTTTAGCTGAATAACAGAATGAATTCTGTTCTTTCCCCATGTTTACGTCTTCACCCACGGGTGGTTAGGCGTTGTGTTCTGCATCTACCATCTGATGTTCTGCAGTTTCTTCCCTGGAAGTCTCTGTTTTGCATCAGATAGTGTATTTTTGGTAACTGATTTCGGGCCTGGGTGCCTGGAGTCTTATTTTAGTGTTTTTACACTCATTGTTTACATTTACAACAGCCCTCTGTGTGGGGGGGGATTTCTAAAAAATAATATCTTGATGTTATTTAAATCATAACTAGATACATTATTATTGTTCGTAAGTGTTGAATAAATTGTTTAAAATATTTTTAAAATTTTTGTCCACACTTAGGCTTGGGATCCATTGGGGCTCAACGTTACTTTTCAGAAACTTGGGCTGTTCTGAAAAAATATTTTTTCAAAATATTTTGATTTCAATTATTTTTTCTATATTAATGGATCATATTATTATTATGTATTTTGATTGTCAGGGGTTAGTGCGAGTACCAGGACTTGTTTTCTTTTCACATTGAAAGGATATTGATCAATTGTTTTAAGAGGAAGTCTTCCTCTGACTTTATTATCATTCTATATGTGGTCAGTGTACTCGCATTAACTCCTGTTCTGTATCGTATGATTTCGATGACAATATGGGAAGCGTATGTCACGGTATGTTATTGGGGATTTGGACACTCCGGTCCTTTCCCCGCAGGGTAACTCTACTTTATCAATTTCTATTTCAGACGATCAAGATTAGGGTGATGTATCTGTGATGTCTTCCAACAGTGTGCCTCTGTCGTCACAATTAATGAAGGGCTAGCGGAAAAGTGCTCATGTAAATACGCCAATTGCCTAAGAGGACCCTAGTAGGTTCGACGGCCTTTGACAGCCGCTAGCTCGCCCGGTGTAGCGTCCATTCACCGAATGGTTCGGCAACCGGGTTCGTCCGTTGCGGTCTAGAAGGAATTTTGGGGTGATGCGAGCACTATAAATTAACCTAATGCACACCCAGTGACGGCGGATCGGAGGGAGAACGGAGGAAGCCTTTTAGTCCGGTTCATAGCTTGTTCCGGTCCATCCGGACGGCAAGCGAGAGAGGCCCCTCTCTCGTTCAACAACATCTGGCCTCAGATGTTGTGGTACTAAATGTGTCGCAAGCGGAGCGTACGTCCGTCGCTCGGGATGCTCCGTTGTATAGGCAGTCTGCGGAGACTGCTAAGGCTTCCTCTTCTCGTCAGCGCACACGACCGCACCTTGGCTGCGTGACCGCCGATATATTACCAGCTTCGCCGATCAAGGATTCTTCGGCGACCAGGTCACACCATCCGGTAGCCAGGGACACGAGGCCTGCAGACTCCGGACGTTCGCATAGGAAGTGTGCGGGAGTCAACGTACACGGAGCTTCTGGCGGCATTGCATCGTAACACCGCTACTGCACAGGCCTCGGGAACGGACGTGCTTTCCTTAATAGCACAGTTTATCGCAGCATCCCAGCATCAACTGAATCTGTCGCATATATTTTATCCGACGATGCTGGGTCGGGACGCTCCGCGGAAGCGGGTACGGACGTCCGAAAGTTTCATCCGGTCCGACGGGATACCGAAAGGCATTCGGAGGATTTCGAGCTTTCCCTTTCGGAACAACATATGCTGTTGTGTATGTCATCTGACTTGGTCTTCTACAGCTTCTTTCGTCGGACCAGAATGCTGCGATGCCGGATAAGAAACTGATAGCGTCGTGGACTTAGAAATTTTTGGTTCGGTTCAGGGACATCGTCCCTCAGTTCCGACATAGTCCAATAATGTCACACAAACTTTCGAATTATTGAACGACGCTATATATATTATTATTTTATGCTTGCTAACCAAGCATTTCTGGTTTCTTGTTCGAAGAGTTATGGAGATGTCTTTCAAAGTGTGCCTCTGTCGTCATAGTTAATGAAGAGCTAGCGGCAATAAGTGCTCATGGAATATGTCTATCGCCTACGGAGTGACATTCGCTAGCTCACCCGGTGTAGCGTACATTCATCGAATGGTTCGGCTGCCGGGTTCGTCCGTTGCGGTCTAGGAAGGAGATTTGGGTGATGCGAGCACTTTAATTACTTTAGTACTCACCCAGTGACGGCAGATTGAGGACAGATCGGAGGAAGCCTGTTAGTCCGGTTCCTGGCTTGTCCAGGTCCGTCCGGGCTGTAAGCGAGAGAGGTCCCTCTCTCGTCCAACAACATAGGGGACCGCATGTTGTGGTTCAGATATTTTACATTCGGAGCATATGTCCGTCGGTCGGGACGCTCCGTTATATTGACAGTCCGAGAGACTGTCCTTAATGCTTCCTCATCCTCACAGCAGGGCACACGTCCGCACATTGGCTACGTGACCTCGATTATCCGATCAGTTTCGGCATTCAGTGATTCCACGGCGAATAGGTCGCGCCATCCGGTAGCCAAGGGACACGAGGCCTATACACTCCGTTCGCTCGCATATTGGTAGTATGCACGGGGTAACGATCACGGAGCTTCCAGCGGCAATGCATCGTAAGACCGCTTCTCCTCAGGCCTCAGTGACGGTCGTGCTATCCGAGTTAGCACAGTTGTTTCGCAGCATCCCAGCAATTGACAGTTTCTCGGTCGAATCAGGAATTATCCGACGGCGCTGGGTCGGTGCGGTCCGCGGTTGCATCAGGTACGGACGACCGAACGCTTTATAGGGTCCGACAGGATGGCTAAAGGGATTCGAAAGATTTCGAGTTTTCCCTTTAGTAGTATCGGAAGATGCCTTTCATATCTTCTGGCATTATCTTCCAGTGATTGTTTTTTCGGACTTCATTGCTGCGATCTTGGATAAGAGACTTATAGCGTCATTGGACTCGGATTTTTCGATCGGTTCAGGGACATTGTCCCTGACTTACCGACGCAGTCCAATATTGTCATTACAACATGTGTTTTATTTTTCGACGCTATATATATATATATACAAGCCTGCTACCAAGCATGATAGTTTAGTTTCTTGTCCGCGTTGCTCATTTCTGCCATTTTATCATTTATACGAATAGTTTATTTTGGCAGAGCAGGGCATACTGAGAGTTCATATGCGTCTAGACGGTGTGATTAAAGACTGCATATATTCTTTTTCGCCGTTTATGTCTTTTCCAATTTCAATGTTGGGAACGACATGATGTATAGTAGACTTAACTTAGACGCTTTATCATACGTAATCCGCCTTACTGAGGCGTTATCATTACGTCTTCAAGAAAAGATTTACGGGATATTATTCTCAATGTAATTTCTTTTGAGGGCAGTAGTTTGTTCACGTATAACTCCGCCCTTCAGTGGCTGATTGGAGTTGGTTAGACGTGACGCAGCCCTAGCTACATCCACACACGTGGATAGTAAGGTTAAGAACTCTCTCAGAGTCGCTTCGTTCTCGGAGGAGCTTCTCTTCGACGGCAACTTTTCGGCAATCCATGAATTGCTCGATTTACACGTTCTCTTGTCTATTTAGTGTTACAAGAGATTCAGACTGGGGCAAACATTCGGTGGTTGACTCAGAGAGTGCCACCGCAGTTGCCGGACCCAAGTGTGGCTGTTATGACGGTTGCCAGTCAAACAGATTGGGATATAATACTGATCCCTACGGATTCGAAGTGCCAGGGTCTTTGGGTTCCGCAGTCTCTTAACAATCAGTTTTCTTCCGCGGAATAATGTTTTTTAGGCTTGCTTTATGTCATTGCATGAACATTATTCAGAAACGCATGCCCAAATTTCTGTCCTTTAATTCGACAGTAGTGGCGTATCTCCGGAACCAGGGAGGCACTCTTTCGTTTCCGTTATTCAATTTAATGGAAAGAATCCGTCTGTTGGTTATAGTACACCAAGTTCAGTTTTGGTCCGTCATATTCCGGGTCGTCTGATTGTTTTATCGGACTCCCGTTCTCTTACGGGTCGCTTGTTGCTGTCAGAATGGACTCTCAACAAACAAGTATTCAATCAGATTTGCTATCTATGGGAGCGCCCAATGATGATTTATTTATGACACAGCTTGCTAATCAATTGCAGACGTATGTGTTGGCTTGTCCAGATCTCTGAGCTAATGTTGTTAACGCTCTATTGATCTATAGGACGGAATGATAGGATACGCGTATCCTCCGGCGCTGTTGTTTCAGCAGGTATTGCTAAGATAAACAACCACAATACATTTCTGTTGATAGCATCTCTATCTTCACAGAGATCATGGGTAATTTACTCTCTTGTCTACTGTGGGTTTTAACGTGAAATCTTCCTCTATGTGAGGATCTTTTTTCACTGGGTAAATCGTGTCATCTTTATCACAACCCGCAAGGTCGCAACCTTCATGTATCCGTTGTGTGGTCCGTATTGCATTGTAAGCACTGTACTGGACGAGCTTTGGACGCGATTTCTTACTATAGGAGATCCTTTTCTTCACTATTCTATGCGGCTAAAGTGGAGGCTCTTCCGTCGTGGTGTAGGGATCATTATGTTCATATTGTTGATCCCTCCATACTACTCATTGCTATTTTTTAGTATACTTGTTTCACAAGATCTACTGCAGTCTGTTATTATTTAGGTTATAGGTTTATGTTACCTCATACCTATGCACTCTACGATAGTTTACAATTGAGTCTTTTGTCTCTTTATCTAAGTCAGTTAGTAACTTTTTGATAAATAGACTTAGAATCTTTAGATTAAATTCCTATATGGATTTTAACTTCGGTTCTTATTTAGCTAAGTAATCATTTGAGCCTCTGGAAACAGTAGTTTTCAAATTCTGACCTTTTAGACAGTAATTCTGTTGATTTCTCTTTTACTGTAGAGTCAGTGAGTTTCATGCACTATCGATGGATGATTTTCACTTTCGTAGTTTCGGAATCACTACTTCCGTTACTATTTAGGTTGGATTGTTGCATAAGAGTTAGGCTCCTATTATCCGGAACCTATTATTTTAAGGTCCTTCCGTCTTCGTATGGGCATAGGCCTTTACTCTTTCCGGGTACAGTTTATGTATTTATAAACAGATATCTGTTTATTTCTATGGGCGTAAGCTTCTTCTGTCTTTGATGTCTAGTAGAAGGACGTTACGCTCCATTTTATTGTTAATGGATTCTATTAACTATCGGTACTGCTTATGGTATATCATTGACTTAGCAGTTGTGCTTAGATTTCGGCTCATGAAGTAAGAGTTCTTCTACTTCTTGGGCTTACATTAATAGTGTCGCTATTATAGATTTTTGAAGGCCGCTCATTGCGCTCAGCCATCCACATTCATGAATTTTATCTCAGAAATATCGAGTCCATTTCTGGAGGCCTCTATTGTTAGGTCTATTATCTACTGCTCAGAATGTCATTCACTTAACAGTTGCTACTATAGCTAGGTAGGCTGTCTGTTTCGGCAGTGTCTCCGTTCGGCTGCCCTCTTCGCTCTGGGCTATTTGACCCAGGGCAAGAAAAAAAGGGGGGGGGGGAGGGTGTTCCCTTGGGTCACCTGTTTTACTATGAAAACAAGGGGATACCTCCTCCGGAGTTAGTAATTCTGAGCTGTTATTGGGATGGTTGTTTAGTGAGAAGTTTAGGTTTTTAAAATTCATTCAAGTCTTAGTTTTTAAAGTATAGCTTTTGAATATTGCATATGTCAACGGACATGATTATGCAATCCTCAGACACTTTTAGGAGTATAAGAGTCTCTATTCTCTAGACTTACTTTATTTATTGGCTTACTTTAAAAATTATTAGTGTAAGGATTATATTGGATATTAATAGAGTACATGGATGTATGAAGCTCAATTTTGGAAGGTGTTGTATCTTTCTAATTTATCATAAATAAGAAAGATACATGTAAGGCCTACTACTTCTTTTTCCCTACAGGGGATGACTCTATTTTATTTTATTGAGCGTATTCCATTTTGCTCTATGTCCTTGGCCCTCCAGCCTTTTTACTATTCAGCTATGTCTGGGTCATTGGTACAGTATAAAAATGTTAAAAAATTTATAGTAATTTATATATTTTTTATACTTACCAATGACCCAGACGGGGATGGCCCTCCCAGGAGTTGGGAACTCTTGCCTCCCCGCTGAGTACATAGCGCTTACCAGGCACTGGTTATTAGAATGATTAATGGCGCCAATTTCGGAACGTCCTTGACACTGCGCATGCACAGTAGGGGCGAAGTGTGGAGGGCCTTTCAGGACATGTTTTCTTTGGTTTTAGATGCAAATTTTGGGGATTGGGGGGCAAAATTTGTGATTGGCCCTATATTTTAAGAGTTAGCACCAGCTATGTCTGGGTCATTGGTAAGTATAAAAAATATATAAATTACTATAAATTTTTTAACATTTATGAAGGGATTTCATTGTAACTTGGTAGGATGACACCAGATAATGTCTAGATGAGAACGTCCCCTTTTGGTCGCGATCATTCAGCCGTGACAGCTGCCCAGGCCCAAAACCCGAAAACCTTTAGCACAGACTACAGGTCAAATTTATAGAGGCATTTCATCGTAAATTGGTAGGTTGATTCCATATAATGTCTAGATGATAACGTCCCCTTTTGGTCGCGATTGGTCAACTGTGATGGCTGCAGAGGGCCCGAAACCCCAAAACCTTGATCTCAGTCTGCAGGTCATATTTATGAAGGGATTTCATTGTAACTTGGTAGGATGACTCCCGAGAATGCCTAGATGAGCACGTCTCCTTTTGGTCACGATCATTCAACCATGATGGCTGCACGAGCCCAAAACCCGAAAACCTTTAGCACAGACTACAGGTCGTATTTATGAAGGGATTTCATTGTAACTTGGTAGGATGACTCAGTATAATGTTTAGATGTGGACATCCCCTTTTGGTTGTGATCGGTCAACTGTGATGGCTACACAGGCCCAAAGCCCAAAAACCTTTAACTCAGTCTACAGGCCGTATTTATGAAGGGATTTCATTGTAACTTGATAGGATGACTCGTTTTGGAATAATTTTACTGTAAATTTGTAACTTTCGTTGATATACATTAACTGTGAGGGCCACATACATTAACTGTGAGGGCCACATTAACCCACCCCTTTAGTATAGTCTACACCTCATACTATTTTCTATTGAAAACATAGCATACAGGGAACAGAAATTAACATATTCCCAATTATCACAATTCTTGTCTTATTTCATAATTTTTTCATAAACATTGAACATTATCCTTTTCATCAAACATAACACACAGACAAGTTAAGCTACAGCGTCATTGACACTTTCATTGATATTAGAGATCTTAGTCCTGTTTATTTCTTAAGTGACCCCAAATATCTGAATTACGGTCCGAATCCTCCAGAGGTGGGGTCCTTATCAGCCAAGGTCTGAAACCACCTGTATTCACACATGCTCACATCCATAAGGTACAACAGCTGCATTAATTAATATATTCATGAACAAATGAAACTAAAGACTGTCGTGATGAATTGTGGGATATTGTTTTCGAAAAAAAAAGGTCATGGTACTTAATTATTTGTCCATATCTTGTGATTTTAAATCAAAATAATAAAATAAAACTGCATGTTTACAAATAAAATACCAGCATTCGAAGTGTAAAATCTTACAAATATATCTCTGTGAAAACCTCAAAATATTCCCTCACTTTCGGGGAAATGGGGGTTTTTGGATCCTGGAATTCAAAATTTTCCAGCCATAGGCTGAACTTGGTTGACCTGTGGTATTGCAACCACCCTTCCTTGCCTCATTACAGCCTCATTTTTTCACTATGCGGAAACACTGCCAGTGATGTGGGTGAGGTGGATGCCTATGCCAATCAACAATTACGACTACCCTCGAAATAAAATGCTAATTTCTAATTTTAAGTGCTTCCTCTCTTAACTTCTCAGCACTATTTTGCTTGCACAGAAATTCTAAAACAAGCTATAGAAATGTTATAGTCTGTTTTGTGTCTGGTCACCTGATTATCCAAAATATTCTGGGTACGAAATGACAAGAACACATGAATTGAATGGATTCAATTGTTTTATTCACTAATATCTCAAAAAATCTGTACATATCATTTCCATGGCATCTTTTCAGCATTCTGCCGCAAATTTCTTATTTACCTTGCCCTTGTTACCTAGTGAGAACACCTTTTAAATATTATAAAGTAAACTGTTTGACAACTTCTTCTGACAATACGGCTCTGCCCATAGCTATATCTTAATTGCCAGTATCCATTATTCAATTACGAATGTTCCTAGAATCAAACTTTTCATAAGATATCCATGTATAAAAAGTTTTCATATACTAACTCGAAACCGGAACTGAAACCAAGGTTTTTTCCTCCAAAAAAACGAAACCGCCAGTCTCTATTTGATATTTGATATGCAACATCCTTAATGAGGTCAGATTCAAGTTTGTTTGATACAAGTCCTTGTGTCCATATTTTTATACTGTACCAATGACCCAGACATAGCTGGTGCTAACTCTTAAAATATAGGGCCAAACACAAATTTTGCCCCCCAATCCCCAAAATTTGCATCTAAAACTAAAGAAAACATGTCCTGAAAGGCCCTCCACACTTCGCCCCTACTGCGCATGCGCAGTGTCAAGGACGTTCCGAAATTGGCGCCATTTATCATTCTAAGTTTGGCCCTTCATCAGTTAACATCTGACTGATCTTTGTGCTTTTAAATCTCAGTTTAAATGATGCCAGACACATAAATATTAGTGAAATGGTGATTCTAAGGAGGATAGAAAAGGAGGAGAGGAAAAGAATGTGTGACAGAATTTTATCAGGGCTGTAACTTAAAATTTTTTAATGAAATTATGTTAAGTTACCTATTTTCAAGGCAGCAGCCATTTTGTTGTCATTCTGATTATTTAGTTACACTGTTTTTTCAAGTGTTTTTCCTCTCTCCCTGTCCTTTAAGTTCCCCCTTGCTATTCTCCCATGCTTTTGGCATAGTTTCTGTAATTATTATTACTAAAATTTCTTGGGAGTTTTAGCTGTATAACAGAATGAATTCTGTTCTTTCCCCATATTTACGTCTTCACCTACGGGTGGTTAGGCGTTGTGTTCTGCATCTACCATCTGATGTTCTGCAGTTTCTTCCCTGGAAGTCTCTGTTTTGCATCAGATGGTGTATTTTTGGTAACTGATTTCGGGCCTGGGTGCCTGGAGTCTTATTTTAGTGTTTTTACACTCATTGTTTACATTTACAACAGCCCTCTGTGTGAGGGGGGGATTTCTAAATAATAATATCTTTATGTTATTTTAATCATAACTAGATACATTATTATTGTTCGTAAGTGTTAAAAAAATTGTTTAAAATATTTTTAAAATTTTTGTCCACACTTAGGCTTGGGATCCATTGGGGCTCAACGTTACTTTTCAGAAACTTGGGCTGTTCTGAAAAAATATTTTTTCAAAATATTTTGATTTCAATTATTTTTTCTATATTAATGGATCATATTATTATTATGTATTTTGATTGCCAGGGGTTAGTGCGAGTACCAGGACTTGTTTTCTTTTCACATTGAAAGGATATTGATCAATTGCTTTAAGAGGAAGTCTTCCTCTGACCTTATTATCATTCTATATGTGGTCAGTGTACTCGCATTAACTCCTGTTCTGTATCGTATGATTTCGATGACAATATGGGAAGCGTATGTCACGGTATGTTGTTGGGGATTTGGACACTCCGGTCCTTTCCCCGCAGGGTCACTCTACTTTATCAATTTCTATTTCAGACGATCAAGATTAGGGTGATGTATCTGTGATGTCTTCCAACAGTGTGCCTCCGTCGTCACAATTAATGAAGGGCTAGCGGAAAAGTGCTCATGTAATACGCCAATTGCCTAAGAGGACCCTAGTAGGTTCGACGGCCTTTGACGTCCGCTAGCTCGCCCGGTGTAGCGTCCATTCACCGAATGGTTCGGCAGCCGGGTTCGTCCGTTGCGGTCTAGAAGGAATTTTGGGGTGATGCGAGCACTATAAAATTAACTTAATGCACACCCAGTGACGGCGGATCGGAGGGAGAACGGAGGAAGCCTTTTAGTCCGGTTCATAGCTCGTTCCGGTCCATCCGGACGGCAAGCGAGAGAGGCCCCTCTCTCGTTCAACAACATCTGGCCCCAGATGTTGTGGTACAAATGTGTAGTTAGCGGAGCATACGTCCGTCGCTCGGGACGCTCCGTTGTATAGGCAGTCCGCTGAGACTGCTAAGGCTTCCTCTTCTCGTCAGCGCACACGACCGCACCTTGGCTGTGTGACCGCCGATATATTACCAGCTTCGCCGATCAAGGATTCTTCGGCGACCAGGTCACACCATCCGGCAGCCAGGGATTCGAGACCGATGGACTCGGGACGTTCGCATAGGAAAAGTATGCGGGAGCCATCTGATGCGGAGCTGCCCTCGGCGAAGCAGCGATAGACTGCGCCTCCGCAGGTCTCGACGCCGGACATTCTTGTGCACATAGCACAGCTTATCGCAGCATCCCAGCAGCCGACAGAAACGGTGTCGGATCGAGAATTATCCGACAGCGCTGGGTCGGTAGCCGGGGACTCAAGGCCTGCAGACTCCGGACGTTCGCATAGGAAGTGTGCGGGAGTCAACGTACACGGAGCTTCCAGCGGCAATGCATCGTAAGTCCGCTACTGCACAGGCCTCGGGAACGGATGTGCTTTCCTTAATAGCACAGTTTATCGCAGCATCCCAGCATCAACTGAATCTGTCGCATATATTTTATCCGACGATGCTGGGTCGGGACGCTCCGCGGAAGCGGGTACTGACGTCCGAAAGTTTCATCCGGTCCGATGGGATACCGAAAGGGATTCGGTGGATTTCAAGCTTTCCCTTTCGGAACAACATATGCTGCGATGCCGGATAAGAAACTGATAGCGTCGGTGGACTTAGAAATTTTTGGTTCGGTTCAGGGACATCGTCCCTCAGTTCCGACATAGTCCAATAATGTCACACAAACTTTCGAATTATTGAACGACGCTATATATATTATTATTTTATGCTTGCTATCCAAGCATTTCTGGTTTCTTGTTCGAAGAGTTATGGAGATGTCTTTCAAAAGTGTGCCTCTGTCGTCATAGTTAATGAAGAGTTAGCGGCAATAAGTGCTCATGGAATATGTCTATCGCTTACGGAGTGACATTCGCTAGCTCACCCGGTGTAGCGTACATTCATCGAATGGTTCGGCTGCCGGGTTCGTCCGTTGCGGTCTAGGAAGGAGATTTGGGTGATGCGAGCACTTTAATTACTTTAGTACTCACCCAGTGACGGCAGATTGAGGACAGATCGGAGGAAGCCGACAAAATAGGGGACCGCATGTTGTGGTTCAGATATTTTACATTCGGAGCATATGTCCGTTGCTCGGGACGCTCCGTTATATTGACAGTCCGAGAGACTGTCTTTAATGCTTCCTCATCCTCACAGCAGGGCACACGACCGCACATTGGCTACGTGACCTCGAGTATCCGATCAGTTTCGGCATTCAGTGATTCCACAGCGAATAGGTCGCGCCATCCGGTAGCCAAGGGACACGAGGCTTATACACTCCGTTCGCTCGCATATTGGAAGTATGCACGGGGTAACGATCTCGGAGCTTCCTGCGGCAATGCATCGTAAGACCGCTGCTCCTCAGGCCTCAGTGACGGACGTGCTATCCGAGTTAGCACAGTTGTTTCGCAGCATCCCAGCAATTGACGGTTTCTCGGTCGAATCAGGAATTATCCGACGGCGCTGGGTCGGTGCGGTCCGCGGTTGCATCAAGCTACGGACGACCGAACGCTTTATAGGGTCCGACAGGATGGCGAAAGGGATTCGAAAGATTTCGAGTTTTCCCTTTAGTAGTATCGGAAGATGCCTTTCATATCTTCTGGCATTTCTTCCAGTGATTATTTTTCGGACGTCATTGCTGCGATCTTGGATAAGAGACTTATAGCGTCATTGGACTCGGATTTTTCGATCGGTACAGGGACTTTGTCCCTGACTTACCGACGCAGTCCAATATTGTCATTACAACATGTGTTTTATTTTTCGACGCTGTATATTTATATATATATACAAGCCTGCTACTAAGCATGATAGTTTAGTTTCTTGTCCGCGTTGCTCATTTCTGCCATTTTATCTTTTTTACATATAGTTTATTTTGGCAGAGCAGGGCATTCCGAGAGTTCATATGCGTCTAGACGGTGTGATTAAAGACTGCATATATTCTTTTCGCCGTTATGTCTTTTCCAATTTCAATGTTGGGAACGACATTATGTATAGTAGACTTAACTTAGACGCTTTATTATACGTAATCCGCCTTACTGAGGCGTTATCATTACGTCTTCAAGAAAAGATTTACGGGATATTATTCTCAATGTAATTTCTTTTGAGGGCAGTAGTTTTTTCACGTATAACTCCGCCCTTCAGTGGCTGATTGGAGTTGGTTAGACGTGATGCAGCCCTAGCTACATCCTCGCGTGGATAGTAGGTTAAGAACTCTCTCAGAGTCGCTTCGTTCTCGGAGGAGCTTCTCTTCGACGGCAACTTTTCGGCAATCCATGAATTGCTTGATTTATACATTCTCTTGTCTATCTAGTGTTACAAGAGATTCAGACTGGGGCAAACATTCGGTGGTTGACTCAGAGAGTGCCGCCACAGTTGCCGGACCCGAGTGTGGCTGTTATGACGGTTGCCAGTCAAACAGATTGGGATATATACTGATCCCTACGGATTCGAAGTGCCAGGGTCTTTGGGTTCCGCAGTCTTTTAACTATCAGTTTAACTTCCGCGGAATAATGTTTTTTAGGCTTGCTTTATGTCATTGCATGAACATTATTCAGAAACGCATGCCCAAATTCCTGTCCTTTAATTCGACAGTAGTGGCGTATCTCCGGAACCAGGGAGGCACTCTTTCGTTTCCGTTATTCAATTTAATGGAAAGAATCCGTCTGTTGGTTATACTACACCAAGTTCAGTTTTGGTCCGTCATATTCTGGGTCGTCTGATTGTTTTATCGCACTCCCGTTCTCTTACGGGTCGCTTGTTGCTGTCAGAATGGACTCTCAACAAACAAGTATTTAATCAGATTTGCTATCTATGGGAGCGCCCAATGATGTTTTATTTATGACACAGCTTGCTAATCAATTGCAGACGTATGTGTTGGCTTGTCCAGATCTCTGAGCTAATACTGTTAACGCTCTATTGATCTATAGGACGGAATGATAGGATACGCGTATCCTCCGGCGCTGTTGTTTTAGCAGGTATTGCTAAGATAAACAACCACAATACATTTCTGTTGATAGCATCTCTATCTTCACAGAGATCATGAGTAATTTACTCTCTTGTCTACTGTGGATCTTAACGTGAAATCTTCCTCTATGTGAGGATCTTTTTTCACTGGGTAAATCGTGTCATCTTTATCACAACCAGCAAGGTCGCAACCTTCATGTATTCCGTTGTGTGGTCCATATTGCATTGTAAGCACTGTACTGGACGAGCTTTGGACGCGATTTCTTACTATAGGAGATCCTCTTCTTCGCTATTCTATGCGACTAAAGTGGAGGCTCTTCCGTCGTGGTGTAGGGATCATTATGTTCATATGGTTGATCCCTCCATACTACTCATTGCTATTTTTTAGTATACTTGTTTCACAAGATCTACTGCAGCCTGTTGTTATTTAGGTTATAGGTTTATGTTACCTCATACCTATGCACTCTACGATAGTTTACATTTGAGTCTTTTGTCTCTTTATCTAAGTCAGTTAGTAACTTTTTGATAAATAGACTTAGAATCTTTAGATTAAATTCCTATACGGATTTTAACTTCGGTTCTTATTTAGCTAAGTAATCATTTGAGCCTCTGGAAACAGTAGTTTTCAAATTCTGACCTTTTAGACAGTAATCCTGTTGGTTTCTCTTTTACTGTAGAGTCAGTGAGTTTCATGCACTATCGATGGATGATTTTCACTTTCATAGTTTCGGAATCAATACTTCCGTTACTATTTAGGTTGGATTGTTGCATAAGAGTTAGGCTCCTATTATCCGGAACCTATTATTTTAAGGTCCTTCCGTCTTCGTATGGGCATAGGCCTTTACTCTTTCCGGGTACAGTTTATGTATTTATAAACAGATATCTGTTTATTACAAGGGCGTAAGCTTCTTCTGTCTTTGATGTCTAGTAGAAGGACGTT
The DNA here is from genome assembly GCA_031216915.1 of Pictodentalium vernedei. Classification (NCBI taxonomy): domain Eukaryota; kingdom Metazoa; phylum Mollusca; class Scaphopoda; order Dentaliida; family Dentaliidae; genus Pictodentalium; species Pictodentalium vernedei. The sequence goes on from CM062297.1 coordinate 261,334,984, forward strand.
ACGCTCCATTTTATTGTTAATGGATTCTATTAACTAGCGTACTGCTTATGGTATATCATTGGCTTAGCAGTTGTGCTTAAGATTTCGGCTCATGAAGTAAGAGTTCTTCTACTTCTTGGGCTTACATTAATAGTGTTGCTATTATAGATTTTTGAAGGCTGCTCATTGCGCTCAGCCATCCATTCATGAATTTTATCTCAGAAATATCGAGTCCATTTCTGGAGGCCTCTATTGTTAGGTCTATTCTCTACTGCTCAGAATGTCATTCACTTAACAGTTGCTACTATAGCTAGGTAGGCTGTCTGTTTCGGCAGTGTCTCCGTTCGGCTGCCCTCTTCGCTCTGGGCTATTTGACCCAGGGCAAGAAAAAGGGGGGGGGGGGAGGGTGTTCCCTTGGGTCACCTGTTTTTTACTATGAAAACAAGGGGATACCTCCTCCGGAGTTAGTAATTCTGAGCTGTTATTGGGATGGTTGTTTAGTGAGAAGTTTAAGTTTATAAAATTCATTCAAGTCTTAGTTTTTAAAGTATAGCTTTTGAATATTGCATATGTCAACGGACATGATTATGCAATTCTCACACACTTTTAGGAGTATAAGAGTCTCTATTCTCTAGACTTACTTTATTATTGGCTTACTTTAAAAATTATTAGTATAAGGATTATTGGATATTAATAGAGTACATGGATGTATGAAGCTCAATTTTTGGAAGGTGTTGTATCTTTCTAATTTATCATAAATAAGAAAGATACATGTAAGGCCTATTACTTCTTTCCCCTACAGGGGATGACTCTATTTTATTTTATTGAGTGTATTCCATTTTGCTCTATGTCCTTGGCCCTCCAGCCTTTTTACTATTCAGCTATGTCTGGGTCATTGGTACAGTATAAAAATGTTAAAAAATTTATAGTAATTTATATATTTTTTATACTTACCAATGACCCAGACGGGGATGGCCCTCCCAGGAGTTGGGAACTCTTGCCTCCCCGCTGAGTACATAGCGCTTACCAGGCACTGGTTATTAGAATGATAAATGGCGCCAATTTCGGAACGTCCTTGACACTGCACATGCGCAGTAGGGGCGAAGTGTGGAGGGCCTTTCAGGACATGTTTTCTTTAGTTTTAGATGCAAATTTTGGGGATTGGGGGGCAAAATTTGTGTTTGGCCCTATATTTTAAGAGTTAGCACCAGCTATGTCTGGGTCATTGGTAAGTATAAAAAATATATAAATTACTATAAATTTTTTAACATTTGGTCTCTTTATTGGAGCCCAGAATTTTAACTTTGTGTAATATGAGGAATTACTCTTTGAAAATCTTCTGATTCCTGAGTCAGAATCTTTTTATATTTGATATGTTATCTTTCTATGCTTTCGAAAACTTTCTTGTACATTAGAAGGTCTCACATAGGTACCAATCCCTTCCTGTCTAATCTTCTTAAGCATTTTGTTCTTAAAAGATATAGAACACTAAAATTAGGAAAGGTAAGAGGGTGCGTGGTGGCTCAGTGGTAGACTGCTGGACTTCTATGCCGGAGGTCCCGAGTTTGATCCCCATCTGGGAAGACCCGCGTTGTGTCCTTGGGCAAGGCACTTTATCCTGGTTGTCTACATGGGGGCACGATGATGCCATGTACTAAAGTTTACTACACGTCGATGGTGCACAGGTCTTCAACCACTGTTACCCTGCTTGAACAGAGTTAGAATGTAGAGGAGCTGACAGTTGCTCGTCGTTGCTGGATGGTTCTCTCTGGGTACTCCGGCTTCCTCCACCCGTAAAACTGTCTCGGTCATGATTAGCCATTGTGCATAAGTATGTGACCTTAAACACCAATAAATAAATAAATAGGAAAGGTAGGAAGAAATTCTTACCTACATGGGGGCATGATGATGCCATGTACTAAGGCATACTGCACGTCGGTGGTGCACATGTCTTCAACCACTGTAACCCTGTTTGAGCAGAGCTTGAACACAGAATGTTGAGAAGCTGACAGTCGATGCTCGATGTTTCCCAATGGGTGCTCTGGCTTCCTCCGCCTGTAAAACTGTCTCGGTCATAATTAGCCATTGTGCATAAGTATGTGACCTTAAACACCAGTAAATAAATAAATAGGAAAGGTAGGAAGAAATTCTTTTCTCACATTCCAGGTAGAAAAGATATCTGTCCACACACTATTTCTCATTGGATTCAGGCTGCCATCTTCATTGCTGTTGAAAGGCCTACTCCAACAGATAGGATATCCAACAATATCACAGCTCTTGCCAGCCACATGAGACACTGGAGAGTGTTGGGGGGGGGGGGGGTCCCTTGGTTGAAAATATTTTGTTTTTTGCTTTAAAATAAGTTTTTGAGGTTTTTGCATGCTCCCTCCCACCCCTTCCCCCCCTCCCCCCCAAAAAAATAAAAACTCATTAAAGCGAACATTAAAGCAGTTCATGCAAAGGACTCTCCTCTCTCCCTGCCATTCTCCTCTTCCCTGGTTAAAATGACACATGTATTTTTTTTTTTGTAATTCAAATGCAAAGTTTGCCACCTATCATGGAAACTGAAAAGTGGAGAAATAGAGATTTACAATTTCAGGTCCTTGACAAATATCCCTTTTAAGCAATACTTGAAATACTGGAGGTCTGGGCATGGCATCTGTATAGAATGGAGCCCACTTAATTGGATATCTCTTAACTGAATAACCCTGTTAATTGAACATAATTTCCTAACACAAAACCACTTATCATACCTCCAGTACAAATTTGACCTGTTAATTGAATATAGATTATAGAGTAAACTCCTGTTACCCGATAATTGAATGAAAAAATCTTGTAATCTGTCGAGAAATTACCCTGACTCTCCCCAGTTTTCCTTTGTTTATAGGCCTATTTATAGAGTTGGGCGGTACTGAAAATTTTCAGTCGGTTCCGGTTCCGGTTTTTTTTAGGCAAAGTACCTCGGTTTCGGTTTCGGTACTTTTCCCACATTATGGTCATCAAACTGAAATAATTCGTCAGTACTCAGTACTCGTACTTTCAGTGTCGTCTGTCATCTCCCGGTATTTACGACTACAACCACGATGTCGACAGCCGCAAAGAAACAAAAAAAACGAATCGGTGTCTCTCAAAACGTTTAAAAAATGGTCGTTTTCAAAAGATTTCACACCTGAAGTTGATGAGGAAGGTGTAATAATTAAGTTAGCTTCCCCAAATTCTAAAAAGATCACCTGACACGAATGTTAATATATTATACAAAAAATGGGACTGCCATTCGTCCTGTGGCTATCCGGCCAATAATCATCGGGACATGAATTATTATTTATGTCCAGATGATTATTAGCCGAGTAGCTGACCGAACGAGCGGCTGATGAATTTATCCTACTTTATGAGGAAAACAATAAACATTTTCCATTTGAAATTTTCTGCATGTTCGAGGCCAAATGCCACCATAAACCGCCTCATTCAGAGCAACTAAAAATCATTTTTTTTCTTTTCGGGGGTGGGGGGGGGGGGCCCTCTCTGTGCACGTGTGCTAGACACCTTTCGGTGTCTGTATTCAGTTTTTCCCTCCAAAAATTCTCATGCCCCCCCCCCCCCCCCCCCTTAAATTTTAATCCTGGCTAAACGCCTGGTACCAAGACGGATAAACAAAAAAATCAGCCCAGATCGCCAGTATACAGCCTACAGTTCAAATGAATAATGCATCATTCTCATCTCACGACCAACCAACTTAACAGAATGTCATTGCTGCCAAGTCCCCAGCATAAAATATTCACCCGTAACAGTGAGTGACACTGCACGCCGGTAAACTTGAGCCTAGGTGCGCCTCCACCCTCCCCCGGCCCTACAGTGTTTCATAAAGTCCTACATCTGCCACTCAACCAACTCTGAACCGGCGTATTGGGAAGTAATGACTGTGCGAATGAACTCAGTCACCAGAAGCATGAAAATGTCTGTAATGCAGAAAGGTAATTCCAGTCTAGTACTGTACTAGTGTAAGGGAGGTAATCAAATTAGCTATCAAAGAACTCAGCTATTTTCGACACTGCTGACAGGGTCTTCGCCATATGTGATGCCCATATCTCTCACCAAATTTAAATTGCATCGTTCCATGGCTGATTTTAAATAATATATTATAAGTGATAATCTCAGACTTTGATATCTAGAATCTTTTCAATTTTTTATTGACTTTTGGTCATTAAAGCCTTTAAGATCACGCTCGGCTGGTCACCATTGCAGTGTCGTTAAGCTGACAAGTCATAACAACAGAACAACTATTTTGCTTCAAGTGAAGTTTAAGACGCCAGTATTGCAGTCTCTCTGGCGGTTTGCTGGTTTGGGGTTCCAGCCTTAAAACGTCCCCCGCGCCAGTCACTTAACCGTGGCAAAATTTATTCTTTTTGTTAAAACGAAAGAAATGTAGTTGAAAGCTCGAGTGACAAAAACAAAAAATGAGTCGCGTAGAAAATCAGGGCGCTCAAGTGCATTTAAAGCATGTTAGTATTAGTTCTGCAGGGCGAGACTTTTGCTGTATTTTTACACCCTTGTCGACAGAACGGGAAAATCGTTATCGATCGTTTCCCATGATGCAAAATGACGGAAACGAAATATGATTTCCCATGATTTTTGAAATATTGAGGCCTGCAGTAGCAGTGATTATTTAAGCTACAAAGGGTCAGATTGCAAGTGATAGACATAGGTAATTACTAACACAATGGAAATTTGACTGCCAACAATAATTTTCAAAAAAATTCCTTTTATTTGAGAAAAAAAAAACAAAAGGAGAAAAACAACTTCAAATTGTCAATTGTTCAGTTATTGTTGAAATAAAAAAAAGTGGCTCAGTTGGTAGAGGTGCAGGCTGCAAGCCGAGAGGTCCTCGGTTCGAATCCCACCTGCGGCAACCGCGTTGTGTCCTTGGGCAAGACACTTCATCTCCATTGCCCGCATGGGGGCACGATGACACCGTGTACTAAGGCGTACTGCACGTCGATGGTGCGCATGTCTTCAACCAATCTAACCCTGCCTGTGCTGCAGTGCGGAGTTACGATGTTGGGGAGCTGGCAGCTGCTCGTCGTTGCTCGGTGGTTCTCTCCGGGTACTCCGGCTTCCTCCACCCGTAAAACTGTCAAGGTCATGATTAGCCATTGTGCATAAATATGTGACCTTAAACCCCAATAAATCAATAAATAAATATAAATAAAAAAAAACGAAAAACAACAAATGCCTGAAATAGATGAGTCCTGAGTCTGGACTAGTTTGGTTACTTTGGTAGTCTGCACTCTGCAGAGCCATGGAATGACTAGAATAATACTTGTTTGCACATGACTAAGTACAACGTAACAACATACATAGATTGATTTGATGTGGTAACCACATCAAATCAATCTATGTATGTTGTTACGTTGTAGTACTTGTACTGTGGTACTGTGCCACCACGTCGGTTCTACATTATGTTTGTTGACTTTGTTCCTTTGGCCAAGTAGACACTTGAGGACTATGTTGGAAATTAGAAGATTATTGACTGCGTAGAGTACCCGGTGTTCCATGGCATAGTCTGACCTTCTGATTTGCCACCACGCAGTCCTCGGGTGTCTCCTTGGCTAAAGGAATTTAAGGGAAACATTATACTTGGATGCTCACCTACATAGTGACAAAGTACCAAATCACTTGGTGTGTACTGTCATGTGAAAGTTATAAAGGTAGATAGAATGGTTTCACTGACTTAAATTGTGATTTAAGAAAACTAGCTGTTCGGCATGACCTGGCTTCAATCGACATCTCCTATCAGAGATTACAAGCCCAGCTTTGCTGAATATCCTCTCTGATGGGACCGACGTTGCTGGAATAGATAGATATTGTCTGGCGAGAACAGCTAACATAGGAAACTTCATTCAGACATGCAAAACCCGATACAAACCCGCAAATCATAACAAGATTTGGTGATTTCGTGTGTTAAAATTGACTTTGCAAGCTGAATAAAACAAGGTTGAAAAGTACTCGGTTCTTTCTCAGGATTCGGTCGGTACTCGGTACTAAAAATAAGAACCGGTACCGATTACTTTTTCGGTACTACCGCCCATCTCTACCTATTTAGCCTCCGTACATCCAATATAGGCATTTAATTTATTATATATATAATAGAATAAATGGTAAGTTTATCTCGTGAATACAGTAATGTGACACAATCCCTGTTAATTGAATACTCCTGTTAATTGAATAATTTTTATTGGCAAAGTGGCTATTCAATTAACAGGTTTCCACTGTACTAGAAAAATCACCTGGCATGGAGAACAAAGATCTAAATAATTACATTTCTCTGTAGAAGTAACAGGCCATAGATGCTGAATTAAATCCTCCTTTAACCCTTTGAACTCTAGTGGTATCTTCCATGCCAGTTCAATTAGAAGAATCCATATTCATTATTTGGGGTAGACCAATCAAAATTTTCAATGTGCAGCCTCGGGGTTACATGTTGAAAATATTGATTGGTCTGCCCCACACATTTACTCAACAGAACAGCCATCCTATTTAATGACGTTATGACGTATCGAGTTGCTGGCCGGAAAAACGGCTGCTAGGGTTCAAAGGTTTAAACAGCCTTTCCAGGTAAGTGCCTCATGCCCCATGGAGCTTGTATTTTTAGTCGACTTTTGACGAAGTCAAACTCGACTTATATACTCTCCCAAAAAAGAAAGTGTGCATGCTAAAAAATAACACTAAAAAAAGATATATATCATTTTCATTCATGGAAATTTTATTCAATCACAGATGAATCAATTTGCGATCAACACGAGAAATTTCATTACGCTACGACAAATAGTCTTGGTGCCATGGAGAGTCAAAGATACTAAGGGTCAAACACAAAAGTCACACACTCAATATCTGGTATGCCCTCCGTCTGCATCGACTACTGTTGTACATCTACGCCTCATGGAAGCGAACAAGTTAGCATGGAAGTGGGTTAGGGTAGGGTTAGGTTAGGGTTAGGGTAGGGTTAGGGTTAGGTTAGGCTAACCCTAACCCTACTCTACACCACTACTGTCGAGCACGACGATGACGTAACGTCAAAATCGGACGAATTGCAGGTCTTCGAGGACGTAAGCCATATTCTCTCAGCCGGTTGATTACTGTTTGAGGATGTATCCGTCTCAGGTTAGGGATGTTCCTGGCTGTCGTCGTTGCCGTTTGTTGCCGGTTCCGGAGATGGACGACACGGATATACCGATCTTGTGCAGGGGTGGTAACTCGGGGTCTCCCGGAGCGGGGTCGGTCTCGAACGTCATCATGTTGTGCATGTTGATGGACTAGCCTGTCTACAGTGTTACGGTTGCAGTTCAAATGCTGGGCAACCTCTCTGTGTGTTCTGCCAGCTCTAATCATACCCAGGGCAAGGAGACGTTGATTCATTGTCAATCTTGGCATGCTAATGTGGAGTCGTTTTAACAGCAGCGCAAGTTTGAATGTGAACGATAGGAAGGCCTTACTTTAGTGTTTAAATACCCACGGATTCACACTGTTGCATGAATTTTCAGACTCTCAACGTGCAAAACATGCCTTTTCACAAACGTGCAGCACGTCATTTAACGTTAATGCAATTTTAACGGGGAAAGCTGTTTTTGTGTTCAGTATAACTTATTCATGAACAGGTTAACACTCTTTACACCTACGAAATTATTTTTTAGGAGTTTGATCAATTTCTGCAATGCACACTTTCTTTTTTGGGCGAGTATAGTTTGATGAAGTGGCGGGTGGGCTGCCGGCATAAACAATTGGTTCCCAGGCAATAACTTTAGTTCTATTTGATGCACCTTTACCAAAATTATACCAGAGGTTACCCTATAGGAAAGGAAGACACCTATCGATTTCAGAGTCTCGTGCCCCAAGGTCAAGGTCACTGTTACTATAAATAGAATATTTTGTGACAAATTGGTTTCCGGCAATAACTTTAGTTCTATATGACGCAGCTTTACCAAACTTATACCAGAGGTTACCCTATAGGAAGGGAAGACACCTATGGATTTCAGAGTCTGGGGCCCCAAGGTCAAGGTCACTGTTACTATAAATAGAATATTTTATGACAAATTGGTTTCCGGGCAATAACTTTAGTTCTATATAATGCATCTTTACCAAACTTATACCAGAGGTTACCCTATAGGAAGGGAAGACACCTTTTGATTTTGGAGTCTGGGACTCCAAGGTCAAGGTCACTGTTACTATAAATAGAATATTTTGTGACAAATTGGTTTCCGGGCAATAACTTTAGTTCTATTCTTAACCAAACTTATACCACAGGTTACCCTATAGGAAGGGAAGACACCTATCGATTTCGGAGTATGGGGCCCCAAGGTCAAGGTCACTGTTGCTACAAATAGCTTATTTCTTCACAATTTAATGTCAAAACTTGACTTTTGGATCTCTGATCCTCTTGCTGGATTTTTAACTGCTCAGTTTGTAAATTATGTGGGTGGATAAGGCTAATTTATTGGTTAAAGAGTTTTGTTATTACCATCCTGCAATTTGTCTTTGTTATGTTATTTTTGCCAAAATATTTATGCTCACATTGTTGAAAGAGTTAAGTATGTGTATTTCCCCATTGTTCAGTTTTACGGTATATTGTTTCAAATATTGTTTCTTGCAGTATACATATAATGAACACAGTCCACCTACATCACATCCAGTACATTATTATGATAAATGGGATGCTGATCATGTGCGAATGCCGTGTTCCAAACAAAATGAATATCCAGTGGAAGGAAAGGTTGGTATCAACCCTTTACTAAATGTAGTGGCCAAAACTGGCTGGCACTATTCAGTTTTCATTATGTTTTTCATTTTTTGTCTCAAAAACATAGCTTTTGACCCTATATTGGAAGGAGCTCAATGAGCTCGTTCCAGTGAGGGGTCATAAGGTATGTTTTTATATAAGAATTTTGTTTGCAAGTGTCGTCTGCCTTTCTTGTTAGGTAAAGAGTTAAACACCTATTTTATGTTTTCAATTTTCACTGCTTTTCAGCAATTCTGATTGTAAACATGCTGTCAACAGAGATTTCTTTGCAATACATTCAAAGAGTGTAATTTTCTATGAGAACACTCCCAAGAGTGGTTAGACTATCTAGACCCAGCAGTTTGTTAGCTGAAACTTTACTTATGTTTCTCCCACTTTTTCATGAGATTTGATCAGGGTGGAAACTCATCTTGAGGAGCATTTTTGTACTAAATCAATCTCCCTGTATTAAAAGTGCAGTGGAACCCTCTTAATTAAAGAGCCACTTTGCAAGTGAAAAATATTCAGTTAACATGAGTATTCAGTCAACAGGAACGTGGTCAATTTCAAGTGATAAATTGTGCATTTAGTGTTTTATATCTGGTTCGACAGAATGCAAGGAGCTTTATCTAAACATACATAATAGATTAAATGCTTATATTGAATGTCCTGGAAGTCGAATAGGTATATGAATGTAGGAATTTAGTTGCTGTCAGAAAAATTCATCAATAGATTGCAATATATTTTATTTGATTGACAGGTGTTTATTCTGTATCCTATATGCATTTAACAGGTCAAATTTGTATTGACAGTATTGAAAATGATTTAGTGTTTGGAGGTTATAGGCAATTAACAGAGATATTCAAGTGAGAGATATCCAAATATGTTGGCTTGGCTGTACTCCATTTTTGTAGGAGAATATTCCAGGCACTTTCTGAACAAATGATAGGAGTGCAACAATACTTTTGCATCCACCAAATTTATCAAATTGAAACACATTTTCTTTCTTTTAACCACTTCCCAATGCACATGATATCAAACTTCAATTAAAAAATTTCTACAAGACCATATCATGTAACCCCTCATTGAAAAGCCTCCAATGATCTTCTAGCAATGAGGGGTCACTTGATATGGTTTGTTGATGGCTCAATTTGAAAATTACTGTTTTGTTATGTAACAGGTAAGTCCTTTACCTGACATAACTTTCGTACCACCCAAAGATATTCACAAAAATGGTCATTCAACCTGCAATGAGTTGTGGTTTGGATACTGGAATCATCTTGTCTGTCCGTAGACATAATTTTGTCTAGGAATTGTCTCAGGCTTTTATGAACCAATCTACTTGAAACTTGGTATAAATATCCACCACTGTTTGAACCTGTGCACCTGCATTTATAGTTCCGGTTGGGTTATTTTTGCCAGAATTATACCTCTTTTCGACTTGAAAAAGCAGGCCTAGATTTTTGTCCTGAGATTTTCTCCGATGCTTATGGGTTGATTCCTTTGAAACTTGGTGTGGATGTTTACTACCCTTGGGAACCTGTGCACCTGCAATTATACTTTTGATCAGACTTTTTTGTCAGAGTTATGCCCCTTTTCATCTTAGAATAATCATGGGGGTGGCAGCGGTATGATAGGCCACACCTCTTGTTTAAAATTGTTTTCATGAAAACATTGCTCATTACCCATCATTGCTCAATCGGATCATACTTGGGTAGAGAGAGATGTAAAAAACATACACAAGCTCAACAACAGTTTATTGGCATTGGTTGGCTTGAATGCATTCCATGGAGTTGATAATTTACTTGGCATTTAGAAGATGCTTGTGACAAAACAATGAAAAATAGTTCAGGAGAGCAATTTGCTCACCTAAGTAGCTCCCTGGAGAGTGATTTATTATTACCCTGGATTTTTCAGAAAGTCAATCCTGATTAAGAAATATACAGTTAATGGAGCTTCACTGTTTCAATACTCTAGAGAAAGGTGTGGGAAACTACTGTTATGATATTCAAACATTCTTATTGACTTCTGTGTGATCATAGGAGCCGATTATTTCAAAATTTATATAAAACCTGATATGGTGTGAGCTTGGAAGCTATGACAACATAGAAGTTGAAAATATAAAGAAACATTTAGGCCCCGCAAAGTGAATCTTCTGTTTCTCAGGTCATTTTTTGTAAAATTGCATGTGGGTGTTTTCAGCTCACCTGACTGCAAGTCAGTGTGGGGTATTGCCATCACTTGGCGTCCATCACCTGTCGTCTGTTAACTTTTGCAAACTTGGTTTCTTCTTCACAGCCATTCAGCCAAATTCAAACATATATTGCACAAACCATCCCTGAGGTATACCCTTCCTATTTTGTTCAAATGAAGCGGCTGCCTTCTTCAGGCCCTGGTCAATGATGCCAAAGCCTAAAAATCTTTAAAAATCTTCTTCTCATGAACCACCAGAGAGATTGCCTTGATATATGGTATGTAACACTCTTTAGTGTTTAAGATTAAAGTTTGTTCAAGAGAAGTTGGTAGATCAATATTTGGGCTCTCTGTGGGCACATCCATTTTGGGAACCGATGGGCCGATTTGAACCAAATTTGGCATGTAGCATAAGGGGGTCCAAAGTACTTGATTGATGTCTGAATTTTTTTTTTTCGTAGCCTCATGGGTACCCAAGGGGCTAAAAATAGAAAAAAATTCAAATGCCCATATTTTCCGAACTACATGGAACAGAGAACTGTTATTTGGTATGAAGCATCTTTTTGACCAGTAGAATGGATTAAAAAAAAAAGATCATCGGTTGTGTCAACGTGTTCTGTAGGGGCGTTTAAAAAAATGCTGAGTCAGCATATTTGCAAAAATTGAAAAAAAAATTTTCTTCAGAATCGCTGATCAGAATCTTTTGATATTTGGTATACAGCATGGTCAAATACAAGTGTGTTCAAATCGACCCCATCGGCTCATATTTGGGCTCAACAGAGGAGCCAAAATAATTAACTTAGGACGCTTTGGGGAATAAGCTTTAAAAATCTTCTTCATATCAAACAGTCAGATTCTTTTTGATACTTGGTATACAACATCTCTACAGGGGTCAGATTGAAGTTTGTTCAAATTGAGTCCTATGGAGGCCTGAATATTAACTTGGTGCAATATGGGGAATAGTCTTTAAAAATCTTCTTCTTCAGATCCACCATTTAGATTCTTTTGATATTTGGTATGCAGCATCTCTTGGGGGGTTAGATTCAAGTTTGTTCAAAGGGGATCCCTGGATGAATATTTGGGCTCTTTATTGGAGCTCAAATTTTAACTTGGTGCAATATGAGAACATTTCTTAAAAAATCTTCTTTTTCAGACCCACTAGTGAGAATCCTTTCATATTTGGTATGTGACATCTCTAGAGGTGTAAGATTTAAATTTGTTCAAATCGACTCCCTGGGTTAATATTTGGACTTCCTATGGAAGCCTGATTATTAGCTTGGTGGAATATGGGGGATATTCTTTAAAAATCTTCTTCAGATCCACCAGTCAGATTCTTTTGATATTTGGTATGCAGCATCTTTAGGGGGGTTAGATTCAAGTTTGTTCAAATGGGATCCCTGGATGAATATTTGGGCTCTTTATTGGAGCCCAAATTTTAACTTCGTGCAATATGAGAAAATTTCCTAAAAAATCTTTTTCAGACCTGCTAGTGAGAATCCTTTCATATTTGGTATGTGACATCTCTAAAGGTGTAATATTTAAATTTGTTCAAATTAATGTTAACTGAGGCTTTAAGAATTAAACAAGTGTCTTAAAAAATTACTAGGTCGTGAAAATCTGGAATTGGTCATTAAAAAATCATGGAAGTTTATCTCTGAAAAAATACAATAATGATGCTTTCATTTGTACTGAATGCCGAGGAGAATTCACTGATGTAGGAACAGTGTAAGGTCATCTACTGAGCACATGTACAAACAATGGAATTTATGTAAAAGCTAACCTGAGGCTTTAAGAGTTAGACAAGTTTCTTAAAAAAAATACTAGGTCATGAAGTCTGTAATTAGTCATAAAAAAGTCATGAAAGTTTATCTCTGCAAAAATATATGAATCATGCTTTAATTTGCACTGAATTCTGAGTTGAATTCACTGAATGGTGGTACAAAAACTTCAATGCCACACAGATTGTCTACAATTAAGGCCATAAAAAATAAATACCTAGATTATAATCAGACTTTTTTAAAAAAATTGTGTTCAGGGACAATCTTACCCTTCATTATTTAGTTTTAGCAAATCAAATGATGAATAAGAAAAGACTCTCTTTGTAATCGTAGTCATCAAAATTTGTTCACATGCCTGTGTCTTGTTAAAAATTTATGGGAGAGTGCCTACCCGCACTCTCCCATAAACTGTAAAAAGACATATCCATAAAGACTAAATAGCTTTACATCAAAGATGATATGAAACACATCCATAGAATATGAAGTCTTCAACTTGTGGTACCTGCACTCCAAAATAACTGTACTTGGACTGTAGTTGCATCAAAATGGAACACTCAATAAATGTTGTGTTAAACGGGACACAACATCAGTCAATTGTAACGCTTCCTACAAAAATATCACCAAATACACACCCTCACATATATATCACCAGACTTGTTGATAACCTAATTAATTCTTAGAATTTTTTTACACTTTTTAACTTATCTTTGGTGATGGATGTGTTAGATGAATGTCCTTCCTGCATATATTCTGTTTTGGTTTTTGACAGTTTTTATAGCATTTCCCGAAAGCTGCAACATTGAAAAAAAAATACTTTTATGTTACTCTCCTTGATTTGAAACCAGAATATAAAATTAGTTTTTGAAAAAAAATTATTGTTTTTTCTCTCTGAGGAGTTGATAGATTGAGTAACACATTGAAATTGAAATCAGTTTTTCATTTTCAGGGAGGTAAAATGGAGTTGAAAAGAAGATGGGGAATGATTGAAGAATCATTGTTGCAAGACATTCCAAGTTCAATGGAACTAGTGGTAAATTAAAACATTTTAATTAAATGCAACCAAATCAGTTGCTGCTCCAGCCCAAAATCCGAAAACCTTTAGCACAGTCTATAGGTTGCATTTATGAAGGGATTTCATTGTAACTTGGTAGGATGCCTCTCTATAATATCTAGATGAGAACGTCTCCTTTTGGTCATGATCTGTCAACCATGACGGCTGCCCAATCCCGAAACCCAAAAACTTTTAGCACAGTCTGCAGGTCATATTTAATATGGCGGGATTTCCTTGTAACTTGGTAGGATGACAGTGTCTAGATGAGAACTTCCCCATTTGGTCGCGATCTGTCAACCGTGACGACTTCCCAAGCCCAAAACCCAAAAACCTTTAGCATAGTCTACAGGTTGTATTTATGGAGGGACTTCATTGTCACTTATTAGGTTGAATACATATAATATCTAGATGAGAACGTCCCCTTTTGGTCACGATTGGTCAACTGTGACGGCTGTGGGGGCCCCGAAGCCTGGAAACCTTTACCACAGTCTACAGGTCACATTGAGGGATTTCATTGTAACTTGGTAGGTCGACTCCATATAATGTTTGGATGATAACATTCCCTTTTGGTCGGGATTGGTCAACTGTGATGGCTACAGGGGCCCGAAGCCCAAAAACCTTTCGCACAGTCTACAGGTCATATTTATGAAGGGATCTCATTGTAACTTGGTAGGATGACTCCAGATAATGCCCAGATGAGAATGTCCCCTTTTGGTCGCGATCATTCAACCATGATGGTTGCCGAGCCCAAAAGCCGAAAAACTTGAGCACAGACTACAGGTTGTATTTATGAAGGAATTTCATTGTAACTTGGTAGGATGACTCAGTATAATGTCTAGATGAGGACATCCCCTTTTGGTTGCGATCAGTCAACTGTGATGGCTACACAAGCCTGAAGCCCGAAAACCTTTAGCACAGTCTACAGCCTGTATTTATGAAGGGATTTTATTGTAACTTGATAGGATGACTTGTTTTGGGATAATTTCACTGTAACTTGGTAACTTTGGTTGACATACCTTAACTGTGAGAGCTACAAACATTAACTGTGAGGGCCACATTAACCCACCCCTCAATTCTTTATTATTTTGCATCTAAGCATTGCCATTCCTGGGACAGTCGGGCTGCATGCGTGACATCACTCTAGTTTTAGTACAGTCTACACCTCATATTATATTTATTGAAAACATGGCAAACAGGGAACAGAAATTAACCTATTCCCAATTACCACAATTCTTGTCTTATTTCATAATCCTTTCATAAACACTGAATATTATCCTTTTCATCCAACACAACACAGATAAGTTAAGCTACAGTGTCATTGACACTTTCATTATTGAAAACTAAGATGCTTATTTACCTCTTGAAATTATAGAACATCTATCATGAGTAGAAGAAACAACACCAAGTCAAAATTCTGTTTCTATGGTCGTTGAGCTTAAATGTTGAAAGACGTCAATAGATTTTACCATATTTTTATACAACCAATGGCCCAGACTAGCTGGTGCTAACTCTAAAATTTTTCGAAATGCCACGGCAGTAGACAAATGGGCCTTCACACTTTTTGAAATGCCACAGCAGTAGGCAAATGGGCCTTCTCGGTTGCGGCACCATTTTTATGGAACCGTCTCCCTGATCACCTGAAGGCACCTCAATCTCTTACGAAATTTAAATCGTCACTAAAGACCCACCTCTCTACGTGATCTCCTGTATATAAGTAATCGACAGCTTACACAACACATTTGTTTATTTATCAGTGTAAAGCCTGAGAGCACCTAGGTGGATTCACGGCTATAAACTACATTATTATTATTATTAAATTTAATCCAGGGCCAAACACAAATTTTGCCCCCCAAATCCCCCAAATTTGCATGCAAAACCGAAAATTTCATGTCCAACCTGGTCCTCCATACTTTTGCGAACTGCACAATCACAGTATTCAGGAAGACACCGAAATTGGCGCCAACCATCATTTCTTTGTTTGGCCCTTCTGTCGGTAACAACAAACTGACATCTGTGCTTTTAAATCTCAGTTTTAATGATGCCAGACACAAAGCAAAGGAAGGAAGCAACGGTGGTTGGAAACATTCAGGGCTGTAACTTTATAATTTTTAGATAAATTATTTCATGTTTCCCAATTTCGGGACATGGGCCTGACGTCATCATTCTTGCTAATGATTTTTCCACTGTTTGTTAAGTGTTCCTTCCCTATCCTTCCTTGAAGCCCCCCAGTTAAACTCCCAAGCTTTTTGGCTTATTTTATTGAAATTTTTTTTATAAATTTCTTGGGAGGTTGACATGTTATACAGAATGTTTATTCTGTATTTCCCCATGGTTACGTCCTCACCCTAGGGGTGTTTTGGCATTTTGGGTCATGCATCATAATCCGATATATCGTTTTTTCTTCTACTGAAGATCTTGCTTTACATCGGATAGTTCTAAATCTGTTACTGACTTCGGGCCTTCTTATTCAGTGCCTGGGGTCTTATTTCCGTTTTTTCTTCTGACGTTGTTTACATTGACAACGTTGTATAAATATATGTAATTTTCTATTTAGTTCATGGTAGGATTGTTGTAAGATACATTAAAAATATTCTGGTAGTGTAGCAATTAATTTTTTGGAATTTTGTCCACACTTAGGCTCTATCGGGATAGATTTGGTCTCTGTTCCCTTTGGGAACTTGGGCTTCTGTCAAAACTTTTTGAAAAATTTTTTTTTTTTGAAATTAATTTTTCGATTTATATTTTGAATGTTATTTATTATGTAGCTTTTTCATATATTTATTGTGGAGTTGGTGGGAGTACTGTGGACTTTGTTTTGACTCATTATGAAAGCTTATTGCTCAAAATGCAAGGCGAGGAAGCCTTCCTCGGATTTACATTCTTGTTGCCTTGCTTGTACTCAATGTACACCCACTAATTCTTGTCCAACATGTGTCGGATGGGATGACAAATGTTGGAGATGGGTGTCACGGTACGTTGTTAGCGGCGAGAGGCCAATGTCGGTCCTCTCACCACAAAGTCAATCAAGTTTCTCAGTTTCTTTTTCAGAGGAACAAGAACATGGTGATGTTTACATGATACCTAGAGATAGTGTGCTACCGTTGTCGCGCTCAGATGAGCAAACAGAGCTAGCTGCCAGGGTGCTCATGAATATTAGACAGGCAAAAAGCCACTAGCCGGTGGTTTTAGTCCCTTGTTGCCAGCTAGCTCGACCGGTGAAGCAAGTTACTCCCTCCGTGGGTACCGTGACACTGGGTGTGTACATTGCGGTCGAGAGGAGTGGATTGGGTAGAGCAAGCACCTTAAAACATAAACAGGCTCACCCAGCGATGACAGACAGAAAGAAGCCAGCAAGTACCGTGGGAAGCTCGGCGAGGTCTGAAAGTACCGCGAGCAAGAGAGGTCCCTCTCTTTCGCAGCAGCATCTGGGGCCAGATGTTGTGATCAGAAACTTCCGTCAGTTGGAGCATACGTCCATGCCTTCCGTCCGGGACACTCCATATAGTTCGCTGGTGGCCTCGTCTTCAGTTACGGCTTCTACAATGTCATCTTCAAAGCACACACAACCACACCTTAGCTACACGGCTTTGGATATCCAGCCTGCATCGCCAAGAAGGGACCACTCATCGTCAAAGAAGTCGGACCATCCAGTAGCTAAGGAGATGAGGCCTCATTTATCAGAACGTCTGGAAAAAAGAGCCATCTCAGAACACCGTCCCAGGAGCAGCAGGCAGCCAAGAAACAGAAGACCGCTGCTCCTCAATCCTCTGAAATGGACTTGCTGTCGCAGATTGCACAGCTCATCGCAGCATCCCAGCAGGTGCAGGAGCAGCCTACGGCAGTCTCAGAACCTGAGCTGTCGGATGGGGCTGGGTCGGTCCAGTCATCTGCACGTTCAGATGCCGTAGACCGAGAGTCTCAACTGATTCAATCGGATGGTGAAAGGGATATGGACGAAGATTACCCTTCCCTTTCGGAACAGCACATGGTTGCGATGGATTTAATCCATCAATACTACCCTGAATTTGTTCCAGCGAATCAGAATGCTGTGACTACTTAGAAAGAAACTGCTGGCGTCGTTGTACGCAGACTTTATCCAGACAAAGGAGAAGGTCCTCTCTTTTCCGGTTCAGTCTAGGCAGGTGTTGCAGGCCTTCGGCCATTTAGGCGACGCCATATTCAAACTCTCCAGTGGGAAGAAGAAAGGCGGTTTCTTGACATCATCTTCCGTAAATTTACCGTTTATTGGACCACGTTCATTTAAAACAGTCGGGGAAGATGTACAGAGAGTTCCTCTGCGTTTGGATGAACAGGCTGAGGATCTAGAGCTATCCTTGCCTGCCTCATTCACAATTTGCTCAGACACAATTGAGACGGCAATATCTTCAAACAAAGCGAATTTAGACGCTATATCTTACGCAGATCACCTTTCAAGAGCTTGTGCCGCAACGTCTCAATGGGAAGGAACTTGAGGACGTTCGTACCTCTTTAAGAGTTTTTTCCAGGGCAATTATGTTTACCTCGTATAATTCTGCCTTAACAGTGGCTAATTTGGAGTTAATCAGACGTGACGCTGCCCTTGTATCATCATCTTTAATAGATAACAAGGTGAAAAACTCTCTACGGGTCGCTCCGGTGTCTGGACACACAATATTTGTTGACAAGCTTTCATTGGTTTATGACCAAGCTACAAAGAAAGCGTCTAATACTCTTGCTTCTAAAGTTGGCATCTAATCGACCCACTACAGCAGAAAAAAGTAAAGGAGGATGTCCCAGACAAATCGTCTAAAGGGGACTCCTCATGAGGATATAGGGAACCCTCCTATAATTACTCTAGGGATCGTCAATACAGCAACCCGGTAAGGAGGCGTAGATCTGATTGAGACTACCGGTCAGACGCCCCTAAGCCGGCAGGTTGAGGCTCTTCGCGAGGGGAACCTGGTTTTTCCTCCCGTAAGCCTTGCAGGTCCTACAGGTGATGGTCAGGACCTCTATTGCTTGCCAGTTGGCAGAAGGTTATCAAGATTCGCAACAAGCTGGATAACAATTATGGAAGACCCGTGGGTGAGAAGTGTGCTCTGCGACGGCCTACTGCTATCTTTCCAAGCAAAACCAGCACTAACAAGGTGTACATGGTGGACAAATCTTCCGTCAAATCCTTACAAAAGAGAGTCTCTCCTATCGGAGGTACAGGCTCTCTTATCAAAGGAAGCAATAGAGGTCGTCGAGAAACAAAATTCTCTAGGATTCTACAGTCACCTGTTCCTCGTACCGAAACCAGATGGCTCGTTCCGACCGGTAATAGACTTGAGCTGGAAAAACAGGCTTATCGTAGCTCCAAAGTTCTATATGGAGACCATTTGGTCAGTAAGGGCGAGCATTCGACTGAACGACAAGCATAGATCTAACGGATGCGTACTTTCATGTCCTGGTACATCCGGCATTCAGAAAGTACCTGTTGTTTGCCGTTCAACAGACAGTGTATCAGTTCTGAGCGATGTGCTTCTGCCTGAACCTGGCACCCTGGGCTTTCACTCGAATAATGAACTCGGTTATGTCTTACTTCCGAGCTCATTCGTCTGCGGTAACGTCAGCGTACTTGGATGACATTCTTCAGAGATACAGCAACAAAACTACACTTCCGAACAATGTTCAGAGTCTGCTTCTTTTGCTCTGACATCTCGGCTTCATCGTAAATGAGAAGAAGTCGGATTGAGCTCCGTCCAAGTCGTTCATTCACTTAGGAATGAGCTTCGAGACTCACAACAGTTTGGTTAGTCTGCCATTATCCAGAGTGAAATTAGTTAGTTGTTATGCTCGCTTTTGTCTACACTCAGATGCATTAACAGCAAGGGAATTTATGCAACTGATGGAGTGGTGTGGAGCGGCTGCGGATCTTATTCCGATGGGTCGCTTGTGCACACGTCCCCTCCAGATATACTTTACTCAGAATTGGAGTGTGAAGATGCATTCACTCAAGACCAGTATTGTCTTAACAAACCTGGTAAAACAAAAGATCCATATTTGTGCAGATATTCAGTGGTTAACTCAGGGAGTTCCGCTGCAGCTGCTGGATCCACCTTTCATGATTATGACGGATACGAGTCAAACAGGTTGGGGCACGACCCTGAGCCCGGCAGACTCAAAGTGTTAGGGTTTTTGGACCTCGGTTCCTAGAGAAACACATAAACATCAAAGAGATGATGTCAATGTGGTTAGTGCTACAACATTGGATTCACATTCTAGCGGACGCTCATGTTCAGATATTGTCGGACAATTCGACAGTAGTAGCATACATCAGGAACCAGGGAGGCACTCATTCGATTCTGTTATGCGAACTAACAGAGAAAATTCTTCTGTATGTCGTGAATCATCATGTTCAACTAACGGTCCGTCATATACCGGGTCATCTGAACGTACTAGCAGACTCGCTCTCTCGGAAAGGTCGGCTGTTGCCATCAGAGTGGAGACTCAGCAAGCGGGTATTCAGACAGATTTGCTACCAGTGGGATCGACCTATGATAGATTTGTTCGCGACACACCTCAAAAATCAGTTGCAGATGTACGTGTCGCCATATCCAGACCATCGAGTATACGCAGTAGACGCTCTGTCAATCTCATGGGATGGAATGATAGGATATGCGTATCCAATTCCGTTGATTCAGCAGATTCTGTTAAAAATCAAACAATCTTATTGCAAGATTCTGCTAGTAGCATCTCTGTCGTCACAGAAACCGTGCATCAATTTTCTCAGGTGTTTTGTTATGGGACGTTCCCCGGAAACTTCCTCCGTGAGAGGGCCGTCTTTATCAGCGGAAGTCACGCACACTGCATCACTACCCAGAAGGTCTCAACCTTCACATATTTCCGTTGTGCGGTCCTTCTTGCACGGCAAGCAATTTACAGGACGAGCAGTGGATGCAATTTCTAACTGCAGGAGGTCCTCCTCTTCGCAAAATTACGCAGCAAAGTGGAAGGTTTTCTTCTGTTGGTGTAAGGATCAGTCGATAGACGTATATGATCCATCCATACTGGATATTGCAAACTTTCTGGTCTACCTGTTTGACGTTCTCAAACTGCAGCCCATCACTATTAAGGGCTACAGGTCTGTGTTATCGGACACTTACGCTCATCTTAATAACTTGGCAATTGGATCTGATGCTTCATTATCCAAACTGGTTAGAAATTTCTCTATAAATAGACCTAGAACCCTCAGATTAATTCCTAAGTGGAATTTGGCTTGGGTTCTGTTGAAGCTTAAGGAAGCTCAGTTTCAGCCATAACACGTTGTAGAGTTCAAATTGTTGACCTATAAAACAGCGTTTCTCTTAGCCTTTGCATCCGCTAGAAGAGTTAGTGAACTTCATGTTTTATCTGTTGACGAATCTCACTACTGTAGTGTTGGTAATACCATTACTTTAACTACAGAAGTTGGATTTTTGGCTAAGAACCAGACTCCAGATAAACGGCCTGAGACTATTACTATAAAGGCCCTGCCGTCTACGGACAACCGTAGACCTCTGCTGTGTCCAGTCAGGGCTATGCACATATATAAATGCTGATCTGAGTTTATAAGAAAAGGAAGAAAACGCTTCTTTCTTTCGTTGATTCCTAACAGAAGAGATATTTCTGTTCATTCTATTGCTAGATGGATTCAGTTGGCAATACGCATTGCCTATAAAAGTCTATCTTTGGATCAGTGTTCTGTAAATAAGATATCAGTGCATGAAGTTAGAGCACTGTCCTCTTCTTGACCTTATTCTAACAGTATAGCCATTACTGATCTCATGAAAGCTGCGTACTGGACACAGCCTTCTACATTTACCAAGTTTTACCTTAGAAATTTTGAGTCCATCTCTAGTGACCTCAGATGTTTAGGTCCTCTGTCTGTTGCTCAGAATGTCGTCCACTAAAATGATTACATCTATAGTTATTTAGGCAACCCGTTCCAGCAGTGACGCTGTTCCGCTGCCCTCTTCGTTCTGTGGTCATGTACCTCAGAACAAGGGGAAAGTGGGGGGGGGGGTATTTTTTTCCCTTATGATCATCTGGCTTTATAGTGAAAAGCAAGGAAAGACCTCCTCCAGTGTCAGTAGTCCCGGGTCGGTGCTGGGATGGTTTTAATGTGTAGCTCAGTGTGAAGCAAATAATATGTCTCATTTATGTATTGTTTTTAAAGTGTAGCTCACTGTGAAGCATTTGTATATGTCACGTGTCAAACGGGCATTGATATACAATCCTCGTACACTTTTAAATGAGTATAAAGAGTTTCATTCTCTGGACTGGCTTTATATATTGGCTTCCCTTCACCGAATTAGCATAATGGGTTATGCTGGCATTAAATGGAGAATTATATAATATGTAATGCTCTAATTACATTGTTGGTGTTATGTCTTTCTCGTTTCTCGCAAATGAGAAAGACATATATAATTCCTTTCTCTCCTATTCTCCTGTGGGAGATATCCTTTAAGAAGTGATTGAGTAATTGGATTTTCCTCTATGTCCTAGGCTTTCCAGCCTTTTTACGATTCAGCTAGTCTGGGCCATTGGTTGTTGTATAAAAATATTTTCACTTCAAAGTAATTTGTAAATTTTTTATACTTACCAATGGCCCGGACGAGGATGGCTCTCCCATGAGTGGGCACTCATTCCTCACTGCTGTTTACAACATTTAGCAGGCAATTTGTAGAAAGAATGATGGTTGGTGCTAATTCAGTGTCATCCTGGATACTGCGTATGCGCAGTTTGCAAAAGTATGGAGGACCAGACAGGACATGAAATTTTTTGTTTTGCATGCAAATTTGGGGGATTGGGGGCAAAATTTATGTTTGGCCCTGGATTAATTTTAGAGTTAGCACCAGCTAGTCTGGGCCATTGGCAAGCATAAAAAATATACAAATTACTTTGATTTTATAATTTTCTTTTTTAAGAAATCAGTTGTAATTGTTCACAGATCATTATGTGATGAAATCTAAATTTTGCTTTTTACAAGTTTTCAGAGTCTACTGTCTTGAACTTAAAACTATCAAACAAAAGTTTATTACTTAATTTTTTTTCAAGAATATGTGATTTTTTTTTTTGTATATGATAAGTCAAGATCAGTTTTTCATAATTCTGTGAATGTTTTTCCAGTGATATGAATGTATTTGCATATGCCCCACTCATTTGTCAAAAACGATGCAATGTGGAGGTGTCTAACAGTGTAGTTTAGCTGTAATTGCCCCAGATGGGCATTCACTTGTTACCCACAAAAAATCATTAGCTCTCCTGAGCAAAGCTCAAGGGGAGCTTTACTGATCACTTTCCGTCCGTCTGTCATCGTCTGGCCTGCCAGTGTAAACTTTACATTATTGACTTCTCCTCACAAACTCCTGGCCCAAATTGACCCAAATTTGGTGTGCATATTCCTCATCATATGTCAATTCAAGGTTGTTTAAATAAAGTTGCCATGCCCACAGAGGGCACCACAAGGGGCATAACTCTGATAGCATCCATAAAATGCAAAAAAAAAATCTTCTTCAAATCTAGTGGTCAGAATCTTTTCATATTTGGTATACAATATCTCTAGGAGTGGGGTTCAGATTCAAGTTTGTTCAAATCGAGTCCCTGGGTTAATATTTGTACTCCCTATTGGAGCCCGAATTTTATCTTTAGTGCAATACGTTGAATATTTTTAAAAAATCTTCTTCTTCAGATCCACCAGTCAGAATCATTTCATATTTGTACACAACATCTCTAGGGGGATCAGATTCAAGTTTGTTCAATTTGAGTCACTGGGTTAATATTTGGGCTCCCTATTGGAGCCCAAATTTTAACTTTGTGCAATATGTGGAATCTTCTTTTAAAATCTTCTTCAGATCCACCAGTCAAAATCCTCTCCTATTTGGAATGTCATCTCTAGGGGGGCCAGATTCAAATTTGTTCCAATCGAGTTCCTCGGTTAATATTTGGTCTCCCTATGGGAGCCTAAATTTTAACTTAGTGCAATATGAGAAAATTTCTTTAAAAATCTTCTACAGATCCACCAGTCAGAATCCTTTAACATTTGGTATACATCATCTCTAGGGGGTCAGATTTGTTAAAAAAAAAAATGTTTCTCAATTTTTTATGCATTTTGTTCAATTTTGAGGCTTAAAAAAACAAAATTTGAGCCTGAAAATTTTGGGTCCCGTTCCGACTTTAAAAATTGTGGACCAAAATTTGGAAATTTTTTTTGTTTTTTTATGCATTTTGTTCAATTTTGAAATGAAAATTTTTTTTTTTTTTACCCTGAAAATTTTGGGCCCAGTTCAGACTTTTTAGCTCAACTTTGACGTAAGTCAAATTTGAGCTTTTCCTATGGCCAGTCGTCCGTCTGGCCGTCTACAATTCAATATGGCTTGGACTAGAGGCCGTATTTATGAACCGATCTTTACGAAACTTCTTGGGTGCCTTTGTTAACATCGTGGGATGAGAACGAATGTTTTGGGGTCCGATCCAAAATTCAAGTTGGCCGCTGGCAGCCATTTTGTACAAAATTTTGTGCAATCAGATTTTTGCGCAGAACTTCCATATGAAAGCTCTGATTTGAATAATTTTTTGTATGAATATTAAGTACCATGGGATACATCACATATAATACAGGTTTTTTTTCTCGTGTATAAATTATGCAAATTAGACTAACTTTGATGTATTTAGTGTTACTTTCAGCACTGTAAGTGCAAATGCCAATACGGCTCGGGCTAGAAGGCGTATTTATGAACCGATCTTTACGAAACTTCTTGGGTACCTTTGGTATCACCGTGGGACAAGAACTAGGGTTTTGGGGTCCGGTCTGAAATTCAAGATAGTCGATGGCAGCCATTTTGTACAAAATTTTGTGCAATCAGATTTTTGCGCAGAACTTCCATATGAAAGCGGTGATTTGAATAATGTTTTGTGTGAATGTTTAGTACCATGGGATACATCACATATAATACAGGTTTTTATCTCATGCAGAAATTATGCAAATTAGATGAACTTTGATTTTTTCAGTGCTACTTACACACAGTAAGTACACATGTCAATACGGCTCAGACTGGAGTCTGTATTTATGAACTGATCTTCACGAAATGTCTTGGGTACCGTTGTTATCACCTTGGGACGAGAACGAGTGTTTCTGGGTGCGGTCCAAAATTCAAGATGGCTGCCAGTGGCCATTTTGTAATGAAATTAGGTCTAATCAGTTTTTTGTACACAACTTCTATACGGCTCCGGCTAGTGGCTGTATTTATGAACCGATCTTTACGAAACTTCTCGGGTACCTTTGTTATCACCGTGGGATGAGAACAAGTGTTTTGGGGTGTGGTCCAAAATTCAAGATGGCCACCAGCAGCCATTTGTACCAAAATTAGTGCAATCAGTTTTTTGTACAGAATTTCTGTATGAAAGTTCTGATTTGAATAAATTTTTGTATGAATGTTTAGTAACATGGAATACATCACATATAGTACAGTTTTTTTTCTCATGCAGAAATTATGCATATTAGATGAACTTTGATATATTCAGTGCTACTTATACACAGTAAGTGCACATGTCAATACGGCTTGGGCTGTATTTATGAACCGATCTTCACAAAACATCTTGGGTACCTTTGTTATCACCTTGGGACGAGAACAAGTGTTTCTGGGTCCAAAGTTCAAGATGGCCGCCAGTGGCCATTTTGTACCGAAGTTAGGTCCAATCAGTTATTTGTCACAACTTCTGTACGGCTTGTATTTATGAACTGATCTTCACAAAACTTCTTGGGTACCTTTGTTATCACCTTGGGACAGGGACGAGTGTTTTCACTGTGCTATGAGAATAAATATTTTGGGTTTCAGTCAGACCCACTCTGGGACTCAAAGATTTCTTTTTTAGTTTAGTATCTGACTGTCGCCCACCTTTACAATACTTTACCTATACATTTGTTACAGGTTACGGTCAGTATTTATGTACAGACTGTTACAATACTTTATATGTACCTTTGTTATCAGGTCATTACCTAGATGTTTGTCATTGCTGTGTCACATACTATACATGTACATGTTTTAACAAGTTAAGCTACAGTGTCATTAACACTTTCATTTTGGACATAAATTTGGAAATTTTTTTATTGTTTATTGTTTTTTATTGTTGGTTCTTTTCAAAATCGAGTTCCTAGATGAATTAGAGTGATTTTATGCGATAATGTTTTTACCATTGTCCTCCCATCCCTTCCTTGTTGGGGGGGTGGGCAGTTAGATGTAACAAAATGTTTGACTTTTATGCAATCCCCCTCCCCCCATACCCATATGACCACCAACCCCATCCTGTCAGTGGAATGAAGTCATGAAACTCCTCTTAAACCAGTTAGATGTAACAAAATTTTTGGCTTTTATGCAATTCCCCCCCCCCCCCCCCAATACCCCTATGACCACCAACCCCATCCCTGGGGGTCAATTGAGGGCAGGAAAAAAAAAAATTGATACAAAATGCGTTTTGAAGGAATTGGAGTGAATTTAAAAAAAGACCCCTATAATAATTTCATGACTTCATTCCGCTGAAGTGTTGATGAGCCATGATTAGCTGAATGTCAGGCATCAGAACTTGTCAGGTGGCGTAAGGCCCCTTGGGGCCTCTTGCTCATAATTCCCCCTCAAAAATGGGTTGATGTTAAAATAGAGCAATAAGGCCTAAAAAGTTAGAAATCTTTTTCTCAAGCCCTCCTGCATAGTCCTTTTGGCTGCCACATCCTCCCTTGAGTGCAACAAGGCGTTGCAGTGCTTTAACACCTCCACTCATGCTATTCTGTAAATTATGAATGAGACCTAAAACATAAAACAAACCAACTGAAATGAACTTTTTCATGGCAAAGAAATAATTACAAAATTAAAAAATAAAATAAACCACCTGTTCACATGCAATTTTATGAAAAATGTCCTGAGAAACAGAAGATCTACTTTGTTGTGCCTAAATATAATTTTATTTCCAGTTTCCAGTTCTTTGCTGTAAATGGATACTGTAGTGTCTTAACTGTTGCTTAATTTTCAACCTGCCGAAACACTCTGCACACAGATGTCGAAATAACAGAATTTCGGGTTATAAATTTTTCCAAAAAAATGCAACTTGTTAACTAGTTCATTCATTTTATTGAGTGCTGTCAAACAAGATTAAACTGGTGAAATTCCTAATTGCATTATGGGATAAAATGCTTCTAATTTTAGCTAACCTGACTGTAAGTCAAGGTGAGCTGTAGTGATCACTCTCCATGCATTGTCCGCCGTCATCCGTGAACTTTGTGTCCGCAACTTCTCCGAAGAAACAGCTGAACTGATTTCAGTGAAATTTGAGGTGCTTGTTTGTTCTGGCATCTCATTTTGATTTTGATCAAATCAACTCCCCTCCCCCCTCCCCCCACTCCCCCATCCCACAAGCTGTGTTTTTCTGGTAAAATAGGACCCAGGCACCAATGCTTAGGGTGGAAGTCCTCTAAAATGGACAACATGGGTATAAACGCTTGACTTTATTATACCACCCACTTGAAAAGTGGGTGATATATAGTGTTCACTATGTCCGTCTGTATGTTCGTTCATCTGTCTGTCTGTCCGTCCATCCGTTACGCTTTAGGGGAGTACACATCTGCTATCCGTGACTCCTCCTAAACCATTGAACAGGTTTCATTGAAACTTTCAGACAATCTTTTACATACATTGCAGATGTGCACCTCCTATTTTCTTTTCAGATATTTTCATATTTACAGTTCCCCATATTCAAAAATGGTCTTTGTCAATTCAGGTTTTAGTAGGGAGGGGTATAGATCTGCTATCCGCTACTCCTCTTAAACCATTGAACAAACTCCATTGGAACTTTCAGACCTTCTTTTACATACATTGAAGATGTGCACCTCCTATTTTTCTTTTAGATATTTTCATATTTCGATGTCAAGTCTGTCTGTCCGTCCATCCGTTATGCTTTAGGGATATACACATCTGCTATCTGCAACTCCTCTTAAACCAGTGAACATACATACATTGAAGATGTGCACCTCCTATTTTGTTTTCAGATATTTTCATTTTTACAGTTTCACATATTGAAAAATGGGCTTTGTCAATTCAAGCTTTGGGGTGGAGGTGTGGGGGGGGGGGGGGGTCAGTGTTTTTGCTGTCTACATTAAACACACTTTTACTGTTGTAAAATGTTGCTTGGTGGGAGTGGGTGGTATCATTTAGTGAGCAGTGCTCACAGTTTTCTAGTTTCCATGTTGCAGTCATGATTAGCCATTGCGTAGAAATATGTGACCTTAAACACCAATAAATAAATAAATCAACTTGCTTCACCCAAAAGAGAGGGCTGGGGAAATGCTCCCAAATTTAAAAAAATCTTCTCATGAACTGATTGGTACAATGACTTGATAGTTGCTACTGGGCTTCCTTTTGAGGTGTAGAATAACATTTGTTCGAAGTGCATAGGGCAATGTTTGCCTTTGTAATTGGATGAGCAAGATTTTTGGCCCATCAGAAATTTATATTTTCTGTATTGCTGGGCTGATTTAAACGAAATTGGGTTTGCAGTATTATTGAGTCATAAGTACTTGAATCATGCCAAAAAACTATTCCTCAGCCCCTCCCAGGCCTTTTTTTCTCTGAACATTGCAATATTATAAGTACTATGGCTGTAACTAAACTTACTTGTCACTATCTATTATGTCTTTCAACCCCTTCTATGTTTTGTTCCCACTCGAATTACGTTTTGATTACAATTGTAATTATACGCCCCCACAATGACTTGGGGGGGGGGGGGGGCTATATTGGAATCATCTTGTCCATCTGTCTGTCTACCTGCCTGTCTCTCCAGCTATCTGTCCATCGATCCATCCATCCAGCCAGCCATAGACTTAAGTTTGTCGTGAGATTTTCTCCGATGTTTACAGGCCAATCCCTTATGTTTACAGACCAATTCTGTCGAAACTTGCTTTGCATGTTCACCACCATGGGAACCTGTGCACCCAGGCCTGGATATTTCACGGTAACGATCATTCCGTTTCCGTGTCGTTACCGTCACAGCAAGAACACGGAAACGATTTTTCGTTTCCCATGCATTTTATGCACACTCGAACACGGCATGTGTTCATAATTTTATATGAATGTGGTGTCCAATTCAAAATCGTACTATTTAATTTAATGGACCTTGTGACAGAAAGACACTACGTGGGAAACTACCATACTGACTCGTGTCAAGGCCCAGGGGCCGAGTAATAGTGGTTGCAAGTCACGTTGGGGTGTGTCGGAAATTCAATTGGCGATATAAGACAAGTAAGTATCCACTGGGTATGTTACGTTTCTTTGGAAACCGCCTACCAATTTTATAGAATTTGCTTCAAAAATTCACATAATTATCTTGTACATACGTTTCATTTTCAGATTTAGGGATTTAAAACTCAATTTAATGAATAAAACAAACACAAAACCATGCGGTGTTGTTTTCATTTTTTTTTGTGCAGGTTACTCTCGAAGCCAGAAATGGACGCAAGTATGTCAATCAACACTGCAAACCACCCCCTTGAAGACCGGCAAACATAGTTTGTTTAAAAATAGCTGTTTTTTTTAAAGTACATTTATTACGAATAAAACAAAATATAGCTTCACACAAAATCAATAAAAAAAATCATAATATGAAGACCAGATAAAATTTATACAGCAGAATATGAATAACAAAATAATTGCCTCCCTTGGCAGCATTCGAAAAATTGATTTTACACTGAAAGTCATAACTTCACATGTTGCAGAGCATGATGAAATGATAAATGAGCATGTTTTATTGAACCAATAAGTCATAAATCATATCCCAGGTTACACTGTTATATAATTCTCAAATACCTGAGTTGTAATTATTTTTTATTTTTAATTACCACTTTCTCATTAATTTCTGAACACCTGTTGTTCACAATGAGTTGTGCACACTCGAAAGTGGCAGCGTTCTTTCACAATGAGCTGTGCACCGCTCAAAAGTGGCAGTGTTCAATCAGTATCTTTCTGGTGATATTCAACCACTGTGAAAACTGTGAAAACTATATGTTGTGGGCATGTTTCAGGCAACTATTGACAGCAGCCTGCACACTCATTTGAAACAAGTGACAGCTTCCAAAACGAGGTCGACAAAAAAATAAACAAGTCAATTTTCCTTGTGATATATAATTTTTTAATAAAGACTTATTAGACTGAACACAGACGTAATGTATTACACAAAAGACGAATTTAACAACAAAAAAATCTCAACTCCAAAAAATATACATAATACAGTATTACAGTTCTGTTTGGTAAGTACAGTGTTGCAACAAGTCACCTGTTTTTCCATTTGATCCCTGGAAATTTGACGTCTTGTCTCAAACAACTTTCGTCCATTCTCCAATTTGAAACTTGGAGGGTGGGCTTTGACTCAAGTAGGGCACCCTGGTTCACAAATCTGAAAAGGCGGGGGGTGGGTTTTGGCACGAGTATGGGCTTCAACACGAGTCAGTACGGTATAAACACGACAGAAGACCTGCATTATGATTTTAAAACTATTTGATTATTAGGGCCTATTGTCAAAATCGTTACCCAGTCAAACATTTGATGGAACCGGAAAATCGTTATCGGTCATTTCCCATGATGCAAAATGACGGAAACGAAATATGGTTTCCCATGATTTTTGAAATATTCAGGCCTGTGCACCTGCGATTATAGTTCCGGGCATACTATTTTTATACCCCCAATTTTTTTTCTAAAAATGAGGTATACTGGATTGCGCCCGTCTGTGCATCCATCCGTACATCTGTCTGTCTGCACTCAGATGTCTTTTCGCATTATAACTTCAACATTACTCCTCAGATTTCGATGAACTTTGATACGGATGCTCATTATCATATCTTTAAGCAGCATCAGCCGAATATTTTTTCTGTGAGTTATGGCTCTTTGAATAGACAAAAATAGGCTACTTTTTGGCTGTTCGCCTCGTATCTCAGTTTTGGGCTATTGGATTTCAATGAAATTTGGAATGAAAATTGTTTATGGGAAAGGATTTCAAATGAGTCTCTAATAATATTTCTTATTCTTCACTTTTTAGACTTATCCCCCTTTTAACTTTGAAAATTCGCTGTTTGCCTCTTAAAGTAGCCAATTGTTTGTCTATTCGCCTCATAATACAGGTTTGAGTTATCAGATTTCAGTGAAATTGGGAATGAAGATTATTTATGGGAAAGGCTTTCAAATGAGTCATGTCCCTGCAGTAAAGCAAAAAAAATACATGCAAATCACCTCCCCACATTATTTATGTCTTTGTTCTATAAGGTTTGGGTTATCAGATTTCAAAGAAATTTGGAATGAAGATTGTTTGAGGGAAAGGGTTTCAAGTGAGTTATGTCCCTGCAGTAAAACAAAGAAAATACATGCAAATCAATTCCCCACATGTGGCATTATGTCTTTGGTCTATCTCTCATATGTGGATGGTCCGATTGTCACTAGACTTCAGTAACTTCAGTAACAGGTGTTTCTGGCCTTCACAAATACCTTGCTGTAAAACAAAGACAATAATTTTGCTGATTGCCTGGCAAAATAGCCAATTTTTTAGCTCAACTTTGGCGAAGCAAAATTTGAGCTTATGCCGTGGCCAGTCGTCCGTCTGTCCGTCTGTCTGTCTGTCCGGGCCAACATTGGGGGTTTAGGGGATATTATTATTAGGGGCTACCTCCAAATTAAGGTAGTGTTAGGGTTAGGAGTGGGGTGGGGTTAGGGTTAGGGGTAGCCCCAGAGTAGGGCTTAAGGTTGGGGAGGGTTAGGTCCTGGGGGTAGGGGTGGGGTTTCAGTTTTAGTAGCCCCTAAACTGAAAAATAGCTCCCAATCCTATTGGTTTGGCTAGGGTGGGGTTGGGTCAGGGGTGGGGTAGGGGTTAGGGTTAGGGGTAGCCCCAGAGTAGGGCTTAAGGTTGGGGGGAGGTCCCGGGGGTGGGTGGGGGTTAGGGTCTGGGGTGGGCTTTTAGGGTTTAGGGTCAGGGTGGAGTAGGGTTAGGGTTAGGGTGTGGTTTTTGGGTGGAGGGTGGGGTTAGGGTTAAATATAAGTTCTAGGGTGGAGGGGGTGGGGTTCTGGGTAAAATAAGGTTTTGGACATACAAAATGTTTTTTTGGTAACCCATAAACCCGAAATGTTGGAGTGTCCGTCTGTCCGCCAACAATTCAATATGGCTCGGGCTAGAGGCCGTATTTATGAACCGATCTTTACAAAACTTCTTGGGTACCTTTGTTATGACCGTGGGACGAGAACGAGTGTTTTGGGGTCCGATCCAAAATTCAAGTTTGCCGCTGGCGGCCATTTTGTACAGACTTAAGTGAAATCATATTTTTGCACAGAACTTCCATATGAAAGCGCTGATTTGAATAATCTTTTGTGTGAATGTTTAGTACCATGGGATACATCACATATAATATGTTTTTTTTTCTCGTACGTAAATTATGCAAATTAGACTAACTTTGATGTATTTAGTGTTAATTTCAGCACTGTAAGTGCAAATGCCAATACGGCTCCAGCAAGAGGCCGTATTTATAAACCGATCTTTACGAAACTTCTTGGGTACCTTTGGTATCACCTTCGGACGAGAACGAGTGTTTTTGGGTGCGGTCCAAAATTCAAGATGGCCGATGGCAGCCATTTTGTTCAAAATTAGGTGCAATCAGATTTTTGCACAGAACTTCCATATGAAAGCGCTGATTTGAAAATTTTTTTGTGTGAATGTTTAGTACCATGTGATATATCACATATAATACTAGTTTTTTTCTCGTGCAGAAATTATGCAAATTAGATGAACTTTGATTTTTTCTGTGCTACTTACTCACAGTAAGTACACATGTCAATACGGCTCGGGCTAGAGGCTGTATTTATCAACCGATCTTCATGAAACTTCTTGGGTACCTCTGTTATCACCTTGGGACGAGATTGAGTGTTTCTGAGTGTGGTCCAAAATTCAAGATGGCTGCCAGTAGCCATTTTGTACCAAAATTCGGTCCAATCAGTTTTTTGTACACACCTTCTATACGGCTCAGGCTAGAGGCCGTATTTATGAACCGATCTTTACGAAACTTCTTGGGTACTTTTGTTATCACCGTGGGATGAGAACGAGTGTTTTGGGGTGTGGTCCAAAATTCAAGATGGCCACCACAGCCATTTTGTACCAAAATTGGTGCAGTCAGTCTTTTGTACAGAACTTTTGATTTGAATAAATTTTTGTATGAATGTTTAGTAAAATGGAATACATCACATACAGTACGGGTTTGTTTCTCGTGCAGAAATTATGCAAATTAGATGAATTTTGATTTATTTAGTACTACTTATACACTGTAAGTGCACATGTCAATACGGCTCGGGCTAGAGGCTGTATTTATCAAGCGATCTTCACGAAACTTCTTGGGTACCTTTGTTATTACCTGGGGATGAGAACGAGTGTTTCTGAGTGCGGTCCAAAATTCAAGATGGCTGCCAGTGGCCATTGTGTACCGAAATTAGGTCCAATCAGTTTTTTGTCACAACTTCTTTTCAGCTCGTATTTATGAACTGATCTTCATGAAACTTCTTGGGTACCTTTGTTTTCACATTGGGACTGGACTGAGTGTGTTTTGGGGTGCCTTTGTTATCACTGTGCTATGAGAACAAATATTTTGAGGTTCAGTCAGACCCACTCTGGGACTCAAAGATTTCTTTTCTAGTTTAGCATCTGACTGTCACCCACCTTTACAATACTTTACCTATACATTTGTTACAGGCTACGGTCAGTATTTATGTACAGACCGTTACAATACTTTATATGTACCTTTGTTATCAGGTCATTACCTAGATCTTTGTAATTGCTGTGTCACATACTATACATGTACATGTCTTGACAAGTTGAGCTACAGTGTCATTGACACTTTCATTGCCTGTCTGCCTCATATCTCTTGTTTGGGTTCAGCGGCTCTCAATGAAATTTGGAACGAAGATTGTTTATGGGAATAGATAGCTTTCACAGTATCATGGTTCATTTCTTCTCTTGTCATTGTTTGGTGGTATGCACCATATGGGTATGCCCCTTTTTGACTTAGAATAATTTACTGCTAGGTCTAAATTGCAATTTTAATCTGGATGTGCATTTCAGTACCACGGTGCCTATCTCATAACTATTGCTCTGGCAGTATACCAATCATTGCAATGAGGGTATTGATTGGCCCATCCAGGGACAGTCACCACTCTAGATGATAGTTTTTTTTCACAGAAACTTACTCTACACTTATATAATATCATTGTAGGAGGCAATTATAAAATACAATGCAAGATATGCTAACAGATGGGATTTTTATGCATTGCATAATTTTTTTCTTGAGGTAAGTTATGTATTAATTCTCAGCCTATAGTTTGAATAATGCATTCAACTGCAGATCACTTTGGTACAAACCTTTGAATCCCCCATTTTACCAAGGGAGACCGTTGTGCCCCAAAATAGAATATTGTACCCAAATTATGGATTTATTTGAATAATTTTCCTGATGAAAGTATCCCGAACTGTCTCCACAAGCCGCTAATATCAACATCCTGTTGGACAGTGTACTATTTGGGGCCCTAAATATAGTGAAATGGCTACTTTTGGGTCTGTATTTTTAAAATTTGCTACCAAGCCATACCATGGCCTGCCCAGAAAGTCCTGTGACCCTCATCTGTTGTGCCCAAATTAGAATAATGTAAAGGCCTAATGTTCTGTGGGCCAGTATTATGACCAGATTTGTATTTTTATACTGTACGAATGACCCAGACTTAGCTGGTGCTAACTCTAAATTATTCAGGGCCAAACACAAATTTTGCACCCCCCCCCCGCCCCCCCAATCTCCCAAATTTGCATCCAAATAAAAAAATTCAATGTCCTATATGGTCCTCCATACATTTATCCACTGCGCATGCGCAGTGTCAAGGAAGTACCAAAATTGGCACCAAATCCTCATTCTTTGTTTGGCCCTTCTATCAGTTACATCTCACTGATATCTGTGCTTATAATCTCAGTTAAAATGATGCAAAACACAAAATCATGAAGGAAATGGTGGATCCAAGGATGAAATAAGAGGATAAGAGGAAGGAACAGTGGAAGGATGTGTTCAGGGCTGCAACTTATAATTTTTAGGTAAAATTATTTCATGTTCCTAATTTCAGGGCATGGGCCTCCACTGTTTGTTAAGTGTTTCCTCTCGCCCTTTCCTTGGAACCCCCCTTGCTAATCTCCCATGCTTTTGGTATAATTTTTGAAATTTTTTTACTGAAATTTCTGGGGAGTTTTTAGCACAGTTACAGAATGTTTATTTTGTTATCCCCATGGTTACGTCCTCACCCTAGGGGTGTTTAGGCGTTTTGGTCATGCATCTACCATCCGATGTATTGCAGCTTCTTCTGTGGAAGATTCGGTTTTACATCGGATAGTGTTTTAAATTGGTTACTGATTTCGGGCCATGTTTTTCAGTGCCTGGAGTCTTGTTTCCGGTTCTTATTGACTTTTGTTTACATTGACAAGGGTTACTTCTGTCAGTGATTCCTTGTCTTCTGTTAGGTTTATTATATAGTCAGATACATTAATATTGTCCGTAAGTGTAACATTAATTTTTAGAAATGTTTTAAAATTTTTGTCCACACTTAGGGTTTTTTGGGGGATCCATTTGGGCTCATCGTTCCCTTTGGGAACT
Source organism: Pictodentalium vernedei (assembly GCA_031216915.1). NCBI lineage: Eukaryota > Metazoa > Mollusca > Scaphopoda > Dentaliida > Dentaliidae > Pictodentalium > Pictodentalium vernedei. The sequence goes on from CM062297.1 coordinate 261,370,455, forward strand.
TGGGCTCATGTCAAAATTTTTTTTTAGAAAATGTTCTTTTGAATTATTTTTCGAAATTTTTGATATGGATTATATTATTACTATGTATCTTTGTATTTTCAAGGGTTAGTGCGAGTACTACGGCTGTATATATCTTTTAATTATGAAAGAATATTGTTCAAATTGTAAATCGAGGAAATCTTCCTCTGATTCTCATGCTCATTGTATTTGCTGTAGTCACTGTACTCGCACTAATTCTTGTTCAGTGTGTTCCATTTGGGATGACAAACGTTGGAGAAGTGTGTCATGGTATATTGTTAGTGGTGAGAGGTCCATGCCGGTCCTCTCGCCACAGGGTCACTCTAGTTTTTCAGTCTCTTTTTTCAGAAGAATAAGAACAGGATGATGTTTCCGTGATGTCTTCCAGACGTGTGCTGCCGTCGTCGCAAACCAATGAATAGCTAGTGGCAAAAATGCTCAAGGAAATCAAACAAGTGCCTAGATCCTTAGTAAGATTGACGACCTTGTCGCCTGCTAGCTCGCCCGGCGTATCTATCACTCGTAATGTGGGTGATGTGACGCCGGGTATGTCCGTTGCGGTCCAGCAGAGGAGAAAGGGTGTTGCAAGCACTATAATCTCGGATCACGCACACCCAGCGACAACGGATCGGAGGATGGATCAGAGGAAGCCAGTTAGTCCGGTAGCTAGCTCGTTCAGGTCTACCCGGACCGCGAGCGAGAGAGGCCCCTCTCTCTTACAACAACATCTGGGGCCAGATGTTGTCGTACATAACGTTCGTCAGTCGGAGCTTACGTCCATTCCTCCTGCTCGGGACGCTCCGTCGCATAGGCAGCCGGCATCGGCTAGTCTATTGGCTTCCTCTTCCACACGCCAGCTCTCACGACCGCTCCTTGGCTACGTGACCTCAGATATCCAGCCTGCTTCACCGACAAAGGATTCCACGTCGACCAGGTCACTCCATCCGATAGCCACGGACATGAGGTCTTGCCAGTCGGGACGTACGCATAAAATAATTATGCAAGAGGAACCGTCCCAGGAGCTTCCAGCGGCTAAACAAGGTAAGACCGCAGCTCCACAGGCCTCCGTGACGGACTTGCTATCACAGATAGCGCAACTCATCACAGCATCCCAGCAACCTTCGGAAACTCTTTCAGATCAGGAACTGTCTGAGGAAGCTGGGTCGGTACGTTCCCCTGCAGTGTCAGATAGGGACGACTGAGATTCGCATCTGGTCCAGTCGGATGGTAAAAGGGAATCTGCGGAGCTGGATTTTTCCCTTCCAGAACAACATAAGGTGGCTGTAGATTTTATCCGGCAACACCTTCCAGACATTGTTCCATTGGACCAGAGAGCTGCAATACCAGATAAGAGACAGATAGCGTCACTGGACACTTTTTCGCCCGGACTAAGGACGTCATTCCTGAGTTTCCGGTCCAGTCCAGCAATGTCTCATGGCCGTTTGAATTGCTGAATGACGCTCTTTTTAGGCTAGCCTCTAAGACTGGCAGATCCAGTTTCTTATCGAAAAATGCTCTACATCTGCCTTCATTAACAGTAGAAATAAATTTGAAACGGCAGGAAAGGGCGTTCTGAGAGTTCCTCTGCATTTAGACGACCAGGCAGAAGACTTGGAGTTGTCATTGCCGGCGTCTATGTCGATTCTCTCCAGTACGTTGGAGACGGTAATCTCGTCTAACAGAACCAGTTTAGACGCCTTATCATACGCAGATCACCTTACCAGAGCGTGAGCACAACGTCTCGATGGTAAAGAATTCCAGGATGTTCAAACTTCCTTGAGAGTTCTGTCTAGGACAATCGCATTTTCCACGTATAACTCCGCCCTTTCATTGGCAAATTTGGAGTTAGTCAGACGTGATGCTGCCCTGGCTTCATCCACTAGGGTGGATTCTAAGGTGAAAAACTCTCTTCGAGTCGCTCCGGTTTCAGAAGAACTTCTCTTTGATGGTAAGCTTTCATTAATCTACGATCAGATTACTAAGAAAGCTTCAGACTCTCTGCTCTTTAAGTCCGTTTCTAAAAAAACGGACTCAGCAGAGAGGAGTAAGTCAGGAACTTCTGGGGTGAGTACGTCCAAGGGAAGCTCCTATAGAGGATCTGAAAAAGCCTCTAGTTCTTACTCCAGAGACCGTCAGAGTAGCGACTCAGGTAGGGGACGTAATGCTGGCCGAGACAACCGGTCAGACACCCCTAGGTCGACTGGTCGAGGTGCTGGTCGGGGAGGATGTCGTTTCTCCTCCCACAAGCCTCGCAGGTCCAGGAGGTGAAGGTCAGAACCTCTATTGCACTCCAGTGGGCGGAAGGCTGTCAAGATTCTTAACCAATTGGTTGTCAATTACGGATGACCGATGGGTTCAGGAGGTTATTTCGGAAGGTCTAAAACTGTCCTTCAGAGAAAAACCTCCGTTAACATGAAGTCCACGATGGACTCAGCTTCCGTCATTCCTTCAGAAGAGAGATTCGCTTCTATCAGAGGTGCAATCTCTTCTGGAGAAGAACACAATAGAGGTCATAGAAAACCAGGAATCTCCCGGTTTTTACAGTCACCTGTTCCTGGTACCAAAACCAGACGGCTTGTTCCGTCCAGTTATAGATCTAAGCTGGATAAACAAGCTGATCGTAGCTCTGAAATTTTATATGGAGACCATTCGATCGGTGAGAGCGAGCATTCGAGTGAATGGTCATGCTGCGATCATAGATCTCAAGGATCTATTTCTCGTCATGGTACATCCAACGTTCAGAAAGTACCTTCGCTTCGCTGTCCTAGGAGTTGTTTATCAGTTCCGAGCAATGTGCTTCAGACTGAATCTAGCGCCCTGGGCCTTCACTCGAATAATGAACTCGGTAATGACTCATTTCCGAGCTCATTCGTCTGCGGTAACATCGACCTACTTGGACGACATTTTCAGAGGTACGGCAACAGATCAACTCTTCAGAACGATGTTCAGAGTCTGCTTCAATTGCTCCGACGTCTCGGTTTCATAGTAAACGAAAAGAAGTCAGATCTAGTTCCATCCAAGTCGTTCATTCACTTGGGAATGAGCTTCGAGATGCACAACAATCTGGTTCGTCTGCCATTACCCAGAGCGAAATTAGTCAGTTGTTATGCTCGCTTTTGTCTACATAACAGTAGTAACAGCGAGAGAATTTATTCGACTGATAGGTTTGTGCGGAGCTGCCGCAGACCTTATTCTGATGGGGCGTCTACGCACTCTTCCACTCCAGATATTTTTCACTCAGAATTGGAGTGTGAAGATTCATTCGCTCGAAATGAACATCGTCTTGTCGAACCAAGTAAAACAAGTAAAACAAGAGATTCAGACTTGGGCAGATACTCAGTGGTTAACTCAGGGAGTTCCACTGCAACTGCCAGATCTGTTTTTTGCAATTATGAAGGATGCGAGTCAAACAGGTTGGGATGTGACATTGAGCCCAACAGATTCGAGGTGCCAGGGTCTTTGAGATCTGCAATTTCTGAACAAGCACATAAACATCAAAGAGATGATGTCACTTTGGCTTGCGCTACATCATTGGATGAACATAATTCAGAATTCACATGTTCAAATACTGTCTGACAATTCGACAGTAGTAGTGTACATTCGGAACCAGGGAGGCACTCATTCCATTCTGTTATTCAACTTAACGGAAAGAATCCTAGAGCATCCGGTTCTTCTGTCGGTCTGTCATATTCCGGGTCGTCTGAACGTTCTGGCGTTTTCATTGGACTCCATTTCTCGGAAAGGTTGTATGTTGCCATCAGAATGGAATCTCAACAAGTGAGTATTCAATCAGATATGCTACCAATGGGATCGTCCAATGATAGACTTGTTTGAGACGCATCTCAACAATCAGTTGCAGATGTATGTGTCGCCATGCCCAGATCCTCGAGCGTTCGCAGTAGATGCTCTCTTGATATCTTAGGATGGAATGATAGGATACGCGTATCCTCCAGCTCCGTTGATTAAACGAATATTGCTAAAAATCAAGTAATCTCACTGCAAGATTCTGTTGGTAGCATCTCTGTCGCCCCTGAGACCATGGATAAATCTACTCAGGTGTCTGTAATGGGACATTCCTTGGAAGCTTCCTCCATGGGAGGACCTTCTTTCGCAGGGGAAATCGTGCAAACTGCATCATAATCCGCAAGGTCTCAACCTTCACATATTTCCGTTGTGCGGTCCTTCTTGCACAGCAAGCAATTTATAGGACGAGCAGTGGATGCAATTTCTAACTGTAGGAGGACCTCCTCTTCGCTAAATTATTCTGCTAATTGGAAGGTTTTCTCTCATTGGTGTAGGGATCATTCAATTGATTTCTATGATCCCTCCATTCCAGACATTGCTAATTTTTTGGTCTACTTGTTTAATGAGATCAAACTGCAGCCAATAACTATTATGGGTTATAGGTATATGCTATCGGATACTTATGCTCATCATGATAGCTTACAAATTGGATCTAATGTCTCTTTATCAAAGTTAGTTAAAAACATTTCGATAAATAGCCCTAGAACCCTTAGGTTAATTCCAAAGTGGAATTTAGCTTGGGTTCTGAAGCTAAAAGAAGCGCCATTTGAGCCCCTTGACACGGTAGACTTCAATTACTTATCTTATAAGACAGCTTTTCTCTTAGCCTAGTCTTCTGCTAGAAGAGTTAGTGAGCTTCATGCTCTATCTGTTGATGATTCTCACTATCGTAGTGTTGGTAATACTATTACTTTGACTACTAATTTGGGATTTTTGGCTAAGAATCAAATAAGTACCCTGAGCCTATTGTTGTTAAGGCTCTTCCGTCCTCAGATGGCCATAGGCCTTTGCAGTGTCCAGTTAGAGCTATGCGTATTTACAAACGTAGATCTGAGTTTATCAGAAAGGGACAAAAACGTTTCTTTCTGTCTCTGCTTCCAAATAGAAGGGACATTACAGTCCATTCTATTTCTAGGTGGATTCAGTTGACTATTCGTACTGCTTATGAAAGATTATCTTCTACTCAGCAGTCTGTGCTTAAGATTTCAGCGCATGAAGTTAGAGTGCTGTCTACATCTGGGCTTATGCTAATAGTATTCCTATTACTGATTTGATTAAGGCTGCATACTGGTCTCAGCCTTCTACGTTCACAAATTTTTACCTTAGAAATATTGAAGTCTATTTCTGGCGACCTTAGATGTTTGGGTCCGTTATCTGTTGCTCCGAATGTCATCCACTAAACAGTTGCAACTATAGTTATGCAGGCTTTCTGTTCCAGCAGTGACTCTTTCTCTGTCCTGCTGCCCTCTTCGTTCTGGGGTGATTGACCCAGAGCAGGGGGGGGGAATGGTGTTCCCTTATATCACCTGCTTTATAGTGAAAAGCAAGGGAATACCTTCTCTGGAGTCAGTAATTCCGAGTCGGTGCTGGGATGGTTTTAAAGTGTAAAACTAATGTCTATCTCATTTATGTAATATTTTTAAAGTGTAGCTCGGTGTGAAGCATTTGTATATGTCGCGTGTCATACAAGGATTAATATACAATCCTCGGACACTTTTAAATGAGTATAAAGAGTCTCATTCTCTGGACTTTCTTTATTTATTGGCTTTCCTTTAAGAAATTACTATAATGGGTTATACTGGATGTTAATAGAGATCATTGATGTTATTGTGCTCAATTACGGATTGGTAATATGTCTTTCTTATTTTGTACAAACAAGAAAGATATATGTAAATCCTGTTTCTCCTTTTCTCCTTGAGGGGATAATTCTATACATGTAATTGAGCCTATTGGATTTTCCTTTATGTCCTAGGCCCTCCAGCCTTTTCAGCTCACCTGACTGAAAGTCAGGGTGAGCTTTTCTTATCACTCTTCGTCCGTTGTCCGTCGTCCTGCGTGAAGGTGGTGTTTGAGCCTCTTTCTCCTAAACCACTGGCCACATTTTAATTAAATTTCATGTATATGGTGGTTATATAGGGGCATTTTGATTCTTATCCAAATTAGGTTTCGGCTCATATTGAGCAGAGGTGTGGGGAAAAAATAGCCAAATTTTTTGAAAATCTTCTTCTAATGAACCACCAGTAGCAGAGACTTGATATGTGGTATACAGAGTCCTTTTGAGGTTTAGAATCAAGTTTGTTCAAGAAAAGTTTGTCGGGCATTATTTGCCTTCGTTATGGGAGGGGCAAAAATTTTGGCCACGCCTAAAATTTCTATTTTCTGAACCGTGAGGTCAATTTGAACCAAATTTGATATGAGATGATAATGGGTCATAAGTAGTTGATTGATGCAAAAAAAAATTTCCTCATTGCCCCGTGGGAACCTCGGGAGCTAAAAATAGGAAAAACCTTAAAACTGCCATATCTCCAAAACTACACGGCACAGAGAATTCTTATTTTGTATAAGGCTTACTTTTATCCAGGAGAATAGAATGGTTAAAAAAAATCCCTATCGGTTTGATCACAAGGTACTTTTTTCAGGACTTTGAAAAAGTGCTGAGTCAGCACTTTTTAACACTGTAGGCAATGGGAAAAACATTAAAAAATCTTCTTCTCCAGATCCAGCAGGCAGAATCTTTTGATATTTGGTTTGCAACTTTGTAGGGTGGATCTGATTCAAGTTTGTTCAAATCGGCTCCCTGGGTTCATATTTGGGCTCAGTATAGGAGCCTGATTTCACTATAGAAGCTTGAATTCGAACTTAGTGCATTTCAGGCAAATTTCTTAAAAAATCTTCTTCTCCAGATCCAGCAGGCAGAATCTTTTCATATTTGGTAAGCAACATTGTGGGGTGGATCTGATTCAAGTTTGTTCAAATCGGCCCCCTGGGTTTATATTTGGGCTCAGTATAGGAGCCCAAATTTGAACTTAGTGCATTTCAGGCAAATTTCTTAAAAAAATCTTCTTCTCCAGATCGAGCAGGCAGAATCTTTTCATATTTGGTATGCAACATTGTGGGGTGGATCTGATTCAAGTTTGTTCAAATCGGCCCCCTTGATTCATATTTGGGCTCACTATAGAAGCTCGAATTCGAACTTAGTGCATTTCAGGCAAGTTTGTTCAAATCGGCCCCCTGGGTTTATATTTGGGCTCAGTATAGGAGCCCAAATTTGAACTTAGTGCATTTCAGGCAAATTTCTTAAAAAAATCTTCTTCTCCAGATCGAGCAGGCAGAATCTTTTCATATTTGGTATGCAACATTGTGGGGTGGATCTGATTCAAGTTTGTTCAAATCGGCCCCCTTGATTCATATTTGGGCTCACTATAGAAGCTCGAATTCGAACTTAGTGCATTTCAGGCAAGTTTGTTCAAATCGGCCCCCTGGGTTTATATTTGGGCTCAGTATAGGAGCCCAAATTTGAACTTAGTGCATTTCAGGCAAATTTCTTAAAAAAATCTTCTTCTCCAGATCGAGCAGGCAGAATCTTTTGATATTTGGTATGCAACATTGTGGGGGTGGATCTGATTCAAGTTTGTTCATATCGGCCCTCCTGGTAATATAGGAGCCCAAATTTGAACTTAGTGCATTTCAGGCAAATTTCTTAAAAAATATTTGGCTCCCCTGGGTTTATATTTGGGCTCAGTATAGGAGCCCAAATTTGAACTTAGTGCATTTCAGGCAAATTTCTTAAAAAATCTTCTTCTCCAGATCCAGTAGGCAGAATCTTTTGATATTTGGTATGCTACATTGTGGGGTGGATCTGATTCACGTTTGTTCAAATCGGTTTCCTAGATTCATATTTGGGCTCACTATAGAAGCTCGAATTCGAACTTAGTGCATTTCAGGCAAATTTCTTAAAAAATCTTCTTCTCCAGATCCAGCAGGCAGAATCTTTTCATATTTGGTAAGCAACATTGTGGGGTGGATCTGATTCAAGTTTGTTCAAATTGGCTTCCTGGGTTTATATTTGGGCTCAGTATAGGAGACCAAATTTGAACTTAGTGCATTTCAGGCAAATTTCTTAAAAAATCTTCTTCTCCAGATCCAGCAGGCAGAATCTTTTGATATTTGGTATGCAACATTGTGGGGTGGATCTGATTCAAATTTGTTCAAATCGGCTCCCTAGATTCATATTTGGGTTCACTATAGAAGCTCAATTCGAACTTCGTGCATTTCAGGCAAATTTATTAAAAAATCATCTTCTCCAGATCCAGCAGGCAGAATCTTTTCATATTTGGTATGCAACATTGTGGGGTGGATCTGATTCAAGTTTGTTCAAATCGGCCCCCTTGATTCATATTTGGGCTCACTATAGAAGCCCAAATTCGAACTTAGTGCATTTCAGGCAAATTTCTTAAAATATCTTCTTCTCCAGATCCAGCAGGCAGAATCTTTTGATATTTGGTATGCAACATTGTGGGGTGGATCTGATTCAAGTTTGTTCAAATCAGCCCCCTGGGTCCATATTTGGGCTCAGTATAGGTGCCCAAATTTGAACTTAGTGCCTTTCAGGCAAATTTCTTTGAAAATCTTCTTCTCAAGATCCAGCCGGCAGAATCTTCTGATATTGGGTATGCACCATGCTTGGAGGGTGAGATTCAAGTTTGTTCAAGCCAAGTCCCTGGGTTCATATTTGGGCTCACTGTGGTAGCCTGAATTATAACTTAGTTCAAAATGAGGAATTTTCTTTAAAAATCTTCTTCTCCAGATCCAGCAGTCAGAATGTTTTGATATTTGGTATGCAGCATCCTCAGGGGGTGAGATTTAAGTTTGTTCAAGCCATGTCCTAGGTCCATATTTGGACTCACTGTGGGAGCCCGAATGATAACTTAGTTCAAAATGAGGAATTTTCTTTAAAAATCTTCTTCAGATCCATCAGTCGGAATGTTTTGATATTTGGTATGCAGCATCCTTAGGGGGTGAGATTCAAGTTTGTTCAAGCCATGTCCCTAGGTCCATATTTGGACTCACTGTGGGAGCTTGAATTGTAACTTAGTTCAAAATGAGGAATTTTCTTTAAAAATCTTCTTCTTCAGATCCAGCAGTCAGAATGTTTTGATATTTGGTGTGCAGCATCCTTAGGGTGGTGAGTTTCAAGTTTGTTAAAGCCAAGTCCCTGGGTTCATATATGGGCTCCCTGTGGGAGCCTGAATTATAAGTTAGTTCAATATGAGGAATATTCTTTAAAAATCTTTTTTAGCTCACCTGAGCGAAGCTCAAGGGGAGCTTAACTAATCACTTTCTGTCCGTCGTCCGGCGTCCGGCGTCCGTCGTCGTCCGTCCGGCGTTAACTTTACATTATCGACTTCTCCTCCTAAACCACTAGCCCAATTTTATTCAAATGTTGGCTAAATGTTTATTACCTAATGCCAATTCAGATTTGTTCAAATGAAGTTGCCCCTCCTCCTGGGTGGTGCCACACCCCCAAGGGGCACCAAAATCTTTGTAAATCTTCTTCTCATGAACCAGCAGTAGCAGAGACTTGATATTTGGTGTGCAGCTTCCTTTTGAGGTGTAGACTCAGATTTGTTCAAGAGAAGTTTGTGGGGCTATACTTGACGTTGTTATGAGAGGGGCAAAATTTTTTGCCCCGCCCAAAATTTCTATTTTCCAAACCGAGAGGCTGATTTGAACCAAATTTTATGTGAGGGCTTATTGGGTCATGAGTACTTGATTTATGCAAAAAAAAATTTTCCCGCACCCCCGTGGGAACCACAGGAGCTAAAAATAGAAAAAATTTAAAACGCCCATATCTCCAAAACTGCACGGCACTGAGAATTTTTATTTGGTGTGCAGCTTCCTTAGGACCAACAGAAAGGATTGGTAAAAAAAAATTGCCATCGGTTTTATCATAGGGTACAGTTTCGGGACTTTGAAAAAGTGCTGAGTCAGCACTTTTTAACACTGTAGGCAATGGGAAAAACATTAAAAAATCTTCTTCTCCAGATCCAGCAGGCAGAATCTTTTGATATTTGGTATGCAACATGGTAGGGTGGATCTGATTCAAGTTTGTTCAAATCGGCCCCCTGGGTTCATATTTGGGCTCAGTATAGGAGCCCGATTTCGAACTTAGTGCATTTCAGGCAAATTTCTTAAAAAATCTTCTTCTCCAGATCCAGCAGGCAGAATCTTTTGATATTTGGTATGCAACATTGTGGGGTGGATCTGATTCAAGTTTGTTCAAATTGGCCCCCTGGGTTTATATTTGGGTTCAGTATAGGAGCCCAAATTTGAACTTACTGCATTTCAGGCAAATTTCTTTGAAAATCTTCTTCTCCAGATCCAGCAGGCAGAATCTTTTGATATTTGGTATGCAACATTGTAGGGTGAATCTGATTCAAGTTTGTTCAAATCGGCTCCCTAGATTCATATTTGGGCTCACTATAGGAGCTCGAATTCGAATTTAGTGCATTTCAGGCAAATTTCTTCAAAAATCTTCTTCTCCAGATCCAGCAGGCAGAATCTTTTGATATTTGGTATGCAATGTTGCGGGGTAGATCTGATTCAAGTTTGTTCAAATCGGCCCCCTGGATACATATTTGGGCTTACTATAGAAGCCCGAATTCGAACTTAGTGCATTTCAGGCAAATTTCTTAAAAAATCTTCTTCTCCAGATCCAGCAGGCAGAATCTTTTCATATTTGGTAAGCAACATTGTGGGGTGGATCTGATTCAAGATTGTTCAAATCGGCCCCCTGGGTTCATATTTGGGCTCAGTATAGGAGCCCGATTTCGAACTTAGTGCATTTCAGGCAAATTTCTTAAAAAATCTTCTTCTCCAGATCCAGCAGGTAGAATCTTTTGATATTTGGTATGCAACATTGTAGGGTGGATCTGATTCAAGTTTGTTCAAATCGGCCCCCTGGGTTCATATTTGGGCTCAGTATAGGAGCCCGATTTCGAACTTAGTGCATTTAGGCAAATTTCTTAAAAAATCTTCTTCTCCAGATCCAGAAGGCAGAATCTTTTGATATTTGGTATGCAACATTGTGGGGTGGATCTGATTCAAGTTTGTTCAAATCGGCTTCCTAGATTCATATTTGGGCTCACTATAGAAGCTCGAATTTGAACTTAGTGCATTTCATGCAAATTTCTTAAAAAATCTTCTTCTCCAGATCCAGCAGGCAGAATCTTTTCATATTTGGTAAGCAACATTGTGGGGTGGATCTGATTCAAGTTTGTTCAAATCGGCCCCCTGGGTTTATATTTGGGCTCAGTATAGGAGCCCAAATTTGAACTTAGTGCATTTCAAGCAAATTTATTAAAAAATCTTCTTCTCCAGATCCAGCAGGCAGAATCTTTTGATATTTGGTATGCAACATTGTGGGGTGGATCTGATTCAAGTTTGTTCAAATCGGCTTCCTAGATTCATATTTGGGCTCACTATAGAAGCTCGAATTCGAACTTAGTGCATTTCAGGCAAATTTCTTAAAAAATCATCTTCTCCAGATCCAGCAGGCAGAATCTTTTGATATTTGGTATGCAACATTGCGGGGTGGATCTGATTCAAGTTTGTTCAAATCAGCCACCTGGATTCATATTTGGGCTCACTATAGAAGCTCGAATTCAAACTTAGTGCATTTCGGGCAAATTTCTTCAAAAATCTTCTTCTCCAGATCCAGCAGGCAGAATCTTTTGATATTTGGTATGCAACATTGCGGGGTGGATCTGATTCAAGTTTGTTCAAATCGGCCCCCTGGATTCATATTTGGGCTTAATATAGAAGCCCGAATTCGCACTTAGTGCATTTCAGGCAAATTTCTTCAAAAATCTTCTTCTCCAGATCCAGCAGGCAGAATCTTTTGATATTTGGTATGCAACATTGCGGGGTGGATCTGATTCAAGTTTGTTCAAATCCGCCCCCTGGATTCATATTTGGGCTTAATATAGAAGCCCGAATTCGCACTTAGTGCATTTCGGGCAAATTTATTAAAAAATCTTCTTCTCCAGATCCAGCAGGCAGAATCTTTTGATATTTGGTATGCAACATTGTGGGGTGGATCTGATTCAAGTTTGTTCAAATCGGCTTCCTAGTTTCATATTTGGGCTCACTATAGAAGCTTGAATTCGAACTTAGTGCATTTCAGGCAAATTTCTTAAAAAATCTTCTTCTCCAGATCCAGCTTCAGAATCTTTTCATATTTGGTAAGCAACATTGTGGGGTGGATCTGATTCAAGTTTGTTCAAATCGGCCCCCTGGGTTTATATTTGGGCTCCGTATAGGAGCCCAAATTTTAACTTAGTGCGTTTCAGGCATATTTCTTAAAAAATCTTCTTCTCCAGATCCAGCAGGCAGAATCTTTTGATATTTGGTATGCAACATTGTAGGGTGGATCTGATTGTGATTCATGAACGTATTTATTTGTAAAGTTGATAGAATCTTAGACAAAATTTGCAGAAAAGATCTACTATAGAAGGGGTGGTATCCAGGGTGAACCGTTTACCCAAATCTAGCAGTACTAATGCATTATTCACACAAATCTTCGTTCAAATTTTATGACCCCTCATTGGAACACACGCATTCAGCTCATTCCAACAAAGGTCATATGCCATGTTTTCGAGACAAAGGAATAAAAATTTTAGTTATTCATGAAATTTTTAGGCAACTGTTGTCTGTTATTCACATTGCTTCATGAAATTTCAGTACTTTTAGAAGTTACCTCAGTAATCAAGGGTTAATTCCCCTTAATTAAATGTCGCCTCTAAAAAACAACCACTTTGCATATCTTACCTTTTTACCAGCATAACTGCCAAAACTTGTCAGCATTCTTCGCAAAAATCGCTATTCAAATTTTAATTTTTGTCTCTTAAACATACATGTACTTATCGCTTGTAAATACCCCATTGGAATGAGCTTTTTGAGCTCATTCCAATGAGAGGTCGCACACCATGCTTTTTGAGTCAAAAAAGCAATATTTTTATACTGTACCAATGACCCAGACTTAGCTGCTGGTGCTAACTCCACAAAAACCAGGGCCAAACACAAATTTTGCCCCCCAATCCCCAAAATTTGCATCCAAAACAAAAAGAAATCATGTCCTAAAGGACCTCCATAGTACGACTCTACTGCGCATGCGCAGTGACGCAGTCGTCCCGAAATTGGCGCCAAATATCATTCTCTGTTTGGCCCTTCATCAGTCAACATCTCACTGATCTTTGTACTTGTAAATCTCAGTTTAAAGGATGCCAGACACGTAATTCTTGGAGAAAATGTGATTCTAAGGAGGATAGAAGGAGGAGAGGAAAAAAGAAGTGGCAAAAAATAATCAGGGCTGTACTTAAAATTTTTTGTTAAAATTATGTTAAGTTGCCTATTTTCGAGGCAAACGCCTCTTGTTGTCATTCTTGCTAATTGTTGCACTGCTTATTCAGTGTTTCCTCTCCCCTAACCTTCTAAAGTCCCCCCTTGCAATTCTCCCATGCTTTTGGCATATTTTTGAGAAGTTTCATTTCTAAAATTTCCCTGGGAGAGTTGCTTGGTTACAGAATGTTTTCTGTTATTTTCCCCATAGTTACGTTTTCACCCATGGGTGTATAACGTTTGTGTTCTGCATCTTCCATCTGATGTTCTGCAGATTCTCCCCTGGGAGTCTCTGTTTTGCATCAGATAGAGTGTAATTGAGGACTGATTCCGGGCCAGTTTTTTCAGTGCCTGGAGTCATGTTTTCTTCTGTGTTTACACTGTTTGTTTTCATTGGCAACAGCCTTTTTTGAGGGGGGCTGTTTGCCTTTGAGGTAGTTTATCTCATTATAAGATACATTTATATTATCCGAAAGTGTCTCATTAATTATTTTATATAATTTTAAAATTTTTGACCACACTTTGCCATCGGATCCATCGGGGCTCAACGTTACTTTTCAGCAACTTGGGCTTCTCTGAAAAAATATTTTTTCAAAATTATTTTGTTTTGCAATTGTTTTTTCATTTATTAATGGATCATGTTATTATGTATCTTTGTGTCAGGGGTTTTTGCGAGTAACTAGGACTTATTGTTGTTCCTTCACAATGAAAGGAACTTGTTCAAATTGTAATAGGAAGAAATCTTCCTCTGACTTTCATGATTATTGCATAAATTGTAGTCAGTGTTCTCGCATTAATCCCTGTCCTGTATGTGAACATTGGGATGAGAAACATTGGAAACGTGTGTCACGATATGTTGTTTCTGGAGAAAGAGCGATGCCGGCTCTTTCTCCACAAGGTCACTCTACTCTCTCAGTTTCTATTTCAGAGGAACCAGAACAGGGTGATGTTTCCATGTTATCTTCTTCAAGTGTGCGTCCGTCGTCACAATTAAATACAGAGCTAGCGGCAAAAGTGCTCATGGAGATTAGACAAATGTCGTCCGCTAGCTCGCCCGGTGTAGCGTCCATTCACCGAATGGTTCGGCAGCCGGGTTCGTCCGATGCGATCCAAGAGGAAATTTTGGGTGATGCGAGCACTATAAAAATAATAGATGCACACCCAGTGACGGCGGATAGTGAACGAGAACGGAGGAAGCCTTTTAGTCCGGTTCCTAGCTCGTCCAGGTCCAGCCGGGCCGCGAGCGAGAGAGGCCCCTCTCTCGTACAACAACATCTGGGACCAGATGTTGTGGTACAAAATGTGTCTTTAGCGGAGCATACGTCCGTCGCTCGGGACGCTCCGTTGTATAAGCAGTCCGCAGAGACTGTTAAGGCTTCCTCTTCTCGCCGGCGCACACGACCGCACCTTGGCTCCGATATCTTGCCAGCTTCGCCGATGAAGGATTATTCGGCGACCAGGTCACACCATCCGGCAGCCAGGGATTCGAGACCGATGGACTCCGGACGTTCGCATAGGAAAAGTATGCGGGAGCCATCTGATGCGGAGCTGCCCTCGGCAAAGCAGCGAAAGACCGCTCCTCCGCAGGTCTCGACGTCGGACATTCTAGTGCAGATAGCACAGCTTATCGCAGCATCCCAGCAGCCGACAGAGACGGTGTCGGATCGAGAATTATCCGACGGCGCTGGGTCGGTACGCTCCGCCGAAGCATCGGGGGCGGACGACCGGGAACATCGGGAGGTCCGACCGGATGGTGAAAGGGATACGGATGAATTGGAGCTATCCCTTTCGGAACAACACAAAGCTGCCGTAGACTTCATCCGGCACTTTCTTCCTCAAGTTGTTCCGTCGGGCCAGACTGCTGCGCTTCCGGACAGGAGAATTATAGCGTCATTGGACTCTGATTTTTTCGAGCGGTTCAGGGACATCGCTCCCGAGTTTCCGTCGCAGTCCAATAATGTTGCAAGAACATTTGAATTATTGAACGACGCTATTTTTAAACTTGCTTCCAGGACAGGGAAAGCAGGCTTCTTGTCCGCAAATACTCTCAACCTGCCTTTCATTAATGCAAGGAATAAATTCGACACGGCAGGTCAGGGTATACCGAGAGTTCCTCTGCGTATGGACGACGAGGCGGAAGACTTAGAGCTATCATTACCGTCGTCAGCTTCTATTCCAACCGCAGTGTTGGAAACAGCTATTGCGTCTAACAGAGCCAATTTAGATGCCTTATCTTACACAGATCACCTTACGAAGGCGTTATCACTGCGTCTTCAAGGGGAAGAGTTTCAGGATATACAATCCTCCTTAAGACTTCTTTCAAGGGCAGTAGCTTATTCCACGTGTAACTCCGCCCTTTCAGTGGCAAATCTGGAGTTGGTTAGACGTGACGCAGCCCTGTCTACATCCACACTAGTGGATTCTAAGGTGAAGAACTCTCTTAGAGTCGCTTCGGTCTCAGGAGATCTTCTCTTTGACGGCAAGCTTTCCGCTATTTATGATAATATTAAAAAGAAAGCTAGTGATTCTCTGTTGTTTAGATCCGCTCCTAAAAGGTCGGATTCAGCAGTCACGAATAAGGCGGGCACTTCTGGGTCTTATCCGCCCAAGAGAGGTTCCTATAGAGGTTCCGGTGCGTCCTCTAGCTCTTATTCGAGAGACCGTCAGGATAGCGACTCTCGTTCGGGACGTCCTTCAGGCCGGGACAATCGGTCGGACGCCCCGAGGTCGACGAGGCGAGGTGCGGGTCGTGGAAGACGTGGTTTCTCCTACCGCAGGCCTCGCAGATCCAGGAGGTGATGGCTCAAACCTCTATCGCGTTCCGGTTGGCGGAAGGTTGTCGAGTTTTTCTCAAGAGTGGGCGTCGATTACGGACGATCCGTGGGTGAGAGGAGTGACTTCGGAAGGTCTAAAGATATCCTTCAAACGAAAGCCTCCATTAACTCGAAGTCCAAAGTGGACTCATCTTCCGTCAAACCCTCAGAAAAGAGACGCTCTGCTATCAGAGGTGCAGTCTCTTTTAATGAAGAACGCGGTAGAGGTCGTAGAAAACCAGGAATCGCTGGGATTCTACAGCCATCTGTTTCTGGTTCCGAAACCAGACGGCTCGTTCCGTCCAGTCATAGATTTGAGCTGGATAAACAAGCTGATCATCGCTCCGAAGTTTTATATGGAGACGATTCGATCGGTCAGAGCGAGTATTCGGGTGAACGATTATGCAACGAGCATAGATCTCAAAGATGCGTACTTTCACGTCATGGTACATCCGACATTCCGAAAGTATCTACGCTTCGCAGTCCTAGGAGTGGTGTATCAGTTCCGGGCCATGTGCTTCGGATTGAATCTAGCACCCTGGGCTTTCACTCGGGTAATGAACTCGGTAATGATTTACTTCCGAGCTCATTCGTCTGCGGTAACGTCGGCCTACCTGGACGACATTCTTCAGAGGTACGGCAACGAGTTAACGCTTCAGAACGATGTTCAGAATCTTCTTCTATTGCTCCGACGTCTCGGTTTCATAGTAAACGAGGAGAAGTCGGATCTGGTGCCGTCCAAGTCATTCACTCATCTGGGAATGAGCTTCGAGACGCACAACAATCTCGTTCGTCTGCCGTTAACCAGAGCGAAATTAGTCAGTTGTTACGCTCGCTATTGTCTAAATACAGACAAAGTCACAGCGAGAGAATTTATGAGACTGATAGGTCTGTGCGGAGCCGCTGCGGATCTCATTCCGATGGGACGGCTACGCACACGGCCTCTTCAAATTTTCTTGACTCAGAATTGGAGTGTGAAAATTCATTCGCTCGATGTAGACGTTCTCTTGTCAGATCAAGTGAAACAAGAGATTCAGACTTGGGCAAACATTCAGTGGTTAACTCAAGGAGTTCCGCTGCAGTTGCCGGATCCGAGTTTTACCATTATGACGGATGCCAGTCAAACAGGTTGGGGTGCATCATTAATCCCAACGGATTCGAGATGCCAGGGTCTTTGGGATCCGCAATTCCTGTGCAAGCACATAAACATCAAGGAAATGATGTCAATTTGGCTTGCGTTACGTCACTGGATGGACATTATTCACGATGCTCATGTCCAAATCCTATCCGACAATACGACAGTAGTGGCGTATATACGGAATCAGGGAGGCACTCATTCAGTTCCGTTGTTCAATCTAACGGAAAGAATCCTTCTGTTTGCGTTGGAACATCACGTTCTTCTTTCGGTCCGTCACATACCGGGTCGTCTGAATGTGCTAGCAGACTCCCTTTCTCGAAAGGGTCGCTTTTTGCCGTCGGAGTGGACTCTCAACAAACAAGTATTCAATCAGATTTGCTACCAATGGGAACGGCCAATGATAGACTTATTTGCGACACATCTCAACAATCAGTTGCAGACGTATGTGTCCCCGTGTCCGGATCCAAGAGCATTTGCTGTAGACGCTCTATCGATCCCTTGGGACGGAATGATAGGATATGCGTATCCTCCAGCGCCGTTAATTCAACAAGTATTGCTAAAGATAAAACAATCTCAATGCAAGATTCTGTTGGTAGCATCTCTGTCGCCACAGAGACCGTGGATAAATCTACTCAGGTGTCTGTTGTGGGACCTACCGCGGAAGCTCCCTCCACGTGAGGATCTTCTTTGGCAGGGGAAATCGCGCCAACTGCATCACAACCCGCAAGGTCTCAACCTTCACGTTTTTCCGTTGTGCGGTCCTTCTTGCATGGCAAGCACTTTACAGGACGAGCAGTGGACGCGATTTCTAACTGTAGGAGGACCTCCTCTTCGCTAAACTATGCGGCTAAGTGGAAGGTTTTCCGTCGTTGGTGTAGGGATCATTCTGTTGATATATTTGATCCCTCTATACCAGACATTGCTAACTTTCTAGTATACTTGTTTGACGAAATCAAACTGCAACCGGTTACTATAAAGGGTTATAGATCTATGTTATCTGATACCTATGCACATCATGATAGTTTACAAATTGGATCTAATGTCTCTTTATCGAAATTGGTTAGAAACTTTTCGATAAATAGACCCAGAACTCTTAGATTAATTCCTAAGTGGAATTTAGCTTGGGTTCTCCTTAAATTGAAGGAAAAGCCATTTGAACCTCTTGGGACAGTAGATTTCAAATTCTTATCTTATAAGACAGCTTTTCTCTTAGCTTTCTCTTCTGCCAGAAGAGTCAGTGAGCTTCATGCACTATCGGTGGATGATTCTCATTATCGTAGTGTTGGGAACACTATCACCTTCACTACTAACGTCGGTTTTTTAGCTAAGAATCAGGCTCCTAATAAATATCCGGAACCTATTGTTATTAAGGCTCTTCCGTCTTCAGACGGGCGTAGGCCTTTACTCTGTCCTGTTAGAGCACTACGTATCTATAAACAGAGATCTCAGTTCATCAGAAAGGGACGGAAACGTTTCTTTCTGTCTTTGATGCCTAATAGAAAGGACATTTCAGTCCATTCTATTGCTAGATGGATTCAGTTAACTATCCGTACTGCGTATGAAGATTTATCTTCTTCTCAGCAGTCTGTGCTTAAGATTTCTGCTCATGAAGTAAGAGCTCTTTCTACTTCCTGGGCTTATGCTAATAGTGTTGCTATTACAGATTTAAAGAAGGCTGCTTATTGGTCTCAGCCATCCACATTTACTAATTTTTATCTCAGAAATATTGAGTCCATTTCTGGAGACCTGCATTGTTTAGGTCCGTTATCTGTTGCTCAGAATGTCGTCCACTAAACAGTTGCAACTATAGTTATGCAGGCTTTCTGTTCCGGCAGTGACTCCGTCCGGCTGCCCTCTTCGCTCTGGGCTATTTGACCCAGGGCAAGGGGAAGGGGGGGGGCGGGTGTTCCCTTAGGTCACCTGCTTTATAGTGAAAAGCAAGGGAATGCCTCCTCCAAGACAGTATTTCTGAGTCGCTTCCGGGATGGTTTTAAAGTGTAATATTAATGTTTAATTTCATTCATGTCTTATTTTTAAAGTGTAGCTCGGTGTGAAGCATTTGTATATGTCAAGTGTCAAACGGGCTTTAATATACAATACTCGGACACTTTTAAATGATTATAAAGAGTCTCAATTCTCTGGACTACTTTATTTATTGGCTTGTTTTAAAAATAATTAGTATAAAGGTTATACTGGATGTTAATAGAGAACATGAATGTTATTGTGCTCAATTATTAAGGGTAGTGTATCTTTCTAATTTAAATATTAAATAAGAAAGATACATGTAAAGCCTAATACTCCTTTTCTCCTTAAGGGGTTACCTCTTTATTTTATAATTGAGCTTATTGGATTTTCCTCTATGTCCTAGGCCCTCCAGCCTGTTTACTATTCAGCTAAGTCTGGGTCATTGGTACAGTATAAAAATGTTAAAAAATTTATAGTAATTTATATATTTTTTATACTTACCAATGACCCAGACGGGGATGGCCCTCCCTGAGTTGGGAACTCTTGCCTCCCCGCTGAGTACATAGCGCTGACCAGGCACTGCCAGTAAGAATGATATTTGGCGCCAATTTCGGGACGACTGCGTCACTGCGCATGCGCAGTAGAGTCGTACTATGGAGGTCCTTTAGGACATGATTTCTTTTTGTTTTGGATGCAAATTTTGGGGATTGGGGGGCAAAATTTGTGTTTGGCCCTGGTTTTTGTGGAGTTAGCACCAGCAGCTAAGTCTGGGTCATTGGTAAGTATAAAAAATATATAAATTACTATAAATTTTTTAACTTTTTTAGTTATTCCAGAATTTCGTACATAAAACACAGCTTTATGACTTCACATTAAAATGAGCTCTCTAAGCTTGTTCCAATCAACATTCACGCACTATGTCTTTCACACAAAAAATAAAATTTTCCATTTATTCAGGAATTTTGTTTGCAAGAACACTCTTACCCCCCCCCCCCCCCCCCCCCCACACACACACACACAAACACACACACACACACACAAACACAGACACACACATCTAAAAGTTCGTCAGCAAAAAAACAGTTACTTCAATTTTTAAATGCATTATAGGAACAACTTGCCTAATCAAATTTAAATACTTTTGCATCATTCTGTATCTAGAACAAACCATTTACCATATCTTTACGCAAAATTCTCCAGCATCATTCACAAAAAAACACCATTATTTATATATTCACATTTCTGTCTCAAAAATATACCTGATCTTTCCATACCCCTATTGGAATAAGCTGTTTGAGCTTGTTCCAATGATGATAAAAAAAAATAAAATTTGTGAAAATTTTTGTTTTCTTGCATGCAAATATATACATGTAGCACATGGAAGATATCCACAGTTGGGGAGAGATGTCCAAGGCTACCTCTTCACATTCCTTGTTTGTGCTTCATGCTAAACCAGTTTGTCTGCAGAGATAAATTTGCTTTATTAAAAATCATTGGAGATTGGCCACACACCAATGATTTTAAATAAAACTAATTTTAGGTAACAAATGTTGAACTTCAAACAAAATCTATCACTCAACCAGTTAATGTTGATGAGGCATGACATGGTGAAGGTGACCTAAAATACTTCTTAGAGTCACTTTGTCAGGTGAGCGATTAAGGCCACGTGGGGCCTCTTGTTTTTTATATCCACTGGTCAGAATCTTTGGATATTTGGTATAAGCTTTTCTTAGGAGGAGCAGATGCAACTTGTTGAAATCAATTCTCTGGGTTGATATTTAGGCTACCATGTCAGGTGAGCGCCCTCAGGCCCCTTGGGTCCTCTTGTTTCTATTCAGCTAAGTTTGCGTCATTGGTACAGTATAAAAATATGAAAAAATTTATGGTAATTTATATATTTTTTATACTTACCAATGACCCAGACGGGGATGGCCCTCCCATGAGTTGGGAACATTTACCAGGCACTGGTTGTAAGAATGAGGATTTGGCACCAATTTCGGTACTTCCTTGACACTGCGCATGCACAGTGGACAAAAGTATGGAGGATCATATGGACATTGAAGTTTTTGATTTGGATGCAAATTTTGGTTGATTGGTGGGGAGGGGGGGGGGGTGCAAAATTTGTGTTTGGCCCTGAATAATTTAGAGTTAGCACCAGCTGAGTCTGGGTCATTGGTAAGTATAAAAAATATATAAATTACTATAAATTTTTTCATTTTTATGATCGTTAATGGCCAGTTGTTGAAATTTAATTTTTGATCAATGAACTCATAGTTGAGTGCAAAATTCGAGAGATAGATTGTACAGTGGAAGCAGACAAAGAATTTTGACTGGATCATGCTGATGACGCGATTCATTCCATATTCTCTATCCATTGTTGTAATCATATCCTGGTAGGTTAAAAGCCTTCATTGGAATGAGCTTGACAGTATTGTTTCAATTGGCAGTGGTTAGATTTATTGAGAATTAAACCCTTTACCTAACAAATTGGTAACATCTGCCCTGTAATATACAAATTAAGCAGTTGATAAAAAAATTATTTTTAAAAAAATATCAACAAAACCATATCATATGACCCCCTCACTGGAACAAGCTCACCAAGCCTGTTCCCAGAGCATGGCGGCTCAGTGGTAGACTGTTGGACTTCTGTGCTAGAGATCCAGAGTTCGATCCCCATCCGAGATGACCCACGTTGTGTCCTTGGGCAAGGCACTTTATCCATGGGAGCATGATGACGCTTTGTACTAAGGCATACTGCACGTCGATGGTGCACATGTATTAAGCCACTGTAATCCTGCTTGAACGGAGGAGCTTGAGCACAGTTAGAATGTTGAGCTGATAGTTGCTCGTCGATGCTCGGTGGTTCTCTCCGGGTACTCCGGCTTCCTCCACCCGTAAAACTGTCACGGTCACGATTAGCCATTGTGCATAAGTATGTGACCTTGAACACTAATAAATAAATATAAAAATATCCAGCCTGTTCCAATAAGTGGTGACATGATATGGTTTCATAGAAATTTTTTTTAAAAATTGAAAAACTAATATTTAAAATAAAAAAATTTCATATTGTATGCATTGGGTAAGGGGATAAAAAAAAGTGGAAAAATAATATTTCAGGGACAATTTTTTGTGATTTAGCTTGATATCTAAAGAAGTATTTTTATAAATCTAAAGCAGTACAGTGGAAGAATGTTAATTTCGATAGCCATTTTGCCAATGAAAATTATTCATTTAACAGGAGTATTCATTTAACAGGGCTATTCAGTTAAGAGATATCCAGTTAAGTGGGCTCCACTGTATTAATGATAGTTGTTTGAGCAGTTGCTGTTATTAATTTCTTATCAACCTACCTCAATTGTTTACTACAGGCTTGCACTACAGTGGAAGAACCTAACTCGGATAAAATACTCACTATTTTAATCTTTCCCAAGATTTGGGAAAGAAAAGTGGTGTAAAAACACCACGAAAAAATAAGCCAAAACTGGGTCGAGCGCCATCGGCGCACACCCAGTATGGGACGCTCTTCCATAGTACAATTCCACGACTTCCGTAAAACAGTGCACAATGCATCAATTCGTCATTCTTTTTTTAACCGAGGCACGAGCAGGATGTGTCTCCGCCATATGCATTATGAAACAGTGATAATTCAACTCGTGGATAATGGTTTTCCTGTGACTGGAATTATGGATCTGAAGATCATATAATAACAGGACTGTGTTTTATATATTCTCGTTAATATTTTCAACCACATTCTCATTGTATATTATTTACTATTCCGTTTTCGCGAATGTTTTGTTTTCGACATCACGTGATTCGACAATGAATTTTTTTGGTTGAATGAATTAATTTTGGAGTAGACTGTCTGGACAGGATTTCTTCACTCTGTTGAGGGCTGAATTTCTGTTTTTTTCGGTCCCTGTCGACCGTCTGGGTTCTGTCATGTACCCACCGGTTTAATTTTCTGCCACCTTCTCTCATAGTTGAGGGTGTTCTTCTACTTTCTGTTTCTGTTGAGTTCACCTTTTTTCTTCTACTGCTCTCACCTCTGTTATTTCCAGTTCGGTTCCTTTAGGGCAATTCCTTTTGCCCTCGCCTTGGTGCGTTCTTGTGGCCATTTCTTCAGCACCCGCGGGTGGTGTGGAACGCTGTCGTTTCGGGAGCCTCCCGACTCGACCACGTCTGTTGTGAGTTTGCCCCCCTCCGTGGGGGATGTGCAGCTCCTCCCGCTCCTGCGGGGGTGGGGAACGCTATCATTTCGGGGTCGCCCGATTCAGCCACGTCTGGTGAGAATTGCTCCCACGTCTGGTGTGAGTTTACCCCCTCCATGGGGGATGTGCAGCTCCTCCCGCCCCACCTTGGTGCGTTCCCGTGGCCATTTCTTCCGCACCCGCGGGTGGTGTGGAACACTGTCGTTTCGGGGCCCCCCGACTCGACCACGTCTGGTGTGAGTTTGACCCCTCCGTGGGGGATGTGCAGCTACTCCTGCTCCCGTGGGGGGTGGGGAACGCTATCCTTTCAGGGTCGCCTGATTCAACCATGTCTGGTGAGAATTGCTCCCCCTCTGTGGGGGATGTGCAGCTCCTCCCGCACCAGCGGGGTGTGGGGAACGCTGTCGTTTCGAGGCTTCCCGACTCGACCATGTCTGGTGAGAGTTATTCCTCTTCCGTGGGGAATGTGCAGTTTTTTTACCGTGGTGGATACTGTGGGAGCTGTTGGATTTCTGGTGAAGAGATGCCTGGTTCCGGGACTATGCGCCCTCTCCAGTTGACATCTGAGGCTGTCACTAGGGTTGTGAATCCTCCTTTGGAGGCCGAGCTTGGTGCTCTCTCCGCTTTTCCGCCAGTTCCCATCTGCTGCTACTGCTGTTCCGTCTACAACGTCATTGGGCACTGTTTTTAGCCGGCCTCGGCTTATCCCTGCCAGGGTCTGCAGGGATGTCTGTAGTGTGGTTATGGGGTATCGGCCTCAGCCTTCCCTGACTTCAACTCGGCGAAGTTGGATGGGGTTGCCGACTGAACCCCCTACTGTGTCCTCTCAGCCATTGAGCACAGTAGTTTTATACCTGCAGTGGTCTGCTGCGGTGTCTGGTTGTGTAGATGTGGGGGTATCAGCCTCAGCCTTCCCTGACTTCAACTCGGCGAAGTTGGAAGTGGCTACAGGCCGGACCCTCTACTGTGGTCTCTGCGCCGTTGTGCACCACAGTTGTCATTGGATTTGGATGTTCTTAGTGAGAAACTATGAACTCCGTGGCATTTCCGTCCACTCATTCTGGCCGACGACCAGTTTTGGGGGACCAACGTCTTTTGTGCAGCCTGGACCTTCTGCTCTGCAGAGGTCCGCGGTGACTCTCATGAGTTCCAGCTATGTTGATCCTCGGGGTGTGTCACACCCCTATACACGTCTGCCTTCAGACGTATCGGCTGCCGCCTGTCGTCCCACGTCGGGTGTTTTGGAGGATCATGACCCTTCGCTGGTTAAGAGGGTCAGAGGTGAAGCCACTTTGTCGGTTCGTTCCCCTGTCCAACCGGCCAGTACGGGCAGTGAGCTTAGGGAGGCCCTTTCCTTACTCACTCAGGTTTTGTCAAAGAGCCTTCCTGTTGCTTCCAGCGAGGCAGCGAGTGGTTTCCAGGCGCCCCCTATGGCGCCGCCTCCCGGGATTGGAAACAGTCCACTTTCTGATCCCTCTGGTGTTCCGACACCATGGGAGGCGTCGGCTGGTTTGCCCACGATGGGCTATGTGTCTTCCGACTCAGGGTAAGAGTCAGGGTAAGAGTCAGACATGCTTCATGTCGAGAGCCAGCAGTCTTCTGACTTGGGGGCAGCTCTTGATTTCATGTTTGGGTTCCTTCCGGATCTCAAACCATCTAACCAGTCAACAGTGTCAGCCAGGCCGCGATCATCGGTCGCGCGCCAACAGCCTATGGAGCAACCCGCTTCTGGGCGTCTTTGACCGTGCCATTCGGTACAGTTGGTTGAAGCATTTTCAGCCTTGGACTCTAAGCTAAGTTCCAAGGCTATGAAGGCTCCATTCTTCACCAGGGTTGACACCTTTTTGCCTCCAGCGTGTTATCGTTCCTACGATTCCGCCAAACCGTCGGTCTACCAGACTTTGACGGTTTTAGATCAGGACTCCACTTCCCCTCGGGCTTTCCAAGTCCAAGTCTGCTGTCATTCCGATGACGACTCTGGAGTCCACATTGGGCTTATCGAGAGAGATGCTTGGTATGCTTTCTCTCTCCGATCACGTCGTCTCAGCTTTAGCTGCTTATCTGCCCCCAGATAAGTTTGACGAGGTACAGGCTCCTTTGCATGTGCCGTCCAAGGCGCTCATGCATCTTACTCACACGCTTGCCTGTAACACGGCTACTCTGGAATTAGTTTGAAGGGACTCTGTGCTGGACACAGGCCGATCCCTTCCTGAGGAGCAGTGTGCGACTCTTCGATCTGCTTCTTTGGCAGGTCCGCAACTTTTCCATGGTTCTGTGTTGACGGTCTGGGATGACGTCCTATGTCATTCCAAAGATCAGCTGCTGTTTCTTCAGCTTGATCAGCCTTCTAGGGTAGGCACGGGCCGTTCCAAGCCTAACAAGTACCCTCTGCTTCCTCTGCGAAGCAAAGGGGCTGATCCTTCTGCCTCCGCTTCTTCTTCTTACTCAAGGGGTAAGGGTAAGCGTCGGTAGTCTTGAGGGAAGTCCCAGGATTCTTCATTCAGTAGAGGAGGTGTTTTCTCCTCTCGCGAGCCTCGTCGAAATGAAGGTCCTCACCTCGACCCGTCCCAGGTTGGAGGAAGGATGGCAGAGTTCGCAGACCGTTGGGCCACCATCACATCTGATCCTTGGGTGTTAGATGTTGTTTGGTCCGGAATGCGAATATCCTTCCGAAGGCTCCCCACTCTGTCCAGGGTGCCTCTTCCAACTGCAGTTCCTTCAGACATTTTACGTCGGGAACTTTTGTCCACGGAGATAGACAATCTCCTGACAAAGGGGGCAATTGAGGTCATCAAGAACATTAGGTCAGTGGGTTTCTATTCCCGCCAGTTCTTGGTGCCGAAGAAGGACGGCCGACTCCGACCGGTTATCAATCTGGGTTTCCTGAACCAGTCTATCATTGCTCCCAAGTTCAGCATGGAGACTTTCAGGTCGGTCCTCCGTTCACCAGGGAGTTTTCGCTTCCAGCTTCGACCTGCGAGACGCTTACTTTCACGTTCCGATTCATTGGGCGTTACGGAAGTATCTCAGGTTCGTTTTTCTGGGGCGAGTTTACCAGTTCAAGGCCATGCCTTTCAGCCTCAACCTGGTCCCTTGGGCCTTCACCAGACTGATGTCACATGTGATAGCTTTCCATCGCACACAGTCCAGGGTGACTACTTCGGCATATCTGGACAATATCCTTCAGGGGCATTCCAATGCTGCCTTACTCACGTCGCTAGTTTTCAGAGTCAACGAGGAGAAGTCGGACCTGGTCCCTTCTCAGTCGTTTTATCATCTGGGGATGGCTTTCTGCACACAATTCAATTTGGTGGCGGTTCCCCAGGCCAAGGCTGTGATTCTCTCAGCTTTTACTATGACTCTATCCCTGTTCACTTCCGCGACGGCTCGGAGTATTCTCCGGTTATGCGGTCTCTGCTGTTCGGTGACGGATCACATTCCTCTAGATCGGCTGCGTGTCTGCCATCTCCAACACTTTCTGCTCAGTCATTGGAGGCCGAATGTCGATTTTCTGGATCTGGTGCTTCAGTTTCCAGAATATCTTTATCCTCACCTTCTCCTCTGGGCGGATGTCCAGTGGCTTTCGCAGGGTATTCCGTTGGACTTACCCACGTCCGATCGCGTTCTGATGGCAGATGCCTGCGATCTCGGATGGGGTGCGACGTTGGATCCTCGAGGTCTTTCCATTCACGAGTTGTGGGACCAGGATCATGCAGCTCTACACATCAACCAGAAGGAGCTTTTTGCTCTTCTGAGTTTCAGGCAGTGGATCCCTCACCTGTCAAATCGCCAGGTCCTTCTGTTGTCCGATCATTCGATGGTGGTTGCTTACATTCGGAATCGGGGCGGCACGCACTCTGTTCCAATGTACGAATTGGCTCGGGATCTTCTACTGCTCGCTCAGGATGTCCACGCCGGGGTGGCTGTTCGTCACATTCCCGGTCATCTGAACGTCCTAGCCGACTCCCTGTCCCATCGGGCAGGGTCATTTCCACCAGGTGGATGCTCCACATGGCGGGTTCCATCGCTCCCTTGCGACTCGTTGGAACCATCCGGTGGACACTTTTGTGTCCCCATGTCCAGATGCTCTGGCTTTCGCCGTGGGCGCTCTGGCCCTCCTTTGGGATGGTCTTGTCGGCTACGCCTTCCTGCCGGTTCCGATTCCGCCTCAGGTTCTCGCCCAGATATGAACCTGCAGTCGTCGAATCCTTTCGATCACACCCGTCGCCTCGGTGGGTGTGGATCAATCTGCTCCGCTCTCTGTTAGCGGCGGTTCCTGGCATGTCTCCCTCTACCTCGCGACTTTCTTTGCCAAAGTCGCCCGAGGAGGTTTTACGTTGACCCGACTCCATTATGCCTTCGCACATGTCTTTTATCGGGTCCTGTCTCCTCCGTAGTGGTTTTCGAGACACGCAGTGGAGTTGCTTTTCTTCAAGGAGGCACTCACTCCACTGGTTTAGCCTCTCTGGCTAAGTGGAAGGTTATTCTGTCGATGGTGTGCGATCACTCTGTTGCTTCTGTCACTCCTTCGATCACACCGCTTGCAGAGTTTCTGGTATATGTTTGTTTCTGGGGGTCTCCAGCAATGGGTCCATGTCCATGCTTCGGAGACATTTTTTCATATGTGATACCGCATTGTTTCGACCCTCATCCTTGCCTCTCCAAGCTTGTTCAGCTCTTTTCCTTGAAAAGGCCTAGGACTTTGCAGTTTCCTCCAAGATGGTCACTTTCTTGGGTGCTGCTCTGCTTGGGGGTGGGGGGCGTTCACGCCTTTATCCTGGATGAATATACGTTCTCTCACATGCCAGATCTCTCCTGCATCCATTTCTTGATGGATTTGTCTTGCTATTCGTGCAGCTTCCGCTTGTCTAGCTACTGGTGATTGTTTTACCAATTGTTTTTTTTCTGCCATGAGGTGCGTGCATTGTCTTCCTCTTTTAATAACTCTGTCATGTTGTCGGATGACGGATGTTATTCTGGCTGCCTTCTGGAGAAATGCTACTTTCTCCTTTTATCTGCGACAGTTGCAGGAGCCGACTGAGAACCTTGGGGCTCTCTTTCTTCAGCTCAGGCTGTTGTCTATCCCAGCCTTTCAGCTTTTTCAGGGTCAGTTCCAGCTTTGTGCTGTTACTGCCCTTTCTGTATGTGCGTCGCACTTCACCATACGCCTCATCTTTCATTGTCTTTTCTAATGTTTGTGATGCTATGGTTTGATAGGCCTAGGGATCTCTTCCTCTGTCCACGGTCCCAGTGCTATTGAGTTATGTGTGGGTTGGTTATGTGATTCCCTCCAGACTTTTGTCTATTCAGCCTGTAGTAAACAATTGAGGTAGGTTGATAAGAAATATAAATTTTATAGTAAATTTCCTTTCTTATTATACCAACCGAAATTGTTTACATGGAGGCCCTCCCGTCTTCTTATTCGGGTAAGAATCCTTCCTCCCCGCTGATCACATAACTCCTGTGTTGTTCGGAATCAAAAGAATGATGAATTGACGCATTGCGCACTGTTTTACGGAAGTCGTGGATTTGTACTATGGAAGAGCGTCCCATACTGGGTGTGCGCCGATGGCGCTCGACCCAGTTTTGGCTTATTTTTTCATGGTGTTTTTACACCACTTTTCTTTCCCAAATCTTGGAAAAGATTAAAATAGAGAATATTTTATCCGAGTTAGGTTCTTCCACTGTAGTGCAAGCTTGTTGTAAATAATTTCGGTAGGTATAATAAGAAAGGAAATTTACCATAAAATTTATATTTTCAGTAGACATTGAATAAGCCTTTTTTTTGTTCTTTTTTTAGGATCTGGAGGAGGAAGAGAGATCACACTTTTTCTCAAAAACATTAAAATCCATGGTTAAACTTGCATTACAGTTACCAAACCTGTGCACCCAGGTAAATTTAAATCATGTTTTTGAATCCCAGGTGTCGGAATACAGTATAACTCTGTCCGTTGAATACCAACTTTTCCAAATAAAATGGGCAATATAATACAGCAATGAATAGGAATTCTCAATCAGTTAGAATTTGGGTAATTCTCAGTGAGGTTTTTCCCCTTTTAAAATTATACAAGCTTCCTGATTGGTCAGTAACCAATTCATCTAGTATGGTACATTTAACTCCAACTGAGTGTACAAAGTTCAGCGGGGTGTAAGAGAATATCATGTGACAGCTAAAAATGGTGTAGAGACATTCTGTGGTACACTTTGTCGATTTCCCTTTCACCCATCAACTGAAACATTTTCGTCATTAATAATAAACATTCAGATTCAGAAACAAAATGAGAACAATATTGTTTCATGAGAACATTCCAAAAACTTGAAATAAAACATGTCTACTTTCCCCCAATGTCCGTTTTTACTGTCGAGAAGAGGGATTCTGCTGTGGTGTTTCTACACTACAGATTCATTGTGATTTCAAGAAACATGCAACCTATATCTCGTTATATGAATGGTTTCTTCAGTGAAACTTATTAAAGCACTTTTACAAGTTTGAATATAGTGTCCATGATTCTCCAAGACACACAACACACCCCTGTACCTAATTATTTATTTATTTATTTATTGATGTTTTAAGGTCATATATTTATGCACAATGGCTAAGCATGACCGTGACAGTTTTATGGGTGGAGGAAGCCGGAGTACCCGGAGAGAACCACCGAGCAACGACGAGCAGCTGCCAGCTCCCCAACATCGTAACTCCGCACTGCAGCACAGGCAGGGTTAGATTGGTTGAAGACATGCGCACCATCGACGTGCAGTACGCCTTAGTACATGGCGTCATCGTGCCCCCACGCGGGCAATGGGGATGAAGTGTCTTGCCCAAGGACACAACGCGGTTGCCGCAGCCGGGCCTGTACCTAATAAAACACTTATAAAGTCAACTTATGTCGCACAATAATAATGAAGTGTAATTTCCCAATGTCCTTAAATTGAAGTCTTCCAAATGTTTGAGTTCAATTGAAGGGAAACGGGGGGTCAGATTCAAGTTTGGTCAAATCAGACCCAAAGGTTAATATTTAGGCTCCCTATGGTAGCCCAAATTTTAACTTAGTGCAATATGAAGAAATTTCTTTAAATTTCTTTTCTTCAGATCCAACAGTCAGAATACTTTCATATTTGTACACATCATCTCTGGGGAAGTCAGATTCAACTTTGTTCAAATCGAGAACCTGGGTTAATATTTGGGCTCCCTATGGGAGCTGGAATTGGCCATGTTGCTGAAGAATTAAAAATTTTGTATTCAGTACCCTCTAGAGGTGTGTAACTAAGATTAATCCACATAGGTTGTATCAAGGGGCATCATAGGGGAGCTCTACATTTTACATTATGATCAACTGAAGAAAAGGCATGATTCTTGGATTATTTTTGTCACTCCTGAGGGACTCAAGGATTGACAGTGTATCCTATGGAGATGGATTGCACAATTTGGACTCTGTTTATATTGTATTCTGTTCAAGGTGAGCACTTCAGGCCCCGTGGGGCCTCTTGCTTATGTAAACTTGTGGAGCAAACTACTTCCACAGTTTTAGCCGAATTTTCATGAAACTTCACAAAAATAATCAACATGATGAAGGGAAGTGCGTGACATAATTTGTTTCCCACTCGGTTTCAAGATGGCTGACTGGCGGCCAAATTGGATTTGTTTTTTACTTTTTCAGTCACCCACACTAGGTGGTATGCCATAGTGGGGGTATAGTGGGCAATAGACCATCTCCAGTTATGCCAGGTAGAGGAGATTAAAAACTTCCACCTCATCAGAATTAAAAAGAAATCTAACAGATAGAATGCTTACCTCATTTTCTCTTTATGTTACTTGTAGTAACCATTTTTGTCCTGAATGTAGTAATCATACTGAAAAGTAATGACAGATTGCAATGATGGTAGAGTTCGGAGGACTGAGTTCAGTGACCTGAAGTGGAGTTTTTCCTGTATTTCATGAGCACCACAGGTATGCATGAAATACAGAAAAAAACACCACCAAGGGTCATTGATTTCTGTCCTCTGTACTTTACCTGAGTTATGCTCTGCATTTATTTCATGATTAAACATGAATTAAGTGAACAAAGCTGGTTTTTTAAAGAAAAACTTCACCTTCAGTGGTCTGATAGCTTTCTTCCTTGACACTGTCAAAGCATTTCATTCACTTTATAACATCACTCAAGACTTGTAATGGCCAATCACATTCATTCTTACATGATGTTCTTACACATAATCTGAATTCCACATGTGGTGTAGGTAGCACATCTCCTGATGTCTCTATTGTAATAATCGCATAACGTTGCATGTGTACAGCAAGCTTTGTATAATGAGATGTGCCTCAAAATCACATAACACAGTAGATCATGGTGTTGTCCCACGACACTGTTTTACCATGATACTGTGATGGACAGTGGGGCCTTCTCAGAAGGGCTTATTTCTAGGTTGAGGACAAACTTTTATGCACATTGGGTTTTTTTACCAAAATGTTGGTTAACATAGGTATGTTTTAGTATATTATTTTGAAGACAGAAACTGCTGTGAATATTACCTTAATCTTAGAATGGGGATAGCAGAAAGAGAGCCTCTGTGACTATATGGTCTTCCTGCAGTACAATACAGTTAATTATGTTTCAATATCTATACACCATTATTACTCAAGTTTTGACGAAGTCAAACTGACTTATAGTTTGATGAATGGCGGGTGGACGGCATGTGGGCGGGCGGACATAAACAATTGGTTTCCAGATGATAACTTGATAATGGTTCGACCCACGTTCTTGAAACTTCGTAGGTAGGTTGGCATCGGTGAGAGGAAGAACCCTATATATTTTGGACTTGCTAGGTCAATGGTCAAGGTCACAGTGACCTTGAACATAGTAAATCATAAACAATTGGTTTCCGGATGATAACTTCACTGTGGTTCGACCCACATTCATGAAACTTCATATGTAGGTTGGGCTTCATGAGAGGAAGAACCGTATCAATTTTGGACTAACTAGGTCAAAGGTCAAGGTCACAGTGACCCTAATCATAAACAATTGGTTTCTGGATCATAACTTGATATTTTTATACTGTACCAATGACCCAGACTTAGCTGGTGCTAACTCTTAAATTCTAGGGCCAAACACAAATTTTGCCCCCCCCCCCCCCCAATCCCCAAAATTTGCATCAAAATCCATAAAATCGATGTCCTATGTGGTCCTCCATACTTTTATCCACTGCGTATGCGCAGTGTCAAGGAAGTACCAAAGTTGGAGCCAAATCCTCATTCTTTGTTTGGCCCTTCAATTAGTAACATCTCACTGATATCTGTGCTTATAATCTCAGTTAAAATGATGCCAGACACATAATCATGAGAGAAATGGTGGATCTAAGGATGAAATAAAAGGATGAGAGGAAGGAACAGTGGAAGGATGTGTTCAGGGCTGTAACTTATAATTTTTATGCAAAATTATTTCATGTTCCCTATTTTCGGGGCATGGGCCTGATGTTTTCATTCTTGCTGTGAGATTTCCATTGTTCAGTGTTTCCTCTCTCCCTTTCCTTAATACCCCCCTTGCTATTCTCCCATGCTTTTGGCATAATTTTTAGCTCAACTTTGGCAAAGCGAAATTTGAGCTTATGCCATGGCCCGTCGTCCGTCTGTCCGTCAACAATTGGATACGGCTCGGGCTAGAGGCCGTATTTATGAACCGATTTTTACGAAACTTATTGGGTACCTTTGTCATGACCGTGGGACGAGAACGAGTGTTTTTGGGTGCAGTCTGAAATTCAAGATGGCTGCCAGCCACCATTTTGTACCGACGATGCAGAAATCTGTTTTTGCACAGAACTTCCATATGAAAGCTCTGATTTGAATAATTTTTTGTATGAATGTTTGGTACCATAGAATACATCACATATAATACGGGGTTTTTTCTCGTGCGTAAATTATGCAAATTAGACTAACTTTGATGTTTTTTGGTGTTACTTTCAGCACTGTAAGTGCAAATGCCAATACGGCTCGGGCTAGAGGCCGTATTTATGAACCGATCTTTACGAAACTCCTTGGGTACCTTTGTTATCACTGTGGGACGAGAACGAGTGTTTTTTATTCACTTTTGTTTCCGTTGACAACGGTTACTTCTGACAGTGATTCCGTGTCTTCTATTTAGTTCTGCTCATAGCCAGATACATTAATATTGTCCGTAAGTGTAACATTAATTTTTAGACATGTTTTAAAATTTTTGTCCACACTTAGGCTTTTTTGGGATCCATTTGGGCTCATCGTTACCATTTTGAACTTGGGCTCAATTTGAAATTTTTCGAAAAACTTTTTCTTTTGAATTATTTTTCGAAATGTTTGTAATGGATTATTTTATTTTCATGTATCTTGTTTTCAAGGGCTAGCGAGTACGATGACTGTTAAAAGTTTTTCAAAATGAAAGAATTTTGTTCAAATTGTAATTCGAGGAAGTCATCCTCTGATTCTCATGCTCAATGTATTTCTTGTAGTCAGTGTACTCGCACTAATTCTTGCTCAGTGTGTGCCAATTGGGATGACAAACGTTGGAGACGTGTGTCACGGTATATTGTTAGTGGTGAGAGGTCCATGCCGGTCCTCTCGCCACAGGGTCACTCTAGTTTTTCAGTCTCTCTTTCAGAGGAACAAGAACAGGGTGACGTTTCCGTGATGTCTTCAAGAAGTGTGCCTCCGTCGTCACAGTCAAATGAAGAGCTAGTGGCTAAAGTGCGTTGTCACCTGCTAGCTCACCCGGTGAAGCAATCATTCACGAAATGGTTGTGACGCTGGGTTCGTCCGTTGCGGTCCAGGAAAGGAGATCGGGTTTTGCTAGCACTATAAACACGGATCGTGCACGCCCGGCGACGACAGATCGGAGGATGGAACGGAGGAAGCCAGTCAGTGCGGTACCTAGCTCGTCCAGGTCTGTACAGACTGTGAGCGAGAGAGGCTCCTCTCTCTTCCAACAACATCTGGGCCCAGATGTTGTTGTACATAACGTTCGTCAGTCGGAGCATACGTCCACTCCTCCTGCTCGGGATGCTCCATCTTATAGACAGTCCAGCGCGGCTAGTCTATTGGCTTCCTCATCCTCACGGCAGCACATACAACCGCAACTTGGCTATGTGACTGCAGATATCCAGCCTGCTTCGCCGACCAGGGATTCCACATCGATCAGGTCACGCCATCCGGTAGCCAAGGACACGAGGCCTTCAGTCGGGACATTTGGATAAAAGAAGTATGCAGGAATTACCGTCTCAGGAGCTTCCAGCAGCTAAATCACGTAATACCGTGGCTCCACAGGCCTCCATGACAGACTTGCTATCACAGATAGCTCAACTCATTAAAACATCCCAGCAGCCGTCAGAAACTTTTTCAGAACAGGAAGTGTCTGAGGAAGCTGGGTCGGTTCACTCCCCTGCAGAGTCAGACAGGGACGACCGAGAATCTCATGTGGTTCAGTCGGATGGTTAAAGGGAATCAGCGGTTCTGGAATTTTCCCTTTCAGAACAACATAAGGTGGCCGTAGATTTCATCTGGCAACACCTTCCAGAAGTTGTTCCTCCGGACCAAAATGCTGCATTACCTGATAAGAGACTGATAGCATCACTGGACACAGACTTTTTCGGCTGGAATAGGGACATTACGCCTGAGTTTCCGACCCAGTCCGGTAATGTCACTTCTGAATGACGCTATATTTTTATACTGTACCAATGACCCAGACATAGCTGGTGCTAACTCTTAAAATATAGGGCCAAACACAAATTTTGCCCCCCAATCCCCAAAATTTGCATCTAAAACCAAAGAAAACATGTCCTTAAAGGCCCTCCACACTTCGCCTCTACTGCGCATGCGCAGTGTCAAGGACGTTCCGAAATTGGCGCCATTAATCATTCTAAGTTTGGCCCTTCATCAGTTAACATCTGACTGATCTTTGTGCTTGTAAATCTCAGTTTAAATGATGCCAGACACATAAATATTAGTGAAATGGTGATTCTAAGGAGGATAGAGAAGGAGGAGAGGAAAAATGTGTGACAGAATATTATCAGGGCTGTAACTTGAAATTTTTTAATGAAATTATGTTAAGTTACCTATTTTCGAGGCAGCAGCCATTTTGTTGTCATTCTGATTATTTAGTTACACTGATTTTT
Organism: Pictodentalium vernedei; assembly: GCA_031216915.1. NCBI lineage: Eukaryota > Metazoa > Mollusca > Scaphopoda > Dentaliida > Dentaliidae > Pictodentalium > Pictodentalium vernedei. The sequence goes on from CM062297.1 coordinate 261,405,932, forward strand.
TGGTGTTTTCCTCTCTCCCTGTCCTTTAAGTCCCCCCTTGCTATTCTCCCATGCTTTTGGCATAGTTTTTGTAATTATTATTACTAAATTTTCTTGGGAGTTTTAGCTGAATAACAGAATGAATTCTGTTCTTTTCCCCATGTTTACGTCTTCACCTACGGGTGGTTAGGCGTTGTGTTCTGCATCTTCCATCTGATGTTCTGCAGTTTCTTCACTGGAAGTCTCTGTTTTGCATCAGATAGTGTATTTTTGGTAACTGATTCCGGGCCTGGGTGCCTGGAGTCTTATTTTAGTGTTTTTACATTCATTGTTTACATTTACAACAGCCCTCTGTGTGAGGGGGGGATTTCTGGAAAATAATATCTTGATGTTATTTTAATCATAACTAGATACATTATTATTGTTCGTAAGTGTTGAATAAATTGTTTAAAATATTTTTAAAATTTTTGTCCACACTTAGTCTTGGGATCCATTGGGGCTCAACGTTACTTTTCAGAAACTTGGGCTGTTCTGAAAAAATATTTTTTCAAAATATTTTGATTTCAATTATTTTTTCAATATTAATGGATCATATTATTATTATGTATTTTGATTGCCAGGGGTTAGTGCGAGTACCAGGACTTGTTTTCTTTTCACATTGAAAGGATTTTGATCAATTGTAATAAGAGGAAGTCTTCCTCTGACCTTATAATCATTCTATATGTGGTCAGTGTACTCGCATTAACTCCTGTTCTGTATCGTATGATTTTGATGACAATATGGGAAACGTATGTCACGGTATGTTATTGGGGAAATGGACACTCCGGTCCTTTCCCCGCAGGGTCACTCTACTTTATCAATTTCTATTTTCAGACGATCAAGATTAGGGTGATTTATCTGTGATGTCTTCCAACAGTGTGCCTCCGTCGTCACAATTAATGAAGGGCTAGCGGAAAAGTGCTCATGTAAATACGCCAATTGCCTAAGAGGACCCTAGTAGGTTCGACGGCCTTTGACGTCCGCTAGCTCGCCCGGTGTAGCGTCCATTCACCGAATGGTTCGGCACCCGGGTTCGTCCGTTGCGGTCTAGAAGGAATTTTGGGGTGATGCGAGCACTATAAATCAACCTAATGCACACCCAGTGACGGCGGATCGGAGGGAGAACGGAGGAAGCCTTTTAGTCCAGTTCATAGCTCGTCCCGGTCCATCCGGATGGCAAGCGAGAGAGGCCCCTCTCTCGTTCACAACATCTGGCCCCAGATGTTGTGGTACAAAATGTTTCGCATTCGGAGCATACGTCCGTCGCTCGGGACGCTCCGACATATAGTCAGTCCGGAGTAGACTGTCAATAAGGCTTCCTCATTCTCATAGTTGCGCACACGACCGCTCTTGGCTACGTGACCACGGATATCCAGTCAGCTTCGCCAGTCAGAGATTCATCGGCGACCAGGTCACACCATCCGGTAGCCAGGGACACAAGGCCTGCAGACTCCGGACGTTCGCATAGGAAGTGTGCGGGAGTCAACGTACACAGAGCTTCCGGCGGCAATGCATCGTAAGACCGCTACTGCACAGGCCTCGGGAACGGACGTGCTTTCCTAAATAGCACAGTTTATCGCAGCATCCCAGCATCAACTGAATCTGTCGCATATTTTTTATCCGACGATGCTGGGTCGGGACGCTCCGCGGAAGCGGGTACGGACGTCCGAAAATTTCATCCGGTCCGACGGGATACCGAAAGGGATTTGGAGGATTTCGAGCTTTCCCTTTCGGAACAACATATGCTGTTGTGTTTGTCATCTGACTTGGTCTTCTACAGCTTCTTTCGTCGGACCAGAATGCTGCGATGCCGGATAAGAAACTGATAGCATTGGAGGACTTCGAAATTTTTTGTTCGGTTCAGGGACATCGTCCCTCAGTTCCGACATAGTCCAATAATGTCACGCAAACTTTCGAATTATTGAACGACGCTATATATATTATTATTATATGCTTGCTATAACCAAGCATTTCTGGTTTCTTGTTCGCAAAGTTACGGAGTTGTCTTTCAAAAGTGTGCCTCTGTCGTCATAGTTAATGAAGAGCTAGCGGCAATAAGTGCTCATGGAATATGTCTATCGCCTACGGAGTGACATTCGCTAGCTCACCCGGTGTAGCGTACATTCATTGAATGGTTCGGCTGCCGGGTTCGTCCGTTGCGGTCTAGGAAGGAGATTTGGGTGATGCGAGCACTTTAATTACTTTAGTACTCACCCAGTGACGGCAGATTGAGGACAGATCGGAGGAAGCCTGTTAGTCCGGTTCCTGGCTTGTCCAGGTCCGTCCGGGCTGTGAGCGAGAGAGGTCCCTCTCTCGTCCAACAACATAGGGGACCGCATGTTGTGGTTCAGATATTTTACATTCGGTGCATATGTCTGTCGGTCGGGACGCTCCGTTATATTGACAGTCCGAGAGACTGTCCTTAATGCTTCCTCATCCTCACAGCAGGGCACACGACCGCACATTGGCTACGTGACCTCGAGTATCTGATCAGTTTCGTCATTCAGTGATTCCACGGCGAATAGGTCGCGCCATCCGGTAGCCAAGGGACACGAGGCCTATACACTCCGTTCGCTCGCATATTGGTAGTATGCACGGGGTAACGATCACGGAGCTTCCAGCGGCAATGCATTGTAGGACCGCTTCTCCTCAGGCCTCAGTGACGGACGTGCTATCCGAGTTAGCACAGTTGTTTCGCAGCATCCCAGCAATTGACAGTTTCTTGGTCGAATCAGGAATTATCCGACGGCGCTGGGTCGGTGCGGTCCGCGGTTGCATCAGGTACGGATGACCGAACGCTTTATAGGGTCCGACAGGATGGCGAAAGGGATTCGAAAGATTTCGAGTTTTCCCTTTAGTAGTATCGGAAGCTGCCTTTCATATCTTCTGGCATTATCTTCCAGTGATTGTTATTTCGGACTTCATTGCTGTGATCTTGGATAAGAGACTTATAGCGTCATTGGACTCGGATTTTTCGATCGGTTCAGGGACATTGTCCCTGACTTACCGACGCAGTCCAATAATGTCATTACAATATGTGTTTTATTTTTCGACGCTATATATGCATACAAGCCTGCTACCAAGCATGATAGTTTAGTTTCTTGTCCGCGTTGCTCATTTCTGCCGTTTTATCATTTACACGATTAGTTTATTTTGGCAGAGCAGGGCATACCGAGAGTTCATATGCGTCTAGACGATGTGGTTAAAGACGGGAAATATTCTTTTTCGCCGTTTATGTCTTTTCCAACTTCAATGTTGGAAACGACATGATGTATAGTAGACTTAACTTAGACGCTTTATCATACGTAATCCGCCTTACGGAGGCGTTATCATTACGTTTTCAAGAAAAGATTTACGGGATATTATTCTCAATGTAATTTCTTTTGAGGGCAGTAGTTTGTTCACGTATAACTCCGCCCTTCAGTGGCTGATTGGAGTTGGTTGACGTGACGCAGCCCTAGCTACATCCATACGCGTGGATAGTAAGGTTAAGAACTCTCTCAGAGTTGCTTCGTTCTCGGAGGAGCTTCTCTTCGACGGCAACTTTTCGGCAATCCATAAATTGCTCGATTTACACGTTCTCTTGTCTATCTAGTGTTACAAGAGATTCGGACTGGGGCAAACATTCGGTGGTTGACTCAAAGAGTGCCACCGCAGTTGCCGGACCCGATTGTGGCTGTTATGACGGTTGCCAGTCAAGCAGATTGGGATATAATACTGATCCCAACGGATTCGAAGTGCCAGGGTCTTTGGGTTCCGCAGTCTCTTAGCAACCAATTTTCTTCCGCGGAATAATGTTTGTTAGGCTTGCTTTATGTCATTGCATGAACATTATTCAGAAACGCATGCCCAAATCCTGTCCGTTAATTCGACAGTAGTGGCGTATCTCCGGAACCAGGGAGGCACTCTTTCTTTTCCGTTATTCAATTTAATGGAAAGAATCCGTCTGTTGGTTATAATACACCAAGTTCTGTTTTGGTCCGTCATATTCCGGGTCGTCTGATTGTTTTACCGGACTCCCGTTCACTTACGGGTCGCTTGTTGCTGTCAGAATGGACTCGCAACAAACAAGTATTCAATCAGATTTGCTATCTATGGGAGCGCCCAGTGATGATTTATTTACGACACAGCTTGCTAATCACTTGCCGACGTATGTGTTGGCTTGTCCAGATCTCTGAGCTAATGTTGTTAACACTCTATTGATCTATAGGACGGAAAGATAGGATACGCGTATCCTCCGGCGCTGTTGTTTCAGCAGGTTTTGCTAAGATAAACAACCACAATACATTTCTGTTGATAGCATCTCTATCTTCACAGAGATCATGGGTAATTTACTCTCTTGTCTACTGTGGGTCTTAACGTGAAATCTTCCTCAATGTGAGGATCTTTTTTCACTGGGTAAATCGTGTCATCTTTATCACAACCCGCAAGGTCTCAACCTTCATGTATTCCGTTGTGTGGTCCGTATTGCATTGTAAGCATTGTACTGGACGAGCTTTGGACGCGATTTCTTACTATAGGAGGTCCTCTTCTTCGCTATTCTATGCGGCTAAAGTGGAGGCTCTTCCGTCGTTGGTGTAGGGATCATTATGTTCATATTGTTGATCCCTCCATACTACTCATTGCAATTTTTTAGTATACTTGTTTCACAAGATCTACTGCAGCCTGTTATTATTAAGGTTATAGGTTTATATTACCTCATACCTATGCACTCTACGATAGTTTACAATTGAGTCTTATGTCTCTTTATCTAAGTCAGTTAGTAACTTTTTGATATATAGACTTAGAATCTTTAGATTAAATTCCTATATGGATTTTAACTTCGGTTTTAGCTAAGTAATCATTTGAGCCTCTGGAAACAGTAGTTTTCAAATTCTGACCTTTTAGACAGTAATTCTGTTGGTTTCTCTTTTACTGTAGAGTCAGTGAGTTTCATGCACTATCGATGGATGATTTTCACTTTCGTAGTTTCGGAATCACTATTCCGTTACTATTTAGGTTGGATTTTTGCATAAGAGTTAGGCTCCTAATATCCGGAACCTATTGTTATTAAGGTCCTTCTGTCTTCGTACGGGCATAGGCCTTTACTCTTTCCGGGTAGAGTTTATGTATTTATAAACAGATATCTGTTTATTACTATGGGCGTAAGCTTCTTCTGTCTTTGATGCCTAGTAGAAGGACGTTATGCTCCATTCTATTGTTAATGGATTCTATTAACTATCGGTACTGCTTATGGTATATCATTGACTTAGCAGTTGTGCTTAAGATTTCGGCTCATGAAGTAAGAGTTCTTCTACATCTTGGGCTTACATTAATAGTGTCGCTATTATAGATTTTTGAAGGCTGCTCCTTGTGCTCAGCCATCCACATTCATGAATTTTTATCTCAGAAATATCGAGTCCATTTCTGGAGGCCTCTATTGTTAGGTCTATTATCTACTGCTCAGAATGTCATTCACTTAACAGTTGCTACTATAGCTAGGTAGGCTGTCTGTTTCGGCAGTGTCTCCGTTGTGCTGCCCTCTTCGCTCTGGGCTATTTGACCCAGGGCAAGAAAAAGGGGGGGGGGGGGGGGAGGGTGTTCCCTTGGGTCACCCGTTTTATTATGAAAACAAGGGGATAACTCCTCCAGAGTTAGTAATTCTGAGCTGTTATTGGGATGGTTGTTTAGTGAGAAGTTTATGTTTTAAAAATTCATTCAAGTCTTAGTTTTTAAAGTATAGCTTTTGAATATTGCATATGTCAACGGACATGGTTATGCAATCCTCAGACACTTTTAAGGAGTATAAGAGTCTCTATTCTCTAGACTTACTTTATTTATTGGCTTACTTTAAAAATTATTAGTATAAGGATTATATTGGATATTAATAGAGTACATGGATGTATGCAGCTCAATTTTGGAAGGTGTTGTATCTTTCTAATTTATCATAAATAAGAAAGATACATGTAAGGCCTATTACTTCTTTTTCCCTACAGGGGATGACTCTATTTTATATTATTGAGCGTATTCCATTTTGCTCTATGTCCTTGGCCCTCCAGCCTTTTTACTATTCAGCTATGTCTGGGTCATTGGTACAGTATAAAAATGTTAAAAAATTTATAGTAATTTCTATATTTTTTATACTTACCAATGACCCAGACGGGGATGGCCCTCCCAGGAGTTGGGAACTCTTGCCTCCCCGCTGAGTACATAGCGCTTACCAGGCACTGGTTTTTAGAATGATTAATGGCGCCAATTTCGGAACGTCCTTGACACTGCGCATGCGCAGTAGAGGCGAAGTGTGGAGGGCCTTTAAGGACATGTTTTCTTTGGTTTTAGATGCAAATTTTGGGGATTGGGGGGCAAAATTTGTGTTTGGCCCTATATTTTAAGAGTTAGCACCAGCTATGTCTGGGTCATTGGTAAGTATAAAAAATATAGAAATTACTATAAATTTTTTAACATTCAAGCTAGCCTCTAAGACTGGCAAATGCGGTTTCTTATCGCCCCATGCTCTACAGCTGCCTTTCATCAATAATAGAAATAATTTGAAACGGCAGGACAGGGCATGCTGAGAGTTCCTCTGGGTTTAGACGACTAGGCAGAAGACTTGGAGTTGTCATTGCCGGCGTCCATGTCGATTCACTCCAGTACGCTGGAGACGACAATCTCGTCTAACAGAATGGTACATCCAGCGCTCAGAAAGTATCTTCGCTTCGCTGTCCTAGGAGTCGTCTATTAGTTCCAAGCAACGTGCTTCGGTCTGAATCTAGCGCCCTGGGCCTTCACTCGAATAATGAACTCGGTAATGACTCATTTCCGCGCTCATTCATCTGTGGTAATGTCGGCCTACTTGGACAACATTCTTCAGAGGTACGGCAACAAGTTAACGCTTCAGAACGATGTTCAGAGTCTGCTTCAATTGCTCCAATGTCTCGGTTTCATAGTAAACAAAAAGAAGTCGGATCTAGTGCCGTCCAGGTCATTCACTCACCTGGGAATGAGCTTCGAGACGCACAACAATCTCGTTCGTCTGCCGTTAACCAGAGCGAAGTTAGTCAGTTGTTATGCTCTCTTTTGTCTTCACTCAGATGTAGTAACAGCGAGAGAATTCATGAGACTGACAGGTTTGTGCGGAGCCGCTGCGGATCTCATTCCGATGGGGCGGTTATGCACGCGTCCTCTCCAAATTTTCTTGACTCAGAATTGGAGTGTGAAAATTCATTCGCTCGACGTAGACGTTCTCTTGTCAGATCAAGTGAAACAAGAGATTCAGACTTGGGCAGATATTCAGTGGTTAACTCAGGGAGTACCACTGCAACTGACGGATCTGATTTTTTATTATGCCTCTGAAAAATTTTTTCGAGGGGGGATATAGTGGAGGTCTCAGTCTGTCCATCCGTCCATCCGTCTGAACATTTTGTATTATAACTCGAACATCAGTTGTCGGATTTTAATGTTCTTTGGTATGGTGATAGGGCAGCTTGGGGGAACGGATGCCCTTGTACCTAGGGTTTCGTCCTACAAATCTTACAGGAGTTATGTCCCTTATTTACTTTTTCCGTCCGTCCGTAAGAACATTTTGAATTATAACTCGAACATCAGTTGTCGGATTTTAATGTTCTTTGGTATGGTGATAGGGCAGCTTGGGGGAATGAGGGCAGCTTGGGGGAATGGATGCCCTTGTACCTAGGGTTTCATCCGACAAATCTTACAAGAGTTATGTCCATTATTTACTTTTTCCGTCCGTCCGTCCGTACGAACATTTTGTATTGTAACTCAAACATCAGTTGTTGGATTTTAATGTTCTTTGGTATGGTGATAGGGCAGCTTGGGGGAACGTATGCCCTTGTACTTAGGGTTTCGACCGACAAATCTTACAGGAGTTATGTCCCTTATTTACTTTGAAAATTGATGATTTTTTGGTTTCCTACCAATTAAAATTGTTTGGGGGAATGAGGGCAGCTTGGGGGAACGGATGCCCTTGTACCTAGGGTTTCATCCGACAAATCTTACAAGAGTTATGTCCGTTATTTACTTTTTCCGTCCATCCGTCCGTACGAACATTTTGTATTATAACTCAAACATCAGTTGTCGGATTTTAATGTTCTTTGGTATGGTGATAGGGCAGCTTGGGGGAACGGATGCCCTTGTACCTAGGGTTTTGACCAACAAATCTTACAGGAGTTATGTCCCTTATTTACTTTGAAAATTGATGATTTTTTGGTTTCCTACCAATTAAAATTGTTTGGCTGAACCGATGAGTTTCAAATTTTATATGCTGATTACTCATGTCAAAGTACAGGTCGGTTTCAATTTGAGGTTTGACTCGGCAATTTTTGATGCAGTTATGCCCCCTTTTTCACTTGGAAAAGATGCAAGACCAGTTCCATTTTTTCACTGGTTTGAGAATTTTTAACAAAGGTGTGTACTATTCCTATTTTTTTCTCTTTCAGTTATTATTCAATATGGCACCATTCAAGTCATCTGCAATTATGTTTATAACTTTTTCTCTATTACTGACTCCTTAGTGCTGTTCTGCAATGTAGCAGCAGTGAAGCTGTTGTCTGTTGTTACAAAACATATTAACAAAATATAAGTAATAATAATAATTTTATTGGCACTTTGCCATTCCTTACTGTTGTTCTGCAATGTAGTGTTGTTCTGCAATGTAGCAGCAGTGAAGCTGTTTCTGATTATCCACATGTGAGTACGACTTGGCTACCTTCGGGGGCAATAGCACACGCATTAGCGTTGCTCTTGTATGATAATGACGGATGTGAGTCAAACAGGTTGGGGCACAACTTTGAGCCCAACAGATTTGAAGTGCCAGGGTCTTTGGGATCCGCAGTTCCTAAAAAAGCACATAAACATCAAAGAGATGATGTCAATTTGGCTTGCGCTGCGTCAGTGGATGAACATTATTCAGGATTTGCATGTTCAAATTCTGTCCGACAGTTCGACAGTAGTAGCTTATATTCGGAACCAGGTAGGCACTCATTCCATTCCGTTGTTCAATCTAATGGAAAGAATCCTTCTGTTTGTCCTAGAGAATCAAGTTCTTCTGTCGGTCCATCATATTCCGGGTCATCTGAACGTTCTAGCGGACTCCCTTTCTCGGAAAGGTTGTATGTTGCCATCAGAATGGACTCTCAACAAACGAGTATTCAATCAGATTTGCTACCAATGGGATCGTCCTATGATAGACTTATTTGCGACGCATCTCAACAATCAGTTGCAGACGTTTGTGTCGCCATGCCCAGATCCTCGAGCGTTTGCAGTAGACGCCCTCTAGATCTCTTGGGATGGAATGATAGGATGCATGTATCCTCCAGCTCCGTTGATTCAACAGATATTGCTAAAAATCAAGCAATCTCACTGCAAGATTCTGTTGGTAGCATCTCTGTCACCCCAGAGACCATGGATAAATCAACTCAGGTGTCTGTTGTGGGACATTCCGCGGAAGCTTCCTCCATGGGAGCACCTTCTTTCGCAGGGGAAATCACGCACACTGCATCACAACCCGCAAGGTCTCAACCTTCACATATTTTTCTGTTGTGCGGTCCTTCTTGCATGGCAAGCATTTTACAGGATGAGCAGTGGACGCAATTTCTAGCTGTAGGAGGACCTCCTCTTCGCTAAATTATGCTGCTAAGTGGAAGGTTTTCTCTTGATGGTGTAAGGATCATTCTGTTGATATTTATGATCCCTCCATTCCAGACATTGCTAATTTTTTGGTCTACTTGTTTGACGAGATCAAACTGCAGCCAATAACTATTAAGGGTTATAGATCTATGCTATTGGATACCTATGCTCATTTTGATAGCTTACAAATTGGATCTAATGTCTCTTTATCTAAGTTAGTGAAAACCTTTTTGATAAATAAACCTAGAACCCTTAGGTTAATTCCTAAGTGGAATTTAGCTTGGGTTCTTCTGAAGCTAAAAGATGCACCATTTGAACCTCTTGATACAGTGGCTTTCAAATACTTATCTTATAAGACAGCTTTTCTCTTAGTCTTCTCTTCTGCTAGAAGAGTTAGTGAGCTTCATGCACTATCTGTTGATGATTCTCACTATTGTAGTGTTGGTAATACTGTTACATTGACTATTAATGTTGGATTTTTGGCTAAGAATCAGGCTCCTAATAAGTACCCTGAGCCTATTGTTAATAAGGCTCTTCCATCTTCAGACGGTCATAGGCCTTTGCTTTGTCCAGTTAGAGCTATGCGTATTTACAAACGTAGATCTGAGTTTATTAGAAAGGGATGTAAGCGTTTCTTTCTATCTTTGCTGCCTAATAGAAAGGATATTATGGTCCATTCTATTGCAAGGTGGATTCAGTTAACTATCCGTACTGCTTATGATAAATTATCTTCATCTCAGCAGTCTGTGCTTAAGATTTCGGCGCATGAAGTAAGAGCGCTGTCTACATCTTGGGCTTATGCTAATAGTGTTGCTATTACTGATTTGATGAAGGATGCATATTGGTCTCAGCCTTCCACGTTCACAAATTTTTATCTTAGAAATATTGAGTCCATTTCTGGCGACCTGCATTGTTTAGGTCCGTTATCTGTTGCTCAGAATGTCGTCCACTAAACAGTTGCAACTATAGTTATGCAGGCTTTCTGTTCCGGCAGTGTCTCTGTCCTGCTGCCCTCTTCGTTCTGGGGTATTTGACCCAGAGCAAGGGGAAGGGGGGGGGGGGGTGGGGGGTGGGGATGGTGTTCCCTTATATCATGTGCTTTATAGTGAAAAGCAAGGGAATACATCCTCTGAAGCCAGTAATTCCGAGTTGGTATCGGGATGGTTTTAAAGTGTAAAGCTAATGTCTATCTCATTTATGTAATATTTTTAAAGTGTAGCTCGGTGTGAAGCATTTGTATATGTCACGTGTCATACAAGCGTTAATATACAATCCTCGGACACTTTTAAATGAGTATAAAGAGTCTCATTCTCTGGACTATCTTTATTTATTGGCTTTCCTTTAATAAATTAGTATAATGGGTTATACTGGATGTTAATAGAGATCATTGATGTTATTGTCCTCAATTACGGAATGATATTGTGTTTCTTTTTTGGTATAAACAAGAAAGGTACATGTAAAGCCTGTGCTCCTCTTCTCCTTGAAGGGATAATTCTGTTTACATGTAATTGAGTCTGTTGGATTATCCTTTATGTCCTAGGTCCTCCAGCCTTTTTTTTATTCAGCAAAGTCTGGGTCATTGGTACAGTATAAAAATGTTAAAAAATTTATGGTAATTAATATATTTTTTATACTTACCAATGAGCCAGACGGGGATGGCCCTCCCATGAGTTGGGAACTCATACCTCCCCGCTGATTACATAACACCTACCAGGCACTGGTTATAAGAATGAGGATTTGGCTCCAATTTCGGTACTTCCTTGACACTGCGCATGCGCAGTGGATAAAAGTATGGAGGACCACATAGGACATCTCTTTTTTGGATTTTGATGCAAATTTGGGGGATTGGGGGTGGGGGGCAAAATTTGTGTTTGGCCCTAGAATTTAATTTTGCACCAGCTGAGTCTGGGTCATTGGTAAGTATAAAAAATATATAAATTACTATAAATTTTTTAACAATTGTTTGACCCACATTCATGAAACTTCGTAAGTAGGTTGGCCTAGGTGAGTGGAAGACCACTATTTATTTTGGACTCGCTAGGGCAAAGGTCAAGGTCACAGTGACCTTGAACATAAATCGTAAACAATTGGTTTCCAGATGATAATTGACAATGGTTCCACCCACGTTCATGAAACTTCATAGGTATGTTGACATTGGTGCAAGAAAGAGCCCTATTTATTTTGGAATCACTAGGTCAAAGGTCAAGGTCACAGTGACCCTTCACATAGTAAATTGTAAACAATTGGTTTCTGGATGATAAGTTGATGATGATTAAACCCACTTTTGTGCTGTCACATCTTGACATTGGATCGGTGATCCTATCGGCATTTTGCTATTATGCTATGAAATAAAGTATTCATTCATTAATTGCTCTACCCTTTTGAAAAGGTCATAATTTTTAAATTACTATTAATGCCAAATCTTTTGCTGAACAAGGATAGCAGACGACACATTCAAAAACAATAAGTGAACAACCAAACATTTAAAATTTTTGTCTCAAAAACATAGCTAATAACCCTTAATTGGAGTGAGCTCAATGGGCACATTTGAAGGAGATGTCCTAAACTGTTTTTATACCCCCTGAAATGAGTTGGGGAGGGAAGGGGGGGCTGTATACTGGAATCATCTTGTCCATCCGTTCATTCGTCTGACCATTGACATAATTTTGTCCAGAGATTTTCTGAGACATTTATGAACCATTGTCCTCTAAACTTGGTATGAATGTTCACCACCATTGGACCCTGTGCACCTGTGATTATAGTTCCAGTCAAAACTATATTTTTATACTGTACCAATGACCCAGACTTAGCTGGTGCTAACTCTAACAAAACCAGGGCCAAACACAAATTTTGCCCCCCAATCCCCAAAATTTGCATCCAAAACAAAAAGAAATCATGTCCTAAAGGACCTCCATACTACGCCTCTACTGCGCATGCGCAGTGATGCAGACGTCCCGAAATTGGCGCCAATTATCATTCTCTGTTTGGCCCTTCATCAGTCAACATCTCACTGATCTTTGTGCTTGTAAATCTCAGTTTAAAGGATGCCAGACACGTAATTTTTGGAGAAATGGTGATTCTAAGGAGGATATAGAAGGAGGAGAGGAAAAAGAAGTGACAAAAAATAATCAGGGCTGCACTTAAAATTTTTTGATGAAATTATGTTAAGTTGCCTATTTTCGAGGCATGGGCCTCTTGTTGTCATTCTTGCTAAATGTTGCACTGCTTATTCAGTGTTTCCTCTCCCCTAGCCTTCTAAAGTCCCCCCTTGCAATTCTCCCATGCTTTTGGCATATTTTTGAGAAAGTTCATTTCTAAAATTTCCTTGGGAGAGTTGCTTGGATACAGAATGTTTTCTGTTATTTTCCCCATAGTTACGTTTTCACCCATGGGTGTATAAACGTTGTGTTCTGCATCTTCCATCTGATGTTCTGCAGATTCTCCCCTGGGAGTCTCTGTCTTGCATCAGATAGAGTGTAATTTGGATGACTGATTTCGGGCCAGTTTTTTCAGTGCCTGGAGTCATGTTTTCTGGTATTTTACACTGTTTGTTTATATTGGCAACAGCCTTTTTTGAGGGGGGCTGTTTGCCTTTGGTGTAGTTTATCTCACTATTAGATACATTTATATTATCCGTAAGTGTCTCATTAATTATTTAATATAAATTTAAAATTTTTGACCACACTTTGCCATCGGATCCATTGGGGCTCAATGTTACTTTTCAGCAACTTGGGCTTTGCTGAAAAAATATTTTTTCAAAATTATTTTGATTTGCAATTGTTTTTTCATTTATTAATGGATCATGTTATTATGTATCTTTGTGTCAGGGGTTTGTGCGAGTAACTAGGACTTGTTGTTGTCCTTTCACAATGAAGGGACATTGTTCAAATTGTAATGGGAAGAAATCTTCCTCTGACTTTCATGATCATTGTATTAATTGTAGTCAGTGTGCTCGCATTAATCCCTGTCCTATATGTGAATATTGGGATGAGAAACATTGGAAACGTGTGTCACGACATGTTGTTTCTGGAGAAAGGGCTATGCCGGCTCTTTCTCCGCAAGGTCACTCTACTCTCTCAGTTTCTATTTCAGAGGAACAAGAACAGGGTGATGTTTCCATGTTATCTTCTACAAGTGTGCTTCCGTCGTCACAAATGAATTCAGAGCTAGCGGCAAAAGTGCTCATGGAGATTAGACAAATGTCGTCTGCTAGCTCGCCTGGTGTAGCATCCATTCACCGAATGGTTCGGCTGCCAGGTTCGTCCGATGCGGTCCAGGAGGAAATTTTGGGTGATGCGAGCACTATAAAAATAATAGATGCACACCCAGTGACGGCGGATAGTAAGCGAGAACGGAGGAAGCCTTTGAGTCCGGTTCCTAGCTCGTCCAGGTCCAGCCGGGCCGCGAGCGAGAGAGGCCCCTCTCGCGTACAACAACATCTGGGACCAGATGTTGTGGTACAAAATGTGTCGCAAGCGGAGCATACGTCCGTCGCTCGGGACGCTCCATTGTATAGGCAGTCCGCGGAGACTGCTAAGGCTTCTTCTTCTCGTCAGCGCACACGACCGCACCTTGGCTGCGTGACCGCCGATATATTACCAGCTTCGCCGATCAAGGATGTTACGGCGACCAGGTCACACCATCCGGCAGCCAGGGATTCGAGACCGATGGACTCCGGACGTTCGCATAGAAAAAGTATGCGGGAGCCATCTGATGCGGAGCTGCCCTCGGCGAAGCAGCGGAAGACTGCGCCTCCGCAGGTCTCGACGCCGGACATTCTTGTGCAGATAGCACAGCTTATCGCAGCATCCCAGCAGCCAACAGAAACGGTGTCGGATCGAGAATTATCCGACGGCGCTGGGTCGGTACGCTCCGCCGAAGCATCGGGGGCGGACGACCGGGAACATCATGAGGTCCGACCGGATGGTGAAAGGGATACGGATGATTTGGAGCTATCCCTTTCGGAACAACATAAAGCTGCCGTGGACTTCATCCGGCACTTTCTCCCTCAAGTTGTTCCGTCGGGCCAGACTGCTGCGGTTCCGGACAAGAGGATTGTAGCGTCATTGGACTCTGAATTTTTTGAGCGGTTCAGGGACATCGCTCCCGAGTTTCCGTCGCAGTCCAATAATGTTGCAAGAACATTTGAATTATTGAACGACGCTATACTTAAACTTGCTTCCAAGACGGGGAAAGCAGGTTTCTTGTCCGCTAATACTCTCAACCTGCCTTTCATTAATGCAAGGAATAAATTCGATACGGCAGGACAGGGTATCCTGAGAGTTCCTCTGCGTATGGACGACGAGGCGGAAGACTTAGAGCTATCATTACCGTCGTCGGCTTCTATTCCAACCGCGGTGTTGGAAACAGCTATTGCGTCTAACAGAGCCAATTTAGATGCCTTATCTTACGCAGATCACCTTACTAAGGCGTTATCACTGCGCCTTCAGGGGAAAGAGTTTCAGGATATACAATCCTCTTTAAGACTTCTTTCAAGGGCAGTAGCTTATTCCACGTGTAACTCCGCCCTTTCAGTGGCACATCTGGAGTTGGTTAGACGTGACGCAGCCCTAGCTACATCCACACTTGTGGATTCTAAGGTGAAGAACTCTCTTAGAGTCGCTTCGGTCTCCAGAGAACTTCTCTTTGACGGCAAGCTTTCTGCTATTTATGATAAAATTACAAAGAAAGCTTCGGATTCTCTGTTGTTCAAATCTGCCTCTAAGAAGCCGGATACAGCAGACAAGAATAAGACAGGCACTTCTGGGTCTAATGCGCCCAAGAGAGGTTCCTATAGAGGTTCCGGTGGGTCCTCTTGGTCTTATTTGAGAGACCGTCAGGATAGCAACTCTCGTTTGGGACGTCCTTCGGGCCGGGACAACCGGTCGGACGCCCCGAGGTCGACGGGGCGAGGTGCGGGTCGTGGAGGACGTGGTTTCTCCTACCGCAGGCCTCGCAGGTCCAGGAGGTGATGGCTTAAACCTCTATCGCGTACCGGTTGGCGGAAGGTTGTCGAGCTTTTCACAAGAATGGGCGTCGATTACGGACGACCCTTGGGTGAGAGGAGTGACTTCGGAAGGTCTAAAGATATCCTTCAAACGAAAGCCTCCATTAACTCGCAGTCCAAAGTGGACTCAACTTCCGTCAAATCCACAGAAAAGAGACGCTCTGTTATCAGAGGTGCAGTCTCTTTTAATGAAGAACGCGGTAGAGGTCGTAGAAAACCAGGAAACTCCGGGATTCTACAGCCATCTGTTTCTGGTTCCGAAACCAGACGGCTCGTTCCGTCCAATCATAGATTTGAGCTGGATAAACAAGCTGATCGTCGCTCCGAAATTTTATATGGAGACGATTCGGTCGGTCAGAGCGAGTATTCGGGTGAACGATTATGCAACAAGCATAGATCTCAAAGATGCGTACTTTCACGTCATGGTACATCCGACATTCCGAAAGTATCTACGCTTCGCAGTCCTAGGAGTGGTGTATCAATTCCGGGCGATGTGCTTCGGATTGAATCTAGCACCCTGGGCTTTCACTCGGGTAATGAACTCGGTAATGATCTATTTCCGAGCTCATTCGTCTGCGGTAATGTCGGCCTACCTGGACGACATTCTTCAGAGGTACGGCAACGAGTTAACGCTTCAGAACGATGTTCAGAATCTACTTCTATTGCTCCGACGTCTCGGTTTTATAGTAAACGAGGAGAAGTCGGATCTGGTGCCGTCCAAGTCATTCACTCATCTGGGAATGAGCTTCGAGACGCACAACAATCTCGTTCGTCTGCCGTTAACCAGAGCGAAATTAGTCAGTTGTTACGCTTGCTATTGTCTGCACGCAGACAAAGTCACAGCGAGAGAATTTGTGAGACTGATAGGTCTGTGCAGAGCCGCTGCAGATCTCATTCCGATGTGGCGGTTACGCACACGTCCTCTTCAAATTTTCCTGACTCAGAATTGGAGTGTGAAAATTCATTCGCTCGACGTAGACGTTCTCTTGTCAGATCAAGTGAAACAAGAGATTCAGACTTGGGCAAACATTCAGTGGTTAACTCAGGGAGTTCCGCTGCAGTTGCCGGATCCGAGTTTTACCATTATGACGGATGCCAGTCAAACAGGTTGGGGTGCATCATTAATCCCAACGGATTCGAGATGCCAGGGTCTTTGGGATCCGCAATTCCTGTGCAAGCACATAAACATCAAGGAAATGATGTCAATTTGGCTTGCGTTACATCACTGGATGGACATTATTCACAATGCTCATGTCCAAATCCTATCCGACAATACGACAGTAGTGGCGTATATACGGAATCAGGGAGGCACTCATTCAGTTCCGTTGTTCAATCTAACGGAAAGAATCCTTCTGTTTGCGCTAGAACATCACGTTCTTCTTTCGGTTCGTCACATACCGGGTCGTCTGAATGTGCTAGCAGACTCCCTTTCACGAAAGGGTCGCTTGTTGCCGTCGGAGTGGACTCTCAACAAACAAGTATTCAATCAGATTTGCTACCAATGGGAACGGCCAATGATAGATTTATTTGCGACACATCTCAACAATCAGTTGCAGACGTATGTGTCTCCGTGTTCGGATCCAAGAGCATTTGCAGTAGACGCTCTGTCGATCCTCTGGGACGGAATGATAGGATATGCGTATCCTCCAGCGCCGTTAATTCAACAAGTACTGCTAAAGATAAAACAATCTCAATGCAAGATTCTGTTGGTAGCATCTCTGTCGCCACAGAGACCGTGGATAAATCTACTCAGGTGTCTGTTGTGGGACCTACCGCGAAAGCTTCCTCCGCGGTAGGATCTTCTTTCGCAGGGGAAATCGCGCCAACTTCATCACAACCCGCAAGGTCTCAACCTTCAGGTTTTTCCGTTGTGCGGTCCTTCTTGCATGGCAAGCACTTTACAGGACGAGCAGTGGACGCGATTTCTAACTGTAGGAGGACCTCCTCTTCGCTAAACTATGCGGCTAAGTGGAAGGTTTTTCGTCGTTGGTGTAGGGATCATTCTGTAGATGTATTCGATCCCTCTATACCAGACATTGCAAACTTTCTAGTATACTTGTTTGACGAAATCAAACTGCAGCCTGTTACTATTAAGGGTTATAGGTCTATGTTATCTGATACCTATGCACATCATGATAGTTTACAAATTGGATCTAATGTCTCTTTATCTAAGTTAGTTAGAAACTTCTCGATAAATAGACCCAGAACTCTTAGATTAATTCCTAAATGGAATTTAGCTTGGGTTCTTCTTAAATTGAAGGAAAAGCCATTTGAACCTCTTAGGACAGTAGATTTCAAATTCTTATCTTATAAGACAGCTTTTCTCTTAGCTTTCTCTTCTGCTAGAAGAGTCAGTGAGCTTCATGCACTGTCGGTGGATGATTCTCACTATCGTAGTGTCGGGAACACTATCACCTTCACTACTAATGTGGGTTTTTTAGCTAAGAATCAGGCTCCTAATAAATATCCGGAGCCTATTGTTATTAAGGCTCTTCCGTCTTCAGACGGGCGTAGGCCTTTACTCTGTCCTGTTAGAGCGTTACGTATCTATAAACAGAGATCTCAGTTCATCAGAAAGGGACGAAAACGTTTCTTTCTGTCTTTGATGCCTAATAGAAAGGACATTTCGGTCCATTCTATTGCTAGATGGATTCAATTAACTATCCGTACTGCTTATGAGAGTTTATCTTCTTCTCAGCAGTCTGTGCTTAAGATTTCCGCTCATGAAGTAAGAGCTCTTGCTACTTCTTGGGCTTATGCTAATAGTGTTGCTATTACAGATTTAATGAAGGCTGCTTATTGGTCTCAGACATCCACATTCACGAATTTTTATCTCAGAAATATGGAGTCCATTTCTGGAGACCTGCATTGTTTAGGTCCGTTATCTGTTGCTCAGAATGTCGTCCACTAAACAGTTGCAACTATAGTTATGCAGGCTTTCTGTTCTGGCAGTGACTCCGTCCGGCTGCCCTCTTCGCTCTGGGCTATTTGACCCAGGGCAAGGGGAGGGGGGGGGGGGGGGCGGGTGTTCCCTTAGGTCACCTGCTTTATAGTGAAAAGCAAGGGAATGCCTCCTCCAAGTCAATATTTCTGAGTCGCTTCCGGGATGGTTTTAAAGTGTAATATTAATATTAAAATTCATTCATGTCTTATTTTTAAAGTGTAGCTCGGTGTGAAGCATTTGTATATGTCAAGTGTCAAACGGGCTTTAATATACAATACTCGGACACTTTTAAATGACTATAAAGAGTCTCAATTCTCTGGACTACTTTATTTATTGGCTTACTTTAAAAATAATTAGTATAAGGGATATACTGGATGTTAATAGAGAACATGAATATTATGGTGCTCAATTATTAAGGGTATTGTATCTTTCTAATTTAATATTAAATAAGAAAGATACATGTAAAGCCTAATACTCCTTTTCTCCTTCAGGGGTTATCTCTTTATTATATAGTTGAGCTTATTGGATTTTCCTCTATGTCCTAGGCCCTCCATCCTGTTTACTATTCAGCTAAGTCTGGGTCATTGGTACAGTATAAAAATGTTAAAAAATTTATAGTAATTTATATATTTTTTATACTTACCAATGACCCAGACGGGGATGGCCCTCCCAGGAGTTGGGAACTCTTGCCTCCCCACTGAGTACATAGCGCTGACCAGGCACTGCCAGTAAGAATGATAATTGGCACCAATTTCGGGACGTCTGCATCACTGCGCATGTGCAGTAGAGGCGTAGTATGGAGGTCCTTTAGGACATGATTTCTTTTTGTTTTGGATGCAAATTTTGGGGATTGGGGGGCAAAATTTGTGTTTGGCCCTGGTTTTGTTAGAGTTAGCACCAGCTAAGTCTGGGTCATTGGTAAGTATAAAAAATATATAAATTACTATAAATTTTTTAACTTTTACCAAGAGTGCGGTGGCTCAGTGGTAGACTGTTGGACTTCTATGCTAGAGGTCCTGAGTCCAGTTCTCGTCCGGGACGAACCGCGTTGTGTCCTTGAGCAAAGCACTTTATCCCAGTTGCCTACATGGGGCGTACTGCACGTCTATAGTGCACATGTCTTCAACCACTGTAACTCTGCTAGTTCGGAGCTTGAACAGAGTTAGAATGTTGAGGAGCTGACAGTTGCTCGTCAATGCTCAGTGGTTCTCTCTGGGTACTCCGGCTTCCTCGATTTGCCATTGTGCATAAGTATGTGACCTTAAACACCAATAAATAAATAGACTATTTTTGCCAGAATTATGCCCATTCTCAACTTGAAATTTCTGCTGCGTAGGCCTGAATTTTGTCCATAGATTTTCTCAGATGTTCATGGGTTGATTCCTTTGAAACTTGGTATCAATCTTCACTACCATGGGAACCTGTGCACCTGTGATTATAGTTCTGATTGGACTATTTTTGCCAGAGTTATGCTCTTTTTCGACTTGAAATATCTGCCCCATTGGCCTGAACTTTCTCAGTTGTTTATGGGGCGATTTTTTTAAAACTTGGTATGGATGTTCACTACTGTGGGAACCTGTGCACCTGTGATTATAGTTTTGATCAGACTTTTTTTTTTGCAAGAGTTATGTCCATTTTCGTCATAGGATAATTTCCCACATAGGCTTGAATTTTGGCCTGAATCTTGTATAACTATTGCTTTGGCAGTATGCCAATCATGGCGGCAGTGGGAATGGTCAGGCCCATTTGGGACAGTCACACCCCTCTAGTGGAGACAAAAACTGAATAGATTTTAATATTTAAATGATGATATTTGAGAGTAGTGCTGGCCGTTATGACCTAATTGTATGTAAGTTACGAACAACAAACCATTTACCATAGCTTCAGTACATATTTGTCCTGTTAATTATCCTCTGCCAAAATGAAGTTAGTAGGGGATCTCGTAATGGGGTCCATCCATTTGTCCATTCGTTTGTCTGTCTGTCCATCCATAACAACTTTAGTCCTCAGTATCTTGGTCAGTGCCTGTCGGATTTGAATAATCTTTGGTATGCTGATGGACCAAATGGGAAAATCCATCCATCCATCCATCCATCCATCCATCCATCCATCCATCCATCCATCCATCCATCCATCCATCCATCCATCCATCCATCCATCCCCATCCATCCATCCATCCATCCATCCATCCACCCACCCACCCACCCACCCACCCCCCACCCACCCACCCACCCACCCACCCACCCACCCACCCATCCATCCATCCATCCATCCATCCATCCATCCATCCATCCATCCATCCATCCAATCCATCCATCCATCCATCCATCCATCCATCCATCCATCCATCCATCCATCCAAAACTTTAGACCTCTATATCTCTGTCAGTGCATGCTGGTTTTGAATGATCTTTGGTATGCTGATGGACCATCATGGGAGAAAGGATATTTTAATGCTAAAACCAATGGCCCAGACTTAGCTGGTGCAACCTCAATATTATTAAGTGCCAAACACAAATTTTGATCCCCCAATCCCCAAAATTTGCATACAATACCAAAATGAAAAGTCCTATCTGGCCCTCCATACTTTTAGTACTAGCGCATGCGCAGTACCCAGAAGAGACCGGAATTAGCACAAACATCATTCTTCTGTTTGGTCCAAAGTCAGTAACAACGGAACTGACATCTGTGCTTTAAATTTTCATTTTTGAAGATGCCAGACACAAATCAATGATGGTTTTCATGAAATCAACAATGTAACGGGATGCTGGAAGTGAATAACGGTGGTTTCGGATGTTCAGGGCTGTAACTTTATAATTTTATGTAAATTATTCATGTTACCCAATTTTGTGATATGATTCTGAATGTTGTCATTATAATATGACTCCACTATTGTTTTGTTATTATTTCTTCCCTTCCCTCTCCTGAACCCTCTTGTTATACTCCCAAGCTCTTTTGGCTTTTTTATTGAAGAATTTTTTATTAAATTCTTGGGAGTTTAACTTGTAAACAGAATAGGTATTCTGTTTATCCACTATGTTATCGTCCTGTCTCTTTCGGTTCAGGACGTTTTTGTACTTTTGCATCTTCTACCAGATGCATTGTTTTTTCTTCACATGAAGATCTAGCTTTGCATCAGGTGGTTGTTGATCGGGTACTGACTCTGGGCCTTTGTTGTGCCTGCTGTTGGTTAGTTTCTTGTTTTTCTTCTTGACGTTGTCTGTTCAATAATGTTTTGGATTCGTATTAATTCAATGTTTAGTTTTTAAACAATTACGATTTTTCTATTAGGATACATAGTATATCTTATTCTGGTAGTTTAGCTTTTATTAGTTAGTGGTTGTCCACACTTAGGCTCTATCGGGTCGCCCTTGGGCTCATGAGGTTCCCTTGGGGCACTTAGGCTTCATTCAAAATTTTTCGAAAATTTAAAAAAAAGTTTTATTCAAAACTTTTTTGTTTTATCTATGTTATGTATTCTTGTGATGTTTATTTTTGGGAGTGCAGCAGACTTATGTTTTTGGCCTCATTATTATTGTTGCCATTATAATAATTGATATTTAGTGTAAGTCAAAGAAGCCACGGAATATAGGCTTGCTGTTTGCCGATAGTCGCGACACTCCTTCAATACTTGCACTATGGGATGCGAACATTGGAAACAAGTGTCGACCTGTGTGGTGGGCAGTGAAGCCTTCACCACTGGCTAATACTAGTCTTTCAGCCTCTTTTTCAGAGGAACAAGAACATGGTGATGGTACTTTGACACCTGTCCATTATGTGCTGCTGTCGTCAAACTCTGATGAGTAAACGAGAGCTAGCTGCCGAGATGCTCATGATATAAATGCACAGGTTTAAAGCCGAAGTAGCTTAATTCTCTGCATGCAGTTAGCTCGACCGGTGCAGTGGTTGGCCCTTTTAAGGGAGCCTAGGTGCCGGGTAGGTCTGTTGCGGTCGAGTAGAATAATGTGGGTAGAGCGAGCACCTTATAATATAAAGCTCACCCAGCGATGATGGTAATAAGGAGAAGAAGCCTTTAAGTTTCTCTACAGGACACTCGGCAAGATCTGGGGTCAGATCGCGAGTTAGTGAACCCTCTCCGTCCCGTTGGCAGTCGGAGTCGACAGCATCTGTTGAGAGAAACTGTAATGAGTCAGAACACGCATCGGATATTACATCCACAATGCAACTGGCGTCAGTTGCGGTTATGGCTTCTTCCTCTTACATGGAAGCGCACGATAAGGGGATTAGCCGACAAGTTTTTCAACGGGATACTCGGCGAGATGTGGAGCCAGAACGCGAGTTGGAGAGCGTTCGCCATCCCGTTGGCAGTCGGTGTCGACTGTTTGTCCATTGTGAGAAACTTTTATGAGTCGGAGCAATGCTCCTTCCACACTTCAGAAGGGAGTTGGCTGTTGTTACAGCTTCCTCTACTTCCATGAAAAAGCACGTAGGGGTAGGAGCCTACAAGTTTCTGAACAGAATTCTCGGCAAGGTGGAGGAGCCAGACCACAAGTAGGAGACCCCTAACCATTCCATCAGCAGTCAGAGCCGACTGTTTTTGCTTCGAGAAACTTTTGTGAGTTGGTACGCCCATTCAGGCTTGGTTTCTGGATGATAAGTTTGGTGTTGTATGTCGGATTTGATTGATCTTTGATATTGCTGATAGAACTACAGATAAAAGCCCAAACCCCAACTTTGTCCCCTTTTTAGTAAACTACTTCTCGGCGGAGGATACCGGTGGCATTGCACCTTGTTGCGTAGAGATTGTAAAGTAAACTCCTGTTAATTTAGTAAAAAATATTCTAATCTGTCGAAGAATAACTCCAGCATTCACTGAATTCCTTGCATTTGTAGACATTTTTGCCCTCTATGTATCCAGTATGGACATTTTATCAATTATATCTCTGTGAGCTCTGTCAAACAAGATGTAATAAAATAAATGCTCAATTTATAACCAGAAAATAGGAAAATGCCCCCATTCCTGTTAATTGTATACCCCTGTTAATGGGATATTTTTCTCTTTTCTCAAAGTGGCTGTATTCACCTACCAGGGTTCCAATTTACTTGAGTCAAGATCAGCAATATTTATTATATGCTAAACAATAGATTATCAAAGAAATTGTGGAAAGATAGAAATTGTATCCCCCACTGTGAAGATATAGCAATTTTCACTCTCACAGTATCAATCAAAATGGCGGCTTTCAAAGCATCACTTCAAGGTGAATATGAGTCAAATTATCACTGGAAATGATCAATTTGTTCTAAAAACGTATAATGAAAAGTAAATCTAGTGTTTTTGAGTGGATACCGATCATTTCCAGCAATAATTCAACACGTATTCACCTATTATTGAGGGATGAAACCTGCTATTCCAAACATGGTCTGAAAGTCTGTAATATAAGTTTTTGGTTTCGTACATCCTTTCAAAGGATGTACCAAACCAAAAACTTATATTACAGACTTTCAGGCCATGTTTGGACTAGAAACCTGCCAGCTGAATCAGATTGCAAGACTCTGTCTGTTCCGAGTATCAATCAAATCACTCCCACGTTTCAATGATTCAATATGCTGTTTACTTTCATGCATCAGTTCAAGGTTGAAACGAGTGGAATTATCAGATTTTTATAAAAAGCCTATAATAAAAAGAAAATCTAGTGTTTTTGAGTGGATACCAAAAATTATCTCACTTCGGTCACTCATGAGATAATTTTTGGTATCCACTCAAAAACACTAGATATCCTCTATTTATTGTCGTAAGAAGGTGCAATATGTATAAATAGAAATGCATTGAGATTCACTTTGAGATTAACTTTCATTTAAAATCATCTTGTCTGATTCAGGGGTTAACATTGTCACTTTCAACGTCTTTTTATGCCCCCACAATTAATAGTTGTCGGCACTTTCCATCCATCCATCCATCCTTCCATCAGTCTGTATGTCCATCTGTCTGTTCATCTTACCCTAAGGTACATTGTTTGTCCAGCTAACTCCTCTCACAGTTTTCAAGCTAGGTCTTTTTTATTTTGTACATATACAAGAGGTGTGCATATTGTCAGGATTTTGATTTGCTTCAATATTTCACAAAATTATAGGTTGTTGAACATGGTCAAATTTTTAGCACAGTTTACAGGTCGTATTTATGAAGGGACTTCATTGTAAATTGGTGGGATGACTGTAATGTTTACATGAGAACATTCCCTTTTGGATGCGATTGGTCAGCCATGACGGCTACATGGACCCAAAGCCCAAACACCTTCAGCACAGTCTACAGGTCGTATTTATGAAGGGATTTTAATGTAACTTCATAGGATGACTCTGAAAAATGTCTAGATGAGAAGGTCCTTTTTTGGTCAGGTTCAGTCAACCGTGATGGTTGCAGGGGCATGTTACCTAGATTCTTTTAGCACAGTGTACAGCTTGAATGTATGGAGGGATTTCATTGCAAATTTGTATGATGACTCAGTATAATGTCTAGATGAGAACATTCTGTTTTGGCCGTGATCAGTCAGATGTGATGGTGGCACAGGCATGTGGCCTAGATTTGTTTAGCACACTCTACAGTTCATACTTATGAAGTGATTTCATTGCAACTTGGAAGGATGACTCGGTATGATGTCCAAATGAGACTGCCCAACCGGGACCGCCGAGCCGTCATGTGATCTACATTCCTTTAGCAAAGTCTGCAAGTTATATTTATGAAGGGATTTCATTGTAACTTGGTAGTATGACCCGTTTTGGAATAATTTTACTGTAACTTGGTAACTTTTGTTATATACATTAACTGTGAGGTCCACATTAAACCAGGACTCATTTTTAGCCCGACTGTTTACAGTAAGGGGTATAGTAATGACTTTTGTCTGTCCATCCATCCGTCTGTCTGTCTGTCCGTCTGTTAACATTTAGAGTTTTTGGTTAAAGTTTTTTACTGAAGGTTCAAGTGTTTTTTTTTTTTGTTTTTTTTTTTTTTTTCTCTTTTCCTGTTTAGTTGACATTTGGAGTTTTGGTTAAAGTTTGTGGTTAAAGTTTTTTATTCAACCTTCAAGTACAGGCTATACCCGGTAGTTCTTGTCTGATCGTCATGAAATTTCATAAGCAGGTTTTAGGTCATGTCTTCATGAGATCATCCCCTTTTGGTCGTGATCTGTCACGGTATGGCTGCCCGAGCCCAAAACCTGAAAACCATTAGCACAGTCTACAGTGTATATGTATAATGCCTAGATGAGAACGTCCCCGTTTGGGCATGATCTGTCAACGGTGATGGCTGCCCAAGCCCGAAACCCAAAAACTTTTAGCACAGTCTGCAGGTCAAGTTTAATATGGATGCATTTCATTGTAACTTGATACGATGACTCCGTATGATGTCTACATGAGAATTTCCCCATTTGGGCGTGATCTATCAACCGTCACAACTGCCCAAGCCCAAAACCCGAAAACCTTTAGCACAGTCTACAGGTCATATTTATGGAGGGATTTCATTGTAACTTGATAGGTTGACTTCTTATAATGTCAACATGAGAAAGTCCCCTTTTGGACGTGATTGGGCAACTTTGACGGCTACAGGTGCCCAAAACCCGAAAACCTCAGCACAGTCTACAGTCATATTTATGAAAGGATTTCATTGTAACTTCGTAGGATCAATCCACATGATGCCCAGATGACAATGTCCCCTTTTGGTTGTGTTCATTCAACCATGATGGCTGCCCGAGCCCGAAGCCCGAAAACCTTTGGCACAGTCTAAACATCATATTTATGGAGGGATTTCCTTGTAACTTGATAGGTTGACTTCATATAATGTCTAGATGAGAACGTCCTCTTTTGGGCAACTGTGATGGCAACAGCGGCCCAAAGCCGGAATACCTTTAGCACAGTCTACAGGTCATATTTATGGAGGGATTTCATTGTAGCTTGGTAGGATGACTCCAAATAATGTCTAGATGAGAACGTCCCCTTGTGGTTAAAAACCCAAACAAACACCACCACTCCCTACCCCCACCCCCAATTAGGCTTTCTTTCTTCTACTTTTCTCCAATATGCATTTTGAACTATTTACAGTCACTACATGCAGAACCTTTTTTTAAACTTACATAACCCCCCCCCCCCCCCCCTGCTCCCCCCCTGCCCCCCCCCCCCCCCCACCACCTGGGCCAATTAGGCACTTTTTTTTTCCTTTCGTCAAAAATGCTTGTTTACAGTTTTGGTTAAAAACCCAGACAAGCACCCCTCCTCCCTCTCCCCAATTAGGCATTTTATTTTTTTTTATTTCCTCCAATATGCATTTTGAACTATTTACAGTCACTACATGCAGAACCTTTTTTTTCCTTTTGTCAAAAATGCTTTTTTGTGAAAGTTTGTGGTTAAAAATCCAGACAGAAATTATCCCCCCCCCCCCCCCAATTAGTCATTTTTTCTTTCTTTCCTCGAATATGTATTTTGAACTATTTACAGTCACTACATGCAGAACCTTTTTTTAAACTCACATAACCCCCCAACCACCTCCACCCCCACCCCACCCACCAGGGGGCCAATTAGGCACTTTTTTTTTCTTTTGTCAAAAATGCAGTTTTACAGTTTGGGTTAAACTTTGGTTAAAAACCCAGACAAACACCACCCCCCACCCCCACCCCCACCCCCATGGTGCCAGTTAGGTATTTTTTTTTTCTCTGCTCAAAATGCATTCTGAAGGATTTAGACTGACCACATGTGGAAAAAAAATGGACTACCCTAAAACACGCCCACTCTCCCCCACCCCTCACCCCCACTCTCCCCCACCACTCACCCCCACCCCACCTCCTCCTCCCCCAGGGCCATTCATGCAATATTTTTTCTTTGGTACAAAATGCATTTTTAGCTTGACTATAGTCAGGGCTATAGTCATGACATTCGTCCATCCATCTGTCTGCAAACAATTGGTTTCCAACTGATTACTCCAGTTTGGATTATTTGTTTTCAACCAAAGTTGATATGTGTATTTTCCAGCTAGTAATACAGGCCAGGTTTCAAACTCCCCCCCCCCACCCCCCCCCCCACCCCCCACCCCCCCCCCCCCCCCCCCACCCCCCACCACATACACACACATACAGACACACCACACACACACAAACATGTCACTTAGGCAATTATTCCCAAAATGCATTTTGAAGGATTGGGAGTTATTACATGCAAAAAAGAAAATTGACTCATATAGCCCAACATTGCTTTGTGTACTGCATCTTTAATCCTTTACCTAACACAAGTTGAAGCCAACAGTACAAATTATTTTTCTGAAACATCAGATTTTTTCATTTTTTAGCTTAACTTGACATAGTCAAGATAACTTTTGGTTGCGATCGGGCAACCGGTATGGCTGCCCGAGCCCAAAACCCGAAAACCATTAGCACAGTCTACAGGTCGTATTTATGAAGGGATTTCATTGTAACTTGGTAGGATGCCTCTGTATAATGCCTAGATGAGAACATCCCCTTTTGGGCATGATCTATCAACCGTTATGGCAGCCCAAGCCCGAAACCCAAAAACTTTTAGCACAGTCTGCAGGACATGTTTAATGTGGAGGGATTTCATTGTAACTTGGTAGGATGACTCCTTATGATGTCTAGATGAGAATTTCCCCATTTGGGCATGATCTGCCAACCGTGACGACTGCCCGAGCCCGAAAACCTTTAGCACAGTCTACAGGTCATATTTATTGAGGAATTTCATTGTAACTTGGTGGGTTGACTTCATACAATGTCTAGATGAGAAAGTCCCCTTTTGGACATGATTGGGCAACTGTGACGGCTACAGGGGCCGGAAGCCCGAAACCCTTTAGCACAGTCTAGAGGTCATATTTATGAAGGGATTTCTTTGTAACTTGGTAGGATCACTCCAGATTATGCCCAGATGAGATTGTCCCCTATGGTTGCGATCATTCAGCCAAGATGGCTGCCCGTGCCCGAAGCCCGAAAAACCTTTAGCCCAGTCTACAGGTCATATTTATGAAGGGATTTCATTGTAACTTGGTAGGTTGACTTCATATAATGTCTAGATGAGAACGTCCCCTTTTGGACATGATTGGGCAACTTTGACGGCTAAAGATGCCCGGAGCCCGAAAACCTTTAGCACAGTCTACAGGTCATATTTATGAAGGGATTTCATTGTAACTTGGTAGGATGACTCCAAATAATGTCTAGATGAGAACGTTCCATTTTGGTCGTGATCATTCAGCCTTGATGGGTGCCTGAGCCCAAAAACCTTTAGCATAGGCAAAAGGTTATATTTATAGAAGGATTTCATTGTAACCTGTTAGGTTGACTCCATATAATGCCTAGATGATGACATCCCCTTTTGGTCGTGATTGGTCAACTGTTATGGCTACTGGTGCCCGAAGCCCAAAAACCTTGAGCACAGTCTACAGGTCATATTTATGAAGGGATTTCATTGTAACTTCGCAGGATCACTCCAGATGATGCCCAGATGAGATTGTCCCCTTTGGTTGCGATCATTCAACCATGTTGGCTGCCCGAGCCCGAAGCCCGAAAACCTTTAGCACAGTCTACAGGTCATATTTATGAAGGGATTTCATTGTAACTTGGTAGGTTGACTTCATATATGTCTAGATGACAACGTCCCCTTTTGGACATGATTGGGACACTGTGACGGCTAAAGGTGCCCGAAGCCCGAAAACCTTTAGCACAGTCTACAGGTCATATTTATGAGGGGATTTCATTGTAACTTGGTAGGATGACTCCAAATAATGTCTAGATGAGAACGTCCCATTTTGATCGTGATCATTCAGCCTTGATGGGTGCCCAAGCCCAAAAACGTTTAGCATAGGTAAAAGGTCTTATTTATGGAAGGATTTCATTGTAACCTATTAGGTTGACTCCATATAATGCCTAGATGATGACATCCCCTTTTGGTTGTGATTGGTCAGCTGTGATGGCTACAAGTGCTCGAAGCCTGAAAAACGTGAGCACAGTCTACAGGTCACATTTATAAAGGGATTTCATTGTAACTTCATAGGATCACTCCAGATGATGCCCAGATGAGATTGTCCCCTTTGGTTGCAATCATTCAGCCATGACGGCTGCCCGAGCCCGAAGCCCAAAAACCTTAAGCACAGTCTACAGGTCATATTTATGAAGGGATTTCATTGTAACCTGGTAAGTTGACTTCATATAATGTCTAGATGAGAACGTCCCCTTTTGGACATGATTGGGCAACTTTGACGGCTAAAGGTGCCTGATGCCCGAAAACCTTTAGCACAGTCTACAGGTCATATTTATGAAGGGATTTCTTTGTAACTTGGTAGGATGACTCCAACTAATGTCTAGATGAGAACGTTCCATTTTGGTCATGATCATTCAGCCTTGATGGGTGCCCGAGCCCAAAAACCTTTAGCATAGGCAAAAGGTTATATTTATAGAAGGATTTCATTGTAACCTGTTAGGTTGACTCCATATAATGCCTAGATGATGACATCCCCTTTTAGTCGTGATTGGTCAACTGTGATGGCTACTGGTGCCCGAAGCCCGAAAACCTTGAGCATAGTCTACAGGTCATATTTATGAAGGGATTTCATTGTAACTTCGCAGGATCACTCCAGATGATGCCCAGATGAGATTGTCCCCTTTGGTTGCGATCATTCAACCATGTTGGCTGCCCGAGCCCAAAGCCCGAAAACCTTTAGCACAGTCTATAGGTCATATTTATGAAGGGATTTCATTGTAACTTGGTAGGTTGACTTCATATAATGTCTAGATGAGAACGTCCCCTTTTGAAACTAAAGCCCAAAAACCTTTAGCGCAGTCTACAGGTCATATTTATTAAGGGATTTCATTGTAACTTGGTAGGTTGACTTCATATAATGTCTAGATGAGAACGTCCCCTTTGGACGCAATTGGGAAACTGATGGCTACAGGTGCCTGAAGCCAAAAAACCTTTAGCACAGTCTACAGGCCATATTTATGAAGGGATTTTAATGTAACTTGATAGGAGGACTCGTTTTGGAATAATTTCACTGTAACTTGGTAACTTTTGTTGATATACGTTAACTGTGAGGGCCACATACATTAACTGTAAGGTCATATTAACCCACCCCTCAGCTCTTTAGTACAGTGTACACCTCATATTATTTTTATCATAAACATAGCATACAGGGAACAGAAATGAACATATTCCCAATTATCACAATTCTTGTCTTATTTCATAATCCTTTCATAAACACTGAACATTATCCTTTTCATCAAACACAACACACAAGTTAAGCTACAGTGTCATTGACACTTTCATTATTTACTTCTAACCATGGCTTATTACTCCTTATTGGAACAAGCTCATCAAGAGTGTTCCATTAATAGGTCATGAGGTATGTTTTGAAGTAGAGAAATGAAAAAATAAAATTTGAATAGCAAATTTTGTATATCACGAGTGCAGATGTGGCAGATTCTTTAGGTAAACTGTTAACAAAAAATGACTCCGACTATTTTGCATCTAAGCATTGCCATTCCTGGGACAGACGGGCTGCATGTGTGACATCACTCTGGTTTTAGGACAGTCTACACCTCAAATTATTCTTATTGAAAACATAGCTTAGAGGGAACAGAAATTAACATATTCTCAATTATCACCATTCTTGTCGTATTTCATAATCCTTTCATAAACATTGAACATTATCCTTTTCAACAAACACAACACACAGTCAAGTTAAGCTACAGTGTCATTGACACTTTCATTGTGAAGATTGATGGCTATCACATTAAGTAGTAAAAGATGTTGGTTCTCAAGAAATTCCTCATTGGAATAGAAGCCCCTCCTTCAACGTTTTTATGGCTTGCGATGTCTTCCAAATTAGTATGAAGTTGTGAGACTTTAATGTTTTATCTTTTTTGATTGAAGTATTTTATTTTTATGTGGGGATTATTAAAATGAAGTGTCTGTTTACTACATTTGTTTTGTAAACATCCACTTTATTATTTTCTGTGAAAAATAACTCCTATTATGTGGACAGTATTTATATTTTTATACTGTACCAATGACCCAGACATAGCTGGTGCTAACTCTTAAAATATAGGGCCAAACACAAATTTTGCCCCCCAATCCCCAAAATTTGCATCTAAAACCAAAGAAAACATGTCCTGAAAGGCTCTCCACACTTCGCCTCTACTGCGCATGCGCAGTGTCAAGGACGTTCCGAAATTGGCGCCATTAATCATTCTAAGTTTGGCCCTTCATCAGTTAACATCTGACTGATCTTTGTGCTTGTAAATCTCAGTTTAAATGATGCCAGACACATAAATATTAGTGAAATGGTGGTTCTAAGGAGGATAGAGAAGGAGGAGAGGAAAAAAATGTGTGACAGAATATTATCAGGGCTGTAACTTAAAATTTTTTAATGAAATTATGTTAAGTTACCTATTTTCGAGGCAGCAGCCATTTTGATGTCATTCTGATTAATTAGTTACACTGTTTTTTAAGTGTTTTCCTCTCTCCCTGTCCTTTAAGTCCCCCCTTGCTATTCTCCCATGCTTTTGGCATAGTTTTTGTAATTATTATTACTAAATTTTCTTGGGAGTTTTAGCTGAATAACAGAATGAATTCTGTTTCTTTTCCCCATGTTTACGTCTTCACCTACGGGTGGTTAGGCGTTGTGTTCTACATCTACCATCTGATGTTCTGCAGTTTCTTCCCTGGAAGTCTCTGTTTTGCATCAGATAGTGTATTTTTGGTAACTGATTTCGGGCCTGGGTGCCTGTAGTCTTATTTTAGTGTTTTTACACTCATTGTTTACATTTTCAACAGCCCTCTGTGTGAGGGGGGGATTTCTGGAAAATAATATCTTGATGTTATTTTAATCATAACTAGATACATTATTATTGTTCGTAAGTGTTGAATAAATTGTTTAAAATATTTTTAAAATTTTTGTCCACACTTAGGCTTGGGATCCATTGGGGCTCAACGTTACTTTTCAGAAACTTGGGCTGTTCTGAAAAAATATTTTTTCAAAATATTTTGATTTCAATTATTTTTTCATTATTAATGGATCATATTATTATTATGTATTTTGATTGCCAGGGGTTAGTGCGAGTACCAGGACTTGTTTTCTTTTCACATTGAAAGGATATTGATCAATTGTAATAAGAGGAAGTCTTCCTCTGACTTTATAATCATTCTATATGTGGTCAGTGTACTCGCATTAACTCCTGTTCTGTATCGTATGATTTCGATGACAATATGGGAAGCGTATGTCACGGTATGTTATTGGGGAATTGGACACTCCGGTCCTTTCCCCGCAGGGTCACTCTACTTTATCAATTTCTATTTCAGACGATCAAGATTAGGGTGATGTATCTGTGATGTCTTCCAACAGTGTGCCTCCGTCGTCACAATTAATGAAGGGCTAGCGGAAAAGTGCTCATGTAAATACGCCAATTGCCTAAGAGGACCCTAGTAGGTTCGACGGCCTTTGACGTCCACTAGCTCGCCCGGTGTAGCGTCCATTCACCGAATGGTTCGGCAGCCGGGTTCATCCGTTGCGGTCTAGAAGGAATTTTGGAGTGATGCGAGCACTATAAATCAACCTAATGCACACCCAGTGACGGCGGATCGGAGGGAGAACGGAGGAAGCCTTTTAGTCCGGTTCATAGCTCGTTCCGGTCCATCCGGACGGCAAGCGAGAGAGGCCCCTCTCTCGTTCACAACATCTGGCCCCAGATGTTGTGGTACAAAATGTTTCGCTTTCGGAGCATACGTCCGTCGCTCGGGACGCTCCGACATATAGTCAGTCCGGAGTAGACTGTCAATAAGGCTTCCTCATTCTCATAGTTGCGCACACGACTGCTCTTGGCTACGTGACCACGGATATCCAGTCAGCTTCGCCAGTCAGAGATTCATCGGCGACCAGGTCACACCATCCGGTAGCCAGGGACACGAGGCCTGCAGACTCCGGACGTTCGCATAGGAAGTGTGCGGGAGTCAACGTACACGGAGCTTCCGGCGGCAATGCATCGTAAGACCGCTACTGCACAGGCCTCGGGAACGGACGTGCTTTCCTAAATAGCACAGTTTATCGCAGCATCCCAGCATCAACTGAACCTGTCGCATATTTTTTATCCGACGATGCTGGGTCGGGACGCTCCGCGGAAGCGGGTACGGACGTCCGAAAATTTCATCCGGTCCGACGGGATACCGAAAGGGATTTGGAGGATTTCGAGCTTTCCCTTTCGGAACAACATATGCTGTTGTGTATGTCATCTGACTTGGTCTTCTACAGCTTCTTTCGTCGGACCAGAATGCTGCGATGTCGGATAAGAAACTGATAGCGTCGGTGGACTTAGAAA
The DNA here is from genome assembly GCA_031216915.1 of Pictodentalium vernedei. NCBI lineage: Eukaryota > Metazoa > Mollusca > Scaphopoda > Dentaliida > Dentaliidae > Pictodentalium > Pictodentalium vernedei. Next base: position 261,439,838 of record CM062297.1, read on the forward strand.
TTTTTTGTTCGGTACAGGGACATCGTCCCTCAGTTCCGACATAGTCCAATAATGTCACGCAAACTTTCGAATTATTGAACGATGCTATATATATATTATTATTATATGCTTGCTATAACCAAGCATTTCTGGTTTCTTGTTCGCAAAGTTACGGAGATGTCTTTCAAAAGTGTGCCTCTGTCGTCATAGTTAATGAAGAGCTAGCGGCAATAAGTGCTCATGGAATATGTCTATCGCCTACGGAGTGACATTCGCTAGCTCACCCGGTGTAGCGTACATTCATCGAATGGTTCGGCTGCCGGGTTCGTCCGTTGCGGTCTAGGAAGGAGATTGGGGTGATGCGAGCACTTTAATTACTTTAGTACTCACCCAGTGACGGCAGATTGAGGACAGATCGGAGGAAGCCTGTTAGTCCGGTTCCTGGCTTGTCCAGGTCCGTCCGGGCTGTGAGCGAGAGAGGTCCCTCTCTCGTCCAACAACATAGGAGACCGCATGTTGTGGTTCAGATATTTTACATTCGGAGCATATGTCTGTCGGTCGGGACGCTCCGTTATATTGACAGTCCGAGAGACTGTCCTTAATGCTTCCTCATCCTCACAGCAGGGCACATGACCGCACATTGGCTACGTGACCTCGAGTATCCGATCAGTTTCGTCATTCAGTGATTCCACGGCGAATAGGTCGCGCCATCCGGTAGCCAAGGGACACGAGGCCTATACACTCCGTTCGCTCGCATATTGGTAGTATGCACGGGGTAACGATCACGGAGCTTCCAGCGGCAATGCATTGTAGGACCGCTTCTCCTCAGGCCTCAGTGACGGACGTGCTATCCGAGTTAGCACAGTTGTTTCGCAGCATCCCAGCAATTGACAGTTTCTTGGTCGAATCAGGAATTATCCGACGGCGCTGGGTCGGTGCGGTCCGCGGTTGCATCAGGTACGGACGACCGAACGCTTTATAGGGTCCGACAGGATGGCGAAAGGGATTCGAAAGATTTCGAGTTTTCCCTTTAGTAGTATCGGAAGCTGCCTTTCATCTCTTCTGGCATTATCTTCCAGTGATTGTTATTTCGGACTTCATTGCTGCGATCTTGGATAAGAGACTTATAGCGTCATTGGACTCGGATTTTTCGATCGGTTCAGGGACATTGTCCCTGACTTACCGACGCAGTCCAATAATGTCATTACAACATGTGTTTTATTTTTCGATGCTATATATGCATACAAGCCGGCTACCAAGCATGATAGTTTAGTTTCTTGTCCGCGTTGCTCATTTCTGCCGTTTTATCATTTATTCGATTAGTTTATTTGGCAGAGCAGGGCATACCGAGAGTTCATATGCGTCTAGACGGTGTGGTTAAAGACTGGAAATATTCTTTTTCGCCGTTTATGTCTTTTCCAACTTCAATGTTGGAAACGACATGATGTATAGTAGACTTAACTTAGACACTTTATCATACGTAATCCGCCTTACTGAGGCGTTATCATTACATTTTCAAGAAAAGATTTACGGGATATTATTCTCAATGTAATTTCTTTTGAGGGCAGTAGTTTGTTCACGTATAACTCCGCCCTTCAGTGGCTGATTGGAGTTGGTTAGACGTGACGCAGCCCTAGCTACATCCATACGCGTGGATAGTAAGGTTAAGAACTCTCTCAGAGTCGCTTCGTTCTCGGAGGAGCTTCTCTTCGACGGCAACTTTTCGGCAATCCATGAATTGCTCGATTTACACGTTCTCTTGTCTATCTAGTGTTACAAGAGATTCAGACTGGGGCAAACATTCGGTGGTTGACTCAGAGTGTGCCACCGCAGTTGCCGGACCCGAGTGTGGCTGTTATGACGGTTGCCAGTCAAACAGATTGGGATATAATACTGATCCCAACGGATTCGAAGTGCCAGGGTCTTTGGGTTCTGCAGTCTCTTAGCAACCAATTTTCTTCCGCGGAATAATGTTTTTTAGGCTTGCTTTATGTCATTGCATGAACATTATTCAGAAACGCATGCCCAAATCCTGTCCGTTAATTCGACAGTAGTGGCGTATCTCCGGAACCAGGGAGGCACTCTTTCGTTTCCGTTATTCAATTTAATGGAAAGAATCCGTCTGTTGGTTAAGGTACACCAAGTTCTGTTTTGGTCCGTCATATTCCGGGTCGTCTGATTGTTTTACCGGACTCCCGTTCACTTACGGGTCGCTTGTTGCTGTCAGAATGGACTCTCAACAAACAAGTATTCAATCAGATTGCTATCTATGGGAGCGCCCAATGATGATTTATTTACGACACAGCTTGCTAATCAATTGCAGACGTATGTGTTGGCTTGTCCACATCTCTGAGCTAATGTTGTTAACGCTCTTGATCTATAGGACGGAATGATAGGATACGCGTATCCTCCGGCGCTGTTGTTTCAGCAGGTATTGCTAAGATAAACAACCACAATACATTTCTGTTGATAGCATCTCTATCTTCACAGAGATCATGGGTAATTTACTCTCTTGTCTACTGTGGGTCTTAACGTGAAATCTTCCTCAATGTGAGGATCTGTTTTCACTGGGTAAATCGATGTCATCTTTATCACAACCCGCAAGGTCTCAACCTTCATGTATTCCATTGTGTGGTCTGTATTGCATTGTAAGCATTGTACTGGACGAGCTTTGGATGCGATTTCTTACTATAGGAGGTCCTCTTCTTCGCTATTCTATGCGGCTAAAGTGGAGGCTCTTCCGTCGTTGGTGTAGGGATCATTATGTTCATATTGTTGATCCCTCCATACTACTCATTGCAATTTTTTAGTATACTTGTTTCACAAGATCTACTGCAGCCTGTTATTAGTAAGGTTATAGGTTTATGTTACCTCATACCTATGCACTCTACGATAGTTTACAATTGAGTCTTATGTCTCTTTATCTAAATCAGTTAGTAACTTTTTGATATATAGACTTAGAATCTTTAGATTAAATTCCTATATGGATTTTAACTTCGGTTCTTATTTAGCTAAGTAATCATTTGAGCCTCTGGAAACAGTAGTTTTCAAATTCTGACCTTTTAGACAGTAATTCTGTTGGTTTCTCTTTTACTGTAGAGTTTCATGCACTATCGATGGATGATTTTCACTTTCGTAGTTTCGGAATCACTATTCCGTTACCATTTAGGTTGGATTTTTGCTTTAGAGTTAGGCTCCTAATATCCGGAACCTATTGTTATTAAGGTCCTTCCGTCTTCGTACGGGCATAGGCCTTTACTCTTTCCGGATAGAGTTTATGTATTTATAAACAGATATCTGTTTATTACTATGGGCGTAAGCTTCTTCTGTCTTTGATGCCTAGTAGAAGGACGTTACGCTCCATTCTATTGTTAATGGATTCTATTAACTATCGGTACTGCTTATGGTATATCATTGACTTAGCAGTTGTGCTTAAGATTTCGGCTCATGAAGTAAGAGTTCTTCTACATCTTGGGCTTACATAAATAGTGTCGCTATTATAGATTTTTGAAGGCTGCTCATTGCGCTCAGCCATCCACATTCATGAATTTTTATCTCAGAAATATCGAGTCCATTTCTGGAGGCCTCTATTGTTAGGTCTATTATCTACTGCTCAGAATGTCATTCACTTAACAGTTGCTACTATAGCTAGGTAGGCTGTCTGTTTCGGCAGTGTCTCCGTTCTGCTGCCCTCTTCGCTCTGGGCTATTTGACCCAGGGCAAGAAAAAGGGGGGGGGGAGGGTGTTCCCTTGGGACACCTGTTTTACTATGAAAAGAAGGGGATACCTCCTCCGGAGTTAGTTATTCTGAGCTGTTATTGGGATGGTTGTTTAGTGAGAAGTTTAGGTTTTTAAAATTCATTCAAGTCTTAGTTTTTAAAGTATAGCTTTTGATTATTGCATATGTCAACGGACATGATTATGCAATCCTCAGACACTTTTAGGAGTATAAGAGTCTCTATTCTCTAGACTTACTTTATTTATTGGCTTACTTTAAAAATTATTAGTATTGGATTATATTGGATATTAATAGAGTACATGGATGTATGAAGCTCAATTTTGGAAGGTGTTGTATCTTTCTAATTTATCATAAATAAGAAAGATACATGTAAGGCCTATTACTTCTTTTTCCCTACAGGGGATGACTCTATTTTATATTATTGAGCGTATTCCATTTTGCTCTATGTCCTTGGCCCTCCAGCCTTTTTACTATTCAGCTATGTCAGGGTCATTGGTACAGTATAAAAATGTTAAAAAATTTATAGTAATTTCTATATTTTTTATACTTACCAATGACCCAGACGGGGATGGCCCTCCCAGGAGTTGGGAACTCTTGCCTCCCCGCTGAGTACATAGCGCTTACCAGGCACTGGTTTTTAGAATGATTAATGGCGCCAATTTCGGAACGTCCTTGACACTGTGCATGCGCAGTAGAGGCGAAGTGTGGAGGGCCTTTCAGGACATGTTTTCTTTGGTTTTAGATGCAAATTTTGGGGATTGGGGGGCAAAATTTGTGTTTGGCCCTATATTTTAAGAGTTAGCACCAGCTATGTCTGGGTCATTGGTAAGTATAAAAAATATAGAAATTACTATAAATTTTTTAACTTTTTAACCCTTTACCTAAAGAATTGGCCGTATCTGCCCGCGTAATATGTAAATTCAGCAGTTGAAAAAATATTAATTTTCAGGAAATTACAACAAAACTACATCATGTGACCCCACATTGGAACGAATTCGTCGAGATTGTTCCAATGAAGGGTCACATGATATGGTTTTGTTGAAATATTTTGAACATTTTGAAAAAATAATATATAAAATCATACATTTTGTTATCGAATGTGTTGGGTAAATGGTTAAAAAAGGTGTGCCAATCTAACTGATCACAAGTGTATTTCATATTTCTGTATTAACTGTTTGAGTGAGCTCTTTTTAACTTGAACAAGGCATACAGATGACATACGGGTGAAAACAAAAAAAATTAACTTCAATGATAATGTGAACCACATACACAGAATATAAAACCTTTACATTGTGTGCACTTAAGAATGGAGCTCAAATGTGTGTTCCAAAACTCATCCAGTTAACAAACGAGAGAAAAAAAAAATCCAAGCCTATCTCCATCTTGGATTTGAAAAATTGATCGCTCAAGCACCAAATATATTTTTTGGGGGCCTGAATGGTTTACCCTTTACCCAATGCACAGGATTTCAAATTTATCATTTTAATTATAGTTTTTTCAAAGTTTCCAAGCCGTTTCAGCAAAACAATGTCATGAGCTCTTTCCACTCAGGAGTCGCACGATACAGTTTTGTTGAAAGTGTTTTAAAGAAATTTTTTTTTCATTTGATGAATTTGTATATTACGTGGGCAGATGTGGCCAATTCATTAGGTAAAGGGTTAAAATGAGTGATTTCATCCAAATGATATTTAAAAAATATAGTCATTTTTGCATGCAGAATTCTTTGATTTTCTGAACTAACCCTTTACATAACATGAAAAGCTGACGACACTTGCAAAAAATATTCGTTGATTGGAACGAGCTCATTGAGCTCATTCCAACAAGGGGTCATAACCTATGTTTTTGAGACAAATAATGAAAATTAATTGGCAATTTTGACAAAGTCAAGCTGAGCTATTGCCATCACTTCTCGTCCGTCGGCGTACGTACTTATGTATGTATGTATGTATGTATGTATGTATGTATGTATGTATGTATGTATGTATGTATGTACGTACGTACGTACGTACGTACGTACGTACGTACGTACGTATATTAGTACGTATGTATGTACGTCCACAATTTCCTTTGGCACACTTCACAGGTCGCATTTATGATCAGATCATTTTGAAACTTGGTTTGCTTTTTTGGGGTGACCTCTAGATGGGAGCTATCGATTTTCGTCCATTTCCATCAAAAAATGTTGCCATGGCCAACATTCTTAGAACTTAGTTTAGTCAGACCTCAATATTTCCCTTTGGCACACCCTACCGTGCACATTTATGATCAGATTGCTGTGAAACCTAGCATGCTTGTTTGGAGTGACCTCTAGATGGAAGCTGTCGATTTTCTTCCATTTCCATCAAAAATTGTTGCCACGGCCAACGTTCTTAGAACTTAGTTTAGTCAGACCTCAATATTTCCCTTTGGCTCACCCTACAGGACACATTTATGATCAGATTGCTTTGAAACCTGGCATGCTTGTTTGGGGTGCCTTCTAGATGGGAGCTATCGATTTTCTTCCATTTCCGTCCGTCAAAAAATGTTGCCGCTGGCACTGATCTTTGAACTTAGTTTAGTCAGGCATCAATATATTCCTTTGGCATGCCCTACAGGGCACATTTATGATCAGATCGGTTTAAAACTTTGTATGCTTGTTTGGGGTTACCTCTAGATGGGAGCTATGACCTTCGATGAACTTAGTAAAAACTTGGTGCAGTTAAGCATCAATATTTCCCTTTGACACACCCTGCAGGGCACATTTATGATTGGATCGCTTGCAAACTTGGTGTGCTTGTGTGGGGTGACATCTATGTGGGAGTTGTCAATATTTTTATACTGTACCAATGACCCAGACTTAGCTGGTGCTAACTCGTAAAAATTCTAGGGCCAAACACAAATTTTGCCTCCCTAATCCCCAAAATTTGCGTCAAAATCCAAAAAATCAATGTCCTATGTGGTCCTCCATACTTTTACCCACTGCGCATGCGCAGTGTCAAGGAAGTACCGAAATTGGCACCAAATCCTCATTCTTTGTTTGGCCCTTCAATCAATAACATCTCACTGATATCTGTGCTTATAATCTCAGTTAAAATGATGCCAGACTCAAAATCCTGAAAGAAATGATGGATCTAAGGATGAAATAAGAGGATGAGAAGAAGAAACAGTGGAAGGATGTGTTCAGGGCTGTAACTTATAATTTTTATGCAAAATTATTTCATGTTCCCTAATTTCAGGGCATGGGCCTGATGTTCACATTCTTGTTATGAAATTTCCACGGTTTGTTCAGTGTTTCCTCTCTCCCTTTCCTTTATAGCCCTCTTGCTATTCTCCCATGCTTTTGGCATAATTTTTGTAATTTTTTTTACTGAAATTTCTTGGGAGTTTTTGGCTTGGTAACAAAATGTTTATTCTGTTTTTTACCCATGATTACGTCCTCACCCAAGGGTGGTTAGGCGTTTCGGTCATGCATCTACCATCCGATGTACTGCAGTTTCTTCTCTGGAAGCTTCTGTTTTACATTGGATAGTGTTTAAAATTGGTTACTGATCTCGGGCCATATTTTCAGTGCTTGGAGTCTTGTTTCCGAGTTTTATTCACCCTTGTTTACGTTGACAACGGTTACTTCTGACAGTGATTCCTTGTCTTCTATTTAGTTCTGTTCATAGCCAGATACATTAATTTTGTCCGTAAGTGTAGCATTAATTTTTAGATATGTTTTAAAATTTTTGTTCACACTTAGGCTTTTCTGGGATCCATTTGGGCTCATCGTTCCCATTGGGAACTTGGGCTCATCTTGAAATTTTTTCGAAAAAATTTTTCTTTTGAATTATTTTTCGAAATGTTTGTAATTATTATTATGTATATTTGTTTTCAAGGGTTAGTGCGAGTATGATGACTGTTTACTTTTTTTTCAGAATGAAAGAATATTTTTCGATTTGTAAATCGAGTAAGTCTTCCTCTGATTCTCATGTTCATTGTATTTGCTGTAGTCAGTGTTCTCGCACTAATTCTTGCTCAGTGTGTGCCAGTTCGGATGACAAACGTTGGAGACGTGTGTCACGGTATATTGTTAGTGGTGAGAGGTCCATGCCGGTCCTCTCGCCACAAGGTCACTCTAGTTTTTTCAGTCTCTTTTTCAGAGGAACAAGAACAGGGTGATGTTTCCATGATGTCTTCAAAAGTGTGCTTCCATCGTCGCAATGAAGAGCTAGTGGCAAAGTGCTCAACGAAAAATGCACCAAGTGCCTAAGAGGTCCCTAGTAGGATCGACGGTCACTTATCGCCCGCTAGCTCCCCCGGTGAAGCAATCATTCACAAAATGGTTGTGACGCCGGGTTCGTCCTTTGCGGTCCAGGAGAGGAGAAGGGGTGTTGCGAGCAATATAATCTCGGATCACGCACACCCGGCGATGATGGATCGGAGGATGGAATGGAGGAAGCCAGTCAGTCTGGTAGCTAGCTCGTCCAGGTGTACCTGGACCGCGAGCGAGAGAGGCCCCCCTCTCTCTTACAACAACATCTGGGCCCAGATGTTGTTGTACGTACGTTTGTCAGTCGGAGCATACGTCCACTCCTCCTGCTCGGGACGCTCCGTCGCATAGACAGTCCGGCACAGCTAGTCTAATGGCTTCCTCATCCACACGTCAGAACACACGACCGCACCTTGGCTACGTGACCGCAGATATCCAGCCTGCTTCGCTGACCAGAGATTCCACGTCGACCAGGTCACGCCATCCGCAAGCCAAGGACACGAGGCCTTTCCAGTTGGGGACGTTCGCATAAGAAGTATGCAGGAATTAGTGTCCCAGGAGCTTCGAGCAGCTAAATTACGTAAGACCGCGGCTCCACAGGCCTCTGTGACGGACTTGCTTTCTCAGATAGCTCAACTCAAGCTTTCTATAATCTATAATCAGATTACTAAGAAAGCTTCGGACACTCTGCTTTTTAAATCCGCTTCGAAAAAGTCAGACTCAGCAGAGAGAAGTAAGGCAGGCACTTCTGGGGTGAGTACGTCCAAGGGAAGTTCCTATAGAGGATCTAAGCCTCTACGTCTTACTTTAGAGACCGTCAGAGTAGTGACTCAGGTAGGGGTCGTAATGCTGGCTGAGACAACCAGTCAGATGCCCCTAGGTCGACTAGGCAAGGTGCGGGTCGTGGAGGAATAGTTTCTCCTCCCACATGCCTCGCAAGTCCAGGAGGTGATGGTCTAAACCTCTATTGCGTTCCAGTGGTCGGAAGGCTGTCGAGATTCTTAACCAATTGGTTGTCAATTACGGACGACCCATGGGTGCAGGGGGTTATTTCCGAAGGTCTAAAACTGTCTTCAAGGAAAAACCTCCGTTAACTCGAAGTCCACGTTGGACTCAGCTTCCGTCAAACCTTCAGAAGATAGATTTGCTTCTATCAGAAGTCCAATCTCTTCTGGAGAAGAACGCGATAGAGGTTGTAGAAAACTAGAAATCTCCAGGTTTCTACAGTCACCTGTTCCTGGTTCCAAAACCAGACGTCTCGTTTTGTCCAGTTATAGATCTGAGCTGGATAAACAAGCTGATCATGGCTCCTAAATTTTATAGGGAGACCATCCGATCGGTCAAAGCGAGCATTCGAGTGAACGATTATGCTGCGAGCATAGATCTCAAAGATGCGTACTTTCACGTCATGGTACATCCGGCGTTCAGAAAGTATCTTCACTTCGCTGTCCTAGGAGTCGTTAATCAGTTCCGAGCTATGTGCTTCGGTCTGAATCTAGCACACTGGGCTTTCACTCGAATAGTGAACTCGGTAATGACTCATTTCCGAGCTCATTCGTCTGCGGTAATGTCGGCCTATTTGGACGACATTCTTCAGAGGTACAGCAACAAGTTAACGTTTCAGAACGATGTTCAGAGTCTGCTTCAACTGCTCCGACGTCTCGGTTTCATAGTAAACGAAAAGAAGTCTGATCTAGTGCTGTCCAAGTCATTCACCCACTGGGGAATGAGCTTCAAGACGCACAACAATCACGTTCGTCTGCCATTAACCAGAGCGAAATTAGTCAGTTGTTACGCTTGCTTTTCTCTTCACTCAGATGTAGTAACAGTGAGAGTATTCATGCAACTGATAGGTTTGTGCGGAGCCACCGCGGATCTTATTCCGATGGGGCGACTAAGCACTCGTCCACTCCAGATATTTTTTACTCAGAATTGGAGTGTGAAGATTCATTCGCTCTAAACGAACATCGTCTTGTCGAATCAAGTGAAACAAGAGATTCAGACTTGGGCAGATATTTAGTTGTTAACAAAGGGAGTATCACAGCAACTGCCGGATCAGATGCGAGTCAAACAGGTTGGGGCGCAACTTTGAGCCCAACAGATTCCAGGTGCCAGGGTCTTTGGGATCCGCAGTTCCTAAACAAGCACATAAACATCAAAGAGACGATGTCAATTTGGCTTGCGCTACGTCATTGGATGAACATTATTCAGAATTTGCATGTTCAAATTCTGTCCGACAATTCGACAGTAGTAGCGTATATTCAGAACTAGGGAGGCACTCATTCCATTCCGTTGTTCAACTTAACGGAAAGAATCCTTCTGTTTGTTCTAGAGCATCAAGTTCTTCTGTCGGTCCATCGTATTCCGGGTCATCTGAACGTTCTAGCGGACTCCCTTTCTCGGAAAGGTCGTATGTTGCCATCAGAATGGAATCTCAACAAACGAGTATTCATTCAGATTTGCTACCAATGGGATCGTCCTATGATAGACTTATTTGTGACGCATCTCAACAATCAGTTGCAGACGTATATGTCGCCATGCCCAGATCCTCGAGCGTTTGCACTAGACACCCTCTCGATCTCTTGGGATGGAATGATAGGATACGCTTATACTCCAGCGCCGTTGATTCAACAGATATTGCTAAAATCAAGCAATCTCACTGCAGGATTCTGTTGGTAGCATCTCTGCCACCCCAGAGACCATGGATAAATCTACTCAGGTGTCTGTTGAGGGACATTCCGCAGAAGCTTCCTCCACGGGAGGACCTTCTTTTGCAGGGGAAATCGCACACACTGCATCACAACCCGCAAGGTCTCAACCTTCATGTATTTCCGTTGTGCAGTCCTTCTTGCACGGCAAGCATTTTACAGGACAAGCAGTCGACGCAATTTCTAACTGTAGGAGGACCTCTTCTTCGCTAAATTATGATGCTAAGTGGAAGGTTTTCTCACGATGGTGTAGGGATCATTCTGTTGATATTTATTATCCCTCCATTCCAGACATTGCTAATTTTTTGGTCTACTTGTTTGACGAGATCAAACTGCAGCCAATTACTATTAAGGGGTATAGGTCTATGCTATCGGATACCTATTCTCTTCATGACAGCTTACAAATTGGATCTAATGTCTCTTTATCTAAGTTAGTGGAAAACTTTTTGATAAATAGACCTAGAACCCTTAGGTTAATTCCTAAGTGGAATTTAGCTTGGGTTCTTCTGAAGCTAAAAGAAGCGCCATTTGAGCCTCTTAATACTGTGGACTTCAAATACTTATCTTATAAGACAGCTTTTCTCTTAGCCTTCTCTTCTGCTAGAAGAGTTAGTGAGCTTCATGCACTATCTGTTGATGATTCTCACTATCGTAGTGTTGGTAATACTATTACATTGACTACTAATGTTGGATTTTTGGCTAAGAATCAGGCTCCTAATAAGTACCCTGAACCTATTGTCATTAAGGCTCTTCCATCTTCAGATGGTCATATGCCTTTGCTTTGTCCAGTTAGAGCTATACGTATTTACAAACATAGATCTGACTTTATCAGAAAGGGACGTAAGCGTTTCTTTCTGTCTCTGCTGCCTAATAGAAAGGACATTACGGTCCATTCTATTGCAAGGTGGATTCAATTAACTATCCGTACTGCTTATGAAAATTTATCTTCAACTCAGCAGTCTGTGCTTAAGATTTCGGCGCATGAAGTAAGAGCGCTTATGCTAATAGCGTTGCTATTACCGATTTGATGAAGGCTGCATATTGGTCTCAGCCTTCCACGTTCACAAATTTTTATCTTAGAAATATTGAGTCCATTTCTGGCGACCTGTGTTGTTTAGGGCCGTTATCTGTTGCTCAGAATGTCGTCCACTAAACAGTTGCAACTATAGTTATGCAGACTTTCTGTTCCAGCAGTGACTCTGTCCTGCTGCCCTCTTTGTTCTGGGGTATTTGACCCAGAGCAAGGGGAAAGGGGGGATGGTGTTCCCTTATATCACCTGCTTTATAGTGAAAAGCAAGGGAATACCTCCTCTGGAGTCAGTAATTCCGAGTCGGTGCCGAGATGGTTTTAAAGTGCAAAGCTAATGTCTATCTCATTTATGTAATATTTTTAAAGTGTAGCTCAGTGTGAAGCATTTGTATATGTCACGTGTCATACGAGCGTTAATATATATTACTCGGACACATTTAAATGAGTATAAAGAGTCTCATTCTCTGGATTATCTTCATTTATTGGCTTAGCTTGAAATAAATTAGTATAATGGGTTATACTGGATGTTAATAGAGATCATTGATGTTATTGTGCTCAATTACGGAATGGTATTGTGTCTTTCTTTTTTGGTATAAACAAGAAAGATACATGTAAAGCCTGTTCTCCTTTTCTCCTTGAGGGGATAATTCTGTTTACATGTAGTTGAGTCTATTGGATTTTCCTTTATGTCCTAGGCCCTCCAGCCTTTTTTTCTATTCAGCTAAGTCTGGGTCATTGGTACAGTATAAAAATGTTAAAAAATTTATAGTAATTTATATATTTTTTATATTTACCAATGACCCAGACGGGGATGGCCCTCCCATGAGTTGGGAACTCTCACCTCCCCATTGATTACATAACACTTACCAGGCACTGGTTGTAAGAATGAGGATTTGGTGCCAATTTCGGTACTTTCTTGACATTGCGCATGCGCAGTGGGTAAAAGTATGGAGGACCACATAGGACATTGATTTATTGGATTTTGATGCAAATTTTGGGGATGGGGGGGGGGGGGGGGAGGGCAAAATTTGTGTTTGGCCCTAGAATTTTATGAGTTAGCACCAGCTAAGTCTGAGTCATTGGTAAGTATAAAAAATATATAAATTACTATAAATTTTTTAACTTTCGTCCATTTCTGTCAAAAAATGTTGCCGCTGACCTTTGAACTTAGTTTAATCAGACCTCAACATTTCCTTTTAACACATCCTTCAGGGCACTTTGATGATCGGATCACTTTGAAACTTGGTATGTGTGTTCGGGGTGACCCTCTAGATGTGAGCTATTGCTTTTTTTCATTTCCATAAAAAATTATTGTTGTTATCACCAGCCTTTGAACTTACAGCATATGTGCATCAAGTTATCCCTTTTGCACTCTCTGCAGGGTATATTTATGCATTTCCATAAAAAAAACCCCAAAAACATTGCCACAAGCAATGACCTTCTACTTAGTGCATTTGTGCATTAACATCTTCCTTTGGCATGCCTCAGAGGTCACATTCATTATCAGGTTGTTTTGAAACTTTGTATGCTTATACAGGTTGACAAAGATAGGAGCTATTGATTTTCTTTTCATTTCCATCAAAAACTGTTGCTGTTAGCAACAATCTTTGAATTTATTGCATTTGTGCATCAACATTCTTCTTTGACATGGCCTACAAGCCACATTTATCATAGGATTGTTTTTGAACTTGGTGTGCTCATTAGGCAAGACCTTTAGATAAGAGCTATTGATTAGCATTCATTTCTGTGAAAAAAGTTGTCATTTACAATAACCTCTGAACATACTGCATTTGTGTATCAACTTCTTCCTTTAGCCAGTCTTACAGTTTACATTTAAATATGCATGGATTACTCTGACGTTGTGCATACACAATGCTGTTATGTTTGTCAAGTTGAGCTACAATGTCATTGACAATTTCATTTAGAATAGCACTGGCTGGTTTTGGCCTTTACGTTGGACAAAGGGCTAAATAACAATTTTTTTTAGTAAAGTTTTGGCATTTTGTTCCTTGAAACACAAGTATGGATAATTCTTTCATCCACATACACTTATAAATGCTGCAATTGATCAAGACAGTATGACTAATACATGAACCACTGTATCCTCATTGTTATGTATTTCAAATTTTTCAGCCAATACCACTGCTGAAGAAAGGGAAAACACATAGCTTAACGTTTTCTCAACAACAGATTGCATGTCTACTTGCCAATGCTTTTTTTTGTACATTTCCACGAAGAAATGCAAGGCAGAAGAACTCAGAGTATTCATCTTATCCAGATATCAATTTTAATAAGTATGTTAAGGCCTAAAAAAGTTAAACATCTGTTTCTCAGGCCCTCCTGCATGATCCTTTGGGCTGCTGCATGCAGCATGCTCTCTTTTTATAACCAATGCAAACTAAAAAAAATAATAAAAACTTAAATCATTTATGTCTGATATTTTACCCTAGTTAATAAAATTGATAAATTTGTTCCTTGAGTGCAACAAGTCTTTGCAATGCTTTAGCATTGCAAAGCCATCTTGCTCTCAAGGGACTAAATTCACCACCACCCACGCTATTCTGTAAATTATGAGGCCTAAAACAAACCAAGAACATGAACTTTTGATTGCAAAGAAATAATTACAAAAATAAAAAAAGGAAATTTAATACTGCCTGCCCACATGCAGTTTTACAAAAATGTCCTGAGAAACAGAAAATCTACTTTGTAGTGTCTAATGTTTTGTTTTTAGCTCACCTAACTGAAAGTCTTTATCTTGTCTGTTTGTCCTCTGTCCTTTGTAAAGGTTGTGTTTGAGTCTTCTTCTCTCAAACTGCTGTGCTATTTCCAGTAATATTTCATGTGAGTGATGACTGGGTTGGGCCATTTCAGTTTAGTTGAAATCAGTGCACAGCCATCCCTTTGGGAAGGGGTGGAGGAAGAGGCATTCCAATTTTTAAAAAGTGTTTTTTTCATGAAATGATTGTTATAATGGCTTTATATTTGATAACAAGCTTCTTTTTGAACTGTAGAATGCAGTTTGTTCACATTTGCCATTGTAATGAGAGGGGCAGAGTATTTGCCCCACCTGAAATCTCCATTTTCTTAACTGATGGGTCGATTCAAATCAAATTTGGTTTGCCAGATCATTGAGTCATAAGTACTTGTTTCATGCAGAAAACAATATCCTCCTATCCTGTTCCGAACCCCAGGAGCTAAAAAAAACCCCACGTCCAATACTGCTTGGAACAGAGAATTGTTACTTGATATGAAGCAGCCTTGGGACTAGTAGCAAATAAAATGAGTCAAAAGAGTACAGTCAGTTGTGTCATAGAGTACCATATGGGGCTGCCCATTTTAACCCCCATAGCTAAGACAAAAGGCAGACGACACTTTCAAATAAAATAATTAAAAAATTTTCATATTTTTGCATCAAAACAGAGCTTATGACCCTGTGTTCTTGGAGACAAAAAAATGAAAAATAATGAAATTTAAATGGTGACTTTTGTAAATAGCACTGGCTGGTTTTGGGTGTTACATTGGGTAAAGGGTTAACATTGTAAGTGGTGGGACAATGCAGAGTCAGAAATGTAAAAAAATTTGCCTCCAGAACCAACAAGCAGAATCTTTTGATACTTAATATACTGCATCCTTATGGGGTACAGATTCAGAATTAAATCAAGTCTCTGTGGTTTGAAATACAGGTCAGAATTCCAAGTTCTACAAGTAGAAATTGTAATTCTAACTTCTACCTCTGGGATCTGCGATTCTGCCAGTAGAATTCCAAGTTCTACCTGATCTCTTTCACGTATCAAGGTGCCATCTGTAATGCTTTAGCATTGCAGATGGTGTCTTGTTGCACTGAAGGGAAGACCTGTAGGTGTTAGAATTCCAGCTTCTACAAGGTGCAATTGAAATTCAAACGTCTACCAGTGGAATCTGAGATTCTACCAGTGGAATTCCAAATTCTGGCTCATCTCTTGAGTGCATCAAGGTGCCATCTGCAATGTTAATGCCCCCGACCTCCGAAGGAGGATTTGGGGGTATCCAGTGGAGACCTCTGTCTGTCCATCCATCTGTGCATCCATCTGTCTGTCTGTCCATCCATCTGTCCACACAAATGTTTCGGATTGTAATTTCAAAGCCATTGGTCAGATTTGGATTTCCTTTGGTATGCTGATAGACCCGCATGTGCACAGCGAACGGGTTCCGTCCAATAATTTTGATTTTGGTCCTGCTAGCCAATTCAATATGGCCACCATGGCATTATGATGCCATCAGGGGCATATGCCACGCTTCGCATTGCTCTTGTTGCACTGAAGGGAAGACATGTAGATGTTAGAATTCCAGCTTTTACAAGCAGAAATTGAAATTGAAACTTTTACCAGTGGAATCTGAGATTCTTCCAGTGGAATTCCAAGTTCTGTCTCATCTCTTGAGTGCATGAAAGTGTCTCGTTGCACTGAAGGGAAGACCTGTAAATGTTAGAATTCCGAATACACAAAATTAACTGCTATTACTTACAGAGTGCATGTCTTGAAACATCCAAGAGGACTTCAAACATCTGTAATCCATTGTTTTTGGCATGTTGGTAATCATAACATGTTTTAAAAATACTCCAAGGGATGGTCACATGACAGAATTTAAAAAAAACTCACTCTCCTCCATAAAAGTCTTTTACAATAAGAAGAAAAGCTTTGGTATTTTGTTCAGAATACATGAGCTTTGTATCTTTTGGTCATTAACTTACAACACTCGATGATCTAGTTTATGACTTATGATACTTGATCTTTGTTAACCCTTTACCCAACGCAGACGATATCAAAATTTATTATTTTAAATATCATTTTTTCAAATTTTTTCCAAAAATTTCAACAAAACCATATCATGTGACCCATCGTTGGAACGAGCTCGTTCCAACGAGGGGTCACATGATATGGTTTTGTTGAAATTTTATGGAAAATAATATTTTTTCAACTGCTGTATTTGCATATTATGTGGGCGGATGCAGCCGATTTGTTGGGTAAAGGGTTAATTGTTTACATATCAACCCATAAAGGCCCATTTCCGACTGTTACGTCCACAGAACAGATACCCTTAACATGCAATCATGAGGATAGGTATATTACCATGTCAGTGGTTTCTAGTCAAGTCTTGGGTGCCTAAATTTTTTCCAAAAATTTCAACAAAACCATATCATGTGACCCATCATTGGAACGAGCTCGTTCCAACGAGGGGTCACATGATATGGTTTTGTTGAAATTTTATGGAAAATAATATTTTTTCAACTGCTGTATTTGCATATTATGTGGGCAGATGCAGCCGATTCATTGGGTAAAGGGTTAATTGTTTACATATCAACCCATAAAGGCTCATTTCCGACTGTTATGTCCACAGAACAGATACCCTTAACATGCAATCATGAGGATAGGTATATTACCATGTCAGTGGTTTCTAGTCAAGTCTTGGGTGCCTAAATGGACAGCCAAGGCTTGACTAGAAGTCACTGCTTAGCTATTGGCAATGCATAGGGGGTGGTCTAGCAGGTTTTCAAGAAATTTGTCCAGCCCCTCAAGGGTTAACCCTCTGCACACTTGTCAAAATGTCAAGCTGCAAATTTTTCTAATAATGCAGCTTATATTTTTAAGTAATTTAGTCTTGCTCATTGAGCTCTACCAAACAAGACTGAATGGGCAAATCCATGAGTCAGATTCATTCTTTTATTACATAGTATTGATATCCTCAGTATGATGAGATTCAAGTTTGTGCAATTCAAATACCAGGGCACATATTTGGGTTCTTTGTGCGAGTCCAAATTTTAACTTAGTGCACAATGACGAATATTCGTCAAAGATCTTCTTCAGACCCACATGGCAGAATACTTTGATATTTGGTATATATCTTTACGATGGCTAAAATTAAAGTTAGTCCCAAGTGATATGCTTCACTGATTTTGGTGAGGGGTTGAAATTTAATACATAACCCAATGGAGTATTTATTATTTAAATGAATTGAGCCCACACACAACAGAGCTGTGTAATAAACTTCAGTTAGAGATGTAAATGTAAGTACATTAGATTAAAGTTTGCTCAAATGATGACCAGTAGGCCACTTGAGGCCAATGTGGGAGATTGAGGAGAGTGTCCACTGGGCAAAATTATTTTTTTTTTGCTTGAGAAGATTTGGGAGAGTTGCAGTGGTTTTATGTAAAAAGAAAAATGACCTTTCACTCTGTTGATGGGGGGTGGGGGGGGGGGGTGGGGGGGGGGAGGTGCAGAGGGGGTCCACTGGGTGATTTTTAGCTTAACTTGAGAAAGTCAAGATAAGCTACTGCTATCGGGCTTGCAGAAGTCTGTGAGTCTGCCAGTCTGTTCACATTTTCTTTAGCCCCGTAGCTCTTGTGCAATCATCTTTAAATTTCATGTGCAGGTTCGAGGTCATGTCTAGATGAAAACGACCCATTTTGGTCGCGATTGGTCAACCCGGACAGCTATGCAGGTTCAAAACCTGAAAACCTTGAGCACAGTCCACAGGTCGTATTTATGAAGGGATTTCATTGTAGCTTGATATGATGACTCCATATAATGTCTAGAGGAGAACATCCCATTTTGGTTTGATTGGTCCACCATGATGGCTGCGCAGGTTCGAAACCTGAAAACCTTTAGCCCAGTCTACAGATTGTATTTATGAAGGTGTTTCATTGTAACTTGGTTGGATGACTCTGTCTAATGTCTAGATGAGAACGTCCCATTTTGGTCACGATCAGTCAAATGTGATGACTATGCAGGTTCAAAACCTGAAAACCTTCAGCACAGTCCACAGGTCATATGAAGGGATTTCATTGTAGCTTGATATGATGGCTATGCAGGATCGAAAAGTGAAAGCATTTAGCACAGTCTACAGGTTGTATTTATGAAGGGATTTCATTGTAAATTGGTAAAACCACTGGGTAGATGTCTAGATGAGAATGTCCTATTTTGGTCATGATTGGTCAACCGCAACTGTCGCATGGGTACGTGACCTACAATTGTTTAGCACAGTATACAGTTCGTATTTATTAAGGGATTTAATTGTAACTTGGTAGGATAATCGGTCAGCCATTACCTCTGCTTGGGCACGTGATCTAGATTCCTTTTGCACTGTCTACAGGTTGTATTTATAAAGGGATTTCATTGTAACATGGTAGGATGACTCTGTATGATATCCAGATGAGACTATCATATTTTGGTCATGATCGGTCAACCATGACATGCACGTAATCTAGATTTCTTTAGCAAAGTCTACGAATCATATTTATGAAGGGATTTCATTGTTAACTTGGTAGGATGACTTGTTTTGGAATGATTTTACTGTAACTTGGTAACTTTGGTTGACATAAGTTAACTGTGAGTGCCACATTAACCAAGGCCTCAGTTCTTTAGTACAGTCTACACCTCAGATTATACTTGTTGAAAACATAGCATTTAGGTACAGAAATTAACATATTCTCAATCGTCGCAACTCTTGTCTTATTTCATAATCCTTTCATAAACATTGAACATTATCCTTTTCATCAAAAACTACACAGTCAATTTAAGCTACGGTGTCATTGACACTTTTATTTTCTCTTTGCTTCAAAATATGTTTTGAAATGGTTTGAGTGATTTTTGCACACAAAAAAATCACCTAACAGACCCTTCTTCCCCACCCTCACTCCCCTAGATAAATTAGATTAAATATATTAACATGCAGATGCAGAATGTGACTTTTCATCCTTCTGTAAACAATTTTCTCAGATGGGCAGTTTTATCAGATGGGTGATTAAGGCCTTTTGTTATTGTGCTTTAAAGTGAGTTCCAAAGGATTTCTAGTCATGTTATGAAGAAAGCAATTCACTCAATGACTTGGAGGATTGATGGGTGGGATTTTTTTCCTTGTCCTAAAAGAACTCAAAATGCTTCAGAACTCCTTTAAAAGCAAAAAAAAACAAAAAACAAAAAAGTAATTCACCAAATTCACAGACTGACCCAATGGCTCTGCTACAGTAAGGAGATGCTTAAAGCAGACAAGTCACTGCCAAAGCAGTTGTCTTATTAGATTATACATGAGATTGTTAGAGGAAATGGCCTCTGCGTCAGTGCCATATTTTTATACTAGAACCAATGGCCCAGACTTAGCTGGTGCAAACTCGATATAATCCAGTGCCAAACACAAATTTTGAACCCCCCAATCCCCAAAATTTGCAGAAAACTGAAATATTCAAGTCCTATATGGTCCTCCATACTTTTGCTTACTGCGCAGTCGCGTTAACCCAGGGACCGATCAGGACTATTTAAAATACGCTCAAGCCTCGTAGCCTATTTTTTCAATTCATGCGCCAGATTTCAATTTACGGAGTCACACTGCTGTTTGTAACACACACAATAGCTCTCATCATTTTTATTTAGTACACTATAGCAAACATTAATCTTCACTGTGGTTTCTGATCAAGTCTTGGCTGCCTATTTAGGCAGCCAAGACTTGATCAGAAACCACAGTGAAGATTAATGCTCGGTAATTAAGACGATCAGAAACCACAGTGAAGATTAATGCTCGGTAATTAAGACTTGAAGTATTAACTTAAGCACTCTACAACAATGATAAATGATAATCATATATATATAATACATGTAAGAGTGTCTCTCTCGATTATCCATCGAAAGAATATCAAAATATGATCTGAGAAGTTACGCCCCAACTGAGAAGCCTATTTCTGAGATTTAAGAGCCAGGTCCTGATGTTTCAGAACCAAATACGCACTGGCGCATGCCCAGGTCGGTCCCTGTTAACCAGGAAGGTACCGATATTGGCACAAAGCATCTTTCTTTGTTTGGCCTGAAGTCAGTAAAAAATGATTTGACATCTGTGCTTGAAATCTCCTTTTTTGAGGATCCCAGACACAAATCAATGAAACAATTGGTGGATTCAAGGCTATAAATGGATGATGGAAGTGAACAATGGTGGTTTCAAACGTTCAGGGTTGTAACTTTATATAATAATTATAAAAATTATTTCATGTTTCCTATATTTTTATACTGTACCAATGACCCAGACTTAGCTGGTGCTAACTCTAACAAAACCAGGGCCAAACACAAATTTTGCCCCCCAATCCCCAAAATTTGCATCCAAAACCAAAAGAAATCATGTCCTATAGGACCTCCATACTACCCCCCCCCCCCCCCCCCCCCCCACTGCGCATGCGCAGTGTCAAGGACGTCCCGAAATTGGCACCAATTATCATTCTCTGTTTGGCCCTTCATCAGTCAACATCTCACTGATCTTTGTGCTTGTAAATCTCAGTTTAAAGGATGCCAGACACGTAATTTTTGGAGAAATGGTGATTCTAAGGAGGATATAGAAGGAGGAGAGGAAAAAGGAGTGACAAAAAATAATCAGGGCTGTACTTAAATTTTTTGATGAAATTATGTTAAGTTGCCTATTTTCGAGGCATGGGCCTCTTGTTGTCATTCTTGCTAAATGTTGCACTGCTTATTCAGTGTTTCCTCTCCCCTGGCCTTCTAAGTCCACCCTTGCAATTCTCCCGTGCTTTTGGCATATTTTTGAGAAAGTTCATTTCTAAAATTTCCTTGGGAGAGTTGCTTGGATACAGAATGTTTTCTGTTATTTTCCCCATAGTTACGTTTTCACCCATGGGTGTATAAACGTTGTGTTCTGCATCTTCCATCTGATGTTCTGCAGATTCTCCCCTGGGAGTCTCTGTCTTGCATCAGATAGAGTGTAATTTGGATGACTGATTTCGGGCCAGTTTTTTCAGTGCCTGGAGTCATGTTTTCTGGTATTTTACACTGTTTGTTTACATTGGCAACAGCCTTTTTTGAGGGGGGCTGTTTGCCTTTGGTGTAGTTTATCTCACTATTAGATACATTTACATTATCCGTAAGTGTCTCATTAATTATTTAATATAAATTTAAAATTTTTGACCACACTTAGCCATCGGATCCATCGGGGCTCAACGTTACTTTTCAGAAACTTGGGCTTTGCTGAAAAAATATTTTTTCAAAATTATTTTGATTTGCAATTGTTTTTTCATTATTTATGGATCATGTTATTATGTATCTTTGTGTCAGGGGTTTGTGCGAGTAACTAGGACTTGTTGTTGACTTTTCACAATGAAAGGATATTGTTCAAATTGTAATGGGAAGAAATCTTCCTCTGACTTTCATGATCATTGTATTAATTGTAGTCAGTGTTCTCGCACTAATCCCTGTTCTGTATGTCAATATTGGGATGACAAACATTGGAAACGTGTGTCACGGTATGTTGTTACTGGAGAAAGGGCTATGCCGGCTCTTTCTCCGCAAGGTCACTCTACTCTCTCAGTTTCTATTTCAGAGGAACAAGAACAGGGTGATGTTTCCATGTTATCTTCTGCAAGTGCGCTTCCGTCGTCACAAATGAATTCAGAGCTAGCGGCAAAAGTGCTCATGGAGATTAAACAAATGTCGTCCGCTAGCTCGCCCGGTGTAGACTCCATTCACCGAATGGTTCGGCAGCCGGGTTCGTTCGATGTGGTCCAGGAGGAAATGTTGGGTGATGCGAGCACTATAAACATTCAATGTGCACACCCAGTGACGGCGGATAGTAAGCGAGATCGGAGGAAGCCTTTGAGTCCGGTTCCTAGCTCGTCCAGGTCCAGCCGGGCCGCGAGCGAGAAAGGCCCCTCTCTCGTACAACAACATCTGGGACCAGATGTTGTGGTACAAAATGTGTTGCAAGCGGAGCATACGTCCGTCGCTCGGGACGCTCCGTTGTATAGGCAGTCCGTGGAGACTGCTCAGGCTTCTTCTTCTCGTCAGCGCACACAACCGCACCTTGGCTGCGTGACCGCCGATATCTTACCAGCTTCGCCGATCAGGGATTCTTCGGCGACCAGGTCACACCATCCGGCAGCCAGGGACACGAGGCCGATGGACTCCAGACGTTCGCATAGAAAAAGTATGCGGGAGCCATCTGATGCGGAGCTGCCCTCGGCGAAGCAGCGGAAGACTGCGCCTCCGCAGGTCTCAATGCCGGACATTCTTGTGCAGATAGCACAGCTTATCGCAGCATCCCAGCAGCCGACAGAAACGGTGTCGGATCGGGAATTATCCGACGGCGCTGGGTCGGTACGCTCCGCCGAAGCATCGGGGGCGGACGACCGGGAGCATCATGAGGTCCGACCGGATGGTGAAAGGGATACGGATTATTTGGAGCTATCCCTTTCGGAACAACATAAAGCTGCCGTGGACTTCATCCGGTACTTTCTCCCTCAAGTTGTTCCGTCGGGCCAGACTGCTGCGGTTCCGGACAAGAGGATTATAGCGTCATTGGACTCTGAATTTTTTGAGCGGTTCAGGGACATCGCTCCCGAGTTTCCGTCTCAGTCCAATAATGTTGCAAGAACATTTGAATTATTGAACGACGCTATATTTAAACTTGCTTCCAAGACGGGGAAAGCAGGTTTCTTGTCCGCCAATACTCTCAACCTGCCTTTCATTAATGCAAGGAATAAATTCGACACGGCAGGACAGGGTATTCCGAGAGTTCCTCTGCGTATGGACGACGAGGCGGAAGACTTAGAGCTATCATTACCGTCGTCGGCTTCTATTCCAACCGCGGTGTTGGAAACAGCTATTTCGTCTAACAGAGCCAATTTAGATGCCTTATCTTACGCAGATCACCTTACTAAGGCGTTATCACCGCGCCTTCAAGGGAAAGAATTTCAGGATATACAATCCTCTTTAAGACTTCTTTCAAGGGCAGTAGCTTATTCCACGTGTAACTCCGCCCTTTCAGTGGCAAACCTGGAGTTGGTTAGACGTGACGCAGCCCTAGCTACATCCACACTCGTGGATACTAAGGTGAAGAACTCTCTTAGAGTCGCTTCGGTCTCCGGAGAACTTCTCTTTGACGGCAAGCTTTCTGCTATTTATGATAAAATTACAAAGAAAGCTTCGGATTCTCTGTTGTTCAAATCTGCTTCTAAGAAGTCGGATACGGCAGACAAGAATAAGACAGTCACTTCTGGGTCTAATGCGCCCAAGAGAGGTTCCTATAGAGGTTCCAGTGCATCCTCTTGGTCTTATTCGAGAGACACTGTCAGGGTAGCAACTCTCGTTCGGGACGTCCTTCGGGCCGGGACAACCGGTCGGACGCCCCGAGGTCGACGGGACGAGGTGCGGGTCGTGGAGGACGTGGTTTCTCCTACCGCAGGCCTCGCAGGTCCAGGAGGTGATGGCTTAAACCTCTATCGCGTACCGGTTGGCGGAAGGTTGTCGAGCTTTTCACAAAAATGGGCGTCGATTACGGACGACCCTTGGGTGAGAGGAGTGACTTCGGAAGGCCTAAAGATATCCTTCAAACGAAAGCCTCCATTAACTTGAAGTCCAAAGTGGACTCAACTTCCGTCAAATCCGCAGAAAAGAGACGCTCTATTATCAGAGGTGCAGTCTCTTTTAATGAAGAACACGGTAGAGGTCGTAGAAAACCAGGAGACTCCGGGATTCTACAGCCATCTGTTTCTGGTTCCGAAACCAGACGGCTCGTTCCGTCCAGTCATCATAGATCTGAGCTGGATAAACAAGCTGATCATCGCTCCGAAATTTTATATGGAGACGATTCGGTCGGTCAGAGCGAGTATTCGGGTGAACGATTATGCATCAAGCATAGATCTCAAAGATGCGTACTTTCACGTCATGGTACATCCGACATTCAGAATGTATCTACGCTTCGCAGTCCTAGGAGCGGTGTATCAATTCCGGGCGATGTGCTTCGGACTGAATCTAGCACCCTGGGCTTTCACTCGGGTAATGAACTCGGTAATGATCTATTTCAGAGCTCATTCGTCTGCGGTAACGTCGGCCTACCTGGACGACATTCTTCAGAGGTACAGCAACGAGTTAACGCTTCAGAACAATGTTCAGAATCTACTTCTATTGCTCCGACGTCTCGGTTTTTTAGTAAACGAGGAGAAGTCGGATCTGGTGCCGTCCAAGTCATTCACACATCTGGGAATGAGCTTCGAGACGCACAACAATCTCGTTCGTCTGCCGTTAACCAGAGCGAAATTAGTCAGTTGTTACGCTCGCTATGGTCTGCATGCAGACAAAGTCACAGCGAGAGAATTTATGAGACTGATAGGTCTGTGCGGAGCCACTGCGGATCTCATTCCGATGGGGCGGTTACGCACGCGTCCTCTCCAAATTTTCTTGACTCAGAATTGGAGTGTGAAAATTCATTCGCTCGACGTAGACGTTCTCTTGTCAGATCAAGTGAAACAAGAGATTCAGACTTGGGCAAACATTCAGTGGTTAACTCAGGGAGTTCTGCTGCAGTTGCCGGATCCGAGTTTTACCATTATGACGGATGCCAGTCAAACAGGTTGGGGTGCATCATTGATCCCAACGGATTCGAGATGCCAGGGTCTTTAGGATCCGCAATTCCTGTGCAAGCACATAAACATCAAGGAAATGATGTCAATTTGGCTTGCGTTACGTCATTGGATGGACATTATTCACAATGCTCATGTCCAAATCCTATCCGACAATACGACAGTAGTGGCGTATATACGGAATCAGGGAGGCACTCATTCAGTTCCGTTGTTCAATCTAATGGAAAGAATCCTTCTGTTTGCGCTAGAACATCAGGTTCTTCTTTCGGTTCGTCACATACCGGGTCGTCTGAATGTGCTAGTAGACTCCCTTTCACGAAAGGGTCGCTTGTTGCCGTCGGAGTGGACTCTCAACAAACGAGTATTCAATCAGATTTGCTACCAATGGGAACGGCCAATGATAGACTTATTTGCGACACATCTCAACAATCAGTTGCAGACGTATGTGTCTCCGTGTCCGGATCCAAGAGCATTTGCAGTAGACGCTCTGTCGATCCCTTGGGACGGAATGATAGGATATGCGTATCCTCCAGCGCCGTTAATTCAACAAGTGTTGTTCAAGATAAAACAATCTCAATGCAAGATTCTGTTGGTAGCATCTCTGTCGCCACAGAGACCGTGGATAAATCTACTCAGGTGTCTGTTGTGGGACCTACCGCGAAAGCTTCCTCCACAGGAGGATCTTCTTTCGCAGGGGAAATCGCGTCAACTCCATCACAACCCGCAAGGTCTCAACCTTCAGGTTTTTCCGTTGTGCAGTCCTTCTTGCATGGCAAGCACTTTACAGGACGAGCAGTGGACGCGATTTCTAACTGTAGGAGGACCTCCTCTTCGCTAAACTATGCGGCTAAGTGGAAGGTTTTTCGTCGTTGGTGTAGGGATCATTCTGTAGATATTTTTGATCCCTCTATACCAGACATTGCAAACTTTCTAGTATACTTGTTTGACGAAATCAAACTGCAACCTGTTACTATTAAGGGTTATAGGTCTATGTTATCTGATACCTATGCACATCATGATAGTTTACAAATTGGATCTAATGTCTCTTTATCTAAGTTGGTTAGAAACTTCTTGATAAATAGACCCAGAACTCTTAGATTAATTCCGAAATGGAATTTAGCTTGGGTTCTTCTTAAATTGAAGGAAAAGCCATTTGAACCTCTTGGGACAGTAGATTTCAAATTCTTATCTTATAAGACAGCTTTTCTCTTAGCTTTCTCTTCTGCTAGAAGAGTCAGTGAGCTTCATGCACTATCGGTGGATGATTCTCACTATCGTAGTGTCGGGAACACTATCACCTTCACTACTAATGTGGGTTTTTTAGCTAAGAATCAGGCTCCTAATAAATATCCGGAACCTATTGTTATTAAGGCTCTTCCGTCTTCAGACGGGCGTAGGCCTTTACTCTGTCCTGTTAGAGCGTTACGTATCTATAAACAGAGATCTCAGTTTATCAGAAAGGGACGGAAACGTTTCTTTCTGTCTTTGATGCCTAATAGAAGGGACATTTCGGTCCATTCTATTGCTAGATGGATTCAATTAACTATCCGTACTGCTTATGAGAGTTTATCTTCTTCTCAGCAGTCTGTGCTTAAGATTTCCGCTCATGAAGTAAGAGCTCTTGCTACTTCTTGGGCTTATGCTAATAGTGTTGCTATTACAGATTTAATGAAGGCTGCTTATTGGTCTCAGCCATCCACATTCACGAATTTTTATCTCAGAAATATTGAGTCCATTTCTGGAGACCTGCATTGTTTAGGTCCGTTATCTGTTGCTCAGAATGTCGTCCACTAAACAGTTGCAACTATAGTTATGCAGGCTTTCTGTTCCGGCAGTGACTCCGTCCGGCTGCCCTCTTTGCTCTGGGCTATTTGACCAAGGGGAAGGGGGGGGGGCGGGTGTTCCCTTAGGTCACCTGCTTTATAGTGAAAAGCAAGGGAATGCCTCCTCCAAAGTCAGTATTTCTGAGTCGCTTCCGGGATGGTTTTAAAGTGTAATATTAATGTTAAAATTCATTCATGTCTTATTTTTAAAGTGTAGCTCGGTGTGAAGCATTTGTATATGTCAAGTGTCAAACGGGCTTTAATATACAATACTCGGACACTTTTAAAAGATTATAAAGAGTCTCAATTCTCTGGACTACTTTATTTATTGGCTTACTTTAAAAATAATTAGTATAAGGGTTATACTGGATGTTAATAGAGAACATGAATATTATTGTGCTCAATTATTAAGGGTATTGTATCTTTCTAATTTAATATTAAATAAGAAAGATACATGTAAAGCCTAATACTCCTTTTCTCCTTAAGGGGTTACCTCTTTATTATATAGTTGAGCTTATTGGATTTTCCTCTATGTCCTAGGCCCTCCAGCCTTTTTACTATTCAGCTAAGTCTGGGTCATTGGTACAGTATAAAAATGTTAAAAAATTTATAGTAATTTATTTATTTTTTATACTTACCAATGACCCAGACGGGGATGGCCCTCCCAGGAGTTGGGAACTCTTGCCTCCCTGCTGAGTACATAGCGCTGACCAGGCACTGCCAGTAAGAATGATAATTGGCGCCAATTTCGGGACGTCCTTGACACTGCGCATGCGCAGTGGGGGCGTAGTATGGAGGTCCTATAGGACATGATTTCTTTTGGTTTTGGATGCAAATTTTGGGGATTGGGGGGCAAAATTTGTGTTTGGCCCTGGTTTTGTTAGAGTTAGCACCAGCTAAGTCTGGGTCATTGGTAAGTATAAAAAATATATAAATTACTATAAATTTTTTAACTCGAGAGACATGCACCTGACGCTATCATTCTTGCTAATGATTTACCTACTGTTTGTTAAGTGTTCCTTCCCTATCCTTCCATGAACCCCTCCTGTTAAACTCCAAAGCTTTTGGGCTGTTTTTTATTGAATTTTTTTATTAAATTTCTTGGAGTTTAACATGTATTACCGAATGTTTATTCTGTTTATTATCCCCATGGTTACGTCCTCACCCTTGGGGTGTTTTGGTCTTGCATCTTCTATCCGATGTATCGTTTTTTCTTCGTATGAAGATCTAGCTTTGCATCTGGTAGCATTTAAATCAGTTACTGACTTTGGGCCTTTTTGTGTGCCTGTTGTCTTGTTTCCTGTTTTTGTCTCCCGCTTCTTGAAAAAAATGGGAGATACTAAATTCGGGGTGTCCTTCCGTCCTTCTGTGTTTTTCGTTTCAAGAGTCTAACTTTCCTTTCAATGACCAGATTTCGATAAAATTTGGGTAGTAGATCACTTTCATCAATTGTGGGTCCAAGCTCGAATATGGGCATTTTCCGCGCATATTTAATTAGGTTGCTGAAATTTGATTGGATGACGGTTTCCAGACTCTAACTTTCCTCAAAATCAACCGATTTCGATGAAATTTCATATATGGATTACTTTTATCAATACCTAGGTCAAGTTTGAATGTGGGAAATTTTGTACCAAAAATCTGTCCCTCTTGCCCGGTGTATCAACGCACCTCGGACGAAAAGCCGTATTTATGAACCGATCTTCACGAAACTGCTTGGGTATCTTTGTTATCATTGTGAGATCAGAATATGTGTTTTGGGGTTTGGTCCAAAATTCAAGATGGCCACCAGCGGCCATTTTGTTTCGAAATTGGGTGTAATCAGTTTTTTGTACAGAACTTCTATATGAAAGTTCAGATTTGAATAAATTTTTGTATGAATGTTTAGTAACATGCAGTACATCACATATAATACAGGTTTTGTTCTCGTGCAAAAATTATGCAAATTAGGGAAACTTTGATTTGTTCAGTGCTACTACTAATACACAGTAAGTGCACCCTGTTATTGTCATTCTTGCAATGAATGTACCATTGTTTGATCAGTGTTTCCTCTCTACCTTCCTTATTCCCCCCCCCCCCCCCCCCCCCCCCCCCCCCCCCCCAGCTATTCTCCCATGTTTTGGCTTATATTTTGTAATGCTTATTACTAAAATTTCTTGGGAGTTTTGGCTTGGTAACAGAATTTTTCTGTTTTTTTCCCATGTTTACGTCCTCACCCTAGGGGGGTTTAGGCGTTTTGGTCTGCATCTACCATCTGATGTTCTACAGTTTCTTCTCTGGAATCTCTGTTTTGCATCAAATAGTGTTTTAAATTGGTAACTGATTTCGGGCCAGGTTTTTTCAGTGCCTGGAGTCATGTTTCCGGTTTGTTGACACTTTTGCTTAGATTGACAACAGTTACTGCTGATAGTGATTACTTGTCTTCTGCATCACTTATTTTATAGCAAGATACATTAATATTGTCCGTAAGTGTTACATTAATTTTTTCAAAATGAATTTAAATTTCTTGTCCACACTTAGGCTTTTTTGGGATCCATTGGGCTCAGGGTTCCCATTGGGAACTTGGGCTCTTCTGAAAAAATTTTTTTGAAAATTTTTTTTCTTTTCGAATCATTATATCATAATGATTATAATGGATTGTTTTATTATGTATCTTTATTTTCAAGGATTAGTGCGAGTACTATGATTGTTTACCTTTTTTCACAATGAATGATTATTGTTCAAATTGTAATAGGAGAAAATCTTCCCTTGATTCTCATGATCTCTGTATTAATTGTACTCGCACTGATCTTTGTTCTGTGTGTTTCAAATGGGATGACAAACATTGGAAACGTGTGTCACGGTATGTTGTTACTGGATAGAGGGCCATGCTGGTCCTCTCTCCGCAGAGTCACTCTAGTCTTTCACTCTCTTTTTCAGAGGAACAAGAACAGTGTGATATTTCGGTGATGTCGGCCAGAAGTGTGCTTCCATCGTCACAAACAAGCGAAGAGCTAGCGGCAAAAGTGCTCATGGAGATCCGTCAATTACCCGAAAGGAGTTCGAAGGGGTTGACGTCCGCTAGCTCGCCCGGTGTTGCGTCCATTCACCAAATGGGTCAGCACCTGGGTTCGTCCGTTGCGGTCCAGGAGAGAGAGTCGGGTGTTGCGAGCACTATAAAACTTCCATGTGCACACCCAGTGACGACGGAAAGGAGGATGGATCGGAGGAAGCCTGATAGTCCGGTTTTTAACTTGTCCAGCTCGGCACGAGCTGCAAACGAGAGAGGTCCCTCTCTCATACAGCAGCATCTGGGACCATCTGGGATGTTGTAGTTCGTAGCGTTACGCAGTCGGAGCATACGTCCGCCGCTCGGGATGCTCCGGTATATAGGCAGTCCGGCGAGGCTACCTATAACGCTTCCTCATCCTCACGGCAGCACACACGACCGCACCTTGGCTACGTGACCAGTGATATTCAGTCAGCTTCGCCGACCAGGGATTCCACGGCGACCAGGTCACGCCATCCGATAGCCAGGGATATGAGGCCTTCTACATCCGGACGTTCGCATAAAAGATGTATGCAGGATGCAACGTCCAGGGAGCTCCGGCGGCTAAATCCAGTAAGACCGCGGCTCCCCAGGCCTCCATAACGGACGTGCTATCACAGATAGCAAAGATCATCGCAGCATCCCAGCAACCAGCAGAGCCTCTGTCGGAACATGAAGTTTCAGACGAAGCTGGGTCGGGATGTTCCGCCGCTGGATCAGGTGCGGACGACCGAGAATTGCAAGAGGTCTGGCAGGATGGCGAAAGGGATTCTGATGAGTTAGATATTTCCCTTTCGGAACAACATAAAATAGTCTTAGAGTTCATTCGGCATTACCTTCCAGAAGTTGTTCCGCCGGACCAGAATGCTGCGCAGGTGGATAGGAGGGTGATAGCGCCACTGGACACCGACTTTTTTAATCGGTTTAGGGACATTGTCCCAGAATTTCCGTTACAGTCCAGGAATGTCTCTCGGATATTTGAATTATTAGATGACGCTATTGACAAACTTGCCAACAAGACAGGCAGGTCAGCCTTTCTACCGGCATCTGCTCTACAACTGCCTTTTATCAATCAAAGGAATAAATCTAATACGGCAGGTCAGGGCATCCAGAGAGTTCCTCTGCATTTAGACGACCAGGCTGAAGACCTTGATATATCCATGCCGTCGTCTATGTCACTTCTGTCGTCAACGATGGAAATGACGATATCGTCTCAAAGAGCTAGTTTAGACGCTCTTTCATATGCATATCACCTTACTAGAGCGTTGTCATTACGCTTTGAAGGACCAGAATTCCAAGATGTACAGACATCCTTAAGAGTTCTGTCCAGGGCCATAGCTTTTTCTACGTATAACTCCGCCCTTTCAATGGCAAATATGGAGTTAGCTAGACGTGACATGGCCCTAGCTACTTCCACACGCGTGGACAGTAAGGTGAAAAACTCTCTTAGAGTCGCTCCGGTCTCCGGAGAGTTTCTCTTCAGCGGCAAGCTTTCTGCAATATATGATAAATTAACTAAAGATTAAATAAGAAAGCTTCTGACTCTCTGCTATTTAAGTCTGCTTCCAAGAAGTCGGAACCAGCAGAGAAGAGTAGGCCAGGCACTTCTGGGACGAGTTTGTCCAAGGGAACTTCCTATAGAGGTTCCTATGCGGCTTCTAGGTCTCACTCTAGATACCATCAGAGTAGCGACTCGAGTAGCGGGCCGTTACGCTGGCTGAAATAACCGGTCAGATGCCCCTAGGTCAACGGGGCGAGGTGCAGGTCGCGGAGGACGTAGTTTCTCCTCCCGCAAGCCTTGCAGATCCAGGAGATGAGGTGATGGTTTAGACCTCTGTCGCATTCCAGTGGGCGGAAGACTGTCAAGTTTCTCAAGCAACTGGGAATCAATTACGGAGGACCCTTGGGTTCGAGGGGTTATTTCGGAAGGACTTAAACTGTCTTCAAAGGCAAACCTCCGTTAACTCGAAGTCCAAGATGGACTCAGCTTCCGTCAAATTTTCAGAAAAGAATGGCACTTCTATCAGAAGTCCAGTCTCTTTTAAAGAAGAATGCGATAGAGGTCATCGAAAACCAGGAATCTCCAGGTTTCTACAGCTATCTTTTTCTGGTTCCGAAACCAGACGGCTCGTTCCGTCCAGTGATCGACTTAAGCTGGATAAACAAGCTGATCATGGCTCCAAGGTTTTATATGGAGACCATTCGAGTGGTCAGAGCGAGCATTCGAGTGAACGACTATGCTGCGAGCATGGACCTCAAGGATGCGTACTTTCACGTCATGGTACATCCGGCGTTCAGAAAGTATCTTCGCTTCGCTGTCCTAGGTGTTGTTTATCAGTTCCAAGTGATGTGCTTTGGTCTGAATCTAGCGCCCTGGGCTTTCACTCGAGTAATGAACTCGGTAATGACTTATTTCCGAGCTCATTCATCTGCGGCTTACCTGGACGATAATTTTCAGAGGTACGGCAGCGAGTTAACGCTTCAGAACAATATGCAGAATCTGCTCCTATTGCTCCAACGTCTCTGTTTCATAGTAAACGAAGAGAAGTCCCGATCTGGTGCCATCGAAGTCATTCACCCACCTGTGGATGAGCTTCGAGACGCACAACAATCTCGTTCGTCTGCCGTTAACCAGAGCGAAATTAGTCAGTTGTTACGCTCGCTATTGTCTTCACTCAGACAAAGTTACATCGAGAGAATTCATGAGACTAATAGGTCTGTGTGGAGCTGCCGCAGATCTCATTCCAATGGGGTGGCTACGCACTCGTCCTCTCTAGGTCTATCTGACTCAGAAATTGGAGAGTGAAGATTCATTCGCTCTAGACGGGCATCCTCTTGTCAAGCCAAGTGAAACAAGAGATTCAGACTTGGGCAGACATGCAGTGGTTAACTCAGGGAGTTTCCACTGCACTTGCCAGATCCGAGTTTTACGATTATGACGGATGCCGGTGAAAACAGGTTGGGGCACGACTCAGCCCATCGGATTTGAAGTGCCAGGGTCTTTGGGATCCGCAGTTTTTAAGCAAGCACATCAACATCAAAGAGATGATGTCGATTTGGCTTGCTCTACGTCATTGGATAGATGTTATTCAGAATGCACACGTGCAAATTCTGTCCGACAATACGACAGTAGTTGCGTATATTCGGAACCAAGGTGGCACTCATTCCATTCCGTTGCTCAATCTAACGGAGAGAATTTCTTCTGTTTGTACTAGAACATCAGATTCTTCTCCACGGCCCGTCATATTCCGGGTCGTCTGAACGTCTTAGCAGACTCCCTTTCACGGAGGGGTCGCCTGTTGCCGTCAGAATGGACTCTCAACAAGCAAGTATTCAATCAGATTTGCTACCAATGGGATCGTCCTATGATAGACTTATTTGCGATGCATCTCAACAATCAGTTGCAGACGTTTGTGTCGCCATGCCCAGATCCTCGAGCATTTGCAGTAGACGCTCTCTCGATCTCTTGGGACGGAATGATAGGATATGCGTATCCTCCAGCGCCGTTGATTCAGCAGATATTGCTCAAGATAAAACAATTGCAATGCAAGATTCTGTTGGTAGCATCTCTGTCTCCACAGAGACCGTGGATAAATCTACTCGGGTGTCTGTTATGGGACATACCGAGTAAGCTTCCTCAATGGGAAGATCTTTCGCAGGGGAAATCGCGCATCCTCCATCACAATCCTCAAGGTCTAAACCTTCACGTATTTCCGTTGTGCGGTCCTTCTTGCACAGAAAACATTTTACAGGACGAGCAGTGGACACGATTCTAACTGTAGGAGGACCTCCTCTTCGTTAAACTATGCTGCTAAGTGGAAGGTCTTTCGTCAGTGGTGTGGAGATCATTCCGTAGATATTTATGATCCTTCCATTCCAGACATTGCAAATTTTCGTCTACTTGTTTGATGAGATTAAACTGCAGCCTATCACCATTAAGGGTTTTGGCCTATGCTATCCGATACCTATGCACATCATGATAGCTTAATGATTGGAACTAATGTCCCTTTATCTAAATTAGTTAGAATTTTTTCGATAAATAGACCTAGAACCCTTAGGTTAATTCCGAAGTGGAATTTGGCTTGGGTTCTTCTTAAGCTAAAAAGAAGCGCCTTTTGACCCTCTTGACACAGTGGACTTCAAATTCTTAACATATAAGACAGCTTTTCTCTTAGCCTTCTCTTCTGCTAGAAGAGCAGGGCTTGCCTTGAGTCGGGGCTGATCAGCCCAGGCCCCGAGATCAGCCCCGAGGAGCACTTGCTGGGGGCTTTTTTTCAAGCCCCGACATTTTCCACAAAAAAGCACTAACAATAATGGACAAAATGGAAAATCAGCCCTGAAAAGGCCCCGACCTCAATATGTGGGGCACTTTTTTTAGGCCCCGACCATTTTACTCAAGGCGAGCCCTAGAAGAGTTAGTGAGCTTCATGCACTATCTGCATGCACTAGGGGATACGGCGTTAAGATAGGCTCAGCCTGTTTGCCAAACCCAATTTCAGAAGCATGAAATAAAAATATTGTAAAAAAAAAATCTGTGGATGATTCGCACTACCGTAGTGTTGGTAATACTATTACCTTTACCACCAATGTTGGATTTTTGGCTAAGAATCAGGCTCCTAATAAGTATCCTGAACCTATTGTTATTAAGGCCCTTCCATCATCTGATGGGCGTAGGCCTTTACTTTGTCTTGTTAGAGCAATACGTATTTACAAACGTAGATCTTAGTTCATCAGAAAGGGACGTAAGCGTTTCTTTCTCTCTTTGATGCCTAATAGAAAGGATATTATGGTTCATTCTTTTGCTAGATGGATTCAATTAACTATTCGTACTGCTTATGAAAAATTGTCTTCTTCTCAGCAGTCGGCACTCAAGATCTCAGTTCATGAAGTAAGAGCTCTTTCTACTTCTTGGGCCTATGCTAATTGTATTGCTATTACTGATTTAATGAAGGCTGCATATTGGTCTCAACCTTCCACATTCACTAATTTCTATCTCAGAAATATTGAGTCCATTTCTGGAGACCTCCATTGTTTAGGTCCCTTATCAGTTGCTCAGAATATCGTCCACTAAACAGTTGCAACTATAGTTATGTAGGCTTTCTGTTCCGGCAGTGACTCTGTCCTGCTGCCCTCTTTG
The DNA here is from genome assembly GCA_031216915.1 of Pictodentalium vernedei. Lineage (NCBI taxonomy): Eukaryota > Metazoa > Mollusca > Scaphopoda > Dentaliida > Dentaliidae > Pictodentalium > Pictodentalium vernedei. The sequence goes on from CM062297.1 coordinate 261,474,897, forward strand.
CTCCAGGGTATTTGACCCAATGCAAGGTGAAGGGGGGGGTGGGGGGGGGGGGGGGGTGGGGGGGGTTCCCCTAGGTCACCTGCTTTATAGTGAAAAGCAAGGGAATACCCCCCTAGAATCAGTAATTCCGAGTCGGTACTGGAATGGTTTTAAAGTGTAAAGCTAATGTTTACTCATCCATGTAATATTTTTAAAGTGAAGCTTGGTGTGAAGCATTTGTACATGGCATGTGTCAAACGAGCGTTAATATACAATCCTCGGACACTTTTAATGAATATAAAGAGTCTCATTTCTCTGGACTTCCTTTATTTATCAGCTTACCTTAAAAAATATTAGTATAAAGGGTTATACTGGATGTTAATAGAGATCATTGATTATTATTATGCTCAATTACTGATCGGTATTGTGTCTTTCTTCTTTAATATAAATAAGAAAGGTACATGTAAAGCCTATCTCTTCTTTTCTCCTGGAGAGAATATTCTGTTATAGATAATTGAGCATACTGGATTTTCCTTTATGTCCTAGGCCCTCCAGGCTATTTACTATTCAGCTAAGTCTGGGTCATTGGTACAGTATAAAAATGTTAAAAAATTTATAGTAATTTATATATTTTTATACTCACCAATGACCCAGGTGGGGATGGCCCTCCCAGGAGTTGGGAACTCATACCTCCCCGCTGAGTACATAATGCTTACCAGGCACTGGTTGTAAGAATGATAATTGGCGCCAATTTCGAGACCTCCTTGACACTGCGCATGCGCAGAGGAGTAAATGTATGGAGGACCATATAGGACATGTAATTTTCGGTTTTTGATGCAAATTTTGGGGATTGGGGGGACAAAATTTGTGTTTGGCCCTAAATTAAAGAGTTTAGCACCAGCTAAGTCTGGGTCATTGGTAAGTATAAAAAATATATAAATTACTATAAATTTTTTTAACTTTCCGAGCATATTTAATTAGGTTGCTGAAATTTGATTGGCTGACGGTTTCCAGACACTAACTTTCCTTAAAATCAACCGATTTCGATGAAATTTCATATATGGATTACTTTTATCAATACCTAGGTCAGGTTTGAATGTGGGAAATTTTCTTCCGAAAATCTGTCCCTCTGCCTATCTGTCTGCCCTGTGAGTCAACGCACCTTAGACTAAAAGCCGTATTTATGAACCAATCTTCATGAAACTTATTGGGTATCTTTGTTATCATTGTGAGACCAGAATATGTGTTTTGGGGTTTGGTCCAAAATTCAAGATGGCCGCCAGTGGCCATTTTGTTCCAAAATTGGGTGTAATCAGTTTTTCTGCCCCCCCCCCCCCCCCCCCCCCCGACTTAAGTCGGGTGGCATATAGTGATTGAAGTGTGTGTGTGTCCATCTGTGTGTACGTCCATGTGTCTGTGTGTGTGTGTGTGCCCGAGCCAATAACTCGAAAACTATTAGGGCCACAGTCATCAAACTTCACACAGTTATAAAGGACCATGGGAGGATGTGTCTCACACACCATAGCCAGGTTCGTACCTTCAAGGTCAAGGTCACATTTCAAGGTCACACTAAAAATCGGTAAATATTCGTGTCTCAGCCATAACTCAGAAACGAATCATAGTACAATTGTTAAACTTTTTACAAATGTTAAGGACAGTCAGAAGGTGTGTCGCATATAATAGTTTCCGCCGCATCAGCAAGGTGAAGGTCACACAGGGGCGGTGGGGGGGCATGTGTTACCTTAGTAACATTCTTCTTGTTTATACAGAACTTCTATATGAAAGTTTAGATTTGAATAAATTTGTGTATGAAAGTTTAGTAACATGCAATACACCACATATAATACAGGTTTTGTTCTCGTGCAAAAATTTTGCAAATTAGGGAAACTTTGATTTATTCAGTGCTCCTACTAATACACAATTAGTGCACACCTTCCGTGTTTTTCATTTCCAGACTCTAACTTTCCTTACAGTCAGTCGATTTTAATGAAATTTGGGTAGTAGATCACTTTCATCAATTGTGGTTCCAAGTTCGAACATGGGCATTTTCCATGCATATTTAATTAGGTTGCTTAAATTTGATTGGCTGATGGTTTCCAGACTCTAGCTTTCCTTAGAGTCAACCGATGTAATATGTCTTATCATACAGTCTTAATTTTTAGTGATTCTCACAGTTATACTCCACATCACTTTACTTGCTTTGACAGTGACCTCCGTGAAAATAAATCTGATAACCACTGTCTGAAGCACTGTCTGTTCTATCTCTTCTAGATAACTTCCACTTGCAACTCAACTGTATCCCACTGGATGCATTAATTCCCCTTGAAACTGCTGCCCAGCGGGAGACATGAATTCTCTGAATTTGCTTGTTATACCCCACGCAATGAAGTTGCTGGGGTATAATGTTTTTGACTGGTCGGTCCGTCAGTCCGTCAGTCAGTCCTACTTGTTTTCCGGACTTTTTTTCTACACGCTTCCAGATATTGAGCTGATTTTTGGTATGTGAGTCTAACACGGTGACCTACAGATCAAGTTTGCATTTTTTTCCGCTCCACTGATTTTTACCGAAATTACGGCCCTTGGACTCTGAAAAATTCATCAAAATTACAGTTTTCCGGACTTTTTTTCTACACGCTTCCAGATATTGAGCTGATTTTTGGTATGTTAGTCTAACATGGTGGCCTACAGATCAAGTTTGCATTTTGTTCTGCTCCACTGATTTTTACCGATATTACGGCCTTTGAACTTTGAAAAGTTCATCAAAATTACAGTTTTCTGGACTTTTTTTGTACACGCTTCCAGATATTGAGCTGTTTTTGGGTATGTTAGTGTAACATGGTGGCCTACAGATCAAGTTTGCATTTTGTTCCGCCCCACTGATTTTTACCGAAATTACGGCCCTTCAACTTTGAAAAGTTCATCAAAATTACAGTTTTGCAGACTTTTTTCCTACACGCTTCCAGATATTGAGTTGATTTTTGGTATGTTAGTCTAACATGGTGGCCTACAGAACCAGTTTGCGTTTTGTTCCGCTCCACTGGTTTTTACCGAAATTACGACCCTTGGACTTTGAAAAATGCATTAAAATTACAGTTTTCCGGACTTTTTTTCTACACGCTTCCAGATATTGAGCTGATGTTTGGTATGTTAGTCTGACATGGTGGCCTACAGATCAAGTTTGCATTTTGTTCCGCTCCACTGATTTTTTCCCAAATTACGGCCCCATAGACTTTGAAAAGTTCATCAAAATTACAGTTTTCCGGGCTTTTTCTCTGCTTAAATTCTTTCAATACCGTTGAAACTACAGAACACTGTTTTCTGCAGTATTCCTAGAATCTATGTTTATTTTTAAAAAATGATTAGAGCTTGAAATATCGGGGCGCGTGGGGTATGTGAGTGTGCTCACTGAGGTTCTTTAATTTCTATTGATGTTGTTTACATTTGGCAACGCCCTTAACATGTAGTTTTTAGTATTTTAATACTTTAGAATTACTGTAGGATACAATATGATTCCAGTAGTGTAGCTCAAAAAATTTGGATTTTGTTCACACCTAGGCTCTATCGGGATGCCTTTGGGCTCATTATGTTCCCTTTGGGAACTTAGGTATTTTCAACAAAAAAATTTAGATTTTTTTTTTTATAATTGTTTTGAAATTAATTTGATTGCTATTATTCTTGTATCCTTATCATGTATTTTTGTTGTGGAATTTGTAGGAGTGCTGTCGATGCTGTCTTTTGATTGTAATTATGAAAGCTTACTGCTCTAAATGCAAGACAAGGAAGTCTTCCTCAGATTTACATGCTTGTTGCCTTGCCTGTAGTTGACGCACTCCTGCGGATTCTTGTCCTACTTGTCTACATTGGGATGACAGATGTTGGAGACGGGTGTCACAATATGTCGGTGGCTGTGAAGTTCCTATGCCGTAGCTGTCACCGCCGGATGATACAAGTTTTTCAGTTTCTTTTTCAGAGGAACAAGAACATGGTGATGGTATTGCGACACTCATCCAAAGTGTCCTGCCATCGTCGCGCTCTGATGAGCAAACAGAACTGGCTGCTAAGGTGCTCCTTAACATTAAACAAGGAATAAGACCTCTTATTCCAGCAGCCAGTTCGACCGGTGATGCAGCCAACCTGATAGTGGGAGCCGTAACGCCGGGTAAGTCCATTGTTGTTGAAGGAAGTGTAGAATTGGGTAGAGCGAGCACCTCAAAAACTAAAAGGGAGGAAGCCTGCAAGTTTCTCTTCAGGAAGCTTGGCAAGGTCTGATAGACTGCGAGCGAGAGAGCCTTCTCTAACCCAGCAACATTTAGGGCAAAATGTTGTTTGAGAAACTTGCCTGAGTCAGAGCTAATGTCCACACCCACCGCTTGGGGTTGGCTACAGTCATGGCTTCTTCCTCAATTTCAGAAAAGCACACACAACCACACGCTAGCTACCCGACTTCGCATATCAAGGCAGCTGCACGAAGACGCACCCAGTCTTTGCCCGTGAAGTTGGGCCATCCGGTAGCTAGCGATCCGAGGCTTCATTGATTGGGACGTGCGGAGAAGAGATCTACGTCAAGTTTTCCATCCCAGGGGCAGCAAGCAGCGAAAAAACAGAAGACTGCTGCTCCTCAAGCCGCTGTAACAGACTTGCTGTTGCAGATTGCGCAGCTCATTGCAGCTTCCCAGCAAGTTCAGGAGCTGCCTTCCGCAGACTCCGGTGGTGAGATCGGTCCCATCATCTGTACATTCAGATGCGGTTGACCAAAATTCTCAGCTGAATCAGTCAGATGGTGAAAGGGACAAGGAAGAGGATTACCCTTCCCTTTTGGAACAACATATGGTAGCGATGAATTTCCTTCATCAATACTATCCTGACCTTGTTACACCTGATCAGCAAGCTGCGACTGCTAGGCAAAAATTGCTGTCATCTCTAGACAGAGATTTTGTGCGAAGGAAAGATGATGTTCTTTCCTTCCCGGAACAATCTTAGCAAGTTTGGAGGCCTTCGGCCATATTAACGATGCCATATTCAACCAAGCAAGTGCCAAAAAGAAAGGTGGTTTCTTATCTGCATCTTCAATCAATATACCGTTTCCTGAACCACGTTATTTTAAAACTTTTTGAGAAGATGCCTAGCTCCTCTGCATTTGGATGAGCAGGCTGGGGATTTAGATATGTCCTTGCCTACATCATTCAATTGATGCTCGGATGTGATGGAATCTTCTATTTCATTAAATAGAGTGATTCTGGATGCTATGTCCTTCGCAGACCATATCACCAGGGCTATGGCACACTGTCTAAATGGGAAGGAATTTGAGGACGTTTGTTCTTCCCTAAGAGTTCTTTCCAGGGCAGTCATATATGCCACATACCACTCTGCCCTGACAGTTGCAAATTTGGAGTTGGTTAGACGTGATGCAGCCTTGCATCATCATCAATTATTGATGACAGGGTGAAAAGCTCTCCAAGTTGCTCCAGTCTCCAGACACACACTATTTGATGACAAGCTTTCATTAGTTTATGAACAAGCTACCAAAAAAAGCTTCCAGTGCACTGCTATTGAAATTTTCATCTCAACAACACGCTTCAGCAGGCCGGAGTAGGCGAGGTTGTTCCACTTCACATTCATCGAATGGGAACTCCTTGCGAGGGTACAGGAAACTGGGAAAGGGGCTCAAGTCTGATCGAGACTATAAGTCAGATGCCCTTATCCTGACGGGACGAGGTTCTTCGCGGGGAGGACATAGTTTCTCCTACTGCAAGCCTTGCAAGTCATACAGGTGATGGTCTAGACCTCTGTTGCTTTCCAGTTGGCAGAAGGCTATCAAACTTCGTGAAAAACTGGATGGAAGTCACGGAAGATCAGTGGGTGAGAAATGTAGTCTCGGCAGCCCTGCGGCTATCATTCCGAGAAAGGCCCCCACTTACAAGATGTTCAGGTTGGACAAATCTTCAGGGAAATCCTTTCAAAAGAGAGTCTCTCCCTGTGGAGGTACAGGCTCTCTTATCAAGAAAGCAATAGAGGTCATCGAAAATCAAAATTCTCCAGGTTTTTACAGCCACCTGTTCCTCTTACCGAAGCCAGATGGCTCGTTCCGACTGGTAATAGACTTGAGCTGGATCAACAAATTGATCATAGCTCCATATGGAAACCATTCAGTCGGTAAGAGCGAGCATTCGAGAGGACGACTATGCGGCAAGCATACATCTAAAGGACGCCTACTTTCATGTCCTTGTACATCCGGCATTCAGAAAGTACCTGCGTTTTGCCATGCAAGGAGAGGTTTATGAGTTCAGAGTAATATGCTTCGGTCTGAACCTAGCTCCTTGGGCTTTCACTTGAATAATGAGCTCGGTAATGTCATATTTCCGAGCTCATTCGGCAGTGGTAACGTCGGCTTACTTGGACGGCATTCTTCATAAATGCCACAGAATACGGCAACAGAATAATTCTTCAAAACGATGTCCAAGTCCTTCATTCACTTGGGAATGAGCTTCGAGACTCACAACAATCTGGTTTGTCTGCTGTTACCCAGAGAGAAATTAGTCAGTTGTTATGCCCACTTTTGTCTAAACTCTCCCGTGGTGACTGCGAGGGAGTTTATGCGGCTGATGGGGATGTGCAGAGTGGCTGCGGATCTTATTCCGATGGGCCACCTACACATGCGTTCCCTCCAGACATTCTTTACTCAGAACTGGAGTGTGAAGACGCATTCACTCAAAACCAAGATTGTTTGAACGGACATAGTAAAACAAAAGGTTCAGATTTGGGCGGATCTCCAGTGGTTGACTCAGGGAGTTCCGCTTCAACTACCAGATCCAGTCTTCACGATCATGATGGATGCGAGTCTAACGGGCTGGGGTGCGTCCCTAAGTCCTGCAGACTTGAAGTGTCCATGTCTTTGGGACCCTCAGTTCCTGGAGAAGCACATAAAACATCAAGGAGATGGCATCTATCTGGCTAGCACTACAACATTGGATTGTTCAAATAACGTCCATGTTCAGATTCTGTCAGACAACTCGACGGTAGTAGCTTATCTCAGGAAACAAGGTGGCACTCATTCGATTCCGTTATGCGAATTAATGGAGAAGATTCTCCTATTTGCTCTGAGTCACCATGTTCATCTCTCAGTCCGTTATATACCGGGTCATCTGAACGTACTAGCAGACTCGCTCTCACAAAAAGGTTGCCTGTTACCATCGGGAGGACTCTCAACAAGCGAGTATTCAGTCCGATTTGCTACCAGCGGGATCGTCCCATGATAGATCATTTTGCGACACACCTAACAATAAATTACCAACGTTTGTGTCGCCATGCCCAGATTATCGAGCATACACAGTAGACACTCTGTCGATCTCATGGGACGGAATGATAGGATATGCATATCCTCCTGCTCCATTGATTCAGTAGATTCTGTTAAAAATCAAACAGTCTCGCTGCAAAATCCTGCTAGTAGCACCTCTGTTGTCACAGAAACCCTGGATCAATCTTCTCAGGTGTCTGTTATGGGAATTCCCTGAAGCTTCCTCCTCGAAGGGACCTTCTGTATCAGGGGAAGTCCCGCGCACTGCATCGCAACCCGGTAGGTCTCAACCTTCACATATTTCTGTTGTGCGGTCCTTGCACGGAAAACATTTTACAGGATTTTACCTATTTTAAAATTCATACCTTTCATCGCCACAATATAACCTTAGCTGCTGATGCGGCGTAAAGCACCAATAAATAAATAAATAATACAGGATTTTACAGCAGTGGATGCAATTTCTAACTATAAGAGGTCCTCCTCTTCGTTGAATTATACAGCGAAGTGGAGGGTTTTCTTCCGCTGGTGTGCGGACCAGTCTGTAGACATCTATGATCCATCCATTCCACAGATTGCCTGGTCTACTTGTTTGACATATTAAACTTGCAGCCTGTCACTATTAAGGTCTATATTATCAGACACGTATGCTCATCATAATAACTTGGCTATTGGATCAGATTCTTCTTTATCCAAGTTAGTTAGATATTTCTCTGTTAATAGACCTAGGACCATCAGATTAATTCCTAAATGGAATTTGGCTTGGGTTCTGTTGAAGCTTCAAGAAGCTCCTTTTGAGCCATTAGATGATGTAGAGTTCAAATTCTTGATCTATGAAATGGCCTTTCTCTTTGCCTTTGTGTCTGCCAGAAGAGTGGGTGAACTTCATGCATTATCTGTTGATGATTCCCATTACCGTAGTGTGGGTAATACTGTTACCCTCAATACGGAAATGGGATATTTTTATACTGTACCAATGACCCAGACATAGCTGGTGCTAACTCTTAAAATATAGGGCCAAACACAAATTTTGCCCCCCAATCCTCAAAATTTGCATCTAAAACCAAATAAAACATGTCCTGAAAGGCCCTCCACACTTCGCCTCTACTGCGCATGCGCAGTGTCAAGGACGTTCCGAAATTGGCGCCATTAATCATTCTAAGTTTGGCCCTTCATCAGTTAACATCTGACTGATCTTTGTGCTTGTACATCTCAGTTTAAATGATGCCAGACACATAAATATTAGTGAAATGGTGATTCTAAGGAGGATAGAGAAGGAGGAGAGGAAAAAATGTCTGACAGAATATTATCAGGGCTGTAACTTAAAATTTTTTAATGAAATTATGTTAAGTTACCTATTTTCGAGGCAGCAGCCATTTTGTTGTCATTCTGATTAATTATTTACACTGTTTTTTAAGTGTTTTCCTCTCTCCCTGTTCTTTAAGTCCCCCCTTGCTATTCTCCCATGCTTTTGGCATAGTTTTTGTAATTATTATTACTAAATTTTCTTGGGAGTTTTAGCTGAATAACAGAATGAATTCTGTTTCTTTTCCCCATGTTTACGTCTTCACCTACGGGTGGTTAGGCGGTGTGTTCTGCATCTACCATCTGATGTTCTGCAGTTTCTTCCCTGGAAGTCTCTGTTTTGCATCAGATAGTGTGTTTTTGGTAACTGATTTCGGACCTGGGTGCCTGGAGTCTTATTTTAGTGTTTTTACACTCATTGTTTACATTTTCAACAGCCCTCTGTGTGAGGGGGGGATTTCTGGAAAATAATATCTTGATGTTATTTTAATCATTACTAGATACATTATTATTGTTCGTAAGTGTTGAATAAATTGTTTAAAATATTTTTAAAATTTTTGTCCACACTTAGGCTTGGGATCCATTGGGGCTCAACGTTACTTTTCAGAAACTTGGGCTGTTCTGAAAAAAATATTTTTTCAAAATATTTTGATCTCAGTTATTTTTTCTATATTAATGGATCATATTATTATTATGTATTTTGATTGCCAGGGGTTAGTGCGAGTACCAGGACTTGTTTTCTTTTCACATTGAAAGGATATTGATCAATTGTAATAAGAGGAAGTCTTCCTCTGACTTTATAATCATTCTACATGTGGTCAGTGTACTCGCATTAACTCCTGTTCTGTATCGTATGATTTCGATGACAATATGGGAAGCGTATGTCACGGTATGTTATTGGGGAATTGGACACTCCGGTCCTTTCCCCGCAGGGTCACTCTACTTTATCAATTTCTATTTCAGACGATCAAGATTAGGGTGATGTATCTGTGATGTCTTCCAACAGTGTGCCTCCGTCGTCACAATTAATGAAGGGCTAGCGGAAAAGTGCTCATGTAAATACGCCAATTGCCTAAGAGGACCCTAGTAGGTTCGACGGTCTTTGACGTCCGCTAGCTTGCCCGGTGTAGCGTCCATTCACCGAATGGTTCGGCAGCCGGGTTCGTCCGTTGCGGTCTAGAAGGAATTTTGGGGTGATGCGAGCACTATAACACTATAAATCAACCTAATGCACACCCAGTGACGGCGGATCGGAGGGAGAACGGAGGAAGCCTTTTAGTCCGGTTCATAGCTCGTTCTGGTCCATCCGGACGGCAAGCGAGAGAGGCCTCTCTCTCGTTTACAACATCTGGCCCCAGATGTTGCGGTACAAAATGTTTCGCATTCGGAGCATACGTCCGTCGCTCGGGACGCTCCGACATATAGTCAGTCCGGAGTAGACTGTCAATAAGGCTTCCTCATTCTCATAGTTGCGCACACGACCGCTCTTGGCTACATGACCACGGATATCCAGTCAGCTTCGCCAGTCAGAGATTCATCGGCGACCAGGTCACACCATCCGGTAGCCAGGGACACGAGGCCTGCAGACTCCGGACGTTCACATAGGAAGTGTGCGGGAGTCAACGTACACGGAGCTTCCGGCGGCAATGCATCGTAAGACCGCTACTGCACAGGCCTCGGGAACGGACATGCTTTCCTAAATAGCACAGTTTATCGCAGCATCCCAGCATCAACTGAATCTGTCGCATATTTTTTATCCGACGATGCTGGGTCGGGACGCTCCGCGGAAGCGGGTACGGACTTCCGAAAATTTCATCCGGTCCGACGGGATACTGAAAGGGATTTGGAGGATTTCGAGCTTTCCCTTTCGGAACAACATATGCTGTTGTGTATGTCATCTGACTTGGTCTTCTACAGCTTCTTTCGTCGGACCAGAATGCTGCGATGCCGGATAAGAAACTGATAGCGTCGGTGGACTTAGAAATTTTTGGTTCGGTTCAGGGACATCGTCCCTCAGTTCCGACATAGTCCAATAATGTCACGCAAACTTTCGAATTATTGAACGACGCTATATATTATTATTATATGCTTGCTATAACCAAGCATTTCTGGTTTCTTGTTCGCAAAGTTACGGAGATGTCTTTCAAAAGTGTGCCTCTGTCGTCATAGTTAATGAAGAGCTAGCGGCAATAAGTGCTCATGGAATATGTCTATCGCCTACGGAGTGACATTCGCTAGCTCACCCGGTGTAGCATACATTCATCGAATGGTTCGGCTGCCGGGTTCGTCCGTTGCGGTCTAGGAAGGAGATTTGGGTGATGCGAGCACTTTAATTACTTTAGTACTCACCCAGTGACGGCAGATTGAGGACAGATCGGAGGAAGCCTGTTAGTCCGGTTCCTGGCTTGTCCAGGTCCGTCCGGGCTGTGAGCGAGAGAGGTCCCTCTCTCGTCCAACAACATAGGGGACCGCATGTTGTGGTTCAGATATTTTACATTCAGAGCATATGTCTGTCGGTCGGGACGCTCCGTTATATTGACAGTCCGAGAGACTGTCCTTAATGCTTCCTCATCCTCACAGCAGGGCACACGTCCGCACATTGGCTACGTGACCTCGAGTATCCGATCAGTTTCGTCATTCAGTGATTCCACGGCGAATAGGTCACGCCATCCGGTAGCCAAGGGACACGAGGCCTATACACTCCGTTCGCTCGCATATTGGTAGTATGCACGGGGTAACGATTACGGAGCTTCCAGCGGCAATGCATTGTAGGACCGCTTCTCCTCAGGCCTCAGTGACGGACGTGCTATCCGAGTTAGCACAGTTGTTTCGCAGCATCCCAGCAATTGACAGTTTCTTGGTCGAATCAGGAATTATCCGACGGCGCTGGGTCGGTGCGGTCCGCGGTTCCATCAGGTACGGACGACCGAACGCTTTATAGGGTCCGACAGGATGGCGAAAGGGATTCGAAAGATTTCGAGTTTTCCCTTTAGTAGTATCGGAAGCTGCCTTTCATATCTTCTGGCATTATCTTCCAGTGATTGTTAGTTCGGACTTCATTGCTGCGATCTTGGATAAGAGACTAATAGCGTCATTGGACTCGGATTTTTCGATCGGTTCAGGGACATTGTCCCTGACTTACCGACCCAGTCCAATAATGTCATTACAACATGTGTTTTATTTTTCGACGCTATATATGCATACAAGCCTGCTACCAAGCATGATAGTTTAGTTTCTTGTCCGCGTTGCTCATTTCTGCCGTTTTATCATTTATACAATTAGTTTATTTTGGCAGAGCAGGGCATACCGAGAGTTCATATGCATCTAGACAGTGTGGTTAAAGACTGGAAATATTCTTTTTCGCCGTTTATGTCTTTTCCAACTTCAATGTTGGAAACGACATGATGTATAGTAGACTTAACTTAGACGCTTTATCATACGTAATCCGCCTTACTGAGGCGTTATCATTACGTTTTCAAGAAAAGATTTACGGGATATTATTCTCAATGTAATTTCTTTTGAGGGCAGTGGTTTGTTCACGTATAACTCCGCCCTTCAGTGGCTGATTGGAGTTGGTTAGACATGACGCAGCCCTAGCTACATCCATACGCGTGGATAGTAAGGTTAAGAACTCTCTCAGAGTCGCTTCGTTCTCGGAGGAGCTTCTCTTCGACGGCAACTTTTCGGCAATCCATGAATTGCTCGATTTACACGTTCTCTTGTCTATCTAGTGTTACAAGAGATTCAGACTGGGGCAAACATTCGGTGGTTGACTCAGAGAGTGCCACCGCAGTTGCCGGACCCGAGTGTGGCTGTTATGACGGTTGCCAGTCAAACAGATTGGGATATAATACTGATCCCAACAGATTCGAAGTGCCAGGGTCTTTGGGTTCCGCAGTCTCTTAGCAACCAATTTTCTTCCGCAGAATAATGTTTTTTAGGCTTGCTTTATGTCATTGCATGAACATTATTCAGAAACGCATGCCCAAATCCTGTCCGTTAATTCGACAGTAGTGGCGTATCTCCGGAACCAGGGAGGCTCTCTTTCGTTTCCGTTATTCAATTTAATGGAAAGAATCCGTCTGTTGGTTATGGTACACCAAGTTCTGTTTTGGTCCGTCATATTCCGAGTCGTCTGATTGTTTTACCGGACTCCCGTTCACTTACGGGTCGCTTGTTGCTGTCAGAATGGACTCTCAACAAACAAGTATTCAATCAGATTTGCTATCTATGGGAGCGCCCAATGATGATTTATTTACGACACAGCTTGCTAATCAATTGCAGACGTATGTGTTGGCTTGTCCACATCTCTGAGCTAATGTTGTTAACGCTCTATTGATCTATAGGACGGAATGATAGGATACGCGTATCCTCCGGCGCTGTTGTTTCAGCAGGTATTGCTAAGATAAACAACCACAATACATTTCTGTTGATAGCATCTCTATCTTCACAGAGATCATGGGTAATTTACTCTCTTGTCTACTGTGGGTCTTAACGTGAAATCTTCCTCAATGTGAGGATCTTTTTTCACTGGGTAAATCGTGTCATCTTTATCACAACCCGCAAGGTCTCAACCTTCATGTATTCCGTTGTGTGGTCCGTATTGCATTGTAAGCATTGTACTGGACGAGCTTTGGACGCGATTTCTTACTATAGGGGATCCTCTTCTTCGCTATTCTATGTGGCTAAAGTGGAGGCTCTTCCGTCGTTGGTGTAGGGATCATTATGTTCATATTGTTGATCCCTCCATACTACTCATTGCAATTTTTTAGTATACTTGTTTCACAAGATCTACTGCAGCCTGTTATTAGTAAGGTTATAGGTTTATGTTACCTCATACCTATGCACTCTACGATAGTTTACAATTGAGTCTTATGTCTCTTTATCTAAGTCAGTTAGTAACTTTTTGATATATAGACTTAGAATCTTTAGATTAAATTCCTATATGGATTTTAACTTCGGTTCTTATTTAGCTAAGTAATCATTTGAGCCTCTGGAAACAGTAGTTTTCAAATTCTGACCTTTTAGACAGTAATTCTGTTAGTTTCTCTTTTACTGTAGAGTCCGTGAATTTCATGCACTATCGATGGATGATTTTCACTTTCGTAGTTTCGGAATCACTACTTCCGTTACTATTTAGGTTGGATTTTTGCATAAGAGTTAGGCTCCTAATATCCGGAACCTATTGTTATTAAGGTCCTTCCGTCTTCATACGGGCATAGGCCTTTACTCTTTCCGGGTAGAGTTTATGTATTTATAAACAGATATCTGTTTATTACTATGGGCGTAAGCTTCTTCTGTCTTTGATGCCTAGTAGAAGGACGTTTCGCTCCATTCTATTGTTAATGGATTCTATTAACTATCGGTACTGCTTATGGTATATCATTGACTTGTCGCTATTATAGATTTTTGAAGGCTGCTCATTGCGCTCAGCCATCCACATTCATGAATTTTTATCTCAGAAATATCGAGTCCATTTCTGGAGACCTCTATTGTTAGGTCTATTATCTACTGCTCAGAATGTCATTCACTTAACAGTTGCTACTATAGCTAGGTAGGCTGTCTGTTTCGGCAGTGTCTCCGTTCTGCTGCCCTCTTCGCTCTGGGCTATTTGACCCAGGGCAAGAAAAAGGGGGGGGGGGGGGAGGGTGTTCCCTTGGGTCACCTGTTTTACTATGAAAACAAGGGGATACCTCCTCCGGAGTTAGTAATTCTGAGCTGTTATTGGGATGGTTTTTTAGTGAGAAGTTTATGTTTTTAAAATTCATTCAAGTCTTAGTTTTTAAAGTATAGCTTTTGATTATTGCATATGTCAACGGACATGATTATGCAATCCTCAGACACTTTTAGGACTATAAGAGTCTCTATTCTCTAGACTTACTTTATTTATTGGCTTACTTTAAAAATTATTAGTATAAGGATTATATTGGATATTAATAGAGTACATGGATGTATGAAGCTCAATTTTGGAAGGTGTTGTATCTTTCTAATTTATCTTAAATAAGAAAGATGCATGTAAGGCCTATTACTTCTTTTTCCCTACAGGGGATGACTCTATTTTATATTATTGAGCGTATTCCATTTTGCTCTATGTCCTTGGCCCTCCAGCCTTTTTACTATTCAGCTATGTCTGGGTCATTGGTACAGTATAAAAATGTTAAAAAATTTATAGTAATTTCTATATTTTTTATACTTACCAATGACCCAGACGGGGATGGCCCTCCCAGGAGTTGGGAACTCTTGCCTCCCCGCTGAGTACATAGTGCTTACCAGGCACTGGTTATTAGAATGATTAATGGCGCCAATTTCGGAACGTCCTTGACACTGCGCATGCGCAGTAGAGGCGAAATGTGGAGGGCCTTTCAGGACATGTTTTCTTTGGTTTTAGATGCAAATTTTGGGGATTGGGGGGCAAAATTTGTGTTTGGCCCTATATTTTAAGAGTTAGCACCAGCTATGTCTGGGTCATTGGTAAGTATAAAAAATATAGAAATTACTATAAATTTTTTAACTTTTGGCCAAGAATCAGATTCCAGATAAGCAGCCGGAGCCCATTATCATTAAGGCTTTACCGTCCTCGGAGAACCGTAGACCTTTGATGTGTCCAGTTAGAGTAATGCGCATTTATAAACGTCGATCGGGTTTTATTAGAAAGGGAAGAAAAAGATTCTTTCTTTCTTTGACTCCTAACAGAAAAGATATACTTGTTCATTCTATTGCTAGATGGATTCAGTTGGCAATACGTATTGCCTATGAAAGTCTATCTTCGGATCAACATTCTGTCAACAAGATTTCAGTGCATGAGGTTAGAGCACTGTCCACTTCTTGGGCTTATTCTAACAGTATAGCCATTACTGATCTTATGAAGGCTGCCTACTGGACACAGCCCTCTTCATTTACCAAGTTTTACCTTAGAAATTTAGAGTCCATCTCCAGTGACCTTAGATCTTTGGGTCCTCTTTCTTTTGCTCAGAATGTTGTCCATTAATATTACATCTAGAAGGTGTTTAGGCAGTCTGCTCGACCACTGATGCCGTTCCACTGCCCTCTTCATTTTGAGGAATTTTTCTTCAGAACAAGGGGAAGGAGGGGGGATGGTTTTTCCCTCATGTTATCTGGCTTTATAGTAAAAGCAAGGAAATGCCTCCTCCAGAGACAGTAGTTCAGGTGGTTTTAATGTTTAGCTCGGTCTGAAGCAATAATTATGTCTCATTTATGTACTGTTTTTAAAGTGTAGCTCAGTGTGAAGCATTTGTATATGTTACGTGTCAAACGAGCATCTCTATACAATTCTCGGACACTTTTAAATGAGTATAAAGCGTCTCATTCTCTTGTTTCCTTCACCGAATTAGCATAACGGGTTATGCTGGCATTAAATGGAGAAATTATGTAATTCTCAATTACATTGTTGGTGTTATGTTATTCTCTTTTCTTATAAGAGGACACATGTAATTCCTCTGTGTTCTCCTATTCTCCTGTAGGAGCTATTCTTTAAGTAATTGAGAGATTGGATTTTCCTTTAAGTCCTAGACCCTCCAGCCTTTTTACGATTCAGCTAAGTCTGGGCCATTGGTTGTGGTATGAAAATATGATAAATTTAAAGTAATTTGCATATTTTTAGCTTAACTTGACAAAGTCAAGATAAGCTATTGCCATCACGCGTGCGGAAGTCTGTTTGTCTGTGAGTCTGTGATTCTGTTCACATTTTCCTTTAGCATGGGCTACACCCCGCAGTTCTTGTCTGATCATCACGAAATTTCATATGCAGGTTTGGGGTCATGTCTAGATGAGAACGCCCTCTTTTGGTCACGATTGGTCAACTGGTATGTCTGCCCGAGCCCAAAACCCAAAAACCATTTGCACAGTCTACCGGTCGTAGTTATGAAGGGATTTCATTGTAACTTGGTAGGATGCCTCTGTATAATGCCTAGATGAGAACGTCCCCTTTTGGGCATGATCTGTCAACTGTGATGGCTGCCCAAGCCCGAAACCCAAAAGCTTTTAGCACAATCTGCAGGTCATGTTTAATATGGAGGGATTTCATTGTAACTTAGTAGGATGACTCCTTATGATGTCTAGATGAGAATTTCCCCATTTGGGCATGATCTGCCAACCGTGACGACTGTCCAAACCCCAAACCCAAAAACCTTTAGCACAGTCTACAAGTCATATTTATTGAGGAATTTCATTGTAACTTGGTGGGTTGACTTCATATAATGTCTAGATGAGAAAGTCCCCTTTTGGACGTGATTGGGCAACTGTTATGGCTACAGGGGCCCGAAGCCCAAAAACCTTTAGCACAGTCTACAGATCATATTTATGAAGGGATTTCATTGTAACTTGGTAGGATGACTCCAAATAATGCCTAGATGAGAACGTCCCATTTTGATCACGATCATTCAGCCTTGATGGGTGTCCAAGCCCAAAAACCTTTAGCATAGGCAAAAGGTCATATTTATGGAAGGATTTCATTGTAACCTGTTAGGTTGACTCCATATAATGCCTAGATGATGACATCCCCTTTTGATCACGATTGGTCAACTGTGATGGCTACAGGTGCCCGAAAACCTTGAGCACAGTCTACAGGTCATATTTATGAAGGGATTTCATTGTAACTTCGTAGGATCACTCCAGATGATGCCCAGATGAGAATGTCCCCTTTTGGTTGCGATCATTCAACCATTATGGCTGCCTGAGCCCGAAGCCTGAATACCTTTAGCACAGTCTACAGGTCATATTTATGAAGGGATTTCATTGTAACTTGGTAGGTTTGACTTCATATAATGTCAAGATGAGAACGTCCCCTTTTGGACACGATTGGGCAAATGTGACAGCTACAGGGGCCCAAAGCCCGAAAACCTTTAGCACAGTCTTCAGTTCATATTTATGAAGGGATTTCATTGTAACTTTGTAGGATCACTCCAGATGATGCCCAGATGAGAATGTCCCCTTTTGGTTGCGATCATTCAACCATTATGGCTGCCTGAGCCCGAAGCCTGAATACCTTTAGCACAGTCTACAGGTCATATTTATGAAGGGATTTCATTGTAACTTGGTAGGTTTGACTTCATATAATGTCAAGATGAGAACGTCCCCTTTTGGACACGATTGGGCAAATGTGACAGCTACAGGGGCCCAAAGCCCGAAAACCTTTAGCACAGTCTTCAGTTCATATTAATGAAGGGATTTCTTTGTAACTTGGTAGGTTGACTTCATATACTGTCTAGATGAGAACAGCCCCTTTTGGACACCATTAGGCAACTGTGATGGCTACAGAGGCCTGAAGCCCAAAAACCTTTGGCACAGTCTACAGGTGATATTTATGAAGGAATTTCATTGTACCTTGGTAGGATGACTCCTAATAATGTCTAGATGAGAACGTCCCCCTTTGGTCGTGATCATTCAGCCTTGATGGCTGCCCGAGCCCAAAACCCCGAAACCTTTAGCATAGTCTATAGGTCATATTTATGGAAGGATTTCATTGTAACCTGTTAGTACTCCATATAATGCCTAGATGATGGCATCCCCTTTTGGTCGTGATTGGTCAACTGTGACAGCTTCAGGGGCCCGAAGCCCGAAAACCTTGAGCACAGTCTACAGGTCATATTTACGAAGGAATTTCATTGTAACTTTGTAGGATCACTCCAGATGATGCCCAGATGAGAATGTCCCCTTTTGGTTGCGATCATTCAACCATGATGGCTGCCCGAGCCCAATGCCCAAAAACCTTTAACACAGTCTACAGGTCATATTTATGAAGGGATTTCATTGTAACTTGGTAGGTTGACTTCATATAACGTCTAGATGAGAACGTCCCCTTTGGACGCAATTGGGAAACTGACGGCTACAGGGGCCCAGAGCCCGAAAACCTTTTGGACAGTCTACAGGCCATATTTATGAAGGGATTTCAATGTAACTTGATAGGATGACTCGTTTTGGAATAATTTCACTGTAACTTGGTAACTTTTTTTAATATACGTTAACTGTGAGGGCCACATACATTAACTGTGAGGTCATATTAACCCACCCCTCAGCTCTTTAGTACAGTGTACACCTCATATTATTTTTATCAAAAACATAGCATACAGGGAACAAAAATGAACATATTCCCAATTATCACAATTCTTGTCTTATTTCATAATCCTTTTATAAACATTGAACATTATCCTTTTCATCAAACACAACACACAAGTTAAGCTACAGTATCATTGACACTTTCATTTATACTTACCAATGGCCCAGACAGGGATGGCCCTCCTATGAGTGAGCACTCATACCTCCCCGCTGATTGTAACCCTTACCAGGCACTATAGAAAGAATGATGCTTGGTGCCAATTTTGGTACCTTCCTGGTTACCGCACATGTGCAGTGAGCAAAAGTATGGATGACCATATAGGACTTTAATTTTTTTGTTTTCTATGCAAATTTTGGGGATTGTGGGGTTGAAAATTTCTGTTTCGCCCTGGATTATATCGAGTTTGCACCAGCTAAGTCTGGGCCATTGGCAAGTATAAAAAATATACAAATTACTTTAAATTTATTATTTTCTTCTTTTTGTGACCTGTTCCTTGTTGGAAAACTCTTCATTAGATAACAATTTCATAGAACGGTGTTAATTGAATACCACTTTTTCAGTGAGACTTGTTCACTTAATGGGAGTATTCAATGAACAGGGATTTGGTCAATTTCTTGTGTATTTATTCTGTTACATATTATATGACAGAGCTCATGGATGAATATATTTTCACTTTTCATAGTTTGTTTAGTGGTGCACCATCCAAACGAAAAACTGAGAAATTGAAATGCATCATGCATTATTTTAGAAGAATAACACAGAAAAGTAAGTAATGTTGAATGTCATACATTTCAAAATAATTTATAATATTATTCTTACGTATATTCATACCCCTATAAAAAAAAACCTCTCCCCAGTGAAACTTGCTATAGGAACATATGGTGAGATCTCATTGAAGTTCAGTAATCACCAAATTTTAGAGCTTGTGTGATAACAACTTTGTGAATGTGATAACTTGAACAAATGTAATCTGATTATTTTTAAACTTGCTATAGGCATACATTCTGAGAAGATCTTGATCAAGTTCGATATTCTCCAAATTTTCTTCTATCTCATACAAGTTATGCGACTATCTATTGTTGGAAATTTGGTATTTGTGTGATAATGACTTTGTGAATCTGATAACTTGAACAAATATAATCATGTTGTTTTTTAGTCCCCTACGGAACCGTAAGGGGACTATAGGATTGCACTCCGTCCATCTGTCTGTCTGTCTGTCCATCCATCTGTCCGTCCGTCTGTCTGTCCATCTGTCTGTCTGTTTTTATGTTACCACCTCTCCCTCCAACATGCTTTAAGCTACACCTTTCATATTTGATACATGGATAAATGGTTCTGAGGGGATGATGCACGTTCAATATTTTTTTTTCAAAATCCAAGATGGCGGAATGGCGGCCATTTTTGTTGTGTTTTTTTAAGTCTCTATTTTCATGTTACCACCCTTCCCTCCAACATGGTTCAAGCTACACTTTGCATATTTGGCACATGGATAGAGGGTTGGGAGGGGATGGTTCACGTTCAATATTTTTTTTTCAAAATCCAAGATGGCGGAATGGCGGCCATTTTTGTTGTGTTTTTTAAGCTTTTTTCTCTATTTTATGTTACTACCCCTCACTCCAACATGGTTCAAGCTACACTTTTCATATTTGGCACATGGATAGAGGGTTGTGATGGAATGATGCACATTCAATATTTTTTTTTCAAAATTCAAGATGGTGCCATGGCAGCCATTTTTGTGTTTTTCAAGTTTTTTTTCTCTATTTTATGTTACCACCCCTCCCTCCAACATGGTTCAATCTACACCTTTCATATATGGTACATGGATAAAGGGTTGTGAGGGGATTATGCACGCTCAATATTTTTTTTTCAAAAT
Source organism: Pictodentalium vernedei (assembly GCA_031216915.1). NCBI lineage: Eukaryota > Metazoa > Mollusca > Scaphopoda > Dentaliida > Dentaliidae > Pictodentalium > Pictodentalium vernedei. The sequence continues at coordinate 261,495,420 of CM062297.1, forward strand.
CTAAGATCTGTCTGTCTGTTGGTCTGTCTGTCTGTTTTTATGTTACCACCTCTCCCTCCAACATGCTTTAAGCTACACCTTTCATATTTAGTATGTGGATAAATGGTTCTGAAGGGATGATGCATGCTTAATATTTTTTTTTTCAAAATCCAAGATGGCGGAATGGCGGCCATTTTTGCTGTGTTTTTAGCTCACCTACTAAAAACAGGTGAGCGTGTCCAATATTGTAAGATTTAATGTTAAGGTTAATTTCTCAAACATCAGTGGACTCAGGCCTTTGATATTGCATATGTAGGTTGTAGGGGACTATCAGAACAGTATTTAACCCTGATACTACGACTTTTTTCCAAATTTCACCTAAAATTTTCTGCCTAAAGTTGTTGTAAGAATTTGTGTTTAGGTGTTGTAAGAATTTGTGTTAAAGTCAGCTTTTGTGCAGATTGTGCTGCTTTAACTTCTCATTACTGTTGATTTTCATATTTCAATAACAACTGTAGGTATTAACCCTACTGTATGCAGAAATTTAACGGAAATTCTCTTTTTTTTTCACTCAAAATTTTCATGTTTTTCTCGGACTTAGTAAATTTTAAGTTGTAAAACTTTGTAAACTTTGTGTTTAGGTGAGTTGTGTTTCTAAGTGTCTTTCCAAGCGATTAATATTCTACACTTGGGTTACTGAACTCCATTGCAGTAATATTTAACCCTCATTACATGCATATTTGAGGAATTTGAGGCTGATTTTCTGCCAAAACTTGTAAGAATTAGCGTTTAGGTGTTGTAAGAATTTGCGTTAAAGTCAGCTTTTGTGCAGATTGTGGTGCTTTAACTTCTCATTACTCTTGATTTTCATATTTCAATAACAACTGTAAGTATTAACCCTACTGTATGCAGAAATTTAACTGATTTCTTTTCTTTTTTTCAGTTACAATGTTTACGTTTTTGTCTGACTTACTCAATTTTAAGTTCTAAAAGTTTGTGTTAAGGTGAGGTGTTAAGCTGAGTTCTGTTTCTATGTGTCTTTCCAGGCAATTGATATTGTACGCATGGGTTACTGAACTACATTGCGGTAACGTAGCGCCCTTATTACATGCAATATTTGAGGAATTTGAGGGAGATTTTGGGGACTTATATTCACTTTCTTTAAAAAAAACTTTTTTCAACTTTTTTTTTTTATTTAATACTTTCTCATACTTGTTACTAGTAACATTAAGGCTTATTTTAGTTGTTGATGTGATGTATTTTTGTTGGGACTTATAGTCACTTTTTTGAACGAATGTTTTTCCGCAACTCCTCTTTAACCAATGAATGTACTTCAATTACAATTTCAGTGATTTATGAAAACCTTTCCTAATTCTTATTTATGATTTAATATCTCGCCTCACGATTCATATTCTTAATCATAAACATTTCTAAAAGAAAAAAATGCTTTTATGTCCAATGATTCTATGTTGAATTGATACATAATAAATGCAGAAATATAGACTTTCCAAAGCCATCACATAAACTACATTCATCATTTGATGCCTAGTTAACGATTTATATTAACTAAATATTTGGCATGTTACATTGGAACGACATTATCAAGCGCGAATGTAGGTGAGCGTTGGGATGTAACATCCCTCTTGTTTAAGCTTTTTTTTCTCTATTTTTATGTTAACACCCCTCCCTCCAACATGGTTCAAGCTACACTTCTCTCAGTTCTCAATTTTTAGATTCCATTCACATTTGAAATCCTGTCTGATAACCTGTATTTTACCCAAACCACCCCCCAGGTCTGACACTCCTGTTTACTGTTGTCATGAAACTGGAATTGTCCCCAAGCCGAACCGTCCCCAGGCTGAACCGTCCCCAATTATTTTACAAAAACTGCCCCCCCCCCCCCCCCAAACCCCCCCCTCCCCCACCCCCACCCGCAGTCTGATACTCCTGCTGACTGTGGTCATGTCTTATGTGACAAAAACACCTTATGTCACAAAAGCGCCGTAGGGGACTAATACCACCTTGGTGGTCAAACACTTGTTTAAACTTGCTGTGGGCATACATTGAGAGAAGATCTTGTACATTCAATATTCACCAAATTTCCTAGGCGTTTGTAGAAATTAAGCCTCTTTTTGTTGAAAATTTGGTGATTGTCTGATACTAATTTTGTGAAGTCAATAAGTTGGAAAAAATTGTACTAAGATTTTCTCAAAGCTTCTTGTAGGCATACATTGTGAGAAGATCTTGTTTGTTTTATAAACATTTAGATCTACTTCTCTTTTTACAAGCAGGGGGATTTTGCCATTATATGGCATAGGCTTATTATATAATCCCTTTGATGAAGAAAAAGATAACGTGTGTTCTGTGTGGACCCAGGAAGTGAAGCTGTGTTTGTTAGTTCATCTAACTGGCAGTCACGATGAGCTATAGTGATTACTGTTCATTTGTCTTCCATCCGTCATCAGTAAATGTGGTGTTCAGAACTTCTTACCAAAACCTCTGAAGCAATTTCACTGAAATTTGAGGGCATTGTTTGTAATGACATTGCATTTCGATTTTGTTCAAATCAGGTTGGAAAGGCTCCATGAGAAGGACCCTGTTGGAAAGTGTCCCAAATTATAAAAATCTCATGATTCAGTGTATGGTATTGGTTGATAGTTGATATTCAGCTTCTTTTGAGGTGTTCGTTCTTTTTTTAAAAAAATTTTGATGACATGATCTGCAGCCAGGATCACATCATGTTGGACAGTTTTAAAGATGGAGGAATCTGGAGTACCCAGAGAGAACCTCCAATTAGTTGTGAGCAACTGCCAGACTATTCAACTTGCTAACCCAGTACAAGTAGACCCAGCAGCAGTTTAATTCCAGTGCACCAAGGATACAGCAGAAAATAAAATTTCGAATTTTGAGATAACCTATTTCCCGTTTGTCTGGATATAATAAAGAAGTCTGATTACAGAACAGCCATTGTGGACAGGTCAAAATCTATGGGTGGGCATTTTTCCATGCATTTTATTCAGAGATGATCTGCTATGACACCTAGCAAACTTTCCACGGTCATTGGCCAAATGTCACAGAGGTCAAATGAGGCAAGGTTCTAAATCTGGAAAAGTTTTTAATCAAGCTATCAAATGGAGAGTGAAGTCCCCAAGTCAGTGGCACCCTTCTTCTCAGTCATATGACTCAAGTTCGAACTCTCTGTCACACTGGAATTCAGAAGACCATGACAACTACCATCGTTCATCCCACTCACATATCTGTTGAGTCATTGGATGAACAAGCTGGACCTTCATTAACAACTCCACATACATAAGGTATGCATTTATTTTTTTTAAGAAAAGGGAGAAAAAACTTTTTCCTTTTTCTTATTCCTGTTATTTTCTGTCTATTTCCAGATGGATTCAATGTGCTATCTGCATCGTGTATGACAACCTATTTGATGCGGATAGCAGGATGAATAGAATTTTAGCTCATGAGGTTAGAGCATTATCATCCTGTTGGTTATATACTAATTCTGTTGCTTCTTCAGACATTATGAAGGCTGCTTACTGGACACAGCTTTCTACATTCACCACATTTTACCTCTAGAATCTGTGGTAGGGGACCTCGATCACTAGTTCCCCTGTCAGCAGTGCAAAATGCCCTACCCTAAGGTAACATTTAATTTTGCATGCAACTCTTATTTTACCGTGTTGCTCTCTGTTTTATGTTTTTTCTTTTCTCACAAAATTGGGGGGGGGGGGGGGGGGGGGGGGGGGGGGTGAGGGGTGGCATGTTTTGGTTGGTTATGTTTGAGTCGGAATTCTGTACTTTATTTTCAAAGTCACCAAGATTGCTCCCTACTCCCTCTCACAGTATTCAGGAGCTAAACAGTTAATGACAGGGTTTGGTATTTGTACATTTGTATATCTAGTTTTAGAAGTCATAAGTGCATTCGATACAATACCTCATGATTTGTAATAATAATATCAATCGTATTTTTACATTACCTCTTGATGCATGTATGTATTGATTCACTTTACCTAAATTACCATTTAGGGAAATGCTTTGTTTGTTTACCCTTTACCCAACATAATGGCAAAAACCAGCCAGCACTATCCACAAAAAATTGACAATTAATTTTCATTATTTTTCTCATTTTTTTGTCTCAAAAACATAGGTTATAACCCCTCTTTGGAACGAGCTCATCAAGCACATTCCAATGAGGGATCATAACCAATGTTTTTGAGACAAAAAATGAAAAAAAATGAGTTATTCAAGAATTTTGTTTCCAAGTGTCGGTTGCTTTTCATGTTAGATAAAGGGTTAAGAGGTAATATACTTTTCCCCAGATTAGGATTCTAGTATCCTGTATAGTCTCTACATCTGTTAACTCCTAGCACTCTGGCAGTGCAACAGAATTTTCTCCAATCACTGTTTTTCTCTTGTTTAGCTTTGAAATTAACCAATTATATCTTGTTTGATAGAGCTCACTGAGCAGAAGTGGACAGGTCATAAGGTCTACTGGGAAAATTCCTGTTGCCCCCCCCCCCCCCCCCCCCCCCCCTCCTTTTGGATGTCATCCTGCAGCCCCAAAATTCATGCAGTCCAATGCTTGTTGGTTCATGAATTTTTGTGAAAATGATCAACAGGCTGCAAAATACATTCGATTGCATAGACTGCCGGTATACTGAAATGGTCTCTATGTGAACTGCCACAGTCTAGTCTGCATGTGATTGCTCAGATGCAAGGAAACAGTGTTCTGTCAGTTTGAAAGGAGTCGGCTTGATGGGTCCCCCCCCCACCCCCACCCCCACCCCATGGTGCAATCATTTTTTTTGGAATGAAGATAACATTAATATGCATCATTGGGCCTGTTGTTTTATGTGGTGGATGTGTTTGGTGTATCCGATATAAAATACAGTGGAGCCAACTTGATTGGATATCTCTTAACTGAATAACCCTGTTAATTGAATATAATTTTCCAACACAAAACCATTTACCATACCTCCAGTACAAATTTGACCTGTTAATTGAATATAGGTTATAGAGTAAACTCCTGTTAACTGTATAAACAATCTTGCAACCTGCTGAGAAATTACCCTGACTCGCCCCAGTTTTCCTTTGTTTATAGACCTATTTGGCCTCAGTGCATCCAATACAGGCATTTAATCTGTTTTAACTTCTTTGACAGAACTCATGGAGCTCTGTCAAATCAAACAAGATATAATAGAATAAATGTTAAGTTTATCTCTAGAATACAGGAAAGTGACACAATCCCTATTAATTGAATACTCCTGTTAAATGAATAATTTTCATTTGCAAAGTGGCTATTCAATTAACAGGGTTCCACTGTACCTCTTAACTTGTACGTGAGTTGTGAGTTCAGTTAACCCTTTAGGGCCTAGAGATTTTTACATATTTTTGCTACACTTTGACAGTCTACATCCCGTGACTTTGCTGCTGTTTTTTGGCAAGTCTTGTATAGGCAGCCAAGACTTGCCTAAAACAACCACCCGGGTGCGTCGAATGTAACTTGGGAGTTAACCCAAATACTGCATGATAGGGCGCCTGTCAGGAGCATTGTTTTCACCATGTCCGTCCGTCATCTCTCGTTGGCCAGCCGTCCGTTAGCTTTTGGTTTCCATCAAATAACTAAAGAACCGCTTATTTGATTAAATCCTAATTTTAGGAGTAACTTGTGGGTGACGAGACAATGCTTCCTTTCAATTTTGGACCAGCTAGCCAATTCAATATGGCAGCCAGGGCAGCCATATTGAATTTGGTTTCCATCCAATAACTAGGGAAGACTGACCCAAATCATTTCTATTTTTAGCTCACCAACTTTAGTTGTTTGAGCTTACGGCATGGCTCGATCGGTCGGCGTCAGCGTACGTGTCCAATAATGTTAAAGCTTCTGTTTTGGTCACTTATTCGCCCTATTTCCATATCATGGCCTTTATAATGCTGCTATATGATGATGATTATTATCATTCTACCATGATTTAACCCCTCATACCCTGCATTTTAAACATTTTTCTTGACGTTTTTAGTTGCGTTTAGTTTTCTGTTTAGCTCAGAATTTCATGTTTAACTAAGTGTTTAGGTCAGCTGCTGTGCTCCTTCTCTTCCCATGGCACTTGTATTCATCATATGTGTTCCTCAGTATCATTGTTCCATGATTAACCCCTCATACCCTGTATTTTAAACATTTTTCTTGACATTTTTAGTTGCGTTTAGTTTTCTGTTTAGCTCGGAATTTCATTTTTAACTTAGTGTTTAGGTCAGCTGCTGTGATCCTTCTCTTCCCATGACACTTATATTCATCATACATGTTCCTCAGTATCATTGTTCCATGATTAACCCCTCATACTCTGCATTTTAAACATTTTTCTTGACATTTTTAGTTGTGTTTAGTTTTCTGTTTAGCTCAGAATTTCATTTTTAACTAAGTGTTTATGTCAGTTCCTGTGTTTTTCTTTTAAGAGGTTGTGTTTAGGTCATCTTTGTCACATGTTATGAGCCTGTTTGATACAGTTCTTGTGTTTGCCAAAGTTACTATCAAAGAGTAATGTTGGTGAGCTATAGGGCGTTGGCGTCCTTCTTGTTTAATTATGCATTGTTGGTGTCTAGAGGAAGCATCCTTTCGATTTTGGACCAGTTAGCAGATCCAAGATGGCCACCAGTGGCCAATTCATTATGGAGGCCATCTTGAATTTGTTTTCCATCCAATAACTGATGAATACTGACTCAAATCAATTTCAGTTTTTGGTTATGCATTATTGATGTCTAGAGGAAGCTTCCTTTCGATTTTGGTCCAGATAGCCAATTCAATATGGCTGCCATGGTGGCCATATTGAATTTGCTTTCCATCCAATAACTAATAAATGCTGACTCAAATCGTTTTTATTTTTTAATTATGCAATGTTGGTGTCTAGAGGAAGCTTCCTTTCAATTTTGCACCAGCCAGCTGAACCAAGATGGCCACTAGTGGTCAGTTCATTGTGGCTTCCATGGTGGCCATCTTGAATTTGGTTTCCATCCAATAACTAATGAATACTGACTCGAATCAATTTCAATTTTTATACATCCCACTTTCGAAGAAAATGGGGATATACTGGATTACATGCGTCTGTGCATCCGTCTGTGCATCTGTCTGTCCGTCCGTGTGTGAGTCCGTCCGAGAATATTAAGAACTTTCATAACTTTCATAACTTTAGTAAATTATTATTTTCTTTTATATTTGTTGGTCATAGGTATGCCCATGTTGGTCACAGGTATGCCCACAATGCCCACACTAGTTATTTTTTTTTTTTTTTATTACTTGTTGACTTAGAAATTGTAGGAAATAGACATTATTTGTCTGTTCAGGCTGTATCTCCGGTATGGGTTATCAGATTTCAGTGAATTATGGCATGCAGTTTGCCTATGACAAAGGATTCTGCCTCGTTGCATAAAACTTCCAAACACCAAACAATTTACCATACATTTTGACTTAGAAATTGTTGTAAATTGTTGAAAACTTTCGAAGAAAATGGGGGGGAGGGGAGGGGGGGGGTGGGTGGGGGGGTATACTGGATTACTGTTATCAGATTTCAGTGAAATATAGCATGCAGTTTGCCTATGACAAAGGCTTCTGCCTCATTGCAACATCCAAACAATTTACCATACCTTTTGACTTAGAAATTGTTGAAGTTGTTGTTCGGAGAAAATGGGGGGGGGGGGGGGGAGGTTGTATACTGGATTGTGTCCACCCATCTGTGCATCCGTCCGTCAGTCCATACGAGAATATTCATAAATAATGTTTAATGGTCATAGGTATTCCCACACAAGGCGGTACACCACGTGGGGGTATGCATCGGACGACAGTCCAGCTCTTGTTGTTTATGCATTATTGGTGTCTAGAGGAAGCTTCCTTTTGATTTTGGATCAGCTTGCCAATTCAATATTACCACCATGGTGGCAATATTGAATCAACCGTCGGGGGGCATATGCCATGCTTTGCATTGCTCTTGTTAAAACATAAACTAAATTTGATAATTTTAAAAAAATATAAACAATATTTACCAGTAAAACCTTACAAATATGGCTGTCATTGGAACCGGCTCAGTGGCCTGTTTCAAAGTCAGAAGGTTTGAGAAAAATAGGAAGATGACCTTTGGTGTTAGTTTGTTGGGTTGGTTCTGATTGTGAGATGAAGATTTAGCCTTGATGAAACCTTAAACTTGATGGCTGAGTTTTTACTTCTATTTTTTTCAGTGCCTACTGGTGTTGTGACATTTACTAGACATACTGTTGAAAAATTTCCTGAGTGGGATAAATGTGACACAATGCTGAGAAAAATGCATGTGTCAGCAGAGGGAACAATAGAAGATGATGGAGATGGCTTACTTCAGGTAACAGACTGATTGCATAACTATCTACCTAATGAAAGATGCAAATGACTGCAAAACATTTTATAGTTGAGCTCACTTAATGGGATATCACTTAATGGAATAACCTTGTTAATTGAATATAATGTTCAAACCAAACACAAAACCATTTCTCATACTTTCAGTACATTCTGGACTTGCTAATTGCCTATATATTATATAGTAAAGTGGGGAGCGTGGTGGCTCAGTAGGTAGAGGTGCAGGCTGCAAGCCGAGAGGTCCTCGGTTTGAATCCCATCTGCGGCAACCGCGTTGTGTCCTTGGGCAAGTCACTTCATCTCCATTGCCTGTGTGGGGGCACGATGACACCGTGTACTAAGGCGTACTGCACGTCGATGGTACGCATGTCTTCAACCAATCTAACCCTGCCTGTGCTGCAGTGCTGAGTTACGATGTTGGGGAGCTGGCAGCTGCTCGTCGTTGCTCGGTGGTTCTCCCGGGTACTCCGGCTTCCTCCACCCGTAAAACTGTCACGGTCATGGTTAGCCATTGTGCATAAATATGTGACCTTAAACATCAATAAATAAATAAATATAGTAAAGTCCTCTTAATTGAATGAAATATCCTGTAATATTTGTAGAAATTACCTTGACAATTACCAAATTTCCTTTATTTTTATACTAATAACCAATGGCCCAGACTTAGCTGGTGCAAACTCAATATTATCAAGGGCCAAACACAAATTTTGAACCCCCCAATCCCCAAAATTTGCATACAATACCGAAAATTAAGAGTCCTATCTGGCCCTCCATACTTTTACCATCTGCGCATGTACAGCAGTCAGGAAGAGACCGGAATTGGCACAAACATCATTCCTTGTTTGGCCCTAAAGTATGTAACGATCTGACATCTGTGCTTTAAAATCTCCTTTTTTGAGGATACCAGGCACAAATCACTGCAAGAATTGATGGATCCAAGGCTGGAAATGGATGATGGAAGTGAACAACAGTGGTTTCAAATGTTCAGGGCTGTAACTTTATAATAATTATAAAAATTATTTCATGTTTCCCATTTTCGGGACATACGCCTGATGTCATCATTCTTGCTTATGATTAATCGACTGTTTGTTAAGTGTTCATTCCCTATCCTTTCATGAACCCCTCCTGTTAAACTCCTAAGCTTTTTGGCTATTTTTTATTGAAATTTTTTGTTAAATTTCTTTGGAGTTAACGTGTATTACAGAATGTTTATTCTGTTTATCTCCAGGGTTACGTCCTTACCCTAGGGGTGTTAGGTCATTTTGGTCTTGCATCTTCTATCCGATGCATCGTTTTTTCTTCGTATGAACATCTAGCTTTGCATGTGGTAGCATTTAAATTGGTTACTGGCTTTGGACCTTTTTGTGTGCCTGATGTCTTGTTTCCAGATTTTTGACTCCCACTTTTTGAAAAAAACGGGAGATGTTAAATTCGGGGTGTCCTTCCGTCCTTCCGTGTTTTACATTTCCAGACTCTAACTTTCCTTACAGTGACCGGATTTCGATGAAATTTGGTTAGTAGATCACTTTCATCAATTGTGGGTCCAAGTTCGAATATGTGCATTTTCCGCACATATTTAATTAGGTTGCTGAAATTTGATTGGCTGACAGTTTCCAGACTCTAACTTTCCTTAAAATTAACCGATTTCGATGAAATTTCATATATGGATTACTTTTATCAATACCTAGGTCAAGTTCGAATGTGGGAAATTTTCTACCGAAAATCTGTCCATCTGAACCGTGCGTCAACGCACCTCGGACTAAAAGCCGTATTTAGGAACCGATCTTCATAAAACTTCTTGTCATTGTGAGACCAGAATTTGTGTTTTGGGGTTTGGTCCAAAATTGAAGATGGCCGCCAGCGGCCATTTTGTTCTGAAATTGGGTGAAATCAGTTTTTTCTACAAAACTTCTATATGAAAGTTCGGATTTGAATGAATGTTTGTATGAATGTTTAGTAACATGCAATACATCACATATAATACGGATTTTGTCCTCGTGCAAAAATTATGCAAATTAGGGAAACTTTGATTTATTCAGTGCTACTTCTAATACACAGTAAGTGCACACCTTCTGTGTTTTTCATTTCCAGACTCTAACTTTCCTTACAGTCAGTCGATTTCGATGAAATTTGAGTAGTAGATCACTTTCATCAATTGTGGGTCCAAGTTCGAACATGGGCATATTTTTATACTGTACCAATGACCCAGACATAGCTGGTGCTAACTCTTAAAAATATAGGGCCAAACACAAATTTTGCCCCCCCAATCCCCAAAATTTGCATCTAAAACCAAAGAAATCATGTCCTGAATGGCCCTCCATACTTCACCTCTACTGCGCATGCGCAGTGTCAAGGACGTCCCGAAATTGGCGCCATTAATCATTCTTTGTTTGGCCCTTCATCAGTTAACATCTGACTGATCTTTGTGCTTGTAAATATCTGTTCAAATGATGCCAGACACATAAATATTAGAGAAATGGTGATTCTAAGGAGGATATAGAAGGAGGAGAGGAAAAATGAGTGACAGAAAATAATCAGGGCTGTAACTTAAAATTTTTTAATGAAATTATGTTAAGTTACCTATTTTCGAGGCAAGAGCCTGTTGTTGTCATTCTTGTTATCAAGTTACACTGCTTGTTCAGTGTTTTCCTCTCTCCCTTTCCTTTAAGTCCCCCCTAGCTATTCTCCCATGCTTTTGGCATATTTTCTGTAATATTATTACTAAAATTTCTTAGGAGTTTTATCTGGATAACAGAATGAATTCTGTTCTTGTCCCCATGTTTACGTCTTCACCTATGGGTGGTTAGGCGTAGTGTTCTGCATCTACCATCTGATGTTCTGCAGTTTCTTCCCTGGAAGTCTCTGTTTTGCATCAGATGGTGTATTATTGGTAACTGATTTCGGGCCAGGGTTATCAGTGCCTGGAGTCTTGTTTCTGGTGTTTTTACACTTCTTGTTTACATTGACAACAGCCCTCTGTGTGAGGGGGGATTTCTTGAAAATAATATCTTGATGTTAGTTTAATCATTACTAGATACATTATTATTGTTCGTAAGTGTTGCATTGATTTTTTTTAAATATTTTTAAAATTTTTGCCCACACTTAGGCTTGGGATCCATTGGGGCTCAACGTTACTTTTCAGAAACTTGGGCTTTTCTGAAAAAATATTTTTTAAAAATTTTTTGATTTCAATTATTTTTTCTATGTTAATGGATCATGTTATTATGTATTTTGATTGTCAGGGGTTGGTGCGAGTACTAGGACTTTGTTTTCTTTTCACATTGAAAGGATATTGTTCAATTGTAATAAGAGGAAATCTTCCTCTGACTTTCATAATCATTGTATAAATGTAGTCAGTGTACTCTCACTAACTCCTGTTCCGTATGTGTTAATTTCGGATCGGAGGAAGCCTGTTAGTCCGGTTCCTAGCTCGTCCAGGTTAGTCCGGGCGGCGAGCGAGAGAGGTCCCTCTCTCGTACAACAACATATGGGACCGGATGTTGTGGTACAGATATTTCGCATTCGGAGCATATGTCCGCCGCTCGGGACGCTCCGTTATATAGACAGTCCGAGTGACTGTCGATAATGCTTCCTCATCCTCACAGCAGCGCACACGACCGCACATTGGCTACGTGACCTCGAGTATCCGGCCAGCTTCGTCATTCAGTGATTCCACGGCGAACAGGTCACGCCATCCGGTAGCCAAGGGACACGAGGCCTGTACACTCCGGTCGCTCGCATAATAGAAGTATGCACGGGGTAACGAACATTGAGCTTCCAGCGGCAAGGTATCGTAAGACCGCTTCTCCACAGGCCTCAGTGACGGACGTGCTATCCAAAATAGCACAGCTTATCACAGCATCCCAGCAAACGACAGATTCTCGGTCGGATCAGGAATAATCCGACGGTGCTGGGTCTGTGCTCTCCACTGTTGCATCAGGTACGGACGACCGAACACTTCATAGGGTCCGGCAGGATGGCGAAAGGGATTCGGACGATTTCGAGCTTTCCCTTTCGGAACAACAGAAGCTGCCATACATTTCTTCCGGCATTATCTTCCAGAGGTTGTTCCGTCGGACTACATTGCTGCGATGCTGGATAAGAGACTAATAGCATCATTGGACTCGGAGTTTTGGATCGGTTCAGGGACATTGTCCCTGAGTTGCTGACGCAGTCCAATAATGTCATTAGAACATTCGAATTATTGAATGACGCTATATATAAGCTTGCTACCAAACATGCTAGTCTAGTTTTTTGTCCGCAATGCTCTATTCTGCCTTTCATCAATTCTAGGAAAATAAATTTTTATTGGCAGAACTGGGCATACCGAGAGTTCCTATGCGTCTAAGACGGCGAGGCTGAACACTGGGAATTATCTTTTTCGCCGTCTATGTCAATTCCAACCACGACGTTGGAAACGACAATGATGTCTAATAGACTTACCTTAGACACTTTATCATACGTAGACCACCTTACTGAGGCGTTATCATTACGTCTTCAAGAGAAAGAATTCCAGGATATGATCCTCAATGAGATTTCTTTCAGGGGCAGTAGTTTTCCACGTATAACTCCGCCCTTCAGTGGCAACCTGGAGTTGGTTAGACGTGACGCAGCCCTAGCTACATCCACGCACGTGGATAGTAAGGTGAAGAACTCTCTCAGAGTCGCTTCGGTCTCGGAGAAGCTTCTCTTCGACGGCAACCTTTCAGCAATCTTTGAATTGCTCGATATACACGTTCTCTTGTCAATCAAGTGTAACAAGAGATTCAGACGTGGGCAAACATTCGGTGGTTGACTCAGAGAGTTCCACTGTGGTTGCCGGATCCGAGTTTTTCGATTATGACGGATGCCAGTCAAACAGGTTGGGACACAATATTGATCCCAACGGATTCGAAGTGCCAGGGTCTTTGGGTTCCGCAGTTTTTAGGCAAGCACTTAACTTCCAAGTAATGATATTTTTTTGGCTTGCACTACGTCATTGGATGAACATTATTCAGAAACGCATGTCCAAATCCTGTCCGATAATACGACAGTAGTTGCGTATATACGGAACCAGGGAGGCACTCATTCGGTTCCATTATTGATTTTAACGGAAAGAATCCTTCTGTTTGTTATAGAACACCAAGTTCTGTTTCGGTCCGTCATATTCTGGGTCGTCGGATCATATTAGCAGACTCCCTTTCACGTAAGGGTCGTTTGTTGCCGTCAGAATAGACTCTCAACAAACAGGTATTCAATCAGATTTGCTAACAATGGGAGCGCCCAGTGATAATTTATTTGTGACACAACTCTCCAATCAATTGCAGATGTATGTGTCACCGTGTCCGGATCCCCGAGCATATGTAGTTAACGCTCTATCGATCTAGTAGGACGGGATGATAGGATATGCGTATCCTCCAGCGCTGTTGATTCAGCAAGTATTGCTAGGATTATACATTCACAATACAATTCTGTTGGTAGCATCTCTGTCTCCACAGAGACGGTGGATAAATTTACTTAGATGTCTGCTGTGGGACTTACCGCGGAAACTTCCTCCACGAGAGGATCTTTTTTCGCTGGGGAAATCGTGTCAACTTCACAACCCGCAAGGTCTCAACCTTCACGTATTCCGTTGTGCGGTCCTTCTTGCATGGCAAGCATTGTACAGGACGAGCAGTGGATGCGATTTCTAACTGTAGGAGGACCTCCTCTTCGCTATACTATGCGGCTAAAGTGGAGGGTCTTCCGTCGTTGGTGTAGGGATCTTTATGTTGATATTTTTGATCCCTCCATACCAGACATTGCAAACTTTCTAGTATACTTGTTTGACGAGATCAACTACAGCCAGTTACTTTTAAAGGTTATAGGTCTATGTTGTCTGATACCTATGCACACCATGATAGTTTACAATTGAGCCTAATGTCTCTTTATCTAAGTTAGTTTGAAACTTTTCGATAATAGACCTAGAATCCTTAGATTAATTCCTATATGGAATTTAGCTTGTGTTCTTATTAACTAAAGCAACCATTTGGACCTCTTGAGACAGTAGTTTCAAATTCTGGCCTTTTAAGGCAGCAATTCTCTTAGTCTTCTCTTCTTCTGAAGAGTCAGTGAGCTTCATGCACTATCGGTGGACGATTCTCACTTTCGTAGTATCGGAAACTCTATTACCTTTACTACTAATGTTGTATTTTTGGTTAAGAATCAGGCTCCTAATAAATATCCGGAACCTATTGTTTTTAAGGTCCTTCCGTCTTCGAACGGGCATAGGCCTTTACTCTGTCTGGATAGACCTTTATGTATTTATTAACAGATCTCAGTTTATCAGTAAGGACGTAAAGCTTCTTCTGGCTCTGATGCCTAATAGAAAGGTCATTACAGTCCATTCTATTACTAAATGCATTCAATTAACTATCGGTACTGCTTAGGATAATCTATCCTTAACTCAGCAGTCTGTGCTTAAGATTTCGGCTCATGAAGTAAGAGCTCTTCTACATCTTGGGCTTACGTAAATAGTGTTGCTATTATAGATTTAAAGTAGGCTGCATATTGGTCTCAGCCATCCACATTCACGAATTTTTGTCTCAGAAATATCGAGTCCATTTCTGGAGGCCTGCATTATTTAGGTCCATTATCGGCTGCTCAGAATGTCGATCACTTAACAATTGCAACTATAGCTATGTAGGCTTTATGTTCCGGCAGTGACTCCGTCCTGCTGCCCTCTTCGCTCTGGGCTATTTGACCCAGGGCAAGAAAAAGTGGGGGGAGAGGGTGTTCCCTTGGGTCACCTGTTTTATTATGAAAACAAGGGGATACCTCCTCCGGAGTCAGTAATTCTGAGCTGTTACTGGGATGGTTTTTTATGTGAAAGTTATGTTTTAAAAGTCATTCATGTCATAGTTTTAAAGTATAGCATTTGAATATGTCACGTGTCAAACGGGCGTTATTATACTATCCTCGGACACTTTTAAAAGAGTATAAAGAGTCTCAATTCTCTGGACTAACTTTATTTATTGGCTTACTTTAAAAATAATTAGTATAAGAATTATACTGGATATTAATAGAGAATATGGATGTTATGATGCTCAATTATAGAAGGTATTGTGTCTTTCTAATTTATCATAAATAAGAAAGATACATGTGAAGCCTAATTCTCCTTTCTCCTCCAGGAGATGACTCTATTTTATATAGTTGAGCTTATTGGATTTTCCTCTATGTCCTGGGCCCTCCAGCCTTTTTACTATTCAGCTACGTCTGGGTCATTGGTACAGTATAAAAATCTTAAAAAATTTATAGTAATTTATATATTTTTTATACTTACCAATGACCCAGACAGGGATGGCCCTCCCAGGAGTTGGGAACTCATACCTCCCCGCTGAGGACATAGCGCTTACCAGGCACTGATGGTAAGAATGATTAATGGCGCCAATTTCGGGACGTCCTTGACACGCAGTAGAGGTGAAGTATGGAGGGCCATTCAGGACATGATTTCTTTGTGTTTGGCCCTATATTTTTAAGAGTTAGCACCAGCTCTGTCTGGGTCATTGGTAAGTATAAAAAATATATAAATTACTATAAATTTTTTAAGTTTCTGCACATATTTAATTAGGTTGCTTAAATTTGATTGGCTGATGGTTTCCAGACTCTAACTTTCCTTAAAGTCAACCGATTTCAATGAAGTTTCATATATGGATTACTTTTATCAATACCTAGGTCAAGTTCGAATGTGGGAAATTTTGTACCGAAAATCTGTCCGTCTGCCTGCCCATCTGCCCATGCATCAACGCACCTCGGACTAAAAGCCGCTTGTGTATCTTTGTTATCATTGTGAGACCAGAATATGTGTTTTGGGGTTTGGTCCAAAATTCATTTTGTTCCGAAATTGGGTGTTTTTGTACAAAGTGGTGCTTTATAAACAGCCGACAGCACAAAGTTCCACCTTCTTCTGTCAACTGGACAGTCTTATGAGTCATTTGACATCACACTCTCACAATCTACTGATTCTTAGTGACTTCAACATGGATCCGTCAAATTCACATTTTACCACTTTTCTTCATCGGTATAATTTTCTGCAGATTGTGAATGAACCTACTCATTTTCATGGCAACATTTTGGGCTTCATCATTACTTCTTTTGCAACTCTACAAAGTCAGACTCTCCCAGTACCATATACAGACCACCATATTATCTGGACATCACTTCCAAGGTTTCATTAACTTCCAATCACATGCTTTACAGGTTGGTTAACACTTTTCACATCAGTTTAATGTAATATGTCTTATCATACAGTCTTAATTTTTAGTGATTTTCACAGTTATACTCCACATCACTTTACTTGCTTTGACATTGACCTCCGTGAAAATAAATCTGATAACCACTGTCTGAAGCACTGTCTGTTCTGTCTCTTCTAAATAACTTCTACTTGCAACTCAACTATATTCCACTGGATGCATTAATTCCCCTTGAAACTGCTGCCCAGCGGGAGACATGAATTCACTGAATTTGCTTGTTTCCTTTGATGTTGTTTACATTGGCAACGTCCTCAAATATATGTACTATTATATATTACTTTAGAATTACTGTAGGATACATTGATTATTATTCCGGTAGTATAGCTCATAAAATTTGGATTTTGTCCACACTTAGACTCTATCGGGATGCCCTTGGGCTCGTAATGTTCTCTTCGAAATGTTTTTTTTATAATTTTTTCGAATTTAATTTTGATGGCTATTATTCATGTATCTTTATCATATATTTTGTTGTGGAGTTTGTAGGAGTGCTATCGACTTTGTCTTTTGATTTTAATTATCAAAGCTTACTGCTCTAAATGCAAGACGAGGAAGTCTTCCTCTGATTTACATGCTTGTTGCCTTGCCTGTAGTCGATGCACTCCTGCGGATCCTTGTCCTACTTGTGTACATTGGGATGACAGATGTTGGAGACGGGTGTCATGGTACGTCGTTGGCGGTGAGGTTCCTATGCCAGATCTCTCACCGCAAAATAATTCGAGTTTTTCAGTTTCTTTTTCAGAGGAACAAGAACATGGTGATTGTATTGTGACACCCATCCAAGTGTGCTACTGTCGTCACGCTCGGATGAGCAAATAGAGCTAGCTGCTAGATACTCATGAACATAAGCAAGGGATAAGGCCTCTAGTTAGTGTTCTTAATTCTTTGCAAGCAGCAAGCTTGACCGGTGAAGCAGTTACTCCATTCGTGGGAGCTGTGACATCGGGTAAGTCTGTTGCGGTCAAGGGAAGTGTAGATTTGGGTAGAGCGAGCACCTCAAAAACTATAACTCACCCAGCGATGACGGAAATAGTGAGGAAGCCTGCAAGTTTCTCTTAGGGAGGCTTGGGGTGGTCTGATAAGACCATGAACTGGAGCACCCTCGATCTAACCCTGCAACATTTGGGGCCAAATGTTGTTGAGAAACTTGCCTGTGTTGGAACCTGCAAGTTTATCTTCGGGAGGCTTGGCGAGGTCTGAAAAGACCGCGAACAGGAGAGCCCTCTCTCTAACCCACAACATTTGGGGCCAAATGTTATTTGATAAACTTGCCTCTGTAGGAGCTAACGTCCACACTTGCTGCTCGGGATGCTCCTGCTAAACTGCAGCCGGCGTCGGCTACAGTTATGGCTTCTTCCTTTGACAGATATAGCACACACGACTGCATACTAGCTATCTGACTTCGGATATCCAGGCAGCTGCCAGAAGAAGTATCCAGTCTTTGCCCATGTAGTTGGCCCATCCGGTAGCTAGTGATCCGGAGCTTCAATCATTGAAACATTCGGAGTGGAGATCTATGTCCGGATCTTTGTTCCAGGAGCAGCAAGCAGCGTTAATACGGAAGACTGCTGCTCTTCAAGGCTCGGTAATGGACTTGCTGTCGCAGATTGTGCAGCTAATCACAGCATCCCAGCAAGCGCAAGAGCAGCCCTTCCGCAGACACCGGTGGTGAGCTGTCGTATGGTGCTGGGTCGGTCCAGTCATCTGCACACACAGATGCGATGGACCGAACGTCACAGCTGAATCAGTCAGATGGTGAAAGGGACAAGGAAGAGGATTACCCTTCCCTTTTGGAACAGCATATGGTAGCGATGAGTTTTATTCATCAATACTCTCCTGACTTTGTTCCACCTGATCAGCAAGCTGCGACTCCTAGAGAGAAACCGCTGTCGTCTCTGGTCGCAAATTTCATGTGGAGGAAAGAGGATGTTCTTTCCTTCCCGAAATAGTCTTGACAGGTGTCAGCCATGTTTACAATGCCATATTCAACCTCTCTAGTGCTAAGAGGAAAAGCAGTTTCTTATCGACATCTTCTATAAATATACCATTCCTTGAACCACGTTCATTTAAAAAGGTTGGAGAAGATGTCCAGAGAGCCTCTCTGCATTCAGAGCAGGCCGGGGATTTAGATATGTCCCTACCTGCATCATTCAAAATACGCTCGGAAGTGATGGAATGTGCTATTTCATCCAATAGAGCGAATCTGGACACAATGTCCTACGCAGATCACCTCACCAGAGCTATGGCACAGCATCTTAAGGGGAAGGAATTTGAGGACGTTTGTTTCTCACTTAGAGTTCTTTCCAGGGCAGCAATGTATGCCACGTACAACTCCACTCTGACAGTGGCAATTTGGAGTTGATCAGACGTGATGCTCCCCTTGCATCGTCATCACTTATAGATGACAACGTGAAAAGCTCTCTCTGAATCACTTCAGTCTCCAGACATTCTCTATTCTCTATTTGATGACAAGCTTTTGTTAGTCTATGAACAGGCTACAAGAAAGCTTCCAGTGCACTGCTACTGAAGTCTGCGTCTCAACAACACGCTTCAGCAGTCCGGGGTAAGTGAGGCTGTTCCACTTCAAATCAACTAATGGGAACTCCTCGCGAGGATACAAGAAACTCTCTTATACTTACTCCGGAGGTTGTCAGTATAGCGACTCGGGAAAGGGGCACAGGTCTGATCTAAACTATAGGTCAGATGCCCCTAAGCCAACGGGACGAGGTTCTTTGTGGGGAGGATGTAGTTTCTCCTCCCATAAGCCTCATAAGTCGTACAGGTGATGGACAAGACCTCTATTGCTTGCCTGTTGGCTGAAGGTTAGGAATCTTTGCGAGAAACTGGATAGAAGTCACGGAAGTTCAGTGGTTCAGAAGGCCTATGTCTATCATTCCGAGCAAAACCCCCACTTCCAAGATGTCCGTGTTGGACAAATCTTCCTTTCAAAAGAGAGTCTCTCCCGGGAAAATACAGGTTCTCTTATTAAAGGAAGCAATAGAGGTCGTCGAGAGAAGACTTCTGTTGCTTTCCACTTAGTAGAAGGTTATCAACCTCGCAAAGGTGGATGAAAATTACGGAAGATCAGCATATGAGAATGTAGTCTCAGCAGGCCTGCAGCTATCAGTCCGTGCAAAGCTCCACTTACAAGAAGTTCGTGTTGGACAAATCTTCCGGCGAATTCTTCCTAGAAAGTCTTTCCTTGCAGAGGTACAGGCTCTATTTATTTATATTTATTTATTAGTGTTTGAGGTCACATATTTCTGCACAATGGCTAATCATGACCGCGACAGTTTTACGGGTGGAGGAAGCCAGAGTACCCGGAGAGAACCACCGAGCAATGGCGAGCAGCTGTCAGCTCCCCAACATACTAACTCCACACAAGCAGGGTTAGCATTGGTTGAAGACAGGTGCACCATCGACGTGCAGTACGCCTTAGTACACAACGTCACCGTGCCCTCACATAGGCAAAGGGGGTGAAGTGTCTTGCCCAAGGACACAACGCGGTTGCTGCAGGTGGGATTCGAACCGAGGACCTCTCAGCTTGCAACCTGCACCTCTACCTACTGAGCCACCGCGCCCCCCCTGGTACAGGCTCTCCTATTGAAGAAAAGCAATTGTTTGGAATAGAGCTGTTGGAAGGAATAAGTACGTCTTTTCCCTCTCAGTGTTGTATTTCTTCACGTCAAGACATTTAATGCCATTGTGGGCGCCATAATAGCCTTATGTACTGTTACAGCAGTCTTTTCTTATAATTAGCGGCTAGTGTTGTAAGTCTCCATTTAGTGAGCTTTCAAAGGCCACATGTAAGACAGATATGTCTTCACGTAGATGAAGACTCATAACTGTGTAGCTACCTTGAGATTACTGTCTCTTTGGGAATTACGGCTGTTAGTATAGTGGCTCGTCATTCCCTGCCTTGCGCGACGATGGTTGTAAGTCTCTGTTTAGTAAGCTTTCATGGTCGCTAGTTACACCGAGATATCTGTCTTCATGGAGAGGAAGACTACGTTAGCCAGACTCTGACCACTGTCTTTTGGGAATAAAACTGATAAGGTACAGTGCTTTTCGGTTTGTTTTCATAGGTGTCCTAGAAAGTCTTTCCTTGCAGATTTACAGGCTCTATTTATTTATATTTATTTATTAGTGTTTAAGGTCACATATTTCTGCACAATGGCTAATCATGACCACAACAGTTTTACGGGTGGAGGAAGCCGGAGTACCTGGAGAGAACCACCGAGCAACGGCGAGCAACTGTCAGCTCCCCAACATACCAACTTCACACAAGCAGGGTTAGCATTGGTTGAAGACAGGTGCACCATTGACTTGCAGTACGCCTTAGTACACAGCGTCACTGTGCCCCCATGTGGGCAAAGGGGGTGAAGTGTCTTGCCCAAGGACATAACGCGGTTGCCACAGGTGGGAGTCAAACCGAGGACCTCTCGGCTTGCAGTCTGCACCTCTACCAACTGAGCCACCACGCCCCCCAATTTGTAATAAAACAAATTTATAAAACAAAATATTATTTGTATGACTGAATATGAAATATAAGCAAGGAAAGCGATGGCTTTTGCTCTGTCATCCTCATTTTTTGAAAGCCCTGATAGTGGTTTGTTGCACTCAGCCAGTTAAGAAGTCTTGACAGCAGGAATATATTAATATTTTTAGCTTCGATAACATTTGGCTCATCCGAGCACTATTCGGGAGAAGATAGGAATTGAAGTTGAAACTTTAAAAATCGAAAAACAATAGCAAAACAAATGACCACAAAGTATCAACGTGCTGTTTGATTTCATACGTCATAAGACGTACAAAAGTATCAAAGGGTTAAATAGCGGCTCTTCATTCCCTACCTTTCGCGACGATAGTTGTAAGTCTCCGTTCATTGAGCCTTCAAGGTCGCAACTTACACCGATATATCTGTCTTCACAGAGATGAAGACTTATAAGCTATGGCTAGCGTTGTAAGTCTCCTTAGTGAGCTTCTAAGGCAGCAGTTATCAGTTTTATTGTCTTCACGTACAGGAAGACCTTTAGCTGCTTCAGATAGGCTGAGTTTGTTGTCCTATCGGGCATGATACCATATGTTAGAGGAGGTTATTCTCTTCCTACTAGTATGATTTGGTGTTAGTTATATGAGGCGATAAGCTCTATTAATGACACCATATTTACCTAGTGTGATTATGTCAATACAGTGTATTTGTTCTTCATGTCACTCTCCGTCGTTAGTGGCATTATGGAGTCATTCAGACGTGAGGGAGCCCTGCGGTTCCTATTCTATTTGACAAGAGTGATTAAAGTAGTGGGGGGGGTGGGGGTCGATATGAATTTTTTGTCTTAAAAATTGTGGGGGGGGGGGGGGGGGCTTGTTACACCCAATTAGCATAATCATTCATGCTAAGAATACGGAATTACTTGGATATGGCTCCTTATTTAGGATATGTCTTCTCTATTATTGTATAGAGAGACATACATGTAATTCCCTTTAAATTTATTTTCCTTTCACCTTGGAATGCAGGTTTAGGAGCTCTATTTGGTCTGCTAATTCTTAAGTCCTAGGCCCTCCACCTTTTTACGATTCAGCTAGTCTGGGCCATTGGTTGTCGTATAAAAATATGATGAATTTGAAGTAATTTGTATATTTTTTATACTTACCAATGGCCCAGATTGGGATAGCCCTCCCATGAGTGGGCACTCATACCTTCCCACTGAGTTATTATTAGTATGCTCATCTACAAAGAATGATGTTGGCACCAGTTCCGGTCTCTTCCTGATCACTGTGCATGCACAGTGAGTAAAAGTATGGAGGGCCAGATAGGACTTTTAATTTTCGGTTTTGTATGCAAATTTTGGGGATTAGGGGGTTCAAAATTTGTGTTTGGCCCTTGATAATATCGAGTTTGCACCAGCTAGTCTGGACCATTGGTAAGTATAAAAAATATACAAATTACTTGAAATTTATCCTTTTCCTTGGCTATGTAATAAATTGAAATATCGAGGAGAAAGAGAAATTTGATCTAGCAGACTGCAGCAGTGTTAAGTTGCATTGTGGTTTATATGATCAACAATAACTATCATCAATTTCTGGCATTTATCGAACCAGAAATGCAATAAAACATGGACAAAAACATTTGATAGGTATTCACATGAATTGTCAAATCGAATTCAGATTGAATACTACTTGAATGTATTGGACATTGGAGAATGCTCACCAATTCTACGCAATCACTGAACCTAGGTGTAAAATAGGGACCCGTTGAGGCGCTTGCCTGAGTGCCTGTCTGTGGAGCACCGGCAGTATACTCTGTTGAGTTGAGCTGAGAATTTCATGGAGTGATCAAAGGCTGTGTTTGCGTATGATATGGGGTAATAATGTAAGTCAGAGAGCACTGCGGTGGATTCTAGATGTTAACATTGCATTATTATTATTATTATTATTGAATATTACTTGAAAATCCACTAGACGAACTAAATCCACTAGATGATCATTTCCACCTCATTAACGGAACTCGGGGTCGAGCCTGACCAAGAGTGTTCATAGAAAGACTGTGGGAGGAGTGTACTAGTACCCTTTAGACCCCTCTTTAGTACACCATCCTTTCCTGCCAAAACACCATTTTTAGTTTACCTGACTGAATGTCGGGGAGAGCTATAGTGATCACACTCCATCTGTCATCCGTGAACATGGTGCTATTTATTTATTGGGGTTTTAACGACACTTTCAACAGCCAGGGTCACCTCATGTTGGACAGTTTTACGGGTGAAGGAAGCCTGAATACCCGGAGAAAACCACCGAGCAATGCCGAGCAACTGTCAGACTCCCCAACATACTAACTCCACATAAGCAGGGACAGCATTGGTTGAAGACAAGTCAGTACACCTTAGTACACAATGCCACCGAGCCCCCACATGTGCAGTTGGGATTAAGTGCCTTGCCCAAGGACACAATGCAGTTGCAACAGGTGGGATTCGAACTGAGAACCTCTTGGCTTGCCTCCTGCATCTCTACCTACTGAGCCACAGCACTCCTGTGAACTTTGTGTATGCTGATGTCAGCTTGCAAATTACAATTTTCCCTTTTAACCACCATGTCTACCCTCGCAGACCATGAAACGTTTCTTTATTACTTTTCAGTCCACTACTGGCATCGCCGGAGGGGACTATAGGTTTGCACTCTGTCCATCCGTCAGTCTGTCAGTCTGTCTGTCAGTCTGTCAGTCACACTTTAGTTTTCCAGAGTTTTTTTGGAAACGCTTCAACGGAATGATTTCATTTTTCTAAAACTACTATAGAATGATGACTTACAGATCATGTTTGAGTTTCATGCTGATTACATTATTCTTGTGTGAGTTACGGCCCTTGGAAAAATGGGAAAAAGCACTACAATATCAGTTTTCCAGAGTTTTTTTTGGAAACGCTTCAACGGAATGATTTCATTTTTGGTAAACTACTATAGAACGATGACTTACAGATCACGTTTGAGTTTCATGCTGATTGCATTATTCTTGTGTGTGTTACGGCCCTTGGAAATATGGAAAAGCACCAAAATATCAGTTTTCCGGAGTTTTTTTGGAAACACTTCAACGGAATGATTTCATTTTTGGTAAACTACTATAGAACGATGACTTACAGATCAAGTTTGAGTTTCATGCTGATTGCATTATTCTTGTGTGAGTTATGGCCCTTGAAAATATGGAAAAGCGCCAAAATATCAGTTTTCCGGACTTTTTTTGGAAACGCTTCAACGGAATGATTTCATTTTTGGTAACCTACTAAAGAACGATGACTTACAGATCAAGTTTGAGTTTCATGCTGATTGCCTTATTCTTGTGTGAGTTATTGCCCTTGGAAATATGGAAAAGCGCCAAAATATCAGTTTTACTATAGAACGATGACTTACAGATCATGTTTCATTTACTCTCTGTCCATCAGTCAGTCTGTCAGTCAGTCTGTCGGTCATACTTTAGTATTTTTATACTGAACCAATGACCCAGACTTAGCTGCTGCTAACTCTAAAAAATCCAGGGCCAAACACAAATTTTGCCCCCCAATCCCCAAAATTTGCATCTAAAACCAAAAGAAATCATGTCCTATAGGACCTCCATACTTTGCCCTTACTGCGCATGCGCAGTGTCAAGGACGTTCCGAAATTGGCGCCAATTATCATTCTCTGTTTGGCCCTTCATCAGTCAACATCGCACTGATCCTTGTGCTTGTAAATCGCAGTTTAAAGGATGCCAGACACGTAATTATTGGAGAAATGGTGATTCTAAGGAGGATATAGAAGGAGGAGAGGAAAAAGGAGTGACAAAAAATAATCAGGGCTGTACTTAAATTTTTTTATGAAATTATGTTAAGTTGCCTATTTTTGAGGCATGGGCCTCTTGTTGTCATTCTTGCTATAAAGTTGCACTGCTTATTCAGTGTTTCCTCTCCCCTGGTCTTCTAAGTCCCCCCTTGCAATTCTCCCATGCTTTTGGCATATTTTTGAGAAAAATCATTTCTAAATTCTCTTGGGAGAGTTAGCTTGGTTACAGAATGTTTTCTGTTATTTTCCCCATAGTTACGTTTTCACCCATGGGTGTATAAACGTTGTGTTCTGCATCTTCCATCTGATGTTCTGCAGATTCTCCCCTGGGAGTCTCTGTCTTGCATCAGATAGAGTGTAATTTTGATGACTGATTTCGGGCCAGTTTTGTCAGTGCCTGGAGTCATGTTTTCTGGTGTTTTTACACTGTTTGTTTACAATGGCAACAGTCTCTTTTGAGGGGGGGCTCTTTGCCTTTGCAGTAGTTTATCTCATTATAAGATACATTTTTATTTTCCGTAAGTGTTGCATTAATTATTTAATATAAATTTAAAATTTTTGACCACACTTAGCCTTCGGTTCCATTGGGGCTCAACGTTACTTTTCAGAAACTTGGGCTTCGCTGAAAAAATATTTTTCAAAAATTATTTTGATTTTCAATTGTTTTTTTCATTATTAATGGATCATGTTATTATGTATCTTTGTGTTAGGGGTTTGTGCGAGTAACTAGGACTTGTTGTTGACTTTTCACAATGAAAGGATATTGTTCAAATTGTAATAGGAAGAAATCTTCCTCTGACTTTCATGATCATTGCATTAATTGTAGTCAGTGTTCTCGCACTAATCCCTGTTCTATATGTCAATATTGGGATGACAAACATTGGAAACGTGTGTCATGATATGTTGTTAGTGGAGAAAGGGCTATGCCGGCTCTTTCTCCGCATGGTCACTCTACTCTATCAGTTTCTATTTCAGAGGAACAAGAACAGGGTGATGTTTCCATGTTATCTTCCGCAAGTGCGCTTCCGTCGTCACAAATGAATACAGAGCTAGCGGCAAAAGTGCTCATGGAGATTAAACAAATGTCGTCCGCTAGCTTGCCTGGTGTAGCGTCCTTTCACCGAATGGTTCCACAGCCGGGTTTGTCCGATGCGGTCCAGGAGGAAATGTTGGGTGATGCGAGCACTATAAACATTCAACGTGCACACCCAGTGACGCCGGATAGTAGGAGAGATCGGAGGAAGCCTTCGAGTCCGGTTCCTAGCTCGTCCATGTCCAGCCGGGCCGCGAGTGAGAGAGGCCTCTCTCTCGTACAACAACATCTGGGACCAGATGTTGTGGTACAAAATGTGTCGCAAGCGGAGCACACGTCCGTCGCTCGGGACGCTCCGTTGTATAGGCAGTCCGCGGAGACTGCTCAGGCTTCTTCCTCTCATCAGCGCACACGACCGCACCTTGGCTACGTGACCGCCGATATTTTACCAGCTTCGCCGATCAGGGATTCTTCGGCGACCAGGTCACACCATCCGGTAGCCAGGGACACGAGGCCGATGGACTCCGGACGTTCGCATAGGAAGAGTATGCGGGAGTCATCAGATGCGGAGCTGCCCTCGGCGAAGCAGCGAAAGACTGCGCCTCCGCAGGCCTCGATGTCAGACGTACTTGTGCGAATAGCACAACTTATCGCAGCATCCCAGCAACCGACAGAAACGGTGTCGGATCGGGAATTATCCGACGGCGCTGGGTCGGTACGCTCCACCGAAGCATCGGGGGCGGACGACCAGGAGCATCATGAGGTCCGACCGGATGGTGAAAGGGATACGGATGACTTGGAGCTATCCCTTTCGGAACAACATAAAGCTGCCGTGGACTTCATCCGGCACTTTCTCCCTCAAGTTGTTCCGTCGGGCCAGACTGCTGCGGTTCCGGACAAGAGAATTATAGCGTCATTGGACTCTGATTTCGCTCCCGAGTTTCCGTCTCAGTCCGATAATGTTGCAAGAACATTTGAATTATTGAATGACGCTATATTCAAACATGCTTCCAAAACGGGAAAAGCAGGTTTCTTGTCCGCCAATACTCTCAACCTGCCTTTCATTAATGCAAGGAATAAATTCGATACGGCAGGACAGGGTATCCCGAGAGTTCCTCTGCGTATGGACGACGAGGCGGAAGACTTAGAATTATCATTACCATCGTCGGCATCTATTCCAACCGCGGTGTTGGAAACAACTATTTCATCTAACAGAGCCAGTTTAGATGCCTTATCCTACCCAGATCACCTTACTAAGGCGTTATTACTGCGTCTTCAAGGGAAAGAATTCCAGGATATACAATCCTCTTTAAGACTTCTTTCAAGGGCAGTAGCTTATTCCACGTGTAACTCCGCCCTTTCAGTGGCAAACCTGGAGTTGGTTAGACGTGACACAGCCCTAGCTACATCCACACTCGTGGATAGTAAGGTGAAGAACTCTCTCAGAGTCGCTTTGGTCTCCGGAGAAATTCTCTTCGACGGCAAGCTTTCTGCAATTTACGATAAAATTACAAAGAAAGCTTCGGATTCTCTGCTGTTCAAATCTGCTTCTAAGAAGTCGGACACGGCAGATAAGAGTAAGACAGGCACTTCTGGGTCTAATGCGCCCAAGAGAGGTTCCTATAGAGGTTCCGGTGCGTCCTCTTGGTCTTATTCAAGAGACCGTCAAGGTAGCGACTCACGTTCGGGACGTCCTTCGGGCCGGGACAACCGGTCAGATGCCCCGAGGTCGACGGGACGAGGTGCGGGTCGTGGAGGACGTGGTTTCTCCTACCGCAGGCCTCGCAGGTCCAGGAGGTGATGGCTTCAACCTCTATCGCGTACCGGTTGGCGGAAGGTTGTCGAGTTTTTCACAAGAGTGGGCGTCGATTACGGACGACCCTTGGGTGAGAGGGGTGATTTCGGAAGGTCTAAAGATATCCTTCAAACGAAAGCCTTCATTAACTCGAAGTCCAAAATGGACACAACTTCCGTCAAATCCGCAGAAAAGAGACGCTCTGTTATCAGAGGTGCAGTCTCTTTTAATGAAGAACGCGGTAGAGGTCGTAGAAAACCAGGAGACCCCGGGATTCTACAGCCATCTGTTTCTGGTTCCGAAACCAGACGGCTCGTTCCGTCCAGTCATAGATTTGAGCTGGATAAACAAGCTGATCGTCACTCCGAAGTTTTATATGGAGACGATTCGATCGGTCAGAGCGAGTATTCGGGTGAACGATTATGCAACAAGCATAGATCTCAAAGATGCGTACTTTCACGTCATGGTACATCCGACATTCAGAAAGTATCTATGCTTGGCAGTCCTGGGGTGGTGTATCAATTCCGGGCGATGTGCTTCGGATTGAATCTAGCACCCTGGGCTTTCACTCGGGTAATGAACTCGGTAATGATGTATTTCCGAGCTCATTCATCTGCGGTAACGTCGGCCTACCTGGACGACATTCTTCAGAGGTACGGCAACGAGTTAACGCTTCAGAACGATGTACAGAATCTACTTCTATTGCTCCGACGTCTCGGTTTTATAATAAACGAGGAGAAGTCGGATCTGGTGCCGTCCAAGTCATTCACACATCTGGGAATGAGCTTCAAGACGCTCAACAATCTCGTTCGTCTGCCATTAACCAGAGCGAAATTAGTCAGTTGTTATGCTCGCTATTGTCTGCACGCAGACAGAGTCACAGCGAGAGAGTTTATGAGACTGATAGGTCTGTGCGGAGCCGCTGCGGATCTCATTCCGATGGGGCGGTTACGTACGCGTCCTCTCCAAATTTTCTTGACTCAGAATTGGAGTGTGAAAATTCATTCGCTCGACATAGACGTTCTCTTGTCAGATCAAGTGAAACAAGAGATTCAGACTTGGGCAAACATTCAGTGGTTAATTCAGGGAGTTCCGCTGCAGTTGCTGGATCCGAGTTTTACCATTATGACGGATGCCAGTCAAACAGGTTGGGGTGCATCATTGATCCCAACGGATTCGAGATGCCAGGGTCTTTGGGATCCGCAATTCCTGGGCAAGTACATAAACATCAAGGAAATGATGTCAATTTGGCTTGCGTTACGTCATTGGATGGACATTATTCACAATGCTCATGTCCAAATCCTATCCGACAATACGACAGTAGTGGCGTATATACGGAATCAGGGAGGCACTCATTCAATTCCGTTGTTCAATCTAACGGAAAGAATCCTTCTTTGTTTGCTCTAGAACATAGGTTCTTCTTTCGGTCCGTCATATACCGGGTCGTCTGAATGTACTAGCAGACTCCCTTTCACAAAAGGGTCGCTTGTTGCCGTCGGAGTGGACTCTCAACAAACAAGTATTCAATTAGATTTGCTACCAATGGGAACGGCCAATGATAGACTTGTAGAATCCTTCTGTTTGCTCTAGAACATCAGGTTCTTCTTTCGGTCCGTCATATACCGGGTCATCTGAATGTACTAGCAGACTCCCTTTCACGAAAGGGTCGCTTGTTGCCGTCGGAGTGGACTCTCAACAAACAAGTATTCAATCAGATTTGCTACCAATGGGAACGGCCAATGATAGACTTATTTGCGACACATCTCAACAATCAGTTGCAGACATATGTGTCTCCGTGTCCGGATCCAAGAGCATTTGCAGTAGACGCTCTGTCAATCCCTTGGGACGGAATGATAGGATATGCGTATCCTCCAGCGCCGTTAATTCAGCAAGTATTGCTAAAGATAAAACAATCTAAATGCAAGATTCTGTTGGTAGCATCTCTGTCTCCACAGAGACCGTGGATAAATCTACTCAGGTGTCTGTTGTGGGACCTACCGCGAAAGCTTCCTCCACGGGAGGATCTTCTTTCGCAGGGGAAATCGCGTCAACTCCATCACAACCCGCAAGGTCTCAACCTTCACGTTTTTCCGTTGTGCGGTCCTTCTTGCATGGCAAGCACTTTACAGGACGAGCAGTGGATGCGATTTCTAACTGTTATCTGTTGCTCAGAATGTCGTCCACTAAACAGTTGCAACTATAGTTATGCAGGCTTTCTGTTCCGGCAGTGACTCCGTCCGGCTGCCCTCTTCGCTCTGGGCTATTTGACCCAGGGCAAGGGGAAGGGGGGGGGGGGGAGGGTGTTCCCTTAGGTCACCTGCTTTATAGTGAAAAGCAAGGGAATGCCTCCTCCAAAGTCAGTATTTCTGAGTCGTTTCCGGGATGGTTTTAAAGTGTAATATTAATGTTAAAATTCATTCATGTCATATTTTTAAAGTGTAGCTCGGTGTGAAGCATTTGTATATGTCAAGTGTCAAACGGGCGTTAATATACAATCCTCGGACACTTTTAAAGAATATAAAGAGTCTCAATTCTCTGGACTAACTTTATTTATTGGCTTACTTTAAAAATAATTAGTATAAAGGGTTATACTGGATGTTAATAGAGAACATGAATGTTATTGTGCTCAATTATGAAGGGTATTGTATCTTTCTAATTTAACATAAAATAAGAAAGATACATGTAAAGCCTAATACTCCTTTTCTCCTTGAGGGGTTGCCTCTATATTATATAGTTGAGCTTATTGGATTTTTCTCTATGTCCTAGGCCCTCCAGCCTTTTTACTATTCTGCTAAGTCTGGGTCATTGGTACAGTATAAAAATGTTAAAAAATTTATAGTAATTTATATATTTTTTATACTTACCAATGACCCAGATGGGGATGGGCCTCCCAGGAGTGGGGAACTCTTGCCTCCCCGCTGAGTACATAGCGCTTACCAGGCACTGGTTATGAGAATGATTAATGGCGCCAATTTTGGAACGTCCTTGACACTGCGCATGCGCAGTAGAGGTGAAGTGTGGAGGGCCATTCAGGACATGTTTTCTTTGGTTTTAGATGCAAATTTTGGGGATTGGGGGGCAAAATTTGTGTTTGTCCCTATATTTTAAGAGTTAGCACCAGCTATGTCTGGGTCATTGGTAAGTATAAAAAATATATAAATTACTATAAATTTTTTCAGTTTCCAATGACGTCTTGTTTTCATTTCCATAAAAAATTATTGTCGTTATCACCAGCCTTTGAACTTACTGCATTTGTGCATCAACTTATCCCTTTTGCACTCTCTGCAGGGTATATTTATGAATTTCCATAAAAAAACATTGCCACAAGCAATGACCTTCTACTTAGTGCATTTGTGCATTAACATCTTCCTTTGGCATGCCTCAGAGAGCACATTCATTATCAGGTTGTTTTGAAACTTTGTATGCTTATACAGGGTGACAAAGATAGGAGCTGTTGATTTTCTTTTCATTTCCATCAAAAACTGTTGCTGTTAACAACAATCTTTGAATTTATTGCATTTGTGCATCAATATTCTTTTTTGACTTGGCCTACAGGCCATATTTATCATAGGATTGTTTTTGAACTTGGTGTGCTCATTAGGCAAGACCTTTAGATAATAGCTATTGATTAGCATTCATTTCTGTGAAAAAAGTGGCCATTTACAATAACCTCTGAACATACTGCATTTGTGTATCAACATTCTGCCTTTAGCCAGTCTTACAGTTTACATTTAAAAATGCATGGATTACTCTGACGTTGTGCACACTCAATGCTGTTATGTTGATATTTCATCAAATAACATTGGTACCAATGATCTTCAATTTTGCCATTTCATTTATAACTTACCAAGTTCAAGTTTGTCAAGTTGAGCTACAGTGTCATTGACACTTTCATTTTATTTTGTGAAGACCTCAGATCGCTTAATATGAAAATGTGAAAACAGGTGAATTACCCTTTACCCCCGACAGGACAGGGGAATGGGCAATGATTGGAGGGGAGACAGACATAGTCGAGTCAACAAAAATTTCAAACATTACCCCAGAGAAACTTGTGCATGTTCCAGTTTTGACGGGCATATGTTGCCCCGCTAGGCGGTGCTCTTGTTAGACTTATAAAACTTTCCATATGAACATTTTGCATTATAACTCTGCCATGGCTTGTTGGATTTTAATGTCTTTTGTTGTGGTGATGGACCATTTTGGGGGAAACCACAGTTGTCACAGTTATGCCCCTTTTTAGACTTTTCTATTGCTCAACAATGTTGACATTTCGGGAGGGGCATATGCAATGTGAAGGCACATTGAACTATTTTTTTTATTATGAAAGCACTTGAATATTGTTTACCTTTAATCTGAAACAAGTTGAGGTGAGAAGACACCTGTATTACAGTATGTTTGCAAAGTTGGTCATATTGGACATTTTGACCAATGGCATTCCTGTTGTTTAAAACCTGGAGATTTTCCATTGGAAATGTTGAGAGATTCCTGTATTTTACACTTGTTCTTCAAAATGTTTGGCTGTTTGCATATGCTGATGTCATGGTAGCATTTTGCCTTCAAAATAGTGTGCACAAAAGTGTTTAATACAAGACCTACGCAAGTTGCTTTATTGTTTACCAAAAGTAAGACATTTTAGTACCCTTAACCAAGATCGATTGGATGATACTAAACCAGTCCATTACCACAGTCACTTAAAAAAGGCAATTTATTTTAAGAGTTGAGGCATGCTATTTTTAAAGCTTTTTGTAATTAAGTAAGGCTTGCAAACACACACTTCATAATCTGAGTACTGCTGTGAAGATAATATTTGAAGACTCCACCAAGTCCGTTTTGTTCTGAAGTTGGGAATTACACCCAAAATGTCCACTGCAATTGCAAACAAAACGTCTGCTAATGTCATACCATTCTTCCCCTAATAAAAAAGCTTATAATTTATTCTTTTCAGGTGGATTTTGCCAATAAATACATTGGTGGTGGTGTGTTAGGTCATGGCTTGGTTCAAGAGGAAATAAGGTTTTTAATCTGTCCAGAGATGATAATCACAAGATTATTCACAGAAGTTTTAGAAAAGAATGAATGTTTGTTATTAATAGGTATTTATTGTTGTTTGCTGACATTTTCTTCATACAATTATACTGAAAAGCCATGGCAACCACTCAATTTTGAATGCTTCTTTAACCCCAGCGCGAACTCTGGGAAGTTAGGCAGTGCTTCTTGACTGTGGTAAACAAGCATCTTTTTACTGGTAAAATAGGACCCAGTCACTGATGCCTGGGGTGCAAGTCCTCTAAAATAGGCAACATGGGGCATAAACGATTGACTGTCCTTGACTTTATCTCCATGTTGTGTTCACAATTAGCCATTGTGCAGAAGTATGTGACCTTAAACACCAATAAATAAATAAATAAATAAATAAATAGAATGCTTCTTTGAAATATGTTTTATCAACCAAAATGAAAAATTTAAAGTAATTTGTATATTTTTTATACTTACCAATGGCCCAGACTTAGCTGGTGCAACCTCAATAATATCAAGGGCCAAACACAAATTTTGAACCCCTCAATACCCAAAATTTGCATACAAATCCGAAATTTGAAAGTCCTATCTGATCTTCTAAACTTTTAGTACTGCGCAACAAAAAATTGGTAAATGAGGTATAGATGGATTATAAGTATCCCCCAACTTGTCCGCTCACCAACGGAAGAAGACTCTCCACTTAGCCGCATCATTAAATGAGGAGGAGGTCCCCCTGCCGTCAGAAGGAAAGGAATGAGTACCACCCTGATTATAGAGGTAAGCCACTATTGTGGAATTGACCGACAAATCTGAACATGGACATTCCCTACGTGAACTATCCAAGCTTAAGGACTAGCCAAATAGACAACATCTCTATGATGCTATGTGTTTCTTCAGGAACCAAGAGTCCCAAAGATCCTAACGCTTAGATCTGCAGGAATCAGGGAGGCACCGCAACCTGATAGACTGGCATCCCCCATAAAAGTGAAGACCAGACCCGGTAATTGAAGTGGAACTCACTGAATCAATCACTGAAGGTCCGCCCAAAACTAATTCCTTTGTTTAACTAGGTCCGTTAATACAATCTGACTTAGAGCGAATGCGTTTGACACTCCAGTTCTGATGAAGAAAAACTGGAGAGGACGCATGCAAAATCGACTTAGTGGAATCAGTCAGCTCCGCAGTCGCTCCGCACAGTCTCATCAATCTCATAAACTCCCTTGCTAATACTGTTAGAGAATTTAGGAGAACATGAGCATAATAGCTGACCAGCTTAGCCCTGGTTATGGGAAGACGGACCAGAGTGCAATGAATCTCGGAACTCTTTCCAAAAAGAATGAAGGACATTGACAGAGTGACATCCAACTTCTTTCGTTTACAAAGAAACCTAGACGTTGGAATAACAGAAGCAGACTCTGCACACCATTCTAAAGCTTACTTCATCATCGTATCTAGAAGAATATCGTCCAGATATGGCGACGATATCACAGCGGAATGAGATCCAAATTAAGACATAGCCGAGTTCATTATCCGAGTGGATGCCCATGGAGCCAGGTTCAGACCGAAACACATCGCTCTGAACTGGTAAACCTTCCCTTGAACGGAAAAATGCAGATATTTTCTGAATGCCGGATGGACCAGGACATGAAAGTACACATCCTTTATGTCTATGCATGTCACAAAGCCATTCACTCGAATGCTTGCTCTTACCGACCGAATAGTTTCCATGTAAAACTTTGGAGCTATTATCAATTTGTTTATCCACCTCAAGTCTATAACTGGTTGAAACGAGTCGTCTGGCTTTGGCACAAGGAACAAATGACTTACTTTAGAATCCGGGAGAATTTGGATTTTCTTCGACCTCTATTGCATCCTTTTCTAAGAGAGATTGAACTTCTGAAAGAAGAGACTCTCTCTTTGAAGAATTCATCAGATTTGTCCAACACAGACTTCTGGTAAGTGGAGGCTTAGATCGGAATGATAGCCGAAGACCCTTTTTGGCAACATTACTTACTCACTGATTTTCCATTAATTCTATCCAGTTTATTGCAAAGTTTGATAACCTCCTGCCGACTGGAGAGCAATAGAGGTCTGGAGCATCATTTGTAGGACTTGCGAGGCTTGCGCGAAGAGAAATTATGTCCTCTCCAGTAACCTCTGCACTGTCGGCTTAGAGGCATCATTGAAAGTCCTTGTAAGATTTACGCCCCTTACCAGAGTTGCTAGATTGACAGTTTCCTGAATTTCTGTACAAGGGTTTCTCAGAACCACACAAAGAGCTCCTCTTCGATGACTGAGAAAAGGAGCCTCCTGGTCTACCACATCCAGCAGTCGACTGCTGCTGGGAAACTGACCTTAACAGCAAAGTGTTAGTGGCCTTTTTGGTAGCTTCCTTGTACACGAAGGATAACTTGTCATTGAACAAAGTATGATTGGAAATGGGCACAACTCTGAGAGAGCTTTTCACTCGATCGTCAATCAAGGTGGATGATGCTAAGGCTCCATCACATATAACCAACTCCAAATTAGCCACTGAAAGGGCGGAGTGATATGTGGCATACATAATTGCCCTAGAGAAATGTTGTCAAACTCCTTTCCACTGAGACGCTGAGCCAGTGCCGTAGTGATATGATCTGTGTAAGACATTGCGTCCAGAACAGCACAACTGAAATTAATAGAAGATTCCAAAACGTCTGAATGTACATTGAATGAAGCGGGCAATGAAATATCTAAATCCAAAGCCCACTCATCCAAATGCAGAGGATCTCTCTGAACATCTTCTCCTACCGTTTTCAAATAACGTGGTCCATGAAACGGTAATTGCAGAGAAGATGAAGATAAGAAACCGCCATTCTTTTTAGTATTTGCTAGGCTAAAGATGGTGTCGTCAAGTAGGCCAAAGGCGTCTGACGCATGAACAGATTGACCCGGGAAGGAAATAATTTCCTCTTTCCTCTGCAAGGTATCCCTATCTAGGGAAGATAGCGGTTTCCGCCTAGCTGACGCAGCCTGTTGATCAGATGGAACAAAATCGGGGAGAACTAATAAATGAAATTCATAGTCTCCATATGATGTTCCGCAAGGGATGGAGAATCGTTCTCCGTAGCCCTCTCACCATCTCGTGTTCCATCTGAGAATCATGGTCAACACCATTCGAATGAACAGATGAACAGATCGACCCAACACCGTCCGACAGCTCACTACCAGAGACTGTTGACGGCTGAACCTGAGACTGCTGGTAAGCTGCGATAAGCTGCTCAATCTGTGACAGCAGGTCTGTGATTGAGGCTTGCAGAGCATCAGTCTTCGCCACTTGCTGCTCATGGAACGGAGATCAGAACCCAGATTTTTTCGATGCATGTCCCATATGTATATGCTTCAAACCACTAGCTGCAGGTTAATCCAACTTCGGTGGTGAAGACAGGGAACCCCTCCGTGCAACAGCTTGAACATCCAAAGTCAGACAGCTAGTCTGTGGTCTAACTTGCTTCATCGATGAAGCAGAGGAAGAAGCCATAGCTGCAACCGGCCCTGGCTGCAGTGTGGAAGGAGCCTCCCGGACAGCAACTCACTGAAGTTTCTCGAAGCAGAAACAGTCGACCCGACTGCTGACAGAATGGAGAGAGCTCTCCAACTCGCGATCTGACCCCAGATCTCGCTGAGTTTCCCATTGAGAAACTTGGAGGCTATTTCCCCTTTTGCGTGGTCTTCCATGTAAGATGAGGAAGCCATAACAATAGCCGACCCCAGCTGCAGTGTGAAGGAGCATCCCGAACTGCAAGCGAGGACGGGTGCTCCGACTCACTGAAGTTTCTTACGGCAGAAACAGCCAATAATCATGAGCACCTTGGTAGCTAGCTCTATTATTTCATCAGAGTGGGGCTCATCAGAGTGTAATGGCGGCAGCATGTAACAGACAGGTGTAAAAGTACCATCACCATGTTCTTGTTCCTCTGAAAAAGAGACTGAAAGACTAGAAATAGCCTGTTGTGAAAGTTCCGACATCAGAACCTCACCGCCCACCACACAGGTCAACACCCGCTAGTACAAGTATAGAAGGAGTGCAACGTCTACAGGCAAGACAACAAGCATGTAAATCCTAGACATACTTCCTGGACTTACGATAGGTACCAAATTATTCATACTAGATACAGTAATTATGAAGCCAAAATCATAAGTCCGTTACACTCCCAAATATTAATACAGAAAAAACATAGCAAGGATATAACATAGACAATCACAAAAATTTTCGAAAAGAAATACATGATTTTTTTCGAAACATTTTGAATGAAGCCTAAGTACCCCAAGAGAACCTCATGAGCCCAAGGGCATCCCGATATAGCATAAGTGTGGAAAGCCCTACATAATTGAAGCTAAACTACCGGAATAAGGTATAATATGTATCCTAATATAAAAACAATAACTGTTCTATACTAAACACTGAATTAATACGTATCCAAAATGTTGTTGAACAGAAAACAACGTCAAGAGGAAAAAACAGAAACTAGCCAAACAAACAGCCACAACAGAGGCCCGTAGTCAGTAACCGATCAACAACCACCTGATGCAAAGCTAGATCTTCATAGGGAGAAAAACCTATGCATCTGGTAGAAGATGCAAGAATAGAAAACGTCCTGAACAGTAAACGAACAGGATGTAAACACGGGGGATAAACGGAATACCCATTCCGTAAAACAAGTGAAACTCCCAAGTATTTTAATAAAAAATTCTCAATAAAAAAGCCAAAAGAACTTGGCAATCTAACAGGAGGGTTCAGAAGAGGAAAGGGAACTAACACTATCAAAACAACAAAGTAGTCAACGTAAAAATGACGACATTCAGGCGCATATCCCGAAAATGGGAAACATGAATAAATTTATATAAAAATTAAGAAGTTACAGCCCTGAACATCCAAAACCACCGTTATTCACTTCCAGCATCCTACTACACTGTTGATTCCATGAAAATCATCATTGATTTGTGTCTGGCATCTTCAAAAATGAGATTTTATTGCACAGATGTCAGTTGAGATGTTTACTGACTAGTGCCAAACAAAAGAATGATGCTTGCACCAATTCCGGTCTCTTCCTGGTTACTGCGCATGTGCAGTACTAAAAGTATGGAGGACCAGATAGGACTGTCAAATTTCGGTTTTGTATGCAAATTTTGGGGATTGGGGGTTCAAAATTTGTGTTTGGCTCTTGATATTATTGAAGTTGCACCAGATAAGTCTGCGCCATTGGTTCTAGTATAAAAATATGTTATTGAAGAGAAAGTGCCAGAATATTTTGGTACCTTTTGATAGCATTAATTTTACAGAATAATTTGGTAATCAGTAAAGCAATCACTGTGTTCTACAAAGATGGTGTGATTGTATCCTTTATGTAACTAAACGGCCTTTACATAACTAAAAGATCTTATCTGGACAGGGCTATTCACAAAAATTGCCATTATTATTTTTTCAACGCTTTCCTCCATCATGTCTAATTGAAACAATTCAAGGAATTGTTTTCGCAGGTATCAGATGTATAGGAACATTAGGTATAGAGGATCTTGAATCAGTCATGATTTTATATGAAATTTCGATGCCGACTTTGTTAAAATCGACCTGAGCTGAGGTTTACCGAGGCTCAGATCAATTTTAGTGAACAAGGTTAAGAAATTTCATGTTGCATCGTGATGAATTTGAGATTCTTTTTATCACATAATGTGTAATTCATCTTTTTACCTAACTTACTAACTTAACCCTTTACCTAACATGAAAAGAAGACGACATTTGCAAAAGAAATTCTTGAATAACTAATTTTTTGCAGTTTTTGTCTCAAAAACATAGGTTATGACCCCTTGTTGGAACAAGCTCGACGTTTTGAGACAAAAAATGAAAAAAATAATGAAAATTAATTGGTGATTTTTGAGAATAGTGCTGGCTGGTTTTGGCCGTTACAATGGGTAAAGGGTTAACAACAAAACTGACCAGTGCTGTTCACAAAAATCTCCAATTTTCTCCAACTTTTGCCTTGAAAACATATCCTATGGTCCCTCATTGGAATGAGCTCATTGACCTTGTTCCAATGGGGGTCATAAACTAAGTTTCCAAGGAAAAACATGAAAATGTTCAGATATTCAGGAAATATTGTTTTTTTGGCAATTGTCATCTTCGATTTGTATTAGGTAAACAGTTAATGAAATATAAGAGATGATTAATTCAGTTCTATTGCCAAACCAAAATACAGCATTATGATGATAACGTTGGCATTTGATGTTATTCCCATATTAGAGGAGTTGTGAACAATATTTATCCTAATTAGCTATTTGGTGATGATTATGTGAAAAATGGGTTAACTGCCCCAGTGCCAAAAAACACTATATCAATGCTCTGATGAAAAGTACTGGATACCACTTCACTGGCTATATCATGGCAGCAGCATGAGGATAAAATCAAGAATGCCCTATCATTTTTAGCTTAACTTCTTAACTTGGCAAAGTCAAGATAAGCTATTGCCATCATGCATGTGGAAGTCTGTTAGTCTGTGAGTCTGTGTGTATTTTCCTTTAGCACAGGCTACACCCCGTAGTTCTTGTCCAATCATCATGAAATTTCATATGCAGGATTTGAGATCATGTCTAGATGAGAACGTTCCCTTTTGGTTGCGATTGGTCAACCGTGATGGCTGCCCAAGCTTAAAACCTTTAACACAGTCTACAGATCGTATTTATGAAGGGATTTCATTGTAACTTAGTAGGATGACTCTGTATAATGTGCAGATGAGAACGTGCCGTTTTGGTCATGATCTGTCAACTGTGATAGCTGCCCAAGCCCAAAACCCCAAAATTTTTAGCACAGTTTGAAGGTCATATTCAGTATAGAGGGATTTCATTGTAACTTGGTAGGATGACTCCATATGATGTCTAGATGAGAACTTCCCTCCCCCATTTCGCCGAGAACTGTCAACTGTGACAGCAGCCCGAGCCCAAAACCTTTAGCATAGTCTACAGGTCATATTTATGGAGGGATTTCATTGTAACTTGGTAGGATGTCTCTATATAATGTCTAGATGAGAACGTCCCCTTTTGGTCGCGATTGGTCAACCGTGATGGCTGCCCGAGCTTAAAACCTGAAAACCTTTAGCACAGTCTACAGATCGTATTTATGAAAGGATTTCATTGTAACTTGGTAGGATGACTCTGTATAATGTCTAGATGAGAACGTGCCGTTTTAGTCATGATCTGTCAACCGTAATAGCTGCCCAAGCCCAAAACCCCAAAATTTTTAGCACAGTTTGAAGGTCATATATGAAGGGATTTCATTGTAACTTGGTAGGATGTCTCCATATGATGTCTAGATGAGAACTTCCCTCCTCATTTCGTCGAGAACTGTCAACTGTGACAGCTGCCCGAGCCCAAAACCCCAAAACCTTTAGCATAGTCTACAGGTCATATTTATGAAGGGATTTCATTGTAACTTGGTAGGATGACTCTATATAATGTCTAGATGAGAACGTGCCTTTTATGGTTGCGATTGGTCAACTGTAATGGCTACAGGGGATCAAAGCCTAAACACATTAGCACAGTCTACAGGTCGTATTTATGAAGGGATTTCATTGTAACTTGGTAGGATGACTCCAGGTAATGTTTAAATGAGAATGTCTCCATTTGTTCGCGATTGCTCAACCGTCAGGGCTGCCCCAACCTAAAACCCGAAAATCTAAGAGGACGTCCTCTTTTGGTTGCGATCGGTCAACCGTGATGGTTACGCAGGCCTGGAGCCCAGAAACCTTTACCACAGTCTACAGGCCGTATTTATGAAGGGATTTCATTGTAACTTGATAGGATGACTCGTTTTGGAATAATTTCACTGTAACTTGGTAACATTGGTTGACATACATTGACTGTGAACACCACATTAACCCACCCCTCAATTCTTGAGTACATTCTGCACCTCAAACTATTCTTATTGAAAACATAGCATACATCCGTCGCTCGGGACGCTCCGTTGTATAGGCAGTCCGCGGAGCATACGTCCGTCGCTCGGGACGCTCTGTTGTATAGGCAGTCCACGGAGACTGCTAAGGCTTCTTCTTCTCGTCAGTGCACACGACCGCACCTTGGCTGCGTGACCGCCGATATCTTACCAGCTTCGCCGATCAGGGATTCTTCGGCGACCAGGTCACACCATCCGGCAGCCAGGGACACGAGGCCGATGGACTCCGGACGTTCGCATAGAAAAAGTATGCGGGAGCCATCTGATGGGGAGCTGCCCTCGGCGAAGCAGCGAAAGACTGCGTCTCCGCAGGTCTCGACGCCGGACATTCTTGTGCAGATAGCACAGCTTATCGCAGCATCCCAGCAGCCGACAGAAACGGTGTCGGATCGAGAATTATCCGACGGCGCTGGGTCGGTACGCTCCGACGAAGCATCGGGGGAGGACGACCGGGAGCATCATGAGGTCCGACCGGATGGTGAAAGGGATACGGATGATTTGGAGCTATCCCTTTCGGAACAACATAAAGCTGCCGTGGACTTCATCCGGCACTTTCTCCCTCAAGTTGTTCCGTCGGGCCAGACTGCTGCGGTTCCGGACAAGAGGATTATAGCGTCATTGGACTCTGAATTTTTTGAGCGGTTCAGGGACATCGCTCCCGAGTTTCCGTCGCAGTCTAATAATGTTGCAAGAACATTTGAATTATTGAACGACGATATATTTAAACTTGCTTCCAGGACGGGGAAAGCAGGTTTCTTGTCCGCCAATACTCTCAACCTGCCTTTCATTAATGCAAGGAATAAATTCGACACGGCAGGACAGGGTATACCGAGAGTTCCTCTGCGTATGGACGACGAGGCGGAAGACTTAGAGCTATCATTACCGTCGTCGGCTTCTATTCCAACCGCGGTGTTGGAAACAGCTATTTCGTCTAACAGAGCCAATTTAGATGCCTTATCTTACGCAGATCACCTTACTAAGGCGTTATCACTGCTCCTTCAAGGGAAAGAATTTCAGGATATACAATCCTCTTTAAGACTTCTTTCAAGGGCAGTAGCTTATTGCACGTTTAACTCCGCCCTTTCTGTGGCAAACCTGGAGTTGGTTAGACGTGACGCAGCCCTACCTACATCCACACTCGTGGATACTAAGGTGAAGAACTCTCTTAGAGTCGCTTCGGTCTCCGGAGAACTTCTCTTTGACGGCAAGCTTTCTGCTATTTATGATAAAATTACAAAGAAAGCTTCGGATTCTCTGTTGTTCAAATCTGCTTCTAAGAAGTCGGATACAGCAGACAAGAATAAGACAGGCACTTCTGGGTCTAATGCGCCCAAGAGAGGTTCCTATAGAGGTTCCGGTGCGTCCTCTTGGTCTTATTCGAGAGACCGTCAGGGTAGCGACTCTCGTTCGGGACGTCCTTTGGGCCGGGACAACCGGTCGGACGCCCCGAGGTCGACGGGACGAGGTGCGGGTCGTGGAGGACGTGGTTTCTCCTACCGCAGGCCTCGCAGGTCCAGGAGGTGATGGCTTAAACCTCTATCGCGTACCGGTTGGCAGAAGGTTGTCGAGCTTTTCGCAAGAATGGGCGTCGATTACGGACGACCCTTGGGTGAGAGGAGTGACTTCGGAAGGCCTAAAGATATCCTTCAAACGAAAGCCTCCATTAACTCGAAGTCCAAAGTGGACTCAACTTCCGTCAAATCCGCAGAAAAGAGACGCTCTGTTATCAGAGGTGCAGTCTCTTTTAATGAAGAACGCGGTAGAGGTCGTAGAAAACCAGGAGACTCCGGGATTCTACAGCCATCTGTTTCTGGTTCCGAAACCAGACGGCTCGTTCCGTCCAGTCATAGATTTGAGCTGGATAAACAAGCTGATCGTCGCTCCGAAATTTTATATGGAGACGATTCGGTCGGTCAGAGCGAGTATTCGGGTGAACGATTATGCAACAAGCATAGATCTCAAAGATGCATACTTTCACGTCATGGTACATCCGACATTCAGAAAGTATCTACGCTTCGCAGTCCTAGGAGTGGTGTATCAATTCCGGGCGATGTGCTTCGGACTGAATCTAGCACCCTGGGCTTTCACTCGGGTAATGAACTCGGTAATGATCTATTTCTGAGCTCATTCGTCTGTGGTAACGTCGGCCTACCTGGACGACATTCTTCAGAGGTACGGCAACGAGTTAACGCTCCAGAACGATGTTCAGAATCTACCTCTATTGCTCCGACGTCTCGGTTTTTTAGTAAACGAGGAGAAGTCGGATCTGGTGCCGTCCAAGTCATTCACTCATCTGGGAATGAGCTTCGAGACGCACAACAATCTCGTTCGTCTGCCGTTAACCAGAGCGAAATTAGTCAGTTGTTACGCTCGCTATTGTCTGCGCGCAGACAAAGTCACAGCAAGAGAATTTATGAGACTGATAGGTCTGTGCGGAGCCGCTGCGGATCTCATTCCGATGGGGCGGTTACGCACGCGTCCTCTCCAAATTTTCTTGACTCAGAATTGGAGTGTGAAAATTCATTCGCTCGACGTAGACATTCTCTTGTCAGATCAAGTGAAACAAGAGATTCAGACTTGGGCAAACATTCAGTGGTTAACTCAGGGAGTTCCGCTGCAGTTGCCGGATCCGAGTTTTACCATTATGACGGATGCCAGTCAAACAGGTTGGGGTGCATCATTGATCCCAACGGATTCGAGATGCCAGGGTCTTTGGGATCCGCAATTCCTGTGCAAGCACATAAACATCAAGGAAATGATGTCAATTTGGCTTGCGTTACGTCATTGGATGGACATTATTCACAATGCTCGTGTCCAAATCCTATCCGACAATACGACAGTAGTGGCGTATATACGGAATCAGGGAGGCACTCATTCAGTTCCGTTGTTCAGTCTAACGGAAAGAATCCTTCTGTTTGCGCTAGAACATCAGGTTCTTCTTTCGGTCCGTCACATACCGGGTCGTCTGAATGTGCTAGCAGACTCCCTTTCACGAAAGGGTCGCTTGTTGCCGTCGGAGTGGACTCTCAACAAACAAGTATTCAATCAGATTTGCTACCAATGGGAACGGCCAATGATAGACTTATTTGCGACACATCTCAACAATCAGTTGCAGACGTATGTGTCTCCGTGTCCGGATCCAAGAGCATTTGCAGTAGACGCTCTGTCGATCCCTTGGGACGGAATGATAGGATATGCGTATCCTCCAGCGCCGTTAA
Organism: Pictodentalium vernedei; assembly: GCA_031216915.1. Taxonomy (NCBI): domain Eukaryota; kingdom Metazoa; phylum Mollusca; class Scaphopoda; order Dentaliida; family Dentaliidae; genus Pictodentalium; species Pictodentalium vernedei. The sequence continues at coordinate 261,539,405 of CM062297.1, forward strand.
TTCAACAAGTATTGCTAAAGATAAAACAATCTCAATGCAAGATTCTGTTGGTAGCATCTCTGTCGCCACAGAGACCGTGGATAAATCTACTCAGGTGTCTGTTGTGGGATCTACCGCGAAAGCTTCCTCCATGGGAGGATCTTCTTTCGCAGGGGAAATCGCGTCAACTCCATCACAACCCGCAAGGTCTCAACCTTCACGTTTTTCCGTTGTGCGGTCCTTCTTGCATGGCAAGCACTTTACAGGACGAGCAGTGGACGCGATTTCTAACTGTAGGAGGACCTCCTCTTCGCTAAACTATGCGGCTAAGTGGAAGGTTTTTCGTCGTTGGTGTAGGGATCATTCTGTAGATATTTTCGATCCCTCTATACCAGACATTGCAAACTTTCTAGTATACTTGTTTGACGAAATCAAACTGCAGCCTGTTACTATTAAGGGTTATAGGTCTATGTTATCTGATACCTATGCACATCATGATAGTTTACAAATTGGATCTAATGTCTCTTTATCTAAGTTGGTTAGAAACTTCTCGATAAATAGACCCAGAACTCTTAGATTAATTCCTAAATGGAATTTAGCTTGGGTTCTTCTTAAATTGAAGGAAAAGCCATTTGAACCTCTTGGGACAGTAGATTTCAAATTCTTATCTTATAAGACAGCTTTTCTCTTAGCTTTCTCTTCTGCTAGAAGAGTCAGTGAGCTTCATGCACTGTCGGTGGATGATTCTCTCTATCGTAGTGTCGGGAACGCTATCACCTTCACTACTAATGTGGGTTTTTTAGCTAAGAATCAGGCTCCTAATAAATATCCGGAACCTATTGTTATTAAGGCTCTTCCGTCTTCAGACGGGCGTAGGCCTTTACTCTGTCCTGTTAGAGCGTTACGTATCTATAAACAGAGATCTCAGTTTATCAGAAAGGGATGGAAACGTTTCTTTCTGTCTTTGATGCCTAATAGAAGGGACATTTCCGTCCATTCTATTGCTAGATGGATTCAATTAACTATCCGTACTGCTTATGAGAGTTTATCTTCTTCTCAGCAGTCTGTGCTTAAGATTTCCGCTCATGAAGTAAGAGCTCTTGCTACTTCTTGGGCTTATGCTAATAGTGTTGCTATTACAGATTTATTGAAGGCTGCTTATTGGTCTCAGCCATCCACATTCACGAATTTTTATCTCAGAAATATTGAGTCCATTTCTGGAGACCTGCATTGTTTAGGTCCGTTATCCGTTGCTCAGAATGTCGTCCACTAAACAGTTGCAACTATAGTTATGCAGGCTTTCTGTTCCGGCAGTGACTCCGTCCGGCTGCCCTCTTCGCTCTGGGCTATTTGACCCAGGGCAAGGGGAAGGGGGGTGGGGGGGGGGGGGTGGGTGTTCCCTTAGGTCACCTGCTTTATAGTGAAAAGCAAGGGAATGCCTCCTCCAAAGTCAGTATTTCTGAGTCGCTTCCGGGATGGTTTTAAAGTGTAATATTAATGTTAAAATTCATTCATGTCTTATTTTTAAAGTGTAGCTCGGTGTGAAGCATTTGTATATGTTAAGTGTCAAACGGGCTTTAATATACAATACTCGGACACTTTTAAAAGATTATAAAGAGTCTCAATTCTCTGGACTACTTTATTTATTGGCTTACTTTAAAAATAATTAGTATAAGGGTTGTACTGGATGTTAATAGAGAACATGAATATTATTGTGCTCAATTATTAAGGGTATTGTATCTTTCTAATTTAATATTAAATAAGAAAGATACATGTAAAGCCTAATACTCCTTTTCTCCTTAAGGGGTTACCTCTTTATTATATAGTTGAGCTTATTGGATTTTCCTCTATGTCCTAGGTCCTCCAGCCTTTTTACTATTCAGCTAAGTCTGGGTCATTGGTACAGTATAAAAATGTTAAAAAATTTATAGTAATTTATATATTTTTTATACTTACCAATGACCCAGACGGGGATGGCCCTCCCAGGAGTTGGGAACTCTTGCCTCCCCGCTGAGTACATAGCACTGACCAGGCACTGCCAGTAAGAATGATAATTGGCGCCAATTTCGGGACGTCCTTGACACTGCGCATGCGCAGTGGGGGCGTAGTATGGAGGTCCTATAGGACATGATTTCTTTTGGTTTTGGATGCAAATTTTGGGGATTGGGGGGCAAAATTTGTGTTTGGCCCTGGTTTTGTTAGAATTAGCACCAGCTAAGTCTGGGTCATTGGTAAGTATAAAAAATATATAAATTACTATAAATTTTTTAACTTTTTTACGAAATTATTTCATGTTGCCTATTTTCGAGGCATGGCCCTTATGTTGTCATTCTTGATATGAATGTACCATTGTTGTTCAGTGTTTCCTCTCTCCCTTTCCTTTTTCCCCCCTAGCTATTCTCCCATGCTTTTAGCATATTTTTTGTAATGTCGATTACTAAAATTTCTTTGGAGTTTTGGCTTGGTAACAGAATAATATTCTGTTTTTTCCCCATGTTTACGACCTCACCCTTGGGTGTTTAGGCATTTTGGTCTGCATCTATCATCTGATGTTCTGCAGTTTCTTCTCTGGAAGTCTCTGTTTTGCATCAGATAGTGTTTAAATTGGTAACTGATTTCGGGCCATGTTTATCAGTGCCTGGAGTCATGTTTCCGGTTTTTGTACACTTTTTGTTTATGTTGACAACGGTTGCTTGTGATAGTGATTATTTATCCTCTGCTTAGTTCAGTTCATAGCAAGATACATTAATATTGTCCGTAAGTGTTACATTAATTTTTTGAAATGGTGTTAAAATTTTTGTCCACACTTAGGCTTTTTTGGGATCCATTTGGGCTCATTATTCCATTGGGAACTTGGGCTCTTCTGAAAATTTTTTCAAAATTTTTTTTTTAAAATTATTTTCTTTCGATATGTTATAATGGATTATATTATTATTATGTATGTGTGTTTCAAGGGTTAGTGCGAGTAATATGACTGTGTATATTTTTTCTTGTTGAAAAAATATTGTTCAAATTGTAATGCGAGGAAATCTTCCTCTAATTCTCAGGTTCATGCTTTCATGTAGTCAAGGTATTCGCTCTGTGTGTGTTGATTGGAATGACAACGTTGGAGACGTGTGTCACGGTATCTTGTTAGCGATGAGGGGTCCATTCCGGGTCCTCTCTCCGCGGGGTCACTCTACTTTATCAGTCTCTTTTTCAGAAGAACAAGATCAGGGTGATGTTTCCGTGATGTCTTCAACAAGTATGTCTCCGTCGTTGCAATATTAGGGCTAGTGGAAAAGTGCTCAAGGTAATACGACAATTGCCGAAGAGTTCCCTAGTAGGATCGAAGGCATTGATCATCTGCTAGTCCGCCGGGTGTCGAATGGATCGGCAGCCGGGTTCGTCCGTTGCGGTCCAGGGAAGCAGTTTGGGTGATGCGAGCACTATAAAACATCGAATGTGCACACCCAGCAACGACGGATCCGAGGATAGTATGGAGGAAGCCTGTCAGTCCGGTAGCTAGCTCGTCCAAGTCCACCCAGACCGTGAGCGAGAGAGGCCCCCTCTCTCTCTTACATCAACATCTGCTCCACCATGTTGTTGTATGTTCGTTTGTTAGTCGGAGCTTACATCCACTCCTCCTGCTCGGGATGCTCCGTCGCATAGACAGTCCGACGCGGCTGTTATATTGGCTTCCTCATCCTCACGTCAACACACACGACCGCACCTTGGCTATGTGACCACAGATTTCCAGGAGACGTTCGCATATTATATAAATGCAGAAATGAACGTCCATGGTGCTCCTACTTCGCCGACCAGGGAATACACATCGGCCAGGTCACACCATCTGCTAGCCAAGGACACGAGGCCTTTCCAGTTGGGACATTTGCATATTATATAAATGCAGGAATGAACGTCCCTGGAGCTTCCAGCAGATAATTACGTAGGTCCGCGGCTCCACAGGCCTCATTGAGGAGCATAGCAGGGTGATGTTACTGTGATGTCTTCAAAGTATGCTTCCGTCGGCACAGTCAAATGAAGAGCTAGCGGTAAAAGTGCTCATGCAGATACATCAGTTGCCTAAGAGGTCCCAAGTAGGATCAACGGCTTTGGCGTCCGCTAGCTCGCCCAGTGTAGTGACCATTCATTGAATGGCTCAGCAGCCGGGTTCGTCCGTTGCAGTCCAGGAAGGAGATTTGGGTGATGCGAGCACTATAAAAATACAATGTGCACACCCAGTGACGACGGATACGAGGATGGTACGGAGGAAGCCTATTAGTCCAGTTCCTAGTTCGTCCAGGTCCATCCGGGCTGAGAGTGAGAGAGGTCCCTCTCTTGTACAACAGCATCTGGTCCCAGATGTTGTGGTACAAAACGTTCCTCAGTCGGAGCATACGTCCACCACTCGGGACGCTCCGATATATAGACAGTCCGGAGAGACTGCTTTTTGGGCTTCCTCATCCTCACGGCAACACACACGACCGCACCTTGGCTATGTGACCAGTGATATCCAACCAACATCACCGACCAGGGATTCTACGATGACTAGGTCACGCCATCCGGTAGCCAAGAATACGAGGCCTTCTTACTCCGGACGTTCGCATATAAGAAGTATGCAGGAGTCAACGTCCAAGGAGCTTCCAGCGACTAAATCCTGTAAGACCGCAGCTCCACAGGCCTCCGTTACGGACGTGCTATCGCAGATAGCACAAATTATCGCAGCATCCGACAGAAATTCTGTCGGATCAGGAATTATCCGAGGAAGCTGGGTCGGTACGTTCCGCTGCAGGTTCAGGCACGGACGACCAAGAATTTTAAGTGGTCCGACAGGATGGCGAAAGGGATATGGAGGAGTTGTAATTTTCCCTTTCGGAACAACATAAATTGCCAAAGAGTGCATCTGGTATTATCATCTGACATTGTTCCTCCAGACCAAAATGCTGCATTGCCGGATAAGAGACTGATAGTGCCACTGGACACAAAATTCTTCAAGCGGTTTAGGGACATCGTCCCTGAGTTTCCGACACAGTCCAGAAATGTCATTTGAACTATTGAATGACGCTATATATATCTTGCTACCAAAATGGGCAGGTCTGGTTTCTTATCGGCAAATGCTCTACATCTGCCTTTCATCAATTCAAGGAATAATTCGAAATGGCAGGACAGAGCTTTCCAAGAGTTCCACTGCTTCTAGACGACCAGGCCGAAGACCTAGTATTGTCTATACCCTCGTCTATGCCAAATTCCAACCACGATGTTGGAAACGACAATATCGTCAAACAGGGCAAGCTTAGACGCATTATCGTACACAGATCACCTTACCAGAGCATTAGCATTACGTCTCGAAGGTAAAGAATTCCAGGATGTAGAGGGGTTCTTTCAAGGGCCTTAGCATTCTCCACATATAACACCGCCCCTTTAGTGGCAGTATGGAGTTGGTTAGACGTGTTGTGGCCCTGGCTACATCAACGCGTGTGGATGGTAAGGTGAAAAACTCTCTCAGAGTCGCTCCGGTCTCCGGAGAGCTTCTCTTCGACGGCTAGCTTTCCGCAATCTATGATCAGATATCTAAGAAAGCTTCAGACTCTCTGCTATTCAAATCTGCTTCCAATAAGTCGGATTCAGCGGAGAAGAGTAGGACAGGCACTTCTGAGGCGAATACGTCCAAGGGAAGTTCATATAGAGGTTCCTATGCGTCCTCTAGGTCTTACTCTAGAGACCATCTGGATAGCGACTCAGGTAGGGGCTGTAGTACTGGCCAAGACTTCCGGTCAGACGGCCCTAGGTCGACGGGGCGAAGTGCGGGCTGTGGAGGACATGGTTTCTCCTTCCGCAAGCCTCGCAGGACCAGGAGGTAATGGTATTAACCTCTATCATGTTCCAGTGGGCAGAAGACTGTCGAGTTTCTCAACCAATTGGGAGTAGATTACGGATGTCTCTTAGGTTCGAGGGGTGATTTCGGAAGTACTAAATTGTCCTTCAAAGGAAAACATCTGTTAACTTGAACTCCAAGATGAACTCAGCTTCCGTCAAGTCCGCAGGAAAGAGGCTCGCTTCCATCAGAAGTCCCGTCTCTTCTGGAGAAGATCGCGATAGAGATCGTAGAAATCCAGGAATCTCCAGGTTTCTACAACCATCCTTTTCTGGTTCCGAAACCAGACGGCTCGTTTTGTCCACTCATAAATCTGAGCTGGATAAACAAGGTGATCGTGGCTCCAATATTCTATATGGAGACCATCCGATCGGTCAGAGCGAGTATTCGGGTGAACGACTATGCTACATGCATAGATCTCAAAGATGCGTACTTTCACGTCATGGTACATCAGGCGTTCAGAAAGTATCTTCGCTTCGCCGCCACAAGAGTCGTGTATCAGCTCCAAGCAATGTGCTTCAGTCTGAATCTAGCGCCCTGGGCTTTCACTCGAATAATGAACTCTGTAATGAGCTCATTCGTCTGCGGTAACGTCAGCCTACCTGGAAGGCATTCTTCAGAGGTATGGCAATGAGTTAATGCTTCAGAACGATGTGCAGAATCTGCTTCTATTGCTCCGACATCTTGGTTTCATAAGTAAATGAGGAGAAGTCGGATCGGGGGTCGTCCAAGTCATTCACCTACTGGGGGATGAGCTTCGAGATGCACAGCAATCTCTTCCGTCCGCCGTTAACCAGAGCGAAATTAATCAGTTGTTACGCTCGCTATTGTCTTCACAGACAAAGTTACAGCGGGAGATTTCATGAGACTGATAGGTTTGTGCTGAGCTGCTGCAGATTTTATTCCAATGGGGCGGCTACGCACTCGTCCTCTCCAAATTTTTCTGATTCAGAATTGGAGGGTGAAGATTTATTCGCTCAATATGGACATCCTCTTGTCAAATCAAGTGAACAAGAGGTTCAGACTTGGGCAGATATTCAGTGGTTAACTCAGGGAGTTCCACTGCAATTGCCGGATCTGAGTTTTAAGTTTTGACGGATGCCAGTCAAACAGATCGGGACGCAACATTGAGCCCAACGGATTTGAAGTGCCAGGGTCTTTGGGATCCGTAGTTCCTAATCAAGCACATAAACATCAAGAAATGATGTCATTTTGGCTTGAGCTTCGTCATTGGATGAACGTTATTCAGAATGCTCACAAGCAAATTCTGTCCAACAATTCGACGGTATTATTATATTCGGAACCAGGGTGGCACTCATTCCATTCTGTTATTCAAGTTAACAGAATGAATCCTTCTGTTTGTACTAGAACATCAAGTTCTATCGGTCCGTCATATTCCGGGTTGTCTGAACGAACTAGTGGACTCCCCTTTCACGGAGGGGCCGCATGTTGCTGTCAGAATGGACTTTCAACAAACGAGTATTCAATCAGATTTGCTACCAATGAGAGCGGCCAATGATGGACTTTTTTGTGACGCATCTCAACAATCAGTTGCAAACGTATGTGTCATCATGTTCGGATGATCAAGCGTTTGCAATAGACGCTCTATCGATCTCGTGAGACGGAATGATAGGATATACGTATCCTCCAGCGCAGTTGATTCAGCAGATATTGCTCAAGTTAAACAGTCTCAATGCAATTCTGTTGGTAGCATCTCTATCTCCACTATCCGTACTGCTTATGATATATATCTTCAACTCAGCAGTCTGTGCTTAAGATTTCAGCTCATGAAGTAAGAGTTCTTTCTACATCTTGGGCTTACGCTAATAGTGTTGCTATTACAAATCTAATGAGGGCTGCATATTGGTCTCAGCTTTCCATTTTCATGAATTTGTATCTTAGAAATATTGAGTCCATTTCAGGAGATCTGCATTGTTTAGGTCCATTATCTGTTGCTCAGAATGTCGTCTTCTGAACAGTTGCAACAATAGTTATGCAGGCTTTCTGTTCCAGCAGTGACTCTGTCCTGCTGCCCTCTTCACAAGGGGAAGGGGTGGGGAGGGTGTTCCCTTAGGTCACCTGCTTTATAGTGTAAAGCAAGGGAATACCTCTTCTAGAGTCAGTAATTCTGAGTCGGTACCGGGATGACTTTAAAGTGTAAAGCTTATGTTTACTCATCCATGTAATATTTTTAAAGTGTAGCTCGGTGTGAAGCATTTGTATATGTCACGTGTCATACAGGCGTAAATATACAATCCTCGGACACTTTTAATGAGTATAAAGAGTCTCATTTCTCTGGACTTCCTTTATTTATTGGCTTTCCTTTAAAAATATTAGCATAATGGGTTATACTGGAGGTTAATAGAGATCATTGATGTTATTGTGCTCAATTACAGAATAGTGTTGTGTCTTTCTCGTTTTGATGCAAATAAGAAAGATACATGTAAAGCCTATTTCTCCTTTCTCTTCGAGGGGATAATTCGGTTATATGTAGTTGAGCCTATTGGATTTTCCTTATGTCCTAGGCCCTCCAACCTTTTTACTATTCAGCTAAGTCTGGGTCATTGGTACAGTATAAAAATGTTAAAAAATTTATAGTAATTTATATATTTTTTATACTTACCAATGACCCAGACGGGGATGACCCTCCCATGAGTTGGGAACTCCTACCTCCCCGCTGAGTACATAACGCTTACCAGGCAGTGGTAGTAAGAATGATAACTGTGCCAATTTCGAGACCTCCTTGACACTGCGCATGCGCAGTGGAGTAAAAGTATGGAGTACCATATAGGACATATAATTTTTGGTTTTTGATGCAAATTTGGGGGATTGGGGGGTAAAATTTGTGTTTGGCCCTAAATATTTAAGAGTTAGCACCAGCTAAATCTGGGTCATTGGTAAGTATAAAAATAAAATTACTATAAATTTTTTAACTTTTTGTCTGTTCATGTTCTATCTCAGGTTTGGGTCATTGGATCTCAATGAAATCTGGAATGAAATTTCTTTATGGAAAAGGCTTTCAAAGGAGTCTCTAATAATATTTTTTACTTTTCACTTTTTAACTTTGAAAAATCACTGTTTGTCTCGTGAAATAGCTAATTTTTTGTCTGTTCCCCTCATATTTCAGGTTTGGGTTATCAGATTTCACTGAAATTTGGAATGAATATTGTTTATGGGAATGGTTTTCAAATGGGTCATGACCCTGCTGTAAAACAAAAAAAATACATGCAAATCACCTCCCCACATGTGGCATTATGTCTTTGTTCTACATCTCTCATGTGAATGGTCTGATCATCACTAGACTTCAGTAACAGGTGTTTCTGGCCTTCACAATTACGTTGCTCTAAAACAAAGTCAATAATTTTGCTGTTTGTCTCGTAAAATAGCCAATTTTTTGTCTGTTCGCCTCATATCTCTGGTTTAGGGTTTGTGGCTCTCAATGAAATTAGTAATGAAGATTGCTTATGGGAATAGCTTTTACGGTATCATGGATCATTTCATCTCTTGTCATTGTTTGGTGGTATGCACCGTGGGGGTATGCCTGGGGTGAGGCACCCTCTTGTTTGGTTATGCATTATTGGTTTCTTTTGATTTTGGATCAGCTAGCCAATTCAATATGGCTTCCATGGTGGCCGTATTAAATTTTTTCTCCATCCAATAACTAATGAATGCTGATTCAAATCATTTTTATTAGCTCAACTTTGGCGAAGCCAAATTTGAGCTTATGCCATGGCCAGTCATCCGTCTGTCCATCAACAATTCAATTCAATATGGCTTGGGCTGGAGGCTGTATTTATGAACCGATCTTTACGAAACTTCTTGGGTACCTTTGTTATGACCGTGGGACGAGAACGAGTGTTTTTGGGTCCGATCCGAAATTCAAGTTGGCCGCTGGCGGCCATTTTGTACAGACTTAGGTGAAATCAGATTTTTGCGCAGTACTTACATATGAAACCGCTGATTTGAATAATTTTTTGTACGAATGTTTAGTACCATGGGATACATCTCATATAATACGGGTTTTTTTCTCGTATGTAAATTATGCAAATTAGACTAACTTTGATGTATTTAGTGTTAATTTCAGCACAGTAAGTACAAATGCCAATACGGCTTGGGCTAGAGGCCGTATTTATAAACCGATCTTTACGAAACTTCTTGGGTACCTTTGGTATCACCGTGAGACAAGAATGAGTGTTTTTGGGTGAGGTCCGAAATTCAAGATGGCCGATGGCAGCCATTTTGTTCAAAATTAAGTGCAATCAGATTTTTGCACAAAACTTCCATATGAAAGCGCTGATTTGAAAAATTTTTTGTGTGAATGTTTAGTACCATGGGATGCATTAGTGCAGTGCAGCCAATCTTTTGTACAGGTTTTTTTCTCGTGTCGAAATTATGCTAATTAGATGAACTTTGATTTTTTCAGTGCTACTTACACACAGTAAGTACACATGTCAATACGGCTTGGGCTAGAGGCTGTATTTATCAACCAATCTTCACAAAACTTCTTGGGTACCTCTGATATCACCTTGGGACGAGAACGAGTGTTTCTGAGTGTGGTCCAAAATTCAAGATGGCTGCCAGTAGCCATTTTGTACCGAAATTGGGTCTAATCAGTTTTTTTTCTAATCAGTACACAACTTCTATACGGCTCAGGCTAGAGGCTGTATTTATGAATTGATCTTTACAAAACTTCTTGGGTACCTTTGTTATCACCGTGGGATGTGAACGAGTGTTTTTGGGTGTGGTCCGAAATTCAAGATGGCCACCACAGCCATTTTGTACCAAAATTAGTGCAGTGCAGCCAATCTTTTGTACAGAACTTCTGTATGAAAGTTCTGATTTGAATAAATTTTTGTATGAATGTTTAGTAAGATGGAATACATCACATACAGTACGGGTTTTTTTCTCGTGCAGAAATTATGCAAAGTAGATGAATTTTGATTTATTTAGTGCTACTTATACACTGTAAGTGCACATGTCAATACGGCTCCGGCTAGAGGCTGTATTTATCAACCGATCTTCACAAAACTTCTTGGGTACCTTTGTTATCACCTTGGTACGAGAACGAGTGTTTCTGAGTGCGGTCCAAAATTCAAGATGGCTGCCAGTGGCCAAATATTTTGTACTGAAATTAGGTCCACTCAGTTTTTTGTCACAACTTCTGTACAGCTCGTATTTATGAACTGATCTTCATGAAACTTCTTGGGTACCTTTGTTTTCACCTTGGGACAGGAATGAATGTGTTTTGGGGTGCCTTTGTTATCACTGTGCTATGAGAACAAATATTTTGGGGTTCAGTCAGACCCACTCTGGGACTCAAAGATTTCTTTTCTAGTTTAGCATCTGACTGTCACCCACCTTTACAATACTTTACCTATACATTTGTTACAGGCTACGGTCAGTATTTATGTGCAGACCATTACAATACTTTATATATGTACCTTTGTTATCAGGTCATTACCTAGATTTTTGTCATTGCTGTGTCACATACTATACATGTACATGTCTTGACAAGTTGAGCTACAGTGTCTTTGACACTTTCATTTTTAGCTTAACTTGACAAATTCAAGATAAGCTATTGCCATCACGCGTGCGGAAGTCTGTTAGACTGTGAGTCTGTTAGTCTGTGAGTCTGTTCACACTTTCCTTAAGCACAGGCTACACCACGCAGTTCTTGTCTGATCGGCACGAAATTTCGTATGCAGGTTTGGGGTCATGTCTAGATGAGAACATCCCCCTTTTGGTCGCGATCGGTCAACCTGAAAACCATTAGCACAGTCTACAGGTCGTATTTATGAAGGGATTTCATTGTAACTTTGTTTAATGCCTAGATGAGAACGTCCCCTTTTGGGCATGATCTGTCAACCGTGATGGCTGCCCAAGCCCGAAACCCAACAACTTTTAGCACAGTCTGCAGGTCATGTTTAATATGGAGGAATTTCATTGTAACTTGGTAGGATGACTCCTTATGATGTCTAGATGAGAATTTCCCCATTTGGGCGTGATCTGCCAACCGTGACGACTGCCCGTGCCCAAAACCCAAAAACCTTTAGCACAGTCTACAGGTCATATTTATTGTAACTTGGTGGGTTAACTTCATATAATGTCTAAATGAGAAAGTCCCCTTTTGGACGTGATTGGACAACTGTGGTGGCTACAGGGGCCCGAAGCCCGAAAACCTTTAGCACAGTCTACAGGTCATATTTATGAAGGGATTTCATTGTAACTTGGTAGGATGACTCCAAATAATGTCTAGATGAGAACTTCCCATTTTGATCGCGATCATTCAGCCTTGATGGGTGCCCGAGCCCAAAAACCTTTAGCATTGGCAAAAGGTCAATTTGATGGAAGGATTTCATTGTAACCTGTTAGGTTGACTCCATATAATGCCTAGATGATGACATCCCCTTTTGGTTGTGATTGGTCAACTGTGATGGCTACAGGTGCCCGAAGCCCGAAAACCTTGAGCACAGTCTACAGGTCATATTTATGAAGGGATTTCATTGTAACTTTGTAGGATCACTCCAGATGATGCCCAGATGAGATTGTCCCCTTTGGTTGCGATCATTCAGCCATGATGGCTGCCCGAGCCCGAAGCCCGAAAACCTTTAGCACAGTCTGCAGGTCATATTTATGAAGGGATTTCATTGTAACTTGGTAGGTTGACTTCATTTAATGTCTAGATGAGAACGTCCCCTTTTGGACACGATTGGGCAACTGTGACGGCTACAGGGGCCCGAAGCCCGAAAACCTTTAGAACAGTCTGCAGGTCATAATTATGAAGGGATTTCATTGTAGCTTTGTTGGATGACTCCAAATAATGTCTAGATGAGAACATCCCCTTTTGGTAGCGATCATTCAGCCTTTATGGCTGCCCGAGCCCAAAGACCTTTAGCATAGTCTATAGGTCGTATTTATGGAAGGATTTCAGTGCAACTTGTTAGGTTGACTCCATATAATGCCTAGATGATGACATCCCCTTTTGGTTGTGATTGGTCAACTGTGATGGCTGCAGGTGTCCGAAGCCCGAAAACCTTGAGCACAGTCTACAGGTCATATTTATGAAGGGATTTCATTGTAACTTTGTAGGATCACTCCAGATGATGCCCAGATGAGATTGTCCCCTTTGGTTGCGATCATTCAACCATGATGGCTGCCCGAGCCCGAAGCCCGAAAACCTTTAGCACAGTCTACAGGCCAGTGCGAAAACCTTTAGCACAGTCTACAGGCCATATTTATGAAGGGATTTCAATGTAACTTGGTAGGATGACTCGTTTTGGAATAATTTCACTGTAACTTGGTAACTTTCGTTGATATACGTTAACTGTGAGGGCCACATACATTAACTGTGAGGTCACATTAACCCACCCCTCAGATCTTTAGTACAGTGTACACCTCATATAAATTTTATAAAACATAGCATACAGGGAACAGAAATGAACATATTCCTAATTATCACAATTCTTGTCTTATTTCATAATCCTTTCATAAACATTGAACATTATCCTTTTCATCAAACTCAACACACAAGTTAAGCTACAGTGTCATTGACACTTTCATTGAATTATGCATTGTTGGTGTCTAGAGGAAGCTTTCATTCAATGTTGGACCAGTTTCTGAATGAGCTAGTCAATTCAATATGGCCGCCATATTGAATTTGGTTTCCGACCAATAACTAATGAATGCTCGCTCGAATCATTTCTATTTTTGAATTATGCATTGTTGGTCTACAGGAAGCCTCCTTTCAATATTGGACCAGTCAGGTGAACCAAAATGTTCACCCCAGGCCATTTCATTTTGGCCTTCATTGCGACAATTTTGAAATTGGTTTCCGTCCAATAACTTATGAAGACTGATTTGAATCGATTTCATTTTTAGCTCACCTGGCCCAAAGGGCCATGTGAGCTATTGCCATCACTTGGCATCTATCGTCGTCCGTAAACTTTTCTCATTTTTAGCTCAACTTGACAATGTCAAGTATGAGCTATTGGGATGGGTTGTGATCTGTCGTCCATTCGTCCAACCTTACGTATGTCTGTACATACGTCTCTTCATCCACAATTCCTTTAGCACACCCTTCAGGTTGCAGCTCTCACCTGATCAGTCACAAATTTCATATGTAGAATTTTATTAATAAACATGGCAACCAGTGCCCTTAGATTTGGCATATAATCTGTCAACATTTCCATTAGCACACCCTACAGCCCACATCTCTCACCCATTCTTTTTCAAATTTCATATGTAGTTTTGCTGTGATGTCTAGATGGGAGCTATTGAATTTTTCTGAATTTTGTTGAAAAACATGGCTGCCAGCAGCCATCTTGGATTTGGATATAAATTGTACAATTCCTTCAGCATACCCTACAGGCTGTGGCTCTCACCCGATCAGTCCCAAATTTCATATGTGGCTTTGGGGTAATGTCTAGATGGGAGTTATCAAATTTTTCCAAATTTCATTGAAAAACATGGCCGCCAGTGGCCATCTTAGATTTGGCATATAAATCATCAACAATTCCATTAGCACACCCTACAGGCAGCATCTCATACCCGATCTTTTTCAAATTTCATATGTAGCTTTGGTTTGATGTCTAGATGGGAGCTATCGAATCTTTCTGATTTTTGTTGAAAAACATTACTGCCAGCAGCCATTTTTGATTCGGAAATAAATTGTCAACAATTCCATTAGCACACCCTACAGGCTGCATCGCTCACCCAATCTTTTTCAGATTTCATATATAGCTCTGGTGTGATGGGAGCTATTGAATTTTTCTGAATTTTGTTGAAAAACATGGATGCCAGCAGCCATCTTGGATTTGGATATAAATTGTCCAACAATTCCTTTAGCACACCCTACAGGTCGCAGCTCCCACCCAATCAGTCTCAAATTTGATATGTAACTTTGGTGTGATGTCTAAATGGGAATTACCCATGTGGGGGCATGGTAACGCTGTGTACTAAGGCATACTGCACGTCGATGGTGCACCTGTCTTCAACCAATGCTAACCCTGCTTGTGTGGAGTTAGTATGTTGGTGAGCTGACAGTTGCTCGCCATTGCTCAGTGGTTCTCTCTGGGTACTCCGGCTTCCTCCACCCGTAAAACTGTCGTGGTCATGATTAGCCATTGTGCAGAAATATGTGACCTTAAACACTAATAAATAAATAAATAAATAAATAAATAAATAAATAAATAAATAAATAAATGTCTAGATGGGAGCTATCAAATATTTCTGAATTTTGTTGAAAAACATCTTGGATTGGCATTTGAATTGTCAACTGTTCCATTAGCACACCCTGCAGGCCGCATCTCTCGCCCAATTTTTTTAAAATTTCAGATGTAGGTTTGGTGTGATGGGAGCTTTCAAATTTTTCTTAATTTTGTTGAAAAACATGCCTGGCAGTGGCCATCTTGGATTTGGCAGATAAACTTTCATTATCTTCTTCTCTGGAACTGTTAGCTGATGTGAACCAAACTTGGCAGGAATGGTCTATGGGAGGTCCTCTACAAACGATCCTCATTTTGTTATTCTCGGATGAAAAACATGGCCGTCAGAGGCATTCTTTGATTCTGGTTGGTGGATTTTCAAATATCTTCTCCTCTGAAACCACAAGGTCAAATGTTTTGAAACTTCACACGATTGATGACTGGGACACCTTCTACCAATGATCCTTATCTGATGCTGATTGGGTTGCAAACATGGCCACAATTGTGGCTTCTAGTTACCATAGAAACCCTATCAGAAATAATATTTTCATCTTCTTCTCTGGAACTATTGAACCAATGTGAACCAAACTTGGCAGGAATAGTCTATGGGAGGTCCTCTACAAACGATCCTCATTTTGTTATTGTCAGATGAAAAACATGGCTGCCAGAGGCATTCTTTTGATTCTGGTTGGTAGATTTTTAAAAATCTTCTCTGAAACTACAAGGCCAAATGTTTTGAAACTTCACATGATTGATGACTGGGGCACCCTCTACCAGTGATCCTCATGTAATGTTGATCGGGTTGCAAACATGACTGCAATTGCAGCTCATAGTTACCGTGGAAACCCTATGGGAAATCACATTTTTATCTTCAATCTGAAAGTTCTTGGCCAGTGTGAACCAAACTGTCACAAATAATGTATGGAAAGTCCTCTGAAAACAATCATCATTCTGTTTCGCAGAGATGAAGGAACATGACAGCCAGTTGCATTCTTTGATTTTGATTAGAATATCTGAGGGATATGTAGTTCTGTCAGATGAGAGATTATAGGCTCTTTAGAGCCTCTTGTTTGGTTATGCATTATTGGTGTCTTGAGGAAGCTTCCTTTTTATTTTAGATCAGATAACCAATGCAATATGGACACTATGGTGGCCATATTGAATTTGGTTTCCGTCCAGTAACTAATGAATGCTGACTCAATTCATTTTTAGGTTAACTTGACAAAGTCAAGATAAACTATTGCCATCACACAGTCTGTGAGTCTGTTCATATTTTCCTTCAGCACAGGCTATAGAAACCCTATAGGAAATCACATTTTCATCATCTTCTCTGAAAGTACTGAGCCAATGTGAACCAGACTTGGCAGGCATAGTCAGTGAGAGGTTCTCTACAACTGTTACTCATTTTATTCCTGTGGGATGCAAAACGTGGCTGCCAGAAGCATTCTTTGATTCTGATTGGTCAATTTTGAAAACTCTTCTCCTCTGAAAGTACAAAGTTCAATGTTTTGAAACTTCTGGAAGACTGGGACACCTACCAATGATCCTCATGTAATGTTGATGAAATGTTGCAAATATGGCCACAATTGCAGCTCTTAGTTACCATGGACATCATGTGGGAAATCACATTTTTATACTTTTGATTCTGATTGGTGGATTTTTGAAAAATCTTCTCCTCAGAAACCACAGGGCCAAATGGTTTGAAACTTTGCATGGTTGATGACTGGGACACCCTCTACCAACGTTCCTCATTTAATATTGATCGTTGTGCAAACATGGCCACAATTGTGGCTTATAGTTACTATAGAAAACCCTATGGGAAATCACATTTTCATCTTCTCCTCTGAAACTACTGAGCCGACATGAACCAAACTTGGCAGGAATGGTCTGCAGGACGCCCTCTACAAACGATCCTCTTTTTGTTCCGTTGGTTAGAAAATATGGCCACCAGAGACATTCTCTGATTCTGTTTGATGGATTCTGTAAAAATATTCTCCTCTGAAACTACAAAGTCATATGTTTTGAAACTTCATGTGATTGAGGACTGGAACACCTTCTACCAATGATCCTCATGTAATGTTGATGTAATGTTGCAAACATGGCCACAATTGCAGCTCATAGTTACCATGGAAAGCCTATGGGAAATCACATTTTTAGCTCATCTTGACAAAGTCAAGCTGAGCTAATCTCATCGCTTCCCGTCCGTCGTCCGTCGTCCGTCAACACCATGTTTTGGTCTTCTCCTCCAAAGCTACTGGGCCAATTCAAGTGAAAGTTTGTGTGAGTGATGGTCCCAAAGGGGCATTTCATTTTTGTTCAACTCAGCATGCCCAGCCCCATAGGGAGGGAGTGGAGGAAAATGCTCCAAAATATTTTTAAAATCTTCTTCTCAAGAACCAGTGTGTACAATGACTTGATATTTGCTATGGAGCTTCCATATGAGGTGTATAATCAAGTTTGTTCAAACGAAGTTCGTGAAGTAATATTTGGCTTTGTAATAGGAGAGGTAAGATTTTTGGCCCCGCCCAAAATTTCTATTTTCTGAACCGATGGTCCGGTATGAACCAAATTTGGTTTGTGGTAGTATTGGGTCATAAGTACTTGACCCATGCAAAAAAAAAAAATTCCCACATCCCCATGGGAACCCTGGGAGCTAAAAATAGAAATATTTTCAAACGCCCATATTTCCCAAACCCCACGGAACAGAGAGCTTTTATTTGGTATGAAGTATCCTTATGACCAGTAGAATTGAATGGTAAAAAAAAATTGCCATCGGTTATTTTAGAGTGTTCTGTAATGGGCATCAAAAAAATGTTGAGTCAGCATATTTGCAAAAAAATTTTAAAAAATCTTTTCTCCAGAACCAATCATCAGAATCTTTTGATATTTGGTATACAACATTCATAGGGGGGTCAGATAAAAGTTTGTTGAAATAAAGCTCATTGGTTCATATTTAGGCTCTCTACATGAGCCCGAAGTTTTAACATAGGGTAATATGGGGAATATTCTTTAAAAATCTTCTTCTTCAGAACCACCAGTCAGAATCTTTTCATATTTGGTATACATCATTGTTATGAGGGTCAGATTCTAGATTGTTCAAACCAAGTCCCTAGGTTAATATTTGGGCTTCCTATGGAAGCCCAAATTTTATCTTTGTTCAATATGGAGGGTAATTTAAAAAAATCTTCTTCTTCAGATCCATCAGTCAGAATGCTTTGATATTTGGTATGCAACATCTCTATGGGGGTCAGATTCAAGTTTGTTCAAATCAGATCCCTAGGTATATATTTGGGCTCACTATGGTAGCCCAAATTTTTACTTAGTGCAATATGAGAAAATTTCTTTAAAAATCTTCTTCTTCAGATCCACCAGTCGGAATGCTTTTATATTTGGTATACAACATCTCTAGGGAGGTCAGATTCCAGGTTGTTCAATTCAAGTGCCTAGGTTAATATTTGAGCTCCATATAGGAACATGAAATTTAACTTAGTACAGTATGAGGGAATTTCTTCAAAAATCTTCTTCTTCAGATTCACTTGTCAGAATGCTTTCACATTTGGTATACAACATATCTAGGGGGGTCAGATTCAAGTTTGTTCAAATCGGATCTATAGGTCAATATTTGGGCTCGCTATGGTAGCCCAAATTTGAACTTAGTGCAATTCGAAGAAATTTCTTTACAGTTTCTCTTCTTCAGATCCAACGGTCAGAATGCTTTCATATTCGGTACACAACATCTCTAGGGAAGTCAGATTTAACTGTGTTCAAATCAAGAGCCTGGGTTAATATTTGGGCTCTCTATGGGAGCCGGAATTGGCCATTTTGCTGAAGAATTAAAAATTTTGTATTCAGTACCCTCTAGAGGTACTAAGATTAATCCACATAGGTTGTATCAAGGGGCTTCATAGGGGAGCTCTGCATTTTACCTATGATCAACTGAAGAAAAGGCATGATGCCTAGATTATTTTTGTCACTCCTGAGGGACTCAAGGATTGACAGTGTAGCCTATGGAGATGGCTTGCTTAATGTAGACTCATTCTTGGACTCGGTTTAAATTGTGTTCTGTACAAGATGAGCGCTTCAGGCCCCGTGGGGCCTCTTGTTATATGTAGTTCCAGGTGAGCAATTACAGGCTCTTTAGAGCCTCTAGTTTATTTACCCACAATTTAATTTTCGATATATCTTGAGTTTATTTAATTGTAGTCCCGAATGAATAATATACTGCTCAAAGTTTGCTAAGCATCAAGTATATCCAACTACCTGTTTTATGTTTTAGTTGAAATATTGTAATGAAAAGTGTATCTATTTTTTATTTAATTATATCTTTATTGATTTAAGTACAGAAATTAAGATTTTATTTGTGTTTGACATTATTTTTTAGCTTTTGAATACGATAACTATGGAAAATGGATATTATTGGTAAAAGAAGAAATTTTTTAAATTTGCCAAAAAGTTGACGGAGCAAACTGGTATGGGTTCAGTATCGAGCATGAGACCCATTACTGTTAATTACAGCTTGACAATGCCTTCTCATGCTCCCAATGCATACAATCTGACATGGACATCCAGGATCTCATCGATATACTGTTGTGCAGTCAATGTACCACATTCAAGGACACAGACCATGATTGACCCTCCACCATAGTGGTCATGCTCAGCAATGTTGGCTGCATGGAATCGCTCTCCTGGTCTTCTCCATACCCTAGAATGCCTATCTGTGTGGACTAGGCAGTACCTTGACTCATCTGTAAAAAGGACAGGTCTCCAATCTTCTCTGGTCCATCCAATGTGATCCATGGCCCATTCATATCGTGCCTGGCGGTGGTTCTGTGACAGTGGGATGCAAATACATGGTCTTCTCAATCGGAGACCTCCTTCATGCAACCTTGCCCGGATAGTCTGCATCGAAACATTTACCCCGGATGCATTCTGAAGGTCTGCACAGCAAAGCTGGGTTTCTGTGGCAAAGCGGTTCCTATGGGACTGAATGATCGAAAACCGGTCTTCAGCTGCTGATGTTGCCCCGTCCCTGCCACCACCATGCCATCTTAATGGTGTGCCTTACTGCTGAAATCTTGCCCAGGCGCTGGTGATCACCGTATGGTGCACACCAAGAGCTTCACCAACCTGACGATGGGTAGCCCCTTGCTCCACCATCCATACAGCCCGCCACATTTCTGCTTCAAACAAATGTCTTCTTACATTTGCATTTGCCATGTTTAATCATTAAATCACAAGGGGGGTTTGTGTTGAAATTAAGATTGAATACCCAACACATGTCATGTACATGTAGACACAGTACACAAAAACATAATGAAAATCAAGGGGTACATGCTTTCCATGACTGTCACAAAACGTCTGCCTGTCAAGATAGCCAATGTAAACACTGGGGACCATCTCAATACATTCCTCAATCATATTCGCCAAAAATATTGCAAATATGTTGCAAGTAAATTTCACAATGATGTGTCAAATATTTGGTTCTTAGCAAACTTTGAGTAGTATAATATCCCTTTACCAAACGAATCGGCTGCATCAGCCCCATACTATACAAGTTGAGCAGTTGAGAAAAATATTATTTTTCAAAGAAATTAAAAAAAAAATATATCATGTGACCCCCTCATTGGAACGAGCTCATCAAGCTTATTCCAATAAGGGTACCACATGATGTATCGTGAAAATTTTTTGAAAAATTCTGTAAACTAATGTCTAATATTTAAAATAATTAATTTTGATATCATCTTCATTGGGTAAAGATTTATTTGAACTGCATCATCAAGGCATGCTGATTCGTTCCGACTGATGGGCAAGTCCCGATTATGGTACGTATCTTCAGATATCTGAAAAGCCTTTTGATATGCTAATATACTATGGTATTTCTTTGATCACCGATACCGTTATTCGGTTTCGAATACTGTGCAGCCCTGTGCTACAAATCAAAAGCTCTCCAAAGCCCCAGATATCATCAGCTGTTGAGTAATTGTTTTAGTGGAAATACCCTGCCTGCACCTGTAGTAGGGTGACAGTGCTATTTGTTTTTAGCTCACCTGACTGAAAGTCAGGGTGAGCTATTCTGATCACTTTTCGTCCGTCGTCTGTCGTCCGGCGTCCGGCGTGAAGGTGGTGTTTGGGCTTTTTCTCCCAAACCACTGGCCACATATTAATGAAATTTCATGTGAGAAGGGGTTATGTATGCGGACTTTGATTTTTTGTCAAATTAGGTTTCGGCTCACATTGAGCAGAGGGATGGGGCAAAAATGCTCCAATTCTTAAAAAATCTTCTTCTCAAGAACCAGCAATAGCAAAGACTTGATATTTGGTATGCAGCTTCCTTTTGAGGTGTAGACTCAAGTTTGTTCAAGAGAAGTTGGAGGGGCTATATTTGACGATGTTAAAGGAGGGGCAAAAATTTTGGCCCCGCCCCAAATTTCTATTTTCCAAACCGCGAGGCCGATTTGAACCAAATTTTACATGAGTGCTTATTGGGTCATAAGTACCTAATTTATGCCGAAATCTTTTTCCCCATAGCCCCCTGGGAATCACAGGAGCTAAAAATAGAAAAAAATGAAAACGCCCATATCTCCAAAACTACACGGCACTGAGAATTCTTATTTGTTGTGAAGCTTCCTTAGGACCAACAGAATGGAATGATCAAAAAAAATTGCCATCGGTTTTATGATGGGGTAGTTTTTGGGGACTTTGAAAAAGTGCTGAGTCAGCATTTTTTAACACTGTGGGTAATGGGAAAAACATAAGACTACTTTTCTCCGAAAGCACTGCTCCAAAAGCTTTAAAATTTCACATATAACATCTTTGGAAGATTGTTTCACATGTTTATTGAAATCAATTGCCTGGGTGGATATTTGGGCTCTCTATGGGAGCCCAAATGTTTAAATTAGTGCAGTATGAGGAGTATTTTTGAAAAATCTTCTTCAGATCTGGCAATAAGAATGTTTTGATATTTGGTATGCAGCATCCTTAAGGGGGTGAGATTCAAGTTTGTTGAAGCCAAATCCCTGGGTTCATATTTAGGCTGAAAATTTTGGGTCCCGTAGCGGACTTCAAAATTTGGGACCAAAATCCGAAAAAATTGTTTTTTGTTTTTTCTGCGTTTTGGTCAATTTAAGACAAAAAAAAAAATAAATTTTTTTCCCCTGAAAATTTTGGGTCTGGGTGGGACTTAGAAAATTTTGGAGCAAAATCCGAAAAAAATTTTTTTTTGTTTTTTCTGCGTTTTGGTGAATTTTAAGACAAAAAAAAATTTTTTTTTTTTCCCCTGAAAATTTTGGGTCTGGGAGGGACTTAGAAAATTTGGGACCAAAATCCGAAAAAAATTTTTTTGTTTTTTCTGCGTTTTGGTCAATTTAAGACAAAAAAAAAAATAAATTTTTTTCCCCTGAAAATTTTGGGTCTGGGTGGGACTTAGAAAATTTTGGAGCAAAATCCGAAAAAAATTTTTTTTTGTTTTTTCTGCGTTTTGGTCAATTTTAAGACAAAAAAAAAAAAAAAAAATTTTCCCCTGAAAATTTGGGGTCCGGGTGGGACTTAGAAAATTTGGGACCAAAATCCGAAAAAATTTTTTTTGTTTTTTCTGCGTTTTGGTCAATTTAAGACAAAAAAAAAAATAAATTTTTTTCCCCTGAAAATTTTGGGTCTGGGTGGGACTTAGAAAATTTTGGAGCAAAATCCGAAAAAATTTTTTTTTTGTTTTTTCTGCGTTTTGGTCAATTTTAAGACAAAAAAAAATTTTTTTTTTTACCCTGAAAATTTGGGGTCTGGGTGGGACTTAGAAAATTTGGGACCAAAATCCGAAAAAAATTTTTTTGTTTTTTCTGCGTTTTGGTCAATTTTAAGACCCAAAAATTTTTTTTTTTTTACCCTGAAAATTTGGGGTCCAGGTGGGACTTGGATCAAAATCCAGAATTTTTTTTTTGGGGGGGGGGGGGGGGGTGGTATGCGTTTCTGTCAATTTTAAGACAAAAAAAAATTTTTTTTTTTCCCCTGAAAATTTGGGTTCCGGTGGGACTTAGAAAATTTTGGACCAAAATCCGCAAAATCTTTTTTTGTGTTTTTTATGCGTTTCTGTCAATTCTAAGACAAAAAGAAATTTTTTTTTTTACACCAAACATTTTGGGTCCGGAGGGGACTTCGAAAATTTTGGACCAAAATCCGGAAATTTTTGTTTTTGTTTTTTATGCATTTCGGTCAGTTTTAAGACAAAAAAAAAAAATTTTTTTTTTACCCTGAATATTTGGGGTCCGGGTGGGACTTCGAAAATTTTGGACCAAAATCCATAATTTTTTTGTTTTTTGTTTTTTATGCGTTTCTGCCAATTTTAAGACAAAAAAAAAACATTTTTTTTTCACACCGAAAATTTGGGGTCCGGGTGGGACTTAGAAAATTTTGGACCAAAATCCGGAAATTAGTTTTTTATGCGTTTTAAGAAGAAGAAAAAAATTTAGGCTGAAAGTATTTTGTTTGGGAAAAAAATCTGTTTTTTATGTGTTTATCTCAATTTTGGGACGTTAAAGTGCAGGAACTGAAAATAGAAGGAAAATCCTGTGTATTGTGTGGGCACAATCGCTTCATCTAGTTGGTATATGCTTTTCTTAGGAGGGGCGTATGCAGCTTATTCAAGTCAAGTCCCTGGTTTGATATTTAGACTACCATGTCAGGTGAGCGCCCTCAGGCCCCCTGGGGCCTCTTGTTTATAAAGTGAATGCATCAGTTGTGGAGAAAATATCCAAAATTGCCAATGGAATTGATTTTAATCGGAAGGTTCATTTATGAATTTGAATAAATTTTTAATAATTGTTTGGTCTTAATGGTAACTGAGAAATGAAAAGCTGGAAAAATTTCTCTGTAGGTCATCAAAGTAAATCTGTGCCAGGGAGCCAAGGAGTGAGTACAATATAAATAGTTGAACTTTGCCAGTTCTTGAGGGTTTCTCCTGGCTCTTTGAATTCCTTGAAAGTTTTGAAATTTAGCAATTCCTTGCCAATGACCTGAAAAGTCCATGAATAATAGAACAATACTTGAAAGTTTTGAAGAATGAAAAATACAAATTATCATGATAATGTGCAAGTTCTGTAATTTGTATCAGATTCAAGGTGGTGTCTAAAATGGGATCTCTACGAGCCCGCTTTGTGATCCCATTTTTGTACATCACCGAGAATCTGATACAAATCACAGGACATGCACATTATCATGATAATTCATCTAACAATTCTGTCACATAAACATATTAAATCTTAAATTATTAATACAGTTTTGGGACATAATGTTGGGCGAGAAAAAGTTTAAAAAACACCAATATGTTATGGAACTATATTGTTGTGCACTCTAACAAACAATGAGTAATGCGGTCACCGCAATTTTGAAAGTTGTGTTGTCAAATTATTCACTCTCAGTGTCACTTCCGATGATGATCCAATTGAATTTACGAGAGTGCGACAGCACTTCCTCAGGCATAATATTGAATTGTGCAATTTTTATTTATTGGGGGGGGGGGGGGAGGGGGATGGGATGGGTCATTTGCTATTAATAGTTATGTCGCTAACTGTAAGAAATTTTGTTTTGTTTTTTAAGTGATCAGCTGAGTTGATCACTGAAACGCACATCGAATGTATTTATGTGCCTTTTATGATAGCCCATCGTGTTACCAGAAACGAGTTGTCTGTATGATACAGTATCGGAATGAGTCATCTATATGATACAGAATCGGAAGACATTATCTGATATGTACCGTTTCTCGTGGTTTTCAGGCCAAAATCTATATGTCAGATAAATATACCTATTGACCATTGTGTTTATGTACAAAATGTTGCATCAGAGTTTAGCTCTTGTTTCTACAGCCATATATTGATCAGTCAAAGACAAGTCAAGATACAGCCTCACAAACAAGAGTGACACTCTGAAACAACATTTTGTACCAAAACAAATGGTAATGATAGATTTATCTTATGATTCTCAACTGTAACAACTTGATTAACGCTTTATTTAACGAATTGGCCACATCCTCCTGCATAATTTACAAAATTGAGTCGTTGAAAAAAATATATAATTATTTTTCAAAAAAATTCAACCAAACCCTAATTGAAACAAACTTGACATGTGCATTGAGTAAAGGGTTAACTAGCATTTTAATTTCGGATTTCATTTCCAGACTCAAAAATGCTTGTTTCGGTTGAAACTGTATGCGGCTGCCTTGAATTTTTGCGATCTTCAGATAAACTTACTGAGCATGTACATGTTCAGCATTCTGAAAAGACTGTATTCTTTAACCCTTTACCTAACGTAACGACCAAAACCGGCCAGTGCTATTCTAAAAATCGCTTATTAATTTTCATAATTTTTTTCTTTTTTTGTCTCAAAAACCTAGGTTATGACCCCTTATTGGAACGAGCTCATCGAGCTTGTTCCAATGAGGGGGTCATAACCTATGTTTTTGAGACAAAAAATGAAAAAAAATAGTTAATCGAGAATTTGTTTTGCAATTTTGCAAGTGTTGTCTGCTTTTCATGTTAGGTAAAGGGTTAGCAGTACAGCTGCGTGTTGTTTCCTCTTGGATGCTTCCAGTGATTTGGATACAAAAGCGTATAAACTATGTGGTTCCATAATTTAATAACATTTTTAGCTCAACTTTGGCAAAGCCAAATTTGAGCTTATGCCATGGCCAGTCGGCGGCGTCCGTCTGGCCGTCTGTCCATCAACAATTCAATACGGCTCGGGCTAGAGGCTGTATTTAGGAACCGATCTTTATGAAAACTTCTTGGGTACCTTTGTTATGACCGTGGGACGAGAACGAGTGTTTTGGGGTCCGATCCGAAATTCAAGTTGGCCGCTGGTGGCCATTTTGTACAGACATAGGTGAAATCAGATTTTTGTGCAGAACTTCCATATGAAAGTGCTGATTTGAATAATTTTTGGTATAAATGTTTAGTACCATTTGATACATCACATATAATACAGGTTTTTTCTCGTACGTAAATTATGCAAATTAGACTAACTTTGATGTATTTAGTGTTACTTTCAGCACTGTAAGTGCAAATGCCAATACAGCTTGGGCTAGAGGCCGTATTTATAAACCGATCTTTACGAAACTTCTTGGGTACCTTTGATATCACCGTGGGACGAGAACGAGTGTTTTTGGGTGCAGTCCGAAATTCAAGATGGCCGATGGCAGCCATTTTGTACAAAATTAGGTGCAATCAGATTTTTGCACAGAACTTCCATATGAAAGCGCTGATTTGAAAAATGTTTTGTGTGAATGTTTAGTACCATGGGATACATCACATATAATACGGGTTGTTTTCTCATGCAGAAATTATGCAAATTTGATGAACTTTGATTTTTTCAGTGCTACTTACACACAGTATTTATTAACCGATCTTCACAAAACTTCTTGGGTACCTCTGTTATCACCTTGGGACGAGAACGAGTGTGTCTGAGTGTGGTCCAAAATTCAAGATGGCTGCCAGTGGCCATTTTGTACCAAAATTAGGTCTAATCAGTTTTTTTGTACACAACTTCTATATGGCTCATTTTGTACCAAAATTAGTGCAATCAATCTTTTGTACAGAACTTCTGTATGAAAGTTCTGATTTTAATAAATTTTTGTATGAATGTTTAGTAAAATGGAATACATCACATACAGTACGGGTTTTTTTCTCGTGCAGAAATTATGCAAATTAGATGAATTTTGATTTATTTAGTGCTACTTATACACTGTAAGTGCACATGTCAATACGGCTCAGGCTAGAGGCTGTATTTATCAACCGATCTTCACGAAACTTCTTGGGTACCTTTGTTATCACCTTGGGACGAGAACGAGTGTTTCTGAGTGCAGTCCAAAATTCAAGATGGCTGCCAGTGGCCATTTTGTACCGAAATTAGGTCCAATCAGTTTTTTGTCACAACTTCTATACAGCCCGTATTTATGAACTGATCTTCGCGAAACTTCTTGGGTACCTTTGTTTTCACCTTGGAACAGGAATGAGTGTGTTTTGGGTTGCCATTGTTATCACTGTGCTATGAGAACAAATATTTTGGGGTTCAGTCAGACCCACTCTGGGACTCTTTCTGAGGCATGCCTTGATCATGTAATTGGCCTATTAGTCTGTTGGCATTATAGTTTGTTTATTTATTTATTGGAGTTTAAGGTCACATACTTATGCACAATGGCTAATTGTGACCATGACAGTTTTGCAGGTATAGGAAGCCGGAGTACCCGGAGAGAACCACTGAGCATCGACTAGCAACTGTCAGCTCCTCAACATTCTGCTCAAGCAGGGTTACAGCTGTTGAAGACATGCGCACCATTGACGTGCAGTATGCCTTAGTACACAGTGTCATTGTGCCCCCATCTAGGCAACCAGGATAAAGTGCCTTGCGGTATTATAGTTAAAAAACTCCAAACTAATTGGAAATTTAGGTGAATAAATAAAATATACATGTAGTAGTCAAGATGCAACTTATTATAACAGTAACATGATTTTGTAGGGCATTACAGTGTATTAACGGCTCAACAGACATGGTGAACAGCCTAAGAGTTCATTAGCGGCCGGAGACGAAGTCGAGGGCCGCTAATAAGCTCAAAGGCTGTTAACCATTTCTGCTGAGCTGTTCATACACTGTAATGCCCAACAAAGTCATGTTATTAGCTCACCTGACTGAAAGTCAGGGCGAGCTTTTCTGATCACTTTTCGTCAGTCGTCCGTCGTCTGTCGTCCGTCGTGAAGGTGGTGTTGGGGCCTTTTTCTCCCAAACCACTGGCTGCATATTAATGAAATTTCACGTGAGTAGGGGTTATATAAGGGTATTTTGATTTTTATCCAAATTAGGTTTCAGCTCATATTGAGCAGAGGTGCGGGGAAAAAATGGCCAAATTTTTTGAAAATCTTCTTCTAATGAACCACCAGTAGCAGAGACTTGATATGCAGTATGCAGAGTCCTTTTGAGGTTTAGAATCAAGTTTGTTCAAGAGAAGTTTGTCGGGCATTATTTGCCTTCGTTATGGGAGGCGAAAAAATTTTGGCTACGCCTAAAATTTCTATATTTTTATACTGTACCAATGACCCAGACATAGCTGGTGCTAACTCTTAAAAATCTAGGGCCAAACACAAATTTTGCCCCCCAATCCCCAAAATTTGCATCTAAAACCAAAGAAATCATGTCCTGAATGGCCCTCCATACATCGCCTCTACTGCGCATGCGCAGTGTCAAGGAGGTCCCGAAATTGGCGCCATTTATCATTCTTTGTTTGGCCCTTCATCAGTTCACATCTGACTGATCTTTGTGCTTGTAAATCTCAGTTTAAATGATGCCAGACACATAAATATTAGAGAAATGGTGGATCTAAAGAGGAAATAGAAGGAGGAGAGGAAAAATGAGTGACAGAAAATAATCAGGGCTGTAACTTAAAAATTTTTTATGAAATTATGTTAAGTTACCTATTTTCGAGGCATGGGCCTGTTGTTGTCATTCTTGTTATAAAGTTACACTGCTTGTTCAGTGTTTCCTCTCTCCCTTTCCTTTAAGTCCCCCCTTGCTATTCTCCCATGCTTTTGGCATTTTTCTGTAATATTATTACTAAAATTTCTTGGGAATTGTAGCTGGATAACAGAATGAATTCTGTTCTTTTCCCCACGTTTATGTCCTCACCCATGGGTGTTTAGGCGTAGTGTTCTGCATCTACCATCTGATGTTCTGCAGTTTCTTCCCTGGAAGTCTCTGTTTTGCATCAGATGGTGTATTATTGGTAACTGATTTCGGGCCATAGTTATCAGGGCCTGGAGTCATGTTTCTGGTGTTTTTACACTTCTTGTTTACATTGACAACAATCTCTGTGGAGGGGGGATTTCTTGTCTTTGTGTTAGTTTAATCATAACAAGATACATTATTATTATTCGTAAGTGTTGCATTAATTTTTTAAAATATTTTTAAAATTTTTGTCCACACTTAGGCTTGGGATCCATTGGGGCTCAACGTTACTTTTCAGAAACTTGGGCTTTTCTGAAAAAATATTTTTTCAAAAAATTTTTTTGATTTCAATTATTTTTTCTATGTTAATGGATCATGTTATTATGTATCTTTGTTTTCAGGGGTTGGTGCGAGTACTAGGACTTTTTGTATTCTTTTCACAATGAAAGGATATTGTTCAATTGTAATAAGAGGAAATCTTTCTCTGACTTTCATAATCATTGTATTAATTGTAGTCAGTGTACTCGCACTAACTCCTGTTCAGTATGTGTCAATTGGGATGACAAACATGGGAAGCGTGTGTCACGGTATGTTAGCGGGGAAATGGCCATGCCAGTCCTTTCTCCGCAGGGTCACTCTAGTTTATCAATCTCTATTTCAGACGACCAAGAACATGGTGATGTATCCGTGATGTCTTCCAAAAGTGTGCCTCCGTCATCACAATTAAATGAAGAGCTAGCGGCAAAGTGCTCATGGAAATACGTCAATTGCCTAAGAGGTCCCTAGTAGGATCGACGGCGTTGATGTCCGCTAGCTCGCCCGGTGTAGCGTCCATTCATCGAATGGTTCGGCAGCTGGGTTCGTCCGTTGCGGTCCAGAAAGGAGTTTTGGGTGATGCGAGCACTATAAATCAACTAAGTGCACACCCAGTGACGGCGGATCAGAGGAGAGAACGGAGGAAGCCTATTATTCCGGTTCCTAGCTCGTCAAGGTCCATCCGGGCTGCGAGCGAGAGAGGCCCCTCTCTCGTACAACAACATCTGGGACCAGATGTTGTGGTACAAAACGTTTCGCATTCGGAGCATACGTCCGCCGCTCGGGACGCTCCGTTATATAGACAGTCCGGAGAGACTGTCAATAAGGCTTCCTCATCCTCACGGCAGCGCACACGACCGCACCTTGGCTACGTGACCTCGGATATCCAGCCAGCTTCGCCAATCAGAGAATCCACGGCGACCAGGTCATGCCATCCGGTAGCCAGGGACACGAGGCCTGTAGACTCCGGACGTTCGCATAAGAAAAGTATGCAGGAGTCAACGTACGGCAAAGCATCGTAAGACCGCTACTCCACAGGCCTCAGTGACGGACGTGCTATCCCAAATAGCACAACTTATCGCAGCATCCCAGCAACAACAGAATCTCTGTCGGATCAGGTAATATCCGACAACGCTGGGTCGGTACGCTCCGCTGAAGCATCAGGTACGGACATCCGAAAACTTCATAGGGTCCGACAGGATGGCGAAAGGGATTCGGAGGATTTCGAGCTTTCCCTTTCGGAACAACATAAGCTGCCGTACATTTCATCCGGCATTATCTTCCAGAGGTTGTTTTGTCGGACCAGAATGCTGCAATGCCGGATAAGAGACTGATAGCGTCTTTGGACACAAGAATTTTTTGATTGGTTCAGGGACATCGTCCCTGAGTTTCCGACACAGTCCAATAATGTCACAGGAACTTTCGAATTATTGAACGACGCTATATATATGCTTGCTATTAAACAAGCAAGTCTGGTTTCTTGTTCGCAAAAGTTACCGTGATATCTTCCAAAAGTGTGCCTCCGTCGCCATAGTTAAATGAAGAGCTAGCGGCAATAGGTGCTCATGGAAATACGTCAATCGCCTAAGAGCTCCCTAGAAGGATTGACGGCGTTGACATCCGCTAGCTCGCCCGGTGTAGCGTCCATTCATCGAATGGTTCGGTGGCCAGGTTCGTCCGTTGCGGTCCAGGAAGGAGATTTGGGTGATGCGAGCACAATAATAAGACAAAAGTACACACCCAGTGACGACGGATCAGAGGAGAGATCGGAGGAAGCCTATTAGTCCGGTTCCTAGCTCGTCCAGGTCCATCCAGGCTGTGAGCGAGAGAGGTCCCTCTCTCGTACAGCAACATCTGGGACCAGATGTTTTGGTACAAACGTTTCGCGTTCGGAGCATATGTCCGCCACTCGGGATGCTCCGTTATATAGACAGTCCGAGAGACTGTCGATAAGGCTTCCTCATCCTCACGACAGCGCACACGATCGCACCTTGGCTACGTGACCACGAATATCCAGCCAGCTTCGCCAATCAGGGATTCCACGGCGAACAGGTCACGCCATCCGGTAGTCAAGGGACACGAGGCCTGTAGACTCCGGACGCTCGCATAATAGAAGTATGCACGGGTCAACGTACACGGAGCTTCCAGCAGCAAAGCAACGTAAGACCGCTTCTCCACAGGCCTCAGTGACGGACGTGCTATCCAAAATAGCACAACTTATCGCAGCATCCCAGCAAACGACAGAATCTCTGTCGGATCAGGAATAATCCGACGACGCTGGGTCGGTTCGCTCCGCTGAAGCATCATGTACGGACGACCGAGCACTTCATAGGGTCCGACAGGATGGCGAAAGGGATTCGGAGGATTTCGAGCTTTCCCTTTCAGAACAACAGAAGCTGCCATAGATTTCTTCCGGCATTATCTTCCAGAGGTTGTTCCATTGGACTAGAATGCTGCGATGCTGGATAAGAGACTAATAGCGTCATTGGACACAGAATTTTTGATCGGTTCAGGGGCATCGTCCCTGAGTTGCCGACACAGTCCAATTATGTCACAAGAACATTCGAATTATTGAACGACGCTATATATAAGCTTGCTACCAAAACAGGCAAGTCTAGTTTCTCGTCCGCACATGCTCTAAATCTGCCTTTCATCAATTCAAGGAATAAATTTGAAACGGCAGGACAGGGCATACCGAGAGTTCCTCTGCGTCTAGACGACGAGGCTGAAGACTTGGAATTGTCTATATCGCCGTCTATGTCAATTCCAACCACGACGTTGGAAACGACAATAATGTCTAACAGACTTAACTTAGACGCTTTATCATACGCAGACCACCTTACTAAGGCGTTATCATTACGTCTTCAAGGGAAAGAATTCCAGGATATGATCCTCAATGAGATTTCTTTCAAGGGCAGTAGCTTTTCCACGTAAAACTCCGCCCTTCAGTGGCAAACCTGGAGTTGGTTAGACGTGACAGAGCCCTAGCTACATCCACGCGCGTGGATAGTAAGGTGAAGAACTCTCTCAGAGTCGCTTCGGTCTCGGAGAAGCTTCTCTTCGACGGCAACCTTTCAGCAATCTATGAATTGCTCGATATAGACGTTCTCTTGTCAATCAAGTGTAACAAGAGATTCAGACTTGGGCAAACATTCAGTGGTTGACTCAGGGAGTTCCACTGCAGTTGCCGGATCCGAGTTTTACGATTATGACGGATGCCAGTCAAACAGGTTGGGGTACAACATTGATCCCAACGGATTCGAAGTACCAGGGTCTTTGGGTTCCGCAGTTTCTAGGCAAGCACATAAACATCCAAGAAATGATGTCAATTTGACTTGCACTACGTCATTGGATGAACATTATTCAGAAAGCGCATGTTCAAATCATGTCCGACAATACGACAGTAGTTGCGTATATCCGGAACCAGGGAGGCACTCATTCCGTTCCGTTATTCAATTTAACGGAAAGAATCCTTCTGTTTGTTCTAGAACACCAAGTTCTGCTTCGGTCCGTCATATTCCGGGTCGTCTGAATGTATTTCACGGAATGTATTTCACGGAAGGGTCGCTTGTTGCCGTCAGAATGGACTCTCAACAAACAGGTATTCAATCAGATTTGCTACCAATGAGAGCGGCCAATGATAGACTTATTTGCGACACAACTCAACAATCAATTGCAGAAGTATGTGTCACCATGTCCAGATCGACGAGTATATGCAGTAGACGCTCTATCGATCTCGTGGGACGGAATGATAGGATGTTCAAATCCCACCGGCGGCAACCGCGTTGTGTCCTTGGGCAAGACACTTCATCTCCACTGCCTGCGTGGGGGCACGATGCCGCTGTGTACTAAGGCGTACTGCACGTCGATGGTACGCATGTCTTCAACCAATCTAGCCCTGCCTGTGCTGCAGTGCGGAATTACGATGTTGGGGAGCTGGCAGCTGCTCGTCGTTGCTCGGTGGTTCTCTCCGGGTACTCCGGCTTCCTCCACCTGTAAAACTGTCACGGTCATGGTTAGCCATTGTGCATAAATATGTGACCTTAAACATCAATAAATAAATAAATAAATAATGATAGGATATGCGTATCCTCCAGCGCCGTTGATTCAGCAAATATTGCTAAAGATAAAACAATCACAATACAATTCTGTTGGTAGCATCTCTGTCTCCACAGAGACCGTGGATAAATCTACTCAGGTGTCTGCTGTGGGACTTACCGCAAAAACTTCCTCCACGAGAGGATCTTCTTTCGCTGGGGAAATCGTGTCAACTTCATCACAACCCGCAAGGTATCAACCTTCACGTATTCCGTTGTGCGGTCCTTCTTGCATGGAAAGCATTGTACAGGACGAGCAGTGGATGCGATTTCTAACTGCAGGAGGACCTCCTCTTTGCTATACTATGCGGCTAAAGTGGAAGGTCTTTTGTCGTTGGTGTAGGGATCATTATGTTGATATTTTTGATCCCTCCATACCAGACATTGCAAACTTTCTAGTACACTTGGTTGACGAGATCAACTGCAGCCTGTTACTATTAAAGGTTATAGGTCTATGTTATCTGATACCTATGCACACCATGATAGTTTACAATTGGATCTAATGTCTCTTTATCTAAATTAGTTAGAAACTTTTCGATAAATAGACCTAGAACCCTTAGATTATTCCTAAATGGAATTTAGCTTGGGTTCTTCTTAAACTAAAAGAAAACCATTTGAGCCTCTTGAGACAGTAGATTTCAAATTCTGGTCTTATAAGACAGCATTTCTCTTAGCTTTCTCTTCTGCTGAAGAGTCAGTGAGCTTCATGCACTATCGGTGGACGATTCTCACTATCGTAGTGTCGGGAACACTATTATTTTTACTACTAATGTTGGATTTTTGGCTAAGAGTCCGGCTCCTAATAAATATCCGGAACCTATTGTTATTAAGGCCCTTCCGTCTTCAGACGGGCATAGGCCTTTACTCTGTCCGGTTAGAGCTTTATGTATTTATAAATAAGATCTCAGTTTATCAGAAAAGGATGTAAACGCTTCTTCTGTCTCTGATGCCTAATAGAAAGGACATTACGGTCCATTCTGTTGCTAGATGGATTCAATTAACTATCTGTACTGCTTATGATAATTTATCTTCAACTCAGCAGTCTGTGCTTAAGATTTCGGCTCATGAAGTAACAGCTCTTTCTAAATCTTGGGCTTATGCAAATAGTGTTGCTATTACAGATTTAATGAAGGCTGCATATTGGTCTCAGCCATCCACATTCACAAATTTTTATCTCAGAAATATTGAGTCCATTTCTGGAGACCTGCATTGTTTAAGTCCATTTTCTGCTGCTCAGAATGTCGTTCACTAAACAGTTGTAACTATAGTTATGTAGGCTTTCTGTTCAGGCAGTGACTCCGTCCTGTTGCCCTCTTCGCTCTGGGCTATTTGACCCAGGGCAAGGGGAAGGGGGGGGGGGGGGGGAGGGTGTTCCCTTGGGTCACCTGTTTTATAGTGAAAACAAGGGGATACCTCCTCCGGAGTCAGTAATTCTGAGTTGTTACCGGGATGGTTTTAAAGTGAAAAGTTAATGTTTAAAAAATTCATTCATGTCATATTTTTAAAGTGTAGCATTGAATATGTCACGTGTCTAACGGGCGTTAATATACAATCCTCGGACACTTTTAAAAGAGTATAAAGAGTCTCAATTCTCTGGACTAACTTTATTTATTGGCTTACTTTGAAAATAATTAGTATAAGGATTATACTGGATGTTAATAGAGAACATGAATGTTATGATGCTCAATTATGGAGGGTGTTGTGTCTTTCTAACTTATCATAAATAAGAAAGATACATGTAAAGCCTAATACTCCTTTTCTCCTCGAGGGGATGAATCTATTTTATATAGTTGAGCTTATTGGATTTTCCTCTATGTCCTTGGCCCTCCAGCCTTTTTACTTTTCAGCTATGTCTGGGTCATTGGTACAGTATAAAAATGTTAAAAGATTTATAGTAATTTATATATTTTTTATACTTACCAATGACCCAGACGGGGATGGCCCTCCCATGAGTTGGGAACTCATACCTCCCCGCTGAGTACATAGCGCTGACCAGGCACTGATTGTAAGAATGATAAATGGCGCCAATTTCGGGACCTCCTTGACACTGTGCATGCACAGTAGAGGCGAAGTTTGGAGGGCCATTCAGGACATGATTTCTTTGGTTTTAGATGCAAATTTTGGGGATTGGGGGGCAAAATTTGTGTTTGGCCCTAGATTTTTAAGAGTTAGCACCAGCTATGTCTGGGTCATTGGTAAGTATAAAAAATATATAAATTACTATAAATTTTTTAACTTTCAGAACCGTGTGGTCGATTTGAACCAAATTTGATATGAGATGATAATGGGTCATAAGTAGTTGATTGATGCAAAAAAAAATTTTCTCATTGCCCCCGTGGGAACCTCGGGAGCTAAAAATAGGAAAAACCTTAAAACTGCCATATCTCCAAAACTGCACAGCACAGAGAATTCTTATTTTGTATAAATCTTACTTTTATCCAGTAGAATAGAGTGGTTAAAAAAAATCCCTATCGGTTTGATCACAAGGTACTTTTTTCAGGACTTTGAAAAAGTGCTGTGTCAGTACTTTTTAACACTGTAGGCAATGAGAAAAAGATTTAAAAATCTTCTTCTCCAGATTCAGCAGGCAGAATCTTTTAATATTTGGTATGCAACATTGTAGGGTGGATCTGATTCAAGTTTGTTCAAATCGGCCCGCTGGGTTCATATTTGGGCTCAGTATAGGAGCCTGATTTCGAACTTGGTGCATTTCAGGCAAATTTCTTCAAAAATCTTCTTCTCCAGATCCAGCAGGCAGAATCGTTTGATATTTGGTATGCAACATTGTGGGGTGGATCTGATTCAAGTTTGTTCAAATCGGCTCCCTAGATTCATATTTGGGCTCACTATAGAAGCCCGAATTCGAACTTAGTGCATTTCAGGCAAATTTCTTCAAAAATCTTCTTCTCCAGATCCAGCAGGCAGAATCTTTTGATATTTGGTATGCAACATTGTGGGGTAGATCTGATTCAAGTTGTTCAAATCGGCCCCCTGGATTCATATTTGGGCTCACTATAGAAGCCCGAATTCGAACTTAGTGCATTTCAGGCAAATTTCTTAAAAAATCTTCTTCTCCAGATCCAGCAGGCAGAATCTTTTGATCTTTCGTAGGCAACATTGTGGGGTGGATCTGATTCAAGTTTGTTCAAATCGGTCCCCTGGGTTTATATTTGGGCTCAGTATAGAAGCTCGAATTCGAACTTAGTGCATTTCAGGCAAATTTCTTCAAAAATCTTCTTCTCCAGATCCAACAGGCAGGATCTTTTGATATTTGGTATGCAACATTGTGGGGTGGATCTGATTCAAGTTTGTTCAAATCGGCCCCCTGGGTTCATATTTGGGCTCAGTATAGAAGCCCGAATTCGAACTTAGTGCATTTCAGGCAAATTTCTTCAAAAATCTTCTTCTCCAGATCCAGCGGGCAGAATCTTTTGATATTTGGGATGCAACATTGTGGGGTAGATCTGATTCAAGTTTATTCAAATCGGCCCCCTGGATTCATATTTGGGCTCACTATAGAAGCCCGAATTCGAACTTAGTGCATTTCAGGCAAATTTCTTAAAAAATCTTCTTCTCCAGATCCAGCAGGCAGAATCTTTTGATCTTTCGTAGGCAACATTGTGGGTGGATCTGATTCAGGTTTGTTCAAATCAGTCCCCTGGGTTTATATTTGGGCTCAATATAGAAGCTCGAATTCGAACTTAGTGCATTTCAGGCAAATTTCGTAAAAAATCTTCTTCTCCAGATCCAACAGGCAGGATCTTTTGATATTTGGTATGCAACATTGTAGGGTGGATCTGATTCAAGTTTGTTCAAATCGGCCCCCTGGGTTCATATTTGGGCTCAGTATAGGAGCCTGATTTCGAACTTAGTGCATTTCAGGCAAATTTCTTCAAAAATCTTCTCCAGATCCAGCAGACAAAATCCTTTGATATTTTGTGTGCAACATTGTGGGGTGGATCTGATTCAAGTTTGTTCAAATCGGCTCCCTAGATTCATATTTGGGCTCACTATAGAAGCCCGAATTCGAACTTAGTGCATTTCAGGCAAATTTCTTAAAAAATATTCTTCTCCAGATCCAGCAGGCAGAATCTTTTGATATTTGGGATGCAACATTGTGGGGTAGATCTGATTCAAGTTTGTTCAAATCGGCCCCCTGGATTCATATTTGGGCTCACTATAGAAGCCCGAATTCGAACTTAGTGCATTTCAGGCAAATTTCTTAAAAAATCTTCTTCTCCAGCTCCAGCAGGCAGAATCTTTTGATCTTTCGTATGCAACATTGTGGGGTGGATCTGATTCAGGTTTGTTCAAATCGGTTCCCTGGGTTTATATTTGGGCTCAGTATAGAAGCTCGAATTCGAACTTAGTGCATTTCAGGCAAATTTCTTAAAAAATCTTCTTCTCCAGATCCAGCATGCAGGATCTTTTGATATTTGGTATGCAGCATTGTGTGGTGGATCTGATTCAAGTTTGTTCAAATCGGTCCCCTGGATTCATATTTGGGCTCACTATAGAAGCCCGAATTCGAACTTAGTGCATTTCAGGCAAATTTCTTAAAAAATCTTCTTCTCCAGATCCAGCAGGCAGAATCTTTTGATCTTTCGTAGGCAACATTGTGGGTGGATCTGATTCAGGTTTGTTCAAATCAGTCCCCTGGGTTTATATTTGGGCTCAATATAGAAGCTCGAATTCGAACTTAGTGCATTTCAGGCAAATTTCGTAAAAAATCTTCTTCTCCAGATCCAACAGGCAGGATCTTTTGATATTTGGTATGCAACATTGTAGGGTGGATCTGATTCAAGTTTGTTCAAATCGGCCCCCTGGGTTCATATTTGGGCTCAGTATAGGAGCCTGATTTCGAACTTAGTGCATTTCAGGCAAATTTCTTCAAAAATCTTCTCCAGATCCAGCAGACAAAATCCTTTGATATTTGGTGTGCAACATTGTGGGGTGGATCTGATTCAAGTTTGTTCAAATCGGCTCCCTAGATTCATATTTGGGCTCACTATAGAAGCCCGAATTCGAACTTAGTGCATTTCAGGCAAATTTCTTAAAAAATCTTCTTCTCCAGATCCAGCAGGCAGAATCTTTTGATATTTGGGATGCAACATTGTGGGGTAGATCTGATTCAAGTTTGTTCAAATCGGCCCCCTGGATTCATATTTGGGCTCACTATAGAAGCCCGAATTCGAACTTAGTGCATTTCAGGCAAATTTCTTAAAAAATCTTCTTCTCCAGCTCCAGCAGGCAGAATCTTTTGATCTTTCGTATGCAACATTGTGGGGTGGATCTGATTCAGGTTTGTTCAAATCGGTTCCCTGGGTTTATATTTGGGCTCAGTATAGAAGCTCGAATTCGAACTTAGTGCATTTCAGGCAAATTTCTTAAAAAATCTTCTTCTCCAGATCCAGCATGCAGGATCTTTTGATATTTGGTATGCAGCATTGTGTGGTGGATCTGATTCAAGTTTGTTCAAATCGGTCCCCTGGATTCATATTTGGGCTCACTATAGGATCTCGAATTCGAACTTAGTGCATTTCAGGCAAATTTCTTCAAAAATCTTCTCCAGATCCAGCAAGCAGAATCTTGTGATATTTGGTATACAACATTGTGGGGTGGATCTGATTCAAGTTTGTTCAAATCGACCCCCTGGATTCATATTTGGGCTCACTATAGAAGCCCAAATTCGAACTTAGTGCATTTCAGGCAAATTTCTTAAAAAACCTTCTTCTCCAGATCCTGCAGGCAGAATCTTTTGATATTTGGTATGCAACATTGTGGGGTGGATCTGATTCAAGTTGTTCAAATCAGCTCCCTAGATTCATATTTGGGCTCACTGTAGAACCTCGAATTCAAACTTAGTGCATTTCAGGCAAATGTTTTTGAAAATCTTCTCAAGATCCAGGCAGAATCTGTTGATATTGGGTATGCACCATGCTTAGGGGGGGTGAGATTCAAGTTTGTTCAAGCCAAGTCCCTGGGTTCATATTTGGGCTCACTGTGGTAGCCCGAATTATAACTTAGTTCAAAATGAGGAATTTTCTTTAAAAATCTTCTTCAGATCCAGCAGTCAGAATGTTAAAATATTTGGTATGCAGCATCCTTAGGGGAGTGAGATTCAAGTTTGTTCAAGCCATGTCCCTAGGTCCATATTTGGACTCACTGTGGGAGCCCGAATGATAATTTGGTTCAAAATGAGGAATTTTCTTTAAAAATCTTCTTCAGATCCAGCTGTCGGAATGTTTTGATATTTGGTATGCAGCATCCTTAGGGGGGTGAGATTCAAGTTTGTTCAAGCCATGTCCCTAGGTCCATATTTGGACTCACTGTGGGAGCTTGAATTGTAACTTAGTTCAAAATGAGGAATTTTCTTTAAAAATCTTCTTCTTCAGATCCAGCAGTCAGAATGTTTTGATATTTGATGTGCAGCATCCTTAGAGGGGTGAGATTCAAGTTTGTTAAAGCCAAGTCCCTGGTTTCATATATGGGCTCCCTATCTGAATCTGAATTTGGATACTGTGTAAACCACGTTTTCGCGTATTTTAACACAGAATTGAATTATCTGTGGGAGCCCGAATTATAACTTAGTTCAATATGAGGAATATTCTTTAAAAATCCTTTTTTTTCATATCCACTGGTCAGAATCTTTGGATATTTGGTTTTAGCTTTTCTTAGGAGGAGCAGATGCAACTTGTTGAAATCAATTCTCTGGGTTGATATTTAGGCTACCATGTCAGGTGAGCCCCCCCCCCCCTCCCCCCCTCCCCCCCCCCCCACCCCCAGGCCACTTGGGGCCTCTTGTTTCTGTTATTGCCACTTTTGTACAGCAGGTACTTTGCGATTAAATTATGTGGAAAATAAGATAAATAAATTAAGTTTGACGTTTTTGAATTAAAAAAAAACTATTGTCTGATTTGTCAACAAACAAACTGGGTAACATGACTATCATCTGATCAGTCTACGGCGAAATTTGGAAAGTTAGATGATGAAATATTAGGCAAAGAGCTTATTCATCAAAGATTTCGTACTTAATTTGTGTGTATTGCTTCCTATAGTTGATACATTATCTATCCATGACACAAAGGGAAACACTTGAAACAAATGTGTTAATTGTGTTTACAAATTAAAAATTCGAATTGAATTTCGATCCAAAGGGAAATCTGGGAAAAAATATTATTGATCGGCTGAGAGATGTGATGTCATTGTCTATATTTGGACATGCCAGGCTGTTATTGACTTGTCGGGCTGTTATAGTCAATAATGGTCTGACACGTCACATGACTTGTATTTGTTGAGCTTTACAAGGTTTCAATGCCCGATTAAACAGCGT
Source organism: Pictodentalium vernedei (assembly GCA_031216915.1). Taxonomy (NCBI): domain Eukaryota; kingdom Metazoa; phylum Mollusca; class Scaphopoda; order Dentaliida; family Dentaliidae; genus Pictodentalium; species Pictodentalium vernedei. The sequence continues at coordinate 261,579,890 of CM062297.1, forward strand.
TAATGTGCTAGGAATGCCCACAAAAGTGGTAATAATATTGAATTAACACGTACCATACCGATACTCCAGATTGGTCAACAACCCAAATCGGGTACTCCAAATCACCATTTTGTATGAACTACTGTGTGTGACACAAGTCCCAAGTATCTTTTGAGAGAGAACATGATTACTGTCTAGAGAGAATTGAATTCTTAGACTCCACTTCTGATGTAAATTTCCAGATTGTAAATTTGGGGTGGGATGGGGAGTAGGGGAACATCCTCCTACAAAATCCACTTTACAGAATGGTCGCCATGGACTGGTCACTTTCCACGGGTGGGCACTATTTCCATGCGCACAATAATATTAGTCCAAACACTAATTATACGAATAATCATCAAAAATGTAATTAATGAAGGAGGAAATTTTTCTGGTGAGGATTTTTATTACCTGGTAAACGCATATGTGGACATCACTGCCCACGCATGGATTACAACCAGTCCATGGAGAATATACTGTAGCAATGCTCCTGCCCTGAATATCCTTCAAAATTCTTGAATTTCTCATCTCGAACTGCTTGAAACCCTTGAAAATATATTGGTATATTGAGACAGGTTCTAGAAGCTTTTTGAATTATCTACTCAATCTGTTAGGGTGATACGTGTTTCCGTTGTCCCTTTTTAGTTGAGTTTTAAAAAAAAAATCAAATCGTCTGTTGGTATGGCGAGGTTCAGTTGCCGGGCAGGCTGGTGGGCAGGCGAGCAGTTTCTTCCGTTTTTGCTTATAACCTAGTTGCTTCTGTATGGTTTTTGATAATATTTGGTATGTGACTTGATATGCTTGTTCAACACCTGATGATGCAAAGTAGGGCGTGTCCATGCTTTTTCACGAGAATTATGGACCTTTGTTAAAATTTACTGATTTTGAGCTTGATAACACAATAACTTCAACAAACCTCTTCTGATTTGCCTGAAATTTGCCACATGAGTTGTAAGGAGCAATGTTTTGATCAAGTTCGAATATGGGCTCGGTCCGATGTTTAGTTTTCACAAGAGTTATGGCCCTTTGTTAAAATTTATTAATTTTGAGCTTGATAGCACGATAACTTCAACAAACGTCAACCGATTTGACTGATATTTGGCACATGGGTTTTAAGGAACAATGTGTTGTTCAAGTTCGAAAATGGTCTCGCTCCAATGTACGATTTTCACAAGAGGTATGGTCCTTTGTTAATTAAAATCAACTAATTTTGAGCTTGATAGCGTGATAACTTCAACAAACATTAACCGATTTGACTAATATTTGGAACATGGGTTTCAAGGAACAATGTCTTAAGTTCAAAAATGGGCTCGGTCTGATGTATGGCAGCAAAATTATTAGGCTAACTCGGTCATATTTTTATACGACAACCAATGGCCCAGACCAGCTGGTGCAAACTTGATATTATCAAGGGCCAAACACAAATTTTGAACCCCCCAATCCTCAAAATTTGCATACAAAATCGAAAATTAAAAGTCCCATCTGGCCTTTCACACCATTACTCTCTGTGCATGCGCAGTGGTCAGGAAGAGACTGGAATTTGCGCCAACATCGTTCTTTGTTTGGCCCTAAAGTCAGTAACAAATAGCTGACATCTGTGCTTTAAAATCTCTGTTTTGAGGATGCCAGACACAAATCAATGAAAGAATTGGTGGATCCAAGGCTGTTAATGGATGATGGAAGTGAACTACGGTGGTTTCCGATGTTCAGGGCTGTAACTTTATAATAATTATAAAAATTATTTCCTTTTCCGATTTTTGGGACATACACCTGATGTCATCATTCTTGCAAATGATTTACCTACTGTTTGTTAAGTGTTCCTTCCCTATCCTTCCATGAACCCCTCCTGTTAAACTCCTAAGATTTTGGGCTGTTTTTTTATTGAAATTTCTTATTATATTTCTTGGGAGTTTAATGTGTATTACAGAAAATTTATTCTGTTTATCCCCATGGTTACGTCCTCACCCTAGGGGTGTTAGAGGCCGTTTTAGTCTTGCATCTTCTATCCGATGTATCGTTTTTTTCTTTGTATGAAGATCTAGCTTCGCATCTGGTAACATTTAACTTGGTTTCTGCCTTTGGGCCTTTTTGTGCCTGATGTATTGTTTCTGTTTTTTTCCTTGACGTTGTTTACATTGGCAACGTCCTAAAATATATGTAGTATTTCATATTATGTTACAGTAGAATTACTTCAGGATACATTGATTATTATTCCGGTAGTGTTGCTCATAATATTTGGATTTTGTCCACACTTAGGCTTTATCAGGATGCCCTTGGGCTCATTATGTTCCCTTTGGGAACTTAGGCATTTTTTAATTTAATTTTGATTGCGATTATTCATGTATCTTTATCATATTATAAGTTATGGGGCTTTCAGTGGGCGGATATGGTGTGATATAAGGCGAAGTGAGATCAATATTAGGTGAGGCCGAAGGCCGAGCCTAATATTGATCTTGCTGAGCCTTATATCACACCATATCCGCCCACTGAAAGCTCCATAACATATTTATTATGCCAGTCCTTTGAAAGAGACACAACCATAAGTGTATCCAGATTCCTAGCGCAAATGTTCTGTTATCACTATCGGGGAATTTCCCGGTTTTACATCATGTGAAGGTCACGCTAGTAGCAGGCACTGAAACAACGGAGTTTTCTTCTCAATAAACAGGATTTTATATTAACAATTCACAACTTTAATTCATTGTTAAGTACTGGAAAAATAAAACAACTGGAGCAAATGGATTAACAATTCTTTCAAGAAGGTAAGTGGGAAGAGTTTTATTCATCATTCGCCTCAGACAGTGCCAGTTGGCTTCTATACATGTCGTTTTAGTGGTTTATTTATTGTATTTATTTACATTTGTTTATTAAAATTTCTCAAAAGACTGGAAGAAACGTATTATAGTTGTACATTGCTCAACAGACACACACGCAAAATTATTTGTTGTTCGTTGAACACGCGAAATTAAAAAAAACATCGAAGCGATCGTTGGATGTCAAAAACAAAATGTCGGAACTGACCGTATATAAGCTCTATATATGGTCAGCTCGATGATACACAGTCTCATATACGGTCACTAGATATTGAAGCTGGTTGGTCAATAACAATTACTGGCATAATAAATTTTGTTGTGGAGTTTGTAGGAGTGCTATTGACTTTGTCTTTTGATTGTAATTATGAAAGCTTACTGCTTTAAATGCAAGGCGAGGAAGTCTTCCTCAGATTTACATACTAGTTACCTTACCTGTAGTCGATGCACTCCTGCGGATTCTTGTCCTACTGTATACATTGGCATGACAGACGTTGGAGACAGGTGTCACGATGCGTTGTTGGCGGTGAGGTTCCTATACCGGAACTCTCACCGTAATGTAATTCAAATTTTTCAGTTTCTATTTCCGAGGAACGTGAACATGGTGATGGTATTTTGACACCCATCCAAAGTGTGCTACCGTCGTCGCGCCCTGTTGAGCAAATTGAGCTAGCTGCAAGTTGCTCATGAATATTAAGCAAGGGATAAGGCCTCTAGTTAGTGTTCTTAATCCCTTGCAAACAGCTAGCTCGACCGGTGAAGCGGTTACTCTGTCTGCGGGAGCCATGACACTGAGTATGTCTGTTGTCTGAAGTGTAGATTTGGGTAGAGCGAGCATCTTAAAACAAAAGCTCACCCAGCAACGACAGAAATAGGGAAGAAGTCAGCAAGTTTCTTGATGGGAGGCGCGGCATGACAAGGCTGCATGCGGGAGAGGCCCCTCTCTAACCCAACAACTTCTGGGGCCAGAGGTTGTTATGAGAAACTTGCACAAGCCGGAACCAAATTTTCTTATCGGGAGGCTCAGCGAGGTCTGATAAGACCGCCGCGAGTGGGAGAGGTTCCTCTCTAACCCAACATCTGGGGCCAAATGTTGTTTTGAGAAACTTGCACGAATCAAAGCATACGTCCGCCGGGGTCGGCTTCAGTCATGGCTTCCTCCGCTATGTTATAAAAGCACACATGGCCGCATGCTAGCTACCAGACTTCGGATATCCAGCCATTTGCACGAAGGCGGAGCCAGTCTTTGTCCGCGAAGTCGGACCATCCGGTAGCTAGCGATCTGAGTCTTTGTTCACCAGGACAGTCGGAGAAGAGATCTGCCTCCGTATCTTAGTCCCAGGAGTAGCAAGCAGTGATAAAACAGAAGACCGCTACTCCTCAAGCCTCGGTAACGGACTTGCTGTCGCAGATTGCGCAGCTGATCGTAGCATCTTAGCAAGTACAATAGCAGCCTCCCACAGACTCCGGTGGTGAGCTGTCGGACGGTGCTGGGTCAGTTCAGTCATCTGTTCACGCAGATGCAAATGACCGAATGGCACAGCTGAATCAGTCGGATGGTGAAAGATAGGGACATATTTCATCCCTGGCCTGCTCATCTAAACGCAGAGGAGCTCTCTGGAATCTTCTCCAACCGTTTTAAATGAACGTAGTCCAAGGAACGGTATATTTATTGAAGATGTCGATAAGAAACCATCTTCCTCTTAGCACTAGAGAGGTGAATATGGTGTCGATAACATGGCTGAATGCCTCTGACATCTGCTGAGACTGTTTCGGGAAGGAAAGAACATCCTCTTTCCTCCACACAAAATCTGCTTCAGAGCCGACAGCGGTTTCTCTATATTAGTCACAGCTTGCTGATCAGGTGGAACAAAGTCAGTATAGTATTGATAAATAAAATTCATCGCTACCATATGTTGTTCCAAAAGGGAAGGGTGAAGATGTCATAGTCGCCTTATGTAATATTACAGTGGTCTTTTCTTGCGGCTAGTGTTGTAAGTCTCCATTTAGTGAGCTTTCAAGGCCGCAAGTGACACAGATATGTCTTCAGGTAGACGAAAGGCACATAACTGCATAGCTACCTTGAGTTTACTGTCTCTTTGGGAATTACAGCTGTTTGAATAGTGGCTTGTCATTCCCTACCTTGCGCGACGATGGTTGTCAGTCTCCATTTAGTGAGCTTTCAAGTCACTAGTTACACTAAGATTTCTGTCTTCACGGAGAGGAAGCTACACATAACTGCGTAGCTACCTTGAGTTTACAGTCTCTTTGGGAATTACAGCTGTTTGAATAGTGGCTTGTCATTCCCTACCTTGCGCGGCGATGGTTGTAAGTCTCCGTTTAGTGAGCTTTCAAGTCACTAGTTACACCGAGATTTCTGTCTTCACAGAGAGGAAGACTTCTAGCTACGTTAGCCAGGCTGTGACCGCTGTTTTTTGGGAATAAAACCGATAAGGTACAGTGCTTTTCAGTTTGTTTCCATAGGTGTCACAGACTTGAGTCTTATTGTTTACACCATAGTAGCCTAGCTAGAATCATAAGTGAGATTGTTTCAGTAATTATGCAGTGACATAACTGAATTTATTTTCTCTTGGGACTGCTGTCTCTTTGGGAATTTAGGGCTGTTAAATAGCAGCTCTTCATTCCCTACCTTGCACGACAATAGTTGTAAGTCTCCGTTCAGTGAGCCTTCAAGGTCGCAGCTTACACTGATATATCTGTCTTCACGGAGATGAAGACTTATAAGCTACGGCTGGCATTGTAAGTCTCCTTATTGAGCTTTTAAGGCCGCAGTTATCAGCCTTTTATTGGCTTCACGGGAAGACCTTTAGCTGCTTCAGCTAGGCTGAGTTCATTGTCCTATCGGGCTTTGATACTGTATGTTAGAGGAGATTATTCTCGTTCTACCGGTATGGTTTCATGTTAGTTATATAAGCCGATTAGCTCTATTAATGACGCCTTATTTACCTAGTGTGATTATGTCGATATGGTGTATTTGTTCATCACGTCCCTCTCCGTCCTTAGTGTCATTATGGAATCAGTCAGACATTAGGGAGCCCTGCGGTTCCTATTCTATTTGATGACTAACACAAGCTCCATTCAACGGGTGAGGGGGGTTCGATATGAATTTTTCGTCGAACAGCGCCCCCCCCCCCCCCTTCCCCTGCCAATGTGTTAAGAGGCGATTACAGGGCAGGACATAGTTTTCCTCCTGTAAGTCTCATATGCATTTAGTATATACATGCCTTTCCTGGCTTCTCGATTGGCGGCTGTGTCATGTTCTAATGGCGACCTCATGGGCACATCCACTTTTTAGTTGGTTTGTTTACTGCGGTTGTTCGTTTATAAGTCATATATGAGCATATGATTCTTTATCAATAAAATTACTAGCCTTCGTGTACCTGTATGGTTGACATGTCGGTTATCTGGGCGACATTCTCCAATGTGGCAATTAGTCCACTCTGAAAAGTCTATCTCAGAGCAGTCTGGCCTTTCTTATGACGTATGAGTTTATTACTCACTTAACTGCATATTAACGTCGTATTATTCTTTCAGTTTCCTGGTTACACTTGTATCACTCGGCTATACCTTGGTTACAAGCTGTATTCAGATGAGTACATGTAGGATTTCATTGCTCGCGTGCTTAATATGTGTATTATTAGGCAGATGCATTGTTGACAGACTGTATAAATTCTTGCTCTGCTTTTTTGAGCTGATGAGAATTTGGGGGTTATTTGGATCAGTTAAGGAACTGCCAGTAGGTCGTCTATGCATATGTTCTCATTTTTGGGGATCATTATTCAGAGTAATATATTCTTCTCCAAACACTCATTGCTTGTTACGGACCTAGGAAACTATGAATTATTTTGGGGACTGTCCGTCACAGGTCTGTTAATCATAGCCCATTCCATATTATAATCCAAGTTTCTATGAAGATACAGTACACATTCTCATATATTCGAACGGTTCATTGGAGTGTTATTATTGGAATCAATTCTACACATGAATGGGGCCATCTGCAGGTTGCCGTAGAAATGTGTGTGCTCTTCAGATACTGTTTAATTTGTATTAATTGGACAAGTGTATGGTCGTACACTTTGTATTACCGGTTTTCATCTATCTACATATTCTGACTCCGGTATATGTGAGAAGCGTGCTCTTTTAATTACCGGAATCACCACAATAGCCTTAGCTTCTGAAGTGACATTAATAACAGGGTGCTTATTGGGTGAATATATTTGGATTATTTAGTATCGCTTTGCACTAATTCCAGAGCTCTCTTCTCTTTGTTTTGAAGAATATTCCTTCAAAAAAAGGGGGGATGGGTGATTTTTCTTGTAAAATCTCCTCCGGCTTGATAAGTGTGTAACTATGAGTGAGGTTGTTTTTGTCTGTAGATCATATCTGATCCTAGATACAGCTTGTTTATTGTTTATATATGGCATCTGTTTGTGGGGGTTAGTCTCTCACTCTCAAATACTCCATCCTAATTTATGGGGCTTAGTCTGGACTAGCCTTAAAATTGGGGGCTCATAACACCCAATTAGCATAATCATTCGTGATAAGAATATGGAATTACTTGGATATGGCTCCTTATTTCTGATATTTCTTCTCTATTATTGTATAGAGACATACATGTAATTCCTTTTAAATTTATTTTCCTTTCACCTTGGAATGCAGGCTCAGGAGCCATGTTTGGTCTGCTAATTCTTAAGTCCTAGGCCCTCCGCCTTTTTACGATTCAGCTAGTCTGGGCCATTGGTTGTCGTATAAAAATATGATAAATTTTAAGTAATTTGTATATTTTTTATACTTACCAATGGCCCAGGCGGGTATGGCCCTCCCATGAGTGGGCACTCATACCTCACCGCTGAGTTATTATTAGTGCGCTCATCTGCAAAGAATGATGTTGGCGCCAATTCCGGTCTCTTCCTGACCACTGCGCATGCTCAGAGAGTAAAGGTGTGGAGGGCCAGATAGGACTTTTAATTTTCGGTTTTGTATGCAAATTTGGGGGATTGGGGGTTCAAAATTTGTGTTTTGCCCTTGATAATATCGAGTTTGCACCAGCCAGTCTGGGCCATTGGTAAGTATAAAAAATATACAAATTACTAAAAATTTATCATTTTTTGCAAATTTTTTGCTTGATAGTGCGATAACTTAATCATCAACTGATTCAGTTCATTTTTAGCTTAACTTGACAAAGTCCAGATAAGCTATTGTCATCACACGTACGGAGATCTGTGAGTCTGATCACATTTTTGTTTAGCACTGGCTACACCCTGTGGTTCTTGTCCGATTGTCACAAAATTTCATATGCAGGTTTGAGGTCACATATAGATGAGAATGTCCCCTTTTGGTCATGATCGATCAACCGTGAGGACTGCTCTAGCCCAAAACCTGAAAACCTTTATCACAGTCTCCAGATCGTATTTATGACGGTATTTCATTGTAACTTGGTAGGATGACTCTGTATAATGTCTAGATGAGAACGTCCACTTTTGGTCATGACCTGTCTACCCTGACGGCTGCCCAAGCCCCAAAACCCAAATACTTTAGCACAGTCTACAGGTTGTATTTAATATAGAGAGATTCCATTGTCACTTGGTAGGATGACTCCAGATAATGCTCAGATAAGAACGTCCCCTTTTGGTCATGATCATTCAACCACGATGGCTGCCCGAGCCCAAAACCCGAAAACCTTTAGCACAGTCTTCAGGTAGTATTTATGGAGAGATTTCATTGTAACTTGGTAGGATGACTCCATATAATGTCTAGACGAGAACATCCCCTTTTGGTCGTGATTGGTCAACTGTGATGCCTACAGGGGCCCGAAGAACGAAAACCTTTAGCTCAGTCTACAGGTCATAGTTATGAAGGGATTTCATTGTAACATGGTAGGATGACTCCAGATAATGTCTAGATGAGAACGTCCCCTCTTGGTTGCGATCATTAAGCCGTGATGGCTTTCCGAGCCCAAACCCCGGAAACCTTTAGAACAGACTTACAGGTCGTATTTATGAAGGGATTTCATTGTAACTTGGTAGGGTGACTCAGTGTAATGTCAAGATGAGGACATCCCCCTTTTGGTTGCGATCGGTCAACCATGATGGCTACACAGGCCCAAAGCCCAAAAGCCTTTAGCACAGTCTACAGGCCATATTTATGTAGGGATTTCATTGTAACTTGATAGGATGACTTGTTTTGGAATAATTTCACTGTAATTTGGTAACTTTGGTTGACACACATTAACTGTGGGGGACACATTAACCCGCCCCTCAATTCATTAGTGCAGTCTACACCTCAAATTATTTTTATTGAAAACATAGCATACAGGGAACAGAAATTAATATATTCTCATTTATCACAATTCTTGTCGTATTTCATAATCCTTTCATAAACATTGAACATTATCATTTTGATCAAACACAACACACAGTCAAGTTAGGCTACAGTATCATTGACACTCTCATTGTTATATGGTTTTCTAAGAAGATTATCTCATTCGAGTTCGAAAATGGGCTCAGTCCGATATATGACAGCAAAATTATTGGGCTGACTTGGTCATTATTTGCAAATTTTGTGTTCAGTAACGTGATAACTTGAACAATCGATCCAATTCATTTTCGTTATATGGGCTTCCAGAAACATTTTCTTGATCGAGTTTGAAAATGGGCTTGGCCCATTATTTTAGTTTATATCCACTGTTGCATTTGCCTTGAAAACTCAACCCCACATTGACGATGCGAACCCTTGTGTAATATTTATGTATGGTATTCACATGGTAGATGATTTAACCATACTTCCATATTGACTACAGAGTTTATTCAAGGTTTGCAAATGTGAAGATGAAAGAGCAGCTGAATAATTAATTCACTTATCATTTTAACAATCTCAACTTTGATTGGACAAAAATCGAGATATTTTCAGAAACTTGACAATGACAAGTTACACATAAATATCAATGTCCTATTTAGCACTACATTTACAAAACACTTCCTGGCACGTGAAGCCATATGATGATATTTGTGAAAAATTTCATGGAAGACCGGGCAAGAAATAGATTTGGTACAATTGACATTATCATGACACCATGTTATTTGAATAGCCGCTTTGCTATTGAAAAGTTTTTACTTGGCATCGGTATTCATTGAACTAAAAAGTTATTTAAATTTACACACCATACCATTGACCCAAACGTGCAAGCTCTTCCAATTACATTTAATCAGGCCAAAAGCTTTATTTTTTTAACCTGAAAATCTCTTCGGTGATGCTATTTTGCACTTGTTGGATTACATATTTAACCAACTATATCTTGTTTGACATAGCTCACCGAGCTCTGTCAAACAAGATATAGTTGGTTAAATTTGTAACTGCAGTATAGGAAATTTTCACTGCTGAAAACATTGGTTTTCCACAGAACAGTGTCAGGAGTTAAATAATTCCCACTATTTTCTTGACTGTTTTGTGGATTAACAAGTGAAAAAAATATAGAATATACCCATAGTAGCTTGGTGTACCAAATGTTCACCACACATGGTGAAGTGGTGTTAACTGTGAACCTTTGGCATGCGGTTAACACCACTTCACCACGAGCGGTGAACATTTGGTACACCAAGCTACTTTGGTTATATTTTATTTATACCGTGATTGTGAGATTATTAAGAGTCACTATTATTTTTTCTCAATTTTACTGAGCAGCAGCCGTTCATACGTGCGAACGGTGGGTGGTACTTCCGCTGTCAATTTTACTGAAATGAAAGAGAAAAAGAAACTGGGCCTTTTTCATTTTAATAATATAATAACATACTATTTCGAGTTATGGATGCTTTATAAACATGAGACAATGCCTGTTTGTTAATTTTTGGTGTTTTATGGGGTAAACTCATTTAAAAACAATAAATAATTGCCACTTTCATTTCACTCTTCGCGAGACGACATGCGATAAATTTAGACAAGTTTGCATTCAGGTCGACGTCACCAAAGGTCAGCTTGGATGTAGTTCCACTGTAGGTGTAAATTTTAACTATTGAAATCCCATTGCTGGCGTGTTCACCACGGTTGGTATGTAAAGCTAAAATTTATGTCATAGGCTTTTTATATATAGTAGAAAAGGTAATCATGGTATAAAGTAAAATAAACCTCTTTGCCTCATTAAATTGAGGGAAAATTGCTTGAGAAACAAGAAATTCATTTTGTGAACAAACATACTCAGAAAAGTTACAATTTTGTTATAGGTTGTGAACGATTTAGTGACTATGCTGGTTATTCTGACACATTTACGTGGGCTGGTGATTATGAAGATAAAACTGAGAGGTAATGTCATTCATTTTTTATTCCATTTGTTTGAATATTCTTAATACCATACAGTACAGTCACCATGGATTGGTATGTGTTTACTGTGGTAATAAAAATCATCAGCAAAATTTTTATTAATAAAGCACCATGTTGTACCCAGTGCTTCATTAATAAAATTTTGGATGATTATTCCTATAATTAGTGTTTGCAGCCTAATATTATTGCATCTGTGGAAATATTGCTCACCCCAAAAAAGTGACCATTCCTCGGTGGCTGTGCTGTATTCTATCACAGGAACAAGACTTTGATACAACATTCGGTGCTTAACCCTTTGAACCCTTGTTTCCTGGAGTGGTATCACCTTTGTGTACACTTACAGTGGGATAGGTCAGTCCAATATCAATATACAGGGAGGATAAAATAATAACTACAGTCTGCAGCCATCTGGCTGCAGACTGCAGTTATTATTTTATCTCCAATGACCCTTGTGTAGACCTTTTATAATAAGACAAAAATGGGAAGAAATTATGCCTTGGACCAAAAAATCTGTCTTACGAGTTCAAAGGGTTAATACGTAATGGTGATGATAGATGTATCTTACAATTTTCAACTGTAATAACTTGATTAACTAGCATTTTAAATTCAGATTTCATTTTCAGACTCATAAAATGTTGTTTTGGTTGAAATGTTATATGGCTGAATATTGTCGGATAAACTTATTGAGTGTGCTTGTTCAACATTCAAAAAGACTGTGTAATGTAACAGTACAGTTGCAGGTTGTTTCATCTTGAATGCTTCCAGTAATTCAGATACAAAAGCATAAAAGCAATGTGGTTCCATCATTTAATAATTATACAGTTGAGAAGTGGGATTATTTCTGTTTTTATGCCCCTGAGAGATTCTCTCGGGAACATTATGTTTTCACCATGTCTGTCCAGCATCTGTCATCTGTCATAAGCCGTCCATCCGTTAACTTTTGGTTTCCATCAAATAACTAAAGAACTGCTTATTTGATCGAATCATTATTTTAGTGGTTACTTGTAGATGACCAGATAATGCTTCCTTTTGATTTTGGTCCAGCTTGCCATTTCAATATGGCCATCATGGCAGCCATATTGAATTTGTTTTCCATCCAATAACTAATGAATGCTGACTCGAATCATTTTTAGCTCAACTTTGGCGAAGCCAAATTTGAGCTTATGCCATGGCCCGTCGTCCGTCTGTTCGTCAACAATTGGATACGGCTCGGGCTAGAGGCCATATTTATGAACCGATCTTTACGAAAATTCTTGGGTACCTTTGTTATGACCGTGGGATGAGAACGTGTGTTTTTGGGTGCGGTCCAAAATTCAAGATGGCTGCCAGCCGCCATTTTGTACCGACGATGCAGAAATCTGTTTTTTGTTCAGAACTTCCATATGAAAGCATTGATTTGAATAATTTTTTGTATGAGAGTTTAGTACCATGGGATACATCACATATAATACAGGTTTTTTTCTCGTGCGTAAATTATGCAAATTAGACTAACTTTGATGTTTTTTGGTGTTACTTTCAGTACTGTAAGTGCAAATGCCAATACGGCTTGGGCTAGAGGCCGTATTTATGAACCGATCTTTACGAAACTCCTTGGGTACCTTTGTTATCACCGTGGGACGAGAACAAGTGTATTTTTATACTGTACCAATGACCCAGACTTAGCTGGTGCTAACTCTAACAAAACCAGGGCCAAACACAAATTTTGCCCCCCAATCCCCAAAATTTGCATCCAAAACCAAAAGAAATCATGTCCTATAGGACCTCCATACTTCGCCCCTACTGCGCATGCGCAGTGTCAAGGACGTCCCAAAATTGGCGCCAATTATCATTCTCTGTTTGGCCCTTCATCAGTCAACATCTCACTGATCTTTGTGCTTGTAAATCTCAGTTTAAAGGATGCCAGACACGTAATTTTTGGAGAAATGGTGATTCTAAGGAGGATATAGAAGGAGGAGAGGGAAAAGGAGTGACAAAAAATAATCAGGGCTGTACTTAAAATTTTTTATGAAATTATGTTAAGTTGCCTATTTTCGAGGCATGGGCCTCTTGTTGTCATTCTTGCTAAAATGTTGCACTGCTTATTCAGTGTTTCCTCTCCCCTGGCCTTCTAAGTCCCCCCTTGCAATTCTCCCATGCTTTTGGCATATTTTTGAGAAAGTTCATTTCTAAAATTCTCTTGGGAGAGTTGCTTGGTTACAGAATGTTTTCTGTTATTTTCCCCATAGTTACGTTTTCACCCATGGGTGTATAAACGTTGTGTTCTGCATCTTCCATCTGATGTTCTGCAGATTCTCCCCTGGGAGTCTCTGTCTTGCATCAAATAGAGTGTAATTTTGATGACTGATTTCGGGCCAGTTTTTTCAGTGCCTGGAGTCATGTTTTCTGGTGTTTTACACTGTTTGTTTACTTTGGCAACAGCCTTTTTTGAGGGGGGTTGTTTGCCTTTGGTGTAGTTTATCTCACTATAAGATACATTTCTATTATCCGTAAGTGTCTCATTAATTATTTAATATAAATTTAAAATTTTTGACCACACTTAGCCATCGTATCCATCGGGGCTCAACGTTACTTTTCAGAAACTTGGGCTTCGCTGAAAAAATATTTTTTCAAAATTATTTTGTTTTGCAATTGTTTTTTCATTATTAATGGATCATGTTATTATGTATCTTTGTGTCAGGGGTTTGTGCGAGTAACTAGGACTTGTTGTTGACTTTTCACAATGAAAGGATATTGTTCAAATTGTAATGGGAAGAAATCTTCCTCTGACTTTCATGATCATTGTATTAATTGTAGTCAGTGTTCTCGCACTAATCCCTGTTCTATATGTCAATATTGGGATGACAAACATTGGAAACGTGTGTCACAGTATGTTGTTACTGGAGAAAGGGCTATGCCGGCTCTTTCTCCGCAAGGTCACTCTACTTTCTCAGTTTCTATTTCAGAGGAACAAGAACAGGGTGATGTTTCCATGTTATCTTCTGCAAGTGCGCTTCCGTCGTCACAAATGAATACAGAGCTAGCGGCAAAAGTGCTCATGGAGATTAAACAAATGTCGTCCGCTAGCTCGCCCGGTGTAGCGTCCATTCACCGAATGGTTCGGCAGCCGGGTTCGTCCGATGCTGTCCAGGAGGAAATGTTGGGTGATGCGAGCACTATAAACATTCAATGTGCACACCCACTGATGACGGATAGTAGGCGAGATCGGAGGAAGCCTTTGAGTCCGGTTCCTAGCTCGTCCAGGTCCAGCCGGGCTGTGAGCGAGAGAGGCCCCTCTCTCGTACAACAACATCTGGGACCAGATGTTGTGGTACAAAATGTGTCGCATGCGGAGCATACGTCCGTCGCTCGGGACGCTCCATTGTATAGGCAGTCCACTGAGACTGCTCAGGCTTCTTCTTCTCGTCAGCGCACATGACCGCACCTTGGCTGCGTGACCGCCGATATCTTACCAGCTTCGCCGATCAGGGATTCTTCGGCGACCAGGTCACACCATCCGGCAGCCAGGGACACGAGACCGATGGACTCCGGACGTTCGCATAGAAAAAGTATGCGGGAGCCATCTGATGCGGAGCTGCCCTCGGCAAAGCAGCAAAAGACTGCGCCTCCGCAGGTCTCGACGCCGGACATACTTGTGCAGATAGCACAACTTATCGCAGCATCCCAGCAGCCGACAGAAACGGTGTCGGATCGGGAATTATCCGACGGCGCTGGGTCGGTACGCTCCGCCGAAGCATCGGGGGCGGACGACCGGGAGCATCATGAGGTCCGACCGGATGGTGAAAGGGATACGGATGATTTGGAGCTATCCCTTTTGGAACAACATAAAGCTGCCGTGGACTTCATCCAGCACTTTCTCCCTCAAATTGTTCCGTCGGGCCAGACTGCTGCGGTTCCGGACAAGAGGATTATAGCGTCATTGGACTCTGAATTTTTTGAGCGGTTCAGGGACATCGCTCCCGAGTTTCCGTCGCAGTCCAATAATGTTGCAAGAACATTTGAATTATTGAACAACGCTATATTTAAACTTGCTTCCAGAACGGGGAAAGCAGGTTTCTTGTTCGCCAATACTCTCAACCTGCCTTTCATTAATGCAAGGAATAAATTCGACACGGCAGGACAGGGTATTCCGAGAGTTCCTCTGCGTATGGACGACGAGGTGGAAGACTTAGAGCTATCATTACCGTCGTCGGCTTCTATTCCAACCGCGGTGTTGGAAACAGCTATTTCGTCTAACAGAGCCAATTTAGTTGCCTTATCTTACGCAGATCACCTTACTAAGGCGTTATCACTGTGCCTTCAAGGGAAAGAATTTCAGGATATACAATCCTCTTTAAGACTTCTTTCAAGGGCAGTAGCTTATTCCACGTGTAACTCCACCCTTTCAGTGGCAAACCTGGAGTTGGTTAGACGTGACGCAGCCCTAGCTACATCCACACTCGTGGATACTAAGGTGAAGAACTCTCTCAGAGTCGCTTCGGTCTCCGGAGAACTTCTCTTTGACGGCAAGCTTTCTGCTATTTATGATAAAATTACAAAGAAAGCTTCGGATTCTCTGTTGTTCAAATCTGCTTCTAAGAAGTCGGATACGGCAGACAAGAATAAGACAGGCACTTCTGGGTCTAATGCACCCAAGAGAGGTTCCTATAGAGGTTCCGGTGCGTCCTCTTGGTCTTATTCGAGAGACCGTCAGGGTAGCGACTCTCGTTCGGGACGTCCTTCGGGCCGGGACAACCGGTCGGACGCCCCGAGGTCGACGGGACGAGGTGCGGGTCGTGGAGGACATGGTTTCTCCTACCGCAGGCCTCGCAGGTCCAGGAGGTGATGGCTTAAACCTCTATCGCGTACCGGTTGGCGGAAGGTTGTCGAGCTTTTCACAAGAATGGGCATCGATTACGGACGACACTTGGGTGAGAGGAGTGACTTCGGAAGGTCTAAAGATATCCTTCAAACGAAAGCCTCCATTAACTCGAAGTCCAAAGTGGACTCAACTTCCATCAAATCCGCAGAAAAGAGACGCTCTATTATCAGAGGTGCAGTCTCTTTTAATGAAGAATGCGGTAGAGGTCGTAGAAAACCAGGAGACTCCGGGATTCTACAGCCATCTGTTTCTGGTTCCGAAACCAGACGGCTCGTTCCGTCCAGTCATAGATTTGAGCTGGATAAACAAGCTGATCGTCGCTCCGAAGTTTTATATGGAGACGATTCGGTCGGTCAGAGCGAGTATTCGGGTGAACGATTATGCAACAAGCATAGATCTCAAAGATGCGTACTTTCACGTCATGGTACATCCGACATTCAGAAAGTATCTACGCTTCGCAGTCCTAGGAGTGGTGTATCAATTCCGGGCGATGTGCTTCGGACTGAATCTAGCACCCTGGGCTTTCACTCGGGTAATGAACTCGGTAATGATCTATTTCCGAGCTCATTCGTCTGCGGTAACATCGGCCTACCTGGACGACATTCTTCAGAGGTACGGCAACGAGTTAACGCTTCAGAACGATGTTCAGAATCTACTTCTATTGCTCCGACGTCTCGGTTTTATAGTAAACGAGAAGTCGGATCTGGTGCCGTCCAAGTCATTCACACATCTGGGAATGAGCTTCGAGACGCACAACAATCTCGTTCGTCTGCTGTTAACCAGAGCGAAATTAGTCAGTTGTTACGCACGCTATTGTCTGCACGCAGACAAAGTCACAGCGAGAGAATTTATGAGACTGATAGGTCTGTGCGGAGCCGCTGCGGATCTCATTCCGATGGGGCGGTTATGCACGCGTCCTCTCCAAATTTTCTTGACTCAGAATTGGAGTGTGAAAATTCATTCGCTCGACGTAGACGTTCTCTTGTCAGATCAAGTGAAACAAGAGATTCAGACTTGGGCAAACATTCAGTGGTTAACTCAAGGAGTTCCGCTGCAGTTGCCGGATCCGAGTTTTACCATTATGACGGATGCCAGTCAAACAGGTTGGGGTGCATCATTGATCCCAACGGATTCGAGATGCCAGGGTCTTTGGGATCCGCAATTCCTGGGCAAGCACATAAACATCAAGGAAATGATGTCAATTTGGCTTGCGTTACGTCATTGGATGGACATTATTCACAATGCTCATGTCCAAATCCTATCCGACAATACGACAGTAGTGGCGTATATACAGAATCAGGGAGGCACTCATTCAGTTCCGTTGTTCAATCTAACGGAAAGAATCCTTCTGTTTGCGCTAGAACATCAGGTTCTTCTTTCGGTCCGTCACGTACCTGGTCGTCTGAATGTGCTAGCAGACTCCCTTTCACGAAAGGGTCGCTTGTTGCCGTCGGAGTGGACTCTCAACAAACAAGTATTCAATCAGATTTGCTACCAATGGGAACGGCCAATGATAGACTTATTTGCGACACATCTCAACAATCAGTTGCAGACGTATGTGTCTCCGTGTCCGGATCCAAGAGCATTTGCAGTAGACGCTCTGTCGATCCCTTGGGACGGAATGATAGGATATGCGTATCCTCCAGCGCCGTTAATTCAGCAAGTATTGCTAAAGATAAAACAATCGCAATGCAAGATTCTGTTGGTAGCATCTCTGTCGCCACAGAGACCGTGGATAAATCTACTCAGGTGTCTGTTGTGGGACCGACCGCGAAAGCTTCCTCCACGGGAGGATCTTCTTCCGCAGGGGAAATCGCATCAACTCCATCACAACCCGCAAGGTCTCAACCTTCACGTTTTTCCGTTGTGCGGTCCTTCTTGCATGGCAAGCACTTTACAGGACGAGCAGTGGACGCGATTTCTAACTGTAGGAGGACCTCCTCTTCGCTAAACTATGCGGCTAAGTGGAAGGTTTTTCGTCGTTGGTGTAGGGATCATTCTGTAGATATTTTCGATCCCTCTATACCAGACATTGCAAACTTTCTAGTATACTTGTTTGACGAAATCAAACTACAGCCTGTTACTATTAAGGGTTATAGGTCTATGTTATCTGATACCTATGCACATCATGATAGTTTACAAATTGGATCTAATGTCTCTTTATCTAAGTTGGTTAGAAACTTCTCGATAAATAGACCCAGAACTCTTAGATTAATTCCTAAATGGAATTTAGCTTGGGTTCTTCTTAAATTGAAGGAAAAGCCATTTGAACCTCTTGGGACAGTAGATTTCAAATTCTTATCTTATAAGACAGCTTTTCTCTTAGCTTTCTCTTCTGCTAGAAGAGTCAGTGAGCTTCATGCACTGTCGGTGGATGATTCTCACTATCGTAGTGTCGGGAACACTATCACCTTCACTACTAATGTGGGTTTTTTAGCTAAGAATCAGGCTCCTAATAAATATCCGGAACCTATTGTTATTAAGGCTCTTCCGTCTTCAGACGGGCGTAGGCCTTTACTCTGTCCTGTTAGAGCGTTACGTATCTATAAACAGAGATCTCAGTTTATCAGAAAGGGATGGAAACGTTTCTTTCTGTCTTTGATGCCTAATAGAAGGGACATTTCAGTCCATTCTATTGCTAGATGGATTCAATTAACTATCCGTACTGCTTATGAGAGTTTATCTTCTTCTCAGCAGTCTGTGCTTAAGATTTTCGCTCATGAAGTAAGAGCTCTTGCTACTTCTTGGGCTTATGCTAATAGTATTGCTATTACAGACTTAATGAAGGCTGCTTATTGGTCTCAGCCATCCACATTCACAAATTTTTATCTCAGAAATATTGAGTCCATTTCTGGAGACCTGCATTGTTTAGGTCCGTTATCTGTTGCTCAGAATGTCGTCCACTAAACAGTTGCAACTATAGTTATGCAGGCTTTCTGTTCCGGCAGTGACTCCGTCCGGCTGCCCTCTTCGCTCTGGGCTATTTGACCCAGGGCAAGGGGGAGGGGGGAGGGGGGGGGGGGGGGGGGGCGGGTGTTCCCTTAGGTCACCTGCTTTATAGTGAAAAGCAAGGGAATGCCTCCTCCAAAGTCAGTATTTCTGAGTCGCTTCCGGGATGGTTTTAAAGTGTAATATTAATGTTAAAATTCATTCATGTCATATTTTTAAAGTGTAGCTCGGTGTGAAGCATTTGTATATGTCAAGTGTCAAACGGGCTTTAATATACAATACTCGGACACTTTTAAAAGATTATAAAGAGTCTCAATTCTCTGGACTACTTTATTTATTGGCTTACTTTAAAAATAATTAGTATAAGGGTTATACTGGATGTTAATAGAGAACATGAATGTTATTGTGCTCAATTATAAAGGGTATTGTATCTTTCTAATTTAATATTAAATAAGAAAGATACATGTAAAGCCTAATACTCCTTTTCTCCTTAAGGGGTTACCTCTTTATTGTATAGTTGAGCTTATTGGATTTTCCTCTATGTCCTAGGCCCTCCAGCCTTTTTACTATTCATCTAAGTCTGGGTCATTGGTATAGTATAAAAATGTTAACAAATTTATAGTAATTTATATATTTTTTATACTTACCAATGACCCAGACGGGGATGGCCCTCCCAGGAGTTGGGAACTCTTGCCTCCCCGCTGAGTACATAGCGCTGACCAGGCACTGCCAGTAAGAATGATAATTGGCGCCAGTTTCGGGACGTCCTTGACACTGCGCGTGCGCAGTAGGGGCGAAGTATGGAGGTCCTATAGGACATGATTTCTTTTGGTTTTGGATGCAAATTTTGGGGATTGGGGGGCAAAATTTGTGTTTGGCCCTGGTTTTGTTAGAGTTAGCACCAGCTAAGTCTGGGTCATTGGTAAGTATAAAAAATATATAAATTACTATAAATTTTTTAACTTTTGGATCCGTTCCGAAATTCAAGATGGCCGATGGCAGCCATTTTGTACAAAATTTGGTGCAGTCAGATTTTTGCACAGAACTTCCATATGAAAGTGCTGATTTGAATAATTTTTTGTGTGAATGTTTAGTACCATGGGATACATCACATATAATACGGTGTTTTTTCTCGTTCAGAAATTATGCAAATTAGATGAACTTTGATTTTTTCAGTGCTACTTGCACACAGTAAGTACACATATCAATACGGCTCGGGCTAGAGTCTGTATTTATGAACCGATCTTTACGAAACGTCTTGGGTACCTTTGTTATCACCTTGGGACGAGAACGAGTGTTTCTGGGTGCGGTCCAAAATTCAAGATGGCTGCCAGTGGCCATTTTGTACTGAAATTAGGTCTAATCAGTTTTTTGTACACAACTTCTCTACGGCTCAGGCTAGAGGCCGTATTTATGAACCGATCTTTACGAAACTTCTTGGATACCTTTGTTATCACCGTGGGATGAGAACGAGTGTTTTTGGGTATGGTCTGAAATTTAAGATGACCACCAGCAGCCATTTTGTACCAAAATTAGTGCAATCAGTCTTTTGTACAGAACTTCTGTATGAAAGTTCTGATTTGAATAAATTTTTGTATGAATGTTTAGTAACATGGAATACATCACAAAAATACGGGTTTTTTTCTCGTGCAGAAATTATGCAAATTAGATGAACTTTGATTTATTCAGTGCTACTTATACACTGTAAGTGCACATGTCAATACGGCTCGGGCTAGAGGCTGTATTTATGAACCAATCTTCACAAAACTTCTTGGGTACCTTTGTTATCACCTTGGGACGAGAATGAGTGTTTCTGGGTGCGGTCCAAAATTCAAGATGGCTGCCAGTGGCCATTTTGTACCGAAATTAGGTCCAATCAGTTTTTTGTTACAACTTCTATACAGCTCATATTTGTGAACTGATCTTCACGAAACTTCTTGGGTACCTTGTTTTCACCTTGGGACAGGAATGAGTGTGTTTTGGGGTGCCTTTGTTATCACTGTGCTATGAGAACAAATATTTTGGGGTTCAGTCTGACCCACTCTGGGACTCAAAGATTTTTTTCTAGTTTAGCATCTGACTCACCCACCTTTACAATACTTTACCTATGCATTTGTTACAGGCAACGGTCAGTATTTATGTACAGACCGTTACAATACTTTATATGTACCTTTGTTATCAGGTCATTACCTAGATGTTTGTCATTGCTGTGTCACATACTATACATGTCTTTGTCTTGACAAGTTGAGCTACAGTGTCATTGATACTTTCATTATTTTTTGATTATGCATTGTTGGTGTCTAGAGGAAGCTTTCTTTCGATTTTGGAACAGTCAGCTGAACCAGGGGCCATCTTGAATTTGATTTCCACCCAATAACTAATGAATGCTGACTTGAATCATTTTTATTTTTTAATTATGCATTGTTGATGTCTAGAGGAAGCTTCCTTTAGATTTTGGACCAGTCAGCTAAACAAAGATGGCCGCTAGTGGTCAATTCATTATGGCTTCCATGGCGGTCATCTTGAATTTGGTTTCCATCCAATAACTAATGAATACTGACTCGAATCAATTTCAATTTGGGTTATGCATTGTGGGTGTGTAGAGGAAGCTTCGTGTTGATTTGGATCAGCTAGCCAATTCAATATGGCCACCATGGTAACCATATTGAAGTTGGTTTCTGCCCAATAACTAATGAATGCTGACTCAAGTCAATTTTTTTTTTATGCATTATTGGTGTCTAGAGGAAGCTTCCTTTGATTTGGTTATGCCCCCGAGAGACTTACCTACCCTTTTATGATGTCGGGGGAATATGCCGTTCTTCGCATTGCTCTTGCTGTATATAGAAACATATAAAGGCCCTCCCATAGACTTTGTGAAAGCTTGTAATGTTCTATAAATAGTGACATAAACAAATCGTAACCAACAATGCAATTGTGATTTGTAGTTGCATGGTACAGATTTTGTATCAGGGACCCCTGATAAGGATGTGTTCAAGTAATTACAGCCCACTTAATTGTATATTTTTAATTGAATAACCTGGGAGTGCAGTTGCTCAGTGAAATTGGACTTCAAATCAAAAGGTTTATGGTTTGATCCCTGCCAGGGGTAACTGCATTCTGTCCTTGGGCAAGGCACTTCATCCCGATTGCCCACGTGGGGGCATGGTGGTGCTGTGTACTAAGGCATACTGCATGTTGATGGTGCACTTGTCTTCAACCAATGCTAACCCTGCTTGTGTGGATTTAGTATGTTGGGAGTCTGACAGTTGCTCGGTGGTTCTCTCCAAGTACTCCGGCTTCCTCCACCCATGAAACTGTCTGACACGAGATGACCCTGGCTGTTGAAAGTGTCATTAAACTCCAATAAATAAATAAATTGTATAACCTTGTTAATTGTGTATAATTTATAAACACCAATCACCATATACCATAGCTTCAGTACAAATTTGTCCTGTTAATTGCATATAGATTATAGAGTAAACGACTATGAATAGAATAAATATTATTGTAATCTGGCAAAGAATATCTCCAGCATCAACTGAATACCTCAATTTATAGGCATTTTTGGCCTCAATACATCCAGTATTGGCATTTAATCAACTATATCCTGTTTGACAGAGCTGAATGAGCTCTGTCAAACAAGATATAATAGAATAAATGCTCTGTTTATAGATAAATTAGTACAGATGTTATCATCCTCTTCTTTTCTATGAGAATTTCCATATACTATAGTGGAACTCTGTTAATTGAATATTCATTTTGCCAATGAAAAATTATTCAATTAAGCAGGTAATTTCATGACATAGTACAGGATGTTTTTTTTTAATATTAACAGGAGTTCTCAAAATTATTTATTTATTGGTGTTTAAGGTCAGATACTTATGCCCAAGGACTAATCATGACCGTAGCAGTTTTTCATGTGGAGGAAGATGGAGTACTCAGAGAGAACCACCGAGCAACGACAAGCAGCTGCCAGCCCCCAACATCGGAACTCCGCACTGCAGCACAGGCAGGGTTAGATTGGTTGAAGACATGTGCACCATTGACGTGCAGTACGCCTTAGTGCACAGCATCATTGTGCCCTCATGTGGACAATTGGGGTTAGGTGCCTTGCCCAAGGACACAACACGGGATTCCGGGTTTATTCAAAAACATAATGCAATTAACAGGTATAATTTGCTCTGAAGGTATGGAAAAATGGTTGTGTGTTTCAAAGTTTTTTTGAATTAACAAGGTAATTCAATTAAGAGATATCCAATTGAGAGGGCTCCACTGTATCAACCCGTTTAATCCTGATGCTCTGAAAGATACCGAAATTGACTTATCAACCTTAGCAAAAGGGATGAATCCATTCTGAATTTGTGTTGAGTTTCAGTAATAATCTATATACTTTCTATACCAGTTTCATGCCTGTTGTGTTGTCCACTTTTCTGCCATTATTAACTTCACTCAAAAATGCAAACATACCATGTTGAAAGAGTTAGTTCCTCATGGACTTTGTTTCAGTGATATGTTCATTTTGTTGTCTTCAACAATTTTAATGATAGAGGCTGCTGGCTTCTTCACTTATTATGCCCCTGACATGAAAATTTGAAGGGGTATCTAGTGGAGACCTCCTGTTACCTGCATATTTTTCATCAGAGTTACTGTCCTTGCAATTTAAAGACATGTGCCAAATGATTTCCCATAATAGGGCACCAATTTTACGAATCGGCTTCTTAACTAAGTCGACTGTCGTGGAGCATCCATCATTTTTACTGATTTTCTTGTTCCCATAGTATAACTAGGAATTAAACCATTTCAGTCTTGATTGACAGAGCTCCTTGAGCTCTGTCAAACAAGACTGAATTTATAAAATTCCTAATTGCATTATGGGAAAAGTTGCTGCCTGAAATTTCCTTATTTTAACATCAAAGTGAAGTGGGTTAACAATTTCACTACCAGTTTATCTAACCTGACTACAGAATAACACAACCCAAATTTCTTGAATAATTAAACAAATTTTTCTTTTTGCCACAAAAAGATTACTTATGACCCACACTGGCACACACTCATTAACCCCAAGCACACTGGTAGTGCAACAGAATTTTCTCCAATCACTCTGTTTTTCTCCTGTTTAACTGTGAATTCAACCAATTATATCTTGTTTGACAGAGCTCATTGAGCTCTGTCAAACAAGATAAGTGTGATTAAATATCAAACTGCATTATGGGAAATATTTGCTGCTAAAAGCTTTGCGATTTTGACTTCACAGTGTAGAGGGTTAAGCGTCAGATTTTTCCAGTGAGGAGTTGTAAACTATGGTTTGGAGGTTAAACTTAGTTTATGACTTCTCACTAGAATGAGTTCACATAGTCCATTGAAAATGGATCCCCCTCCCCTAATACTCTACTTCCTCCCCTATCATTCCACCCCACCCCCACCTTCACCACCATGTGATACTCTGGACTGAGCTGAGTAGACGTGGAGTTGGATGGTGATTTGAGTAATGGTCTAGGAACACTGAGAGGACAAACACACAAACTTATCGCAAATGCTATGATAAACTGAGCATTTATGAGCATTTATTCTATTATCTTATTTGATAGAGCTCAGGATTTATGCTCCTGTGCATGTTGAGAAGGCAAAAAATGGTAGCATTTTTCTTGTTTACCAGAACAAACCATATTGTTCACTTGGGTGTCCGCAGATGAGAATAATTTAAATTTAAAAGCCTTTCAGTTTTCATTTAACAGCTAATTTGTATTTAACCGATAGTAAATTGTTTTGTGTTGAAAATTATGCAGTTAACAGAAAAATGTTAATGAGTATTCAGTGAAGTGGAGAAACACTGATTTTGTATTTTTTTGCATGATGTAGGGATGCCTGGGGAAGATTATTTTCTAAAGTAGTTGCAATTGACGCTTTGATAATCCGTGACCATAAATTACAGTTTGAGATGAGACAAGTTAGACGAGAGCTGAATAAGGTATGTGAACTCATAAATGTATTACAACTATATGTAGGGTCTTAAAAAATAAATACCTAATTTGTCATCAACACCCACCTCTATATTTATGTAACTCTTGTCATAATGTTACCTTCTTTACTTACTAACTCAATCCATTTTCCCGCATCCTCTCCAATCCTGTCCCCAATGCATGCTCCCTCTTCACCAACCTCTTGCCGGCCACACACTCCTTCTTCATCTCACTCGATCTTCCTTCTGTCTCTACTCCCGCTTCACGACAACCTGGACATGAACCTCATTCCAACCTTACACTTTTACCCACCCTTACACGAAACATGTCTCTTCCAACCTTACACTTCCCTTACACGAAACATGTCTCTTCCAACCTTACACTTTTACCCCCCTTGCACAAAACATGTCTCTTGTTTCACATTGCCCCACATTAAAAAAAAATTAAATAAACCTCCACCAAAAATAATCAACACAATTACATTTTTACATAGGGTGGTGGAACATTCCACCAACTCAGATCAATAAAAAAAAAAAATAATAATCCTAAACATATATACAGGAACATCGGATCCCTAGGTCAATTTCTTGGCAGTCATAAACAATTTACCCTATCAATATTATTTTAGGTCACAAAATCTTTAAACCTATTTGGACACTTTGTATTGCGTCCATACCAAGTACTTTGAGTTGGACAAGCCTCCAGAAATGTTATTCCTTCCCAGGAGCCTATCAAACCAGAGCCCTACCTTCAATTCTATCACCTGAAATGATCTCTCGATCCTGGATAGCATAATCTACATTTTCATTATTCAATAAGACACCAGTTTCTCCACCATCAACAACTCCTAAGTTATCACCATTCATAAAAACACCAGGATCCCTACTATTGACTTCAAAATAATCATCAACACCTTCAACATTCAACATATTAGATTCACCACTACCAATAACTTCTGAATTTTCCACTCTATCACGGGACAGGGTCATTTCAGTCAATGGTATTTCAGTAGTGGATAATAGCCCACCACCAGATTCCAAAACCTTTTCCCCATGAGGTTGAAGTGTAGTATTATCATGGGGGTAATCATCTTTTGATCATCTTTTTCAATTTGTGACAAACTACATTTTTTTAAACGATCAAAATGAACAACCAATCGTTTACGTCCTAATTCTTGTTTAATTCGGTGAAAAAACATCTGATAATTTCTTTACAATTTTGTAGGGACCAGTCCAAAATCTTGTTAATTTAGTCTTACAGGTTTTCTTTACAAAAGGTGAATACAACATCACTTTATCACCTAGTTGTAACTGTGATCCAAATACTGACTTATCATAGTACTTTTTTGTCTTCTCTGAGCATTCAGAGTATTCTCTCTTACTGATTTGTAAGCATTTGCAAGAGATTTTTGTAGTAAGACTGAATAATCTTTAACTCCTGAAAATCATTCAGAACTACCCCTCCATACATAACATGAATAGGTAAACTAATATCATGGCCATGCATTAAAAAATATGGTGTAAAATTTGTTGTAATATTTACACTTGATATATAAGCCATCAATACCAATGGCCAAGATTTATCCCAATTTTTAGCTCAACTTTGGCAAAGCCAAATTTGAGCTTTTGTCATGGCCCATCGTCTGTCTGTCCGTATGTCAACAATTGGATACAGCTCGGGCTAGAGGCCGTATTTAAGAACCGATCTTTACGAAACTTCTTGGGTACCTTTGTTATGACTGTGGGACAAGAACGAGTGTTTTGGGGTGCCGTCCAAAATTCAAGATGGCTGCCAGCCACTATTTTGTACCAACGATGCAGAAATCTGTTTTTTGTACAGAACAGAACTTCCATATGAAAGCTCTGATTTGAATAATTTTTTGTATGAATGTTTAGTACCATGGGATACATCACATATAATACGGGTTTTTTTTCTTGTGCGTAAATTATGCAAATTAGACTAACTTTGCTGTTTTTAGCTCATCTTGACAAAGTCAAGCTGAGCTAATCTCATCACTCTCCGTCCGTCAACACCATTGATGTTTTTAGCTCATCTTGACAAAGTCAAGCTGAGCTAATCTCATCGCTCTCTGTCCGTCGTCCGTCAACACCATGTTTTGGCCTTCTTCTCCAAAGCCACTGGACCAATTCAAGTGAAAGTTTGTGTGAGTGATGGTCACAAAGAGCCATTTCATTTTTGTTCAACTCAGCATGCCCAGCCCCATAGGGAGGGAGTGGGGGAAAATGCTCTAAAATATTTTGAAAATCTTCTTCTCAAGAACCAGTGTGTACAATGACTTGATATTTGCTATGGAGCTTTCATATGAGGTGTAGAATCAAGTTTGTTCAAACGAAGTTCGTGAAGTAATATTTGGCTTTGTAATAGGAGGGGTAAGATTTTTGGCCCCGCCCAAAATTTCTATTTTCTGAACCGATGGTCCGGTATGAACAAAATTTGGTTTGTTGTAGTATTGGGTCATAAGTACTTGACCCATGCAAAAAAAATAATTCCCGCATCCCCATGGGAACCCTGGGAGCTAAAAATAGAAATATTTTCAAATGCCCATATTTCCCAAACCCCACGGAACAGAGAGCTTTTATTTGGTATGAAGTATCCTTATGACCAGTAGAATTGAATGGTAAAAAAAAATTGCCATCGGTTGTGTTAGGGTGTTCTGTAATGGGCATCGAAAAAATGCTGAGTCAGCATATTTGCAAAAATTTTTTAAAATCTTTTCTCCAGAACCAACCAACAGAATCTTTTGATATTTGGTATACAGCATTCATAGGGGGGTCAGATAAAAGTTTGTTGAAATAAAGCTCATTGGTTCATATTTGGGCTCTCTACAGGAGCCCGAAGTTTTAACATATGGTAATATGGGGAATATTCTTTAAAAATCTTCATCTTCAGAACCACCAGTCAGAATCTTTTAATATTTGGTATACATCATTGTTATGAGGGTCAGATTCTAGATTGTTCAAACCAAGTTCCTAGGTTATATTTGGGCTTCCTACGGAAGCCCAAATTTTATCTTTGTTCAATATGGAGGGTAATTTTAAAAAATCTTCTTCTTCAGATCTATCAGTCAGAATGCTTTGATATTTGGTATGCAACATCTCTATGGGGGTCAGATTCAATTTTGTTCAAATCAGATCCCTAGGTATATATTTGGGCTCACTATGGTAGCCCAAATTTTTACTTAGTGCAGTGTGAGGAAATTTCTTTAAAAATCTTCTGCTTCAGATCCACCAGTCGGAATGCTTTTATATTTGGTATACAACATCTCTAGGGGGGTCAGATTCCAGGTTGTTCAATTCGAGTGCCTTGGTCAATATTTGGGCTCCAAATGGGAACATGAAATTTAACTTAGTACAATATGAGGGAATTTCTTCAAAAATCTTCTTCTTAGATTCACTTGTCAGAATGCTTTCACATTTGGTATACAACATCTCTAGGGGGGGGGGGGGGGGGGGGGGGTCAGATTCAAGTTTGTTCAAATCGGATCCATAGGTTAATATTTGGGCTTGCTATGGTAGCCCAAATTTGAACTTAGTGCAATTCGAAGAAATTTCTTTACAATTTCTCTTCTTCAGATCCAACAGTCAGAATGCTTTCATATTCGGTACACAACATCTCTAGGGAAGTCAAATTTAACTGTGTTCAAATCAAGAGCCTGGGTTAATATTTGGGCTCTCAATGGGAGCCGGAATTGGCCATTTTGCTGAAGAATTAAAAATTTTGTATTCAGTACCCTCTAGAGGTACTAAGATTAATCCACATAGGTTGTATCAAGGGGCTTCATAGGGGAGCTCTACATTTTACTTATGATCAACTGAAGAAAAGGCATGATGCCCAGATTATTTTTGTCACTCCTGAGGGACTCAAGGATTGACAGTGTAGCCTATGGAGATGGCTTGCTTAATGTAGACTCATTCTTGGACTCTATTTAAATTGTGTTCTGTACAAGATGAGCGCTTCAGGCCCCGTGGGGCCTCTTGTTTGGTGTTACTTTCAGCACTATAAGTGCAAATGCCAATACGGCTCGGGCTAGAGGCCGTATTTATGAACCAATCTTTACGAAACTAATTGGGTACCTTTGGTATCACCATGGGACGAGAACGAGTGTTTTGGGGTCTGGTCCAAAGTTCAAGATGGCCGATGGCAGCCATTTTGTACAAAATTAGGTGCAATCAGATTTTTGCGCAGAACTTCCATATGAAAGCACTGATTTGAATAAATTTTTGTGTGAATGTTTAGTACCATGGGATACATCACATATAGTACGTGTTTTTTTCTCGTGCAGAAATTATGCAAATTTGATGAACTTTGATTTTTTCAGTGCTACTTACACACAGTAAGTACACATATCAATACAGCTCGGGCTAGAGGCTGTATTTATGAACCGATCTTCACGAAACATCTTGGGTACCTTTGTTATCACCTTGAGACGAGAACGAGTGTTTCTGGGTGCAGTCTAAAATTCAAGATGGCTGCCAGTGGCCATTTTGTACCAAAGTTAGGTCTGATCAGTTTTTTGTACACAACTTCTATACGGCTCAGGCTAGAGGCCGTATTTATGAACCGATCTTTACGAAATTTCTTGGGTACCTTTGTTATCACTGTGGGAAGAGAACGAGTGTTTTTGGGTGTGGTCCGAAATTCAAGATGGCCACCAGCAGCCATTTTGTACCAAAATTAGTGCAATCAGTCTTGTACAGAACTTCTGTATGAAAGTTCTGATTTGAATAAATTTTTGTTTGAATGTTTAGTAACATGGAATACATCACATATAGTACAGGTTTTTTTCTCATGCAGAAATTATGCAAATTAGATGAACTTTGATTTATTCAGTGCTACTTATACACTGTAAGTGCACATGTCAATACGGCTCGGGCTAGAGGCTGTATTTATGAACCGATCTTCACAAAACTTCTTGGGTACCTTTGTTATCACCTTGGGATGAGAACGAGTGTTTCTGGATGCGGTCCAAAATTCAAGATGGCTGCCAATGGCCATTTTGTACCGAAATAATTCCAGTAAGTTTTTTGTCACAACTTCTATACAGCTCGTATTTATGAACTGATCTTCACAAAACTTCTTGGGTCCATTTGTTTTCACCTTGTGACAGGAACGAGTGTTTTGGGGTGTCTTTGTTATCACTCTGCTATGAGAACAAATATTGTGGGGTTCAGTCAGACCCACTCTGGGGCTCAAAGATTTCTTTTCTAGTTTAGCATCTGACTGTCACCCACCTTTACAAAACTTTACCTGCACATTTGTTTCAGGCTACGGTCAGCATTTATGTACAGATCGTTGCAATACTTTACATGTACCTTTGTTATCAGGTCATTACCTAGATGTTTGTCATTGCTATGTCACATACTATACATGTACATGTCTTAAACATGTTGAGCTACAGTGGCATTGACACTTTCATTTTCAATTTCTACCTGCCAGTAAACAATGACACAATCCATAGTACTAAAAAATACAGATACCGACAAAGCATCCAAGCAATCAACTCGAGGGAGAGGATGTGCATCCTTATGTGTTACTGAATTCAAACACCTATAATCCACATAGACTCAAAAAGTTGAGTCTTTTTTTTAACCAACACAATGGTCGAACACCAAGTAGAGTTGCACGGTATTGGGATAAAAATATACCACGGTATCAAAGAAAATATACTGTGGTATACTGAATAATTGAATAATTTATACTGAATAATTTGATTCAATCATCGGAGTGGCAGAGAAATGGTGTTCTATTGTGGTTATTAGTGTTCAAATAATTCGATAATTTATGTTCTTATTTTTCACAAATAAACAGTTGAGACTTACATTTTTATTATCAATAAAACACAAAATAACTTTTGTGGAACAAAATTTGAGTTTTATTGTATGTGTAACATCCAAAACCAACAAAGAACAGCACAGTTTAATGAAATGTCAACAACGTTCCACAACTTTCATTCATTACCTCACATCATGAATATTAATTAGTTGGGGTCAGAAAGACATCTTATCTCTCACAAACTCAGTAAATTAGTTTTGAATAATCATTTGTTTACTTTTTGTTGATGTAAATTCTGGAGCATTTTCGTTTCTTTCCTCTGTTTTGGTTGTTGTTGATGGTCAATTGAAACGCATACAGAACAACGCATAACTTTTGAATGTGAGTAAATTAATGGAAAATGAAAATGAGAACTGCAATGATTTTTGGCTCTACACTACCGGACTGCCAGTCATATTCCCCAAGATTCAACTTTGATTTGTTATTTTTACTTTCTGGTCAAGTTTCTCATGTGCCATAGCCATGTTAGTAAGCCATGTGTATCTTAGGAGTGATGATGTAATACCATAATAGCATAATTACCATTTGTTGTGTTTGATCACCTTGGTATTATGCTATATCAGGATAATACCAAATTTTTTAGTATACCGAATATTTTATTTACTCATGGTACGGTAAGGTATGATTTTCAATACTGAAAATATTCGGTATATTGAAATACTGTGCAACTCTTAACACCAAGGCCTGTCACTCTTTTCTATGATGTCACTTTTCCACATATCAACTTGGCGATCAAGTTTCTCCTGCAGATGAATAGGGATACGTCTTGAAGCCTGTTTGATTTGTGGAGAATCTTTGGTTACAATTTTATGACTAATAATTCCTGTTCTACCAAGATCCCGCACTTGATTTTAAAAATATACTCTGATAACATTTCAGCAGTTGTTGTGCTTGTAACTTTTATTCTTTTGTTACAGTTTCATCAGACAAATCCCACTCAAGATTCTGTCCAATTGGTTTATCAATACTTGTTGTCACAGAATTTATATTTATGAACTCAAATACTCCTACTCTTGCTAATTTTACTCCCTGATCTACCACATCATTAACCCTTTGATACTTTTGTACGTGTTATTACGTACGAAATCTTTTGTTTAATTTAACCCTTGGTTACTTTTGTACGTGTTATTACGTACGAAATCTTTTGTTTAATTTAACCCTTTGATACTTTTGTAGGTGTTATTATGTACGAAATCAAACAGCACGTTGATACTTTGTGATCATTTGTTTTGTTATTATTTTTCGATTTTTTTAAGTTTTAACTTCAAATTCCCGAATAGTGCTCAGTAATAACCGGTGTGCCACATGTTATCGTAGCTTAAAATACTAACATAATCCTGCTGTCAAGACTTCTTAACTGGTTGAGTGCTAGAGGCCTTTATCATGGCTTTCAAAAAATGAGGATATCAGAGCAAAAGCCAACAACACTTTCCTTGCTTATATTTCATATTCAGTCAAACACAAATAATATTTTGTTTATATAAATTTGGTTTATTATGAATTATTTGTAATAAAACAAGTTTTGAATGACAAGTTCAGATCACCAAAAATAATCTAGCCCTCAACCAGATAATCACTAATGTGCAAAATATCTTGTTATTTGTTTTTTCCGATGTTTGACGTCGCATTTTGAAAAACGTTGAAGAAACTGAATTCGCAGTGACATTTGAACATCAGGATAATTAAAGTCTCAAAGGGTTAAAAGAGCCATAGGAGTTCCTTGACCTAATTTTAGAGGTAGATCTTTGACATTCAAAACTCCTACAAATGACATACCATTTTTTGGTGTACCAGCCATCCTTGCAAGCATTAACCCCTCCTTGTTGTTAAAATCCAATTCTAATACACCACTACAACCAGCAGGAACCATATCATGTACCAGGTCTAATTTTACAACAGCTGCTATCTCACTACATGGCAAAACTTCTATTGTAACACTCCTTCTAGCCAAACAAACTCGAGGAAATGCTCGTCACAGTGGCAATAACGGAATCGAATCTATACAAATATTTTCACAACTATTTTCTGAATCAATAATTATTCTTTTGTAAAAATTCCCAACAAATAATGCCATATCTCCTGCGAAAAAAAAATCAAATTCAGTTTCCATTGAGCCAAGTTTAATCTTCAGTTTAATAGATCTCAAAATTTCTACAGGTAAATTATTCACAGAAACTACTTGGAAATTCAAAATAGTGTTTAGTCAGTGACATCGCAAGACATTAAAACTCTGTCTAAACCTTTCACTAATCAATAAAATACTTGATCCAGTGTCATTCAGCCCTTTACAATCAATACCTTCCTAATTTAATTCACATAATGTTGAAGCTGGCAACCTTGACAGCCCCCAAAGGTTTATCATCTATCAATACTTGGAGCTCAGTATCGATAGTTTTTTCTTTAACAACTGCCTTGACAATCGACCATTCCCTGCTTCCTGTGGACAGAAATCCTCTAGCTCTACCCCTCAGAAAAAATGGCTGTCTAACATTTCAAGGACATTGTCTATCAAAATGTCCTAAATTACCACATCGATAACAATCCCATTGGTTTGCAACAGTGCGATTTGATGCTGACAAAGCAGCACCTGGACCATAAGCTCTTCCATTTCTCTATTTGTTTGTTCCATAAAATCATTTTCTCTATTATCTTTTGTCTTGGTTTCGATTTCAACAGTCTTAACTGAACTCCCATTTGAAGTTACTAATGGTTGATATGACTTTTTTTCAAGAGCTAAATGACATTCTAACTTAGCGGCCTTTTCTAAAGCTTCAGATATATTGGAAAGATATTCATGCCTTACTTTAACCCCAATATCACCACTACAAGCCAAAAGCTGTGTTAGCACTACATCTTCCTGTGCCTCCTTATTATATTTTGCATATGCTTGTCAAACTAATCAACATAATTCTAACTTATACAACCAAATTTTCTCCCTGTTTCCTCATTCTAGTTACTAATTCAGCATGAAATACACCAACAAATGCACCTGAAGAAAAAGTTTGAATAAATTCTGCTTTAACCTGTTCATAATTTTGTTCAACCTTGTGAGACAAATTCCTATAAACTGAAAATGCTCCACCTAACAGTGTAGGAAAAATTTTCAATTCTGATTCAGAATCGGGTGCATGTACTGATCCAGTACTCAAAATCGTCTCCTTGATTACCTTCAAGTCGTTTAGGGACATTTATGACATATAGAGGTTTAGCTTCTGCCATTATAGTAATATATAAGAAAACTAACTGACTTACCCAGTCATTTCCATTTCCAACTCCTATTGTCCTCGTCTACACTATCTTCTGATGAACTTGCATCAGCAGTATGTATATGCCTCTCAGGCAATTCAGTTAAGTTAGAAACTTCCTTTGTGTATTCAATTCTGTGCTGAAATGCTCTTCTTAAGGAATTAAACCAAGAATGTTTCACTTCTGAAATGGTGTGCAATCCATCACATACTTTTTCCCAAAAGTATCAAGAAACTGTTTTTAATTTTCTGGCTCTCCCACAGCAGTTTTTGTGAAAATGAATAATTTTATCAGCCCAAGAAACTGTTCAACATCCACGAAAATGATTTTCTTCTTTTGAACTATTTATTAATTTTAATTCTTTATTTATAAAATTTATCTTTTCCCAAAAGTTCAGTTTGTTGTAACTGGAATTCCTCATCAGAAAAAGTAGAAGATGACAATTTATTATTCTGAATTAAATACTGAGAGTAGTTTTTATGCCCCCCGAGAGATTCTCTCAGGAGCATTATGTTTTCACAATGTCCATCCGTTCATCATACGGCTTTAACTTTTGGTTTCCATCAAATAACTAAAGAACCGTTCATGTGATCAAATCATAATTTTAGGGGTAACTTGTAAATGTAGATGCTTCCTTTCGATTTTGGTTCAGCTTGCCAATTCAATATGGCTGCCATGGCAGTCATATTGAATTTGGTTTCTGTCCAGTAACTGGTGAAGGTTAATTTGAATCATTTCTATTTTTAGCTCAATTGCCTGAAAGTCAGGGTGAGCTATTCTGATCACTTTTTGTGAAGGTGGTGTTTGGGTCTTTTTCTCACAAACCACTAGCCATATTTTAATGAAATTTCACATGAGTAGTGGTTATATAGGGACGTTTGTGTTTTTCTTCAAATTGGGTTTCTGCTCATATTGAGGAGGGGGTGGGGCAAAAATGCCCCAATTTTTAAAAAAATCTCATGAACCAGCTTTTAGCAGAGACTTAATATTTGGTATACAGCTTCCTTTTGAGGTGTATACTCAAGTTTGTTCAAGAGAAGTTCGAGGGGCAATATTTGTCATTATGGGAGGGGCAAGAATATTTGCCCTGTCCAAAATTTCTCTTTTCCAAACTGATAGGCTGATTTGAACCAAATATGATTTGAAGTACTAATGGGTCATAAATACTCTATTTATGCCAAAACTTTTTTTCAAAATGCTCTGTGGGAACCACAGGAGCTAAAATATAGAAAACATTTCAAACGCCCATATCTCCAAAACTACACAGCACTGAGAATTCTTATTATGGTGTGAAGCTTCCTTAGGACAAACAGAATGGAATGGTCAAAAAAAAAATGCTATCGGTTTTATCACAGAGTACTTTTTTGGGACTTTAAAAAAATGCAGAGTCAGCATTTTTAGCTCACCTGAACGAAGCTCAAGGGGAGGTTTACGAATCACTTTGATTATTGACTTCTCACAAACTACTTGACCAAATTGAACCAAATCTGGTGTGCTTGTTCCCTATCATATGTCAATTCCAGTTTGTTCAAATAAACGCACATGGGTGTGGGGGGGGGGGGGGGGGGCACCACAAGGGGCATAACTGATTGACCCATAAAATACAATAAAAATCTTCTTCTTCAGATCCAGTGGTCAGAATCTTTTCATATTTGGTATACAACATCTCTGGGTGGAGGGGGGGGGGGGGTGTCAGATTCAAGTTTGTTCAAATCGAGTCCCTGGGTTAATGGCTCCCTGTTGGAGCCCAAATTTTAACTTTGTGCAATATGTGGAATATTCTTTAAAAATCTTCTTCACATTCACCAGTCAGAATCCTCTCATATTTGGTATACATCATTCCTAGGTGGGCCAGATTCAAGTTTGTTCAAATCAAGTTCCTCGGTTAATATTTGGTATCTCTATGGGAGCCCAAATTTTAACTTTGTGCAATATGAGAAAATTCCTTTAACAATTGGTATACATCATCTCTAGGGGGTCAGACTCAAGTTTGTTCAAATTGGGTCCTGGTTTGAAAATTTGGGGTCTGGTTCAGACTTCGAAATTTTGGACCAAAATTCAAAAAAACATTTTTTTTTTTTTTTTTTTTTTAATTTTGATCACTTTTGAGACGAAATTTTTTTTATTTTTTAGCCTGAAAATTTTGGGTCCCATTCGGACTCCTGAGATTTTGGACCAAAATGCATAATTTTTTTTTTAGATTTTATGTTTTGTTCAAGTTTGAGACAAAAAAGAGAAGTTTTTATAGCCTGAAAATTTTGGGTCCGGTTCCGATTTGGAAATTTTGGAACAAAATTCGGAAATTTTTTTTTTATTCTTTTCAAAATTGAGTTCCTAGCTGAATTAGAGTGGCTTAATGCAAAAATGTTTTTACGCTATTCCCTCCGCACCCTTCCCTGTGGATGGGGGGGGGGGGGGGGGGGGGGGGGGGGGCAGTTAGATGAAACAAAATGTTTGGCTGCAAAATATATTTTGAAAGATTTTGAGTGATTTTATGCAACCCCCCCCCCCCCCCAAAATACCCCTGTGACCACCAACCCCACTCCCCACCCCAGGGGGTCAATTAAGAGGAGGGAAAAAAATTGCTACAAAATGCATTTTGAAGGAATTAGAGTGAGTTTATGTAAAAAAGGACTACTATAATAATTTCATGACTTCATTCCTCTGAAGTGTTGATGGGCCATGATTAGCTGAATGTGATCCAAAATACTTCTTTGAACAACTTGTCAGGTGAACAACTAAGGCCCCTTGGGACCTCTTGTTTAACACTATGGGTAATGGGGAAACATTTAAGACTCTTCTCCAAAACCACTGCTCCAAAAGCTTTCAAATTTCACATATAACATCTTTGGAAGATTGTTTCACATGTTTTTTGAAATCAAATCCCTGGGTCCGTATTTCGGCTCTCTATGGGAGCCCAAATGTTTAAATTAGCGCAATATGAGAAATATTCTTTAAAAATCTTCTTTAGATCCACCAATCAGAATCTTTTGATATTTGGTATGCAGCATCCTTAGTGGGGTGAGATTCAAGTTTGTTCAAGTCAAGTCTCTGGGTTCATATTTGGGCTCCCTGTGGGATAGTCTCTGGATTCATATTTGGGCTCCCTGTGGGAGCCCGAATTATAACTTGAGAATTTTCTTTAAAAATCTTCTTGTTCAGATTCAGCCTTCGGAATGTTTTGATATTTGTTTTACAGCATCCTTAAGTAGGTGTAATTCAAGCTTGTTCAAGCCAAGTCTCTGAGTCCATATTTGGGCTCCTTGTGGGAGACCGAATTGTAACTTAGTTTGGGAGACCGAATTGTAACTTAGTTCAATATGAGGAACATTCTTTAAAAATCTTCTTCTTCACATCCACCAGTAAGAATCTTTTGATATTTGGTATACTGTATCATTATGGAGGTGAGATTCAAATTTGTTAAGGACAAGTCCTTGGGTTCATATTTGGGCTCCCTGTGGGAGCCTGAATTATAACTTTGTTCAACATGAGGAATATTTTTTAAAAATCTTTTTCTTCAGATCCAGTAGTCAGAATCTTTTGATATTTGGAATACAGCATCCTTAGGGAGGTGAGATTCAAGTTTGTTCAAGCCTAGTCCCTGGGGTCATATTTGGGCTTCCTATGGGAGCCCGAATTATAACTTAGTTCAATATGAGGAATATTTAAAAAAAAAAAATTTCAGATTCACCGGTCAGAATGTTTTGATATTTGGTATATGGTTTTCTTAATGAGGCAGATGCAAGTTTGTTCAAATCAGGACCCTTCATTGATAGTTGTCAGTAATTATACATGGTTGATGTCTACAGGAAGCTTCCTTTCGATTTTGGACCAGTTAGCCGATCCAAGATGGCCACCAGTGGCCAATTCATTATGGCGGCATCTTGAATTTGGTTTCTGTCCAATAACTAATGAATACTGACTCGAGTCAATTCAAATTTTTGGCTATACATTATTGGTGTCTAGAGGAAGCTTCCCTTTGATTTTGGATCAGCAAGCCAATTCGTGGCCATATTGAATTTGATCACCGTCCAATAACTAATGAATGCTGACTCAAATCAATTTTGGTTCTTTTTTGATGCATTATTGGTGTCTAGAGGAAGCTTCCTTTTGATTTTGGTTATGCCCCTGAAAGACTTACCTACCCTTTTATGACACCGTTGGGGGCATATGACATGCTTTGCATTGCTCTTGTTTAAATTTGCTTGTGGAACTGTAATAAATCTAATTAATGCAGATAGGAACACATTTTTTAAAGCAGATTTAAAATTTTAAAGTTTCTGTAGCAATTCTGCTGCTGTAATTAGAGATAATTTTAATTCTGTTCCTCCTGAATATGAAACTTTTTCCAACATGTCATTATTGCCACAACAATTTTTTTGTAAATAATTTTGAGTCAGGTGGTAATGTAGCCAATAAAGTTAAAGTCTCCTGCTTTCAAAGAATCAGTGTTACCACCCCGTTTAATAACATTTTCCAAACCAAAGTCTTTTGGCTGGGAATATAAATGTGTATTATCAAAACTATTAGCCCTAGAATCTGACACTAGAATACAAATAGGTTTGACTTCTTCTGACATTGAATTTGAAATATTTAAACCATCAGTATCATAATAATTTGAAATATTTAAACCACCAGTATCATAATAATCCATATGGCATAGTTATGTAACCATGTAACTAATTTGACAAAGAAACCAATGCAACAGAGAATTAGAGCTGCAGTCAGTGAAACACTTCACCGACTGTCAGCTAAACTTACAATAGTTAACTAACAAACCACCTCTGCCACCAATATAACTCTTATCATAATGTTACTTTCTTTACTGACTAATTCAATTCATTTTCCCTCATCCTGTGCTCTCCTGCAGTGTGCAAAATTTGACGAGAATGCTTGTTTCGAATTTTGACGAGAACTCTCGTTTCGTTCACATGGTGGTTAAGCAAATTTAAATCAACGCTAACGGATGACTGGCTAGCCAAAACTTGCATCTTGAATGGTAAAATGTGAGTCACTTGACTGGTAAAGTGCTAAATTTTTTCTCAGCCTCAAGATTTGTTCACACATTTTTGCCTTGTTAAAGGCACTCTCCCATAAATTGTAACAATGCAAATTGATGGAGATAAAGTAATTTTACTTTCAAGATAATATGAAGGACATCCACAGAATATGAAGCCTTTAACTTTTGGTACCTGCAGGTCAGAAAAAAGCTCAAATATGGGCTTCTAGCACTCTACCAGTTGAGCAGCCTTTCTTGTGTTTTGATAGATTTTTGGACTTTTGCTGTAAGAGGCTATATATATATCAATTCCATGCAATATATGAACATTTGTTAATGATAAAAAGCAGTTTTTCAAGAATTTTTACATAGCCGAGCATTTGGTTAGCCATCTCCAACCCACGTGAACGGTCAGTTAGTGGCATTTTTTAAATTTTGCACACTTCTATCCAGCCTGTGTTCTCTCTCTTCACCAACCTCTCGCCTACCACGCACTCCTTCTTCATCTCACTCAATCTTTCTTCCGTCTCTACTCCCACTTGACCACAACCTAGAAGCGAACATCGTCTATACCAAATTCCAACCTTACATTTAGATCACGCCCCGGTGGTGGGGGGGGGGGGGGGGGGGGCAGGTGTGTGTGTGTGGGGGGGGGGGGGATCACATGATTCATGCAAGAACACCAATAGTTTGATCAGTTTGGCAGGAATTCTTCTGCCCTCTTTTGGAAAGGGTCCGGGGCCCATGCAATTTGGAAAATTTGCATCATAGATCCTCAAATTTGGAATTTGTTTTGGAGAAGAAACAAACAAAGAATAAAAGTGTTACCTTCATATTAAACTGAACATTAATACAGATGCTACTACATGTATAGTACATGTCATAAGTTTTATAACAAACAGCTGCACGAAATCATGATTAGTCGCTGTAATATCTTGATTAAATTAAACTGTTCTTATACTGTTAAATAATGATGATATTTATGCATTTTGATACACTTCTGTGGCTTTGCAGTTGTGTCCAGGCAAGTGTGGCTTTGCAGTTGTAGCTAGGCAAGTCTTGGCTACCTCTATAGGCAGCCAAGACTTACCTAGAAGAACCGACAATGTTCTTGGGATGTAACTTGCAAATATATCTAAAAACTGCCTGCTGGGCACCGTTTTTCTTGCCTTGAAAATCAGTCAAAATTAGGCCTTCAAGGGTTAAAGAAGAACTAATTTTTTTTTTAATTGAGAATCTGGATTTGGAATTTTGGGGGTCAAATTGGGAAAAATCATGCCAAATTGCCATTGGGAAAGGGTCCCATATTCGGCCCCTGTAGACACTTAAAAGATTCCCTGTTTGGGTACAAGTTGACAATAACCTGTATATTATTCCACTGTACAGAAATAATACTGCCACTAATTGCCGTTCATTAATGCTAACTTTCAGTTAAACAGTAAATGTGTGAAATCCACTAGTTGTTGTATAGAATGGTTCAATCTGTGCATGTTTTGGTTCGTGTTAAAAGGTGTCTCGCTCGAGACCCCATAGAACAGACTATCAACCTGCAGGGGTCATTACAGAGGTCAGTAAACGACAGCAACTCAGCCACTCTTACAATATTCGCGAGAGTGGAGAGGCTGTGACACCTGATTTTATATAAAATGACAATCAAGTACCCACGTAGTCACATCTTTGTACATGTAAGTAAATTGATATGCATGTTCTGCCTCGATCCCCTTCCTAAACTCAGACGGCAGCTTCCTGCTACACAGTGCAGCTACAAATGATACTTCATATCACTATGAATGAATAACAAACTTTGTTAATTTTCTTTCTGTGTCATGTATAAAACCACTTTGTAAAATTTTTTCACGAAATATGTCTTTGAATTAACACATAGAGTTACTTCAACTTGTTGAATGCTGGAAGCCCACATTTGGGCATTATTTTCGAGGACAGGTGACACAGCTTGAAGGCTTCATATTATGTGCTTCACATTATCTTTGACGTAAAGATATTTAGTCTATCTGGATTGGTCTTTTTACAATTTATGGGAGAGTACCTTTACACAGATATCTGAACAAATTTTGATGAATCATTTAGCACTGTTAACCCTTTACTCAACATAATGGCCAAAATTGGCTAGCTCTGTTCTAAAAAATTTCCAATTAATTTTCATTATTTTTTCATTTTTTGTCTCAAAAACATAGGTTATTTATTACCCCTCGTTTTTGAGACAAAACATTTAAAAAATTAGTTATTCAAGAATTTTTTTTGCAAGTGTCATCTTCTTTTCATGTTAGGTAAAGGGTTAATACATATATGCATATATGGAGGGTCTTTTCTTACCATTTGATTCATTGAAAATAAATAATGAAAGATAAAATTCTCCCCCACCCCAATTTT
The DNA here is from genome assembly GCA_031216915.1 of Pictodentalium vernedei. Classification (NCBI taxonomy): domain Eukaryota; kingdom Metazoa; phylum Mollusca; class Scaphopoda; order Dentaliida; family Dentaliidae; genus Pictodentalium; species Pictodentalium vernedei. The sequence continues at coordinate 261,621,308 of CM062297.1, forward strand.
AAAAACAATTCAATGATAATCCAGATATTTAAATTTAATAGCCTAATTTTCCATTCTTCAATTTGTATAAGTTTATAAAATTTGGCTTGGAAAAGCATTGTTTGATAAAGATATTATTAATCCCTCTCTTCCTGGAAGCTCACATTTGGGTATTATTCTAGAGTGCAGGTAACCCAACTCAAAAGGCTTCACATTCCACAGATGTGTTCATATTATCTTCGGTGTGAAGTTATTTACTTTGCATCGCTTTGCCTTGTTGCAATTTTTGGGAGAGTAATTGTAACAAGGCAAAGACATTTGAATAGATGTTGGTTGACAGGGAATAATTTAACACTTGACCAGTTCATGCATACAAATATTCATACCAGGTGACAATTCAAGGCAGGTAACTATAAATCAAATGTTTTCTGCAGCGCTAGCTGCAGTACAGTTGTCGTGGACCAGTCATAATCCACACATGGGCAGTGATGTCCATGCATGTATTTATCAGGTAATAAAAATCATTAGCAAAATTTTAATTAATGAAGCTTTATTAATTAAATTTTCGATGCCTATTCCTTCAATTATTGTTTGGAATCTAATATTATTGCATCCATGAAAATATTGCACACCCATGGAAAGTGATTAGTCCATGGCGGCTGTACTGTATGTTAACCCTTTACCCAACGTGAAGTTCAAAACCGGCCAGCACTATTCACAAAAATCACCAATTAATTTTCATTATTTTTTAATTTTTTGTCTCAAAAACATTGGTTATGACCCCTCTTTGGAACGAGCTCGACTAGCTCGTCCCAATGAGGGGGCATAGCCTGTGTTTTTGATCTTGCCAGTGAAAGGGTAGATAGTCTGCTACCCATTGATTTGGAAGGACCTGCCATTCCGTACCTCTGGATACCTCTTGCTGTTTAGGCCTAAGACCTTGATTCAGGTCCACAGAGTGTAAATTTAGTAATACTACCCTGTTGGGTAGGGTAGCATCACCAAAATTACCCTCCAGGAACCTCATTCTGCAGATGACAGTCTGCTTATTTCCAGGCTTGCTGTTACTATTATGTGATACCTGATAATTGACTAACAATCAAGTTTTTTCAGGCCAAATATCTGTCAGCATGCTCCAGATTGCTATTGATTCATTGAAAATGTCTTGAAATATTTATTCCATGAAGACCACCAATTACATCTTTAGATACAAAGATTTGGCATTTCAGAGCTCACAATCTAAAATCTTCTCACACTGGGCTGAATTTGTGTGTCCTGGGACCCTCACTTGGACCAACTAAAAATGCTAATAAAAAAAAAATGTCTGCATTATTGAATGGAATCCATTGTACTTAACTTTATTATGCCCCCGACTTGAAAAGTCGAAGGGGTATCCTGTGGAGACCTCCATCCACCCATCCATCCATCCATCTGCCTGTCTTCTCATGTGTCCATCCATCCATCCATCCATCCATCCATCCCAACATTTTCCCTTGTATCTCAGCTACTGCTACTCTGATTTGAATTAAATTTGGTGATGTGATAGAGCATCGTGGAGGAACAATACCTGTATAGCGTGCGGTTTTTCTACTCATTTTTTCTATCGTTATGGTCCTTTTTCGACTTAGAAAATTCCAAATTCCTTTCGTCTGAACATTTTCCTGTGTAGCTAAGCTACAGCTACTCAGATTTGAATTATATTTGGTACAGTGATAGAGGAACATGGGAGTAACTATATTTTCTTAGCTTGAGTTTCTTCCACACATTTCTCCAGAGTTATCGCCCCTTTTCAACTTGGAAATTTTGAAATTCCCTTCCGTACAAACATTTTCCGTTGTATCTCAGCCACTGCTACTTTGAATGATGTTTGATGTGGTGCTAGTGCATCATGTGATTACAATACATGTGTAACGTGAGTTTCTTCCACACATTTTTTCCAGAGTTATGGCCCTTTTTCACTCTTTTGTCTTAAAATTTTTTTTGCAGTTGGGGGCATTAGCAGCGCTTTGCGATGCAGGCCTCTTGTTAAGACTGCTTTGGGGAAATTGAAAGCCAAATTGATTTGTCAAAAGGATTTATTGCTCTTTGTTGTTTCATTTCCACTTACAGTTTTAATGTTTAAATGATAACTAAAAGTCATTATCAGATTTCAAGAATTTTTTTATGCTGTTTCATATTTGGATTGTTTTGGACAAGTTCAAAAATGAAAGTGATGTGTTGAAAATTGGGAGAGTTATCACCATTTGTTACGTTTTTTCTTGAAATTTTAACATTTGTGTGATAACTTGAACAGTAATTATCAAAATTCAATAAATATTAGTTGTCTATTACAATTACAATACCATGGATTTTGGGGGCACCAGATGATTTGCTTCGCAATGCAGTGTTTTTTTAGCTGAACTTTGGCGAAGCCAAATTTAAGCTTATGCCATGGCCAGTCGTCCGTCTGTCCGTCAACAATTCAATACGGCTCGGGCTAGAGACCGTATTTATGAACTGATCTTTACGGAACTTCTTGGGTACCTTTGTTATGACCGTAAGATGAGAACGAGTGTTTTGGGGTCCGATCCGAAATTCAAGTTGGCCGCTGGCAGCCATTTTGTACAGACTTAGGTGCAATCAGATTTTTACGCAGAACTTCCATATGAAAGTGCTGATTTGAATAATTTTTTTGTATGAATGTTTAGTACCATGGGATACATCACATATAATACAGGTTTTTTTCTCGTACGTAAATTATGCAAATTAGACTAACTTTGATGTATTTAGTGTTACTTTCAGCACTGTAAGTACAAATGCCAATACGGCTCGGGCTAGAGGCTGTATTTATAAACCGATCTTTACGAAACTTCTTGGGTACCTTTGGTATCACCGTGGGACGAGAACGAGTGTTTTTGGGTGTGGTCCGAAATTCAAGATGGCCGATGGCAGCCATTTTGTACAAAATTAGGTGCAATCAGATTTTTGCACAGAACTATATGAAAGTGCTGATTTGAAAAAAAATTTCTGTGAATGTTTAGTACCATGGGATACATCACATATAATACAGGTTTTTTTCTCGTGCAGAAATTATGTAAATTAGATGAACTTTGATTTTTTCAGTGCTACTTACACACAGTAAGTACACATGTCAATATGGCTCGGTCTAGAGTCTGTATTTATGAACCGATCTTCACGAAACGTCTTGGGTACCTTTGTTATCACCTTGGGACGAGAACGAGTGTTTCTGGGTGCTGTCCAAAATTCAAGATGGCTGCCAGTGGCCATTTTGTACTGAAATTAGGTCTAATCAGTTTTTTGTACACAACTTCCATACGGCTCAGGCTAGGGGCCATATTTATGAACCGATCTTTACGAAACTTCTTGTGTACCTTTGTTATCACCGTGGGAAGAGAACGAGTGTTTTTGGGTGTGGTCCGAAATTTAAGATGGCCACCAGCAGCCATTTTGTACCAAAATTAGTGCAATCAGTCTTTTGTACAGAACTTCTGTATGAAAGTTCTGATTTGAATAAATTTTTGTATGAATGTTTAGTAACATGGAATACATCACATATATTACGGGTTTTTTTCTTGTGCAGAAATTATGCAAATTAGATGAACTTTGATTTATTCAGTGCTACTTATACACTGTAAGTGCACATGTCAATACGGCTCGGGCTAGAGGCTGTATTTATGAGCCGATCTTCACAAAACTTCTTGGGTACCTTTGTTATCACCTTGGGATGAGAACGAGTGTTTCTGGGTGCGGTCCAAAATTCAAGATGGCTGCCAGTGGCCATTTTGTACCGAAATTAGGTCCAATCAGTGTTTTGTCACAACTTCTGTACAGCTTGTATTTATGAACTGATCTTCACGAAACTTCTTGGGTACCTTTGTTTTCACCTTGGGACATTTTGTACCGAAATTAGGTCTAATCAGTTTTTTGTACACAACTTCTATATGGCTCAGGCTAGAGGCTGTATTTATGAACCGATCTTTACAAAACTTCTTGGGTACCTTTGTTATCACCGTGGGATGAGATCGAGTGTTTTTAGGTGTGGTACGAAATTCAAGATGGCCACCAGCAGCCATTTTGTACCAAAATTAGTGCAATCAGTCTTTTGTACAGAACTTCTGTATGAAAGTTCTGATTTGAATACATTTTTGTATGAATGTTTAGTAAAATGGAATACATCACATACAGTACGGGGTTTTTTCTCGTGCAGAAATTATGCAAATTAGATGAATTTTTATTTATTTAGTGCTACTTATACACTGTAAGTGCACATGTCAATACGGCTTGGGCTAGAGACTGTATTTATCAACCGATCTTCACGAAACTTCTTGGATACCTTTGTTATCACCTTGGGATGAGAACGAGTGTTTCTGGATGCGGTCCAAAATTCAAGATGGCTGCCAGTGGCCATTTTGTACCGAAATTAGGTCCAATCAGTGTTTTGTCACAACTTCTATACAGCTTGTATTTATGAACTGATCTTCACGAAACTTCTAGGGTACCTTTGTTTTCACCTTGGGACAGGAATGAGTGTGTTTTGGGGTGCCTTTGTTATCACTGTGCTATGAGAACAAATATTTTGGGGTTCAGTCAGACCCACTCTGGGGCTCAAAGATTTCTTTTCTAGTTTAGCATCTGACTTTCACCCACCTTTACAATACTTTACCTATACATTTGTTACAGGCTATGGTCAGTATTTATGTACAGACCGTTACAATACTTTATATGTACCTTTGTTATCGGGTCATTACCTAGATGTTTGTCATTGCTGTGTCACATACTATACATGTACATGTCTTGACAAGTTGAGCTACAGTGACCTTGACACTTTCATTTAGTTCATCTTGACAAAGTCTAACTGAGCTAATCTCATCGCTCTCCATCCGTCATCTGTCAACACCATGTTTTGGTCTTCTCCTTCAAAACCACTGGGCCAATTCAAGTGAAAGTTTGTGTGAGTGATGGTCCCAAAGGGGCATTGCATTTTTGTCCCACTCAGCATGCCCAGCCCCATAGGGAGGGAGTGGGGAAAAATGCTCCAAAATATTTTTAAAATCTTCGTCTCATGAACCAGTGTGTACAATGACATGATATTTGTTATGGAGCTTCCTTTTGAGGTGTAGAATCAAGTTTGTTTGTTCAAACGAAGTTCGCAAAGCAATATTTGGCTTTGTAATGGGAGGGGTAAGATTTTTGGCCCCACCCAAAATTTCTATTTTCTGAACCGATGATCCGGTTTGAACCAAATTTGGTATGTGGTATTAGTGGGTCATAAGTACTTGACTCATGCAAAAGAAAAGAAATTCCTGCATCCCCATGGGAACCCTGGGAGCTAACAATAGAAATATTTTCAAATGTCCATACTTCCCAAACCACATGGAACAGACAGCTGTTATTTGGTATGAAGTATCCTTTGGATGAGTAGAATTGAATGGTAAAAAAAAATTGCCATCAGTTATGTTAGGGTGTTTTGAAATGGGCATCGAAAAAAAGCTGAGTCCGCATATTTGCAAAAATTTATTTAAAAAAAAAATCTTTTCTCCAGAACCAATCATCAGAATCTTATGTTATTCAGTATATAGCATTCATAGGGGGGGGGGGGGGGGTCAGATACAAGTTTGTTAAAATAAAGCCCATTGGTTCATATTTGGGCTCAATACAGGAGCCCGAATTTTTAATTTAGGGTAATATGGGGAATATTCTTTAAAAATCTTCTTCTTCAGAACCTCCACTCGGAATATTTTAATGTTTGGTATACATCATTGTTGTGAGGGTCAGATTCAAGATTGTTCAAACCAAGTCCCTAGGTTAATATTTGGGCTTCCTATGGAAACCCAAATTTTAACTTTGTTCAATATGGGGGATGATTTTTAAAAATCTTCTTCTTCAGATCCACCAGTCAGAATGCTTTCATATTTGGTATGCAACATCTCTAGGGAGGTCAGATTCAAGTTTGTTCAAATCGGATCCTTAGGTGTATATTTGGGCTTGCTATGGTAGCCCAAATTTTTACTTAGTGCACAATGAGGAAATTTCTTTAAAAATCTTCTTCTTCAGATCCACCAGTCTGAATGCTTTCATATTTGGTATACAACATCTCTAGGGGGTCAGATTCAAGTTTGTTCAATTCGAGTGCCTGGGTTAATATTTGGGCTCCATATAGGAACCTGAAATTTAACTTAGTACAATATGAGGGAATTTCTTCAAAAATCTTCTTCAGATCCACTAATCAGAATGCTTTCATATTTTGTATACAACATCTCTAGAGGGATCAGATTCTAGTTTTTTCAAATCAAATCCATAGGTTAATATTTGGGCTTGCTATGGTAGCCCAATTTTAACTTAGTGCAATATGAAGAAATTTCTTTAAAATTTCTCTTATTCAGATTCAACAGTCAGAATGCTATCATATTTGGTACACAACATCTCTAGGGAAGTCAGATTCAACTTTCTTCAAATCAAGACCCTGGGTTAATATTTGGGCTCCATATGGGAGCCGGAATTGGCCATGTTGCTGAAGAATTAAAAATTTTGTATTCAGTGCATCTAGAGGTGTGTAACTAAGATTAATCCACATAGGTTGTATCAAGGGGCTTCATAGGGGAGCTCTACATTTTACATTATGATCAACTGAAGAAAAGGCATGATATCCGGATTATTTTTGTCACTCCTGAGGGACTCAAGGATTGACAGTGTATCCTTTGCAGATGGATTGCTTAATGTAGACTCATTCTTGGACTCTGTTTATATTGTGTTCTGTTCAAGATGAGTGCTTCATGCCCCATGGGGCCTCTTGTTTCTTGTTTCGCTAGCATATTGTAGCATGTTGTTATAACATGAATTTTAATCCAACTGATCCACAGCATTAACCCTTAAGGGCCTAGAGATTTTAGCATATGTTTGCTACACTTTGACAGGCTACATCCTATGACTTGGCTGCTGTTTTTGGCAAGTCTTGGCTGCCTATATAGGCAGCTAAGACTTGCCTAAAACAACTACCAAGATGCTTAGAATGTAACTTGTGAGTTAATCAAAAGATTGCATGTAGGGGCACCTGTTCTGTTGCAAAAAATGTGATCAAAGTCGGAATTAGGCCCTTAAGGGTTAAAATTAAAAATCTCTCTATTATGGGTGAAAAATAATGCTCATTTGTATTTTTTTGTTTGTTTTTGCAGCGACATGGTTGGTCGATCAGAAGGTCTGTCTGTCAGTCGGTCTGTCAGTCTGTGACCAACAAGTTTTAAATTCAATAACTTTTAAAACACTTTGTGGAATTACATTAAATATATGGTATACAAGTGTATCTTAATGATATCTAGCCCCATGTTCAAAGCAAGTATTATTCAAAGAATTTTGTCAGAGTTATTGCCCTCGATGGATTTGGAATTTGTTGCATTTTTATCATCCATTGCTGATTAGGTGCAAACTTGTGAATTATCAATTGTTTTGAAGGCAGAAAATAGAAGAAAAAAATTGAATGGCTATTATTGTGAGTTGTGCAGGCCAAATTTGTCTGTTAGATTGGGTTAATTATACACAAGTACAGGATAAATCAATGATAAATACATGCAGATGAGAATACACTAATAAAATCAATTTGTTCACATTTGTGTAGCTCAACAAAGACTAGATCTTGACACTGACACAGTTAAATGACATATTTCTAGCAAATTACAAAAAACTGTTTTCTTACTGAAATTATTTCATTGTAGGCTAAGATTACTGAAATTATTTCATTGTAGGCTTATGTAGGTTTTCTTGGTACTGGTCGACCTGAAAACTTGGCCGCTATTTGTACAGGTAACTGGGGATGTGGAGCCTTTGGTGGTGATAAAAGACTGAAAGGTATATTTGTCACAAAATAATTGCTTTTTTCCATTCTCATTATAGCCATTACATAAAATCCTTTATGACACATGTGTCATAAAGGTAAGTTATCCTTGGTGATCTTGTTTGCAGTCCAAGGCTTGCCCAGAAGTACAACAGAGCCAAGTATGATAAGGTGGCCCTTACAATTCATGGGGAGCTATGCAGAAAGCTTTGTCTCCCCTCAAGCCTGGATGATTCACTCAAGGCACAGCTCAGTTTTATGTCATCACAGCAAATTTCACAATCAACCAGGATCGCACATGTGTCATCACTCTGACGGCACTGTGAATTTTGCCGAGGCGGTGTAAGTAGCATAGAGCAGTCAACATGTCTACCACCCACCAAGAAGTTGTTCCAGTGCAATTTCTGATTAAAAATAATAATTTACAGGACAAATGTTAAGTTTAAGCTTATAAAAATATCTGTGAGCATTCTTTGAAATGTGGTGCAAACTTAAATTAATGATTAAAAAAATGTCCTTTTACCCAGTGAAACCCCCCGAATCGGTTAGTAACCTAGAAAGACCACAAAATAAACAAATCTTGAGTTTAAAATTTATGGAGCAAATGTGACGACCTAAGCTTTACATCCATACTTAAGAATGCTGATAGATAATTTTGGAAGGTTCTTAAGAACCTTCCAAAATTATCTATGGGCATTTTTCACAAGTTGTTATGAACTTAGAATAATGATTAAGAACAGAATATCACGATGTGTGAATGCATTCGTCAATATGGCACGAGTGCAAGCATGGATAGGTAGAATGGAAGGTGCAGCCTTGGGTTCTATCTATCTGTCATGGAACGAGTGCCACATTGATGAACAGTTTCACCCATTATAGTGTTCTTTCTTTATTACTCACCCCTATGGCATAGAATCCATTAATTTAAAAATTCAAACATCACACAACGAAAATTTCAAACTTTAAAACTCTTTGTTATTTTTCCAGTTGACATTCGATTTAGCGACTGTCACCACAGCTTCCAAATTGTTCTGCATCAGAGTCTGACATTTCGATTGGCCGATAACAAAAATATGCAGAGTTTAGTTCTTTTGATGGATCCATGACATCAGGTGGAGAAATAGTGCATCAACGGAAAACCATATTAAAGATGTGTTCCATACGGATTTGTAAATATGGATCTGGAGGAAAAGTAATAGGCGTGTAATAAAAAAGTTTAAGTTGCATTTTCGAGAATTCTATTTTCGACGTGAATATAAATAATTGAAATGAAGCATTAACATTCCATAAGACATAGCAATTTACCTATCGGTAAACTGCTACATCTTTTGAAAAGCTAATGATTCATTTCAGTTAGTTATTTCCATAATTAACAAATACAATTTAAAAAAAAAAAACTACTGTAAAAGTATTAGCCTCCTGATTTCATCTTTCATAAGAAGGCAGATAAGGAATATGTAATCATTGATAACAGAGGAGGCGTGGTGGCTCAGTAGGTTGCAGGCTGAAAGGTCTTTGGTTTGAATCCCACCGTGGCAAAGGCATTGTGTCCCTGGGCAAGAAACTTCACCCCCATTCCCCATGGGGGAGGGGGAGGGGGCAGAGTGGTGTTGTGTACTAAAGCGTACTGCACGTCGATGATGCACTTGTCTTCAACCAATGCTAACCGTTCCTTCCTTGGAGTTAGTATGTTGGGGAGCTGACAGTTGTTTGCCTTTGCTCGTTGGTTCTCTCCGGGTACTACAGCTTCCTCCACCCATAAAAATGTTGTGGTCATGATTAGCCATTGTGCAGAACTATGTGACCTTAAACACCAATAAATAAATAAATTGATAACAGATTTAAGAATAGCAAGTGAAGAAGATAAGAAATATTGAAAATCAAAGCCCAGCTATGGAAATTAGAAGATAAGAAATGCAGAAATATCTAGCTATGGAAATTAGTAAGCTGTAGGACGTTCAAAATATCAGTGGTCCCAATATTGATTTGAGTATTTGGTGTAATACCTAAAAGATTTAAAATGTTTCTTGGTAAGCTGAGGTACCTGATGTGACAGCAGGGGTTCAAATGTTGCTTGGAACGCTGGAACACTGAGGAGGGTTCTTAGCATCAGAGGGCTTGGGATAAGGCTTGAAGGTAGGATGGTTATTATCCTAGCAAATACCATTCAAAAATTTGCCAGACTGTGTCCATCATAATAATAATAACGACAGATCAGTATGGTCTGGAGATGAGATGAACTGTCTTTCAGATCCAGTGATGTCATCATGAACTTTATACCGGCCCAAATAGCACCAGTTACTTCATGTTAACTTTATAATTTGTGTTCAATCTGTGATTGTTCTATTTATGCATATTTGTGCTAAGGTATGTTCAGTTTTGTAATTTTTTAAAAATTTTTGTTTCCAAAGAGATCTTAAAACCTCTCATATTAACATGCTTAATGATCATGTTCCATTGAGGGTTCATAAGCTATGTTTTTGGAAGCAAAGAAATCATTTATTTTTATAGTTATTTAGGAAAAAATATTGTGTTGGTTTAGTTATGGCAGATAAGGACTAACATTTTGGTATTTTCTTAAAAATCAATTACCAGTAGAATGAGAGTTGCTGCTTCAAAAATAAAATTTACAATAAGACTGCAAAAATTATGTTATGGGGTATTTATCCCGGTTGCCTACTTGGGGGCACGATGACGCCGTGTACTAGGGCATACTGCACGTCAATGGTGCACATGTCTTCAACCAATCTAACCCTGCCTGAGCGGAGCTTGAACAGAGTTAGAATGTTGAGGAGCTGACAGTTGCTCATCGATGCTCGGTGGTTCTCTCCCGTACTCCGGCTTCCTCCACCTGTAAAACTGTCACGGTCATGATTAGCCATAAAACCAATAAATAAATAAATGGGGTATTTATACATTTTTGTTTGTTTCTCAATTTTCAAAATTTTTATACTGTACCAATGACCCAGACATAGCTGGTGCTAACTCTTAAAATATAGGGCCAAACACAAATTTTGCCCCCCAATCCCCAAAATTTGCATCTAAAACCAAAGAAAACATGTCCTGAATGGCCCTCCACACTTCACCTCTACTGCGCATGCGCAGTGTCAAGGACGTTCCGAAATTGGCGCCATTAATCATTCTTAGTTTGGCTCTTCATCAGTTAACATCTGACTGATCTTTGTGCTTGTAAATCTCAGTTTAAATGATGCCAGACACATAAATATTAGTGAAATGGTGATTCTAAGGAGGATAGAGAAGGAGGAGAGGAAAAATGTGTGACAGAATATTATCAGGGCTGTAACTTAAAATTTTTTAATGAAATTATGTTAAGTTACCTATTTTTGAGGCAGCAGCCATTTTGTTGTCATTCTTGTTATTTTTTACACTGATTTTTCAGTGTTTTCCTCTCTCCCTTTCCTTTAAGTCCCCTCTTGCTATTCTCCCATGCTTTTGGCATAGTTTCTGTAATATTATTACTAAAATTTCTTGGGAGTTTTAGCTGAATAACAGAATGAATTCTGTTCTTTTCCCCATGTTTACGTCTTCACCTATGGGTGGTTAGGCGTTGTGTTCTGCATCTACCATCTGATGTTCTGCAGTTTCTTCCCTGGAAGTCTCTGTTTTGCATCAGATAGTGTATTTTTGGTAACTGATTTCGGGCCTGGGTGCCTGGAGTCTTATTTTAGTGTTTTTACACTCATTGTTTACATTTACAACAGCCCTCTGTGTGAGGGGGGGATTTCTTGAAAATAATATCTTGATGTTATTTTAATCATAACTAGATACATTATTATTGTTCGTAAGTGTTGAATAAATTGTTTAAAATATTTCTAAATTTTTGTCCACACTTAGGCTTGGGATCCATTGGGGCTCAACGTTACTTTTCAGAAACTTGGGCTGTTCTGAAAAAATATTTTTTCAAAATATTTTGATTTCAATTATTTTTTCTATATTAATGGATCATATTATTATTATGTATTTTGATTGCCAGGGGTTGGTGCGAGTACCAGGACTTTGTTTTCTTTTCACATTGAAAGGATTTTGATCAATTGTAATAAGAGGAAGTCTTCCTCTGACTTTTATAATCATTCTATATGTGGTCAGTGTACTCGCATTAACTCCTGTTCTGTATCGTATGATTTCGATGACAACATGGGAAGCGTATGTCACGGTATGTTAGTGGGGAATTGGACATTCCGGTCCTTTCCCCGCAGGGTCACTCTACTTTATCAATTTCTATTTCAGACGATCAAGATTAGGGTGATGTATCTGTGATGTCTTCCAACAGTGTGCCTCCGTCGTCACAATTAATGAAGGGCTAGCGGAAAAGTGCTCATGTAAATCTGCCAATTGCCTAAGAGGACCCTAGTAGGTTTGACGGCCTTTGACGTCCGCTAGCTCGCCCGGTGTAGCGTCCATTCATCGAATGGTTCGGCAGCCGGGTTCGTCCGTTGCGGTCTAGAAGGAGTTTTGGGGTGATGCGAGCACTATAAATCAACCAAATGCACACCCAGTGACGGCGGATTAGAGGGAGAACGGAGGAAGCCTTTTAGTCCGGTTCATAGCTCGTTCTGGTCCATCCGGACGGCGAGCGAGAGAGGCCCCTCTCTCGTACAACAACATCTGGCCCCAGATGTTGTGGTACAAAATGTTTCGCATTCGGAGCATACATCCGTCGCTCGGGACGCTCCGACATATAGTCAGTCCGGAGAGACTGTCAATAAGGCTTCCTCATTCTCATGGTAGCGCACACGACCGCTCTTGGCTACGTGACCTCGGACATCCAGTCAGCTTCGCCAGTCAGAGAATCATCGGCGACCAGGTCACACCATCCGGTAGCCAGGGACACGAGGCCTGCAGACTCCGGACTTTCGCATAGGAAAGTGTGCGGGAGTCAACGTACACGGAGCTTCCGGCCGCAATGCATCGTAAGACCGCTACTGCACAGGCCTCGGGGACGGACGTGCTTTCCTAAATAGCACAGCTTATCGCAGCATCCCAGCAACAACTGAATCTGTCGCATATGTTTTATCCAACGATGCTGGGTCGGGACGCTCCGCGGAAGCGGGTACGGACGTCCGAAAATTTCATCCGGTCCGACGGGATACCGAAAGGGATTCGGAGGATTTCGAGCTTTCCCTTTCGGAACAACATATGCTGTTGTGTATGTCATCTGACTTGATCTTCTACAGGTTCTTTCGTCGAACCAGAATGCTGCGATGCCGGATAAGAAACTGATAGCGTCGGTGGACTTAGAAATTTTTGGTTCGGTTCAGGGACTTCGTCCCTCAGATCCGACATAGTCCAATAATGTCACACAAACTTTCGATTTATTGAACGACGCTATATATTTATTATTATATGCTTGCTATTACCAAGCATTTCTGGTTTCTTGTTCGCAAAGTTACGGAGATGTCTTTCAAAAGTGTGCCTCTGTCGTCATAGTTAATGAAGAGCTAGCGGCAATAAGTGCTCATGGAATATGTCTATCGCCTAAGAGGTCCCTTGTAGGATCGACGGAGTGACATTCGCTAGCTCACCCGGTGTAGCGTACATTCATCGAATGGTTCGGCTGCCGGGTTCGTCCGTTGCGGTCTAGGAAGGAGATTTGGGTGATGCGAGCACTATAATTACTTTAGTACTCACCCAGTGACGGCGGATTGAGGACAGATCGGAGGTAGCCTGTTAGTCCAGTTCCTGGCTTGTCCTGGTCCGTCCGGGCTGTGAGCGAGAGAGGTCCCTCTCTCGTCCAACAACATAGGGGACCGCATGTTGTGGTTCAGATATTTTACATTCGGAGCATATGTCCGTCGGTCGGGACGCTCCGTTATATTGACAGTCCGAGAGACTGTCGATAATGCTTCCTCATCCTCACAGCAGGGCACACGACCGCACATTGGCTACGTGACCTCGAGTATCCGATCAGTTTCGTCATTCAGTGATTCCACGGCGAACAGGTCACGCCATCCGGTAGCCAAGGGACACGAGGCCTATACACTCTGTTCGCTCGCATATTAGTAGTATGCACGGGGTAACGATCACGGAGCTTCCAGTGGCAATGTATTGTAGGACCGCTTCTCCACAGGCCTCAGTGACGGACGTGCTATCCGAGTTAGCACAGTCTTTTCGCAGCATCCCAGCAATCGACAGTTTCTTAGTCGAATCAGGAATTACCTGACGGCGCTGAGTCGGTGCGGTCCGCGGTTGCATCAGGTACGGACGACCGAACGCTTTATAGGGTCCGACAGGATGGCGAAAGGGATTCGAAAGATTTCGAGTTTTCCCTTTTGTAGCATCGGAAGCTGCCATTCATATCTTCCGGCATTATCTTCCAGTGTTAGTTATTTCAGACTACATTGCTGCGATGTTGGATAAGAGACTTATAGCGTCATTGGACACAGAATTTTGGATCGGTTCAGGGACATTGTCCCTGACTTACCGACACAGTCCAATAATGTCATTAGAACATGTGTATTATTTATCGACGCTATATATACATATAAGCCTGCCACCAAGCATGATAGTTTAGTTTCTTGTCCGCAATGCTCATTTCTGCCTTTTTATCATTTATACGAATAATTTATTTTGGCAGAACAGGGCATACCGAGTGTTCATATGCGTCTAGACGGCGTGGTTAAAGACTGGAAATATTCTTTTTTGCCGTCTATGTCTTTTCCAACCACAATGTTGGAAACGACAATGATGTCTAATAGACTTAACTTAGGCGCTTTATCATACGTAATCCACCTTACTGAGGCGTTATCATTACGTCTTCAAGAGAAAGAATTACGGGATATTATCCTCAATGTGATTTCTTTTGAGGGCAGTAGTTTGTTCACGTATAACTCCGCCCTTCAGTGGCTGATTGGAGTTGGTTAGACGTGACGCAGCCCTAGCTACATCCACGTGCGTGGATAGTAAGGTGAAGAACTCTCTCAGAGTCGCTTCGTTCTCGGAGAAGCTTCTCTTCGACGGCAACTTTTCAGCAATCCATGAATTGCTCGATTTACACGTTCTCTTGTCAATCTAGTGTTGCAAGAGATTCAGACTGGGGCAAACATTCGGTGGTTGACTCAAGAGAGTGCCACTGCAGTTGCCGGATCCGAGTTTTATAATTATGACGGTTGCCAGTCAAACAGGTTGGGATATAATATTGATCCCAATGGATTCGAAGTGCCAGGGTCTTTGGGTTCCGCAGTCTCTAAGCAAACACTTATCTTCCGCGGAATAATGTTTTTTTAGGCTTGCTTTATGTCATTGGATGAACATTATTCAGAAACGCATGTCCAAATCCTGTCCGTTAATTCGACAGTAGTGGCGTATCTCCGGAACCAGGGAGGTACTCATTCGTTTCCGTTATTCAATTTAATGGAAAGAATCCTTCTGTTTGTTATAGTACACCAAGTTCTGTTTCGGTCCGTCATATTCCGGGTCGTCTGATTGTTTTACCGGACTCCCGTTCACTTATGGGTCGCTTGTTGCCGTCAGAATGGACTCTCAACAAACAAGTATTCAATCAGATTTGCTATCTATGGGAGCGCCCAATGATAATTTATTTACGACACAACTTGCTTGTCAATTGCAGACGTATGTGTTTGCTTGTCCGGATCTCTGAGCTAATGTTGTTAACGCTCTATTGATCTAATAGGACAGAATGATAGGATATGTGTATCCTCCTGCGCTGTTGTTTCAGCAAGTATTGCTAAGATAAACAACCACAATACATTTCTGTTGATAGCATCTCTGTCTTCACAGAGACTGTGGGTAAATTTACTCTGATGTCTACTGTGGGACTTAACGCGAAATCTTCCTCAATGAGAGGATCTTTTTTCGCTGGGTAAAATCGTGTCATCTTTATCACAACCCGCAAGGTCGCAACCTTCACGTATTCCGTTGTGTGGTCCTTATTGCATTGTAAGCATTGTACTGGACGAGCTTTGGACGCGATTTCTTACTATAGGAGAACCTCTTCTTCGCTATTCTATGCGGCTAAAGTGGAGGCTCTTCCGTCGTTGGTGTAGGGATCACTATGTTGATATTGTTGATCCCTCCATACTAGTCATTGCAACTTTTTAGTATACTTGTTGACAAGATCTACTGCAGCCTGTTTTTATTAAGGTTATAGGTTTATGTTACCTCATACCTATGCACTCTATGATAGTTTACAATTGAGTCTTATGTCTCTTTATCTAAGTCACTTAGTAACTTTTTGATAAATAGACTTAGAATCATTAGATTAAATTCCTATATGGAATTTAACTTCGGTTCTTATTTAGCTAAGTAATCATTTGAGCCTCTGGAAACAGTAGTTTTCAAATTCTGACCTTTTAGACAGTTATTCTGTTGGCTTCTCTTTTACTGAAGAGTCAGTTAGTTTCATGCACTATCGGTGGATGATTTTCACTTTCGTAGTTTCCGAATCACTACTTCCTTTACTATTTAGGTTGGATTTTTGCATAAGAGTTAGGCTCCTAATTAATATCCGGAACCTATTGTTTTTAAGGTCCTTCCGTCTTCGTACGGGCATAGGCCTTTACTCTGTCCGGTTAGAGTTTATGTATTTATAAACAGATATCTGTTTATTACTACGGGCGTAAGCTTCTTCTGTCTTTGATTCCTAATAGAAGGACGTTACGCTCCATTCTATTGCTAATGGATTCAATTAACTATCGATGCTGCTTATGGTATATCTTTGACTCAGCAGTTGTGTTTGAGATTTCGGCTCATGAAGTAAGAGTTCTTCTACATCTTGGGCTTACATTAATAGTGTCGCTATTATAGATTTTTGAAGGCTGCTCATTGCGCTCAGCCATCCACATTCATGAATTTTTATCTCAGAAATATTGTGTCCATTTCTGGAGGCCTCTATTGTTAGGTCTATTATCTACTGCTCAGAATGTCATTCACTTAACAGTTGCTACTATAGCTAGGTAGGCTGTCTGTTTCGGCAGTGACTCCGTTCTGCTGCCCTCTTCGCTCTGGGCTATTTGACCCAGGGCAAGAAAAAGGGGGGGGGGGGGGAGGGTGTTCCCTTGGGTCACCTGTTTTACTATGAAAACAAGGGGATACCTCCTCCGGAGTTAGTAATTCTGAGCTGTTATTGGGATGGTTGTTTAGTGAGAAGTTTATGTTTTAAAAATTCATTCAAGTCTTAGTTTTTAAAGTATAGCTTTTGAATATAGCACGTGTCAACGGACATGATTATACAATCCTCAGACACTTTTCAGGAGTATAAAAAGTCTCTATTCTCTAGACTTACTTTGTTTATTGGCTTACTTTAAAAATTATTAGTATAAGGATTATACTAGATATTAATAGAGTACATGGATGTATGATGCTCAATTTTGGAAGGTGTTGTAGCTTTCTAATTTATCATAAATAAGAAAGATACATGTAAGGCCTAATACTTCTTTTTCCCTAGATGGGATGACTCTATTTTATATAATTGAGTGTATTCCATCTTGCTCTATGTCCTTGGCCCTCCAGCCTTTTTACTATTCAGCTATGTCTGGGTCATTGGTACAGTATAAAAATGTTAAAAAATTTATAGTAATTTATATTTTTTTTATACTTACCAATGACCCAGACGGGGATGGCCCTCCCAGGAGTTGGGAACTCTTACCTCCCCGCTGAGTACATAGCGCTTACCAGGAACTGGTTATTAGAATGATTAATGGCGCCAATTTCGGAACGTCCTTGACACTGCGCATGCGCAGTAGAGGTGAAGTGTGGAGGGCCATTCAGGACATGTTTTCTTTGGTTTTAGATGCAAATTTTGGGGATTGGGGGGCAAAATTTGTGTTTGGCCCTATATTTTAAGAGTTAGCACCAGCTATGTCTGGGTCATTGGTAAGTATAAAAAATATATAAATTACTATAAATTTTTTAACTTTTTGGTCGGACATTTTGTCCCCTGAGTTCCAATATGTTCCATGTGCCAGTAGCCACATAGAACACATTGGAACTCAGGGGTCGATTTGTCAAACCTGGAGAGGATATGATGTGGCTACCTCAGTACTGTAAGTAAGATTGGAAGAATCCAGAGGATCTAAAAAATAAAAGTAAAAGCCCATTTCTTTTATATTTTTTCTTGGATGCTTTTTATTGCATGGTTAATGTGTGGAGAGTCTTAAAAATGATACTAAACTCTCTTATTATATTTTTATGCTAATAACCAATGACCCAGACTTAGCTGGTGCAAACTGAATATTATCAAAGACCAAACACAAATTTTGAACCCTCCAATCCCCAAAATTTGCATACAATACCAAACATTGGGGTACGATGATGCCGTGTTCTAAGTCGTACTGTACGTCGATGGTGCACCTATCTTCAACTGCTGTAACCCTGCTTGAGCGAAGCTTGAACAGGGTTAGAATGTTGAGGAGCTGACAGTTGCTTGTCGTTGCCCAGTGGTTCTCTCCGGGTACTCCGGCTTCCTCCCCCCGTAAAACTGTCATGGCCACGATTAGCCATTGTGCATAAGTATGTGACCTTAAACACCAATAAATAAATAACAGGTAAAATTCAGGGTTTTATTTCATCACAATTATATTAGAATACATTTATTAATAGCTAGCTGCTAAGGTGCTCTTGAATATAAGGAATAAGGCCTCTTATTCCGCAGCTAGTTGACCGGTCAGGTGGTTACCCGATAGTGGGAACTTTAATACCGAGTATGTCCGATGCGGTCAAGGAGAGTGTAGATTGGGTAGAGTGAGCACCTTTTAATCAAAAGCTCACCCAGCTGCGACAGAAAATAAGGGTGAGAAGTTCTCTTCGGGAAGCTTGGCGAGGTCTGTATCAGACCACGAGCGGGAGAGCCTTCTGTAACCCAGTAATAGTCAGGGTCGACTATTGCTTTGAGGAACTTGCACTGAGTTGGAGCGAATGTCCACCCTGGCCGCTCGGTACGCTCCTTCCACACTGCAGCCAGGGCTGGCTGCAGTTACGGCTTCTTCCTCTGCTTTAGCGAAGCACATGCGACCACACACTGGCTAACCGACTAAAGATGTTCATGCAGCCGAGCGAAGATGCTCCAATCATTACCCTAAGAAGAAGGAAAAGAAAGTGGGTCCATCCAGTAGCTAGTGATTCAAGACTTGATTCATCGGGACGTTCAACAAAGACATCGGCGGCCAGATCTCCATCCCGGAAGCAACATGCGGCGGAAAATAAGCCGCTGCTCCACAAGCCTCCGTAACGGACTTGGTGTCGCAATTTGTGCAGCTTATCACAGCTTAAAGACCCAGCAAGAGTCACCCGTCAGCAGAACGGTAGTAAGTCGTCAGACGGTGCTGGATTGGTCTGGTCAATTGTGCATGTAGAAGAAATCAGAAGTTTCTCTATGGGATGCTCGGCTAGATCTGGGGCCAGACCACCGATTGGAGAACCCTCTCCATCCCATTAACAGTCGGGGGGTAGACTGTGTCCATTGTGAGAAACCATATTGAGTCGGAACTCGCATTGGAATGTTCCTTCCACCCTGCAGTCGACCTCACTTATGGCTTATGAAAGGGGAATATCCTAGAAGTTTTTTTAGCAGGATACTCAGCGAGAACTGGAGACAGATCGTGAGTGCAGAGTGTTTTTCTTCCCATTAACAGTCGGGAACGACTGTTTGTGTTGTAAGAAACTTCAATGAGTACGAGCATCCATCCTATGTGACGAGTCTGAATGCTTTTTTCACACTTCAGCCGGGGTTGGCTGTTGTTACGGCTTGCTCTTCTTCCATGGATATACAAGATAAGGGATAGATGCCTACAAGTTTCTAACAGAATGCTCAGTGAGATCAGGAGCAGACTGCGAGCTGGAGAACCCTCTCCTTTCCATCAGCAGTCAGGGTTGACTGTTTTTGGTTCAAGAAACTTTAGTGTGTTAGGACGCCTGTTCACGCTTGCGGTTCAGGGCGCTTCTTCCACACTGCAGCCGGATCCAGTTGCAGCTGTGGCATCTTCCCCTGCTTCATTAATGAAGCATGTTGACTGCAGACTAGCTATCCGGCTTCGCATGTTCGGGTTGATAGCTAGTCATTCGAGGCATTTTATACGGGATATGTGTCGAGGATCTGGGGCTAGATCTCTGTCCCGTGAGCAGCTTATGGTAACAAGTGGATTATCATTGCTCTGCTAGCCTCAGTCACGGACCGGCTGCCACAGATTGCTCTGTGTATCACAGCATTCCAGTAGTCGCTAATACTATTGTTTAACAGGCTCCGCTGGTGAGCTGTCAGACGGTGCTGCGTTGGTCCAGTCATCCGTTCAGTCGGATGGAATTGACCATATTTTTAGATGGAACATTTCAATGGAGAGAGGGCTACAGAGTCTGAATCTCCATCCCTCACAGATTAGATTATGAAATTTTAGTCATAAGCTCTTAGTATCTTGTTCCATCTGAATATAAGTCTGCATTTGCTAGGCAAAAAACAGCTTATCATACCGGGCAATGGAAAGACGAAGATCTTTCATCCCCGGATCTATTGGCTCAGGTGTCGAGGGCTTTTGTCCCGATTAACGACATCTTCCTTGCCTTAGCAATAGTATAAGAAATGCTAAACCCTATTCTTTACGAATAGAAGTTCCATAGTGCATAGGCTGAGACAGCTGTCTTGTTTGGAATAGAGCCGTTAGAGGGAATAAGTATGTCTTTTCCTTCTCGGTGTTGTATTCCTTGGTGTCAGGACATTTAATGCCATTGTGGACTCCATAGTAGCTTTTTTGTACTGTTGCAGCGGTCTTTTCTTATACATTAGCCATTAGTGTTGTAAGTCTCCATTTAGTGAGTTTTCAAAGGCCACAAGTGACACAGATATGTCTTCACACAGACAAAGATGCATAACTGCCTAGTTACCTTGAGACGACTGTCTCTTTGGGAATTACAGCTGTTAAAATAGCGGCTTGTCATTCCTTTCCTTGCGCGACGATGGATGTATGTCTCCGTTTAGTGACATCTGTCTTCACGGAGATGAAGACTTCTAAGCTACATTAGCTAGGCTCTGACCGCTGTCTTTTGGGAATAAAACCGCTAAAGGAAGAGTACTTTACAGTTTGTTTTCCTAGGTGTCATAGACTTGAGTCTTGTGAGCGATGTTTTTCTGTAATTATACAATGACATAACTGAAATAATTATCTCTTGAGACTACTATCTCTTTGGGAATTTAGGGCAGTTAGAATAGTGGCTCATCATTCCCTACCTTGTGCAATGATAGTTGTAAGTCTCCATTCATTGAGCTTTCAAGGTCGCAACTTACATCGATATATCTGTCTTCACGGAAATGAAGACTTGTAAGCTACGGCTGGTGTTGTAAGTCTCCTCAGTGAGCTTCTGAGGTTGCAGTTATCAGCCTTTTTATTGTCTTCATGAATAGGAAGACCTTTAGATGCTTCAGCTATGCAGAGTTCATTGTCCTATTGGACATCATACCATTATGTTAGAGGAGGTTATTCTCTTCCTACCGGTATGGTTTAGTTTTAGTTATATGAGGCGATAAGCCCTACTGATGATGCCATATTTACCTAATGTGATTAATGAGCATTTCTTCAAATGCCTCTTCTAAACTTCTTCTCAGGAATATATTTCCTGATATCAGATTGAACATAAGGAGTTCATCTAGGTTTTTATGATCGGATATCGGAACATTGTTTTCGTCTCCCTTTTTCATTTCTATCCAATCTATTGCTGTGGGTTATATTTCCACCTTAGAGACTGGATATTATGTCTATATGGTGTATTATTTGTTCATCACGTCCCTCTCCATCCTTAGTGACATTATGGAGTCGGTCAGATGTGTGGGAGCCCTGCGGTTCCTATACTATTTGATAACTAACATGTGAGCGATTCAAGTAATACAGGTGAGGGGGGTTCGATATGAATTATTTGTCGACTCCCCCCCTCCCACCCCCCACCCCCCCGCCAATGTATTAAGAGGCGATTACAGGGCAGGACATTGTTTTCTTCCTGTAAGCCTCGATTGCATTTAAGTACATGCATGCATTTCATGGCTCCTCGATTGATTGGTGGTTGGGTGTTGTTCTAACGGCGACCTCATGGGCACATCCACTATTTAGTTTGTTTCCTGTGGTTGTTCGTTTATAAGTCATATACGAGCATATGATTCCTTATCAATCAAATTGCTAGCCTTCATATACCTGTGTGGTTGACATGTCGGTTATCTGGGCGACATTCTCCAATGTGGCAATTAGTCATCTCTGAAAAGTTTCGCTCAGAGCAGTCTGGCCTTTTCTTACGACATATGAGTTTATAACTCAGTTAACTGCATATTAACGTTGTATTATTCATTCAGTTTCCTGGTTACACTTGTATCACTCGGTCATACCGTGGATACAGGCTGTATTCAGATGATTACATGCGGGATTTCATTGCTCGCATGCATAATCAGTGTATTTATTAGGCAGACGCATTATTGAACAGATTATATAAATTATTGCTCTGCTTTATAGAGCTCATGAGAATTTTGGAGCTATTTGTATCAGTTATGGATTCCAATAGACCGTCTATGCATTTTTTCTCAATTTTTAGCATCATTATTCACAGTAGTATATTCTTTCTCTGAAGAGTCATTGGTTGTTACAGACCTAGGAAACAATTCATTATTTCGGGGACGGTCTGTGACGAGTCTGTTAAGCATAGCTCGTTCCATGTCCTAAATCCAGGTTTCTATCAGAGACGGTATACAGGAGAATTCACATTCTCATATATTCACACGGTCAATTGGAGTTTCATTATTGAAATTAATTGTACACCTGAATGGGGTCGCCTGTTGGTTGCCTTAGAAGAATGTTTGCTCTAACAGATAATTTCCATTGGGATTCACTTGGACAAGTGTATGATTGTACACACTATATCATCACCATTTTTTGATCTATCTATGTATTCCAACTCCGGTATACGTTAGAAGCGCGCACTGTTAATAACCGGAATTGCCACAATAGCCTTAGCTTCTGAAGTGGTGTTAAGCACCAATAATTAATAAAAGATATATATTGATTATTTGGTACCGCTTTTCACTGATTCCAGAGCGCTTCCCTCTTTGTTTTGAAGAATATTCTTAAGTCCTAGGCCCTCCGCCTTTTTACGATTCAGCTAAGTCTGGGCCATTGGTTATTAGTTTAAAAATATGATAAGTTTAAAGTAATTTGTATATTTTTTATACTTACCAATGGCCCACATGGGAATGGCCCTCCCATGAGTGGGCACTCATACCTCCCCAATTCTTGTCTCTTCCTGAGTACTGCACATGTGCAGATAGTAAAAGTATGGAGGGCCAGATAGGACTTTAATTTTTGATATTGTATGCAAATTTTGGGGATTGGGGGGGTTCAAAATTTGTGTTTGGCCCTTGATAATATTGAGTTTTCGCCAGCTAAGTCTGGGCCATTGGTAAGTAAAAAAAATATATACAAATTACTTTAAATTTATCATTTTTAAGATATTTTACATATAGAATATACCCACAGTAGCTTTGTGTACCAAATGTTCACCACGAGTGGTGAAGTGGCATTAACTGCGAGTCTTCGCCGTGCGGTTAACACCACTTCACCACAAGTGGTGCACATTTGGTACACCAATCTACTTTGGGTATATTTTATTTATACCTTTATCATTAGATTAAGAGTTTAAGTGTTAAATAAATATCCACTCGTACGAATCTGTTTTTGTTTACATGAGTACTGCTGGGAGCACGGTGGCATTGCGGTAACCGGTTATTGTCAGATCACCGAAGTTAAGCAATGTCGAGTTCGGTTAATCCTCGGATGGGTGACCGTCTGAGCAATCCGATTCAGACTTTCACGTTGTGTCCTTGGGCAAGGCACTTAACCCTGATTGTCCACATGGGGCCACAATGATGCTGTGTACTAAGGCGTAATGCACGTCGATGGTGCGCATGTCTTCAACCAATCTAACCCTGCCTGTGCTGCAGTGCAGAGTTACGATGTTCGGGAGCTGGCAGCTGCTCGTCGTTGCTCGGTGGTTCTCTCCAGGGAACTCCGGCTTCCTCCACCTGTAAAACTGTCATGGTCATGATTAGCCATTGTGCATAAGTATGTGACCTTAAACACCAATAAATAAATACATGAGCACCGCTAGGCGGTACTTCTGCTGGCCATTTTATCGCCGAAATAAAATAGAAAATGAAACTGCACATTACAGGGCCTTTTTCATTTTAATAACATACTCTTTCGAGTTATGGATGCTTTGTTAACATGAGACATGCGTCTATTAATTTTTGGTACCTTATGAGGTAAACTTATTTAAAAACATAATAAATAATTGTGGTTTCATTTCGTTCTTCACGAGACGACGAGTGATAAATTTAGACAAGTTTGCATTCAAGGCGAGGTCACTAAAGGTCAACTTGGATATAGTTGCACTGTAGGTGTAAATTTTTACTATTGAAATCCCATTGCTGGTGTGTTCACCACTGTTGGAGTGTAAAGCTAAAATTTATGTCATAGGCTTTTTGTGTATAGAAGAATAGGTAATCCTGGTATAAATTAACTATTACCATGTTTTCTAATTCAAGAGCTTAAATTATGCTTTATAATTATTTTTCACTTGTGTGTCTTTTTCAGCCTTAATTCAGTTAATAGCGGCAGCTGAGACAAAAAGAGATTTATGTTATTTTACTTTTGATGATGAAAAACTGACGGATGATCTTCATAGAATGCACAAATACTTAACGACGACCAATAAACTTAGTATATGTGAGTAAAACGTCATAGCAAACTTCATACAAATGTTAAGAGCAGTCAGAAGTTGTTTCAGGTATAATAGTTTCTTGCACATCTTCAAGGTCATGGTCATACATGAGTGCCATTGGTGGAGGTCACAAATCATGTCTCACCTATAACTCCGAAAACTTTTGGGGCTACAATAATCAAACTTCCCACAATTATAAAGGACAATAGAATGTGTCACATACCATAGCTAGGCCTGTAACTTCAAGCTGGGTCTGTAACTTCCAAGATCAAGGTTAAATTTCAAGATTACACTTAAAATCTGTTGATAATTGTGTCCCAGTAATAACTCCAAAATTTATCCCTTCCAGGAGCAACTGTGTTGTGTCCTTTGACAATGCACTTAATCCCTATTCCCCATGTTGCGACATGTTGGCATTGCGTACTAGGGTTTACTGCATGTCAATGGTGCACTTGCCTTCAACCCGAGCCAACCCTGTTTGTGTGGAGTTGGTATGTTGTGGAGTCTGACATTACTTGCCTCTGTTTGTTGATTAAATTTCAAAGTCACACTTAAAAAATCTGTTGATATTCGTGTTTCAACCAGAATTCAGAAATATATCACACTACAATTATCAAAATTCATACAAATGTTAATGAAAGTCAGAAAATGTGCTGCTAATAATGTCTGTGCATCTTAATGGTCAGCTGCATACTTTAGTGCCAATTGTTGAAAGGCGAAGGTCATGTCACAGGTATAACTCAGAAACTATTTGGGCTGCAATCATCAAACTTTGCACAATTATAAAGGTCATTGGAAGGATATGTCACACACCATAGCTGGATCTGTAACTTCAAGGGTAAGGTCGAACTTCTGTTGATATTCTGTCTTGGCTATTACTCAGAAATGAATCAAACTACAATTATTAAACGTCATACTCAAATTATGGACAGCCAGAAGGTGAGTCATGTACAATAGTTGCATGTGCATCTCCATGTTCAAAGTCATACTTGAGTGTCAGAGGTTGAAGGTGACAAATCATGTCGCAAGTATAATTCCAAAACTATTGGGGCTAACCAGTACAATCTCCTTGAATTGAATATAAATCTGGAACTTAATAGCATGTCCAATATCAGTAGGCATTACCAAATTCATGATTTGTCATAATTTTTTGGAAAGCTGTCTTACAGGGAGCTTTCAAATTAATGACAAGACAAGAATAATGTCAGATCAAAATGTACAATTGACATACATGTGCGTATTAACCCTTTATCCAACGCAGACAATATCAAAATTTATTATATTTTTGTACAACAACCAAAGGCCCAGACTAGCTGGTGCTAACTCACATTAATCCAGGGCCAAGCACAAATTTTGATCCCCAGTCCCCTAAATTTGCATGCAAAACCGAAAAAATCAAGTCCTAGATGGTCCTCCATACTTTTTAGATCTGCGCATGCACAGTCTCCAGGAAGGTACCGAAATTGGCGCCAACCATCATTCTTTGTTTGGCCCTAAAATCAGCAACAATGAACTGACATCTGTGCTTTTAAATCTCCTTTTTTGAGGATGCCAGACACATGTCAATGGTAAAATTGGTGGATCCAAGGATATAAATGGATGATGGAAGTGAACAACAGTGGTGAGAAACATTCAGGGCTGTAACTTTATAATAATTCTAAAAATTATTTCATGTTTCCCAATTTCAGGACATACGCCCAACGTCATCATTCTTGCTAATGATTGATTCAGTGTTTGTTAAGTGTTCCTTCCCTGTCCCTCTTTGAAGCCCTCCTGTTAAACTCCCAAGCTTCTTGGGAGTTTGATGTGTGTAACAGAATGTTTATTCTGTTTACCCCCACGGTTACGTCCTCACCCTAGGAGCGTTAGGTCATTGTGGGTCATGCATCTTCTATCGGATGTATCGATTATTCTTCGTGTGAAGATCTTGCTTTACATCTGGTAGCTTTAAAATCTGTTACTGATTTTAGGCCTTTTTTCTGTGCCTGATGTCTTGTTTCTGGTTTTTTCCTTAATGTTGCTTATTATTCCGGTAGTGTAGCTAAAAAAAATTGGATTTTATCCACACTTCGGCTCTATCAGGGTGCCCTTGGGCTCTTCATATTCCCTGCGGGAACTTAGGCTTTTTCAAAACATTTTTGAAAAATGTTTTCAGTTTAATTTTTCGATTTTGATTTTGCTTGAGATTTATTATGTATCTTTATCATATATTTATTGGAGAGTTTGTGGGAGTACAATCGACTTAATTTTTTGATTAATCATGAAAACTTACTGCTCAAAATGCAAGGCAAGGAAGTCTTCCTCAGATTTACATGCTTGTTGCCATGCCTGTAGTCGATGTACTCCTACAGATTCTTGTACTACATGTATCAATTGGGATGACAAACATTGGAAATGGGTGTCACGGTACATTGTTGTCGGTGAGATGCCTATGCCAGTGCTCTCACCACAAGATATTTCAAGTTTTTCAGTTTCTTTTTCAGAGGAACAAAAACATGGTGATGGTATTGTGACACCCACCAAATGTGTGCTACCGTTGTCTCGCTCTGATGAGCAAACAGAGCTAGCTACTAAGGTGCTCATGAATATCAGGCAAGGGATAAGGCCACTAGGCAGTGTTCTTAATCCCTTGCAGGCAGCTAGCTCGCCCAGTGAAGCGGTTACTCCATCCGTGGGAGCTGTATCACCGGGCATGTCCGTTGTGGTCGAGGGAAGTGTAGTGGGTAGAGTGAGCACCTTTACCTAACATGAAAAGCAGACGGCACTTGCAAACAAAATTCTTGAATAACTAATTTTTTTGTTTCAAAAACATAGGTTGTGACCCCTCGTTGGAACGAGCTCGCCGAGCTCGTTCCAGTGAGGGCTCATAACCTATGTTTTTGAGGCAAAAAATGAAAAAATGATAAAAATTAACTGGCGATTTTTGAGAATAGCGCTGGCCAGTTTTGGCAGTTACGTTGGGTAAAGGGTTAAAACCAAAAGCTCACCCAGCGACGACGGAACTAGCCAGGGAGGAAGTCAGCAGGTTTCTTCTCAGGAGGCTTGGCGAGGTCTGAAAAGGCCACGAGCAGGAGAGGTCCCACTCTAACCCAGCAACATCTGGGGCCAGATGTTATGAGAAACTTGCATGGGCCAGAGCATACGTCCACATCTGCCGCTCAGGACGCTCTCTAGACTGCAGCCAGCCTTGGCTACAGTCACGGCTTCCTCTGCTACGATCAACAAGCACACACGACCGCATTCTAGCTACCTGACTTCAGATATCCAGCCAGCTGCGCGAAGACTGAGCCAGTCTTCGCGTGTGAAGTCGGACCATCCGGTAGCTAGGGAACCGAGGCTTCAATCAGGACGTTCGGAGAAGAGATCCATCTCCGGAACGCCATCCCAGGAGCAGAAAGCAGCTAAAAAACAGGAAACCGCTGCTCCTCAAGCCTCGGTGATGGACTTGCTGTCCCAGATTGCACAGCTGATCGCAGCTTCCCAGCAAGTGCAGGAGCAGACTCCGGAAGTGAGCTGTCGGATGGTGCTGGGTCGGTCCAGTCGTCTGTTCACGCAGATGCAATGGACCGAGATTCACCGCTGATTCAGTCAGATGATGAAAGGGATAAGGAAAAGGATTACCATTCCCTTTTGGAACAACATATTGTTGCGATGGACTTTATCCATCAATACTATCCAGAATTTGTTCTGCTGAATCAGCAAGCTGCGACAGCAAGAGAGAAACCACTGGCGTCTTTAGACGCAGACTTTATATGGAGGAAGGAAGAAGTTCTTTCCCGGTTCAGACTAGACAGGTGTCGCAGTCCTCCGGCCATGTAGACAACGCCATATTTAACCTCTCGAGTGTCAGGAAAAAAGGCAGTTTCTTATCATCACCTTCCATAAATATACCGTTCCTTAGACCATGTTCATTTAAAACGGTTGGAAAGGATGTTCAGAGAGCTCCACTGCATTTAGATGAGCCGGCCGGGGATTTAGACATATCCTTACCTGCTTCATTCAGCATTCACTTGGATGTAATGGAAAGTGCAATTTCATCGAATAGAGCAGATTTGGGCGCAATGTCCTATGCAGATCACCATACCAGAGCTATGGCGCAATGTATCAACGGGAAGGAATTTAAGGACGTTTCCAGGGCAGTTATGTATGCCACGTCTAACTCCGCCCTTACAGTGGCAAATCTGGAGTTAATTAGGTGTGATGCTGCCATTGCATCATCATCACTTATAGATGACAAGGTGAAAAGCTCTCTTTCCGTGTCGCACCGGTCTCCAGACATACTATCTTTGATGACAAGCTTTCGTCAGTCTATGAACAGGCTACTAAGAAAGCTTCCAGTGCTCTGCTTTGAAGTTGGCGTCTCAACAGCACGCTTCAGCAGACCGGGGTAAGCAAGGACATTCCAAATCAAAATCATCAAAAGGGAACTCCTTGCAGGGGTACAAGAAACCCTCATATAATTACTCCGGAGGTCATCCACACAGCGACTCAGGAAAGAGGCATAAGTCTGATCAGGATTTTCGAGGCGAGGATCTTTGTGGGGAGGACGTAGTTTCTCCTCCCGTAAGCCTCGCAAGTCCTACAGGTGATGGTTAAGACCTCTATTGCTTTCCAGTTGGCAGAAGGTTATCAAACTTTGCGAGAAACGGGATAGCAGTGACAGAAGATCAGTGGGTGAGAAGTGTAGTCTCGGATGGCCTACGGCTATCATTCCGAGCGAAACCCCCACTAACAAGATGTCCGTGTTTGACAAATCTTCCGGCAGGTCCTTTCAAAAGAGAGGCTCTCTTAGCGGAGGTACAGGCTCTCTTATTAAAGGAAGCAATAGAGGTTGTCAAGAATCAAAATTCTCAAGGTTTTTACAGTCGCCTGTCCCTCGTACCGAAGCCAGATGGCTCATTCTGATTGGTTACAGACTTGAGCTGGATATACAAGTTAAATGTGGCTCCAAAGTTCTATATGGAAACCATTTGGTCGGTAAGAGCGAACATTCGAGTGAATGACTATGTGGCAAGCATAGATTTAAAGGATGCTTACTTTCATGAACTGGTACATCTGGCATTCAGAAAGTACCTGCGGTTCGCCGTTCAAGAAAAGGTTTATCAGTAGAGCAATGTGCTTTGGTCTGAACCTAGCTCCTTGGGCTTTCACTCGAATAACGAACTCGGTAATGTCTTACTTCCAAGCTCTTTCGTCTGCGGTAACGTCAGCTTACTTGGATGACATTCTGCAGAGATACGGCAACAGAATTATTTTTCAGAACGATGTTCACAGTCTGCTACTATTGCTCTGATGTCTCAGTGTCATAGTAAATGAGAAAAAATCGGATCTAGCTCCGTCCCAGTCGTTACTCACTTGGGAATGAGCTCACAAGAATCTGGTTCGTCTGTCATTACCCAGAGTGAAATTAGTCAGCTGTTATGCTCGCTTTTGTCTAAACTCAGATGCAATAACAGCGAGGGAGTTCATGCGACTCATAGGGTTATGCGGAGCGGCTGTGGATCTTATTCTGATTGGCCGTTTGCACATGCATCCCCTCCAGATATTCTTTGCTCAGAACTGGAGTGTAAAGACACATTCACTCGTAACTAGTGTTGTTTTAATATACCTAGTAAAACAAATGGTCCAGATTTGGGCAGATCTTCAGTGGTTAACTTTCACGATTATGATGGATGCGAGTCAGACGGGCTGGGGCACGACCCTCAGTCTCGCAGACTTGAAGTGCCAGGGTCTTTGGGACTCTCGGTTTCTAGAGAAGCAAATAAACATCAAAGAGATGATGTCAATATGGCAAGCACTACAACATTGGATTCGCCTAATAGCGTTTCGACAGTAGTTTCTTACCTCAGGAACCAAGGCGCACTCACTCGATTCCATTATGTGAATTAATGGAGACGATTCTCCTATTGGTCATGAATCATCACTTTCATCTCTCTGTCCATCATATACTGGCTCAACTGAACAGATTAGCAGACTCGCTCTCTTGGAAAGGTCGCCTGTTGCCATCAGAGTGAATATTCAGGCAGATTTGCTACCAGTGGGATCGTCCCATGATAGATCTTTTTGCGACTCACCTGAACAATCATTTACCGATGTTTGTGTCGCCATGCCCAGATCATCGGGGTATGCAGTAGACGTTCTTTCAATTTTATGGGACGGAATGATAGGATATGCATATTCTCCAGCTCCGTTGATTCAAGAGATTCTGTTAAAGATCAAACAGTCTCATTGCAAAATCCTGCTGGTAGCACCTCTGTCATCACATAAACCTTGGATCAATCTTCTCAGGTGTCTGTTATGGGTCATTCCCCCGGAAGCTTCCTCCTCGAGAGGATCTTCTTTATCAGGGGAAGTCACGCACACTGCATCACAACCCGGAAGAGCTCAACCTTCATGTATTTCCGTTGTGCGGTCCTTCTTGCACGGAAAACATTTTACAGGATGTGCAGTGGACGCAATTTCTAACTGTCCTCCTCTTCGTTGAATTATGCAGCAAAGTGGAGGGATTTCTTCCGTTGATGTAGGGATAAGTCCATACCAAATATTGCTGATTTCCTGGTCCACTTGTTTGACGATCTCAAACTACAGCCCGTCACTATTGAGGGCTGTAGGTCTATGTTACCAGATACTTACACTCATCATGATAACTTGGCTATTGGATCAAATTCTTCATTATCCAGGCTAGTTAGAAATTTCTCTATCTGTAGACGTAGAACCCTCAGATTAATTCCTAAATGGAATTTGGCTTGGGTTCTGTTGAATCTCAAAGAAGCTCCTTTTGAGCCGTTGGACGTCGTAGAGTTCAAATTCTTGACCTATAAAATGGCTTTTCTCTTAGCCTTTGCATCTGCTAGAAGAGTC
Source organism: Pictodentalium vernedei (assembly GCA_031216915.1). Classification (NCBI taxonomy): domain Eukaryota; kingdom Metazoa; phylum Mollusca; class Scaphopoda; order Dentaliida; family Dentaliidae; genus Pictodentalium; species Pictodentalium vernedei. Next base: position 261,652,698 of record CM062297.1, read on the forward strand.
AGAGAACTTCATGCATTATCTGTAGATGAATCTCATTACCGTAGCATGGGTAATACCATTACCCTCACTACAGAAGTGGGATTTTTGGCTAAGAATCAGATTCCGGATAAGTGGCCAGAGCCTATTGTCATTAAGGTCTTACCGTCCTCGGATAACCATAGACATTTGCTGTGTCCAGTAAGGGCTATGCGCATTTATAAACATCGATCAGATTTTGTTAGAAAGGGAAGAAAATGTTTCTTTTGTTGATTCCTAACAGAAAAGGTATTTCTGTTCATGCTGTCGCTAGATGGATTCAGTTGGCAATACGCATTGCCTATGAAAATCTATCTTTGGATCAACGTACTGTCAATAAGATCTCAGCGCACAAGGTTAGAGCACTGTCCACTTCTTGGGCTTATTCTAACAGTATAGCCATTACTGATCTCATGAAGGCTGCTTACTGGACACAGCCCTCTTCATTTACCAAGTTTTATCTGAGAAATTTAGAGTCCATCTCCGGTGACCTTAGATCTTCAGGTCCTCTTTCTGTCGCTCAGAATGTCGTCCATTAATGTTACATCTATAAGGTCTTTAGGCAGTCCATACCAGCACTGACGCTGTTCCACTGCCCTCTTTGTTCTGAGGAATTTTACCTCAGAACAAGGGGGGGGGGGGGGGTGGACAGTTTTTCCCTTATAGTGAAAAGCAAGGGAATACCTCCTCTGGTGTCAGTAGTCCTGTGTCGGTGCTGGGGTAGTTTTAATGTGTAACTCAATGTGAAGCAATAACTATGTCTCATTTATGTACTGTTTTTAAAGTGTAGCTCACTTTGAAGCATTTGTATATTTTATGTATCAAACGGGCATTAATATACAATCCTCGGACACTTTTAAATGAGTATAAAGAGTCTCATTCTCTGGACTATCTTTATATATTGGTTTTCCTTCACTGAATTAGCATAACGGGTTATGCTGGCATTAAATGGAGAATTACATATTATGTAATACTCAATTACATTGTTGGTGTTATGTCTTTCTCTTTTCTCGTAAAAGAGAATGACATATATAATTCCTATCTTCTCCTATTCCCCTATGGGAGCTATTCTTCACTGAAGTAATTGAGAGATTGGATTTTTCCTTTAAATCATAGGCCCTCCAGCCTTTTTACGATTCAGCTAGTCTGGGTCATTGGTTGTCATATAAAAATATGATAAATTTTAAGTAATTTGTATATTTTTTATACTTACCAGTGGCCCAGATGGGTATGGCCCTCCAATGAGTGGGCACTCATACCTCCCCCCTTGTTTATAACATTTAACAGGCAATCTGTAGAAAGATTGATGGTTGGCGCCAATTTCGGTACCTTCCTGGATACTGCGCATGTACAGATCTAAAAAGTATGGAGGACCATCTAGGACTTAATTTTTTCGGTTTTGCATGCCAATTTTGGGAATTGTGGGGGGGGGGGGGGGGGGGGGGGGGGGGGGGGGCAAAATTTGTGTTTGGCCCTGGATTAATTTGAGTTAACACCAGCTAGTCTGGGCCATTGGTTAGTATAAAAAATATACAAATTACTTAAAATTTATCATATTTTTCCAACTGTACCCTATGGCCCAGATATAGCTGGTGCTAACTCCAAAATATTGAGGGCCAAACACAAATTTTGCCCCCCAATCCCCAAAATTTGCATGCAAAACTAAAAATTAGAAGTCCTATCTGGTCTGGCCCTCCATACATTTACTCTCCCCGCATGCGCAGATGCCAGGAAGTAACCGGAATTGGCACCATCCTCATTCTTTGTTTGGCCCTCTGTCAGATAACAACAAATGGACTTCTGTGCTTTTAAATCTCAGTTTATAATGATTCCAGACACAAATCAATGGTTAATTTAGTGGATCCAAGGACACAACTGGATGAAGGAAGGAAGAAACGGTGGTTTGAAACGTTCAGGGCTATAATTTTATAATATTTATAAAAATTAATTCATGTTCCCCAATTTCGGGACATGAGCCTGACGTCATCATTGTTGATAATGATTTTTCCACTGTTTGTTAAGTATTCCTTCCCTACCCTCCCTTAATCCTCCCCAGTTAAACTCCCAAGCTTTTTGGCTTGTTTTATTGAAATTTTTTTATAAAATTTCTTGTGAGTTTAACGTGTTACACAGAATGTTTATTCTGTATATCCCCAGGGTTATGTCCTCACCCTTAGGGTGTTTAGGCATTTTGGTCATGCATCATACATCCAATGTATCATTTCTGTTCTGATGAAGATCTTGCCTTACATCGGATAGTTCACAAATCTGTTACTGTCTTCGGGCTGTGTTCCCTGGGGTCTCGTTTCCGGTTTTCATTCTGACATTGTTTACATTAACATTGCTCTTTTTATATACGTACTTTCCTATTTATTATATGGTAGGTCTGTTGTAAGATACATTAAATAGTTCGGTAGTGTAGCAGTAAATTTTTGGATAGAAAAATTAATTTTTGTCCACACTTGGGCTCTCTTGGGATACATTTGGGCACTTCAATTCCTTTGGGAACTTGGGGTCTTGTCAAAAGTTTTCTAAAAAAAATTTTGTGTAAACTATTTTTCAATTTATATTTTGAATGTTTTTTGTTATGTATCTTTTTATAATATTTAATGTGGAGTTGGTGGGAGTACGATCGACTTAGTTTGCTTCATTATGAAAGCATATTGCTCAATAAGCAAGGCGAGGAAGTCTTTCCTCTGATTTACATGTTGGTTGCCTTGCTTGTAGTCGATGTACTCCCACTAATTCTTGCTCAACATGTGTTGCATGGGATGACAAATGTTGGTGACGGGTGTCACGGTACGTTGTTAGCAAGGGGCCACTGCCGGTCCTCTCGTGGTGAGAGGCTACCGCCGGCCCTCCCACCAAAAAGTCGTTACAGTTTTTAGCTTAACTTGACAAAGTCAAGATAAGCTATTGCCATCACGCGTGCAGAAGTCTGTTAGTCTGTGAATCTGTTCACATTTTCCTTTAGCACGGGCTACTCCCCGCAGTTCTTGTCTGATTGTCACGAAATTTCATATGTACGTTTGGGGTCATGTCTAGATGAGAACGTCCCCTTTTGGTCGTGATCGGTCAACCGGTATGGCTGCCCGAGCCCAAAACCCGAAAACCATTAGCACAGTCTACAGGTCGTATTTATGAAGGGATTTCATTGTAACTTGGTAAGATGCCTCTGTATAATGCCTAGATGAGAACGTCCCCTTTTGGGCAATATCTGTCAACTGTGTTGGCTGCCCAAGCCCGAAACCCAAAAACTTTTAGCACAGTCTGAAGGTCATGTTTAATGTGGAGGGATTTCATTGTAACTTGGTAGGATGACTCCTTATGATGTTTAGATGAGAATTTCCCTATTTGGGCGTGATCTGCCAACCGTGACGACTGCCCGAGCTCAAAACCCAAAAACCTTTAGCACAGTCTACAGGTCATATTTATTGAGGAATTTCATTTTATCTTGGTGGGTTGACTTCATATAATGTCTAGATGAGAAAGTTCTCTTTTGGACGTGATTGGGCAACTGTGACGGCTACAGGGGGCCGAAGCCCAAAAACCTTTACCATAGTCTACAGGTCATATTTATGAAGGGATTTCATTGTAACTTGGTAGGATGACTCCAAATAATGTCTAGATGAGAACGTCCCATTTTGATCGCGATCATTCAGCCTTGATGGGTGCCCAAGCCCAAAAACCTTTAGCATAGGCAAAAGGTCATATTTATGGAAGGATTTCATTGTAACCTGTTAGGTTGACTCCATATAATGCCTAGATGATGACATCCCCTTTTGGTCGTGATTGGTCAACTGTGATGGCTACAGGTGCCCGAAGCCCGAAAACCTTGAGCACAGTCTACAGGTCATATTTATGAAGGGATTTCATTGTAACTTTGTAGGATCACTCCAGATGATGCCCAGATGAGATTGTCCCCTTTGGTTGCGATCATTCAACCATGATGGCTGCCCGAGCCCGAAAACCTTTAGCACAGTCTACAGGTCATATTTTTGAAGGGATTTCATTGTAACTTGGTAGGTTGACTTCATATAATGTCTAGATGAGAACGTCCCCTTTTGGACACGATTGGGCAACTGTGACGGCTACAGGGGCCCAAAGCCCGAAAACCTTTAGAACAGTCTACAGGTCATAATTATGAAGGGATTTCATTGTAGCTTGGTAGGATGACTCCAAATAATGTCTAGATGAGAACATTCCCTTTTGGTCACAATCATTCAGCCTTTTTGGCTGCCCAAGCCCAAAGACCTTTAGCATAGTCTATAGGTCGTATTTATGGAAGGATTTCATTGTAACTTGTTAGGTTGACTCCATATAATGCCTAGATGATGACATTCCCTTTTGGTCGTGATTGGTCAACTGTGATGGCTACAGGTGCCTGAAGCCCGAAAATCTTGAGCACAGTCTACAGGTCATATTTATGAAGGGATTTCATTGTAACTTCGTAGGATCACTCCAGATGATGCCCAGATGAGATTGTCCCCTTTTGGTTGCGATCATTCAACCATTATGGCTGCCTGTGCCCAAATGCCTTTAGCACAGTCTACAGGTCATATTTATGAAGGGATTTCATTGTAACTTGGTAGGTTTGACTTCATATAATGTCTAGATGAGAACATCCCCTTTTGGACACGAATGTGCAATTGTGACAGCTACAGGGGCCCGAAGCCCGAAAACCTTTAGAACAGTCTATAGGTCATAATTATGGAGGGATTTCATTGTAACTTGTTAGGTTGACTCCATATAATGCCTAGATGATGACATCCCCTTTTGGTCGTGATTGGTCAGCTGTGATGGGTACAGGTGCCCGAAGCCCAAAAATCTTGAGCACAGTCTACAGGTCATATTTATGAAAGGATTTCATTGTGGCCGCCCGAGCCCAAAGCCCGAAAACCTTTAGCACAGTCTTCAGTTCACATTTGTGAACGGATTTCATTGTAATTTGGTAGGGTGACTTCATATAATGTCTAGATGAGAACAGCCCCTTTTGGACACCATTAGGCAACTGTGACGGCTGCAGGGGCCTGAAGCCTGAAAACCTTTAGCACAGTCTACAGGTCATAATTATGAAGGGATTTCATTGTACCTTGGTAGGATGACTCCAAATAATGTCTAGATGAGAACGTCCCCTTTTGGTCGCGATCATTCAGCCTTGATTGCTGCCGGAGCCCAAAACCTTTAGCATAGTCTATAGGTCATATTTATGGAAGGATTTAATTGTAACCTGTTAGTTTGACTCCATATAATGCCTAGATGATGACATCCCCTTTTGGTTGTGATTGGTCATCTGTGATGGCTTCAGGGGCCCGAAGCCCGAAAACCTTGAGCACAGTCTACAGGTCATATTTATGAAGGGATTTCATTGTAACTTCGTAGGATCACTCCAGATGATGCCCTGATGAGAATGTCCCCTTTTTGTTTCGATCATTCATCCATGATGGCTGCCCGAGCCCAAAGCCCAAAAACCTTTAGCACAGTCTACAGGTCATATTTATGAAGGGATTTCATTGTAACTTGGTAGGTTGACTTCTTATAATGTCTGGATGAGAACGTCCCTTTTGGACGCAATTGGGAAACTGACGGCTACAGGGGCCCGAAACCTGAAAACCTTTAACACCATCTACAAGCCATATTTATGAAGGAATTTCAATGAAACTTGATAGGATGACTCGTTTTGGAATAATTTCACTGTAACTTGGTAACTTTCGTTGATATACGTTAACTGTGAGGGCCACATACATTAACTGTGAGGTCATATTAACCCACCCCTCAGCTCTTTAGTACAGTGTACACCTCATATTATTTTTATCAAAAACATAGCATACAGGGAACAGAAATGAACATATTCCCAATTATCACAATTCTTGTCTTATTTCATAATCCTTTCATAAACATTGAACATTATCCTTTTCATCAAACACAACACACAAGTTAAGCTACAGTGTCATTGACACTTTCATTTAGTTTCTATTTTCAGAGGAACAAGAACATGGTGATGTTTACGTGACCCCGTCAGAGAGTGTGCTTCCGTCGTTGCATTTAGATAGTCAATCACAGCTAGCGGCTAAAGTGCTCATGAATATTAGACAGGGCAATAAACCACAGCATGGTGTCAGCTCCCTGTCGCCAGCTAGCTCGACCATTGAAGCACTTACACCGTCCGAGGGTACTGTGACGCCGGGTGTGTCCGTTGCGGTCGAGTAGAGTAGAAAGGGTAGAGCGAGCACTATAAAATAATAACAGGCTTAGCCTGCAACGATGGAGAGGAAGAAGCCAGCAACTTCAGCAGGAAGCTTGGCGAGGTCTGAAGGACCGCGAGCGAGAGAGCCCCCCTCTCTCTTTCATAACAATATCTGGGGCCAGATATAACAACATCTGGGGCCAGATTTTGTGGTTCGGAACTTGCGTCAGTCGGAGCATATGTCCATGCTTCCCATCTGGGACATTCCATTCATTTCACAGCCGGGGTCGGCTATAGTTATGGCTTCTTCTTCAGTGTCTACCAAGCACACACGACTGCACCTCGGCTACATGACTTCTGATATCCAGCCTGCATCGCCGAGAAGGTCCACTCTTCGTCAGAGAGTATACAGCATACAGTTGCCAAGGAGACGAGGCCTCATTCATCGGGACGTCCGCAGAAAAGAGCCATCTCAGACACACTGTCCCAGGAGCAGCCGGCGGCCAAGCAACAGAAGACTGCTGCTCCTCAGGCCTCTGTAACGGATTTGCTGTCGCAGATTGCGCAGCTCATCGCCGCATCCCAGAAAGTGAAGAAGCAGTCGATGGCAGTCTCAGAACCTGAGCTGTCAGATGGTGCTGGGTCGGTCCAGTCATCTGCGCGTTCAGATGCCAATGACCGTGAGTATAATCTGATTCAGTTGGATGGTGAAAGGGATTTAGAGGAGAATTACCCTTTCCTTTCGGAACAACACAGGGTGGCGATGGATCTAATGCATCAATACTTCCCTGAGTTCGTTCCCGAGATTCAGAATGCTGCAACCGCTCGAAAGTAGCATTATTCTGTAGCTAAGAGACGAGGCCTCACATATCGGGACATCCAGAGAAAAGAGCCGTCGCGAACACACTGTCCCAGGAGCAGTCGGCGGCCAGAATAGAAGATGGCTGCTCCTCAGGCCTCTGTAATGGTTTTGCTGTCGCAGATTGCGCAGCTCATTGCAGCATCCCAGCAAGTGCAGAAGCAGCCGACGGCAGTCTCAGAACCTGAGCTGTCGGATGGTGCTGGGTCGGTCCAGTCATCTGCGCGTTCAGATGCCTCTGACCGTGATTTTCAGTTGATTCAGACGAATGATGAAAGGAATATGGAGGGGGATTACCCTTCCCTTTTGGAACTATACATGGTTGCAATGGATTTAATCCATCAACACTACCCTGAATTTGTTCCAGCGAATCAGAATGCTGCGACTACTTGCAAGAAACCGCAAGCGTTGTTGGATGCTGACTTCATCCGGAAAAAGAGGAGGAAATGTCTTTTCCGGTTAAGTATAGACAGGTGTCGCAGGCCGATGGCCTTTTAGACAATGCCATATTCAAATTTCCAGAAGTAAGGCGGTTTCTTGTCATCATCTTCCATAATTTTACCGATTAACGGAAAACGGGGAAGATGTATTGAGAGTTCCTCTGCGTTTGAATGAGCAGGCTAAGGACCTAGATATGAGATAGATGACAAGGTGAAAAATTCTCTTGAGGTTGCTCCAGTTTCCGGACACTAAGTTTTTGACGATAAGCTTTCATTGGTTTATGACCAAGCTACAAAGAAAGCATCAATACTCTGCTCCTTAAGTCGGCATCAAATTGACCCGTAATAGCAGAAAGGAGTAAGGGAGGACGTCCTAGACAGTAAGTCGTCTAAAAAGGACTCCTTGCGAGGGTATAGTTAACCCTCCTATAATTACTATGGGGATCGTCATACAGCGACTCGGATAGGGGGGTTAGGTCTGATCGAGACTACCCGTCAGACGCCCCTAAGACGTTGGCTCGAGGCTCTTCGCAAAGGAGACATACTTTCTCCTTCTGTAGGCCTCGCAGGTACTACAGGTGAGGGTTAGGGCCTCTATTGCTTAGCAGTTGACGGATGGTTATCAAGATTCGCATCAAACTAGATAACTACTACGGAAGACCAGTAGGCGAGAAGTGTGGTCTCGGACGGTCTACGCCTATCTTTCCAACAGAACCACAACTAACTTAATGTCTGATGGACAATGCTTCCATCAAATCCTTCCATAAGAGTCTCTCCAATCGGAGGTAAAGGTTCTCTTGACAATGAAAGTAATAGAGGTCGTCGAGAATCAGGATTCTCTAGGATTCTATAGTCACCTGTTACTCGTACCAAAGCCATAGAGCTCGTTCCGACTGATAATAGACTGGAGCTGGATAACAAGTTTATCAAAGCTCTAAAAGTTTATTTATAGTTATCATTTAGTCGGTAAAAGCGAGCGTTCGAGTGATAGACTATGCTACAAGCATAGATCTAAGGATCTGTTTTTTCATGTCCTGGTATATCCGGCATTCAGAAAGTACCTACTGTTCATCGTCCAAGGGATAGTATTTCAGTTCCGAGTGATATGCTTCGGTCTGAAGATAGCGACCTGGGCTGTCACTAGAATAATGAACTCAGTAATGTCTCACAACAATCTGCTTCGTCTGCCATTATCCAGTACGAAATTAGTGAGTTGTTATGCTCGCTTTTGTCTACTATCAGATGCATTAACAGCAAGAAATTTTATGCGACTGATGGGGTTGTGCTGAGCGGCTACACATCTTGTTTAGATGGATCGCTTACGCACACGTGTGAAAACGCATTCGCTCAGGACCAGTATTGTTTTAACGGATCTACTAAAAAAAAGGTCCATATTGGGGCAGATATTCAGTGGTTAACTCAAAGAGTTCTGCTGCAACTGCCAGATCCGGCTTTCACGATTATGACGGTATGAGTCAATAGATTGGGGCACGACCCTGAGTCTGACAGACTTGAAATGCAGGGGTCTTGGCACCCTCAGAGAAACACATAAACATCAAAGAATGATGTCAATATTGTTAGCGCTACATCAGTGCGGACACGCTTGTTCAGATATTGTTGAACAACTTGATATTGGTAGCATACATCAGGAACCAGGACGGCCTCCATTTATTTCCGTTATGATAACTAACGGAGAAGAATTTTCATGTTCTTCTCTCTATCTGTCATATATCGGGTCGTCTGAACGTACTAGCAGACTCGCTCCTCGGAAAGGTCGCCTGTTTAATTTGTATTGGATGCTCAACATGCGAGTATTTGGACAGTTTTGCTACCAGTGGGATCACCCCATGATAGTTCAGTTTGCGACGCACCGGAACAGTTAGTTCCCGTCATTTGTGTCGCCATGCCCAGATCATTGAGCGCATGCAGTAGACGCTCTGCAGCATTCATGGGGATGAATGATAGGATACACGTATCCTCCAGTTCATTGATTCAATAGATTATGTTTAAGATTAAACAGTCTCATTGTGAATCCTACTAGTAGCACCTCTGTTGTCACAGAAACCTTGGATCAGTATTCTCAAGTGTCTGTTATGGGACGCTCCCCAGAAGATTCCTCCATGAGAGGTCTTCTTTCAGGGGAAGTTTTATTCTTCACATCCTTTCCGACCATAGTGGCATAATGGAGTCGGTTAGACATGAGGGAACCATCACGGTTCCTATAATTTTTGATAATTGACACAGGAACGATTAAATAATGCGGGTGAGGAGTTTTCAATATGACTTTGAATTCCCCATCCCCCCCCCCCCCCCACACCACACCCACACACACTCACACTGCCTGTGTGTTTAGAGGCAATTTCTGGGCAAGACGTAGTTTTCTTCACGCAGGCCTCATATAATTTAATACATACATACTATGCATTTGAGTTGACTTCTATGGCGACTACATGGGCATGTCTGCTTTTTAGTTGGATTAGTTTCATGTGATTATTGTTGATTTGTTATATATGAGCGCATATTTAAAAATCATCACAATTAAATTGCTACTCTTGGTATTCAGATGATTACATGCTAAAGATAAATGCTCTGGCACATTATTTTATTAGGCTAACGCTTTATTGTATTTTGTGGACCTTGAAATCATAATCCATTTCAGGGGCGGTCCGTGTTGGAGCCTGTTAATCATACCTACTTTCATTTCTAGATCCGGGTTTCTATTATGTCAGTACTCAAGTCGCATGTGTTTACGATCATAGATATCAGATAGTACACGTTGGAGAGTGTTGTTACTGGAATTTATTGTACAGAGGCCGCCTGTGGATTACCTAGGAAGTGTGTTTTCTCTTCAGGGATCGTTCAGTGTGGCTCAATTGGATATGTGCATGTTATATATTTTTTTTACTGTACCAATGACCCAGACTTAGCTGGTGCTAACTCTAAAATAAACAGGGTCAAACACAAATTTTGCCCCCCCACCCCCAATCCCCAAAATTTGCATCAAAAACCAAAAAATAGATGTCCTGTATGGTCCTCCATACCTTTACTTTTACTCCTCTGCGCATGCGCAGTGTCAAGGAGGTCTTGAAATTGGCGCCAAATGTCATTCTTTGTTTGGCCCTCAATTCAGTTACATCTTACTGATATTTGTGCTTGTAAATCTCAGTTTAAATGATGCCAGACACATAATTATGAGAGAAATGGTGGATATAAAGAGGAAAGAGAAGGAGGAGAGGAAGAAACAGTGAAAGGAAATGTTCAGGGTTGTAACTTATAATTTTTTTTACGAAATTATTTCATGTTACCTATTTTTGAGACATGACCCTGTTGTGGTCATTCTTGCTATGAATGTTCCATTGTTTGATCAGTGTTTCCTCTCTCCCTTTCCTTTATTCCCCCCTTGCTATTCTCCCATGCTTTTGGCTTATTTTTTGTAATGTTTATTACTAAAATTTCCTGGGAGTTTTGGCTTGGAAACAGAATTATTTTCTGTTTCTTCCCCAAGTTTACGTCCTCACTCTTGGGTGTTTAGGCTTTTTGGTCTGCATCTACCATCTGATGTTCTACAGTTTCTTCTCTGGAAGCCTCTGTTTTGCATCAGATAGTGTTTAAATTGGTAACTGATTTCGGGCCATGTTTACCAGGGCCTGGAGTCAAGTTTCTGGTTTGTTTACACTTTTGGTTTAGGTTGACAACGGTTACTTCTGATAGTGATTACTTGTCTTCTGCTTAGTTCAGTTCATAGCAAGATACATTAATATTGTTCGTAAGTGTTACATTAATTTTTTGAAGTGATTTAAAATTTTTGTCCACTCTTAGGCTTTTTTGGGATCCATTTGGGCTCATTGTTCCCATTGTGAACTTGGGCTCTTCTGAAAAAATTTTTCAAAATTTTTTTTCTTTTTGAATTATTTTTTCGTAATGTTATAATGGATTATTTTATTATGTAGCTTTGTTTAAAGGTTTAGTGTGAGTACTATGACTGTTTACTTTTTTCACAATGAAAGATTATTGTTCAAGTTGTAATGGGAGGAAATCTTCCTCTGATTCTAATGATCAGTGTATTAATTGTAGTCAATGTACTCGCACTAACCCTTGTTCTGTATGTATCAATTGGGATGACAAATGGAGACGTGTGTCACGGTATGTTGTTAGCGGAGAGAGGACCATGCCGGTCCTCTCTCTGCAGGGTCACTCTAGTTTTTCACTTTTCAGAGGAACAAGAACAGGGTGATGTTTCCGTGATGTCGTCCAGAAGTGTGCTTCCGTCATCACAATCAAATGAAGAGTTAGCGGCAAAGGGCTCATGCAGATACGTCAGTTGCCTGGAGTTCCCTAGTTGGATCGATGGCTTTGGCGTCCGCTAGCTTGCCCGGTGTCGCGACCATTCACCGAATGGCTCGTCCGTTGCGGTCCAGGAAGGAGATTTGGGTGTTGCGAGCACTATAAAATACAACATGCACACCCAGTGACGACCGATCAGAGGATGGTACGGAGGAAGCCTGTTAGTCCGGTTCCTAGCTCATCCAGGTTCATCCGGACCGCGAGCGAGAGAGGCCCCCTCTCTCTTACATCAACATCTGTGCCGCGATGTTGTTGTATGTTCGTTTGTTAGTCGGAGCATACGTCCACTCCTCCTGCTCGGGATGCTCCATCGCATAGACAGTCGGACACGGCTGTTCTATTAGCTCCCTCATCCTAACATCAGCACACAGGACCGCACCTTGGCTATGTGACCACAGATTTCCAGGAGACGTTCGCATATTATATAAATGCAGGAATGAACGTCCCTGGAGCTCCTGCTTCGTCGACCAGAGAATACACGTCGTCCAGGTCACTCCATCTGCTAACCAAGGACACAAGGCCTTTCCAGTTGGGACGTTCGCATATTATATAAATACAGGAATGAACGTCCCTGGAGCTTCCAGCGGATAATTATTCATGACCGCGGCTCCACAGGCCTCATTGAGGAGCATAGCAGGGTGATGTTACCGTGTTGTCTTAGAAAAGTGTACTTCCGTCGTCACAGTCAAATGAAGAGTTAGCGGCAAATTGCTCATGCAGATACGTCAATTGCCTGGAGTTCCCTAGTAGGATCGATGGCTTTGGCATCCGCTAGCTCGCCCGGTGTAGCGACCATTCACCGAATGGCTCGGCACCCGGGTTCGTCCGTTGCGGTCCAGAAAGGAGATTTGGGGCGATGCGAGCACTATAAAATACATTGTTCACACCCAGTGACAACGGATACAAGGGGGGTACGGAGGAAGCTTATTAGTCCGGTTCCTAGCTCGTCCAGGTCCATCCGGGCTGCGGGCGAGAGAGGTCCCTCTCTCGTACAACAATATCTGGGTCCAGATGTTGTGGTACGTAACGTTCCTCAGTCTGAGCAAACGTCCATCGCTCAGGACGCTCCGTTATATTGACAGTCTGGAGTGACTGCTCTATCGGCTTCCTCATCCTCACGGCAGCACACACGACCGCACCTTGGCTATGTGACCAGTGATATTCAACTTATCTCGCCTACCAGGGATTCCACGGCGACCAGGTCAAGGATACGAGGCCTTCATACTCCGGACGTTCGCATTAAGATGTATGCACGTGTCAACGTCCAAGGAGCTCCCAGCGGCTAAATCCCGTAAGACCACAACTCCACAGACCTCCGTTACGGACGTGCTATTGCAGATAGCACAATTATATCAGCATCCCAGCATCCGACAGAAACTCTGTCAGATCAGGAATTATCCGAGGAAGCTGGCTGGGTTGGTATGTTCCGCTGCAAGTTCACGCACGGACAACCAAGATTTACAAGTGGTCCGACAGGATGGCTAAAGGGATACGAAGGAGTTGTAATTTTCCCTTTCGGAACAACATAACTGCCGTAGAGTATATCCGGCATTATCATCTGACGTTGTTCCTTTGAACCAAAATGCTGCGTTGCTGAATAAGAGACTGATAGCACCACTGGACACAGGATTCTTTAATCGATTTAGGGGCATTGTCCCTGAGTTTTCGACACAGTCCAGTAATGTCTCACAGACATTTGAACTATTGAATGACGCTATATAGAACTTGCTACCTAAATGGGCAGGTCCAGTTTTTTATCGGCAAATGCTCTACATCTGCCTTTCATCAATTCATGGAATAATTTGAAATGGCAGGACAGGCATTCAGAGAGTTACTCTGCGTCTAGACGACCAGGCTGAAGACCTAGTACTGTCTATACCGTCGTCTATGTCAATTCCAACCACGATGTTGGAAACGATGGTATCGTCTAACAGGACTAGCTTAGACGCATTATCGTCACCTTACCAGAGCGTTATCATTACATCTCGATGGAAAAGAATTCTAGAATGTATCGACCTTCTTAAGAGTTCTTTCGAGGGCCATAGCATTCTCCACATTTAACTCCGCCCTTTTAGTGGCAATCCTGGAGTTGGTTAACATGAAGCGGCCCTGGCTTCATCCATGCGCGTGGATAGTAAGGTGAAAAAACTCTCTCAGAGTCGCTCCGGTCTCTGGAGAGGTTCTCTTCGACGGCAAGCTTTTCGCAATCTATGATCAGATAAGAAAGCTTCAGACTCTCTGCTATTCAAACCCACTTCCATAAGTCAGATTCAGCAGAGAAGAGTAGGACAGGTACTTCTGGGACGAATACGTCCAAGGGAAGTTTCTATAGAGGTTCCTTTGCGTCCTCTAGGTCTTACTCTAGAAACCGTCAGGATAGCGACTCAGATAAGGGCCGTAAACCAGGAGGTGATGGTGTAACCTCTATCGTGTTCCTGTGGGCGGAAGACCTTCAAGTTTTCTCAATCATTTGGGAGTCGATTACGGACATCCCTTGGGTTTGAGGGGTGATTTCGGAAGGACTAAACTGTCCCTCGAACGAAGACCTCCGCTAAACTCAAAGTCCAAGATGGACTCAGCTTCCGTCAGATACGCAGAGAAGAGGCTCGCTTCCATCAGAAGTCCAGTCTCTTCTGGAGAAGTTAGCGATAGAGATTGTAGAAATCGAGGAATCCCCAGGTTCTACAACCATCTGTTTCTGGTTCCGAAACAAGACGACTCGTTCCATCCACTCATAAATCTGAGCTGGATTAACAAGCTCATCGTGGCTCCAAGTTTTCTTATATGGAGACCATCTGATCGTTCAGAGTGAGTTTTCGGGTGAACGACTATGCTATATGCTTAGATCTCAAGATGCGTACTTTCACATCATGGTACATCAGGCATTCAGAAAGTATCTTCGCTTCGCCGTCATAGGAGTCGTGTATCAGCTCCGAGCAATGTGCTACGGTCTGAATCTAGCGCCCTGGGTTTTCACTCGAATAATGAACTCAGTAATGACTCATTTCTGAGCTCATTCATCTGCGGTAACGTCCGCCTACCTGGACGACATTCTTCAGAGGTACGGCAATGAGTTAACGCTTCAGAACGATATGCAGAATTTGCTTCTATTGCTCCGTCTCGGTTTCATAAGTAAACGGGAAGAAGTCAGACCTGGTGTTGTCCAAGTCATTCACCCACCGGAGGATGAGCTTTGAGACGCATAACAATCTCGTTCATCTGCCATTAACCAGAGCGAATTAATCAGTTGTTACGCTCGCTATTGTCTTCATTCAGATAAAGTTACAGTGAGAGATTTCATAAGAATGATAGGTTGTGCGGAGCTGCCGCGGATTTTATTCCGATGGGGCGGCTACGCACTTGTCCTCTCCAATCTTCGGATCTAGAATTGGAGGGTGAAGATTCGCTCAATGCGGACTTCCTCTTGTCAAATCAAGTGATCAAGAGATTCAGACTTGGGCATTTATTCAGTGGTTAACTCAGGAAGTTCCACTGCAATTGCCGGATCCGAGTTTTTCAGTTTTGACAGATCCCAGTCAAACAGGTTGGGATGCAACATTGAGCCCAACGGATTTGTAGTGTCAGGCTCTTTGGGATCCACAGTTCCTAATCAAGCACATAAACATTAAAAAATGATGTCAATTTGTCTTGCGCTACGTCATTGAATGAACATTATTCAGAATGCTCACATGCAAATTCTGTCCGACAATTCGATGGTATTGGCGTAGATTCGGAACCGGGGAGGCACTCATTCCATTCTGTTATTCAAGTTAACAGAATGAATCCTTCTGTTTGTACAAGAACATCAAGTTCTCCTATCGGTCCGTCATATTCCGGGTCGTCTGAACGTATTAGCGGACTCCCTTTCACGGAGGGGCCGCTTGTTGCCGTCAGAATGGACTTTCAACAAATGAGTATGCAATCAGATTTGCTACCAATGAGAGCGGCCAATGATGGTCTTATTTGCGACTCATGTCAACAATCAGTTGCAGACGTATGTGTCACCATGTTCGGATCCTCGAGCATTTGCAGTAGTTGCTCTATCGATCTAGGGAGACGGAATGATAGGATATGCGTATCCTCCAGCGGCGTTGATTCAGCAGATATTGCTCAAATTAAAATAATCTCAATGCAAAATTCTGTTGGTAGCATCTCTATCTTCACAAAGACTGTGGATTAATCTACTCAGGTGTCTGTTGTGGGACATGCCGTGGAAGTTTCCTTCACATTTCGGTCCATTCTATGGCTAGATGGATTCAATTAACTATCCGTACTGTTTTTGATAAATATCTTCAACTCAGCAGTCTGTGCTTAAGATTCCAGCTCATGAAGTAAGAGTTCTTTCTACATCGTGGGCTTATGCTATAGTGTTGCTATTACATATCTAATGAGGGCTGCATATTGGTCTCAGCCTTCCACTTTCACAAATTTGTATCTGAGTCCATTTCTGGAGATCTGCATTGTTTAGGTCCGTTATCTGTTGCTCAGAATGTCGTCCACTAAACAGTTGCAACTATAGTTATGTAGGCTTACGGTTCCGGCAGTGACTCTGTCCTGCTGCCCCCTTCGTTCTGGAGTATTTGATCCAGGGCAAGGGGGAAAGGGGGGGGGGAGGGTGTTAGGTCACCTGCTTTATAGTGAAAAGCAAGGGAATACCTCTCCTGGAGTCAGTAATTTTTGAGTCGGTACCGGAATGATTTTAAAGTGTAAAGCTAATGTTTACTCATCCATGTAATATTTTTAAAGTGTAGCTTGGTGTGAAGCATTTGTATATGTCACATGTCATACGAGCATTAATATACAATCCTCGGACACTTTTAATGAGTATAAAGAGTCTCATTTCTCTGGACTTCCTTTATTTATTGGCTTTCCTTTAAAAATAATTAGCATAACGGGTTATACTGGAGGTTAATAGAGATCATTGATGTTATTGTGCTCAATTACAGAATGGTGTTGTGTCTTTCTCATTTTGATGCAAATAGAAAGATACATGTAAAGCCTATTTCTCCTTTCTCCTCGAGGGGATAATTCTGTTATATGTAGTTGAGTCTATTGGATTTTCCTTATGTCCTAGGCCCTCCATCCTTTTTACTATTCAGCTAAGTCTGGGTCATTGGTACAGTATAAAAATGTTAAAAAATTTACAGTAATCTATATATTTTTTATACTTACCAATGACCCAGACGGGGATGGCCCTCCCATGACTTGGGAACTCATACCTCCCCGATGAATACATAACGCTTACCAGGCACTGGTTGTAAGAATGATAATTGCGCCAATTTCGAGACCTCTTTGACACTGCTCATGCGGAGTGGAGTAAAAGTATGGAGGACCATATAGGGCATGTAATTTTTTGTTTTTGATGCAAATTTTGGGGATTGGGGGGTAAAATTTGTGTTTGACCCTAAATATTTTAGAGTTAGCACCAGCTAAGTCTGGGTCATTGGTAAGTATAAGAAATATATAAATTACTATAATTTTTTTAACTTTCTGGTGGTTTTTTTTGTATGTGATGCGTGTGTATTCCGCTTTCGGTGACGGCGATTTTTGGCCAAAAGAGGTCACGGTCAAGCCAGGTGTCATCAGTCATGGTCAAATCATTAATCCATGCTAGAGCAAGATAATTTCTTGGGAGCATCACTTGCATTTTGTTTTCTGCACACATTGTTTTGGAAATGTCTTCTCGCAAACGATTGGGCATGGAGGAAGCTGTTGGCTGTATATTTCATGACTCAAACAGTGATGATCTCAGCCACAAAGACTCAGATGGGTATGATGGGAATAGTGATGATGATGTACCCTCTTCTGTCACAGTTGGGGGGGGGGGAGGGGGGGCAGCTAACGTTGGTAGCGTGGGAGATTTACAAAGTAGTTGGGTAAATGCACTGGAGGTCAATTCTGCATTGGAGTATGAGGCATATCCTGAATGTGATCCTTTTGAAAGTTTTTGGTTACCCCAGAGTGCTCATCACTCTAGTGTGTTGGTTGACATCGATAGTCTTTACCCAACTGATTTCTTCAAGCTGGTATTTCAAGGGAATATCCTCATAAAATAATTCTTGTTTTGTCGTTGGTGCCAGAAAATTACTAGCTCATAAAGCAGACTTCCAGATAGTTTGACCCATTGTCCATATATCCCATGGCAAAAATATGAAAAATCCCTAAATTCTTGTGAAATCCCCGATGGCCACTGAGGTCATGTGACCTATGTGACGTTAGGAACCTGGGAATTTTCAGCAATGTACTTCATGTGGTACAGGAGAAAATATACATTGCCATTCAAACCCACAATGCAAGTTCATATAAGCAAAATTCATTCACCAGGGGAGGGGGTTCATATGAAGTGGCAAATGATATAAATGACAACAAATATTTTCCTAATATATCATTTTATTAAACATCCATTCAACTTTAAACCCTTGTATTTAACGGAATAGCCACTATGATATAAAGGGTTCTGTATTCAATGGGTGATGTACAAGTCAGAACCATTTTCCCAGAACCGTTCATACTAGTTCCTTTTCCATCGAGTCATTAGTTACGCTTCGAAAAGTTTCCAAATTTCTTTATACAATTATCGACATATTGTGAAAATGGAAACGTCCAAAGCAAAATAAAATCGGTTCACAAAAAATTAGTTAACCAAAAATGAGATAATATTTAAAAAAAAAAACAATCATTTCCAACCAGAACATTAACCCAGTCCCGTGGCCATCTCATTTTGTGGATCTGTTATATCTTCATTTCGGTAAATCTTCGTACATCTTGACATGCTTCAAACTTCTTTTAAAAATGTTTCTCCCAGCTGTTTTGCAAATCTGCACAAATTTGTACTTATACATTTACTAACAGTAATAGTCACCAAATGGTTAGGCATGAATGGGCACCAGCCGAAGAGAAACAGCGATACAAATTTCAACAAACACTGGTTCTAAAAAGGTTGTTGTGAGTTTTTATGTGATCCATGTGACGTCGGCAAAACGGCTATGCACAGGCCATAGCTATATATAACTATCTGGCGAGTTTCAACTCTGTGCTCCAAGTGGTTGGTGAGATACTCAACATTACCCATATATACCCTAAATACAGGAATGTTACAAAAAAAATGCGTGGCACTGGGGAGTCTGTTTCTGGTGGTGGCTGGCAGCAAAAGAGTTAACCAAGATTTCCAACTGTAATCATTTTACTGCAGCAAAATAGGTGCTCCAGCATGCTGCCTCAGAGTAAACTTGCAAGTTATATTCTATGCTGGCTGTTGTTTCTTTTCAACCTCCTCACAATTGTTTGCAATTGGCTGTAACATAAGTGCAAGCCCTACTTCGGAACTAACTCAAGCCTTTAAGAAACTTTTCCAAACAAGCTGGAAAAGTAATAGAGTGCAAAAGCATGAAAAAGATCGAAAAAGGGTCGAGCGAGACCAGCACTCGAAATTACAGGTACTCTCTCTGCACACCTCTTGCGTTTACCGAGCGCATGTGCAACAACCGTGACGTCAATTCCTTTTATTTCTGCCATTGTACATGGTCGGAAATTTTTGTGACTTGTGCTATTCTTAGCTGTTATCTTCATGAACAACATCTTTGTATGTGCTTTCTTCATCTGATTGTGTGCAAGTGGATTGTATCCTTTTCAAGCCATAAAAATTATTATTATTTAATGCTATTTTTGCAAATTTTTGCTTGCTTTTTCACACATAGTCTTGTTTTTCCCCCATGTGTGAACACAACCATTGTTCTGTTTTCCGTCAGCGGGAAGCTTGATTTCATTTGTCATATTCATATTATGCCCAAGAATATTCCTTGTACCTCTTGCTTGCAGGTGAAACATGTGGACGAGTCTCATTCCACATGTGTCACTTGCAACAATTGTACTCAGGCCCAATCATGTGGTATTTGTGGGGTTTGGTCCTCAAAATTCTGGGCTTCTGTTAACAAGGTGGTTCTGTCTAGAGCTAGAACCTCTCGTTCTCGGGGTAAGGGTAGCCGTGCCTTATCAGACTTTTCTGTGAGTGCACATGGTGACTCTGTCACACAGGATGCTGATCTGCCTTTTTCTGTGGCGAGTTCCTCTGCAGCTGTTGACGGTGCTAGTGCGGTGATAATGACGTGGAGACCATGATCTCTTTGTCTTCTGATGTCACTCTTGAGGCGTCTGTTTTCGTAGAGAGCTTCTCCGAGGTCAGCTCGGTGACCCTGTCCGATTTGCCTCCTACACCGTCGACAGTTGCTGAGGAAATTGTTACTACAGATCCTATTCTGTATGATCGTGGCTCTTCCATCTCCTCTGGGGATGGTATACAGTCTTGGGGGACCGAGGCTGTATCTGCTGGTGCGTCTGTGAGCTCTCAGCTTCCCCTGGCTTCGCGGCGAAGCTGTGCGGGTTTGCTGTCTGCTCCGTCTCATCTGACTAGGTTTGCTCCTAATCGGTTGAGCCATTCAGTCGCTTCGGCAGCGATTCCTCGCCCCCTCGAGCAAATCGTTTATTATTCCTCCTTCCCCTGCTAGTGTGCCGACTAGCAGGATGGGGTTGGAACATTGACATCCAGGGCCTGCTGTTCGGCAGAGGTCAGTGACAGTCCCGGTTAGCTGTCACTCTCAGAACCTTCCTCCGGTGATTCCTCACTGTGTTCTGAGTCTGGATGTCGATTGATGCTTGCCGTTGGACTCAGAGGATGGCTCAGAGGATGGGCAGTTGGGGCCTTCTGCCGCGCAGAGGCCAATGGCAAGTTCCTGTCATTCTTGGGACAATCCTCCGGTGTCTTCTCACCGTGTCCCAGGTCCAGCTACCGATCGACGTATGCCGTCGGTCTCTTTAGAGGATTTGCAGGCAGGACCTTCTGTTCCGCAGAGGTCAGTGATTGCCCCTGGGCATCACAATCGGGACTATCCTCCAGTGTCTTCTCACAGCCTCCCTAATCTGTCTGCCGATCGACGTTCGGCATCGGTCTCTACTGAGGATTTGGGTTCTTCTACCAGAAGGATCCATTGGGAGGACACTCTGTCGGGCGATGCTGCTGCGACGGATTCTCAGGGTGATCTGCATCAGGCCATTTTGGCGATCACACGGTTACTTTCTGGCAACCCTCAAGTTGGCCTCCCTGTGTCTCCTGAGGCACAACCTCCTTTGGTCGATCGCCGAGATGTCTCGCCTGCGCCTGGCCCCTTGGATACTGTGCAGTATTCACAGGAGGTTTCTGCTGGCCATCCCGAGTTGGGCTACGTCTCCTCTGCAACAGAGGATGACGATTTTCTTGAAGGTGATGAGCCCCCCCCCCCCCCCCCCCCCCTCGTCAGTCTTGGGGCAGGCTTTGGATTTTGTCTTTGGCTTATTGCCGGACATTCAACCTTCCGATCAGCCTTCTGACCGCACGGCAGCGGTCCTCTGTGGAGCGCCGTAACCCTGTTGAGCCTTCTAGCTCTGAGGCTTTGCATCCTCTGCAATCCGGCTCAGGTTGTTGAGTCCTTCCAGGACTTAAATGCCAAAATGCTGGCAGCCTCAGCAGGAAAGTCTCAGGACTCTGTCACTTCCCGGGGTGGTGGTTTCTCCTCTCGGGGGCCTCGTCGAGGCTGCAAGTGAAGGTTCTCACCTCGATTCGACTCCAGTCGGGGGAAGGCTGTCGCTGTTTTACGACCGTTGGACAGAGATAACGTCGGACACTTGGGTCCTCGACGTCATACAATCCGGTCTGCGACTGTCCTTCCATCGGCACCCCAGTTTATCTCGGGTGCACCTCCTGACTCGGGTTCCTTCCGATTCTCTACATCGGGACCTTCTGGTGCAGGAGATCGACAATCTCCTCTCCAAAGGGGCGATCCAGGTGGTCAGGAACACCCTTTCACCGGGGTTTTACGCGAGACTTTTCTTAGCGCCAAAGAAAAACAGCCAACTTCGTCATGTCATCGATCTGAATATCCTGAACGAGTACATAATAGCTCCTTGTTTCAGAATGGAGACTTTCAGGTCGGTTCGACGTTCAGTTCATCAGGGCGAATTTGCTGCTAGTATCGACCTGAAGGATGCCTACTTCCACGTACCCATTCATCTGGCATCATGGAAATACCTTCGGTTCTCGTTTCGGGATCAAGTCTATCAATTCAGAGCTCTTCCGTTCGGTTTGAACCTGGCTCCTTGGTCCTTCACCCAACTGATGTCACATGTGCTTGCTTTCCACCGTACTCAGTCGGCTGTGACTTCGTCAGCCTACCTGGACGATATCCTCCAACGGCACCACAATGCTGCTGTTCTGGAGTCAGATGTCCGGCAGTTTCTTTGCCTACTAGCATCGCTGGGTTTCAGAGTCAATCGCCAGAAATCGAATCTCCTTCCTTCTCAGCAATTTCGTCATTTGGGGATGGATTTCGACACTCTTCACAATGTGGTGTCCATTCCCAATGCTCGGGCGATGATTCTTTCCGCCTTGACTCGGAACCTGCTTTAATCTTCCTCGGTCTTGGCCAGGACTTTCCTTCGGATGCTGGGCCTTTGCAGTTCAGTGACAGATCTCATTCCGCTCAGTCGCTTGTTTGTCCGACCTCTCGAAAACTTCCTGTTGGATCATTGGCGTCCGAATGTAGATCCGCTGGACCTGGAACTTCCTATTCCTCGGTCCCTGCTTTGTCACCTCCACCCTTGGGCCAATGTTCCCTGGCTGACACAGGGTGTTCCGTTGGATCTTCCTTTGGTCGATCGCATCCTTTCTGTGGATGCCAGCGATCGGGGCTAGGGTGCGACGTTGGATCCTCTCGGTCTGTCCACTCACGGGGAGTGGGACAGTGAGCAGGTGGGCCTTCATATCAACCAGAAGGAGCACCTTGCTCTTCTGTTGAGTTTTCGGCTTTGGATCCCTCACCTGTCGGACCCTATTGTCCTACTTCTTTCGGACAATTCGACAGTAGTGGCCTACATACAGAATCAAGGAGGCACACATTCGATTCCCATGTATTGGCTGTCTCTGGATCTTCTTCTGTTGGTGCGGGATGTAAACGCTCGGGTGTCCATTTGACACATTCCCGGGCATCTCAACGTCTAGCAGACTCCCTTTGTCTCCCTTTGTCCAGATCCTCTGGCATTTGCAGTAGATGCTCTGTCTCTGGACTGGACAGGTTGGATCGGCTGTGTCTTCCCTCCTGCACCAATTCTTCCTCAAGTATTAGCGAAGATTTGTGCTTGCAGTTGCAGGATCATTCTGATTACACCTCTGTCTCCACAGAGGGTGTGGATCAATCTGCTGCGGCCTGGCGAGCCTGTCCCTTCACGCCTGTCCTTTATCAGGTCCTGTCTCCAACATAGAGGTTTTTCGAGATGAACAGTGGAGTGCATTTCTGCATTGCGGCGAGATTCCACTGGCATGACTTATGCTGTGAAGTGGAAGGTTTTCTGCCACTAGTGTGCAGATCACAATGTGGATTACCGTGATCCATCAATCACTCAAATTGCAGATTTTCTGTTTTTTTCTTTTTGACTCCAAGGGCCTCCATCCTATTACGATTAAGGGCTATTGGTCTATGCTGTCTGATATTTTTTCTTATGTGGGAAAGCGGTGCATTGGTTGTAATCTTTTTCTCTCCAAACTCATTCTGCATTTTTCTTTGAAGAGGCCTCGAGTTTTGCGTCGTACACCCAACTGGAACTTGGCATTGGTGTTGCACTGTTTGGAGGGGCGCCATTCGAGCCTTTATCTGAGACCAATATGCGTTTTCTCACCTATAAGACGGCTTTCCTTCTAGCATTTGCTTCTGCTCGACGAGTCAGTGAGCTTCATGCGCTATCTGTTGATTCTGCTTTTTTCAGAAATGAGGCTAACAGTGTCACCTTCACTACTGATTGCTCTTTTCTGGCTAAGAATCAACTTCCTGATTCGGTACCTCCTCCCATCTGCATTCAGGGGTCTCCCAGCTGTCGATGGTCGGAGACCTCTTCTTTGTCCTGTTCGTGCAATCAAGACTTACATTCATCGAACTCAGTTCATTAGGAGGGGTCGGAAGAGATTCTTTCTGTCTCTCATTCCTAAGAGGCAGTCTGTCTCTTCCCATTCTATTTCCAGGTGGATCTATCTTGCAATCAAGCTAGCTTATTCCCACTTGTCTGCTTCAGATCATGTTTCGAACCGGTTTAATGCTCATGAGGTTCGTGCCATTTCTACATCCTGGGCATTCTCCTACATCCTGGGCATTCTCCAATTTTGTTTCGCTCCGGGATGTTATGAATGTGGCTTACTGGAGGAATGCTTCTACCTTCTCCTCCTTTTATCTTCGCCACCTACAGCAGCAATCTGAGGACCTTTGTTCTTTAGGCTCTCTCGTTGCTGCTCAGGCTGTTGTGCACCCTCATTAAAATTGTTTTTATTGAGGTTGTGTTTTGCTCAACCTTGTTCTTTTCAGGTGCCTTCTCTCTATCTTCATTACAGGTTTCGCTATTGTTCTCTGCCCTCCTTGCTTTTTTCTGATGCTCTTGTTGGTATTGGTTATGTGAGTCACCTCCTCCTATTGTTTATTCACCCAATTGTAAACAATTGTGAGTGGGTTGAAAAGAAATTAAAATATTTTTATACTGTACCAATGACCCAGACATAGCTGGTGCTAACTCTTAAAATATAGGGCCAAACACAAATTTTGCCCCCCAATCCCCAAAATTTGCATCTAAAACTAAAGAAAACATGTCCTGAAAGGCCCTCCACACTTCGCCCCTACTGCGCATGCGCAGTGTCAAGGACGTTCCGAAATTGGCGCCATTTATCATTCTAAGTTTGGCCCTTCATCAGTTAACATCTGACTGATCTTTGTGCTTTTAAATCTCAGTTTAAATGATGCCAGACACATAAATATTAGTGAAATGGTGATTCTAAGGAGGATAGAAAAGGAGGAGAGGAAAAGAATGTGTGACAGAATATTATCAGGGCTGTAACTTAAAATTTTTTAATGAAATTATGTTAAGTTACCTATTTTCAAGGCAGCAGCCATTTTGTTGTCATTCTGATTATTTAGTTACACTGTTTTTTCAAGTGTTTTTCCTCTCTCCCTGTCCTTTAAGTTCCCCCTTGCTATTCTCCCATGCTTTTGGCATAATTTCTGTAATTATTATTACTAAAGTTTCTTGGGAGTTTTAGCTGAATAACAGAATGAATTCTGTTCTTTCCCCATGTTTACGTCTTCACCTACGGGTGGTTAGGCGTTGTGTTCTGCATCTACCATCTGATGTTCTGCAGTTTCTTCCCTGGAAGTCTCTGTTTTGCATCAGATGGTGTATTTTTGGTAACTGATTTCGGGCCTGGGTGCCTGGAGTCTTATTTTAGTGTTTTTACACTCATTGTTTACATTTACAACAGCCCTCTGTGTGAGGGGGGGATTTCTAAATAATAATATCTTTATGTTATTTTAATCATAACTAGATACATTATTATTGTTCGTAAGTGTTGAATAAATTGTTTAAAATATTTTTAAAATTTTTGTCCACACTTAGGCTTGGGATCCATTGGGGCTCAACGTTACTTTTCAGAAACTTGGGCTGTTCTGAAAAAATATTTTTTCAAAATATTTTGATTTCAATTATTTTTTCTATATTAATGGATCATATTATTATTATGTATTTTGATTGCCAGGGGTTAGTGCGAGTACCAGGACTTGTTTTCTTTTCACATTGAAAGGATATTGATCAATTGTTTTAAGAGGAAGTCTTCCTCTGACCTTATTATCATTCTATATGTGGTCAGTGTACTCGCATTAACTCCTGTTCTGTATCGTATGATTTCGATGACAATATGGGAAGCGTATGTCACGGTATGTTGTTGGGGATTTGGACACTCCGGTCCTTTCCCCGCAGGGTCACTCTACTTTATCAATTTCTATTTCAGACGATCAAGATTAGGGTGATGTATCTGTGATGTCTTCCAACAGTGTGCCTCCGTCGTCACAATTAATGAAGGGCTAGCGGAAAAGTGCTCATGTAATACGCCAATTGCCTAAGAGGACCCTAGTAGGTTCGACGGCCTTTGACGTCCGCTAGCTCGCCCGGTGTAGCGTCCATTCACCGAATGGTTCGGCAGCCGGGTTCGTCCGTTGCGGTCTAGAAGGAATTTTGGGGTGATGCGAGCACTATAAAATTAACTTAATGCACACCCAGTGACGGCGGATCGGAGGGAGAACGGAGGAAGCCTTTTAGTCCGGTTCATAGCTCGTTCCGGTCCATCCGGACGGCAAGCGAGAGAGTCCCCTCTCTCGTTCAACAACATCTGGCCCCAGATGTTGTGGTACAAATGTGTCGTTAGCGGAGCATACGTCCGTCGCTCGGGACGCTCCGTTGTATAGGCAGTCCGCTGAGACTGCTAAGGCTTCCTCTTCTCGTCAGCGCACACGACCGCACCTTGGCTGCGTGACCGCCGATATATTACCAGCTTCGCCGATCAAGGATTCTTCGGCGACCAGGTCACACCATCCGGCAGCCAGGGATTCGAGACCGATGGACTCCGGACGTTCGCATAGGAAAAGTATGCGGGAGCCATCTGATGCGGAGCTGCCCTCGGCGAAGCAGCGATAGACTGCGCCTCCGCAGGTCTCGACGCCGGACATTCTTGTGCACATAGCACAGCTTATCGCAGCATCCCAGCAGCCGACAGAAACGGTGTCGGATCGAGAATTATCCGACAGCGCTGGGTCGGTAGCCGGGGACTCGAGGCCTGCAGACTCCGGACGTTCGCATAGGAAGTGTGCGGGAGTCAACATACACGGACCTTCCAGCGGCAATGCATCGTAAGTCCGCTACTGTACAGGCCTCGGGAACGGACGTGCTTTCCTTAATAGCACAGTTTATCGCAGCATCCCAGCATCAACTGAATCTGTCGCATATATTTTATCCGACGATGCTGGGTCGGGACGCTCCGCGGAAGCGGGTACGGACGTCCGAAAGTTTCATCCGGTCCGACGGGATACCGAAAGGGATTCGGTGGATTTCAAGCTTTCCCTTTCGGAACAACATATGCTGCGATGCCGGATAAGAAACTGATAGCGTCAGTGGACTTAGAAATTTTTGGTTCGGTTCAGGGACATCGTCCCTCAGTTCCGACATAGTCCAATAATGTCACACAAACTTTCGAATTATTGAACGACGCTATATATATTATTATTTTATGCTTGCTATCCAAGCATTTCTGGTTTCTTGTTCGAAGAGTTATGGAGATGTCTTTCAAAAGTGTGCCTCTGTCGTCATAGTTAATGAAGAGTTAGCGGCAATAAGTGCTCATGGAATATGTCTATCGCTTACGGAGTGACATTCGCTAGCTCACCCGGTGTAGCGTACATTCATCGAATGGTTCGGCTGCCGGGTTCGTCCGTTGCGGTCTAGGAAGGAGATTTGGGTGATGCGAGCACTTTAATTACTTTAGTACTCACCCAGTGACGGCAGATTGAGGACAGATCGGAGGAAGCCAACAACATAGGGGACCGCCTGTTGTGGTTCAGATATTTTACATTCGGAGCATATGTCCGTTGCTCGGGACGCTCCGTTATATTGACAGTCCGAGAGACTGTCTTTAATGCTTCCTCATCCTCACAGCAGGGCACACGACCGCACATTGGCTACGTGACCTCGAGTATCCGATCATTTTCGGCATTCAGTGATTCCACAGCGAATAGGTCGCGCCATCCGGTAGCCAAGGGACACGAGGCCTATACACTCCGTTCGCTCGCATATTGGAAGTATGCACGGGGTATCGATTTCGGAGCTTCCTGCGGCAATGCATCGTAAGACCGCTGCTCCTCAGGCTTCAGTGACGGACGTGCTATCCGAGTTAGCACAGTTGTTTCGCAGCATCCCAGCAATTGACGGTTTCTCGGTCGAATCAGGAATTATCCGACGGCGCTGGGTCGGTGCGGTCCGCGGTTGCATCAAGCTACGGACGACCGAACGCTTTATAGGGTCCGACAGGATGGCGAAAGGGATTCGAAAGATTTCGAGTTTTCCCTTTAGTAGTATCGGAAGATGCCTTTCATATCTTCTGGCATTTCTTCCAGTGATTATTTTTCGGACTTCATTGCTGCGATCTTGGATAAGAAACTTATAGCGTCATTGGACTCGGATTTTTCGATCGGTACAGGGACTTTGTCCCTGACTTACCGACGCAGTCCAATATTGTCATTACAACATGTGTTTTATTTTTCGACGCTATATATATTTATATATATATACAAGCCTGCTACTAAGCATGATAGTTTAGTTTCTTGTCCGCGTGGCTGATTTCTGCCATTTTATCTTTTTTACATATAGTTTATTTTGGCAGAGCAGGGCATACCGAGAGTTCATATGCGTCTAGACGGTGTGATTAAAGACTGCATATATTCTTTTTCGCCGTTTATGTCTTTTCCAATTTCTATGTTGGGAACGACATTATGTATAGTAGACTTAACTTAGACGCTTTATTATACGTAATCCGCCTTACTGAGGCGTTATCATTACGTCTTCAAGAAAAGATTTACGGGATATTATTCTCAATGTAATTTCTTTTGAGGGCAGTAGTTTGTTCACGTATAACTCCGCCCTTCAGTGGCTGATTGGAGTTGGTTAGACGTGATGCAGCCCTAGCTACATCCACGCGTGGATAGTAGGTTAAGAACTCTCTCAGAGTCGCTTCGTTCTCGGAGGAGCTTCTCTTCGACGGCAACTTTCCGGCAATCCATGAATTGCTTGATTTATACATTCTCTTGTCTATCTAGTGTTACAAGAGATTCAGACTGGGGCAAACATTCGGTGGTTGACTCAGAGAGTGCCGCCGCAGTTGCCGGACCCGAGTGTGGCTGTTATGACGGTTGCCAGTCAAACAGATTGGGATATATACTGATCCCTACGGATTCGAAGTGCCAGGGTCTTTGGGTTCCGCAGTCTTTTAGCTATCAGTTTAACTTCCGCGGAATAATGTTTTTTAGGCTTGCTTTATGTCATTGCATGAACATTATTCAGAAACGCATGCCCAAATTCCTGTCCTTTAATTCGACAGTAGTGGCGTATCTCCGGAACCAGGGAGGCACTCTTTCGTTTCCGTTATTAATTTAATGGAAAGAATCCGTCTGTTGGTTATAGTACACCAAGTTCAGTTTTGGTCCGTCATATTCTGGGTCGTCTGATTGTTTTATCGCACTCCCGTTCTCTTACGGGTCGCTTGTTGCTGTCAGAATGGACTCTCAACAAACAAGTATTCAATCAGATTTGCTATCTATGGGAGCGCCCAATGATGTTTTATTTATGACACAGCTTGCTAATCAATTGCAGACGTATGTGTTGGCTTGTCCAGATCTCTGAGCTAATACTGTTAACGCTCTATCGATCTATAGGACGGAATGATAGGATACGCGTATCCTCCGGCGCTGTTGTTTTAGCAGGTATTGCTAAGATAAACAACCACAATACATTTCTGTTGATAGCATCTCTATCTTCACAGAGATCATGAGTAATTTACTCTCTTGTCTACTGTGGATCTTAACGTGAAATCTTCCTCTATGTGAGGATCTTTTTTCACTGGGTAAATCGTGTCATCTTTATCACAACCAGCAAGGTCGCAACCTTCATGTTTTCCGTTGTGTGGTCCGTATTGCATTGTAAGCACTGTACTGGACGAGCTTTGGACGCGATTTCTTACTATAGGAGATCCTCTTCTTCGCTATTCTATGCGACTAAAGTGGAGGCTCTTCCGTCGTGGTGTAGGGATCATTATGTTCATATGGTTGATCCCTCCATACTACTCATTGCTATTTTTTAGTATACTTGTTTCACAAGATCTACTGCAGCCTGTTGTTATTTAGGTTATAGGTTTATGTTACCTCATACCTATGCACTCTACGATAGTTTACAATTGAGTCTTTTGTCTCTTTATCTAAGTCAGTTAGTAACTTTTTGATAAATAGACTTAGAATCTTTAGATTAAATTCCTATACGGATTTTAACTTCAGGTTCTTATTTAGCTAAGTAATCATTTGAGCCTCTGGAAACAGTAGTTTTCAAATTCTGACCTTTTAGACAGTAATTCTGTTGGTTTCTCTTTTACTGTAGAGTCAGTGAGTTTCATGCACTATCGATGGATGATTTTCACTTTCATAGTTTCGGAATCAATACTTCCGTTACTATTTAGGTTGGATTGTTGCATAAGAGTTAGGCTCCTATTATCCGGAACGTATTATTTTAAGGTCCTTCCGTCTTCGTATGGGCATAGGCCTTTACTCTTTCCAGGTACTGTTTATGTATTTATAAACAGATATCTGTTTATTACAAGGGCGTAAGCTTCTTCTGTCTTTGATGTCTAGTAGAAGGACGTTACGCTCCATTTTATTGTTAATGGATTCTATTAACTAGCGTACTGCTTATGGTATATCATTGGCTTAGCAGTTGTGCTTAAGATTTCGGCTCATGAAGTAAGAGTTCTTCTACTTCTTGGGCTTACATTAATAGTGTTGCTATTATAGATTTTTGAAGGCTGCTCATTGCGCTCAGCCATCCATTCATGAATTTTATCTCAGAAATATCGAGTCCATTTCTGGAGGCCTCTATTGTTAGGTCTATTATCTACTGCTCAGAATGTCATTCACTTAACAGTTGCTACTATAGCTAGGTAGGCTGTCTGTTTCGGCAGTGTCTCCGTTCGGCTGCCCTCTTCGCTCTGGGCTATTTGACCCAGGGCAAGAAAAAGGCGGGGCGGGGGGGGGGGGGGGGGGGGGGGGGGAGGGTGTTCCCTTGGGTCACCTGTTTTTACTATGAAAACAAGGGGATACCTCCTCCGGAGTTAGTAATTCTGAGCTGTTATTGGGATGGTTGTTTAGTGAGAAGTTTAAGTTTATAAAATTCATTCAAGTCTTAGTTTTTAAAGTATAGCTTTTGAATATTGCATATGTCAACGGACATGATTATGCAATTCTCACACACTTTTAGGAGTATAAGAGTCTCTATTCTCTAGACTTACTTTATTATTGGCTTACTTTAAAAATTATTAGTATAAGGATTATTGGATATTAATAGAGCACATGGATGTATGAAGCTCAATTTTTGGAAGGTGTTGTATCTTTCTAATTTATCATAAATAAGAAAGATACATGTAAGGCCTATTACTTCTTTTCCCTACAGGGGATGACTCTATTTTATTTTATTGAGCGTATTCCATTTTGCTCTATGTCCTTGGCCCTCCAGCCTTTTTACTATTCAGCTATGTCTGGGTCATTGGTACAGTATAAAAATGTTAAAAAATTTATAGTAATTTATATATTTTTTATACTTACCAATGACCCAGACGGGGATGGCCCTCCCAGGAGTTGGGAACTCTTGCCTCCCCGCTGAGTACATAGCGCTTACCAGGCACTGGTTATTAGAATGATAAATGGCGCCAATTTCGGAACGTCCTTGACACTGCGCATGCGCAGTAGGGGCGAAGTGTGGAGGGCCTTTCAGGACATGTTTTCTTTAGTTTTAGATGCAAATTTTGGGGATTGGGGGGCAAAATTTGTGTTTGGCCCTATATTTTAAGAGTTAGCACCAGCTATGTCTGGGTCATTGGTAAGTATAAAAAATATATAAATTACTATAAATTTTTTAACTTTTTAGTAAATTTTGTTTCTTAACATACCTACCACAATTGTTTACCGGAGGCCCACCCTTCTTGGGGATATCTTTGATATCGATGCCTCCCCACTAAATCCCAAACTTCTCATTGGCGGAAATACGGAATTGACGTCACAGTTGTTGTGCATGCGCTCGGTAAATGCAAGAGGTGTGCAGAGAGAGTACCTGTAATTTCGAGCGCTGGTCCCGCTCGACCCTTTTTCGATCTTTTTCGTGCTTTTGCACTCTATTAC
Source organism: Pictodentalium vernedei (assembly GCA_031216915.1). Taxonomy (NCBI): domain Eukaryota; kingdom Metazoa; phylum Mollusca; class Scaphopoda; order Dentaliida; family Dentaliidae; genus Pictodentalium; species Pictodentalium vernedei. The sequence goes on from CM062297.1 coordinate 261,684,366, forward strand.
TTTTCCAGCTTGTTTGGAAAAGTTTCTTAAAAGCTTGAGTTAGTTCCGAAGTAGGGCTTGCACTTATGTTACAGCCAATTGTAAACAATTGTGGTAGGTATGTTAAGAAACAAAATTTACTAAAAAATCTTAATTTCTTTTCAAAATTTTAATTTTTAGCAAAGCATGGCTGTAGATGTAGGCAGCCAAGACTTGCCTGGAAGCAACAGCAAAGCCACAATATGCAGTTTGTCAAAATGAAGCAAAATATTGTTCAGAAATCTTCAGGTCTTTAACAAGTGCTAGAAGCCCATATGTGGACTCCATTCTGAAATGCAGATGTCGCAACCTAGCCTTTATGAATTGGAAGAATCTACCCACATGATTTACAAATTCAGCAGTTGAAAAAGCAAAACCATATATGGCTTTATTGGAAATTTTAAAAAATTTTAAAAACAAATTATTAAAATAGCAAATTTTGATATTGTGTGCACTGGGTAAAGGGCTAAAGAAATCATATTCTTTGAATGTACTTTTGTTTTTTGTTTTATTGGCATTTAATGACACTTTTGACAGCCAGAGTCACATCATATCCGACAGTTTTATGGGTGGAGGAAACCTGTGTACCCAAAGAGAACCACAGAGCAGTTGCGAGCAACTGTCAGACTCCCCTGCATTGTTAGCAGTGGTGGAAGGCAAGTGCATCATCGACATGCACTATGCCTTAGAACACAATGATTCTGTGTTCCCCCCCCCCCCCCACCCCCACACACATTTGCAGTCGGGATTAACACTTTACATGCTGCTGGCAGATATTCCCACCCATACAGGATTTCTCGTCACTTTTTGCCTCTGTAAGTTGAATTGACATTTTCAGCAATGATTTCTTGAGTTAAATTTAGATACGTTTTTCATAAAATCCAGTCATGGCTGCTTCACAGCAGCCATGACTATATTGGATGAAAAATATCTTGAACATACTCAGCGTATTAAGAGTTAAGTGTTTTGTTCAAGGACACAACACAGTTACTGCCGGTCAGGATTGAACCATCAACCTTTTGGTTTGAAGTTCAATGCTCTAACCACTGAGCCACCATGCTACCAATACTTCAGACTATCATTGAAGCGAAATTATTATGCCTGTACAGATTTGCCTTGCTACGACCTATATGCTTGTAGGTACTCTCTGCATCAGAGCCAAGACATGTGAACAAATTTTGTTCACCCCATGCATGCGCACCTCCAGGAAACAACAAAAAACTTGTTGCAATATTCAGAGCATGACAACACGTTCTTTATTTTTAGCTTAACTTAACAAAGTCAAGATAAGCTATTGCCATCACGTGTGCGGAAGTCTGTAAGTCTGTGAGTCTGTGAGTCTGTTCACATTTTCCTTTAGCACAGGCTACACCTACACCCTGTAGTTCTTGTCTGATCATCACGAAATTTCATATGCAGGTTTGGGGTCATGTCTAGATGAGAACGTCCCCTTTTGGTCGTGATCGGTCAACCTGTATGGCTGCCCAAGCCCAAAACCCGAAAACCATTAGCACAGTCTACAGGTCGTATTTATGAAGGGATTTCATTTGTAACTTGGTAGGATGCCTCTGTATAATGCCTAGATGAGAACGTCCCCTTTTGGTCATGATCTGTCAACCGTGATGGCTGCCCAAGCCCAAAACCCAAAAACTTTTAGCACAGTCTGCAGGTCATATTTAATATGGAGGGATTTCATTGTAACTTGGTAGGATGACTCCGTATGATGTCTAGATGAGAACTTTTCCATTTGGTCACGATCTGTCAACCGTGATGACTGCCCGAGCCCAAAACCCGAAAACCTTTAGCACAGTCTACAGGTCATATTTATGAGGGATTTCATTGTAACTTGGTAGGTTGACTTCATAGAATGTCTAGATGAGAACGTCCCCTTTTGGACATGATTGGGCAACTGTGATGGCTACAGGGGCCCGAAGCCCGAAAACCTTTAGAACAGTCTACAGGTCACATTTATGAAGGGATTTCATTGCAACTTGGTAGGATGCCTCCAAATAATGTCTAGATGAGAACGTCCTCTTTTGATTGCGATCATTCAGCCTTGATGGCTGCCCGAGCCCAAAAACCTTTAGCATAGTCTATAGGTCGTATTTATGGAAGGATTTCATTGTAACTTGTTAGGTTGACTCCATATAGTGTTAAGATGATGACATCCCCTTTTGGTCGTGATTGGTCAACTGTGACGGCTACAGGTGCCCGAAACCCGAAAACCTTGAGCACAGTCTACAGGTCATACTTATGAAGGGATTTCATTGTAACTTCGTAGGATCACTCCAGATGATGCCCAGATGAGAATGTCTCCGTTTGGTCACGATCAGTCATTCCTGATGGCTGCCCGAGCCCAAAGCCTGATAACCTTTAGCACAGTCTACAGGTCATATTTATGAAGGGATTTCATTGTAACTTGGTAGGTTGACTTCATATAATATCTAGATGAGAACATCCCCTTTTGGACACGATTGGGCAATTGAGACGGCTACAGGGGCCCCAAGCCCGAAAACCTTTAGCACAGTCTACAGGTCATATTTATGGAGGGATTTCATTGTAACTTGGTAGGTTGACTTCATATAATGTCTAGATGAGAACATCCCCTTTTGGACACGATTGGGCAATTGAGACAGCTACAGGGGCCCCAAGCCCGAAAACCTTTAGCACAGTCTACAGGTCATATTTATGAAGGGATTTTATTGTAGCTTGATAGGATGACTCCAAATAATGTCTAGATGAGAACGTTCCCTGTTGGTCGTGATCATTCAGCCTTGATGGCTGCCCAAGCCCAAAAACATTTAGCATAGTCTATAGGTCATATTTATGGAAGGATTTCATTGTAACTTGTTAGGTTGACTCCATATATTGCCTAGATGATGACATCCCCTTTTGGTCTTGATTGGTCAACTGTGACAGCTACAGGGGCCCAAAGCCTGAAAACGTTGAGCACAGTCTACTGGTCATATTTATGAAGGGATTTCATTGTAACTTCGTAGGATCACTCCAGATGATGCCCAGATGAGAATGTCCCCTTTTGGTTGCGATCATTCAACCATGATGGCTGCCCGAACCTAAAGCCTGAAAACCTTTAGCACAGTTTACAGGTCATATTTATGAAGGGATTTCATTGTAACTTGGTAGGTTGGCTTCATATAATGTCTAGATGAGAACGTCCCCTTTTGGACGCAATTGGGCAACTGTGATGGCAACAGGGTCCCGAAGCCCAAAAACCTTTAGCATGGTCTACAGGTCATATTTATGAAGGGATTTCATTGTAACTTGGTAGGATCACTCCAAATAATGCCTAGATGAGAACGTCCACTTTTGGTCGTGATCATTCAGCCTTGATGGCTGCCCAAGCCCAAGACCCAAAAACCTTTAGCATAGTCTACAAGTCATATTTATGGAAGGATTTCATTGTAATTTATTAGGTTGACTCCATATAATGCCTAGATGATGACATCCCCTTTTGGTCGTGATTGGTCAACTGTGACGGCTTCAGGGGCCCGAAGCCCAAAAACCTTGGGCACAGTCTACAGGTCATATATATGAAGGGATTTCATTGTAGCTTCGTAGGATCACTCCAGATTTTGCCCAGATGACAATGCCCCCCCCCCCCCCCCCCCCCCCCCCTTTTGGTCACGATCATTCAACGATGATGGCTTCCCGAGCCCAAAACCCAAAAAACTTTAGTACAGACTACAGGCCGTATTTGTGAAGGGATTTCATTGTAACTTTATAGAATGCCTCAGTATAATGTCGAGATGAGGACGTCCCCTTTTAGTTGCAATCGGTCTACCGTCATGGCTACACAGACCTGAAGCCCGAAAACCTTTAGCACAGTCTACAGGCCATATTTATGAAGGGATTTCAATGTAACTTGATAGGATGACTCATTTTGGAATAATTTCACTGTAAATTGGTAACTTTCATTAACATACATTAACTGTGAGGTCATATTAACCCACCGTTTAGCTCTTTAGTGCAGTCTACACCTCATATTATATTTTTATACTGTACCAATGACCCAGACTCAGCTGGTGCTAACTCTAACAAAACCAGGGCCAAACACAAATTTTGCCCCCCAATCCCCAAAATTTGCATCCAAAACAAAAAGAAATCATGTCCTATAGGACCTCCATACTACGCCCCCACTGCGCATGCGCAGTGTCAAGGACGTCCCAAAATTGGCGCCAATTATCATTCTCTGTTTGGCCCTTCATCAGTCAACATCTCACTGATCTTTGTGCTTGTAAATCTCAGTTTAAAGGATGCCAGACACGTAATTTTTGGAGAAATGGTGATTCTAAGGAGGATATAGAAGGAGGAGAGGAAAAAGAAGTGACAAAAAATAATCAGGGCTGTACTTAAAATGTTTTGATGAAATTATGTTAAGTTGCCTATTTTCGAGGCATGGGCCTCTTGTTGTCATTCTTGCTAAATGTTGCACTGCTTATTCAGTGTTTCCTCTCCCCTAGCCTTCTAAAGTCCCCCCTTGCAATTCTCCCATGCTTTTGGCATATTTTTGAGAAAGTTCATTTCTAAAATTTTCCTGGGAGAGTTGCTTGGATACAGAATGTTTTCGGTTATTTTCCCCATAGTTACGTTTTCACCCATGGGTGTATAAACGTTGTGTTCTGCATCTTCCATCTGATGTTCTGCAGATTCTCCCCTGGGAGTCTCTGTCTTGCATCAGATAGAGTGTAATTTTGATGACTGATTTCGGGCCAGTTTTTTCAGTGCCTGGAGTCATGTTTTCTGGTGTTTTACACTGTTTGTTTACATTGGCAACAGCCTTTTTTGAGGGGGGCTGTTTGCCTTTGGTGTAGTTTATCTCACTATAAGATACATTTATATTATCCGTAAGTGTCTCATTAATTATTTAATATAAATTTAAAATTTTTGACCACACTTTGCCATCGGATCCATCGGGGCTCAATGTTACTTTTCAGCAACTTGGGCTTCGCTGAAAAAATATTTTTTCAAAATTATTTTGATTTGCAATTGTTTTTTTCATTTATTAATGGATCATGTTATTATGTATCTTTGTGTCAGGGGTTTGTGCGAGTAACTAGGACTTATTGTTGACTTTTCACAATGAAAGGATATTGTTCAAATTGTAATGGGAAGAAATCTTCCTCTGACTTTCATTGTATTAATTGTAGTCAGTGTTCTCACACTAATCCCTGTTCTATATGTCAATATTGGGATGACAAACATTGGAAACGTGTGTCACGGTATGTTGTTTCTGGAGAAAGGGCTATGCCGGCTCTTTCTCCGCAAGGTCACTCTACTCTCTCAGTTTCTATTTCAGAGGAACAAGAACAGGGTGATGTTTCCATGTTATCTTCTACAAGTGCGCGTCCGTCGTCACAAATGAATTCAGAGCTAGCGGCAAAAGTGCTCATGGAGATTAGACAAATGTCGTCCGCTAGCTCGCCCGGTGTAGCGTCCATTCACCGAATGGTTCAGCAGCCGGGTTCGTCCGATGCGGTCCAGGAGGAAATGTTGGGTGATGCGAGCACTATAAACATACAATGTGCACACCCAGTGACGGCGGATAGTAAGCGAGAATGGAGGAAGCCTTTGAGTCCGGTTCCTAGCTCGTCCAGGTCCAGCCGGGCCGCGAGCGAGAGAGGCCCCTCTCTCGTACAACAACATCTGGGACCTGATGTTGTGGTACAAAATGTGTCGCAAGCGGAGCATACGTCCGTCGCTCGGGACGCTCCGTTGTATAGGCAATCCGCGGAGACTGCTAAGGCTTCTTCTTCTCGTCAGCGCACACGACCGCACCTTGGCTGCATGACCGCCGATATCTTACCAGCTTCGCCGATCAAGGATTCTTCGGCGACCAGGTCACACCATCCGGCAGCCAGGGATTCGAGACCGATGGACTCCAGTCGTTCGCATAGAAAAAGTATGCGGGAGCCATCTGATGCGGAGCTGCCCTCGGCGAAGCAGCGAAAGACTGTGCCTCCGCAGGTCTCGACGCCGGACATTCTTGTGCAGATAGCACAGCTTATCGCAGCATCCCAGCAGCCGACAGAAACGGTGTCGGATCGAGAATTATCCGACGGCGCTGGGCCGGTACGCTCCGCTGAAGCATCGGGGGCGGACGACCGGGAGCATCATGAGGTCCGACCGGATGGTGAAAGGGATACGGATGATTTGGAGCTATCCCTTTCGGAACAACATAAAGCTGCCGTGGACTTCATCCGGCACTTTCTCCCTCAAGTTGTTCCGTCGGGCCAGACTGCTGCGATTCCGGACAAGAGGATTATAGCGTCATTGGACTCTGAATTTTTTGAGCGGTTCAGGGACATCGCTCCCGAGTTTCCGTCGCAGTCCAATAATGTTGCAAGAACATTTGAATTATTGAACGACGCTATATTTAAACTTCCTTCCAAGACGGGGAAAGCAGGTTTCTTGTCCGCCAATACTCTCAACCTGCCTTTCATTAATGCAAGGAATAAATTCGACACGGCAGGACAGGGTATCCCGAGAGTTCCTCTGCGTATGGACGACGAGGCGGAAGACTTAGAGCTATCATTACCGTCGTCGGCTTCTATTCCAACCGCGGTGTTGGAAACAGCTATTTCGTCTAACAGAGCCAATTTAGATGCCTTATCTTACGCAGATCACCTTACTAAGGCATTATCACTGCGCCTTCAAGGGAAAGAGTTTCAGGATATACAATCCTCTTTAAGACTTCTTTCAAGGGCAGTAGCTTATTCCACGTGTAACTCCGCCCTTTCAGTGGCAAACCTGGAGTTGGTTAGACGTGACGCAGCCCTAGCTACATCCACACTCGTGGATACTAAGGTGAAGAACTCTCTTAGAGTCACTTCGGTCTCCGGAGAACTTCTCTTTGACAGCAAGCTTTCTGCTATTTATGATAAAATTACAAAGAAATCTTCGGATTCTCTGTTGTTCAAATCTGCTTCTAAGAAGTCGGATACAGCAGACAAGAATAAGACAGGCACTTCTGGGTCTAATGCGCCCAAGAGAGGTTCCTATAGAGGTTCCGGTGCGTCCTCTTGGTCTTATTCGAGAGACCGTCAGGGTAGCGACTCTCGTTCGGGACGTCCTTCGGGCCGGGACAACCGGTCGGACGCCCCGAGGTCGACGGGGCGAGGTGCGGGTCGTGGAGGACGTGGTTTCTCCTACCGCAGGCCTCGCAGGTCCAGGAGGTGATGGCTTAAACCTCTATCGTGTACCGGTTGGCGGAAGGTTGTCGAGCTTTTCACAAGAATGGGCGTCGATTACGGACGACCCTTGGGTGAGAGGAGTGACTTCGGAAGGTCTAAAGATATCCTTCAAACGAAAGCCTCCATTAACTCGAAGTCCAAAGTGGACTCAACTTCCGTCAAATTCGCAGAAAAGAGACGCTCTGTTATCAGAGGTGCAGTCTCTTTTAATGAAGAACGCGGTAGAGGTCGTAGAAAACCAGGAGACTCCGGGATTCTACAGCCATCTGTTTCTGGTTCCGAAACCAGACGGCTCGTTCCGTCCAGTTATAGATTTGAGCTGGATAAACAAGCTGATCGTCGCTCCGAAATTTTATATGGAGACGATTCGGTCGGTCAGAGCGAGTATTCGGGTGAACGATTATGCAACAAGCATAGATCTCAAAGATGCGTACTTTCACGTCATGGTACATCCGACATTCCGAAAGTATCTACGCTTCGCAGTCCTAGGAGTGGTGTATCAATTCCGGGCGATGTGCTTCGGATTGAATCTAGCACCCTGGGCTTTCACTCGGGTAATGAATTCGGTAATGATCTATTTCCGAGCTCATTCGTCTGCGGTAACGTCGGCCTACCTGGACGACATTCTTCAGAGGTACGGCAACGAGTTAACGCTTCAGAACGATGTTCAGAATCTACTTCTATTGCTCCGACGTCTCGGTTTTATAGTAAACGAGGAGAAGTCGGATCTGGTGCCGTCCAAGTCATTCACTCATCTGGGAATGAGCTTCGAGACGCACAACAATCTCGTTCATCTGCCGTTAATCAGAGCGAAATTAGTCAGTTGTTACGCTCGCTATTGTCTGCACGCAGACAAAGTCACAGCGAGAGAATTTATGAGACTGATAGGTCTGTGCGGAGCCGCTGCGGATCTCATTCCGATGGGGCGGTTACGCACACGTCCTCTCCAAATTTTCTTGACTCAGAATTGGAGTGTGAAAATTCATTCGCTCGACGTAGACGTTCTCTTGTCAGATCAAGTGAAACAAGAGATTCAGACTTGGGCAAACATTCAGTGGTTAACTCAGGGAGTTCCGCTGCAGTTGCCGGATCCGAGTTTTACCATTATGACGGATGCCAGTCAAACAGGTTGGGGTGCATCATTAATCCCAACGGATTCGAGATGCCAGGGTCTTTGGGATCCGCAATTCCTGTGCAAGCACATAAACATCAAGGAAATGATGTCAATTTGGCTTGCGTTACGTCATTGGATGGACATTATTCACAATGCTCATGTCCAAATCCTATCCGACAATACGACAGTAGTGGCGTATATACGGAATCAGAGAGGCACTCATTCAGTTCCGTTGTTCAATCTAACGGAAAGAATCCTTCTGTTTGCGCTAGAACATCAGGTTCTTCTTTCGGTCCGTCACATACCGGGTCGTCTGAATGTGCTAGCAGACTCCCTTTCACGAAAGGGTCGCTTGTTGCCGTCGGAGTGGACTCTCAACAAACAAGTATTCAATCAGATTTGCTACCAATGGGAACGGCCAATGATAGACTTATTTGCGACACATCTCAACAATCAGTTGCAGACGTATGTGTCTCCGTGTCCAGATCCAAGAGCATTTGCAGTAGACGCTCTGTCGATCCCTTGGGACGGAATGATAGGATATGCGTATCCTCCAGCGCTGTTAATTCAACAAATATTGCTAAAGATAAAACAATCTCAATGCAAGATTCTGTTGGTAGCATCTCTGTCGCCACAGAGACCGTGGATAAATCTACTCAGGTGTCTGTTGTGGGACCTACCGCGAAAGCTTCCTCCACGGGAGGATCTTCTTTCGCAGGGGAAATCGCGCCAACTCCATCACAACCCGCAAGGTCTCAACCTTCACGTTTTTCCGTTGTGCGGTCCTTCTTGCATGGCAAGCACTTTACAGGACGAGCAGTGGACGCGATTTCTAACTGTAGGAGGACCTCCTCTTCGCTAAACTATGCGGCTAAGTGGAAGGTTTTTCGTCGTTGGTGTAGGGATCATTCTGTAGATATATTCGATCCCTCTATACCAGACATTGCAAACTTTCTAGTATACTTGTTTGACGAAATCAAACTGCAGCCTGTTACTATTAAGGGTTATAGGTCTATGTTATCTGATACCTATGCACATCATGATAGTTTACAAATTGGATCTAATGTCTCTTTATCTAAGTTGGTTAGAAACTTCTCGATAAATAGACCCAGAACTCTTAGATTAATTCCTGAATGGAATTTAGCTTGGGTTCTTCTTAAATTGAAGGAAAAGCCATTTGAACCTCTTGGGACAGTAGATTTCAAATTCTTATCTTATAAGACAGCTTTTCTCTTAGCTTTCTCTTCTGCTAGAAGAGTCAGTGAGCTTCATGCACTGTCGGTGGATGATTCTCACTATCGTAGTGTCGGGAACACTATCACCTTCACTACTAATGTGGGTTTTTTAGCTAAGAATCAGGCTCCTAATAAATATCCGGAACCTATTGTTATTAAGGCTCTTCCGTCTTCAGACGGGCGTAGGCCTTTACTCTGTCCTGTTAGAGCGTTACGTATCTATAAACAGAGATCTCAGTTTATCAGAAAGGGACGGAAACGTTTCTTTCTGTCTTTGATGCCTAATAGAAAGGACATTTCGGTCCATTCTATTGCTAGATGGATTCAATTAACTATCCGTACTGCTTATGAGAGTTTATCTTCTTCTCAGCAGTCTGTGCTTAAGATTTCCGCTCATGAAGTAAGAGCTCTTGCTACTTCTTGGGCTTATGCTAATAGTGTTGCTATTACAGATTTAATGAAGGCTGCTTATTGGTCTCAGCCATCCACATTCACGAATTTTTATCTCAGAAATATTGAGTCCATTTCTGGAAACCTGCATTGTTTAGGTCCGTTATCTGTTGCTCAGAATGTCGTCCGCTAAACAGTTGCAACTATAGTTATGCAGGCTTTCTGTTCCGGCAGTGACTCCGTCCGGCTGCCCTCTTCGCTCTGGGCTATTTGACCCAGGGCAAGGGGAAGGGGGGGGGGGGGGGTGTTCCCTTAGGTCACCTGCTTTATAGTGAAAAGCAAGAGAATGCCTCCTCCAAGTCAGTATTTCTGAGTCACTTCCGGGATGGTTTTAAAGTGTAATATTAATGTTAAAATTCATTCATGTCTTATTTTTAAAGTGTAGCTCGGTGTGAAGCATTTGTATATGTCAAGTGTCAAACGGGCTTTAATATACAATACTCGGACACTTTTAAATGACTATAAAGAGTCTCAATTCTCTGGACTACTTTATTTATTGGCTTACTTTAAAAATAATTAGTATAAGGGTTATACTGGATGTTAATAGAGAACATGAATATTATTGTGCTCAATTATTAAGGGTATTGTATCTTTCTAATTTAATATTAAATAAGAAAGATACATGTAAAGCCTAATACTCCTTTTCTCCTTAAGGGGTTACCTCTTTATTATATAGTTGAGCTTATTGGATTTTCCTCTATGTCCTAGGCCCTCCAGCCTGTTTACTATTCAGCTAAGTCTGGGTCATTGGTACAGTATAAAAATGTTAAAAAATTTATAGTAATTTATATATTTTTTATACTTACCAATGACCCAGACGGGGATGGCCCTCCCAGGAGTTGGGAACTCTTGCCTCCCCGCTGAGTACATAGCGCTGACCAGGCACTGCCAGTAAGAATGATAATTGGCGCCAATTTCGGGACGTCCTTGACACTGCGCATGCGCAGTGGGGGCGTAGTATGGAGGTCCTATAGGACATGATTTCTTTTTGTTTTGGATGCAAATTTTGGGGATTGGGGGGCAAAATTTGTGTTTGGCCCTGGTTTTGTTAGAGTTAGCACCAGCTAAGTCTGGGTCATTGGTAAGTATAAAAAATATATAAATTACTATAAATTTTTTAACTTTTATTAAAAACATAGCATACAGGGAACAGAAATTAACATATTCCCAATTATCACAATTCTTGTCTTATTTCATAATCCTTTCATAAACATTGAACATTATCCTTTTCATCAAACACAACACATAAGTTAAGCCACAGTGTCATTGACACTTTCATTTCTAGCAACATACAACTCGGAACAAACATTACATACCACTTAATGGTGAACTGACATATCGTACACTCTTGCAATCACTGCTGTAGACAAGGAATGATACAAACGTATAAATAGACATTGGATTTTGAAAAAACTAGATGCCTAAACATGCCTAGATACTGAAAATCCCCAAAAGCACACACGCATCAAATACCAGCCAACAATCTCAACCATGGAGTATTGACATTGGTAATGATATATCACTGTGTAACAAAGAAAACATTCACAGAAAATAGTATCATATGTGCATTTTAAACAAACAAAAAATTAATGTAGCAGTCACTGTGGTGTTGTTGCACTGAATGACCAAAACAACTCCTGCACAAATCAAACATACTGCCCTTTGGTGGCTATAAGATGAGGAGAAATTAATTTCTCTCTAATTCCCAAACCAGTCAAAACGTGAGAAATGATATAAATTTACCTTCAGAGGGTTAATCCTCATGCCAATGCGCCTTCTCAGATGTTTGATATTGCATTGTTATTGCATCTTTTTTCTTCTTTTTTTTCAGCTAACATACTTTTGCTTATAGATCAGTATTCACGTAATGTGTGTGGAAAGACTTATGGGAAACCGAAAATTAACTTATTTCAGTTCATATATAGATCTTTGGATTGTTTAATAGATGAAACTGATGATGAAGAATATGAGCAAACAACAAAAGAAGATTATGACAGTTCTGAAAGTTTAGAAGTTAGACGAGAAGCTGAGAGTATGAATGAAAGTATAGAATCAGCACCACATAAAGACTATACGAATGATGGTGAAAATGAACCTTCAGTACATATCGAGTTTTTAGATGACTAGAGTTCCCAGTAGCTGTTCTCTTGAATTGCACTACAAATTCATATTGTCAGTGGAGGAAGCACTTTTGTTTCAAACAACAGAAATGCTCAGTGATATACAGTTAAAACTAGAAATCCTGTCACGAACAGTGTGCTTATCTAGACTTGCGTGAAGGAATTGCGTGCAATTGCCATATCAAATCATTCAAAGCATGACAGGTTCTCCGGATTACTCATAGCAAACACAGGCCATGTTTCTGCCAATGAACCTCCGGGTTAACCAGAGGTCCATTGGCTGAAACATTGCTTGGGCACAGGCCACATGTACAGAATTTGATAGCCTTACTATGATCATAACGTGCAGATTAACACGCAGATCGACATGCTGTTTGTGCACATTTCATGACAGGACTTCTAGTTTTAACTGTAGAGTTACCAGTAGCTGTTCACGTGAATTGTACTATAAATCCATATTGTCACTGGAGCAAGCACTTTTATTTCAAACAGAAATGCTCATTGACATATTTCATCTGAATTCATGGACTAATTTATTTTGATATTTGAAATCCGCATAATTTTAATAAACCTCATGCTCATAGAAATGGTAGCATAAGTTTCTAGTTGTATTTTATAAACAAAAATTTTGTTACAGTTTACTGAAGAGTGGCGGGCACTTTTCAATATATTGTAGGAAAATAACTTTTATTACACATCAATTCAACTTTAAACCCTTGTATTTTTATACTGTACCAGTGACCCAGACTTAGCTGGTGCTAACTCTAAAATATTTAGGGCCAAACGCAAATTTTACCCCCCAATCCCCAAAATTTGCATCTAAAACCGAAAATTACATGTCCTATATGGTCCTCCATACTTTTACTCCACTGCACATGTGCAGTGTCAAGGAGGTCTCGAAACTGCCGCCAAAAGTCATTCTTTGTTTTGCCCTCAATACAGTTACACTTCACTGTTATTTGTGCTTGTATATCTCAGTTTTAAGGTTGCCAGACGCATAATTATGAGAGAAATGGTGGATATATGGAGGAAATAGAACGTGGAGGGGAAAAACACTGGAAACAAATGTTCAGGGCTGTAACTTATAATTATTTTACGAAATTATTACACGTTACCTATTTTCGTGGCATGACCTTATTGTGGTCATTCTTGCTATGAATTTTCCATTGTTTAATCAGTGTTTCCTCTCTCCATTTCCTTTATTCCCCCCTAGCTATTCTCCCATGCTTTTGGCTTATTTTTTGTAATGTTTATTACTAAAATTTCTTGGGAGATTTGGCTTGGAAACAGAATTATTTTCTGTTTTTTCCCCATGTTTACGTCCTCACCCTAGGGGTGTTTAGGCGTTTTGGTCTGCATCTATCATCTGATGTTCTACAGTTTCTTCTCTGGAAGCCTCTGTTTTGCATCAGATAGTGTTTAAATTGGTAACTGATTTCGGGCCATGTTTGTTTTAGTGCCTGGAGTCTTGTTTCCGGGTTGTTGACACTTTTGCTTATGTTGACAACTGTTACTTCTGACAATGATTACTTGTCTTCTGCTTAATTTAGTTCATAGCAAGATACATTAATATTGTCTGTAAGTATTACATTAACTTTTTCAAAATGATTTAAAATTTTTTTCCACACTTAGGCTTTTTTGGGCTCAGGGTTCCCATTGGGAACTTGGGCTCTTCTGAAAATTTTTTCAAAATTTTTTTTTTTTTGGAAAATTATTTTTTTTGGAAATGTTATAATGAATTATAATATATTATGTATATTCATTTCAAGAGTTAGTGCGAATAATATGACGGTGTATATTTTTTTCTGGTTGAAAAAATATTCTTCAATCGTAATGCGAGGATATCTTCCTCTAATTCACGAGTTCATTGTGTTTCCTATACATGTAGTCAATGTAGTCGCATTAATTCTTGCTTTGTGTGTGTTGATTGATATGACAAAGTTGGAGATGTGGGTTACGGTATTTTGTTGCGGTGAGAGGTCCATTACGGTCCTCTCTCCATAGGGTCCCTATATTTTATCAGTTTCTTTTTTAGAACTCAGAGTGATGTTTCCGTGATGTCTTCAATAACTGTGTCTCCGTCGTTGCAATATTGGGGCTAGCGGGCAGTGTTCAAGGTATTACGACAATTGCTGGGAGTTAGCTAGTTCTATCGAAGGCATTGTCGCCCGCTAGTCCACCCGGTGTCACAACCATTCACCAGGAAGAATGGCTCAGCACCCGGGTTAGTCAGTTGCGGTCCAGGGAAGCAGATTGGGTGATGCGAGTACTATAAAACTTCAGATGTGCACACCCAGCAACGACGGATCCGAGGATAGTACGGAGGAAGCCTGTCAGTCCGATAACTAGCTGTTCGGGACGCTCCGTCGCATGACAGTCCGACGCGGCTGTTATATTGGCTTCCTCATCCTCATCAACACACACGACCGCACATTGGCTATGTGACCACAGATTTCCAGGAGTCATTCGCATATTATATAAATGCAGGATTGAACGTCCCTGGTGCTCTTCTTCGCTGACCAAGGAATACACGTCGAACCAGGTCACTCCATCTGCTAGCCAATGATACAAGACCTTTCCAGTGGGGACGTTCGCATATTATATAAATGCTGGAATGAACGTCCCGTGAGCTTCCAGCGGATATTTCATGTAGGACCGTGGCTCCACAGGTCTCATAGGGTAACATGAACTAGATATTGTTACCGTGATGTCTTCGTAAAGTGCACTTCCGTTGTCACAGTCAAATGAAGAGTTAGTGGCAAAAGTGCCCATGTAGATACGTCAATTGCCTTCAATTCCCTAGTACTATCAATGGCGTTGGCATCCGCTAGCTCGCCCGGTGTCGCGACCATTCACCGAATGACTCAGCACCTGGGTTCGTCCATTGCGGTCCAGGAAGGAGATTTGGGTGTTGCGAGCACTATAAATTACAATGTGCACACCCAGTGACGACGGATACGAGGATGGTACAGAGGAAGCCTATTAGTCCGGTTCTTAGCTCATCCAGGTCCATCCGGGCTGCGAGCGAGAGAGGTCCCTCTCTCGTATTACAACATCTGGGCTCAGATGTTGTGGTACAAATGTTCCTCAGTCGGAGTATTCGTCTACCGCTCAGGACGCTCCGTTACATAGACAGTCTGGAGAGACTGCTCTTTCGGCTTCCTCATCCTCACGGAAGCACACGCGACCGCACCTTGGCTATGTGACCTGTGATATTCAACCAACATTGCCGATAGGGATTCTACGGCGACCAGGTCACGCCATCCGGTAGCCAAGGATACGAGGCCTTCATTCTCCGGACGTTCGCATATTAGAGGTATGCAGGAGTTAACGTCCAAGGAGCTTCCAGCGGCTAAATCCTATAAGACCGCAGCTCCACAGGCCTCTGTTGCAGATATGCTATCGCAGATAGCACAAATTATCGCAGCATCCCAGCAACTGACAGTAACTCTGTCAGATCAGGAATTATCCGACGAAGCTGGGTT
Source organism: Pictodentalium vernedei (assembly GCA_031216915.1). Classification (NCBI taxonomy): domain Eukaryota; kingdom Metazoa; phylum Mollusca; class Scaphopoda; order Dentaliida; family Dentaliidae; genus Pictodentalium; species Pictodentalium vernedei. Next base: position 261,699,999 of record CM062297.1, read on the forward strand.
GGTACGTTCTGCTGCAGGTTCAGGCACGGACGACCAAGTATTTCAAGTGGTCTGACAGGATGGTGAAAGGGATACGGATGAGTTGTATTTTCCCTTTTCGGAACAACATAATTGCCGTAGAGACACAGTTATTGAAGACATCACGGAAACATCACTCAGAACAACATAATTGCCGCAGAGTGCATTATCATCGGACGTTGTTCCTCCGGACCAAAATGCTGCGTTGCCGGATAAGAAATGGATAGCGCCACTGGATATAGAATTCTTAATCGGTTTAGGGACATCATCCCTCAGCTCCGACATAGTCCAGATATGCTTCACGGACATTTGATCTGTTGAATGACGCTATATTTATATAACTTGCTACCTAAATGGGCAGGTCAGGTTTCTTATCGGCAATATGCTCTACATCTGCCTTTCATCATTTCATTGAATATTTTGAAATGGCAGGACAGAGCATTCTGAGAGTTCTCTGCGTCCAGACGACCAGGTCAGGAACTAGTATTGTTTTACTGTCGTCTATGTCAATTCCAATCACGATGTTGGAAACAACAATATCGTCTAGCAGGGACAGCTTAGACGCATCATTGTACGCAGATCACCTTACCAGAACGTTATCATTACGTCTCAAGGAAAAAGAATATTCTAGGATGTACAACCTCCTTAAGCATTCTTTCAAGGGCCTCACGTAAAACTCCGTCCTTTAGTGGCAATATGGAGTTGGTTAGACGTGACGCAGCCCTGGCTACATCCACGTGTGTAGATAGTAAGGTAAAAAATCTCTCTCAGAGTCGCTCCGGTCTCCGGGGAGTTTTCTTCAACGGCAAGCTTTCCGCAGTTTATGATCAGTTAACTAAGAAAGCTTTAGACACTCTGCTATTAAATTTGCTTCCATATAGTCGGATTCAGCAGAGAAGAGTAGGACAGGCACTTCTGGGATGAATACGTCCAATGGAAGTTCCTATAGAGGTTCCTATGCATCCTCTAGGTCTTATTCTAGAGACCGTCAGGGTAGCGACTCAGATAGGGGCCGTAATTCTGACCGAGACATCCGGTCAGATGCCCCTAGGTCGACGAGGCGAGGTGCGGGCCATGGAGGACATGGCTTCTCCTTCCGCAAGCCTCACAGGACCAGGAGGTAATGGTTTTAACCTCTATCGTGTACTAGTGAGTGGAAGACTGTCGAGTTTCTCAATGATTTGGGATTAGATTATGGACGTCCCTTGGATTCAAGGGGGATTTCGGAAGGATTAAATTGTTCCTCAAACAAAATCCTCTGTTAACTCGGAGTCCAAGTTGGACTCAGCTTCCCTCAGTCAGTAGGATAGATGCTTGCTTCCATCAGAAGTCCAGTCTCTTCTGGAATTATCGCGATAGAGATCGTAGAAATCCAGGAATTTCCAGGCTTCTACAACCATCCTTTTCTGGTTCCAAAACCAGATGGCTCGTTCAGTCCACTCATATTCTGAGGTGGATAACAAGCTGATCGTGGCTCCAAGTTTCTATATGGAGTCCATCTGATCGGTCAGAGCGAGTATTCGGGTTTACGACTATGCTACATGCATAGATTTCTAGTTGCATACTTTCATGTCATGGTACATCAGGCGTTCAGAAAGTATCTTTGCTTCTTTATCATAGGAATTGTGTTTCAGCACCGACCAATGTGTTTCGGTCTGAATCTAGTTCCTGGGCTTTCACTCGAATAACGAACTCAGTAATTACTCATTTCCGAGCTCATTCGTCTGCGGTAACGTCGGCCTACCTGGACGACATTCTTCAGAGGTGTGGCAATGAGTTAACGCTTCAGAACGATGTGCAGATTCTGCTTCTATTGATCCGACGGCTCAGTTTCATAAGTAAACAAGGAGAAATCGGATCTGGTTTCATCCAAGTCATTTACCCACCGGGGGATGAGCTTCGAGACGCATAACATTCTTGTTCGTCTGCCGTTAACCAGAGCGCAGAACGATGTGCAGATTCTGCTTCTATTGATCCGACGTCTCGGTTTCATAAGTAAACGAGGAGAAGTCGGATCTGGTTTCTTCCAAGTCATTTACCCACCGGGGGATGAACTTTGAGACGCATAACATTCTCATTCCTCTGCCGTTAACCAGAGCGAAATTAATCAGTTGTTATACTCGCTATTGTCTTCGCTCAGACAAGGTCTCAGCGAGAGATCTCATGTGACTGATACGTTGTGCGGAACTGCCGTGATTTTATTCCAATGGAGCGGTTACGCATTTGTCCTCTCCAAATTTCTTTCAATTCAGAATTGGAGGGTGAAGAGTATTTTGCTCGATACGGACATCTTCTTGTCAAATCAGGTGAATAAGAGATTCAGACTTTGGCAAGTATTCAGTGCTTAACTCAAGTAGTTCCACTGCAATTGCCGGTGTAACAGTTTATCTTCCCCCCTCCCGGGGGGGGAAGATAAACTAGTTTATCTTCCCCCCCACTGGTTTATCTTCCCCCCCCCCCCACCTGAATTTTTTTTATCTTTCAATTTAATCATAGAACTTTTTAAAGAATTTGCTTTAGTACCCCTCTGTTATATTAAAAAGCATGAGGGGCAATTTGAAAACTTGTTAGTCTGGCCTTGAGAGTGCGGCAACAAACCCTATATTTTGACATGTTTTTTTATTTGAAAATATGAATAAAATTCTCATTTTATCTCATTCTCGTTGTATGAGCCAAAAATATAATTTAAAAACTTTGAATGTCTGTTGGGGGGAAGGGGGTAGTCATAACCTAACCATGATCCCCCTCCCCACCCCATCAGAATATTTGTGACCTTTTACAACTTAAGTTCAGGAATTTTGAGAATGGAAAATATAGCAAAAAATCAGAAGAAAACCAGCCTTTTGTGACTCAGGTGTGGGGTGGATAAGATCATTTCTGAGTAAATAAAGAAAAAATATCTTTCGGTTGAGAACTTTTATTATCATAACAATAAAAACTACGTAAACTACAGCATAAAATTCAAACAAAATATCTAGCACTTGATAGAGTCAACAAAGCCCTCAATGAATTTCTCTTCAAAAAGGTGATATGAGCAGTATTTTTTTCTCTTCCAATTAAGACATATGAATCAGAAAACAATAACCTGAATGTTTTTCTTTTTCAACAACTTAGACATAGGAATCGTTATACTCACATTTTTAAGTTGGCAATTTCTAGTGTCAGGTGGGGGGTAAGATAAACTGGTCACGACATCTCCCCCCCCCCCCCCCCCACACTCACAACAACCTGAATTATTTTCTCTTCCAACTTAAGACATATGAATCAGAAAACAATAACCTGGATGTTTTGCTTTTCCAACAACTTAGACATAGGAATCGTTACTCACATTTTTAAGTTGTTAAAATAGAAAAATTTTGACTAGGGTAGACGATTCTGTGACCATATTATCTTACCTCCCACATGACACTGAAAACTGAAACACAAACTAACAAGTGGGAAATATGAATCTTAATATAAGATTAAATTCTCTACAAAATGGTGGTTTGCCCTAAAAACAGATATTTTCAATTTCAAGTGTCAGGTGGGGGGTAAGAAAAACTGGTCACGACATCTGCCCCCCCCCCCCCCCACACTCACAACAACCTAAAATTTTTTCTTCCAACTTAAGACATATGAATCGGAAAACAATAACCTGAATGTTTTTCTTTTTCAACAACTTAGACATACAAATCGTTACTCACTATTCTAACGGCATGTGAATCGGAAAAGTAGAAAATACAGATTAAATTCTGTTCAAAATAGTGGTTTGAGCTAAAAACAAATTTTGTGTAATAACTTTGAGTATTGGGTGGGGGGTAAGATAAACTGGTCATGATATCTCTCCCCACACCTCAAAACTTTTCCTTTCTAACAGCTTGAGCATATGAAACTTAAAAATAGAAAATACAGATGAAATTCTCTTCAAAATGGTGGTTGAGCTAAAAACAAATTTTTTGTGACTTTGTGCGTTGGGTGGGGGGTAAGATAAACTGGTCACGATATCTTCCCCCCCCCCCCCCCAACACGACCCACCTGAAAATTTTTCCTTTCTAACAGCTTAAGCATATGAATCTTAAAAATAGACAATACAGATGAAATTCTCTTTAAAATTGTGTTTTGAGCACACACAAAAATGATGACTTTGTCAAGAGTGTTGGTGTGGGGTAAGATAAACTGGTAACAATATCTTCCCCCACCTGAAAATTGTTCCCTTCTAACAGCTTAAGTATGTGAATCATAAAAATAAAAAATACAGATCAGATTCTCTTCAAAATAGTGGTTTGAGCTAAAAACAATTTTTGTGTAACTTTGAGTGTTGGGTGGGGGGTAAGATAAACTGGTCACGATATCTTCCCCCTCCCCACCCACCAAAATTTTTTCCATTCTAACAGCTTAAGCATATGAATCTTAAAAATAGACAATACAGATGAAATTCTCTTTAAAATTGTGTTTTGAGCACACACAAAAATCATGACTTTGTCAAGAGTGTTGGTGTGGGGTAAGATAAACTGGTAACAATATCTTTCCCCACCTGAAAATTGTTCCCTTCTAACAGCTTAAGTATGTGAATCATAAAAATAAAAAATACAGATCAGATTCTCTTCAAAATAGTGGTTTGAGCTAAAAACAATTTTTGTGTAACTTTGAGTGTTGGGTGGGGGTAAGATAAACTGGTCATGATATCTCCCCCCCCCCCCCCCACCCACCAAATTTTTTTCCATTCTAACAGCTTAAGTATATGAATCTTAAAAATAGACAATACAGATGAAATTCTCTTTAAAATTGTGTTTTGAGCACACACAAAAATCATGACTTTGTCAAGAGTGTTCGTGTGGGGTAAGATAAACTGGTAACAATATCTTCCCCCACCTGAAAATTGTTCCCTTCTAACAGCTTAAGTATGTGAATCATAAAAATAAAAAATACAGATCAGATTCTCTTCAAAATAGTGGTTTGAGCTAAAAACAAGTTTTGTGTAACTTTGAGTGTTGGGTGGGGGGTAAGATAAACTGGTCATGATATCTTCCCCCCCCACCCTCCAAAATTTTTTCCATTCTAACAGCCTGAGCACATGAATCTTAAAAATAGAAAATACAGATGAAATTCTCTTCAAAATAGTGATTTGAGGAAAAAAAAAAATTGGGGGTAACTACGAGTGTCAGGTGTGGGAAAGATAAATTGGTCAGGATATTTCCTCCCCCCAATCCTCTACAACTGAAATTATTCTCTTTGTCACATCCTTAGGAAATAAATCTTAAACTTGAAAAATACAGGTGAAATTCTCTTCAAAATAGTTGTTTGGGTGAAAAATAAAAAATATTTAGCGACATCGGGCGACATGTTTAAAAAATGTTTTTTACATATATCCCAGGGGATATTTTGAGAAAAAATACGCAAGTTCTTCTTGTGCAATTTTCTTCTATTAACAACATATTCAAATGAGTCTTGAAAATGGAAATTTGTATAATATTCAACTCACAATGCTAATTTGGGCTAAAATGTTTTTTTTTTCTTTTGGGCATATAGCTCTCTCACATACTGGCCAATAAGTTTTTCAATGCGCACTTGATGCTTTTTTAATATCACACACAAGTGAACAAGCAAATTCTAAAAAAAGATCTGGTAAAAATCTGAATGGTAAAAAAATTCAGGTGGGGAGAAGATAAACCAGGTGGGGGGAAGATAAACTAGTTTATCTTCCCCCCCCCCCCCCGGGGGGGGGGGGAGATAAACTAGTTTATCTTCCCCCTAGTTTATCTTCCCCCTGGGGGGGGAAGATAAACTAGTTTATCTTCCCCCGCGGGGGAAGTTGTACAGGGGGGGAAGATATCGTAGTACAGGATCCGAGTTTTACAGTTTTGATGGATGTCAGTCAGACACTTTGGGTAGTTTCATAAACCCAACGGATTTGAAGTGCCAGGGTCTTTTGTTTCCGTAGTTCCTTATCAAGCACACAAACATCAAGAATGATGTCATTTTGGCTTGCGCTACATTATTGATGAACGTTATTCAGAATGCTCATATGCTAATTCTGTCCGACAACTCGACGGTATTAGCGTATTTTCGGAATTATGGAGGCTCTCATTCCATCCTGTTATTCATGTTAACGGAAGGAATCTTTCGGTTGGTACTAGAACATCAAGTTCTATTCGTTCGTCATATTCCAGGTCGTCTGAATGTATTAGCGGACTCCCTTCACGGAGGGGCCATTTGTTGCCACCAGAATGGACTTTCAACAAACCAGTATTCAATCAGATTGCTACCAAGGAGAGCGGCCAATGATCGACTTTTTCGTGACGCATCTCAACAATCATTTGCAGATGTATGTGTCACAATGTTTGGATTTTCGAGCGTTTGCAGTAAACGCTCTATCGATCTTGTGAAACGGAATAATAAGATATACATATCTTCCAATGCCGTTGATTTAGCAGATATTTCTCAATGTAATTATTTCAATGCAAATTCTGTTGGTAGCTTCTCTATATCCACAAAGACTGAGGATTAATTTACTCAGGCGTCTGTTGTGGGACATGCCGTGGAAGCTTCCTCCACATTGCGGTCCATTCCATGGTCAGAGGGATTCAATCTACTATCAGTTCTGCTAATGATTATATCTTCATTCAGCAGTCTGTGCGTTGGTTTTAAGCTCATGAAGTAAGAGTTCTTCTACATCATAGTCTTAAGCTAATAATGTTGATATTACAGATCTAATGAGGGCTACATATTGGTCTTAGCCCTCCTTTTTCACGATTTTGTATCTGAGAATATTGAGTCCTTTCTGCAGATCTACATTGTTTAGGTCCGTTATTTTTTACTCAGAATGTCGTGTACTAAACAGTGGCAACTATATGTGTATAGGCTTTTGGTTCCGGCAGTGACTTTGTCCTGCTACCCTCTTTGCTCTGGAGTATTTGACCCAGGGCAAGGGGAAGGGGAGAGGCGGGTGTTCCCTTGGGTCACCTGCTTTATAGTGTAAAGCAAGGGAATACCTCCCTTGGAGTCAGTTATTCCGAGTCGGTTCCGAGATGATTTTAAACGGTAAAGCTTATGTTTACTCATCTGAATAATATTTTTCAAGTGTTGATTGGTGTGAAGTATATGTATGTATCACTTGATTAATTGGGTGTTAATATACATTCTTTGAACACTTTTAAATGAGTATATAGAGTCTCATTTCGCTAGACTCCCGTATTTATTGGCTTTCCTTTAAAAAATATTAGTATAAAGGGTTATACTAGATGTTATTGTGCTCAATTACAATTGTTATAGGTAATTGAGTCTATTGGATTTTCCTTATGTCCTAGGCCCTCCAACCTTTTTACTATTCAGCTAAGTCTGGGTCATTGGTACAGTATAAAAATCTTTAAAAATTTATAGTAATTTATATATTTTTTATACTTACCAATGACCCAGACGGGGATGGCCCTCCCAGGAGTTGGGAACTCTTGCCTCCCCGCTGCGTACATAATGCTTAGCAGGCACTGGTTGTAAGAATGACTTTTGGCAGCAGTTTCGAGACCACCTTGACACTGCACATGCGCAGTGGAGTAAAAGTATGGAAGACATGTAATTTTCGGTTTTAGATGCAAATTTTGGGGATTGGGGGATAAAATTTGCGTTTGGCCCTAAATATTTTAGAGTTAGCACCAGCTAAGTCTGGGTCATTGGTAAGTATAAAAAATATATAAATTACTATAAATTTTTTAAGTTTTAACGGAATAGCCGCTGTGACATAAATGATTCTGTATTCAATGGGTGATGTACAAGCCGGAACCTTTTTCCCAGCACCGTTCATACTAGTTCCTTTCCCATCGAGTCATTAGTTATGCTTCGAAAAGTTTCCAAATTTCATTATACAATTATCGACAGTCTGTCACATAGACTAAGTGTGAAAATGAAAACGTCCAAAGCAAAATAAAGTTGGGTCACAAAAAATTAGTTAACCCAAAATGAGATAATATTTAAAAAAAAAACAACAATCGAACGTTAACCCAGTCCTGTGGCCGTCTCGTTTTGTGGATCCGTTATGTCTAAATTGGTCAACTTTATTTTGGTAAATCTTCCTACATCTTGACATGCTTCGAACTTTTAAAAATGTTTCTCCCAGCTGTTTTGCAAATCTGCACATATTTGTACTTATATTTTAATTAACAGTAATAGCCACCAAATGGTTAAGTGTGAATGGGCACCAGCCAAAGAGAAACAGCAATACAAATTTCAACAAACACTGGTTCCGAAAAGGTTGTTTTGATTTTTGATCAGTCCATTCATCAGTACAGCTTCAGTCAAAACAAACAGACTCTTCACCTTTGGGTTTAAACATCGGTATTAAAATTTGTTTTTTTAAATGAATATTAATGCATGGGTTGTTTAATAAACACAGAACGCGATGTGTGTTTGAATCGGTGGGTGTTTTACATAACTCGTTGGAATGGCATACGGCTCTCGCAAAATATGACTACGCCATTCCAACTCAATATGTAAAACACCCACTGATTCAAACACACATCGCATTCTGTCTATTTACACAGCAAAACATACCAAAAATAAAGGAAGAGCTAAAAATAAAGGCATTCAGGAATTTATCCAACTATTTTTGGAATAGGATCAGGCCATCTCCTTTAGTGATTTTACCATCAATATGATTGGTGGAAATTTTGTCAGTCAGTTTAACAAGTTTGTGAAAAGTTCAGTTCAGGTTAGTAAGTTGGAGAGTCTGACAGTTACTAACCACTGCTAAAAGTGGTTATCTACAGGTACTCCATCCTTGTCCACCCGAAAAGCTCTCTAACACAATATGCTCCAGTCTGTTGATGTTAATCTTCAGTGAAAAATGACTCTCCCATTTGAATTTTGTTTGCTATATTTGATAACACCATTTAACCCTTTCAAGCCAGTAGGCATAAATTTTGGTGTAAAGCAAAAGTTGGCAGTCCATGAGTAGACAACACAATAGATACCTATTTGTGTACAAGAAGATCAGTGATAATTTAATTCTACAATCCCATAGGGCCCTAGAATTAAATGATTTCTGAATCTCCCCACAATGACAAGATGGTCTTGCTCATTCCATGTTTTGAATAAGACCCATGTATAGGCATCTGGGGATTTTCCCAACTATTTTTAGAATGGGATCAGGGCATCTCCATTGGTGAATTTACCATCAATGTGATGGTGGAAATTTTGTCAGTGTGTTTAACAAGTTTGTAAAAAATTACTCTCCCAGTCTTGCTCATTTCATGTTTTATGTGAATGTTTATATAGGAAACATTTATGTTGCATTTGCTTTTATTTAAGCAAATGGCAACATGGTATCACCAAAACTACAAAGTTGTCTAGCAGGAAGGCAATATTGGCCATCATTTTGTCACAAATCATACCATGATTAACATTCTCTGGTGAACTCTGTCAAAAACAAGATACACATGTAGTTAAACTAGAAAGAAACAGTGATTGGAGAAAATTCTGTTGCACTACCAGAGTGTAAGGGGTTAAAATTGGATTGATTTTTGGAATTGATTAGGTTACTGGGCATACATTTTTATGTCTTATTAAAATAATATAACCACATTTGTTTTGAAAGTCTGCAATAAGTATGGAAAATGAAGAAGACAAATTCAGGCCTTGGAAAAAAGGGTTTTGTGGGAAAAGGATGTAATTTTTAGAAGCTTTCAATTTAAATTAACTCTCTGCAGAATAATGTCCAAATATCACCCAGCATTTTTCCCATAATGCAATTAAAAATTTAATCATTTGTTTGATAGAGCTCATTTAGTTAAATTCCTGGTTGCATTGTGTGAGAAAATAGCTACATGAAATTAAAGCTGGTATAAGTATCAGTGTTCAGAATTTACCAATCGTCCAACATAAGTGATGGATAGTTGATTTAGAGATGTGCAGTATACCATAAATATCGTTTGGTATTGTATCATGACAGTACCAATTTACCGTACCGAGGGAATCTTAAAATACCAAAGTTACTGTATTGAAAAATATTCTCAGCATCAGTGATTTCAACCATTTCGACAAATAATACACTCCTAATTTGTCACATCAACCTGTCCTATTCTCACGAGTCTATAAGTTGAATGTGAGCATTCTGAGTTACTGAATACTGTAGAAAGGTGATATTGGCACTGTCGTCAGTATGTTTTTGACACCGAATAAGTACCAAGGTAAATCATCATAAAAATACTGATACCGATACCAAACTTGAAGTTTTATTACCGCCCAACTCTAAGTTGATTAATTGTCCTCATTATATACCCAATATAATGTAATGGTCAAGGTTTAAGGACCATTTACCAACCAGCCTGATTGGTCTGGATCTCTTAGACTTGTGGTAAATCAGTCACTTTGTGTGCTAGTGGTCAACGATTTGAGCTCTAGCTCCCACACTTCTCTCTCGATCTGTTACGTTGGTGCTGTAAGCAGCCTTCAGCAGTTGGTGGCATTGTGAGTGCTGTGGTGAAGCACTGTGGATGTTTTGACCACTCTGATGTGCAATCTGGTCTGCGATTCACAGAGGTTGAATTGCAGAAGAACATGAGAGTAGTGTGACAGTCAAGGTATAAAGACCATTTACCAACCAGTCTGGTTGATTTGAATCTCCTAGTCTCATAAATTGGTCACTTTGTATGTCAGAGGTCAATGGTTCAAGCCTTGATTCCCAAACTTCTCAGTCGATCTGGTACAATAACATAAAGATTAATCATTGAAATGCTTAAGAGCTGAACCCCTTTGAATGGTATACATGTAGGAAACTTGTTCACGGCGAGGCAATATGCACCCCAAAAACTTCTAATTTTAACATATGAATACATGGTGATGGGGAAAATTTAACGTTAATAAATGGTTCAGCATTGTTTTGTTTTTTCAAGTCATTGTTGGTGACTATCATGTTTTACTAACCATCATCACCAGAAACAGTTTTCTATGGCAAATGCTGCTGACAATTGCAAAGAAATGTATTAATTAATATAGACTTGCTGACCTGTACAGTTGTAGTGAGCTTCCCTGTTATACCTGACAAACCTTTTATCAAACTGAAATGGGAAATGAATGCCTGTGATATTTTTATTGTGCTGCCAGCAAGCCCAGAAATAAGCAATCTGTCATTTGCAGATGAGGTCCCCAGAGGGTGAATTTGCTGATGCCATTCCATACAGTGGGCTGGAGTCCCCCCAATTTATCCTCTGGGTGCCTCTTTCTGTTTAGGTCTGAGACCTTGATTTAGATTGAGGTTCACAGAGGGTACATTTAGTTATGCTATCCTGCTGTGCAGGGTAGCATCACCAAATTCACCCAATGGGGACCTCATTCTGCAGATGACAGTCTGCTTATTTCCAGGCATGGCTGCCAGGTGTTTTGATTACTTCCAATCAAGGGTTAGGACAAAACCCTTTAACAATCTCAATTCTGTGCTTTCAGATTCAGATCATTAATACAGCAGGTATGTTTATACCACCCACTTGAAAAGTGGGCGGTATATAGCATTCATGGTGTCCGTACTTCCGTACTTACGTACTTCCGAACGTCCGTGACGTTTTGGGGGTACACATCTGCTATCCGCTACTCCTCTTAAACCAGTGGGTGGATTTCATTGAAACTTACAGGCATTCTTTTCTATACATTATAGATGTGCACCTCCTATTTTGCTTTCAGGTATTTTTATTTTTTACTCTTTCCCAAAGGGCGAAATGAACTTAGCCAAATTGTTGTGATGCTTTAGGGGGGTACACTCCTGCTATCCGCTACTCCTCTTATACCAGTGGGCGAATTTCATTGAAACTCTCAGACATTCTTTTATATACATTATAGATGTGCACCTTCTATTCTGCTTTCAGGTATTTTTATTTTTTCATCTTGCATGCTCTTTGTAATATTTACCCTTTCTCATATTGAAAATTGCTCTCATGTTTTCGGAGAACATACAGATGTGCTGTGTATATTAAATACTTTTTTACTGTTGTGAAATGTTTCTTGGTTGGAGTGGGTGGTATCTTTAGTGAGCAGTGCTCACAGTAATTCTAGTTTATTTTGTCCTGCCACCACTCACTTTCTAACTTGACGACAGGTGGACAGGCAAACATTTTTGAATGTTTGGCTATCATCATTCACTAAATGTCAAAATACTCAAGAGTATGATGTGATCCATCTGTTAACTATTGCTCAACACTGTTGTCTGTTATTAGAGCATTTTATCGATCTGCTTGTTTAATGCATATTGGCATCAGTATGGTTAGTTTTTCAATATTAACTGTTTTACAACTCACCGGATATCAAGTTGAAAAATATCATACAAATTCATATATTGATGACTATGCAGGTAAAAATATTCATCAATAGAATTTTGAGGTGATTGATAGAACCTAGTTTTTTCTGTCCCATATGACAGGTTCTGTACTGTGATTACAGAAGCAGACAGAGATTTTTGATTTGATCATGACTCCATCACAATCAGATCAACATTATTGGTCTGCTTGAATCTCAGCCATAGAAGAAGAATTGCAAAACATTTATCTCAGGTGCTATTTTCATTTGTTTTGCCCAAATTCGACCTTGATTTCACAATATTTTATTCAGGAAATCTCCCCATGGAAACTCCAAGAAGTGAAGCAGGCTTGTTCACTGTGGTAAACAATTTCTGCTTTACTGACAGGTAAAATAAGACATGATAACCAATGCCTGAGGTGGAAGTCCTCTAAAATGGGCAACATAGGTATAAACAAATGAATGGACTTGACTTTATATCCATGTTGCTGTCTTGAATTAACCATTGTGCAGAAATATCTAACCTTAACTGGTAGAGTGCTGGAAGTCCATATTTGGTCTTTTAGTCAGAAGTGCAGGTGCTGCAACTTAAAGCTTTCATATTCTGTGGATGTGCTTCAAATTATCTTTGAAGTGAAATTATTATGTCTATGTGAATTTGTCTTATCATTTTTGGTTTCCATGCAGTAAATTAAGTATTTTTATACTGTACCAACGACCCAGACTTAGCTGGTGCTAACTCTAACAAAACCAGGGCCAAACACAAATTTTGCCCCCCAATCCCCAAAATTTGCATCCAAAACAAAAAGAAATCATGTCCTAAAGGACCTCCATACTACGCCTCCACTGCGCATGCGCAGTGACGCAGTCGTCCCGAAATTGGCGCCAATTATCATTCTCTGTTTGGCCCTTCATCAGTCAACATCTCACTGATCTTTGTGCTTGTAAATCTCAGTTTAAAGGATGCCAGACACGTAATTTTTGGAGAAAATGTGATTCTAAGGAGGATAGAAGGAGGAGAGGAAAAAGAAGTGGCAAAAAATAATCAGGGCTGTACTTAAAATTTTTTGATGAAATTATGTTAAGTTGCCTATTTTCGAGGCATGGGCCTCTTGTTGTCATTCTTGCTAATTGTTGCACTGCTTATTCAGTGTTTCCTCTCCCCTAGCCTTCTAAAGTCCCCCCTGGCAATTCTCCCATGCTTTTGGCATATTTTTGAGAAATTTCATTTCTAAAATTTCCTGGGAGAGTTGCTTGGTAACAGAATGTTTTCTGTTATTTTCCCCATAGTTACGTTTTCACCCATGGGTGTATAACGTTTGTGTTCTGCATCTTCCATCTAATGTTCTACAGATTCTCCCCTGGGAGTCTCTGTTTTGCATCAGATAGAGTGTAACTGATGACTGATTCCGGGCCAGTTTTTTCAGTGCCTGGAGTCATGTTTTCTAGTGTGTTTACACTGTTTGTTTTCATTGGCAACAGCCTTTTTTGAGGGGGGCTGTTTGCCTTTGTGGTAGTTTATCTCATTATAAGATACATTTATATTATCCGAAAGTGTCTCATTAATTATTTTATATAAATTTAAAATTTTTGACCACACTTTGCCATCGGATCCATCGGGGCTCAACGTTACTTTTCAGCAACTTGGGCTTCTCTGAAAAAATATTTTTTCAAAATTATTTTGTTTTGCAATTGTTTTTTCATTTATTAATGGATCATGTTATTATGTATCTTTGTGTCAGGGGTTTTTGCGAGTAACTAGGACTTATTGTTGTTCTTTCACAATGAAGGGACGTTGTTCAATTTGTAATAGGAAGAAATCTTCCTCTGACTTTCATGATCATTGTATTAATTGTAGTCAGTGTTCTCGCATTAATCCCTGTCCTATATGTGAACATTGGGATGAGAAACATTGGAAACGTGTGTCACGATATGTTGTTTCTGGAGAAAGAGCGATGCCGGCTCTTTCTCCGCAAGGTCACTCTACTCTCTCAGTTTCTATTTCAGAGGAACCAGAACAGGGTGATGTTTCCATGTTATCTTCTTCAAGTGTGCGTCCGTCGTCACAAATGAATTCAGAGCTAGCGGCAAAAGTGCTCATGGAGATTAGACAAATGTCGTCCGCTAGCTCGCCCGGTGTAGCGTCCATTCACCGAATGGTTCGGCAGCCGGGTTCGTCCGATGCGGTCCAAGAGGAAATTTTGGGTGATGCGAGCACTATAAACATAATAGATGCACACCCAGTGACGGCAGATAGTAAGCGAGAACGGAGGAAGCCTTTTAGTCCGGTTCATAGCTCGTCCAGGTCCAGCCGGGCCGCGTGCGAGAGAGGTCCCTCTCTCGTACAACAACATCTGGGACCAGATGTTGTGGTACAAAATGTGTCTTTAGCGGAGCATACGTCCGTCGCTCGGGACGCTCCATTGTATAAGCAGTCCGCAGAGACTGTTAAGGCTTCCTCTTCTCGTCAGCGCACACGACCGCACCTTGGCTGCGTGAATGCCGATATATTACCAGCTTCGCCGATGAAGGATTCTTCGGCGACCAGGTCACACCATCCGGCAGCCAGGGATTCGAGACCGATGGACTCCGGACGTTCACATAGGAAAAGTATGCGGGAGCCATCTGATGCGGAGCTGCCCTCGGCGAAGCAGCGAAAGACTGCGCCTCCGCAGGTCTCGACGCCGGACATTCTTGTGCAGATAGCACAGCTTATCGCAGCATCCCAGCAGCCGACAGAAACGGTGTCGGATCGAGAATTATCCGACGGCGCTGGGTCGGTACGCTCCGCCGAAGCATCGGGGGCGGACGACCGGGAACATCGTGAGGTCCGACCGGATGGTGAAAGGGATACGGATGACTTGGAGCTATCCCTTTCGGAACAACATAAAGCTGCCATGGACTTCATCCGGCACTTTCTCCCTCAAGTTGTTCCGTCGGGCCAGACTGCTGCGCTTCCGGACAAGAGAATTATAGCGTCATTGGACTCTGAATTTTTTGAGCGGTTCAGGGACATCGCTCCCGAGTTTCCGTCGCAGTCCAATAATGTTGCTAGAACATTTGAATTATTGAACGACGCTATATTTAAACTTGCTTCCAGGACGGGGAAAGCAGGTTTCTTGTCCGCTAATACTCTCAACCTGCCTTTCATTAATGCAAGGAATAAATTCGATACGGCAGGACAGGGTATACCGAGAGTTCCTCTGCGTATGGACGACGAGGCGGAAGACTTAGAGCTATCATTACCGTCGTCAGCTTCTATTCCAACCGCGGTGTTGGAAACAGCTATTGCGTCTAACAGAGCCAATTTAGATGCCTTATCTTACGCAGATCACCTTACTAAGGCGTTATCACTGCGCCTTCAAGGGGAAGAATTTCAGGATATACAATCCTCTTTAAGACTTCTTTCAAGGGCAGTAGCTTATTCCACGTGTAACTCCGCCCTTTCAGTGGCAAATCTGGAGTTGGTTAGACGTGACGCAGCCCTAGCTACATCCACACTAGTGGATTCTAAGGTGAAGAACTCTCTTAGAGTCGCTTCGGTCTCAGGAGAACTTCTCTTTGACGGCAAGCTTTCCGCTATTTATGATAAAATTAAAAAGAAAGCTAATGATTCTCTGTTGTTCAGATCGGCTCCTAAGAAGTCGGATACAGCAGACACGAATAAGACAGGCACTTCTGGGTCTAATGCGCCCAAGAGAGGTTCCTATAGAGGTTCCGGTGCGTCCTCTTGGTCTTATTCGAGAGACCGTCAGGATAGCGACTCTCGTTCGGGACGTCCTTCAGGCCGGGACAATCGGTCGGACGCCCCGAGGTCGACGAGGCGAGGTGCGGGTCGTGGAAGACGTGGTTTCTCCTACCGCAGGCCTCGCAGGTCCAGGAGGTGATGGCTTAAACCTCTATCGCGTTCCGGTTGGTGGAAGGTTGTCGAGTTTTTCACAAGAGTGGGCGTCGATTACGGACGACCCTTGGGTGAGAGGAGTGACTTCGGAAGGTCTAAAGATATCCTTCAAACGAAAGCCTCCATTAACTCGAAGTCCAAAGTGGACTCATCTTCCGTCAAATCCACAGAAAAGAGACGCTCTGTTATCAGAGGTGCAGTCTCTTTTAATGAAGAACGCGGTAGAGGTCGTAGGAAACCAGGAATCTCTGGGATTCTACAGCCATCTGTTTCTGGTTCCGAAACCAGACGGCTCGTTCCGTCCAGTCATAGATTTGAGCTGGATAAACAAGCTGATCGTCGCTCCGAAGTTTTATATGGAGACGATTCGATCGGTCAGAGCGAGTATTCGGGTGAACGATTATGCAACGAGCATAGATCTCAAAGATGCGTACTTTCACGTCATGGTACATCCGACATTCCGAAAGTATCTACACTTTGCAGTCCTGGGAGTGGTGTATCAATTCCGGGCGATGTGCTTCGGATTGAATCTAGCACCCTGGGCTTTCACTCGGGTAATGAACTCGGTAATGATCTACTTCCGAGCTCATTCGTCTGCGGTAACGTTGGCCTACCTGGACGACATTCTTCAGAGGTACGGCAACGAGTTAACGCTTCAGAACGATGTTCAGAATCTTCTTCTATTGCTCCGACGTCTCGGTTTTATAGTAAACGAGGAGAAGTCGGATCTGGTGCCGTCCAAGTCATTCACTCATCTGGGAATGAGCTTCGAGACGCACAACAATCTCGTTCGTCTGCCGTTAACCAGAGCGAAATTAGTCAGTTGTTACGCTCGCTATTGTCTGCACGCAGACAAAGTCACGGCGAGAGAATTTATGAGACTGATAAGTCTGTGCGGAGCCGCCGCGGATCTCATTCCGATGAGGCAGCTACGCACACGTCCTCTTCAAATTTTCCTGACTCAGAATTGGAGTGTGAAAATTCATTCGCTCGATGTAGACGTTCTCTTGTCAGATCAAGTGAAACAAGAGATTCAGACTTGGGCAAACATTCAGTGGTTAACTCAAGGAGTTCCGCTGCAGTTGCCGGATCCGAGTTTTACCGTTATGACGGATGCCAGTCAAACAGGTTGGGGTGCATCATTAATCCCAACGGATTCGAGATGCCAGGGTCTTTGGGATCCGCAATTCCTGTGCAAGCACATAAACATCAAGGAAATGATGTCAATTTGGCTTGCGTTACGTCACTGGATGGACATTATTCACGATGCTCATGTCCAAATCCTATCCGACAATACGACAGTAGTGGCGTATATACGGAATCAGGGAGGGACTCATTCAGTTCCGTTGTTCAATCTAACGGAAAGAATCCTTCTGTTTGCTTTAGAACATCACGTTCTTCTTTCGGTCCGTCACATACCGGGTCGTCTGAATGTGCTAGCAGACTCCCTTTCACGAAAGGGTCGCTTGTTGCCGTCGGAGTGGACTCTCAACAAACAAGTATTCAATCAGATTTGCTACCAATGGGAACGGCCAATGATAGACTTATTTGCGACACATCTCAACAATCAGTTGCAAACGTATGTGTCTCCGTGTCCGGATCCAAGAGCATTTGCAGTAAACGCTCTGTCGATCCCTTGGGACGGAATGATAGGATATGCGTATCCTCCAGCGCCGTTAATTCAACAAGTATTGCTAAAGATAAAACAATCTCAATGCAAGATTCTGTTGGTAGCATCTCTGTCGCCACAGAGACCGTGGATAAATCTACTCAGGTGTCTGTTGTGGGACCTACCGCGGAAGCTTCCTCCACGAGAGGATCTTCTTTCGCAGGGGAAATCGCGCCAACTCCATCACAACCCGCAAGGTCTCAACCTTCACGTTTTTCCGTTGTGCGGTCCTTCTTGCATGGCAAGCACTTTACAGGACGAGCAGAGGACGCGATTTCTAACTGTAGGAGGACCTCCTCTTCGCTAAACTATGCGGCTAAGTGGAAGGTTTTTCGTCGTTGGTGTAGGGATCATTCTGTAGATATATTTGATCCCTCTATACCAGACATTGCAAACTTTCTAGTATACTTGTTTGACGAAATCAAACTGCAGCCTGTTACTATAAAGGGTTATAGATCTATGTTATCGGATACGTATGCACATCATGATAGTTTACAAATTGGATCTAATGTCTCTTTATCGAAGTTGGTTAGAAACTTTTCGATAAATAGACCCAGAACTCTTAGATTAATTCCTAAGTGGAATTTAGCTTGGGTTCTCCTTAAATTGAAGGAAAAGCATTTGAACCTCTTGGGACAGTAGATTTCAAATTCTTATCTTATAAGACAGTTTTTCTCTTAGCTTTCTCTTCTGCCAGAAGAGTCAGTGAGCTTCATGCACTATCGGTGGATGATTCTCATTATCGTAGTGTTGGGAACACCTTCACTACTAATGTGGGTTTTTTAGCTAAGAATCAGGCTCCTAATAAATATCCGGAACCTATTGTTAGTAAGGCTCTTCCGTCTTCAGACGGGCGTAGGCCTTTACTCTGTCCTGTTAGAGCACTACGTATCTATAAACAGAGATCTCAGTTTATCAGAAAGGGATGGAAACGTTTCTTTCTGTCTTTGATGCCTAATAGAAAGGACATTTCAGTCCATTCTATTGCTAGATGGATTCAGTTAACTATCCGTACTGCTTATGAAGATTTATCTTCTTCTCAGCAGTCTGTGCTTAAGATTTCTGCTCATGAAGTAAGAGCTCTTTCTACTTCCTGGGCTTATGCTAATAGTGTTGCTATTATGCTATTACAGATTTAATGAAGGCTGCTTATTGGTCTCAGCCATCCACATTTACGAATTTTTATCTCAGAAATATTGAGTCCATTTCTGGAGACCTGCATTGTTTAGGTCCGTTATCTGTTGCTCAGAATGTCGTCCACTAAACAGTTGCAACTATAGTTATGCAGGCTTTCTGTTCCGGCAGTGACTCCGTCCGGCTGCCCTCTTCGCTCTGGGCTATTTGACCCAGGGCAAGGGGAAGGGGGGGGGGGGGGGCGGGTGTTCCCTTAGGTCACCTGCTTTATAGTGAAAAGCAAGGGAATGCCTCCTCCAAGTCAGTATTTCTGAGTCGCTTCCGGGATGGTTTTAAAGTGTAATATTAATGTTTAAATTCATTCATGTCTTATTTTTAAAGTGTAGCTCGGTGTGAAGCATTTGTATATGTCAAGTGTCAAACGGGCTTTAATATACAATACTCGGACACTTTTAAATGATTATAAAGAGTCTCAATTCTCTGGACTACTTTATTTATTGGCTTGCTTTAAAAATAATTAGTATAAGGGTTATACTGGATGTTAATAGAGAACATGAATGTTATTGTGCTCAATTATTAAGGGTAGTGTATCTTTCTAATTTAATATTAAATAAGAAAGATACATGTAAAGCCTAATACTCCTTTTCTCCTTAAGGGGTTACCTCTTTACTATATAGTTGAGCTTATTGGATTTTCCTCTATGTCCTAGGCCCTCCAGCCTGTTTACTATTCAGCTAAGTCTGGGTCATTGGTACAGTATAAAAATGTTAAAAAATTTATAGTAATTTATATATTTTTTATACTAACCAATGACCCAGACGGGGATGGCCCTCCCTGGAGTTGGGAACTCTTGCCTCCCCGCTGAGTACATAGCGCTGACCAGGCACTGCCAGTAAGAATGATAATTGGCGCCAATTTCGGGACGACTGCGTCACTGCGCATGCGCAGTGGAGGCGTAGTATGGAGGTCCTTTAGGACATGATTTCTTTTTGTTTTGGATGCAAATTTTGGGGATTGGGGGGCAAAATTTGTGTTTGGCCCTGGTTTTGTTAGAGTTAGCACCAGCTAAGTCTGGGTCATTGGTAAGTATAAAAAGTATATAAATTACTATAAATTTTTTAACTTTCTTTTATAGTAATGAGTGGTGTCCATCTGTCCGTCCATCTGTCCATGCATTGAGATGCCATCCATGCATCGAGACGTCTGTCCGTCCAAAACACTTTGGCATCTGAATTTCAGCTTGAGTTTGGGTGAATTCATCGTAACCAAATTTGATATATGCCTCACTTGGGAAGTAATGCAGGTTAATTTTGAAAATGGACATGGTCCATTGATTTTCACCAGAGTGATGGTCCTTTTTCGACTTGGAAAACATGGTTTTTGTGTTGTCCAAATTTTAACTTGAGTTTGGATGAATTGATCGTAACCAAATTTGGTATAGGGCTAACTTGTTGAATATAATTTCCAAACACAAAACCATTTGCCATACCTTCAGTACAGATTTGACTTGTTAATTGCATATGCATTATAGAGTATACTCCTGTTAATTGAACAAATAAAGCTGCGATATATCAAGAAATTACCCTGACAATCACCAAAGTCCCCTTGTTTATAAATAAATTTTGCCTCAGTAAATCAAATACTGGTATTTAATCTAATATGGAGCTCTGTCAAACCAGATGTAATAGAATAAAAGTTCAGTTTGTTTCTAAAATATAGAAATATGACTAATCCCAAAGTGGTGATTCAGTTAACAGTGCTCCACTGTACTGACAACAATCTGATATCCCTTCACCAAATGTGGGTAGCATTTGACACTTAGAAAATAAATTCTCGAGTATCTATGAAAAAAAAATTGTCAGGAAAACATACCTTATTTATAGCCCCAGAAACTTCTCTTGAACAAATCTGAGTCTACACCTCAAATGGAAGCTGCACACCTAATATCAAGTCTCTGCTACTGCTGGTTCATGAGAAGAAGATTTTTTAAGATTTAGGCACACTTTTTGAGGCGAGGCAACTTGATTTGAACAAAATCAAATTGCGATGTCATAACAAACTATTATCTCAAATATCAATGGTTCAGCGTTTTGGGAGGAGAAGACGCAAACACCATGTTCATGGACGATGGACGGAGAGTGATCACTATAGCTCTCCTGACTGAAAGTCAGGTGAGCTAAAAAATCAATAATTTGACCTTGAGGTCAAAGGTCAAGGTCATATGTAGGTCATGAAGTATGCGACACATTGTCTCATGGTGATACACCCACATGCCAAATATCATAAGCCTAGGTCAAAAGATTAAAATTCAATATTCTGACCTTGAGGTCAAAGGTTAGGGTCATATGTGGGTCGAGATTAAAGGTCAATGTCATATGGGGGGGTCACGATGGTACATCATCGCATGGTGATACACCCACATGCCAAATATCCTAAGCCTAGCTCAAAAGATAAAAAAAAATCAATAATTTGACCTTGAGGTCAAAGGTCAAGGTCATATTAAGTCAAGATAGTATGCGACACATCGTCTCATGGTGATACATCAACATGCCTAATATCATAAGCCAAGGTGAAAAGGAAAATACGTTTTTGACCGGACAAGCTTACTTGCCAAAAAATCAGTAATTTGACCTTGAAGTCAAAGGTGAATGTCATATGTGAGTCATGATGGTACGCGACATATCTCATGGTAAAACACCCACATGCCAAATATCTTAAGCTGAGGTGAAAAGGTAAATAAGTTCTGACCCAGACAATCTTGCTAAAAAATCAGTAATTTGACCTTGAGGTCAAAGGTCAAGGTCATATGTGGGTCATGATGGTACACGACATATCGTCTCATGGTGATACACCCACATGTTAAATTTCATAAGCCTAGGTCAAAAGATAAAAAAGCTCTGACCCGGACACGGTTGTATGAGAAGAAGAAGAACAACAACAATGAGAAGGAGAAGAATTCTGGGTAAAACAATATGTCTCCTTTC
Organism: Pictodentalium vernedei; assembly: GCA_031216915.1. Taxonomy (NCBI): domain Eukaryota; kingdom Metazoa; phylum Mollusca; class Scaphopoda; order Dentaliida; family Dentaliidae; genus Pictodentalium; species Pictodentalium vernedei. The sequence continues at coordinate 261,721,960 of CM062297.1, forward strand.
GGTGAAGGGGAGACATAATTAAATTGGTTCAGTGGTATTGGAGGAGAAGACGCAAACACTATGGTCACGGACGACGGTCCGTCAGACGACAGATGACGATCAATGAGTGATCACTTTTGCTCCCCTAACTGAAAGGTGATCTAAAAATCTCTCTTCAATTTCAAATTTTATTATGTTTTCAATGTTTGTCTCAAAAACAAGCCTAAGAATCCTCATTAGAATGAGCTCATTGAGCTCATTCCAATGAGGGGGTAGGGGCAAGAATTTTTGCCCCACCCCAAATTTCTATTTTCCAACACGAGAGGCAGATTTGAACCAACCATATCTCCAAAACTACACGCACTGAGAATTCTTATTTGGTGTGAAGCTTCCTTAGGACCAACAGAATGGAATGGTAAAAAAGAAATTGCTATCGGTTTTATCATGGGATACTTTTTTGGGACTTTGAAAAAGTGCTGAGTCAGCATTTTTTTACACTGTGGGTAATGGGAAAAACATTTAAGACTACTTTTCTCCCAAACCACAGCTCCAAAAGCTTTCAAATTTCACATATAACATCTTTGGAAGATTGTTTCACATGTTTATTGAAATCAATTCCCTGGGTCCATATTTGTGTTCTCTATGGGAGCCCAAATGTTTAAATTAGTGCAGTATGAGGAATATTCTTTAAAAATCTTCTTCAGATCTACCAATAAGAATCTTTGATATTTGGTATGCAGTATCCTTAGGGGGGGTGAGATTCAAGTTTGTTCAAGCCAAGTTCCTGGGTTCATATTTAGGCTGAAAATTTGGGGTCCTGGTGCGGAAATGAGTTTTTTGTTAGCTTAACTTGACAAAGTCAAGATAAGCTATTGCCATCACGCATACGGAAGTCTGTGAGTCTGTTCACATTTTCCTTTAGCACGGGCTACACCCCGCAGTTCTTGTCTGATTGTCACAAAATTTCATATGCAGGTTTGGGGTCATGTCTAGATGAGAACATCCCCTTTTGGTTGTGATCGGTCAACCGGTATGGCTGCCTGAGCCCAAAACCCGAAAACCATAAGCACAGTCTACAGGTCGTATTTATGAAGGGATTTCAATGTAACTTGGTAGGATGCCTCTGTATAATGCCTAGATGAGAACATCCCCTTTTGGGCATGATCTATCAACTGTGATGGCTGCCCAAGCCCGAAACCCAAAAACTTTTAGCACAGTCTCCAGGTCATGTTTAATATGGAGGGATTTCATTGTAACTTGGTAGGATGACTCCTTATGATGTCTAGTTGAGAATTTCCCCATTTGGGCGTGATCTGCCAACCGTGATGACTGCCTGAGCCCAAAACCTGAAAACCTTTAGCACAGTCTACAGGTCATATTTATTGAGGAATTTCATTGTAACTTGATGGGTTGACTTCATATAATGTCTAGATAAGAAAGTCCTCTTTTGGACGTGATTGGGCAACTGTGACGGCTACATGGGCCCGAAGCCCAAAAACCTTTAGCACAGTCTACAGGTCATATTTATGAAGGGATTTCATTGTAACCTGGTAGGATGACTCCAAATAATGTCTAGATGAGAACTTCCCATTTTGATCGCGATCATTAAGCCTTTATGGGTGCCCGAGCCCCAAAACCTTTAGCATAGGCAAAAGCTCATATTTATGGAAGGATTTCGTTGTGACTTGTTAGGTTGACTCCATATAATGGCTAGATGATGACATCCCCTTTTGGTCGTGATTGGTCAGCTGTGATGTCTACAGGTGCCCGAAGCCCGAAAACCTTGAGCACAGTCTACAGGTCATATTTATGAAGGGATTTCATTGTAACTTCGTAGGATCACTCCAGATGATGCCCAGATGAGATTGTCCCCTTTGGTTGCGATCATTCAACCATGATGGCTGCCTGAGACCAAAGCCCGAAAACCTTTAGCACAGTCTATAGGTCATATTTATGAAGGGATTTCATTGTAACTTGGTAGGTTGACTTCATATGTCTAGATGAGAACGTCCCCTTTTGGACATCATTGGGCAACTGTGACAGCTACAGGGGCCCGAAGCCTGAAAACCTTTAGAACAGTCTACAGGTCTTAATTACGAAGGGATTTTATTGTAGCTTGGTAGGATGACTCCAAATAATGTCTAGATGAGAACATCCCTTTTGGTCGCGATCATTCAGCCTTGACAGCTGCGCAAGCCCAAAAACCTTTAGCATAGTCTATCGCGATCATTAAGCCTTTATGGGTGCCCGAGCCCAAAAACCTTTAGCATAGGCAAAAGCTCATATTTATGGAAGAATTTCATTGTAACTTGTTAGGTTGACTCCATATAATGCCTAGATGATGACATCCCCTTTTGGTCGTGATTGGTCAACTGTGATGGCTACAGGTTCCCGAAGCCCGAAAATCTTGAGCACAGTCTACAGGTCATATTTAGAAGGGATTTCATTGTAACTTCGTAGGATCACTCCAGATGATGCCCAGATGAGAATGTCCCCTTTTTTTGCGATCATTCAACCATGATGGCTGCCTGAGCCCAAAGCCCAAAAACCTGTAACACAGTCTACAGGTCATATTTATGAAGCGATTTCATAGTAACTGGGTAGGTTGACTTCATATAATGTCTAGATGAGAACGTCCCCTTTGGACGAAATTGGAAACTGACGGCTACAGGGGCCCGAAGCCCGAAAACCTTTAGCACAGTCTAAACGCCATATTTATGAAGGGATTTCAATGTAACTTGATAGTATGACTCGTTTTGGAATAATTCCACTGTAACTTGGTAACTTTCGTTGATATACGTTAACTGTGAGGGCCACATACATTAACTGTGAGGTCATATTAACCCACCCCTCAGCTCTTTAGTACAGTGTTCACCTCATATTATTTTTATCAAAAACATAGCATACAGGGAACAGGAATGAACATATTTCCAATTATCACAATTCTTGTCTTATTTCATAATCCTTTCATAAACATTGAACATTATCCTTTTCATCAAACACAACACACAAGTTAAGCTACAGTGTCATTGACACTTTCATTTTTTATGTGTTTCGGTCACTTTTAAGACAAATTTTTTTTTTTCTTTTTACACTGAAAATTTGGAATCCCCGTGGGACTTGGATATTTTTGACCAAAATCCGGAAATTAGTTTTTTGGTTTTTTATGTGTTTTGGTCAATTTTAAGACAAAATTTTTTTTTTTTTACACTGAAAATTTGGGATCTGGGTGGGACTGAAATTTTGGACCAAAATCAGGAAATAAGTTTTTTTGGTTTTTTATGCATTTTGTTCAAATTTAAGACAAAAAAATTTATTTTTTTTACACTGAAAATTTGGTGTCCGGGTGGGACTGAAATTTTGGACCAAAATCCGGAAATATATTTTTTTGTTTTTATGCATTTTGGTCTATTTTAAGACAAAAAAACATTTTTTTTACCCTGAAAATTTGGGGTCCGGGTGGGACTTAAAAAATTTGGGCCTAAATCCGGAAATTAGTTTTTTGGTTTTCTATGCGTTTTGGTTAATTTTAAGAAGAAGAAAAAAAAATATTAGTCTGAAAATATTTTGTTTGGAACTTAAAAAATTTCAGAACAAAAATAAAAAAAATCTGTTTTTTATGCGTTTATCTCAATTTTGAGACGTAAACGTGCAGGAACTGAAAATAGAAAGAAAATTCTGTGTATTGTGTGGGAACAATCGCTTCATCTAGTTGGTGTATGCTTTTCTAAGGAGAGGCATATGCAGCTTATTCAAGTCAAGTCCCTGGTTTGATATTTAGACTACCATGTCAGGTGAGCACCCTCAGGCCCCCTGGGGCCTCTTGTTTTACATCTTTTGACCTAGGCTTATGATATTTAGCTTGTGGGTGTATCACCATGAGACGATGTACCATCATGCCCCACATAATACTTTGACCTAGACCCACATATGACCTTGACCTTTGACCTCAAGGTCAAATTATTGATTTTTTTTTTATCTTTTCACCTTGGCTTATGATATTTGGCATGTGAGTGTGTCAACACAATACAACATTGTATCATGTACTGTTGTGACCTTGATCTTTGACATCAAGGTCAAATTATTGAATTGAGAGGAAGAAACAGTGGAAGGATGTGTTCAGGGCTGTAACTTATAATTTTTATGCAAAATTATTTCATGTTCCCTAATTTCGGGGAATGGGCCTGATGTTTACATTCTTGTTATGAAATTTCCACAGTTTGTTCAGTGTTTCCTCTCTCCCTTTCCTTTATACCCCCCCTTGCTATTCTCCCATGCTTTTGGCATAATTTTTGTGATTTTTTTACTGAAATTTCTTGGGAGTTTTGGCTTGGCAACAGAATGTTTATTCTGTTTTTCCCCATGGTTAAGTCCTCACCCTAGGGTGGTTAGGCATTTCGGTCATGCATCTACCATCTGATGTACTGCAGTTTCTTCTCAGGAAGCCTCTATTTTACATCGGATAGTATTAAAATTGGTTACTGATTTTGGGCCATATTTTCAGTGTCTGGAGTCTTGTTTCCAGTTTTTATTCACTTTTTTTTACGTTGACAACGGTTACTTCTGACAGTGATTCCTTGTCTTCTATTAGCTCTGTTCATAGCCAGATACATTAATATTGTCCATAAGTGTAACATTAAACTTTAGACATGTTTTAAAATTTTTGTCCACACTTAGGCTTTTCTGGGATCCATTTGGGCTCATCGTTCCCATTGGGAACTTGGGCTCATCTTGAAATTTTTTTCGAAAATTTTTTTTTCTTTTGAATTAATTTTTGAAATGTTTGTAATGGATTATTATTATTATGTATCTTTGTTTTCAAGGGTTGGTGCGAGTACAATGACTGTTTAATATTTTTTTCAAAATGAAAGAATATTGTTCAATTGTAAATCGAGGAAGTCTTTCTCATGTTCATTGTATTTGCTGTAGTCTGTGTACTCGCACTAATTCTTGCTCAGTGTGTGCCAATTCGGATGACAAACGTTAGAGACGTGTGTCACGGTATATTGTTAGTGGTGAGAGGTCCATGCCGGTCCTCTCGCCACAGGGTCACTCTAGTTTTTTCAGTCTCTTTTTCAGAGGAACAAGAACAGGGTGATGTTTCTGTGATGTCTTCAAAAGTGTGCTTCCGTCGTCGCAATAAAGAGTTAGCAGCAAAGTGCTCAAAGAAATGCGGCAAGTGCCTAAGAGGTCCCTAGTAGGATCGACGGTCACTTGTCGCCCACTAGCTGCCCTGGTGAAGCAATCATTCACGAAATGGTTGCACCCCCGGGTTCCTCCGTTGCGGTCCAGGAGAGGAGAAGGGGTGTTGCGAACACTATAATCTCGGATCGTGCACACCCGCCAACAACGGATCGGAGGATGGAACGGAGGAAGCCAGTCAGTCCGGTAGCCAGCTCGTCCAGGTCTACCCGGACCATGAGTGAGAGAGGCCCCCCTCTCTGTTACAACAACATCTGGGCGCAGATGTTGTTGTATGTAATGTTCGTTAGTCGGAGCATACGTCCACTCCTCCTGCTCGGGACGCTCCATCTCATAGACAGTCCAACGCGGCTTGTCTATTGGCTTCCTCATCCTCACATCAGCACACACGACTGCACCTTGGCTATATGACCACAGATATCCAGCCTGCTTCACCGACCAGGGATTCCACGTCGACCAGGTCACGCCATCTGCCAGCCAAGGACACGAGGCCTTTCCAGTTGGCTTCCAGCGGCTAAATTACATAAGACTGCGGCTCCACAACCCTCCGTGATGGACTTGCTATCACAGATAGCTCAGTTCATCGCAGCATCCCAGCAGCCATCAAACTTTTTCAGAAAAGAAACTGTCTGAAGAAGCTGGGTCGGTTCGCTCCCCTGCAGAGTCAGAAAGGGACGACCAAGATTCTCATGTGGTCCAATCGGATGGTGAAAGGGAATCAGCAGAGCTGAAATTTTCCCTTTCAGAACAACTTAAGGTGGCCGTAGATTTCATCTGGCAACACCTTTCAGAAGTTGTTTCTCCGGACCAAAATGCTGCGTTAACTGATAAGAGACTGATAACGTCACTGGACACAGACTTATTCGGCCGGAATAGGGACATTGCGCCTGAGTTTCCGACCCAGTCCAGAAATGTCACACGGACATTTGAACTTCTTAATGATGCTATATTCAAGCTAGCCTCTAAGACTGGCAAATTCAATTTCTTATCGTCTCATGCTCTACAGCTGCCTTTCATCAATCATAGAAATAGATTTGAAACGGCAGGACAGGGCATGCCGAGAGTTCCTCTGCGTTTAGACGACCAGGCAGACGACTTGAAGTTGTCATTGCCGGCGTCTATGTCGATTTATTCCAGTACGCTGGTGACGACTATCTCGTCTAACAGAATCAGTTTAGACGCATTATCTTACGCAGATCACCTTACCAGAGCGTTATCATTACGTCTCGAAGGAAAAGAATTCCAGGATGTTCAAAACTTCCTTGAGAGTTCTTTTGAGGGCCATAGCATATTCTACGTATAACTCCGCCCTTTCAGTGGCAATCTGGAGTTAGTCAGACGTGATGCTGCCCTGGAGTGGATAGTAAGGTGAAAAACTCTCTTCCAGTCGCTCCGGTCTCAGGAGAGCTTCTCTTCGACGTTAAGCTTTCTATAATTTATGATCAGATTACTAAGAAAGCTTTGGATTCTCTGCTTTTAAATCCGCTTTGAAAAAGTCGGACTCAGCAGAGAGGAGTAAGGCAGGCACTTCGGGGGCGAATACATCCAAGGGAAGTTCCTATAGAGGATCTAAGAAAGCCTCTACATCTTACTCCGGAGACCGTCAGAGTAGCGACTCAGGTAGGGGTTGTAATGTTGGCCGAGATAACCGGTCAGACGCTCCCCTCATCGCCTGGGCGAGGTGCAGGTCGTGGAGGATGTGGTTTCTCCTCCCACAAGCCTCGCAGGGCCAGGAGGTGATGGTCTAAACCTTTATAGCGTTCCAGTGGGTGGAAGGCTGTCGAGATTCTTAACCAATTGGTTGTCAATTACGGACGACTCATGGGTGCAAGGGGTTATTTCCGAAGGTCTAAAACTGTCCTTCAAGGAAAAATCTCCATTAACTCGGAAGTCCACGTTGGACTCAGCTTCCGTCAAACATTCAGAAGAGAGATTCGCTTCTATCAGAAGTTTAATCTCTTCTGGACAAGAATGCTATAGAGGTCATAGAAAACCAGGAATCTCCAGGTTTCTACAGGTCCTTTTCCTAGTTCCAAAACCAGATGGCTCATTTCGTCCAGTTATAGATCTGAGCTGGATAAACAAGCTGATCGTGGCTCCGAAATTTTATATGGAGACCATCCGATCAGTCAGAGCGAGCATTTGAGAGATTGTTTATTCTGCAAGCATAGATCACAAGGATGCGTACTTTCACGTCATGGTACATCCGACGTTCAGAAAGTATCTTTGCTTCGCTGTCCTAGAAGTCGTTTATCAGTTCCGAGCAATGTGCTTTGGTCTGAATCTAGCACCCTGGGCCTTCACTCAAATAATGAACTCGGTAATGACTCATTTCCAAGCTCATTCGTCTGTGGTAACGTCGGCCTACTTGGACGACATTCTTCAGAGGTACGGCAACAAGTTAACGCTTCAGAATGATGTTCAGAGTCTGCTTCAATTGCTCCGAAGTCTCGGTTTCATAGTAAACGAAAAGAAGTCAGATCTAGTGCCGTCCAACTCATTCACCCACCTGGGAATGAGCTTCGAAACGCACAACAATCTCGTTCGTGTGCCGTTAACCAGAGCGAAATTAGTCAGTTGTTGTGCTCGCTTTTGTCTTCACTCGGATGTAGTAACAGCGAGAGAATTCATGAGACTGACAGGTTTGTACGGAGCCAATCTTATTCCGATGGGGCGGCTACGCACTCATCCACTCTAGTTATTTTTTACTCAGAATTGGAGTGTGAAGACTCATTCGCTCGAAACCAACATCGTCTTGTCGATTCAAGTGAAACAAGAGATTCAGACTTGGGCAGATATTCAGTGGTTACCTCAGGGAGTACCACTGCAACTGCCGGATCTGATTTTTACGATAATGACGGATGCGAGTCAAACAGGTTGGGGCGCAACTTTGAGCCCAACAGATTCGAAGTACCAGGGTCTTTGGGATCTGCAGTTCCTAAACAAGCACATAAACATCAAAAAGATGATGTCAATTTGGCTTGCGCTACGTCAGTAGATGAACATTATTCAGAATTCGCATGTTCAAATTCTGTCCGACAATTCGACAGTAGTAGTGTATATTCGGAACCAGGAAGGCACTCATTCCATTCCGTTGTTCATTCTAACGGCAAGAATCCTTCTGTTTGTCCTAGAACATCAAGTTCTTCTGTCGGTCTGTCATATTCTGAGTCGTCTGAACGTTCTAGCGGACTCTCTTTCTCGGAAAGGTCGTATGTTGCCATCAGAATGGACTCTCAACAAACGAGTATTCAATCAGATTTGCTGCCAATGGGATCGTCCTATGATAGACTTATTTGCGACGCTTCTCAACAATCAGTTGCAGACGTATGTGTTGCCATACCCAGATCCTCGAACATTTGGAGTAGACGCCCTCTCGATCACTTTGGACGGAATGATAGGATACGCGTATCCTCTAGCTCCGTTGATTCAATAGATATTGCTAAAAAATTAAGCAATCTCACTGCAAGATTCTGTTGGTAGCATCTCTGTCACCTCAGAGACCATGGATAAATCTACTCAGGTGTCTGTTGTGGGACATTCCGTGGAAGCTTCCTCCACGGGAGGACCTTCTTTCGCAGGGGAAATCGCGCACACTGCATCACACTGCATCACAATCCGCAAGGTCTCAACCTTCACGTATTTGCGTAGTGCAGTCCTTCTTGCATGGCAAGCATTTTACAGGATGAGCAGTGGATGCAATTTCTAACTGTAGGAGGACCTCCTCTTCGCTAAATTATGCTGCTAAGTGGAAGGTTTTCTTTCGATGGTGTAGGGTACATTCTGTTGATTTTTATGATCCCTCCATTCCAGACATTGCTTATTTTCTTGTCTACTTGTTTGGCGAGATTAAACTGCAGCCAATAACTATTAAGGGTTATAGGTCTATGCTATCGGATACCTACGTTCATCATGATAGCTTACAGATTGGATCTAGTGTCTCTTTATCTAAGTTAGTAAAAAATTTTCGATAAATAGACCTACAACCCTTAGGCTAATTCCTAAGTGGAATTTAGCTTGGGTTCTTCTGAAGCTAAAAGAAGCGCCATTTGAACCTCTTGATACAGTGGATTTCAAATTCTTATCTTATAAGACAACTTTTCTCTTAGCCTTCTCTTCTGCTAGAAGATTTAGTGAGCTTCATGCACTATCTGTTGATGATTCTCACTATCGTTGTGTTGGTAATACTATTACATTGACTACTAATGTTGGATTTTTGGCTAAGAATCAGGCTCCTAATAAGTACCCTGAACCTATTGTTATTAAGGCTCTTCCGTCTTCAGACGGTCATAGTTAGAGCCATGCCTATTTACAACGTAGATCTGAGTTTATCAGAAAGGGACGTAAGCATTTCTTTCTGTTTCTGATGCCTAATAGAAAGCACATTACGGTCCATTCTATTGCAAGGTGGATTCAATTAACTATCCGTACTGCTTATGAAAAAATATCTTCATCTCAGCAGTCTGTGCTTAAGATTTTGGCACATGAAGTAAGAGCGCTATCTACATCTTGGGCTTATGCTAATAGTGTTGCTATTACCGATTTGATGAAGGCTGCATATTGGTCTCAGCCTTCCACGTTCACAAATTTTTATCTTAGAAATATCGAGTCCTTTTCTGGCGACCTTTCGTTGTTTAGGTCAGTTATCTGTTGCTCAGAATGTCATCCACTAAACATATGCAACTATAGTTATGCAATCTTTCTGTTCCATCCGTGTCTCTGTCCTGCTGCCCTCTTCGTTCTGGGGTATTTGACCCAGAGCAAGGGGGGGGGGGGGGGGGGGGGGGCGGATGGTGTTCCCTTATATCACCTGCTTTATAGTGAAAAGCAAGGGAATACCTCCTCTGGAGTCAGTAATTCCGAGTTGTTGCCGGGATGGTTCTAAAGTGTAAAGCTAATGTCTATCTCATTTATGTAATATTTTTAAAGTGTAGCTCGGTGTGAAGCATTTGTATATATCAGGTGTCATACGAGCGTTAATATACAATCCTCGGACACTTTTAAATGAGTATTAAGAGTCTCATTCTCTGGACTATCTTTATTTATTGGCTTTCCTTTAATAAATTAGTATAATGGGTTATACTGGATGTTAATAGAGATCATTGATGTTATTGTGCTCAATTACGGAATGGTATTGTGTCTTTCTTTTTTGGTATAAACAAGAAAAATACATGTATAGCCTGTTCTCCTCTTCTCTTTGAGGGGATAATTCTGTTTACATGTAATTGAGTCTATTGGATTATCCTTTATGTCCTAGGCCCTCCAGCCTTTTTTCTATTCAGCTAAGTCTGGGTCATTGGTACAGTATAAAAATGTTAAAAAATTTATAGCAATTTATTGTGTTGCCGCCCCATGAAGTGGGGAGCGACATATAGGGATTACTTTTGTCGTCCGCGTCACACTTTCTCTTATCCGCCACTCCTCTTTAACCTATGAATGGATTTTGATGAAACTTTCAGTGATTCTTTATCACATCATGGCATTGTGCACCTCCTATTTTATTTTTGGATCCGCTGTATTTTTTCCAGAGTTATGCCCCTTTTCCACTTAGAATTCTGTCTGAAACGCCAGGCTTCTCTTATCCGCCACTCCTCTTTAACCTATGAATGGATTTTGATGAAACTTTCAGTGATTCTTTATCACATCATGGCATTGTGCACCTCCTATTTTATTTTTTGATCCGCTGTATTTTTTCCAGAGTTATGCCCCTTTTCCACTTAGAATTCTGTCTGAAACGCCAGGCGACACACGTCTTCCATGGAAGACTCACATCTAAGTATATTTGTTATACTTACCAATGACCCAGACTGGGATGGCCCTCCCATGAGTTGGGAACTCATACCTCCCTGCTGTTTACATAACTCTTACCAGGCACTGGTTGTAAGAAAGAGGATTTGGTTCCAATTTCGGACTTCCTTGACACTGTGCATGCGCATTGGATAAAAGTATGGAAGACCACATAGGACATCTATTTTTAGCTCAACTTTGACGAAGTCAAATTTGAGCTATTGTCATGGCCTGTCGTCCGTCCATCCGTCTGTCCGTCTGTCCGTACGTCAACAATTGGCTATGGCTCGGGCTAGAGGTCGTATTTATGAACCGATCTTTACAAAACTTCTTGGGTACCTTTGTTATGACCCTGGGACGGGAACGAGTGTTTTTGGGTGTGGTCCAAAATTCAAGATGGCTGCCAGTGGCCATTTTGTACCGATGATGCAAAAATCAGTTTTTTGTACAAAACTTCTGTATGAAAGTTCTGATTTGAATAAAGTTTTGTATAAATGTATAGTACAATGGGATACATCACATATAATACGGGTTTTTTTCTCGTGCGTAAATTATGCAAATTAGACTAACTTTGATTTATTTAGTGTTACTTTCAGAGCTGTAAGTGCCAAGCTGCTATGGCTCAGGCTAGAGGTCGTATTTATGAACCAATCTTTACGAAACTTCTTGGGTACCTTTGTTATGACCGTGGGACGAGAACGAGTGTTTTGGGGTGCAGTCCCAAATTCCAGATGGCTGCCAGCAGCCATTTTGTACCGACGATGCCGAAATCTGTTTTTTGTACAGAACTTCCATATGAAAGCTCTGATTTGAATAATTTTTTGTATGAATGTTTAGTACCATGGGATACATTACATATATTACAGGTTTTTTTCTTGTGCGTAAATTATGCAAATTAGGCTAACTTTGATTTATTTAGTGTTACTTTCAGCACTGTGAGTGCAAATCCCAATACGGCTCGGGCTAGAGCCCGTATTTATGAACCGATCTTCACGAAACTTCTTGGGTACCTTTGTTATCACTGTGGGACGAGAAGGAGTGTTTTGGGGTCCAGTCTGAAATTCAAGATGGCCACTAGCAGCCATTTTGTTCAAAATTAAGTGCAATCAGATTTTTGCGCAGAACTTCCAAATGAAAGATCTGATTTGAATAAATTTTTGTATGAATGTTTAGTACCATGGGATACATTACATATAATACAGAGTTTTTCTCGTGAATAAATTATGGAAATTAGGGGTCCGGGTGGGACTTAGAAAATTTTGGACCAAAATCCGGAAATTAGTTTTTTGGTTTTTTATGCGTTTTGGTCAATTTTAAGACAAAAAAAAAAAAATTTTTTTACACTGAAAATTTGGGGTCTGGGTGGGACTTAGAAAATTTTGGACCAAAATCCGGAAATTAGTTTTTGTTTTTTGATGCATTTTGGTCAATTTTAAGAAGAAGAAGAAAAAATTTTAGTCTGAAAATATTTTGTTTGGGACTGAAAATTTCCACACAAAAATAATAATCTACAATGATTGGTCTTAATCTGTAGTCCATTACAGTCACCTTGTAATTCTTTTATTATTGTTGACTGGGCCAAAACAAATACTAATTCCTGTCATATTCATTATTCAGTTGTCTTGGTCACAGCAAGTACTAATTCCTGTCATATCCAAGTTGAGCTACAGAGTCATTGACTCTTTCATTTGGATTTTGATGCAAATTTGGGGGATTGGGGGGGGGGGGGGGGGGGGGGGGGGGCAAAATTTGTGTTTAGCCCTAGAATTTAAGAGTTAGCACCAGATAAGTCTGGGTCATTGGTAAGTATAAAAAATATATAAATTACTATAAATTTTTTAACTTTTATACTACAACCAATGGCCCAGACTAGCTGGTGCAAACTCAATATAATTCATGGCCAAACACAAATTTTGAACCTCCCTATCCCCAAAATTTGCATACCTCACCGAAAAATTCAAGTCCTATCCGGTCCTCCATACTTTTGTTATCTGCACATGCGCAGTATCCAGGAAGTTACCAAAATTTGCACAAACCATCATTCTTTGTTTGGCCCTAAAGTCAGTAACAATGATCTGACATCTGTGCATTAAATCTCCTTTTGTGACAATGTCAGACACAAATCAATGAAAGAATTGGTGGATTCAAGGCTTTAAATGGATGATGGAAGTTATCAACAGTGGTTTCAAACAATCAGGGCTGTAACTTTATAATAATTATAAAAAATTTTTCATGTTTCCTATTTTCGGGACATACACCTGACGTCATCATTCTTGCTAATGATTAATCCACTGTTTGTTAGGTGTTCCTTCCCTATCCTTCCATGAACCCCCTCCTGTTAAACTCCTAAGCTTTTTGGCTGTTTTGTATTGAAATTTTTTATTAAATTTCTTGGGAGTTTAACGTGTATTACAGAATGTTTATTCTGTTTATCCCCATGGTTACGTCTTCACCCAAGGGGTGTTGGATTGTTTGGTCTTGCATCCTATGCCGGAGCTCTCACCGCAGAATAATTCAAGTTTTTCATTTTCTTTTTCAGAGGAACAAGAACATGGTGATGGTATTGTAACACCCATCCAAAGTGTGCTGCTGTCGTCGCACTCTGATGGCTGCTAAGGTGCTCCTGAATATTAAGCAAGGAATAAGGCCTCTTATTCCAGCAGCCAGTTTGACCAGTGAAGTGGCCAACCCGATAGTGAGAGCAGTAACACCGGGTAAATCCGTTGCAGTCAAAGTAAGTGTAGAATTGGGTGGAGCGAGCACCTCAAAGACTAAAGCTCACCCAACGACAACGGCAAAAGGTAGGAAGTCTGCAAGTTTCTCTTCGGGAAGCTCGGCGAGGTCTGAGAGACCACGAGCAGAAGAGCCTTCTCTAACCCAGCAACATTTGGGGCCAAATGTTGTTTTGAGAAACTTGCCTGAGCCGGAGCTAACGTCCATACCCACTGCTTGGGATGCTCCACCTAGACTGCAGCCGGGGTCGGCTACAGTCACGGCTTCCTCCTCAACTTCAGAAAAGCACACATGATCGCACATTAGCTACCCGACTTTGGATATCCAGTCAGCAGCGCGAAGACGGATCCAGTCTTCGCCTGTGAAGTCGGACCATCCGGTAGCTAGTGATCCAAGGCTTCATTCACTGGGACATGTGGAGAAGAGATCTATGTCCGGATCTCTGTCCTAGGAGCAGCAAGCGGCGAAAAAACAGAAGAGACTGCTCCGCAAGCCTCTGTAATGGACTTGCTGTCGCAGATTGCGCAGCTCATCGCAGCTTCCCAGCAAGTGCAAGAGCAGCCTTCCGCAGACCCCGGTAGTGAGCTATCGGGCGGTGCTGGGTCAGTCTTCTGTACTTACAGATGCTGTTGACCAAAATTCACAGCTGAATCAGTCGGATGGTGAAAGGGACAAGGAAGAGGATTACCCTTCCCTTTTGGAACAGCATATTGTAGTGATGAATTTCATTCATCAATACTATCCTGACATTGTTCCACCTGATCAGCAAGCTGCAACTGCTAAGCAGAACCCACTGTCATCTCTGGACAGAGATTTCGTGCGAAGGAAAGATGATGTTCTTTCCTTCCCGAAACAATCTTGGCAGGCGTCGGAGGCCTTCGGCCATGTTAACGATGTCATATTCAACCTAGCTAGTGCCAAGAAGAAAGGCGGTTTCTTATCTGCATCTTCAATCAATATACTGTTCCTTGGACCACGTTCTTTTAAAATGGATGGAGAAGATGCCCAGAGAGCTCTTCTGTGTTTGGGTGAGCAGGCCAAGGATTTAGATATGGCCCTACCTACATCATTCAGTTTACGCTCGGAATTGATGGAATGCACTATTTCATCCAATAGAGCGAGTCTGGACACGATGTCCTACGCAGACCATCTCTCCAGGGCCGTTGCGCAACGTCTAAATGGGAAGGAATTTGAGGATGTTTGTTCCTTGCTAAGAGTTCTTTCCAGGGCGGTCATGTATGCCACGTACAACTCCGCCCTGACAGTGGCAAATCTGGAGATGGCTAGACGTCATGCAGCCCTTGCGTCATCATCACTTATCGATGACAGGGTGAAAAGATCTCTCCGAGTCACTCCGGTCTCTGGACATACTCTATTTGATGACAAGCTTTCGTTTATGAACAGGCTACAAAGAAAGCTTCCAGTGCACTGCTATTGAAATTTGCGTCTCAATAACACGCTTCAGCAGACCGGAGTAGGCGAGGTCATTCCACTTCACAATCAACTAAAGGGAACTCCTCACAAGGATACAAGAAACCCTCTTACAGTTACTCCGGATCGTCAATATAGCGACTTCAGAAAGGGGCGCACGTCTGATTGAGACTATAGGTCAGATGCCCCTAGGCTGACAGGATGAGGTTCTTCGCAGGGAGGATGTAGTTTCTCCTCCCGCAAGCCTCGTAAGTCATACAGGTGATGGTCTAGACCTCTGTTGCTTTCCAGTTGGCGGAAGGTTATCAAACTCCTTGAAAAAACTGGATGGATGTCATGGAAGATCAGTGGGTGAGAAATGTAGTCTTGGAAGGCTATCATTCCACACAAAGCCCCCGCTTACAAGATGTCCGCGTTGGACAAATCTTTCGGCAGATCCTTCTAAAAGAGAGTCTCTCCTTGCGGAGGTACAGGCTCTTTCATTAAAGAAAGCAATAGAGGTTGTCGAGAATCAAAATTCTCCAGGTTTTTACAGTCACCTGTTCCTCGTACCAAAGCCAGACAGCTCGTTCCGACCGGTAAAAGACTTCAGCTGGATCAACAAGTTGATAGTAGTTCCAAAGTTCTATACGGAAACCATTCGGTCGGTAAGAGCGAGCATTTGAGTGGATGGCTATGCGGAATCATAGATCTAAAGGACGCATACTTTCATGTCCTGGTACATCCAGCATTCAGAAAGTACCTGCGGTTTGCCATGCGAGGAGAGGTTTATCAGTTCATAGCAATATGCTTAGGCCTGAACCTAGCTCCTTGGGCTTTCGCTCGAGTAATGAACTCGGTAATGTCATACTTCCGAGCTCATTCATCTGTGGTAACGTCGTCTTACTTGGACAACCTTCTTCAGAGATACGGTAACAGAATTATTCTTCAGAATGATGTTCAGAGTCTGCTTCACTTGTTCCAATGTCTCAGTTTCATAGTAAACGAGAAAAAGTTGGACCTAGCTCTGTCCAAGTCCTTCATTCCCTTGGGAATGAGCTTCAAGACTCACAACAATCTGGTTTGTCTGCCGTTACCCAGAGCGAAATTAGTCAGTTGTTATGCTCGCTTTTGTCTAAACTCTCCCGCAGTAACTGCAAGGAAGTTTATGCGACTGATGGGGCTGTGCGGAGCACCTGCAGATCCTATTCCGATGGGCCGTCTGCACACACGTCCCCTTCACAAAGTTTTTACTCAGAACTGGAATGTGAAGATTCATTCGCTCAAAACCAAGATTGCTTTAACAGATTCTGTTAAAAATCAAACAGTCTCAATGCAAATTCTTGCTAGTAACACCTCTGTCGTCACAGAAACCTTGGATCAATCTTCTCAGGTGTCCGTCATGGGATATTCCCCAGAAGCTTCCTCCTCGAAAGGACCTTCTCTATCAGGGAAAGTCCCGTGCACTGCATCACAACCCGGAAGGTCTCAACTTTCATGTATTTCCATTGTGCGGTCCTTCCTGCTTGGAAAACATTTTACAGGACGAGCAGTGGACGCAATTTCTAACTGTAGGAGGGCCTCCTCTTCGTTGAATTATGGAGCGAAGTGGAGGGTTTTCTTCCATTGGTGTGTGGACCCGTCTGTAGACATCTATGATGCATCCATTCCACAGATTGCCAATTTCCTGGTCTACGTGTTTGACGTATTAAACTTGCAGCCAGTCACTATTAAGGGCTATAGGTCTTTGTTATCAGATACTTATGCTCATCATGATAACTTGGCTATTGGATCTGATTTTTCTTTATCCAAGCTGGTTAGAAATTACTCTGTTAATAGACCTAGAACCCTCAGATTAATTCCTAAATGGAATTTGGCTTGGGTTCTGTCGAAGCTTCAAGAAGCTCCATTTGAGCTGTTAGATGATGTAAAGTTCAAATTCTTGTCCTATAAAACGGCTTTTCTCTTAGCCTTTGCATCTGTCAGAAGAGTTAGTGAACTTCATGCATTATCTGTTGATGATTCCCATTACTGTAGTGTGGGTAATACTGTTACCCTCACTACAGAAATGGGATATTTTTATACTGTACCAATGACCCAGACATAGCTGGTGCTAACTCTTAAAAATCTAGGGCCAAACACAAATTTTGCCTCCCAATCCTCAAAATTTGCATCTAAAACCAAAGAAATCATGTCCTGAATGGCCCTTCATACTTCGCCTCTACTGCGCATGCGCAGTGTCAAGGAGGTCTCAAAATTGGCGCCATTTATCATTCTTTGTTTGGCCCTTCACCAGTTCACATCTGACTGAT
Organism: Pictodentalium vernedei; assembly: GCA_031216915.1. Lineage (NCBI taxonomy): Eukaryota > Metazoa > Mollusca > Scaphopoda > Dentaliida > Dentaliidae > Pictodentalium > Pictodentalium vernedei. Next base: position 261,739,383 of record CM062297.1, read on the forward strand.
CTTTGTGCTTGTAAATCTCAGTTTAAATGATGCCAGACACATAAATATTAGAGAAATGGTGAATGGTGGATCTAAACAGGAAATAGAAGGAGGAGAGGAAAAATGAGTGACAGAAAATAATCAGGGCTGTAACTTAAATTTTTTTTATGAAATAATGTTAAGTTACCTATTTTCGAGGCATGGGCCTGTTGTTGTCATTCTTGTTATAAAGTTACACTGCTTGTTCAGTGTTTCCTCTCTCCCTTTCCTTTAAGTCCCCCCTTGCTATTCTCCCATGCTTTTGGCATTTTTCTGTAATATTATTACTAAAATTTCTTCGGAGTTGTAGCTGGATAACAGAATGAATTCTGTTCTTTTCCCCATGTTTACGTCCTCACCCATGGGTGTTTAGGCGTAGTGTTCTGCATCTACCATCTGATGTTCTGCAGTTTCTTCCCTGGAAGTCTCTGTTTTGCATCAGATGGTGTATTATTGGTAACTGGTTTCGGGCCATAGTTATCAGTGCCTGGAGTCATGTTTCTGGTGTTTTTACACTTCTTGTTTACATTGACAACAGTCTCTGTGGAGGAGGGATTTCTTGTCTTTGTGTTAGTTTAATCATAACAAGATACATTATTATTATTCGTAAGTGTTGCATTAATTTTTTAAAATATTTTTAAAATTTTTGTCCACACTTCGGCTTGGGATCCATTGGGGCTCAACGTTACTTTTCAGAAACTTGGGCTTTTCTGAAAAAATATTTTTTCAAAAAATTTTTTTGATTTCAATTATTTTTTCTATGTTAATGGATCATGTTATTATGTATCTTTGTTTTCAGGGGTTGGTGCGAGTACTAGGACTTTTTGTATTCTTTTCACAATGAAAGGATATTGTTCAATTGTAATAAGAGGAAATCTTCCTCTGACTTTCATAATCATTGTATTAATTGTAGTCAGTGTACTCACACTAACTCCTGTTCAGTATGTGTCAATTGGGATGACAAACATGGGAAGCGTGTGTTACAGTATGTTAGCGGGGAAATGGCCATGCCGGACCTTTCTCCGCAGGGTCACTCTAGTTTATCAATCTCTATTTCAGACGAACAAGAACAGGGTGATGCATCCGTGATGTCTTCCAAAAGTGTGCCTCCGTCGTCACAATTAATGAAGAGCTAGCGGCAAAGTGCTCATGGAAATACATCAATTGCCTAAGAGGTCCCTAGTAGGATCGACGGCATTGACGTCCGCTAGCTCGCCCAGTGTAGCGTCCATTCATCGAATGGTTCGGCAGCCGGGTTCGTCCGTTGCGGTCCAGAAAGGAGTTTTGGGTGATGCGAGCACTATAAATCAACTAAGTGCACACCCAGTGACGGCGGATCAGAGGAGAGAACAGAGGAAGCCTATTAGTCCGGTTCCTAGCTCGTCCAGGTCCATCCGGGCTGCAAGCGAGAGAGGCTCCTCTCTCATATAGCAACATCTGGGACCAGATGTTGTGGTACAAAACGTTTCGCATTCGGAGCATACGTCCGCCGCTCGGGACGCTCCGTTATATAGACAGTCTGGAGAGACTGTCAATAAGGCTTTCTCATCCTCACGGCAGTGCACACGACCGCACCTTGGCTACGTGACCTAGGATATCCAGCCAGCTTCGCCAATCAGAGAATCCACGGCGACCAGGTCACGCCATCTGGTAGCCAGGGACACGAGGCCTTAGACTCCGGACGTTCGCATAAGAAAAGTATGCAGGAGTCAACGTACATGGAGCTTCCAGCGGCAAAGCATCTTAAGACCGCTACTCCACAGGCCTCAGTGACGGACGTGCTATCCCAAATAGCACAACTTATCGCAGCATCCCAGCAACGACAGAATATCTGTCGGATCAGGTAATATCCGACGACGCTGGGTCGGTACGCTCCGCTGAAGCATCAGGTACGGACATCCAAAAACTTCATTGGGTCCGACAGGATGGCGAAAGGGATTCGGAGGATTTCGAGCTTTCCCTTTCGGAACAACATAAGCTGCCGTACATTTCATCTGGCATTATCTTCCAGAGGTTGTTTCGTCGGACCAGAATGCTGCGATGCCGGATAAGAGACTGATAGCGTCTTTGGACACAAGAATTTTTGATCTGTTCAGGGACATCGTCCCTGAGTTTCCGACACAGTCCAATAATGTCACAGGAACTTTCGAATTATTGAACGACGCTATATATATGCTTGCTATTAAACAAGCAAGTCTGGTTTCTTGTTCGCAAAAGTTACCGTGATGTCTTCCAAAAGTGTGCCTCATTCGTCATAGTTAAATGAAGAGCTAGCGGCAATAAGTGCTCATGGAAATACGTCAATCGCCTAAGAGGTCTCTAGAAGGATCGACGGCGCTGATATCCGCTAGCTCGCCAGGTGTAGCGTCCATTCATCGAATGGTTCGGTGGCTGGGTTCGTCCGTTGCGGTCCAGGAAGGAGATTTGGGTGATGTGAGCACTATAAGACAAAAGTGCACACCCAGTGACGACGGATCAGAGGAGAGATCGGAGGAAGCCTATTAGTCCGGTTCCTAGCTCGTCCAGGTCCATCCGGGCTGCGAGCGAGAGACGTCCCTCCTCTCTCGTACAACAACATCTGGGACCAGATGTTGTGGTACAAACGTTTTGCATTCGGAGCTTATGTCCGCCGCTCGGGACGCTCCGTTATATAGACAGTCCGAGAGACTGTCGATAAGGCTTCCTCATCCTCACGGCAGCGCACTCAACTGCACCTTGGCTACGTGACCACGAATATCCAGCCAGCTTCGCCAAATCAGGGATTCCATGGCGAACAGGTCACGCCATCCGGTAGCCAAGGAACACGAGGCCTGTAGACTCCGGAGGCTCGCATAATAGAAGTATGCACGGGTCAACGTACACGGAGCTACCAGCGGCAAAGCAATGTAAGACCGCTTCTCCACAGGCCTCAGTGACGGACGTGCTATCCAAAATAGCACAACTTATCGCAGCATCCCAGCAAACGACAGAATCTCTGTTGGATCAGGAATAATCTGACGACGCTGGGTCGGTACGCTCCGCTGAAGCATCAGGTACGGACGACCGAGCACTTCATAGGGTCCGACAGGATGGCGAATGGGATTCGGAGGATTTCAAGCTTTCCCTTTGGGAACAACAGAAGCTGCCATAGATTTCTTCCGGCATTATCTTCCAGAGGTTGTTCTGTTGGACTAGAATGCTGCGATGCTGGATAAGAGACTAATAGCGTCATTGGACACAGAATTTTTTTTTGATCAGTTCAGGGACATCGTCCCTGAGTTGCCGACACAGTCCAATAATGTCACAAGAACATTCGAATTGTTGAACGACACTATATATAAGCTTGCTACCAAAACAGGCAAGTCTGGTTTCTTGTCCGCAAATGCTCTAAATCTGCCTTTCATCAATTCAAGGAATAAATTTGAAACGGCAGGGCAGGGCATACCGAGAGTTCCTCTGCGTCTAGACGACGAGGCTGAAGACTTGGAATTGTCTATATCGCCGTCTATGTCAATTCCAACCACGACGTTGGAAACGACAATAATGTCTAACAGACTTAACTTAGACGCTTTATCATACGCAGACCACCTTACTAAGGCATTATCATTACGTCTTCAAGGGAAAGAATTCCAGGATATGATCCTCAATGAGATTTCTTTCAAGGGCAGTAGCTTTTCCACGTGTAACTCTGCCCTCCAGTGGCAATCTGGAGTTGGTTAGACATGACGCAGCCCTAGCTACATCCACGCGCGTGAATAGTAAGGTGAAGAACTCTCTCAGAGACGCTTCGGTCTTGGAGAAGCTTCTCTTCGACGGCAACCTTTCAGCAATCTATGAATTGCTCGATATAGATGTTCTCTTGTCAATCAAGTGTAACAAGAGATTCAGACTTGGGCAAACATTCAGTGGTTGACTCAGGGAGTTCCACTGCAGTTGCCGGATCCGAGTTTTATGATTATGACGGATGCCAGTCAAACAGGTTGGGGTACAACATTGATCCCAACGGATTTGAAGTGCCAGGGTCTTTGGGTTCTGCAGTTTCTAGGCAAGCACATAAACATCCAGGAAATGATGTCAATTTGGCTTGCACTACGTCATTGGATGAACATTATTCAGAAAGCGCATGTCCAAATCCTGTCCGACAATACGACAGTAGTTGCGTATATCCGGAACCAGGAAGGCACTCATTCCGTTCCGTTATTCAATTTAACAGAAAGAATCCTTCTGTTTGTTCTAGAACACTAAGTTCTGTTTTCGGTCCGTCATATTCCGGGTCGTCTGAATGTATTAGCAGACTCCCTTTCACGGAAGGGTCGCTTGTTGCCGTCAGAATGAACTCTCAACAAACAGGTATTTCAATCAGATTTGCTACCAGTGGGAGCGACCAATGATAGACTTATTTGCGACACAACTCAACAATCAATTGCAGACGTATGTGTCACCATGTCCGGATCCCCGAGCATATGCAGTAGACGCTCTATCGATCTCGTGGGACGGAATGATAGGATATGCGTATCCTCCAGCGCTGTTGATTCAGCAAATATTGCTAAAGATAAAACAATCACAATACAATTCTGTTGGTAGCATCTCTGTCTCCACAGAGACCGTGGATAAATCTACTCAGGTGTCTGCTGTGGGACTTACCGCAAAAACTTCCTTCACGAGAGGATCTTCTTTCGCAGGGGAAATCGTGTCAACTTCATCACAACCCGCAAGGTCTCAACCTTCACGTATTCCGTTGTGCGGTCCTTCTTGCACGGCAAGCATTGTACAGGACGAGCAGTGGACGCGATTTCTAACTGTAGGAGGACCTCCTCTTCGCTATACTATGCGGCTAAAGTGGAAGGTCTTTTGTCGTTGGTGTAGGGATCATTATATTGATATTTTTGATCCCTCCATACTAGACATTGCAAACTTTCTAGTATACTTGTTTGACGAGATCAACTGCAGCCTGTTACTATTAAAGGTTATAGGTCTATGTTATCTGATACCTATGCACACCGTGATAGTTTACAATTGGATCTAATGTCTCTTTATCTAAATTAATTAGAAACTTTTCGATAGATAGACCTAGAACCCTTAGATTAATTCCTAAATGGAATTTAGCTTGGGTTCTTCTTAAACTAAAAGAAAACCATTTGAGCCTCTTGAGACAGTAGATTTCAAATTCTGGTCTTATAAGACAGCATTTCTCTTAACTTTCTCTTCTGCTTGAAGAGTCAGTGAGCTTCATGCACTATCGGTGGATGATTCTCACTATCGTAGTGTCGGGAACACTATTACCTTTACTACTAATGTTGGATTTTTGGCTAAGAATCAGGCTCCTAATAAATATCCGGAACCTATTGTTATTAAGGCCCTTCCGTCTTCAGACGGGCATAGGCCTTTACTCTGTCCGGTTAGAGCTTTATGTATTTATAAACAAGATCTCAGTTTATCAGAAAGGGACGTAAAAGCTTCTTCTGTCTCTGATGCCTAATAGAAAGGACATTACGGTCCATTCTATTGCTAGATGGATTCAATTAACTATCTGTACTGCTTATGATAATCTATCTTCAACTCAGCAGTTTGTGCTTAAGTTTTCGGCTCATGAAGTAACAGCTCTTTCTACATCTTGGGCTTATGCAAATAGTGTTGCTATTACAGATTTAATGAAGGCTGCATATTGGTCTCAGCCATCCACATTCACGAATTTTTATCTCAGAAATATTGAGTCCATTTCTGGAGACCTGCATTGTTTAGGTCCATTATCTGCTGCTCAGAATGTCGTTCACTAAACAGTTGCAACTATAGTTATGTAGGCTTTCTGTTCAGGCAGTGACTCCGTCCCGTTGCCCTCTTCGCTCTGGGCTATTTGACCCAGGGCAAGGGGAAGGGGGGGGAGGGTGTTCCCTTGGGTCACCTGTTTTATAGTGAAAAAAAGGGGATACCTCCTCCGGAGTCAGTAATTCTGAGTTGTTACCGGGATGGTTTTAAAGTGAAAAGTTAATGTTTAAAAAATTCATTCATGTCATATTTTTAAAGTGTAGCATTTGAATTTGTCACGTGTCAAACGGGCGTTAATATACAATCCTCAGACACTTTTAAAAGAGTATAAAGAGTCTCAATTCTCTGGACTAACTTTATTTATTGGCTTACTTTAAAAATAATTAGTATAAGGATTATACTGGATGTTAATAGAGAACATGAATGTTATGATGCTCAATTATGGAGGGTGTTGTGTCTTTCTAATTTATCATAAATAAGAAAGATACATGTAAAGCCTAATACTCCTTTTCTCCTCGAGGGGATGACTCTATTTTATATAGTTGAGCTTATTGGATTTTCCTTTATGTCCTAGGCCCTCCAGCCTTTTTACTATTCAGCTATGTCTGGGTCATTGGTACAGTATAAAAATGTTAAAAAATTTATAGTAATTTATATATTTTTTATACTTACCAATGACCCAGACGGGGATGGCCCTCCCAGGAGTTGGGAACTCATACCTCCCCGCTGAGTACATAGCGCTGACCAGGCACTGATTGTAAGAATGATAAATGGCGCCAATTTCGGGACCTCCTTGACACTGCGCATGCGCAGTAGAGCCGAAGTATGGAGGGCCATTCAGGACATGATTTCTTTGGTTTTAGATGCAAATTTTGGGGATTGGGGGGCAAAATTTGTGTTTGGCCCTAGATTTTTAAGAGTTAGCACCAGCTATGTCTGGGTCATTGGTAAGTATAAAAAATATATAAATTACTATAAATTTTTTAACTTTTGGCTAAGAATCAGATTCCGGATAAGCGCCTGGAGCCTATTATCATTAGGGCTTTACCGTCCTCGGACAACCATAGACCTTTGCTGTGTCCAGTTAGAGCAATTCTCATTTATAAACGTCGATCGGGTTATATTAGAAAGGGAAGAAAAAGATTCTTTCTTTCATTGATTCTTAACAGAAAAGATATATCTGTTCATTCTATCGCTAGATGGATTCAGTTGTCAATACGTATTGCCTATGAACATCTATCTTCGGATCAACGTTCTGTCAACAAGATTTCAGCGCATGAGGTTAGAGCACTGTGCACTTCTTGGGCTTTTCTAACAGTATAGCCATTACTGATCTTATGAAGGATCCATACTGGACATAGCCCTCTTCATTTACCAAGTTTTACCTTAGAAATTTAGAGTCCATCTCCAGTGACCTCAGATCTTCGGGTCCTCTTTCTGTTGCCTAGAATGTCATCCATTAATATTACATCTAGAAGGTGTTTAGGCAGTCTGCTCGAGCACTGACACCGTTCCGCTGCCCTCTTCGTTCTGAGGAATTGTCCTTCAGCACAGGGGGGAAGGGGAAGGGGTGGGGGGGTGGACAGTTTTTCCCTTATGTTATCTGACTTTATAGCTTCTTAGTGAAAAGCAAGGGAATTTCTTCTCCAGAGACAGTCGTGCAGCAGAAGCAATAACTATGTCTCATTTATGTACTGTTTTTAAAGGTAGCTCACTGTGAAGCATTTGTATATGTTATATATCAAACGAGGGTCTCTATACAATCCTCAGACACTTTTTAATGAGTATAAAGCGTCTCATTCTCTGGACTAGCTTTATAATTGGTTTCCTTCACCGACTTAGCATAAAGGGTTATGCTGGCATTAAATGGAGAAATTATGTAATTCTCAATTACATTGTTGGTGTCATGTCAATCTCTTTTCTTATAAAGAGAATGACATATGTAATTCCCGTGTCTTCTATTCTCCTGTAGGTGCTATTCTTTATAGAAGTGATTGAGAGATCGGATTTTCCTTTAAGTCCTTGGCCCTCCAGCCATTTTACGATTCAGCTAGTATGATCCATTGGTTGTAGTATAAAAATATGATAAATTGAAAGTAATTTGTATATTTTTTATACTAACCAATGGCCCAGACAGGGATGGACCTCCCATGAGTGGGCAATCATACCTCCCCGCTGATTATAACATTTAGCATGCACTATAGAAAGAATGAAGGTTGGTGTCAATTTTGGTACCTTCCTGGGATACTGCGCATACGCAGATAACAAAAGTATGGTGGACCAGATAGGACTTGCATTTTTCGCTTTTGTGTGCAAATTTTGGGGATTGGGAGGGTTCAAAATTTGTGTGTGGCCCGGCATTATATTGAGTTTGCACCAGCTAGTCTGGGCCATTGGTAAGTATAAAAAATCTACAAATTACTTTAAATTTATCATTTTCCCATCGCCCCATGGGAACCGCAGGAGCTAAAAATAGCAAAAATTTAAAAAGCCCATATCTCCAAAACTACACGGCATTGGGAATTCTTATTTGGTGTGAAGCTTCCTTAGGACCAACAGAATGGAATGGTTCAAAAAGATTGCTATGGTTTTTATCATGGGGTACTTTTTGGAACTTTGAAAAAGTGCTGAGACAGCTTTTTTTAACGATTGTGGGTAATGGGAAAAACATTTAAGACTACTTTTCTCCCAAACTACTGCTCCAAAAGCTTTCAAATTTCACATATAACATCTTTGGAAGATTGTTCCACATGTTTATTGAAATGAAATCCCTGGGTCCATATTTGGGCTCTCTATGAGAGCCCAAATGTTTAAATTTGTGCAGTATGAGGAATATTCTTTAAAAATCTTCTTCAGATCTACCAATCAGAATCTTTTGATATTTGGTATGCAGTATCCTTAGGGGGTGGAATTCAAGTTTGTTCAAGCCAAGTTCCTAGGTTCATATTTGGGCTCATTAGGGGAGCTTGAATTGTAACTTAGTTCAAAATGAGGAATTGTCTTTAAAAATCTTCTTCTTCAGATTCAGCAGTCGGAATGTTTTGATGTTTGGCCTGCACCATCCTTAGTGGGGTGAGATTGAAGTTTGTTCAACCCAAGTCCCTGGGTTCATATTTGGGCTCACTCTGGGAGCCTGAATTATAATTTGGTTCAAACTATGTTCTTCAGATCCAGCAGTCAGAATGCTTTGAAATTTGGTATGCAGCATCCTTAGAGGGGGAGGGGGGGGGGGGGGGGAAGACTCAGATTTGTTCAAGCCAAGTCCCTGTGGAAGCCCAAATTATAACAGTTCAATATGAGGAATATTCTGGTCAGAATCTTTGGATATTTGGTGTAAGCTTTTCTTAGGAGGGGCAGATGCAACTTGTTGTTATCAATTCCCTGGGTTGATATTATACCCCCACTCTTGAAGAGAAGGGGGGTGGGTGGGCGGGTGGGGGTATACTGGATTACATTCATCCGGCCATCCATCCATACGTCCATCCATCTGCAGTGATATCTTACCAGTGAGTGGATGGATTTCAAGGAAATTTGGTATGATGGATCCTTTTGAAAAGCCACTATGGCACATGTTATTAAAAAGTTGCCTGCATTTTTTAAACAGAGTTACAGTCCTTTTGTTTGTTTTTAATGCATTTATGCTTCAGCTGTTCAGCACTGTCGTGGGGGATATAATTTCCTTCAGCAATAGCTCTTTTTGTATATCTTTTAATTAATTGTACATAACTTACAAACACCATTTACATTACTTTCAGTACAAATTTGACCCTTCAAATGCCTTTAGGGTATAGAGTAAATTTCTGTTAATTGAATGAAAAATCTTGTGATCTTTTGATGAAGTACTCCGACATATACTGAATTCCTCTCATTTGCAGACATTTTTTACCTCAACACATCCAATATCGGCATTTTATCTCATATATCTTGTTTAACAGATCTCAATGAGCTCTGTCAAACAAGATATAATAGAATAAATACTCTATTTATAACAAGAAGATAGGAAAATTCCAGTAAATTTTGTAGTCCTGTTAACTGAATATTTGTCTCTGGCAAAGTGGTTATTCAGTTAACCGGGGCCCACTGTACATGTATTGAATTTTTAGCTCAACTTTGGCGTAGCCAGATTTGAGCTTATGCCATGGCCAGTCATCCGTTGTCCGTCTGGCCGTCTGTCCATCTGTCCATCAACAATTCAATATGGCTCGGGCTAGAGGCCGTATTTATGAACCGATCTTTACAAACTTCTTGGGTACCTTTGTTATGACCATGGGACGAGAACAAGTGTTTTGGGGTCCGATCCGAAATTCAAGTTGGCCGCTGGCAGCCATTTTGTACAAAATTTTGTGTAATCAGATTTTTGCGCAGAACTTCCATATAAAAGCGCTGATTTGAATAATTTTTTGTATGAATGTTTAGTACCATGGGATACATGACATATGATATGGGTTTTTTTCTTGTGTGTAAATTATGCAAATTAGACTAACATTGATGTATTTAGTGTTACTTTCAGCACTGTAAGTGCAAATGCCAATATGGCTCGGGCTAGAGGCCGTATTTATGAACCGATCTTTACGAAACTTCTTGGGTACCTTTGGTATCACTGTGGGACGAGAAAGAGTGTTTTGGGGTCCGGTCCAAAATTCAAAATGGCCGATGGCAGCCATTTTGTACAAAATTAGGTGCAATCAGATTTTTGCACAGAACTTCGATATGAAAGCGCTGATTTGAATAATTTTTTTGTGTGAATGTTTAGTACCATGGGATACATCACATATAATATGTTTTTTTTTCTCGTTCAGAAATTATGCAAATTAGATGAACTTTGAATTTTTCATTGCAACTAACACACAGTAAGTACACATGTCAATACAGCTCGGGCTAGAGTCTGTATTTATGAACCGATCATCACGAAACGTCTTGGGTACCTTTGTTATCACCTTGGGACGAGAACGAGTGTTTCTGGGTGCGGTCCAAAATTCAAGATGGCTGCCAGTGGCCATTTTGTACCGAAATTAGGTCTAATCAGTTTTTTGTACACAACTTCTATACGACTCAGGCTAGAGGCCATATTTATGAACCAATCTTTATGAAACTTCTTGGAAGCCTTTGTTATTACCGTGGGATGAGAACGAGTGTTTTCAAGATGGCCACCAGCAGCCATTTTGTACCAAAATTAGTGCAATCAGTCTTTTGTACAGAACTTCTGTATGAAAGTTCTGATTTGAATAAATTTTTGTATGAATGTTTAGTAACATGGAATACATCACATATAGAACGGGTTTTTTTCTTGTGCAGAAATTATGCAATTAGATGAACTTTGATTTATTCAGTGCTACTTATACACTGTAAGTGCACATGTCAATACGGCTCAGGCTAGAGGCTGTATTTATCAACCGATCTTCACGAAACTTCTTGGGTACCTTTGTTATCACCTTGGGACGAGAACGAATGTTTCTGGGTGCGGTCCAAAATTCAAGATGGCTGCCAGTGGCCATTTTGTACCGAAATTAGGTCCAGTCAGTTTTTTGTCACAACTTCTATACAGCTCGTATTTATGAACTGATCTTCACGAAACTTCTTGGGTACCTTTGTTTTCACCTTGGGACAGGAACGAGTGTGTTTTGGGGTGCCTTTGTTATCACCGTGCTATGAGAACAAATATTTTGGGGTTCAGTCAGACCCATTCTGGGGCTCAAAGATTTCTTTTCTAGTTCAGCATCTGACTGTCACCCACCTTTACAATACTTTACCTATACATTTGTTACAGGCTACGATCAGTATTTATGTACAGACCATTACAATACTTTATATGTACCTTTGTTATCAGGTCATTACCTAGATGTTTGTCATTGCTGTGTCACATACTGTACATGTACATGTCTTAACAAGCTGAGCTACAGTGTCATTGACACTTTCATTTAGATTATCTTCTGACCCTTTGACTGAAGAACATGTCTTGGGTATGTTTTATTGCTTTCTAAAGAAGATCTGAGATCACTGAGTTTTGGCATCCCTAGGAAGTGAAGCTGTGTATGCTTACTATGGTAAACAGACTGTTTTACTGGTAAAATAGGGCCTTGTCACCAATGCCTGCATGTAGTCCATTAACTCCTGATCTACTGAGTATATTCTATTCTTGAATTTTCTCCTAAAATCCAGTCATGGCTGCTGTAAAGCAGTCATGACTAGACTTGATGAGAAATGCAAACAAGTGAAACCCAGAAGTCATTCATGAAATGATTGATCAAATTTGCAGATTAATGTACATTTGACAATATTTTATTTCAAGAAATATATAAATTTACAAAACGGAGATAATACTACATGAACATGGATTATTATTTGGAAAATGGATCCAGCAGCAAGCTGATGCTAATGCAGGCTGTCTTCATGAAATAGGATAAGAGGTAAATTTGTGGAATAGGGGTGAGATTACACCTGTCTGGCGACAAATATATTGTTGTCCTGGTTGGAGCGTGATGACTCAGTGGTTACGGCATTAGACATCAAACTGAAAGATCCATGGTTGCCTGTGTGGGGCCTGATTACTCCAGCTTCCTCCACCCGTAAAACTGTCTGACAAGAGGTGACCCTGGCTGTTGAAACTGTCAGTAAACCCCAATAAAACAAAACATGTCTTGACTGGAATATAAGCAAAAAGTTAATTTTTTCCATCAGAAACTAAAAAAACATGTCTCACTTCCAAAATAACATATAACACATTTCTAGAATGAGCTTGATGAACCTGTTCAAATGAGTCAGACAAAAGCTATGTTTGGAAATAAACAATTCTAAAATGCAAAATTAGGATGGTAATTTTAATTTTTGTGTACATCACTGGGAACATTTGAAGTTTCTCTAGGTTAACCCAGGCTTATATATAGCCAGGTATCCATATTTGGGGGGCATATGGATCTTTTCAAGATTGAAGTCTTAACTTGGGGGAAGGTATCAGTGTGTGTCCTTATGGTGATGGGGTGTGGGTAGATTATATTGTTTGAAAAATATACTCCAAATGGTGCTATTTTGAGGCACAAAAGAAGGTTGAATATGTTATGTCAGGATTTTTAGGAGGGCTGGTTGAGCTTTAAAGAGGGGGAGAGTCCCCCCCCCCCCCCCCCCTCCCTGACTGTGCCACTGTGTTAGCTCTTCCAAAACTGGCACCCTGGATAGTATTGCCTTATTCAATACTGTCTATAGCAAAAGAGGATGAATCCATTATGTCTCGAAAGGTTCAGTAGAAATTTAATCCTACATCTCTACAGAACTGTAAGATTAAATTATTACAGATTCTCACTACTGATTTATTGTTTATTGTGTCGTCTGCTCGTCCACAGCCAAATTTTTCTTCACTCAGAAATTTATGTATGCTATATTGAAAGGGTTAAGAGTTAGTGACCATACATTATAATTACAAGCAGGCCTGGAAATAAGCAGGCTGTCATCTGCAGAATGAGGTACCCAGACGGTGAATTTGGAATTTTGCATAACAGGGTAGCATCACTAAATTTACCCTATGTCAACCCAATCTGAATCAGGATCTCAGGCCTAAAGAGAAAGAGGTACCTAGAGGATAAATTGGCCCATTGTATGGGATAGCATCAGCAAATTCAACCCCCCGGACCTCATTTTGCAAATAACAGATTGCTTATTTCCAGGTTTCATTACAAGGGCTAGTCAAGCACAACATGAATGCTTTTTTTCTTCTTTTTTTTTAAAGTATAACTTGAATGCTTTAATCCCAAAGAATTCAGGACAATCATTTTTCATTTACCTGATAATATATTCATTCTAGTTGAGTGTCACCCAATAATTCTGTTGAACGAGAAAATTGTTTGAGTGCAAGAACGAATTGGGATTTTATAATCCTTTTCAACCCATTTACTAATGTATTATTGACCTGTCTAATCATGATAGAAGGAAGCAAAGTTTGTCTTGCTAATTTAAGGGCTTAGCATGGTTGGTCTCCGCTTTGATGGTGGTGGATACTATCTTCCTCATCTCTTCATCAGCCAGCTGCACATGTTTGCAGAATTCTTCGACTAGCAACTTTCTTTCTCAGAGAAGACATTTGGCAGTCCAGGAGTTGGTCATGAGTCTCTTAGATCCAAAGAAAATGACAGGTGAGAAGTAGGGCTGTCGCGATTATTCGATTAGTTGACTAACCGTCAACTATTGAAGTAGTCAACGTTTTTTATTTTTAGTCGATCGTCGTTCATTTTCAAGGTGGTACACGTCTACTACACATCGGGGCTAAATTGCATTGTTTTGTGAGGTGAATGATCAATAAAGGTGAATAACTTTAAATATCTAACCATAGTTAACATTCATATTCGGAAGACTGTACGACTGTCACTGACTGTGTAAGAAAGAACACTCACAGTTACTCAAGAAGAATAGATTCTTCTGAATTTCTCCAGTCTTGTACACACGAATGCACCCATTGGAAAACCCAAAGTGCGGAAGTGACAAAATTATGACGAAAGTCAGAACGTCAGATCACTTCTCAAAGTTCGGAACTTCAGACTAAGATCCAGTTTTAACAACTGACGAGGGAATGCATAGATCTCAATGTTCAAAATTTCGAGAAACTTATTGCAGAAAGGAAGCATATGCAGGAACGTTCTTTGGTAAATTCATTTTAATTCATCGGCTTCAATCTAGTTCAAACTTGGACCCACAGTCAGTAATATTATTTTTGGGGTTGGTACGTCCTACAGGACGTACCAACCCCAAAAATTATATTACGGACTGTGGGTCCAAGATTGGACTACATGTAGCTTCAGTCGGGACCGATTTGTTGTTCCCACAACTCCACTTCGTCTGAACACACTGGTGCCATTGTCATTTTCAGAGTTTTACGAACAGAAGAATGATTTGCTAAAAAATCATGGGAAGCGACTATTAATCGACTAACCGTCAATTACTGGTCACGATTAGTCGATTACAAAAAATGATAGTCGCAACAGCCCTAGTGAGAAGTCGGAAGTTGGTAGAAGACAATTTCCATTTCTTTAATTTAATTAATTAATTTTGAAAGTTTCACTAAAAGTCATTGCTATTTCAACATGTTATTTTAATTTGTAATTCATCACATAAGTACTGTAGAACCCTGTTAATTGAACAGCCACTTTGCCAGTTAAAATAATACAGTTAACCAGAGTATTCATTTAACAGGAGTTTAGCCTCTCTTCTGTATTCCAGAGATAAACTGAGCATTTATTCTATTATATCTTGTTTGACAGAGCCCCATGAGATCTGTCGAACAAAATATTTAATAGAATAAATGCCTGTATTTAATGTATGAAGGTTCTGCTCTACAGTTTTGCACTATTGCAAGGGGGTAAAATTCTAAACATAGGGCATATGTTGAAACTAATGTCATCGAGATATTTTTACCTGCATCGCCAGTGGCAGAGCAGGTCTAGTAACCGCTCGACTCTGTCCGTCCGTCAGTCCGTCCATCCGAAACACTTTTTCCGTCAAAGCTTTCTTGGCTTCTATGAAAGGGAATGATTTTATATTTGGTCTGCTGCTTCATAATGATGAGTTGTATCGTGTAAGCAATTTTCAGATCTGCCGTGCAGCCACTTCCTGTTTGCCGATACTTTGAAATTTTACTGTACCCACTGAACATTGAAATTTTCCGTCAAGGTTTTCTCGGCTTCTATGCAAGGGATTGATTTTATATTTGGTCTGCTGCTTCATAATGATGAGTTGTATCGTGTAAGCAATTTTCAGATCTGCCGTGCAGCCACTTCCTGTTTGCCGATACATTGAAATTTTACTGTACCCACTGAACATTGAAATTTTTCGTCAAACTTTTCTCGGCTTCCATGCAAGGGATTGATTTTATATTTCATCTGGAGCCTGATAATGATCAATTGTATCGTGTATGCAATTTTCAGATCTGCCATGCAGCCACTTCCTGTTTGCCGATTCAATTGCATGCAGTGATGCAGGTCCAGACCCGGTATTGGTCTTGGCTTGTTTAGTATCAGTTACTTGATTACATTAGGCTATTTCTTGGACAGGAAAATTTGAAGTTTTTGTTTCAGAGTTGGAGTCTGATGCATAAGGGTAAATTACCTGAGGAATTATGGGGAAAAAAATTGACTATTTTTTTAAAATGTCATTTTTACACGGAGTTGTTACCAGGCATGTAACTAAAAAATTAGACAGAAACATATAAATTTTTTCCCACATTTTACAAACGGGGAATAAGCTCCAGGGTTAGGTAAGTGGTGGTAGTGGGAAAATTCTGCTTTTGAGGCTGCTGGGTGGCTGAAAATGACTGGCATTTGACAACAAATTATTTCACCCACATTCAGATTGTTTATTTCTACTTAGTCAGTGTTATTAGCTTTGCCTGACAAAGTCAACAGAGCTTTTCTGATGCTAAGTCGTCCGTTGTCAGTCATCCGTCCATCCATCTGTCAGTCCATTCATCTGTCTGTCCATCCATCCGTGTTTACATTTGACTACTTATGTGGTTAGGATTTGTCATAAATGGATATTTATGTGGCTAATTTCTGTTAAGTGTTCATACTTGGTACAATTATTGCTCATGAATCAAAGGTGTGTCGCGACATTGATCCACGGTCATATCATCAAGGTCAAGGTCACAGACAACAAAACCTGGACATTGTTATACAGCCTTTGTCTGGGCCATATAACTTGGTGTGATTGACAGATCCTATTCATAGTTGGTACAATTATTACTCATGAATCAAATGTGTGTCATGACTTTCATCCAAGGTCATCTTCAAGGTCGAGGTCACAGGCAGCAAAACTTGTATATTGTTATACAGCCCTTGTCTTGTTCATATAACTTTGTATGATTGACAGATCTTATTCATAGTTGGTACAATTATTTCTCATGACACAGAAGTGTGTCGCGACTTTGATCCAAGGTCATACCATCAAGGTTAAGGTCAAATACAACAAGACTGATATTGTTATACAGCCCTTGTCTGGTCTGTATAATTGAATCTGTATGACAGATCTTGTTCATACTTCACACAGTCGTTACCCATAACCTAACCTTGCGTCATGACTTTGACCCATTGTCATATCATCACACTCAGTAACACTTGGATTCTTGTCATGAATTCAGCTTCCCCCTAAAAGCAGTGACCCTCTGACCCTCAGCGGAGCTGTCCAGGCATAGCTGCCTCTTGTATGTTTTTTTTTGTTTTTTTTTTTTTTTGGGGGGGGGGGGGGGGGGTTGGAAAATGTAATACATGTTATGGGTTAGATAACTAAGTCAAAGGATATTCACATTTGCAGAGGGTGTATGGGCAGAGGGTGTATGGCATGTAATTTTTGGAAATGCCTGGAAAACTGCTGAGTGGAACTCAGGGCCAAATAGTTCTGTTTTGAGCTTATATTTTCTTATATTCTTATTTTATTGGATGCCAGAGGGCAGTCTCTAATGGGTTATGAGAGAATAACGTGCATGGTCAGAAACAAGTATATTTGAGGAAATCTAATTGAGTTATACATTACGGTAACCCATTCTCTATCTTGACAATAGAGAATGGTACATGCAAAAAGATAATCCCAAATAATTTCTTTTTTTTTGACCCAAAAGAATAGGTTTAGACCCCTCATTGGAGTGAAGCTTGATATGCTCATTTCAGTGACATGTTATTGGCTATATTTGAGGAACAAAATTTGTAAAAATAATAAAATTATATTGTGATTTTTGTTGATAGCATTGGCCAGTATTTTACATCATGTTAAGGAAAGGATTAATCAAAACCGAATAAATATACAGATTCAGAGGGAGCATTGTGGCATTCAGGGGCATACTGGTCCAAGAAAAGTTACTGGAAAATGCACTGGGGTGGGGGGAGGGGGTGAAGGGGGGGGAGCCCAAACCCAGAGAAAATTTTGATTTTCAAACTTTAAGAATGCTGCTTTCCTGCATCTAAGCGATCAATTGAGGTCCACATAGAGGAAATTTCGATAGCATAATTTATAACCGAGAGGAAAGGGGGAGGGGCATGGGAGAGGGCTTAGACCCAGTTTTGATTTTTCAAACTGACAGAATGCTGTTTTCTTGCATCCGAGCAATCAAATGCAGACTAGACTGCTAGTATATTGAAATGTCTCTATGTGGACTGCCAATGGCAGTCTATGCAATCAGATCCATTTTGCCTGTTGGACATTTTCACAAAATTTCATGCACTGACATGTGTTGAGCCACATCAATTTCAGGGCCTCAGGGGACTCCCAATAGGGGGACCCAGTAGGAATTTTCCCAGAGGACTGTATGGCCAGTATGCCTCAGGTGGCACTGTGTATTTAGGTGTAGGGAATGACAATAGAACACTTGCCTTCAACTGTGGCTAAGGCTGTTGGTGCTGGGTTAGTTAGTTGAAAGATCCCACAATTACTCATCATTGCTCAGTTGTTCTCTCCAGCCCCTGCAGTTTCCTCCACCAATAAAACTACCTGACATGATATGACTCGGGCTGTTGAAAATGTTGTTAATTACCAGTTAACAATAAACAAACAATATACAGCTTTGACACTTGCAAACAAATTCTTGAATAACTGATTTTTTTTCATTTTTGGCGTCAAAAACATAGCTTACGATCCCCTCATTGGAACGAGCTCAGCAAGCTCATTTTAATGAGGGGGTCATAATCTACGTTTTTGAGACAAAAAGTAATTAAAATTGAATGGTGATTTTTCTGAATAGCACTGTCCATTTTTAGCCATTATGTTGGGTAAAGGGTTAACAGAATGAAAAAGTGCCCCTTCTATGAAAATGCAAAATGGCTTCTGAAAAATAGAAGTACGTGTATATTGATGACGTATGCTTGTAAAAAAAATTATTTAAATAGCCAGTTATGTATAGGTCTGGGATATGTGAAACTGATTTCTGACATTATTTTGTTGAAAAAGATATTTATAATCCAAAATGGCTGCCAATATGTCAACAAAATGTCAAAAAGCGTTCAGCAGAGGGTCTGCAAATAAAATTTTACTGGCTCTACAACAATTTTGAATGTGATTTGATGGAAAATATATAGAAAAAATTAAAACCCACAAAATGCATTTAACTACCATTCTTTTGTTTACAGTTGTAAAATGGAGTTGAGAATGGAAAATCTTCAGATTTCCCTCGAAGGCCCCCAGGAGGATGCCTCATATATTTTTGCTAGAACATTTTTCACACAAAAATAGTAAGCAGAGTTCTACAAATTACAGTTTTCCTACTTTCTTCTGAATAACACTTGTTGGAAATCAAAAATAAGCTTCTTAAAGATATGTTTGGCCACCTGTTCAATCTTTTACATGTCCAGTTTGAAAACGGAATCCAAAATGGATTCCAGAGAAATCTGGCAGTATTTTTAATATTCATCTTAAATCTCAGAATAGATCTGTGAGAATGGGTGGGTTCTTCTCCGATATAAGGTGGAAAATAATTCCACATTATAAATGAACTGCCCGCGGGAACCCCAGGAAGTGAAGCAATGCGTGTTCACTGCAGTAAACAGGCTCTGTTTTACTGGTAAAACAGGACCCAGTCACCAATGCTTGGGAGGTGCAAACCTTCTCTAAAATGGGCAACTTGGCTTATTAACACACACCCCTGGTCTTGAGTTGATACTCATGTTGTGGTCATGATTAGCCATTGTGCAAAAATATGTGACCTTAAACACCAATAAATAAATAAATTATAAATGAACATATTATTGTCCTCCTTTCATTATTGTTTCATTGTTGTTTAAGAATCCTTTTTATTGTTATAACCATCCATTGGTCAGTTAATAACAAGAATCATTTTGTTTTAATTTCACATGGCTGTTCATTTGAGATGGGGAAATCTTACTTTGGTGGAGGCGGATTTATTTATTTATTTATTATTGTTTAAGGTCACATACTTCTGCACAATGGCTAATCATGACCACAACATGGAGATAAAGTCAAGGCCAGTCAATCGTTTATACCCCATGTTGCCTATTTTAGAGGACTCGCACCCCAAGCATTAGTGACTGGGTCCTATTTTACCAGTGAAACAGAGCTTGTTTACCGCAGTAAACAAGCACTGCTTCACTTCCCAGGGTTCCCACGGGGGTGGGGGCTGATATTTAGTACCATCACTAAAATATGGTTGCAATGTATATCTGCCGTTGAGTGTGAAATTTTCCTTTCCAACATGACCTGTCAGGCAGGGATTTTTCTACTTCTATTGAGAAAGGGCTCTATGCCCTTGTTGCCGGGATATTTCACGTTATAAAGGACCAGAATTGTGAATTTCTGTCAGCCTAAGTATGTCTTTCTCCAAAATTCGCAGTGGTGACCAATGTCCCCAGTTTACAGAACTGTTTTCATATTAGAAGGCATAACAGAGAGTTGGGGTTTTTTTTAACCCTTTGAACACCCATTTCCTGTAATGGTATCTCCTTTGTGTACACTTACAGTGTGATGGGTCAATCCAATATCACTATACAGGGAGGATAAAATAATAACTGCTGTCTGCAGCCATCTGGCTGCAGACTGCTGTTATTATTTTATCAGCAATGCCCCATGTATAGACCTCTTATAATAAGACAAAAATGGGAAGAAATTATGCCTTGGACCGAAAAATCGGTCTCTTTGTTCAATGGGTTAACGGTTTTTGGTCCGATTTCACAGGAAGCGATTTAAGGAGAATTTGAACAGAAACAATTTGGCAAAAACTGTCGGGTGGAATTTCTTTTTATCCCTAGTTTAGGATGCACTCAATATCATAAATAAAATATGCTGAGTCTGTAAAAAATTAAATTATTATTTAAGTATTTGATAATCTCACTTTTAAAGACCATTTTTCGAGGCAACGTTCTCATTCTTATGGTAATCCAGCCATTACAAAATCTATACTTACATTTCTGACTTTTTCTAGTGTATAATTATGTTACAGTCAGAATGTGAATCCAGGCTCGTGAAATGACTAAAACTTTCAGTCATTTCGTGAAACCACCAACACTATCAGGTATTTCATGTAATGACTGAAATTTCAAGCCATTTCATGAAATGACTATAAATTTCACTTCAGACATTTCATGAAATGACTGAATTCATTTTGAGAGATTAAGAATGGCAAGTACAGATACTTTTTAACTTTTTATTAGTAAAATATCGTCATAAAACATAAAAGTAACATACATGAGACAAACATGCAAGAAACATTCATTGGTTATAACATAATCATTTATTTGAACAAGTCAGACTATTATGGCAATGACTGTTGCACTATTAGTTATCCTTGTGTTTTCCAGGGTGTATGGGAATTTACACAAGTTTGGGAACTCATACACCCTGAGGCGTATATGAGTTCCCAGACTGGTGTAAACTTCCATACACCCTGGAAAACACAAGGATAACGGATTTATTTTCAAGAATTTTGGTGTACTTTATACTTTAACCTACATTGCTGGCACAAACTGACATAAAATTTGTACTTTTTAAGTTTCTTAATAAAACTAGACAAATGTGGATGTCATTGGAACTGGCTCAGTGAGCCAGTTCCAATGACATCCACATCTGTAATATTTTATTGCACCTAAATATTAAATTTCCTGTATTTTTTGTTTGTTCTAACATAACCGAGCAGATAGAAGGTGTGAATTAATAATTAAAAATAGGTACTTTTTTTTTAGCCATATAGCCTGCTAGTTTGTATTCTTGTTTTTACACCTGCAAAAAAAGATACTGTGGATTGCATGTTACACTGTACCTCCCAGCCAATCAAAACACAGTATATTGTTTCATTTGGAAAGAAAACTGTTAGTTTAAACATATTTTATTGTCATTAGATTGAAAACTGACAAAAGGATTGGAACACAAGTTATTAAACTTATATAAGTTCCTCTCCTAAAACATTCAATGGCAGCTAACAAAAATATACGAGAACAAACCAAACAAAAAAAAAACAAAAACAACATTTTATATCTACAATACAATAAACATGCTTCAAACCAATTCATAGTAGCTGGAGAGAAGTGAAAGACATGACATGCAGGTATGGGATAAGATGGTATAAAGCAAAAGAAAGCAGAGGATAGCTGAGTGTTGAATCCTTATCGCACGGATGCGGCCATCGCAAGTCATCACCAAACCTTAATTTGATGTTGGAGAGAAGGCACACCAAAAAGGGGGAGGGTTGAGAGTTAACTAAAATGATTGCTACCTTTGTGGAAATAGTGTACAAATCATTCTCACTTCTACTAACAATGACACCAAGTATATTTCTAGGGTCTCCTCGGCCACAATCAACTAGTGGTATTGGTACGGCAACATTGTTACCAATTTCGTAATTCCAGACTGCTGCATATCTATCAAGTCGACTTGGCTGCGGGATGCGAATTCACTGGTCAGAAGTGGTTTAACAACTACAGCTTTGGTCATTGGCCGTTTTCTCTCTTTCTGACACTCTTGGCACAAGGCTTTGTAAAGTTCCACTGTGTCTCTTAGAATGTTAGCATACTTCATTTGACACTCTTTCACCATGCGCTCTCGACCACCGTGACCTGTATTTATGTGAATTCTTTTGATGATATCGAAGCTTTCCTCTATACTAACATAATATAATGGAGTCTCATCAGGTGTTTGTCTCTTCTTTATGAGTTTTTCAAAGCTACCACACTCTAAAATCTCAAACTTGCTTAGAAGGTAGTAGTCGTGACAAGGACAATGATGGTGAAATGAATGAATGAAAAGTTTCAATGCACCGAAGACGCACAGGGACGATGTGGGATTTAAATCCCTTGCGACCCGAATAACTTTATTTGCTTTATACCTTTAATTACTTACGAATCCACGAGAGTCAGCAGCGAGAACCATTAATCTTATTTGGTTTGAATGTGCATACTGGCAGTAGGGTGGTGGGTGCAGATCTCCGAGAACCTCGAGCTGGAAGATGACTAGGAATTGTGCATAACTACAAGAATTCTGCTCTGTGTGTCATCCCTGTGCTCCTTTGCCGTGCTGAAACTTTTCATTCATTCATCAGACTTCACAGGGATCTCAACCCACTACCCTATTGC
Source organism: Pictodentalium vernedei (assembly GCA_031216915.1). NCBI lineage: Eukaryota > Metazoa > Mollusca > Scaphopoda > Dentaliida > Dentaliidae > Pictodentalium > Pictodentalium vernedei. The sequence goes on from CM062297.1 coordinate 261,762,188, forward strand.
CAGTGCGCACACTCCAACTAAATAAGATTATTGGCTCTCGCTTTCTACTCTCATGGATTTATAAGCAAATAAAGCTATAAAGCAAATAAAGTTATTTGGGTCGCAAGATATTTCAATCGCGCTGAAACTTTTCATTCATTCTTCATGTCAGACTTTCACAATCTGTCTGGCCATTTCAGTCATATTGTGCAGAAGCGACACTCCAAAATCAGTCATTTCATGAAATGACTAGAAATTTCAGTCGTTACCTGAAATGCCTGATGGTGTTGGTGGTTTCACGAAATGTCTGAAAGTTTTAGTCATTTCACGAAATGTCTGATTTCACAATCTGACTGAAATATATGTAAGATGAGACCTGGAATTTTGATATATTGTATCATGAAAGAAATATGAGTAAAGATTCTGTAAATATGCAAGTGAAGCTGGTGTAAAGAAAAAACTTCCATGTTGAGGTGGGGAACAGATTTTGTATATTATGATACAGAATGCAAGCCTAAACTAGGATTAAAAATAAATTCTACATGGCAATTTTCATCAAATTGTTTCTTTTTACATTCCCCTTACTCCTTCAAGGTCAAAAGATTTTTTTTTATCTATTTTCGTTCCATATTGGCAGTCTATATCCTATGACTTTGCAGTTGTTTCTAGACAAGTCTTAGATGCCTGTATTTGCATCCGAGATGTACAGCCCATGATCTGCCGCTAATGATCACAGCTTATGGCCTCATGGAATAGTTTTAATGCTAGTGTCCTGTGAATCACACATTTTCTGTTATTCGAAATTGAATCGATTCTCGATTCGAATAAGTGGCATTTTGAAGATGACCCATGGGGTTTGGGGATGCTATAAACGTGATTTGTTCCAACTGTGATGGCTCAAGTCCTGACTGATGAAATAATCCAAATACATCATCAAGGCATGCCTTCATCAAAGGCATGCCTTGATTATGTAGTTGGAAAATTACCGTGTAAAGATTACAGGTCATCGTCAACATTGCTTGGACACTTTGAATTGTGCATTTACTAGTGGTAGGGACATATGATACTTGGTTAGGTGGCAAAAGTACAGATGTTGTTATTTATGTTAATGTAGTGGAAGTTACAAACAGTCTTTTATTTCAACATTATTTATGTAGAATTTCCATCAGAACTATAGGTTTTTTGAGAGGATGAATATGACTGAGAATAAGCTATATTTCTTTGAAAATGATGTGAGAGGAAACGAATCTGGCAGCTGATTTTGAATCGAACCGAATACCAACTTAAGAATCGAAAGTGAATCAAATCTTGAAGCTCTGCAGGACCATACTTAGCACATGTTTCATTTGAAGAGTTGTAAGCTCTGTTCTAGAAGGCAAGAGAGCAGAAATGAGAAAAAAATGTTGAAGTACAGTAGAACCTGTCTTGAGAGACTGCCCTTTGGGCCACACATAAGTGGTCTCTCAAGACAGGTGGTCTCTCATAACAGGTTTCAGGTTTTCTCAAGTCAGTGAATAACCAACCACAAAATTCAGAAATGGAGAAGAATGGATTTTTGTAATTAATTTGTAGTTCTTTTTTATAAAGTTTTTGTAATAAATTGAAATGGTCTGTCATAAAATTATAAAAATAAATTAGTGTTGAAAATCTTCATTAATTTATTTTTATAATCCTATCTGTCACATTTCAGGTATGTATGTAATTTTTATTCAGCAATAATCCTAATCTTTTCACAGGGGTCTTATAAAAACATCTCAGTCTTTAATGAGTTATGTAACTGAATAGCAATTGAAACCCAATTAAGAGCTTTTAATACTTTTAATTATGTTAGTATAACCACAATGGATTTTCCAATTCCAGAACAGGTAAAAAGTTTTTGTTATGGTTTCAATCTTCAAAGGGGCGGTCTCTCAAGACAGGTCCATTATGGCATAAAAATACAAGTTGGTACCAGGTCACAGTGGTCTCTCAAGACAGGTGGTCTCCCATAGCAGGTCCATTATAAAGTAAAACCAATCAGTGCCTGGCAGATGTGGTCTCTCAAGACAGGTGGTCTCTCAAGACAGTGGTCTCTCAAGACAGGTTTTACTGTAATATATATTGTTGTGTGGATTTACTCTGAATGATTGGCTTAATGGCTTTTAGTAGAGGCTGTGCCTTACTAGATGATTTGATTGCCCAGTAGTTTCTGTGTTGCACATTTAATGGAGTAAATTATCATTTTATATATCTGATGTCTGTTTTGTTATTTGTATTCCTTACCAAGTCTGCAGGATAATATTTGCGTTCCCTTTGTGCAATGTGAGGAATAATCTTTAAAAATCTACATCTTCAAATCCACCAGTCAGACTCTTTTGTTTGGTATACAGCATCCTTAGGGGTTTCAGATTCAAGTTAGCTCAAATCACGTCCTTGGGTTCCCTCCCTGTGGAAAGTCAAATTTTAACTTTCAATATTCTTGAAACTTTTCTTCAGATCCACTAGTCAGAATCTTTCTGAACATTTGATATTCATTATCCTTAGGGAGGGGTGGGAAAGTGCACTGACTTAAGTGTATTCAAACAAAGTCCCCGGGTTAATATTTGGGCTCCCCTGGAAGCCTGAATTTTAAACTTAGAGAAATTTGAGGAATATTGTTTATAAACCTTTTTCTTCAGATCAACCACTCCGAATGTTTTGATATTTGGGATAAGGCTCGGGTGAGGGGAGGGAATTAAGGTTTGGTCAAGTCTGTAGGTTCATATTTGGGCTCTCTATGCGAGCCTGAAATTTAACTTCATGCAGTATCAAGAATATCTTTTTTGAAAAGGTTTTCCAGAAATACCAACCAGAATCTTTTGATATTCGGTATACATCATTAGGGTTGGGGGTGAGGGGAGCAGATTCCAGTTTGTAGAAATCAAGTCCCTGTCTTAATATTTGAACTCCACATGGGAGCCCAAATTTCATCTTTGTTCAATATGAGAAATAATCTTTGAAAACAGATCGACTGACAAAATCTTTTGATTTTTGATATATGGCATCCTTAACATGGTCAGATTCAAATTTCTTCAAAGCAAGTCTCAGGATTCAAATTTGGGCTTCCTGTGGGAGCACAGAATTTAATTTGATCATTTATGAGGGAAAATCTTTAAAAATCTTCTTAAGAATGTCCTTATTTTAGCTTTAGTGGAAACACTGGATATCCTGGCATTATTAGGTCACATGATTGAAAGTCAGTGTGAACTGGGGATGATCACTGTCATCCGTGAACATAGTGTTCATGACTTCTCCAAAACCACTGGACCAATTTCATTTAAATTTGGGGGTGGTTGTTTGTTCCGAGGTCGCATTTTAATTTTGTTCAAATCAACTGGCTCTGCCCCATAGGGAGGTTGTGGGGGAGAAAATGCTCCCAAATCCTTTAAAAATATTTTTCTCATGAATCGATGTGTACAATGACATGATATTTGATCTTGAGCTTCCTTTTGAGATGTATAATAAAGATTGTCCAAACAAAGTTCTTATGACCCTATCTGCTTTTGTAGTGGAAGGGCAAGTTTTTTGCCCCTCCCAAAATATGTTATTTTTCTGAAACGACGAGCCAATTTGAACCAAATTTGTTATGAGGTATATTAGAGAGTAAAAAGTACCTGATTCATGCAAAACATTTCCTGCATCCCTGTGGGAACCCAAAGAGCTAAAAATAGAAATATTTAACTCGGTGCAATATGGGGAATATTTCTTGGCGACATCAGATCACTGACGGAAATGAAACTCGAGAAGGTCATATACCCCAGACGCTCGAATGAAAGACGAGAGGGCAGCACTGCTCGACTGACTACTTCCAGAGAGCGAATACATCCTGAAAATAAAGTTCCTATGCGAGTTGGATGAACAAGATTGGGTAGTCGAATACAAGTTTGACCATGTAGAGGCAGAAACGAGAAAGGGCAGGGTGTTGTGGAAACCAGAACACCAAACCAGGCTCACTAACTGGGATTCACAACCTGTACTATATAGTTATCCTTCAGAGGGACATCGCTGGTGAGAATACCTACCACATCTACAATTATGGAAGAGGAGGCCAAATCAATCGCCTACTTGAATCAGACTCCTCATCCACAATGGTCACGCCTTGCCCAAAGACCTTCACTTGCCGCAAACCAAACAGGCCCACGTCTAGGAGGGTGACGTGTGGGACGCCATAAGAGAACCCACTGAAAATTAACTACTAAGCATGGTATGGATCTTGGGTGATGGTTATGAAAACCCCAGCCACTCGACATCGACCAGTTCGTGCTTCAAGATGGCCAAACCTTTAGAACATAGGCACAGCCCGACACTTTAATCAATACCTTTACTCGGGAGACAAATTCCTAGCAGACAAGAGTATTAAATCACCCAGCTGCAGTCGTGGCCAGATAGAGAACGAACGGGTTGACTCCGGCTTCGTGACTGGGTGACATCCTGAAGGCTTTATTGGAACATGGTAATGATTACCTCTGGATGCACAACACTACATGTCAATGTCATCATCAGCAAAGATATGAGAGCATGCTAATCCGCAAGCTTCCAGGACATAGGCGAGGCACAGTCGTGTTTTGGTCAACCAAATGCCGGAATGACGCATATCTGTCAATGGCGCTTTGCCCAAAGATAAAGGTACCGGTTTCGCTCAAATATGCAAGTGGGCATTTAACCCATGTGTCCACCCACTTATCCATGCATTTCATGCAGCAGGGCTGGCAGAATGAAATATGTCTCCCAAAAGATTGAGACCAAGGTTGCAGCATTATTTGCAAGTTCACTCCAAACTCCAAGGCGTCTCATTCGCCGCCTTGTTATAGACCTAGGTGAACTTGATTATCTTGTGAGAGACACTCGCCGAAGCGGAACTTCCGTCAGAGCACCTTAAGGGGGTCCACTGGCCACGTTTTAACTTTCTACGATGGAATCACCAGTATGCCTCTATGCTTGGTTATGCCCATGTCAACCTCTTCAACATGTTTCGATGAAGAAGAAACAGCTAGAGTGGCAACTGGTAGCACATACGTCAAGAAAAAAAGAAAGTTGAATTGTGGAATCTGCGCTGACAGTCTTGCTTCTGGTGCTACCCTTCTGATGTAATTTGTCCGCATCAAATACATTAATTGCCTTTGTGGATCAAATTAGTAGCACCGGTATCATTCAGTACGACTCAATGTCTGATTGGTCAAATAATGTGAGTAAAATTAATTGTCGCAAAGTCAGTCTTGCCAAAATTTTCGATCGATGCAGTTGGTTTTGAATTTATAAAATCGCCCTTCCACCCACCATTTAATTTATACTCCGTAAGTACATTTTGTTGCTCTGATTGTAGCAGGGTCGATATCTTGGGGTTCGATTTACCACAATACAGAAGTAAAGTAACTACAGCTATTTATTACCACCAATGAACCACTCAATAAAATGCCATTACATCTTATAATAAAATACCCAATTCAGTCAAAATAATTGTGGAACCCAATTTAGCAGTCTCGAAAATATGTCAAACCAGTCAAGAAACAAAGCCAAAAATGACAACAAAGGATCTTGCAGGAAATTCTATTTTCAATTATCGTGGATTAACAGGCCTGCACTTCACGTTAGGTGGCGTTGTGGATTATACTAGGATCATAGATGATTGAAATCTTCTCGTACCCTCGCGTACAGTTGGAATCAAAACATTCTGTCATGACACTCACACATTAGAATGAAGCACGCACAGTGCAGTAACAGCGAACTGAACTTGATTTTTTAGTAAAAACACGTAATTATTAATCATCAGAAGATACAAGCTAAAACCCTTTGTATATTCACATATACATTTTATACAGTTGGCATCAGTATTCTGATCTGTCCACACTATCCCCCCCCCCCCCCCCAGCACAAAATGACATCCTTGTCATTTAAGAAACAGCTACACATTCTTTCCATTCCATCTCTGTGATACTAGTCTGGAAGAAAATCTGCTAATATAAATGACGAGTAACAAGGCAATCCTCACTTACTCTATTATGTTAGCAGATCCTCTCTTACCAAACAAAGATACAACTGAAAGAAACTTCAACTCAGTTATTCCACACAAAATATACATACATACATTGATCTAAACCTAAAATACCTTCCTGAATCTCGTCATGAAAAGAAGACATGTTAATATAAATGAAGAGTAACAAGGAAATCCTCACTGACTCTATTATATCAAAAGGTCTTCCCCAATAAAGATGTAAATAATAAGAGCTTCTCTTTGGTCATTCAACAACAACACAAAATGTACAAGTACATAGATCTGTACTTAAAATACCTCTGCAAGTCTCGTCAGGAAGGAACAATCATGTTGATACAAAAGACAAGTAACGAGGCAATCCTCACTAACTCTATTATATCAACAGATTTTCCTTTGAATGAGATGCAAATAACAGTGTCTATACTTTTACAGAAATTATGGTTCTCTGTACACAGTAATTATGACCAGGTGATAATTTTGGTATTTAGAAATTTTCCTTCATCATATGTTTCCTATGATCAATATAACATAATGAGTAACGAGGCAATCCTCACTGACTCTTGTTATATTGACAAATATGTAATTGATGGAACTGGTTTTTTGGGTTTTTTTTTTAAATTTAAAACAATCAATCTAGTAAGGTGGAAAGTATGGCTGATGAAACATCTTTGGATACCTCCGAAAACACTTTCTTTGATGCCAAATTCTCTAACATCAATGCCTTCATTTTCCATGAAGGCTTTTCAGTTACCTGTGACAGGACATACTCTCCGGTATTCATCCAATTTGGCTTTTTCCTACTTCTGTCTGATCTTCTCGGTACAGCTACAGGTACCAAAATATTGCCTAATTCAGAAGGTGAATTAGTTCTTGAGGAATTAGGTTCTGATAATGAATTAGAACCTTGTACATCATTCACCTGTTCCTGCAGATATTCTGATTCATTTCCCATATTATGGGCTTGGCTGTCATCACAATCTGAATCATTTTCTCTGCCTTCAACAGCAGGATCAAGGTCATCACCCATCTGCTGTGAAGTTGTCGCACTGCTGTCCACTTCATTAACACTTATACTTGGTGTCAATATTTGTGGACCGCTTCTGCGTTAAATGATCATAAAATCATTATCCGAATCAGAAGAAGTAATTTCCAGTTCATAGTGCTCAGCTATATCTCTACTTTTGTTTTGTTTCTTTCTTGGTGATGGTACTGAATTGACTTTACTTTCTTATTCCTGGGTTTTGGTACTGGACATAATTTTTGGTCCTGAATTTGTTGAATCAGTTTGTTGTAAAACTATATCATCATCTACTGACACCGACTTTATTGGCAGCAAATGATTTTGATGAAGGATTTTTTTTGTAACCCTTCTCATTTACTTTTTCTACAACAAACACAGGAACCTCTATATTAGGTTGATAAATGACAATATATACATCATCCTCCCAGTGATCTGCAATTTTATGTCTACCTTCAAAAGCTCGGATTTTGACAAGTACATTATCACCTTTTTGTAATGTCGCATCTCTAGCCTTTGCATCATAGTGGGTTTTTTGTTGTGATTGGGAATTTTCTGATGCCAACTATGCCATTTTGTATGACTCAGAAAGACGTTCTTTCAAATCGTTGATATAGTTGGTAGTTTTTGATTTGTCTTCATCATATCTTATTCCTAACACAAGATCTATTGGAAGACATGGATTTCTTCCAAACATTAATTCAAAAGGTGAAACTTTTGTACTCTCATGCCGTGTAGAATTATATGCATGAACAAGAGGACTGACATACCTTTTCCAGTCCTTTTTATCAGGCTGTAAAGTTCCAAGCATATTCAACAATGTTCTGTTGAACCGTTCACACATGCCATTCCCCATGGGATGGTATGGTGTCGTTCTCCTTTTCTTTATTCCACAAATTTGGCAGAATTCTCTTAACAATTTTACTTTCAAAATTTGCTCCCTGGTCTGAGTGCAAACGCTTGGGAAAGCCGTAGTGAACAATAAAATTGTTAAAAATTGTTTCTGCTGTTGTTTTAGCGGTCATATTCTTTGTTGGTATAGCCTGTGCATACCTCGTGAAGTGATCTGTTATCACTAGTATGTACTGAAAACCTCCCTTTGAAGTTTCTAAGGTTAGGAAATCTATACATACCAGTTCAAGTGGTTCAGAAGTTTTTATATTGACCATTGGTGCTTTAAGATTTGTTGTAGATTTTCTCCTCAAGCATCGTTCACATTTCTGAATCCAATTCTCGATACTATTATCCATGCCAGGCCAGTAAAATCGTTCCTTGGCTAAAGATGTTGTTCTGTCACGACCAGGATGTCCAATGTCATCATGTACACCTTGAATTGCAGTTCTAATATGAGAACTAGGAAGAACTAATTGTTTCCTTGTTTGACCATCAAACATAGTTTCTTTGTACATGACTCCTCTTATCAATTTAAAATTATTGAAAGAGCGGAAGAATGAAGAATGTTCCTTAGACATTGGTAATGTATGTCTCTGTGGGCGTGTGCCTTTCCGCACAGTAGACATCCAATGTTTAATAACAGGATCATTTTCCTGTAACCTTCTCCAGTCCTTATAGGACATCTCATTGACATCATGTCCAATATTGTCATCTAATTTATCTACAATATCAGCTGAACAATATAAACTTTCACATAATGGATTGTATGTTTGATTCATGTTCCAACCATTGACAATGTATCATTGGTAATTATTTGTTTCCCTTCATGTTCTAACAATCCTGGTAATCCTGACATACTATCAGCATCAGCATTATTTTTACCTGGATGGTAGATAATATCAAAATTATAGGCTGCCAATGCTGATAACCACCTGTGTCCAGTGGCATCCAACTTAGCAGACGCCAATACATAAGTTAATGGGTTGTTATCTGTAAGGACTGTAAATTTTTGTCCGTACAGATAATCATGATATTTTTCTGTTACTGCCCATTTCAGTGCTAAAAATTCTAATTTGTGAGCTGGATAATTCTTTTCAGATGCATTCAGCCCACGACTCGCACGGTCTATTACACGGTCTTGACCATCCTGTTTTTGGTATAAAACTCCTCCTAGACCATGATGGCTTGCATCAATATTAAGCTCAAAAGGCAATTAAAAATCAGAATATCCTAGAATTGGTGGTGCAGAAAGAAGCTGTTTAAGTTTCTGAAAAGCAGTTTCTTGTTCTGCACCCCAAGTCCAATTCTTTTTAGTAGTCACTTTTCTTTTCTTTTTCTTAGAAATATTGGTTGCAGGCATTAATTCTGTTAAAGGTTTTGAAATTTTTGAAAAATCGTTTACAAATTTTCTGTAATAGCTTGCAAACCCAAGAAACTGTCGAACCTCATCTGGATTATTTGGTTTTGGCCATTTCTGATTTTTTTCTATTTTAGCAGGATCTGCTTCAATTCCATGCTCAGAAACTACATGGCCAACATATACAACTTTCTGTTGGAAAAAACTTACTTTGGATGGAGATAGTTTCAAACTGCATTGCCTGAGTCATTCAAAAACACTGTTCAATCTTTCCAAATGCTCCTCATATGTCTTAGAAAATATTATTACATCATCCAGATATATTAAACAAATTTTGAGATTTAATTCGTCAAGACATTCCTCCATTAACCTTTGATATGTCGCTGGAGAATTTGAAAGGCCAAATGGCATTATATTATATTCATAGAAACCTGATTGCCCAAATGTAAAAGCTGTTCTTTCTTTGTGATCAATTTCAACTTGGCGGTATCCAGACTTCATGTCTAGAACAGTAAAGTACTTGGAACCACCAAGGCAATCTAAAATCTCTTCTACTCTTGGAAAAGCATATGAATCTTTTACAGTTCTTTTATTAAGGGCTCTAAAATCTTTACACATGCATAGTTCTCCATTCTTTTTTCGAACTAGCACAACATTTGATGCCCATGGACTATGAGATCGTCGAATTACACCAGCTGCAAGCAGTTGATGAAGATGGTCCCTCACTTCATCATACATTGCAGGAGGAATACGCCTATGTCTTTGTCTGAATGGTACATCATCCATCAAATCAATTTGGTGTTTAACTACTGGAGAGAAACCAATGTCTTGATCGTGCTTAGAGAGTATATCTTCATAGACTCTAATAATATCAAGACCCTGTCGTATTTCGTCTGCTGTTAGAGAACTGGAATTGACTTCAATTTTTTTCAATAAAAGGTATATTCTTGTCAAGTTGAAGTTCATTATTATGTTCAATTGTGACAGGCTGGATTTCACACAAAATGGCTCTGGGTGGAATCACTACTGTCCCAGTAGAAACATTTGACAAATGAACATTTATGCAGCCATTCTTTTGATATTCATACCCTATCATCATACCAGGAGTTATATCTAAATTATTTACAGAATTAAAATTATTCACATCAGAGTTGACATTTTGCACACTATGAATAGTTTGCAAAATTGCACATGCTGGATGATAAGGTAACTGCTTATCTATAAAGGCAGAAACTGTGACTTGAGTATTTGGTGCTACTGTAATAATTTTCTGTTCAGCAGATTTTACAATACCAAGTCTATAATTATTTTTTGTCAATTCCCTTTCTCTCAGTGTTAAACACCTAAATGTCATGTACCATGGTGTTGTGAGATCAGCTTTTTGCAAAAACTGATCACCATAAATGTTTTGACATTCCTTCATGAATGTATCAAGTATGTTTGTCCCCAATAAAACTGGTACCATTGAATTGTAATTGCTGTGTGGTACAACAAGGAAAATACATATTTTCAGTGATGTTTCAGATAATTCATCTGCCTCAATGTATCCAAGATAGGGTAGTGTTTGACCATCAGCACATTCGATATTTACCAAACCATCAATTGAGTGGATTGTAACTTTTTCTGCTAAGTGCTGATGATAAAAAATTTCACTTACTGTTGAAACTGTTGATCCAGTATCAAGTAAGCATGTTGTATTAACATTTGCAATTTTGATTTTGGTCTCATTAGGTGTTCCTATTAGACCAACAGGTTCTCTGGATTTTTTTTGGTATTGATTCAGGACCTTCTTAGATAGGCCTACGGATGGCCCCTTCCCATAGGTCTGCTTCCATTTAAATTACCCCTGTAATGGTCTGTACATGCTCTACAACCAACAGCTACATGCCACACCTGACCACACTTGAAACAAGTTATATCCCTTTTTGTGTTGGGTGCCTCATTTTTTAACTGTTGTTGACTCAGGTAGTTTTTAGGAGACCACCTTGGCTTCGATGAATCTTGCTGTCTCTGTTTTTTGTAAGCAAAAGAAGATTGCTGTCTCTGGTCTTTTTTAGCAAAAGAGGTTTCAGGATATTTGGTCTTTTCTTGTTTCAGAGCTTCAACTTCTAGGGTTAGTTTTTGCACCATAGATTTCAATTCTGAAATTTCAGTGGAAGTGGCCATTTGAACTTTGCTCACTGCCCCTTTCCCTTGCAATTTTGATGAAGAACTGGTGGGCATGTGATGCTGTTCTAGTCTTCTCAATGCCACCCGAAGTTCATCAAAATCTTTAGTAGAGTCATACTTACGACCACTAATGTTCTTCAGTTCTTGTCGTAAACCAGACCAGAACATTGTTTTTAACATTTTATTTGTCTCTGACAATTCAACTTGCTTCAATTGAACTGCTTTGTTTAAAATATCCTCCAGTCTACAGCCCCAACTGGAAACAGTTTCATTTTGTTCCTGTTTCGGGCTGTAGAACTGAGCTAAAATCGTCTCACTCATTTCTATAATGCCATAAACACTATCAAGTTTGGCCAAAATGTTGAAGGGAGATGCTGAAGGTCCAAGTCACATTAAAATTCTTCCAGCCTCTCCCTTTAGTGACCTTCTTAGGCCTGCATAACAACCACTTCTGAATTCTTTTCAGAAAGTAGACATTTTACCTCAAATTGCCAATGGTCATAAGCCACCTCCCCTTTAGAGTCACCACAAAAGGTTGGCAATCTGGGTGGATGGCTGATGTAAAAAGGTTTATCCAAATCTTTTTCAGATTTCATTTCTGATGATGAAAATGAGAGTTGCTCATCAATGCTCGGTGATTCTCTCCGGGTACTCCAGCTTCCTCCACCCGTAAAACTGGCACGGTCACGATTAGCCATTGTGCATAAGTATGTGACTTTAAACACCAATAAATAAATAATAAATAAATAAATCCTCGAAATGCACTTCAAGAAAAATCATATGTAAAATCGTTATCCTGAGTTAATTCCATCATTCGTATTTACAAAATGATGAAACATCAGACATTGATCATTCCTACGTAAGATCTGATTTAAGATCAGAACAGTGTGAATTGCTCAAAGTTCTCAGCTTGAGCATTTATTTAGCACATATTCATCTCCCAGAATAACACCAAATAATAATAACCTGATAATTCTATCATAAATGTGTTGCCATTTTAGTTACTAGAATCAATTTTATCCCTCCCCTAGTTGGAAATTCACTACCCTACACCTCCCCAATCGGAAACCTCTAGCCACAGCCCTGCTGTGATGGTATAAAGTTAAAGCCCCAGCCCAATAGCTTAACAAGAAAGAAACCCTCAACATGCCTAAGGATCACACAGTATTATTATCTTTCAAAGCCGGAGTATTGGTGCTGGAAAAGATATCTCAGTGTCTACAGTATCCCAGCATGACGACCGTCTCTCACATCACCAGATCTCCTACCTAAATTGCGATGGTGGTAGTGGGAAGACGACTAGAGCAATCAATGTTATCCAGATCAGGGACTCTCTGGTGTGACTCATCGCCTATCGGAAGAAATAAGGGATCGAGGTGTTAAGGTCCGTACCCACTGTGCAGCTTCTTCAGGTGGAGCAGACAGAATGACTGATTGCCAAAGATAATGAACCAAAATGCCCTGCGAGTCATCATCTGGGTCGAGGTATGCACTTTTCCAAAGCCAATTCTTGAAACCTTTCTGAAAATATTAGACCACAGGGGTGTTTAGTCTGTTGTGGCGACCTCCCATTTTTGGAGAAATGCCACACAAACAGTACGTCGATGACTACGAAGAGGTTGAGGTTGACCACAGGATGAAGCTCTCAAAACCCTTAACCCTTTACCTAACATGAAAGGCTGACGACAAACAAATTCTGGAATAACTAAGAGGAGTTGAAAGCTATGTTTTTGAGAGAAAAATTAGAAAAAAATAATGAAAACTGAATAGTGATTTTTAGCTTAACTTGACAAAGTCAAGATAAGCTATTGCCATCTTGCGTGCGGATGTCTGTGAGTCTGTTCACATTTTCCTTTAGCACAGGCTACACCCCGTAGTTCTTGTCAGATCATCACTACATTTCATATGCAGTTTTGAGGTCATGTCTAAATGAGAACGTCCCCTTTTGGTCGCGATCGTTCAACCGTTAAGGCTGCCCAAGCCCAAAACCGGAAAACCTTTAGCACAGTCTACAGATCGTATTTATGAAGGGATTTCATTGTAACTTGGCAGGATGACTCAGTATAATGTCCAGATGAGGACGTCCCCTTTGGTTGCGATCGGTCAGCCGTGATGCTGCACAGACTCGAAGCCCGAAAACCTTTAGCACAGTCTAAAGGTCGTATTTTTGAAGGGATTTCATTGTAACTTGGTACGATCACTCGGTATAATGTCTAGATGAGAACGTCCCCTTTCAGTCACGATCAGTTGACCATGACAGTGACAGGGGCCCGAAGCCCGAAAACCTTTAGCACAGTCTACACGTTGTATTTATGAAGGGATTTCATTGTAACTTGAATCCGTATATCTAGATGAGAACTTCCCCTTTTAGTCACAATCTGTCAACCATGATGGCTGCCCGAGCCCTAAACCCGAAAACCTTTTAGCACAGTCTACAGGTCGTATTTACAAAGGGATATCATTGTAACTTGGTAGAATGACTCGGTATAATGTCTAGGTGAGAAGGTTCTCGTCAGATCACCGAAGTTAAGCAATGCCGAGTGCACTTAGTAGTTGGATGGGTGACCATTTCAGCGACTGATTCCTGCATTGTGTCCTTGGGCAAGGCACTTAACCCTGATTGCCTACATGGGGGCATGATGACGCTGTGTACTAAGGCATACTGCACGGCGGTGGTGCGCATGTCTTCAGCCAATCAAACCGTGCCTCTGCCAGGGTGCAGAGTTCAGAGTTACGATGTTGGAGAGCTGACTGCTGCTCGTCATTGCTCGGTGGTTCTCTCCAGTTACTCCAGCTTCCCCCACCCGTAAAACTGTCACGGTCATGATTAGCCATTGTGCATAAGTATGTGACCTTAAACACCAATAAATAACAAGTTCTTTTTGTAAAGGGATTTAGTTGTAACTTGGTAGGATAACTTCGTAGTATATCTAGATGAGACTGTCCTATTTTAGTCATGACCGGTCAACCGTGACTGCCAAGCCGTTATGTGACCAAGATTCCTTTAGTAAACTTTACGAGTTATATTTATGAAGGGACTTCACTGTAACTTGATAGGATGACTCGTTTTGGAATAATTTCTCTGTGACGTGGTAACTTTGGTTGACATACATTAACTGTGAGAGCCACATTAACACCCCCCCCCCCCCAATTCTTTAGTACAATCTACACCTCAAATTATTTTTATTAAAAACATAGCATACAGGGAACAGAAATTAACATATTCTCAGTTATCACAATTCTTGTTGTATTTCATAATCCTTTCATAAACATTGAACATTATCCTTTTCATCAAACACTAGACACAGTCAAGTTAAGCTACAGTGTCATTGACACTTTCATTGTGAACAGCGCTGGCTGGTTTTGGCCATTACTTTGGGTAAAGGGTTAAAAGAGTCACCCGTTTCAAACCAGAAAGAGCTCAGCATTACAAGCCGCATATTGAACTATTTCCACTCCTTCAGTAAGGCCGAGAATTTTGAGTTATCTCCCGTCATTTTTCACTCTTGAAAGCGCATGCTGTCTTCTTTCACATGTAATTGTCTCCAAGGAGGAGAGGTTAAAATTTGTCGCAAGGTCATAAATAGAGAAAAAGACCACTTTTAAAAGTTAAATGCAACCATTAAAACAATAATATATCCAAAATATGTTTATAGAACAAAGAAAATTAATTTTTGCTTTAATCAAATCTATGTCCATCCAAATTTTCTCATAAGGATTTAGTACATGTTTAGGACTCTGAAGTTACCACCCCCCCCCCCCCCCTTCAATCTTTTCTAACAAATTAATAAGGTGATGTACTGGGGTAAAAAGTGACAATTTTAAACAAAAATGGAACCATTAAAAACTAATTTTAACAAAAAGTATTTGATACTATTTTAAAAAGTATGTTAGAAAATATTTGATCACATGTCCGTCCATTATGTAAAAAAACGAAATTTGTGGCAAATGAAAGTTTTTCATTTTTCTCTCATAGATCGCTATTATAATATTAGAACATTCCTTTTCATGTTCTATCGGTCGATAGTACCTGAGTTTGTGTGATTTCTGAAATAAAACCTGAATCTCACAAACTCAGGTACAATCGACCGACAGAACATGAAAGGAACGTTCTAATTATTTTATTATGCCGAACAAAAAATAGCTTTCATTGTTAAGTATTAACTGCAACATGCCATCAATCTTGTAATAACAATGTAGTTGAATCCAAAAACATGACGTCATTCGTTCGTCTCTTTAGGAGTTTCCAGATCACCAAATTCGAAAATGACTTGTCACAAGTGCCGTAGCTTTGGGAGTTTCAGTATCACCAAAATTTAATGCCAGTGTTTACAACTGCATCATGGCTGTTCATGTTATAATTCATTATTTTTACCACTTTAGCGGGCGTTCTCTAGTATATTAACCGAGTTTAGCGGGGCGGTTAGACTCAGTAATTCAAGACACCATGCAACCGGAAGCGAGCCGCAGGCGTTAATGAAAACAAAATTCATTAACAGCCCGCTGCCCGCTTCCGGTCATGGTTATAATAGTAATAACATGATTTTGTCGAGCGTGCCGGTTTATTAACAGCCCTCGATGAATGAATAACAGCCCTCTGGCTTATTACGGCCCTCGACTTCGTCTCATGTCGGTAATAAACCCTTGGGCTGTTATTCATTCCTCTCGGGCCGTTAATAAACCGTAATGCTCTCCAAACTCATGTTATTGTTATATTATTACCACTTTAGCGTGTGTTCTCTAGTATATTATCACAATTTTACCTTTACGGTAAAAGTACATAATGCACAGACTCAAACCGGAAGTTGTATGTTAATGTGGTTAACAGCCCGCTTCCGGCTAAATGTTTCATTAACAGCCCCGGCTCTGGTTACAGTTTATGTAATCCGTCAAACCAAACGCGCCACTGGTTCCGAGATGATGAAACGCATTTAACTGCAATGAATGTTAAAAAACACGTGAAATTTGTGTGATTTCCCCATTACTTCGGCGATGAAGCATTTGAATTGTCAAGGTGAGTGTAATTAATTCATTACAGTAGGTTTTTGTTAGTAGATTTCGCGAGAAGGCCAGTTTTTCGTGGCAAACAAAAATATTTGAATTAAGCTATCATGTGATTGACCACGTGACGTTTCGTTTATCTAGAAACAGACGACACATGTGTTTTGGTTAAATGTCATTGCGAAAACTTGGGATGTCACACTCAAGTGAACTTGATGAAGAACCTTTCTATTTAACCATTTTAGAAGTGGTAATAATAGTAATAACAAGATTTTGTTGGGTGTCCCTGTTTATTAACGACCCTCCAGGAATGATTAACAGCCTTTTGGCCATTAACAGCTCTCGACTTCGTCTCGGGCTGTTAATGGACCTTCTGGCTGTTAATCATTCCTGTTGGGTCGTTAATAAACCGTAACGCCCTCCAAAATCATGCTTTTGGTATATTAATGCTTGTGTGATACGTGGTACAAATTAATGGAATATAAATTCATGTTTCTTGGACAACAACAGTTGTTAGAATTAAGCGGAGTGAAACAATTTATTTTGAACTTGAGGCAGAGGCTCAGTGAGGTCGAGGAGTACTAAAGTCTAAACTTGTGGAAGTATAATTGATTGAGGTCATAACTCATATTCAGGATTCACTGAAGTGGTGAACAACACGTGAGTTTTTAGCTCATCTTGACAAAGTCAAGCTGAGCTAATCTCATCGCTCTCCGTCCGTCGGCCGTCGTCTGTCAGCCGTCATCCATCAACACCATGTTTTGGTCTTCTCCTCCAAAGCCACTGGGCCAATTCAAGTGAAAGTTTGTGTGAGTGATGGTCCCAAAGGGGCATTCCATTTTTGTTCAACTCAGCATGCCCAGCCCCATAGGGAGGAAGTGGGGGAAAATGCTCCAAAATATTTTTAAAATCTTCTTCTCAAGAACCAGTGTGTACAATGACTTGATATTTGCTATGGAGCTTCCATATGAGGTGTAAAATCAAGTTTGTTCAATCGAACTTCGTGAAATAATATTTGGCTTTGTAATAGGAGGGGTAAGATTTTTGGCCCCGCCCAAAATTTCTATTTTCTGAACCGATGGGCCGGTATGAACCAAATTTGGTTTGTGGTAGTATTGGGTCATAAGTACTTGACCCATGCAAAAAAAAATTTTCCCGCATCCCCATGGGAACCCTGGGAGCTAAAAATAGAAATAGATTCAAACGCCCATATTTCCCAAACCCCATGGAACAGAGAGCTGTTTATTTGGTATGAAGTATCCTTATGACCAGTAGAATTGAACGGTAAAAAAAAAATTGCCATCGGTTATGTTAGGGTGTTCTGTAAAGTGTATCGAAACAATGTTGAGTCAGCATATTTGCAAAAATTTTAAAAAATCTTTTCTCCAGAACCAATCATCAGAATCTTTTGATATATGGTATACAGCATTCATAGGGGGGTCAGATAAAAGTTTGTTGAAATAAAGCTCATTGGTTCATATTTGGGCTCTCTACAGGAGCCCGAAGTTTTAACATAGGGAAATATGGGGAATATTCTTTAAAAATCTTCTTCTTCAGAACCACCAGTCAGAATCTTTTAATATTTGGTATACATCATTGTTATGAGGGTCAGATTCTAGATTGTTCAATTCAAGTCCCTAGGTTAATATTTGGGCTTCCTACGGAAGCCCAAATTTTATCTTTGTTCAATACGGAGGGTAATTTAAAAAAAATCTTCTTCTTCAGGTCCATCAGTCAGAATGCTTTGATATTTGGTATGCAACATCTCTATGGGGGTCAGATTCAAGTTTGTTCAAATCAGATCCCTAGGTATATATTAGGGCTCACTATGGTAGCCCAAATTTTTACTTAGTGCAATATGAGGAAATCTCTTTAAGAATCTTCTTCTTCAGATCCACCAGTCAGAATGCTTTTATATTTGGTATACAACATCTCTAAGGGGTCAGATTCCAGGTTGTTCAATTCGAGTGCCTAAGTTAATATTTGGGCTCCATATGGGAACATGAAATTTAACTTAGTACAATATGAGGGAATTTCTTCAAAAATCTTCTTCTTCAGATTCACATGTCAGAATGCTTTCACATTTGGTATACAACATCTCTAGGGGGGTCAGATTCAAGTTTGTTCAAATCGGATCCATAGGTTAATATTTGGGCTCGCTATGGTAGCCCAAATTTGAACTTAGTGAATTTGAAGAAATTTCTTTACAATTTCTCTTCTGCAGATCCTACAGTCAGAATGCTTTCATATTCGGTACACAACATCTCTAGGGAAGTCCGATTTAACTGTGTTCAAATCAAGAGCCTGGGTTAATATTTGGGCTCTCTATGGGAGCTGGAATTGGCCATTTTGCTGAAGAATTAAAAATTTTGTATTCAGTACCCTCTAGAGGTACTAAGATTAATCCACATAGGTTGTATCAAGGGGCTTCATAGGGGAGCTCTACATTTTACTTATGATCAACTGAAGAAAAGGCATGATGCCCAGATTATTTTTGTCACTCCTGAGGGACTCAAGGATTGACAGTGTAGCCTATGGAGATGGCTTGCTTAATGTAGACTCATTCTTGGACTCTGTTTAAATTGTGTTCTGTACAAGATGAGCGCTTCACGCCCCGTGGGGCCTCTTGATTATATTTCTGATTCTTTTGAATTCATTGTTTGCACTTAAAATTGAAAACACACCCACTGAAGATGACATATTTGTTGGTAAGTTTGTGTCTATCGGTGACGAAAAAAGTTAAACGGACACGGCGCCAGCATTTTGTGTTGAGAAATTCCAATCTGAGCGTGTGTAATCGACGCTGATCAATGGAAGTGAAGTTTACATTTTCTTTGTTCTCTTGAAGATAGTACCCGTGTTTTGCCCCCAAACTCCAGTACTATGACTTTTAGAAGGTGTCAAATTAACCAATCACGGCTGATGTTACAAACGTGAGTCATAATAAAGTAATTTAGATTGTCATCTTTACCACTGTTCACATGTAGTCTGTTCTGTGTAGTTCTATTTGGAAATGTAACAAACCCTTCCAAAAGTAAATGACAAACAAAAACAATGGCATTTTGTTCATTTCAACACTGAAATGATGAGAATAAAAAGATTGTACAGGAAAGTCTCAGAGAGGATGATGATAATATATGTGTATACAAAGAACATTGTGTGGGGCGAGGATTAAACTGGTCTTTGACTGTCACGACCAATGCAAAATACGTTAAGGGTTTGGTAATGTATTTATTTAGCTCACCTGACTGAAAGTCAGGGTGAGCTTTTCTGACCATTTTTTGACTGTCGTCCGTCGTCTGTCGTCCGTCGTGAAGGTGGTGTTTGGGCCTTTTTCTCCCACACCACTGGCTGCATATTAATGAAATTTCATGCGAGTAGGGGTTATATAAGGGCATTTTGATTTTTTGTCAAATTAGGTTTCGGCTCATATTGAGCAGAGGGATGGGGCAAAAATGCTCCAATTCTTGAAAACTCTTCTTCTCAAGAACCAGCAATAGCAGAGACTTGATATTTGGTATGCAGCTTCCTTTTGAGGTGTAGACTGTAGTTTGTTCAAGAGAAGTTTGTCGGGCATTATTTGCCTTCGTTATGGGAGGGGCAAAAATTTTGGCCACGCCTAAAATTTTTATTTTCAAAACCGTCAGGTCGATTTGAACCAAATTTGATATGAGAAGATAATGGGTCATAAGTAGTTGATTGATGCAAAAAAAAATTTCTCATTGCCCCGTGGGAACGTCGGGAGCTAAAAATAGGAAAAACCTTAAAACTGCCATATCTCCAAAACTACACGGCACAGAGAATTCTTATTTTGTATAAAGCTTACTTTTATCCAGTAGAATAGAATGGTTAAAAAATCCCTATCGGTTTGATCACAAGGTACTTTTTTCAGGACTTTGAAAAAGTGCTGAGTCAGCACTTTTTAACACTGTTGGCAATGGGAAAAAGATTTAAAAATCTTCTTCTACAGATCCAGCAGGC
Organism: Pictodentalium vernedei; assembly: GCA_031216915.1. Classification (NCBI taxonomy): domain Eukaryota; kingdom Metazoa; phylum Mollusca; class Scaphopoda; order Dentaliida; family Dentaliidae; genus Pictodentalium; species Pictodentalium vernedei. The sequence goes on from CM062297.1 coordinate 261,782,597, forward strand.
AGAATCTTTTGATATTTGGTATGCAACATTGTGGGGGTGGATCTGGTTCAAGTTTGTTCAAATCGGCTCCCTGGATTCATATTTGGGCTCACTATAGAAGCCCGAATTCGAACTTAGTGCATTTCAGGCAAATTTCTTAAAAAATCTTCTCCAGATCGAGCAGGCAGAATCTTTTGATATTTGGCATGCAACAGTGTGGGGTGGATCTGATTCAAGTTTGTTCAAATTGGCCCCCTGGGTTTATATTTGGGCTCACTATAGAAGCTTGAATTCGAACTTCGTGCATTTCAGGCAAATTTCTTAAAAAATCTTCTCCAGATCCAGCAGGCAGAATCTTTTGATATTTGGTATGCAACATTGTGGGGGTAGATCTGAGTCAAGTTTGTTCAAATCGGCCCCCTGGATTTATATTTGGGCTCACTATAGAAGCCCGAATTCGAACTTAGTGCATTTCAGGCAAATTTCTTAAAAAATCTTCTTCTCCAGATCCAGCAGGCAGAATCTTTTGATATTTGGTATGCAACATTGTGGGGTGGATCTGATTCAAGTTTGTTCAAATCAGCCCCCTGGGTTTATATTTGGGCTCAGTATAGAAGCTTGAATTCGAACTTAGCGCATTTCAGACAAATTTCTTAAAAAATCTTCTTCTCCAGATCCAGCAGGCAGAATCTTTTGATATTTGGTATGCAACATTGTGGGGTGGATCTGATTCAAGTTTGTTCAAATCGGCCCCCTGGATTCATATTTGGGCTCACTATAGAAGCTCAAATTCGAACTTAGTGCATTTCAGACAAATTTCTTAAAAAAAATCTTCTTCTCCAGATCCAGCAGGCAGAATCTTTTGATATTTGGTACGCAACATTGTGGGGTGGATCTGATTCAAGTTTGTTCAAATTGGCCCCCTGGGTTTATATTTGGGCTCACTATAGAAGCTTGAATTCGAACTTCGTGCATTTCAGGCAAATTTCTCAAAAAATCTTCTTCTCCAGATCCAGCAGGCAGAATCTTTTGATATTTGGTATGCACCATTGTGGGGTGGATCTGATTCAAGTTTGTTCAAATCGGCCCCCTGGGTTTATATTTGGGCTCAGTATAGAAGCTCGAATTCGAACTTAGTGCATTTCAGGCAAATTTCTTAAAAAATATTCTTCTCCAGATCCAGCAGGCAGAATCTTTTGATATTTGGTTTCCAACATTGTGGGGTGGATCTGATTCAAGTTTGTTCAAATCGGCCCCTGGATTCATATTTGGGCTCACTATAGAAGCCCGAATTCGAACTTAGTGCATTTCAGGCAAATTTCTTAAAAAATCTTCTTCTCCAGATCCAGCAGGCAGAATCTTTTGATATTTAGTATGCAACATTGTGGGGTGGATCTGATTCAAGTTTGTTCAAATCGGCCCCCTGGGTTTATATTTGGGCTCAGTATAGAAGCTCGAATTCGAACTTAGTGCATTTCAGGCAAATTTCTTAAAAAATCTTCTCCAGATCCAGCAAGCAGAATCTTTTGATATTTGGTATGCAACATTGTGAGGTGGATCAGATTCAAGTTTGTTCAAATCGGCCCCCTGGATTCATATTTGGGCTCACTATAGAAGCCCAAATTCGAACTTAGTGCATTTCAGGCAAATTTCTTAAAAAATCTTCTTCTCCAGATTCAGCAGGCAGAATCTTTTGATATTTGGTATGCAACATTGTGGGGGTGGATCTGATTCAAGTTTGTTCAAATCGGCTCCCTGGATTCATATTTGGGCTCACTTTAGAAGCCCGAATTCGAACTTAGTGCATTTCAGGCAAATTTCTTAAAATATCTTCTCCAGATCGAGCAGGCAGAATCTTTTGATATTTGGCATGCAACATTGTGGGGTGGATTTGATTCAAGTTTGTTCAAATCGGCCCCCTGGGTTTATATTTGGGCTCAGTATAGAAGCTTGAATTCGAACTTAGTGCATTTCAGACAAATTTCTTAAAAAATCTTCTCCAGATCCAGCAGGCAGAATCTTTTGATATTTGGTATGCAACATTGTGGGGGTAGATCTGATTCAAGTTTGTTCAAATCGGCCCCCTGGATTTATATTTGGGCTCACTATAGAAGCCCGAATTCGAACTTAGTGCATTTCAGGCAAATTTCTTAAAATATCTTCTCCAGATCCAGCAGGCAGAATCTTTTGATATTTGGTATGCAACATTGTGGGGTGGATCTGATTCAAGTTTGTTCAAATCGGCCCCCTGGATTCATATTTGGGCTCACTATAGAAGCTCAAATTCGAACTTGATGCATTTCAGGCAAATTTCTTAAAAAAATCTTCTCCAGATCCAGCAGGCAGAAACTTTTGATATTTGGTATGCAACATTGTGGGGTGGATCTGATTCAAGTTTGTTCAAATCGGTCCCCTGGATTCATATTTGGGCTCACTATAGAAGCCCGAATTCGAACTTAGTGCATTTCAGGCAAATTTCTTAAAAAATCTTCTTCTCCAGATCCAGCAGGCAGAATCTTTTGATATTTGGTAGGCAACATTGTGGGGTGGATCTGATTCAAGTTTGTTCAAATCGGCCCCCTGGGTTTATATTTGGGCTCAGTATAGAAGCTCGAATTCGAACTTAGTGCATTTGAGGCAAATTTCCTAAAAAATATTCTTCTCCAGATCCAGCAGGCAGAATCTTTTGATATTTGGTTTGCAACATTGTGGGGTGGATCTGATTCAAGTTTGTTCAAATCGGCCCCTGTATTCATATTTGGCCTCACTATAGAAGCCCGAATTCGAACTTAGTGCATTTCAGGCAAATTTCTTAAAAAATCTTCTTCTCCAGATCCAGCAGGCAGAATCGTTTGATATTTGGTATGCAACATTGTGGGGTGGATCTGATTCAAGTTTGTTCAAATCGGCCCCCTGGGTTTATATTTGGGCTCAGTATAGAAGCTCGAATTCGAACTTAGTGCATTTCAGGCAAATTTCTTCAAAAATCTTCTTCTCCAGATCCAGCAGGCAGAATCTTTTGATATTTGGTATGCAACATCGAGGGGTGGATCTGGTTCAAGTTTGTTCAAATATCGGCCCCCAGGATTCATATTTGGGCTCACTATAGAAGCTCGAATTTGAACTTAGTGCATTTCAGGCAAATTTCTTAAAATATCTTCTCCAGATCCAGCAAGCAGAATCTTTTGATATTTGGTATGCAACATTGTGGGGTGGATCTGATTCAAGTTTGTTCAAATCGGCCCCCTGGATTCATATTTGGGCTCACTATAGAAGCCCAAATTTGAACTTAGTGCATTTCAGGCAAATTTCTTAAAAAATCTTCTTCTCCAGATTCATCAGGCAGAATCTTTTGATATTTGGTATGCAACATTGTGGGGAGGATCTGATTCAAGTTTGTTCAAATCGGCTCCCTTGATTCATATTTGGGCTCGCTATAGAAGCTCGAATTCGAACTTAGTGCATTTCAGGCAAATGTCTTTGAAAATCTTATTCTCAAGATCGAGCAGGCAGAATTTTTTGATATTGGGTATGCACCATGCTTAGGGGGGTGTGGGGGGGGGGTGAGATTCAAGTTTGTTCAAGCCAAGGCCCTAGGTCCATATTTGGACTCACTGTGGGAGCTTGAATTGTAACTTAGTTCAAAATGAGGAATTTTCTTTAAAAATCTTCTTCTTCAGATCCAGCAGTCGGAATGTTTTGATATTTGGTGTGCAGCATCCTTAGGGGGGTGAGATTCAAGTTTGTTAAAGCCAAGTCCCTGTGGGAGCCCGAATTATAACTTAGTTCAATATGAGGAATATTCTTTAAAAATCTTCTTTTTTTTATAGATCCACTGGTCAGAATCCTTGGATATTTGGTATAAGCTTTTCTTAGGAGGAGCAGATGCAACTTGTTGAAATCAATTCTCTGGGTTGATATTTAGGCTACCATGTCAGGTGAGCGCCCTCAGGCCCCTTGTTTATTTTTTGTTTAATGGTTTTTTTTCGGGTGGGATGGGGGTGGGGGGAAGAGGAACCGTCACCATTACCCCTCGGATTCTATGCATATGATCCAGAAAAAAAGACTATGTCTCGGTCAATGCCTGTCTCCGTCTCTCGGTTTGTCACTGCCTCTCCCTCTCTGTCTCTGTCTCCACAATCACATACATACACAAACAAACGTATGACTTCTCTGAATACATGCATTCATTCCTTCGCCGAAAACATTTTGAAGGAATGGCAACGCACGTTTTAGCTGTCATGCAAGACTCTCGGAATTCTTGTGTAAACCTATCTTCACGCATCGGGCTCGAAATCATCATCCTGGGAATCAGTGTGACGCAATGCCAACAACAGTGGCGACTGATTACTTACCCCTGTTGTTTAATAGGCGTGCCCCCCCCCCCCCACCAACCCCGCCACAAACCACAAAGTTCCAAGGCCAACAATCTTTATCATTTGATGTTACGTTTGAGGATATTATCTCCCCTTAATTTGTCGAAACTGTCTGTGAATTTTACACACAGAGAGATAGGGACTTGAAATAAAAAGCTGATTTAATTTATGTTAGCGTACTTTTATCCTCATATCCTTGATGGCCGCATCATAAAGTAAACTACAGTCATTTTCCTGTAGAGTAATATAGAAAATTGATGACTGGCTTATTACCATTTTCTTCCCTATCTATGGTGTACCATTTGGGTCGAAAGTCTATTTTCATCGCGATGAGATTGAAATATACGTCCAACTATGGCGTGCCATTTGGGTCAAAAGTCTATTCTCATCGCGATGAGATTAAAATACATGTCCAACGTGCATTTTTTGCGATGCATCTGTATTTTATCGTTGCAACGCTATTTCTAAATGCAGGTGCACCTGTTAAAAATAGCGATGCACCTGGAAATATCCACGTCCAACGTGTAATTTGTACGTCCGACGTGCATTTCCACGTCGGACGTGCATTTCTCATCACGATGAGATTTCGCAAAATAAAAAAATAGCGATGCACCTGTATTTTTTGTAGTTGCACCTACATTCCAAAAGAGCATTGCAACGATAAAATACAGGTGCATCGATAAAAAATACACGTCCGACGTGTATTTCAATCTCATCGCGATGAAAAATGCACGTCCAACGTGCAATTTAAGGCAAAAATACACGTCCAACGTACATTTTTGCCAAAATACACGTCCAACGTGCATTTGTTAGCGATGCACCTGTATTTTAGCGTTGCAACGCTATTTTCAAATGTAGGTGCACCTACAAAAATATCGATGCACCTGGAAAATAATCCACGTCCAACGTGCATTTCACTCGTCCAACTTGTATTTTATACGTCCGACGTGTAAATACACGTTGGACGTGCATTTCTCATCGCGATGAGATTTTTCTAAACAGAAAATAGCGATGCATCTGTATTTTTTGCAGGTGCACCTACATTCAAAAATAGCGTTGCAACGATAAATTCCAGGTGCATCGCTAAAATTACGCATCTGACGTGCATTTTAATCTCATCGCGATGAAAAATACACGTCGGACGTGCAATTTTAGGAAAAAATACACGTCCGACGTGCATTTTAATCTCATCGCGATGAAAAATGCACGTCCAACGTAAATTGCAGGTGCATCGCAAAATTACACGTCCGACGTACATTTAATCTCCTCGCGCTAAAAAATGCACGTCCAACGTGCATTTCCAGGTGCATCGATAAATTACACGCCCGTATGGAAATTCCTAACCGACACGCTAATCGCTATTCTCTGATCGCTAGTCGCCAATCCTATCCCCAATCGCTAGTTGCCAGTCTGATCGCCATTCGCTAATCGCCAGTTAAATGCGCCTTTATCGACATGCCAATCGCTAATCGCTAACAGCTTTTTCATGGCTCTGCAGATTCGCTATTCGCCAATCGTCAATCTCGCCAATCGTCAATCGGCAGTCGCTAACTGGTTTTGTGGCCCTGAAACAATGCCAATCGCCAGTAGTTAATTGCTAATCGTCAATAGTTTTTCGCTAATCAGTGTTGCCAGTCGTCATTTCTTAATTTCCAATCGCCATTTACCGACCCCATTTCTTAACAGGGGCGTAGCCAGAATTTTATAATGGGGGGGGGGGGGGGCGCTAGGCAATTTTAAGGGATCTACCATGATATTTGGAAGCTTGTTGTGGGGCTTCAGGAGTTCTCTTCCAGTCCTAACTAGGACTAGAGTGTAATGACGGGAAGGTCCTAGTTAGGACGGGGTAGTGGGAGTAGAGGATAAAGATCGGGGCGTTTCATAGCTGGGACAAGGCATCCCCCGATAAAGTTTTACACAGTGTAGACTTGTACTCCAAGATCGGATCAATCTAAGCACTGTAGGCCTATATTGGTGAGCACCATGGGGCTCTTAAGTTGTTTTGAAATGTTTTTGGGTTTTTTTGGGGTTGTTTTTTTGTTGGTGGTGGTGGGGGGGGGGGGGGCTGCAAAGGTCCACTTCTTAGTCAGTTGCATAACAGTGTCTTCAAATGAAAACTCCAAGCGAATTTGGTGTTCAACAGCGCAATAATATCTACCAATGAAGGTGAACTGTTTATGTATTTCTTGTGTAGCAGAGCCCAAGTTTCGATTATTTGTTTTCTATCTAAAGTACACATTATGAACCTACTTAGTAATCATAAGATATGTTTGGAAGATAGAAAAGAGAAGGAAATGCTTGAAGAGTGTTTTTTTTTTATTTTTACACCAAACAATAAAGTTTCAATCATTTTTGCCCCTTTACTCTTCCAAATCACATATATAGTAATGGTTGGGGAGGGGGGGGGGGGGGGTGATTGGCTGATGGCGAATAGCGATTAAATTTTCTTTTTGTTGTCATCGAATGGTGAGTCACAAATGGCGATTATCGATTAATTTTTTATTTGCGATTGGCCAATGGCGATTAGCATTTGTCGATTAGCTAATGGTGAATGGCATTTAGCGATGAGCGAATGGCAAAAGGCGGTATGCATTTGATTATTGGTAAATGGCGACTCGTGTGATTGTCAATCGCCATTCGTCAATCGCTGGAAGATAACTGCCATTCATTTGGGAACTATTCGCCAGTTCTTTCAGAGGCCCACGCGTGGGTCAAAACTAGGCAACATGTGAACAATGAAATCGTTTGCACCTTAGTTGATTCTTTTAAAATGGCTTGAAATATTTCGTTGATTGTACATAATCATGATATGACAAAACTACTTTTAAGGGGGATAAATTTATAACAATACAAATATTACAGTTTGATACCAAACAAATTACGTTTGACCCGCGACCCATATTAGGGTAATACTTTTTGCCGGTAAAAAGGACGGTATCCGGTAAAAAGGACGGTAAGTGTATAAAAACTACGTTTTAAAGTACTAAATGTACCTCTGAATGTGTGAAAAGTGATTTTTTTAAGGAAGCTTACGCAATAATAAGTATATAGAACGAAGATAAAGTATTGTTTGTTTTATTGTAGACTATTTACAAGACAAAATAGATCATTTTTCCATCGACACTGATCGACACGCCATTTTGTGCAAGGAAAACAACGAACTCGCTGAGGTGCACGACGGGGGGGAATATTATCATACTTGCTCGATGGAGGTGTAGCTAATTTTAGATGTTTCTGTTTACCACAAGGGGATTTAACAGAAAGTGTTTTTGGAGAGAAACCATTTATAATTTGAAAACAGTCTACAATTAAACAGACAATACTTAATCTTCGTCTGTGAGTATCATTGGGTAGGATACAAGAATCTAGAACTAGTATCCACTGATGTGTGGTTGGTTTTAATATTTATTATCACCTTCGTGTTTGGCGAAACGCTAACTGTAAACAAGTTATGAACCCCCGTTTAAAAAATAGCTTGAACACAACGTTTTGCCGTTAAAAAGGACGGTAAGTGTATAAAACTATGTTTTAAAGTACTAAATGTACAGCTGAATGTGTGAAAAGTGACAATTTAATGAAGCGCACGCAATAAAAAATATATATAACGAACCTTAAGTATTGTTTGTTTTATTGTTTATGATAATTTGTCTCTGGGGAGGTCTATCCCTAGTTCCAAATATCATGATTGTCCTCTCCGACACCATTACAGAATCCTGGCTACGCCCCGCTAGATATATAATCCATTTCCCATAATTTCGAAATGTGTGTGTGTGGGGGGGGGGGGGGGGGGGGGGGGAGCGGGGAGGGGGGTTGGGGATCGACAACGTTGGCATATTTCACTGGCTTGAACTATGGAATTGGGCGTATTCCTCCCACGGTAGAGGGCCCTTTCTCGGATATTTTTTTCTTCAAATTATGAAGCTCTCAGATCGATTCTGGTGCCTCCTGAGGAAGCGTGGGGGGTTAAAAACAGTAAGTTACGGTTTGCATATTTGGGGCCCCGCAGCCCCCCCCCCCCCTCCCCCCGCCCCCACCACTGTGAGCTCACACATAGGGATTGGTAGAGTGAGCACAAGGGGCCCTAGTCTTAACAGGCTTATGTGGGTATCACTGAGGTGAGACTTACAGGAATCTAGAACTAGTATCCACTGATGTATGCATGGTTTTAATATTTATTATCACATCGGCTTGTGTTTGGCGAAACGCTAGCTGAAAATAAAATATGAACCCCCGTTTAAAAAAAAGCTTGAACACAACTTTTTGCCGGTAAAAAGGACGGTAAGCGTATAAAAACTGTTTTACTAAATGTACCTCTGGAAGTGTGAAGTGACAATATAATAAAGCGTGCGAAATATAAAACGAAGATTAAGTACTGTTTGTTTTATTGTAGACTATTTTCAAATTATAAATGGTTTCTCTCCAAAAACATTTTCTGTTAAATCCCCTCGTGGTGAACAGAAACATCTAAATTAGCTACACCTCTATCGAGCAAGTATGATAATATTCACCCCGTCGTGCACCTCAGCGAAATCGTTGTTTTCCTTTCACAAAATGGCGTGTCGATCAGTGTCGATGGAAAAATAATCTATTTTGTCTTGTAAATAGTCTACAATAAAACAAACAATACTTAATCTTCCTTCTAAATACTTATTATTGCATAAGCTTCCTTAAAAAATCGCTTTTCACACATTCAGAGGTACATTTAGTACTTTAAAACGTAGTTTTTATACACTTACCGTCCTTTTTACCGGATACCGTCCTTTTTACCGGCAAAAGGTATTACCCCCATATTAGGATTCTAAACTTAAGTATAAGACAAGGTTGGACTGAGAATGTGCCCGCCAAACTTTTAAGTTGAATAATATGAATGTGTGAAGTTACTATGTCAATTAAGGGCATTAATGATAACGAAATACAACCGCTGTAAAGAATCCTTGTTACGTGACCGCCTAAACGATGCCCCGTTCCAAAAGACCGAATATGTACCAAAAACTAAGCTATTAATAAGCGAGTATGTAAATATATGTGTATTTTCCGAAAAAAGAAAAATAAAATATAATTTTACCTCTGCCCCAATGTCTCATGGTGGGGATTGGTGGTGGTGGTGGTGGTGGGGGGGGGGGGGGGGGGGCGGGGTGGTAAATGTTTTCCAAACCATGCCTGCTTGTAAATTATCCAACAGAATGCAAACACCGGGCAAATGGGCACTAGAAATCAACGCAACATACAAATCACGTAAATTGAAAAAATCGGAAATCGCCTTTAAACACACTTTTGCCCACATTGAACCTATCGCTACATGAACCTTTTTGTTGTTATTGTAGCTAGACTGAGCTCAGGTCGTACATCTTCACGTATAGGTCTAGAAGCACTATGCTTTCCACAAATCCCTGTTCCCACCCTACGCTGCACCCCCCCCCACCCCCCCCCCCACCCCCCCCCCCCCCCCCACACACACACTTTCTATACTCAGCCATATAATTTTTACAATCTAAGAAAACCATTTTCTTGGGTGCTCGTAAGTACAGTGCACATCACAGCGGATCAAGACGTTTTTAAAGTAGCACTAATTACCCACACAGTTAGTCCAAGCTAAAACTCAAAATCCGCAATAAAAATTATTAGTTTAGTACAGTCATTGGGAGTAACAAACAAAACGAAAGTACATTGAGGCATTCAGTGTTGGACTGCGGCATAAATAGACTAGCAGTGGCCTACTGGTAGGGGTGGGGGATTACGAGAGGATATTATCCGTGTAGTTTGGTGGGAGTCCTTCTTTCTGGAACATTTTTTAAAAAAGACTGTCAAAAATCTTATTCTCAATAATTCAGAGACTGTTGTCCTTGTCCTTTTTCCATGTTATTACTTGAAGTGTTATTCTTGGAACCATAAATCCAAGTGATGTAAGCAATACTTGTATTTATAAAGGAGCGTCTACTCATTTTCAAGGGAGCACAAGTTGTCGATAGGAAAGCATTTCCACAGAACTCCAACAGTAAATACAGAGGTGTCCCCTCCCCAGACCTGCACTTTTCTCTCCTCACCGTTTTTGAAATCCGTACTGTCACGAAATTAAAAAAAAAAATTGCCAAGTAATTTATAATTTTTGTGTAATCAATTAAAAAAAAATGCTTAGACGATTTTTCGCAACAGTGTCAGTGGCAGCTAAAATATTATTTAATTATTTAAACATATTATAAATATCATTACTACTATTAGAAATAAATAAGTTATTGTTAGGCAGTTAAAGTTGTAAATAGTCTGGTTTGGAATATTAGAATTTAATTATTTCAGGGGACCATAAGGCTTAACTGTGTGAAGTCAGCAAGGTTTGGTGTCAGTGTAAATACGTCCATCACCTATCACTAACAGTAACAGTACTACAGGAGGCACAGGGATAAATCGTTGTAATGTTTCGGTGTTTAGGTATCTTTCTTGCGAGAAAAAGTCACAATTTCGCGTCACCAGTGGTCCATTCGTTAATCTTTGTATCAAAATAATTCATGGAAAACCACTGTTAGTGCATTTTATCAATTTGTTCGTCATCTTAGTATTCTTACAACGTTTAATTAAAGTTTCTGTGAGCTATTTTAAGTAATTTTCGTAACTTGTGAAGACGCTTCAACCGCAAATATTTCTTTTTAAATACCTATTGTCAGGACTTTAACCCAATCCCAATTGCCAAATTGACCCATAACCTGCTGTTGCCGACATCACAGATGAACTGCCGTGACCAGCTGTGTATATTACCATACTTAACCCAGCATGACCAGCTGAGTTTTTCATCTAACCAAGCGTGACCAGCTGTACAGTACCATATTTAACCCAGTGTGACGAGCTGAGTTGTTAATTTAACCCAGTGTGAACAGCTGGGCATTACTATATTCTACCCAGCATGCAAACTGTTTTGTTCTTAATTTACCCAGCGCTACCAGCTGTGTTGTTAAACCTTCATACATCGTTACCATCCATAAATCGTGAAATCCTAGAGACTAAAGACACACACCAATATTTGATTTTATGACCCAGTCTGAGGCAAATTGACAGATCATATTTAATTTTCAACCATACCATCACTAGAGTGACCTGACCTATTATGCTTTGAGTGTTAACCCTGTCGGTTTGACCATATTTACTCTACCAAAATTCCTTAGGGGTTGACACATAGGTTTTGCTGTAGCCCTGTCCCTGATTCACGCTACAGATTTTTGGTGGCAGCAAGTGGGATTACATATAAATCAGTTAGGTCAGTTACTTTAAGTTAAAACACAGCGGTTAAAAACATTTTATACATTACACACAGATACAATTTAGGTCATTATGCTGAGGTTAGGCAAAGTAATTGAAACACCAACTGCGATTGTTGAAGAAAGGGAATTTCAACCAAAGCCCCCTGCAGAAGATGAATCAAGGGAATTTCAAACCGAAATTCTTCCGGGTGCTAGATATGACATTAGTGATACTCATAGCATAGCTGATATCGGAATCAGAAATGACCCTGATAACCCAGCAGGCATGGATGACCTGAAAGTTGTAGCAGAGGCACTTAAAGCCTCAATAAATGGACTGAAAGACATTACTATCCAAATGCTGGATAATATTAATAACTGTAATGCTAATGCACAAAACCAAAGGCAAAATCCAAGTAACTGTGATATTCATCGTCACGATATACCTCCATTGGCAATAAATGAGCCACAACAGGAGCTGAGGCATTTGAATATTGGCTATACTAAACCAGATAGTTTTAATGGCAGTACCAACTGGACAGATTATTTGACTCATTTTGAGATGGTTAGCCGAATTAATGGATGGAATGAGCTGGTAAAAGCAATGAAACTTGCAGCATGTCTGGCCGGTGCTATCCGGAGCGTTTTGGTTGACTTGAAACCTCACCAACTTAATGATTATCAACAACTTGTTAATGCTCTGTCAGAAAGATTTGAACCAGCAAATCAGTTATATCGGTCTCAAATGAATGCCAGATTAAGGAGAAAAGATGAATCGCTTCACGATTTAGCTCAAGATATGAAACGGCTTGTACGGTTAGCCTATCCAACAGCTCCATATGAGGTGAGAGATAGCCTGGCGATTCGGTCATTTCGTGATGCCTTAAATGACCAGGAAATAGAGTGGGCCCTCTGTCAAGCCACTCCGGTGGACATAGATGAAGCACTGGGTTTGGCCTTGAAGTATGAGGCATTCAAAGTGAGTCGTAACCGAAGAGCTGGAAAATATAATATCAGAATGCAAAAAACATGACTAAGACCTCTGAAACAGCGGAAACCAGGTCAGATATAGAATCACTCACCAGCACAGTTAGTGAGCTTGCTCATACTGTATCCAATATAAAGGAGACCCATGAAGCTGGTCAAAATAAGAAAAATGAATGTTTTTATTGCCATAAGAAGGGCCACTACCGGCGAGATTGTATGAAATTAAAGAAAGATAAGGCTAATGGCCGAACATCATTTAGCGGTCAGAGGATGAATGACCAACTTCATCAAAAGACTACCTATAAAACAGATGCTGGAGTTCAGACTCAACCAAACCAGGGAAACTATTAGGTGCTGAGCCTGTGGGTCAAGACCCAGCAAAATTTCCAACTGCGAGACCCAGTAAAATTTTTGATATTGGCGAAGCCAAAAATGATGGACTATTTATTAACGCAAACTTGAATCGGATATCAGTCAACTGTCTAGTGGACACAGGAGCATCTGTAACAGTATTACATAGTAAAATATATCATCGCTTACCAGATACTTTAAAGACTCAACTTAGAGATGCACAAGGGCAGTTAAGGATGGCTGATGGTGATCTTGTTGCACCATTGGGTAGACTGCAAATACCTATAGGAATAAATGGAAAGTTATACGAGATCAATATGATCATAGCAGATGTAGAGGCTGAAGTTATTTTGGGTTTTGATTTTCTTAGTAAAAACAATTGTTTAATTAATGTTGGAAAAATTACAATTACTCTAAATGGGGTAACTGTACCTTGTCACTTAGAAAACCAGTCAAAGACTGTCTACAAGATGGTGTTTGCAGAGAACACTACCATACCAGCTAGTAGTGAGATGATTGTCCCAGCTAAGTTCCAAGAAGGTATACCATGTCACAGAAATGGAATAATGGAATCAGGCAGCAAGAAACTGTTTGAACGGGGAATTTTGGTTGCCAGATGTCTTATAGACACAAATAAAAAAACAATACCAATAAGAGTAATTAATCTGGGGTGTGAACCACAAGTAATATATAAATGTACATATGCAGGAAGCTGTGAGACCATCCCGAGTACTGACATCATTAAAGATAAAAATTTAGATGGTGAAGATGATATGAGCTTGAGCTTATTTACTACAACGGTAGACATTAGACAGAGTGATGGCAAATCCAAAAACCAGGAGTTGCCTGAACATTTAGAGGTTGTTATGAATACAATGGAGACTAGCTTGGATCAGAGTCAACAGGAAGCAATTAAAAACCTGCTGATTAAACACTCTGGTGCATTTGCTCAGTCAAAGAATGATTTGGACAAGACAGATTTAGTATACCATAAAATAAATACAGGATCGGGACAACCAGTTAAGCAACGCCCTAGGCGAATACCACTTATTCAAAAAGAAGAAGTAAAGAATGAGATTGAACGCATGCTAGCAACTGGAGTAATCAAACCCTCCAAATCACCATGAGCCTCGCCCATGGTATTAATAAGAAAGAAGGATAACTCTTTAAGAATATGCATCGACTATCGGAAACTGAATGAGATGACCATATGTGATTCATATCCTTTGCCAAGAATTGACGAGTCACTAGATGCATTGCAGGGTGCTAAATGGTTCTCAACTTTCGATTTGCAAAGTGGTTACTGGCAAGTAGAAGTGCACCCTGACGACAGGGAAAAAACGGCTTTTGTTACTACTAGTGGACTATATGAGTCCATATGCATGCCGTTTGGTTTACGGAATGCGTGTGCAACCTTTGAGAGATTACTTGAGTGTGTCCTTCATGGATTACAATTGTCTACCTGTCTGCTATATATTGATGACATAATTATTTTCTCTGAAACATTTGATGTACATGTTGAAAGACTAGATGAAGTACTCACTAGAATTAAAAAGGCAGGGCTTAAGATGGCACCAAAGAAATGTAACCTGTGTAAAAAGGAGGTAGAATTCTTGGGACATGTGGTGTCTGAGAATGGTATTGGGCCAAATCACTCCAAAGTTGAAGCCATCAATACATGGAAGACCCCTAAATGTCAGAAAGATGTGAGAAGCTTTGTAGGTACCTGTTCATATTACCGCCGTTTCATAAAAGGTTTTGCCTCTATAGCTAAACCCCTACACAAATTAACCGAGAAAGATAGGTTATTTGTCTGGACAGAGGTATGCCAAACTGCATTTCAGCAACTGAAGAAAGCATTGTCCTCTAGTCCAATTTTAAGGTACCCAGACATGAAGAGAAAATTCATACTTGATTCGGATGCTAGTGGAACTGGAATCGGAGCTGTGTTATCTCAAGTCTATGAAGATGGTGAGCATGTCGTGGCCTATTTCAGCCGAACATTGTCCAAAAATGAAAGGAACTATTGTATTACCAGAAAGGAGTTATTGGCAGCAGTTGCAGCAATAAATCAGTTCCATCACTACCTGTATGGGACCGAGTTTTTACTAAGGATCGATCATGGGGCTCTCCAGTGGTTACGCAAATTTAAGGAGCCAGAAGGGCAACTGGCAAGATGGCTGGAGGTCCTTGATACATATAACTTTAAAATACAACACAGAGCTGGGAGGATACACAATAATGCAGATGGTCTATCTAGGAGGCCATGTTCTTCCTGTGATCATTGCAACAGGAAGGAAATGAAAATATCAACTGACTGTACATTACAAGAAGAAAATAGCCAGATATGTGCACATAACTTGTCTGTGCAGCACAAAAATCTCCAAGACATTCACGAGGATAATGGGGCAGAAGAAAATACAGAATCAGCTAACTGGATTCAAGAAAAATCACCTGCAGAGATAAGAGGAGCTCAGCTCAATGATAAAGGAATAGGAGAAATCCTTAGAAAGAAAGAGACAGGGGAATCCCGTCCTTCTTGGGAAATAATTGCTCACTTGGATAGTGAGGTTAAGGCCTACTGGGCCGCCTGGAAAGAATTGCATGTAGACAAAGGAGTGTTCTACAAGTGTCGGCATGATGTAAATGCCGGGATAATTAGATGGCAGATAGTTCTGCCAAGGTGTTGGCGGAAGGGTGTAATGGAGATGTTACACAGTGGTCCAACAGTTGGACATTTAGGGATCAGAAGGACTGCCGCCCGGGTCCAGGATCGCTTTTATTGGTGTAATATTTCAGAAACAGTTTCTGGCTTTATAGCGCAGTGTAAGGAGTGCCAGGCCAGGAAGAGGCCAGTGAAAAATAATAGGGCCCCTATGAAACAGTACACTGTTGGTGTACCTATAGAACGTATAGCTTTAGATGTTATGGGACCGTTACCAGAATCAAAGAGAGGAAACAGATATATATTAGTCATAAGTGACTATTTCACGAGGTGGGCTGAAGCCTATCCAATGAAAACCAGGAGACAAAGACCATTGCAGAGATTTTAGTTGACGAGTTCATCTGTCGTTATGGCGTGCCCAAAAGTATACACACAGGCCAGGCCCGTCAATTTGAGTCAGAGCTGTTCAAGACATTGTGTGACCTACTAAAAACTGATAAAACCCGAACTACAGCATACCATCCCATGAGTGATGGTTTAGTTGAACGTTTAAATAGGACCATTGCTGATATGTTAAGTAAAGTGGTGTCTAAAAACCAAAGGGACTGGGATCAGTTCTTACCATTGGTGATGCTAGCATATCGATCATCACTGCATGAAAGCACAGGTTTTTCCCCATCTCAGATGATGTTGGGAAGGAAGGTGGCATTACCAATTAACCTACTGTATGGAAGATCCCCATTAGATAAAAATGGTGAACCAGTCGATGTCTGTGAATATGTTGAGGGTCTTGAAAATAAAATGGAAAAAGTGCACCAATGTGCAAGAGACCGTATGATGTGTGCAAGTAAAAGACAAAAATTTTATTACGATATTAAAGCAGATAAATTTTCATATAAGACTGGGGAAGCTGTATGGGTTCATTTTCCATTTAATAAGAAAGGGCACTGTAGAAAATTTGCAAGTAATTGGGATGGACCACATACAGTAACAGACAGAATATCAGACCTTATTTATAAAGTCCAGAAATGTTCAGGTAGTAAACCAATTGTCTTACATAGAAATAGAATGAAGATTTACCATGGGAGAGTGAAAAGGTGGTTTAACTCACAATCCCCACTACAGACTCGACAAACTGTAAAGTCCAACTAGAGTCTTAGCTGCTAACTGTATGAGTAACCATTGTACTAAGGAGTGGTCCTCATTTTTATTTCCAGATGTCTGCTAAAACTGGTAAACCAAGGTCAGCCGTCATTATACCATTGGAAGATCTCCATCAGTGCAGGAGGTGTGGAAGAAGATTCCATGAGTTCAAGGTGCTGCAGAGGCATATTAGAGATGACCATGGCCCCAGATTCCATTGCAAGTATCCTGGGTGTGAGAAAACATTTGCGACCAACAGGCGATACCAAGTGAAAGACCACATGAAAAGGCATGAGTCGGGGATGCGAACCACCAGATGGTACCAGGATGAAAGTAAGAAACCTAGAAATATAGATAAAAACAATGAAGACCATACCACTACTAAACATTCCAAGAGAAGTAGAGGGGAAGAGCAGAGCAGGTCGCACACCAGTAAAAAGGCTAGATCACCATCATGTGCACATCAAACCATCAAGCAGCATAGACATAGGAGTCAGCAGAATGACCACTCATCTGACCAGAGAAAGGTGTTGCTAACTGACCATACTAGCCATAGTCAGGAGTTACCAACAACCACCAAGAATGACAATGACCAGTATATGAGCAATTTAACAGATTATTTAGGGTTGGATAAGCCAGCAGACCAGTGGGGAAATGTTGAAGAGCGATTTCCATCATCATTCTTCGAGGCTTTGTCTGGGATACCAGAACTGTTGGCATCAGCAGAGACCTCAGCCTTACCGCAGATATCCAATGAACCAGACCTTCCTGAGCCGTCTAGCACAACATTAGAAGATACCAGTGTACATCAACCATCAGACATACAAGAACCAGTTTTACTACCATTTGAAGCAATAATGCCTGAATACACTCAGTGTTGTGATGTACCAACATGACAGTCACCTCAAGAGGAAGTGAAGAGTGGGGAACCGCCACACAGCCCCGTTGACTTGTCTGCTACTGGAGAACAGGACCTACTTCACCTTCCTGAGCCATTCTCTGTCTATGAGCAACTTTCATCTGATCCTAGGTTCTATCTGATAGGTGCACCCAGTCATTACATGGAGGGGCAGACAGCTCAGATACTTAAGGCAGCCAGAACCTCTGAGAAGAAACATTTAAACAATTTCAAAAGACGGTTTGTGCCTCAAGGTTATCTAGCCATTCGTAAAGAGGAAACAATCACACTCCCTGGAAAGACCTATCAACTGGTAGACTACTGGGTTAAGGACCCCTTTACTAAGAACACCGTGGACCAGGGTACCCAAACTGAGACAGAGTCAACTCATCAATATCAAGCATCATCACAGCCAACTCAATCATCACCATTCGATTTTAGTTTGTTGAAGAAGTAGAGATGGTAATGGTAACCAAACAGAAATGGTAGCGTTCCCAGAGCAAAAGGAAAATTTTTTAAAAAAAATTTTTTAATTTTTTTTTTTAACTAGCCAAAATCAAATTAACTTATAGTTTTATGCAGCTATAATTTAAGTATAAATATTTACCTCTTTGTTTTTAGCGGATGTTAAAAATGTCAAGTAGTTCGGGTCAAACTATTCAAAGAGGAGGGGGGGGGGGGGGGAATGTCATGAAATTAAAAAAAAAAATTGCCAAGTAATTTATAATTTTTGTGTAATCAATTAAAAAAAAATGCTTAGACGATTTTTCGCAACAGTGTCAGTGGCAGCTAAAATATTATTTAATTATTTGAACAAATTATAAATATCATTACTACTATTAGAAATAAATAAGTTATTGTTAGGCAGTTAAAGTTGTAAATAGTCTGGTTTGGAATATTAGAATTTAATTATTTCAGGGGACCATAAGGCTTAACTGTGTGAAGTCAGCAAGGTTTGGTGTCAGTGTAAATACGTCCATCACCTATCACTAACAGTAACAGTACTACAGGAGGCACAGGGATAAATCGTTGTAATGTTTCGGTGTTTAGGTATCTTTCTTACGAGAAAAAGTCACAATTTCGCGTCACCAGTGGTCCATTCGTTAATCTTTGTATCAAAATAATTCATGGAAAACCACTGTTAGTGCATTTTATCAATTTGTTCGTCATCTTAGTATTCTTACAACGTTTAATTAAAGTTTCTGTGAGCTATTTTAAGTAATTTTCGTAACTTGTGAAGACGCTTCAACCGCAAATATTTCTTTTTTTAAATACCTATTGTCAGGACTTTAACCCAATCCCAGTTGCCAAATTGACCCATAACCTGCTGTTGCCGACATCACAGATGAACTGCCGTGACCAGCTGTGTATATTACCATACTTAACCCAGCATGACCAGCTGAGTTTTTCATCTAACCAAGCGTGACCAGCTGTACAGTACCATATTTAACTCAGTGTGACCAGCTGAGTTGTTAATTTAACCCAGTGTGAACAGCTGGGCATTACCATATTCTACCCAGCATGCAAACTGTTTTGTTCTTAATTTAACCCATCGCTACCAGCTGTGTTGTTAAACCTTCATACATCGTTACCATCCATAAATCGTGAAATCCTAGAGACTAAAGACACACACCAATATTTGATTTTATGACCCAGTCTGAGGCAAATTGACAGATCATATTTAATTTTCAACCATACCATCACTAGAGTGACCTGACCTATTATGCTTTGAGTGTTAACCCTGTCGGTTTGACCATATTTACTCTACCAAAATTCCTTAGAGGTTGACACATAGGTTTTGCTGTAGCCCTGTCCCTGATTCACGCTACACGTACGTTCCCTAAATCTCACCTGCCTACCGGACGCTTCAGTTGCCATTCTGAAGCTTGGAAATCGTTTTTTGTACCTTATTATACGCCCGTTTAAAAAACGGTCGTATTATGTTATCAGTCTGTCTGTCTGTCTGTCTGTCCGTCTGTCTGTCCATAAACAATTTGGTTTCTGTTCATTTAAAGTCGAACGCCTTGACGGATCGACATCAAACGTTCAGAAGTGGTTTTTAGCATTAACATACAGGTCAAGTTCGATATTGGTGTTTCTCAGTCCATCTGCTGCAGAGTTATGGCCCTTTGAAAACACAATTTTTCTAAAAAAAATTGGTTTCCGTTCATTTAAAGTCGAACGCCTTGACGGATCGACATCAAACTTTCAGAAGTTGTTTTTAGCAATAAAATACAGGTCAAGGTCGATATTGGTGATTCTCAGTCCATCCGCTGCAGAGTTATGGCCCTTTGAAAACACAATTTTTCTAAAAAAATTGGTTTCTGTTCATTTAAAGTCGAACGCCTTGACGGATCGACATCAAACGTTCAGATGTTGTTTGTAGCAATAAAATACAGGTAAAGTTCGATATTGGTGTTTCTCAGTCCATCCGCTGCAAAGTTATGGCCCTTTGAACCCACAATTTTTGAAAAAAAATTGGTTTCCGTTTATTTAAAGCCGAACGCCATGACGGATTGACACCAATTTTTTCAGATGTTGATTTTATACACCCGTTTGAAAAACGGGACGTATTATTTGAATGGTCTCTCCACCCATCTGTCTGTCTGTCTGTCCATGAACACATTTCGTTTCCGGACGATAACTTTAGTTGTAATGGATTGAGCTGAGTTAAATTTGGCATGTGGATTCAGTATGACAAAATACAGGATGGGTTCGATTTCCGTTTCTAGCGGCCCATTTGCAGTAGAGTTATGGCCCTTTATTTATGGGAATTTAGCCCAACTTTTCGTTTCTGGACGATAACTTTAGTTTGCCTTGACCGATTTATTTCAAATTTTCAGTTTTTTGTTGTTGACCACAAAATACAGCTCAAGTTCACTTTTGACCACAATCGCATATACCTTTCCAGAGTTATTCCCCTTGAATAATTGCAAATTTGTGAATTATGTGGTTTCCGGATGATAACTTTAGTTTGCCTTGACCGATGTTTTTCAAATTCTCAGATTTTGTTTTGACCACAAAGCACAGCTCAAGTTCACCTTTGGCCATAATCGCATGTACCGTTTCATAGTTATTCCCCTTGAATGATTGCAAATTTGTGAATTATGTGGTTTCCGGATGATAACTTTAGCTTGCCTTGACTAATTTGTTTCAAATTCTCAGATTTTGTTTATGACCACAACGCACAGCTCAGGTTCACTTTCGGCCAAAATCGCATGTACCTTTCCAGAGTTATTCCTCTTGAATTTGTGCATTTTGTGTTTTCCGGATTATAACTTTAGTATGGCCTAACTGTTGGACATAGAATGCATCAAATATTTGGTTTCCGGATGATTACTTTTATTATTTGTTTTCCGATTGGTTCCAAACTTGGTATGTTGTTTAATCACAACAAAATACAGGTCAAGTTCGAATATGGGGTTGGTCCAAACAATTTTCACCCTCACGCCCATCCTCACCTCAACCCTTCAAAAATACAAACGGGCGTATATTGTCCCGCTTCGCGGTGCTCTTGTTAATTTTGATTTCACTTCACAAGGTGGTTGTGATATTTCATACTGAAGGTAACATGCTCGGCAATCGAAGGCCGAAATGAGCATGAGCAAAATTGTGTTGTGTTGCACATTGGTGAACCTGATTGGTGATAAACGAATAGCAATTGACGTGTTGGTTAGGGGTTTCCATATACGATGCACATTTAATCTCATCGTGATGATAAATGTACGTCCAACGTACATTTATTATTCAGCCAATGGAAACTGGTAAATCCAGGTGCACCGCCTTTCCAAAAATAGATACACGACCATCGTACATTTTGAGTTAGCCAATAGGAATTGGTAGATGCAGGTGCACCCGGTTTCTAAAAATAGAAATACACGTCCAACGTACATTTTAATCTCATCGCGATGAAAAATGCAAGTCCGACGTACATTTCCAGGTGCACCGCATTTCTAAAAATAGATGCACGTCCATCTTGAGTTAGCCAATAGGAATTGGTAGATGCAGGTGCACCCGGTTCCTAAAAAATAGAAATACATGTCCAACGTACATTTTAATCTCATCGCGATGAAAAATGCACAACCGACGTACATTTCCAGGTGCACTGCATTTCTAAAAATAGATGCACATCCATCATACATTTTGAGTTAGCCAATAGGAATTGTTAGATGCAGGTGCACCCGGTTACTAAAAATAGAATTTCACGTCCAACGTGCATTTTTCATCGTGATGAGGTTAAATGTATGTCGGACATGTAACTTAGCAATGCACCTGGAAATGTACGTTGGATGTGCATTTCTCATCGCGATGAGATTGAAATACACATCGCACATGTAATTTTAGCAATGCACCTGGAATTTATCGTTGCAACGCTATTTTTGAATGTGGGCGCACCTGTAAAAATACAGGTGCATCGCTATTTTCGAATATATCATCACGTTGGGAAAATACAAGTTGAACGAGTGAACGCACGCTGGACGTGGATTATTTTCCAGGTGCATCGATATTTTTGTAGGTGCACCTACATTCGAAAATAGCGTTGCAACGCTAAAATACAGGTGCATCGCTAAAAAATGCACGTCAGACGTGTATTTTGGCTAAAATGTACATTGGATGTGTATTTTTTCCTAAAATTATACGTCCGACGTGCATTTTTCATTGCGATGAGATTACAATGCACGTCGGACGTGTACTTTTATCGATGCACCTGGAATTTATCGTTGCAACGCTATTTTTGAATGTAAATGCACCTACAAAAATATCGATGCACCTGGAAAAAATCGTCGCTATTTTCTGTTTAGAAAAATCTCATCGCGATGAGAAATGCACGTCCGATGTGCATTTACACGTCGGACGTATAAAATACAAGTTGGACGAGTGAAATGCACGTTGGACGTGGATTATTTTCCAGGTGCATCAATATTTTTGAAGGTGCACCTACATTCGAAAATAGCGTTGCAATGCTAAAATACAGGTGCATCGCTAAAAAATGTACGTCGGATGTGTATTTTGGCTAAAATGTACGTTGGACGTGTATTTTTTCCTAAAACTGCACGCTGGACGTGCATTTTTCATTGCCATGAGATTAAAATGCATGTCGGGCGTGTAATTTTAGCGATGCACTTGGAAATTATCGTTGCAACGCTATTTTTGAATATGGGTGCACCTGTAAAAAATACAGGTGCATCGCTATTTTCTGTTTAGGAAAATCTCATCGTGATGGGAAATGCACGTCCAACATTCATTTATACGTCGGACGTATAAAATACAAGTTGAACGAGTGAAATGCATGCTGGACGTGGATTATTTTCCAGGTGCATCAATATTTTTGTAGGTGCACCTACGTTCGAAAATAGCGTTGCAATGCTAAAATACAGGTGCATCGCTAAAAAATGCACATCGGAAGCGTATTTTGGCAAAAATGTACGTTGGACGTGCATTTTTGCCTTAAATTGCACGTTGGGTGTGCATTTTTCATTGCGATGAGATTGAAATACACGTCGGACGTGTATTTTTTATCGATGCACCTGGATTTTATTGTTGCAATGCTCTTTTGGAATGTAGGTGCACCTACAAGAAATACAGGTGCATCGCTATTTTTTTATTTAGCGAAATCTCATCGCGATGAGAAATGCACGTCTGACGTGAAAATGCACGTCGGACGTACAAATTGCACATTGGACGTGGATATTTCCAGGTGCATCGCTATTTTTTCTAGGTGCACCTACATTTAGAAATAGCGTTGCAACGATAAAATACAGGTGCATCGCAACAAAATGCACGTTGGACGTGTATTTTAATCTCATCGCGATGAGAATAGACTTTTGACCCAAATGGTACGCCATATCCAATGCGCATTTTTTATCGATGCACCTGGATTTTTCCTATCAGTTTGAACATTTAACCGTTCATTCAGAATAGAAACTCTTTTTAAAATTTAAGAAACAGCGTTTTTATTCGTTTTTGATCGTCTATAACTTCTTTTTTGTTCATTTTATCGACAGTGCCCTCATAATTGCTTAAAATTCAGACTTTGTCCTTTCCGGGAATCGAAAAGTCTGTCGGTTGTGGTTTCCCATTTTGTCCTGAGAACTTATTGACCCAACATGTATGCACTGGTGGCACAGTGCATACATGTTTGGTCTATAAGTTCGTGGGTCTATAAGTTACACAACTATAAATTCTTGGGTCTATAAGTTACACAATTTAACACTAAGGCAATGGACCCTATGGAAAATGCCGTGTTAAAAATGCTTGGGTCTATAGTGGCACCGCATCATGCATTATGACCAGCTCTTATAGTACATTTTTGCTTATAAGTTTTTTCACTGGAGGATAAGGGAACTGTTTTTTGTCTTTTCATATAACAAAGACTTGATTGTGTACATGAGAAGATATATCTCTTTCTAATAGTGTGGGTAGCCCTTAGAAGGGCTGCCACGAAGGCACATTTTGAAATCACACCCATTTGTGAGAGTAACAAATTATTGATAGGTCAGAATGACAAACAGAGATAATAAGAAATAGGATGAATGAGTTTAAGTTGTATCCTGATTTTTTGTCAAGCTAAAATTCAATAACTTGTATCCAGATTTTGTAGGAATCCTCATGAGAATTCACTTAAATCTGGATACAGGTTATTGGATTTAACTTCACATTTTTATACCGTCTTTCTGGCTGCCAATTAAGATCAGGATACAAGTCAACTTTCTTCACCTGGTATTTCTCCAGTTCATAACTGCGGACAGCTAAGAACTGTCTTATCCCTGCCTTTCACTCCAACTCATCAATAAGCTGCTGACCCCACTGTCGAGTGTATTTCTGAGGTCCACCACTTCTCCTCATATGACCGAAAATATCTTCAGCTAATTGGCGTCTTCATGCTTTCTCTCTCTCTACTCTTATATATTCTTCTTCTATTTGGCGGTTCCAATCAGCGTCAGACATTTCTCCGGACCTCCACATTCTGTATTCATTCATCTCTAGCGAGAACTTCATGTTGTCTCAAAATGAATTGTTTGGAATGCGTGTTAGATTTTATAGACAATGCGAGGATCAGAAATGCAGTGGAGAACACTCATGCGACAATTCTGATCGAGTGTGGGAAAACATTGTTGAGTCGGACGGCTGTGATAGTAAACGTCTGTTATCAACAATGTTTTCCCGCACTCGATCAGAATTGTCGCGTGAACATTCTCCAGTGCATTTTCGATCCTCGCAATGTCTATAAAAACACTGCTGGAGATATCATAACGTCATTTTTCTTATCATCAATCATGAGAGTTGAGCTATCCATCGAGGTAAAGATTCCATCACTAGAAGGTGAATGTGGGCCACGAGAAGTGAAGAAGGAGAGAGAGGAGTGCAATACTATTCCACCAGAAGAGGTGAAGATGGAGAGAGAGGAGCGTAATACTATTCCAAGGAGTAATTTGCGTAAATTGGCAAGAAAAGCTGGGGTGAATAATATCTCACCATTGTCACTTGACGAAGCTGAAGAAGAAAAAAGGATGTCAAGAGAGCCGCAAAGAGAAATGGAATAAAGTTGGTGAACTAAACATTTTTTGTTTAGTAAAAACGGCCATTATAAGGGCCACCATATTCTTAAAAGAGATATCACGTTTACACACTTGAGTGGCACATTTCAGTGCTACCACAATGGAATGAATTGAACTTTTTGTTCAATTGTAATTTCATTACTCAATTCAAAAGAGGTTAACCTCATAGCTCCCACACTAGATTTCCCTGTCATGGCATATTTTTGTGTTTGTAAATTAATTTTGTTTTTTACCTAAATGTTTTTGTGTGAAAACATTTAGGTAAAAACAAAATTAATTTGCAAACATAAAAATATTTTTTGTGTTTGCAAATTATTTTTCTATCTTGCAAGTTTTTTATTTTGTAAGAAAAATATTTTTTGTGTTTGTAAAATGAATGTTATGAAAAAAACTTTTTCATAACATTCATTTTACAAACACAAAAAATATTTTTTCTGTTTGCAAATTATTTTCTGTCTTGCATTTTATTTTATAAGAAAAATATTTTCGTGTTTGCAAAATGAATGTTATGAAAAAAACTTTTTCATAACATTCAATTTACAAACACGGAAATATTTTTGGTGCTTGCAAAATAATGTTATGAAAAATGTTTTTTATTTTTAGAAAATAAAAAATCTTGAGTTGGAAAAAATTTTCCCCTGTTTAAATAACAACAAAATAACATTACCGTTTTTCAAATCCGAAAATTTTATTCCATGAATATTTACAGATTTGTAAATGTCTTTTATGAAAATGTCACTTTCAAAAACTGTTTTTCAATGTTTCTTGGCAAGTTTTCCTATTTTAGAATTATTGTCTTTAGCTTTTCGTTTTCTTGTAACTTTCTTTGGTGGTTCCTCTTTCTCTGGAAATAATACTTCTAACTCATCATCGATTTCCATTTTTGTTTCTTTGGGTGTATCCATATTATATAATAATGTATCATCATTATCATCAAACTCTGGTAACACAGGTTCTGCTAAGTCAACTTTCTCATTTGTAAAGTTTATTTGGGGAGGTGGTGGTAGTGGTAGCGTGCTCATCCCCTGTAAAGTGTGGTTGTCAATGTCTTTTTCATCAAGTTGTAAGTTGAAACCTGTAATCGGTAATCTATCTTTTGCATGCTTTATGTATTCTGACCATGGATAAACTTTTACCGGTCCTCGTTGATCAACAGCTGGTGAACTCCATCTTGGTTGAGACACAGAGTTATTCGATAGCTTTTTCAGTCTACATTCATTAAACCAATGTCCTCTCTGATTGCAATAAAACACGGAACTTTGTCTGAACATGTATTTGCCCAATGTCCTTTCTGATGACAAATGGAACAAATCATCTCTTTAGGTGTTGATATCAATTTATAAAGTTCATTCACAAGTCTGCTAACTTCTCCCCATTTAGATGGTTTATAGTAAATACTTTTAGCATCACTTGCTTTTTCTAATCTTGGATCTGTAACTCTATCCATCTTTAACTTTTGGAGCGTTTCAAAAATATGTCTTGTCTTCTTGAAGTCAAAAGCAAGTGTGAATCAGCCTAAGATTCTCCCTCCTTTTATACTTTTTTAATGTACATTTAGTTGTACACTTAAATGTTCCATAACATGCATTTGCACACAATTGTTTAAATATACATTCATTTGGTTACAAACAGTTATGCTATCTTTTGCACTCAATAACTTTTGGATACTATATTGCTGTTGTTAAATGTGTTTTAAATATTGACTGAAAGATACACTAACAAATAAAAGCTATAAAATATTTACCATGGGAATTTTCCCATAGAGTGAATGGATTACATTTTATGACTTTTCAAATGTGTATAAGAAACATTTATTAACAGTATAATTCAGTGGGTATTAAATGTACATTTAAATGTACATTAAAGGAAAGTATAAAAAGTGGGGAAATCTTAGGCTGATTCACACTTGGTTTTGACTTCAAGAAGACAAGACATATTTTCAAAGCTAGAAGATAATAGAAGAAAAGATGAAGAGAGCCAATGAAAAATATAGTGAGACAGAGAGTGAAGTAGATAACAAGAAGCAGAGAGTAGAATCGGCAAGAGACTTATACACCATCCACCCACTTCTACAAAAAACATCAAGAAAATTCCATTCCAAATCACATGTATGCAGAATAACCTTTAAACAATTTAATCAAAAGAATCCATTTGACACCCTTGGTAGATGATATTAAAGAAGAATGTGGAGTAGAAGACAACGATCCAATGAGAATATCAGTTCACCACCCAGGATTAGAAATAGGTATATTTATCCCATTTACTAAGGCTTCGGCTATCACTGGTAACACCATATTAGATGAAATAGAAAATGTTGTACAATCAAATGATAACTTTACTATCCATGATGGGCAATTATCTTTAGAAATAACTCACACTTCTCTACCACAAGGGTCTGGGCGACATGCACCAATTTCATTTTCGTCTGTTAATAAAATGGTTAAAAGTAAACAGAGTATTATTGAAATTAAAAATGTTAATGATTCAATGTGTCTCGCACGGGCCATTGTAGTGGGAAAGTGTCATGTTGATAGAGATAATTCTGAACTTTGGCAAAAGAAATGGAAAAATATTAGACGTTCTGATAGACCAACACAAGAGTTGGAAGCTAAGGCATTGATGGACAAAGCAGGTCTTGATTATAATATTCCTTGTGGATATGAAGAATATTATAAAATACAAGACCTGCTTTACCCAGAGTATGCCATCAAAATTCATCCACAGTATGCAAAAAGTGAATTTTTATTCAAACCTCCAGTTACCACCACTGATAGTAAAGTTATTCATATTTACTACCATGACCAGCATTTTGACACCATCACTACAATTACAGGGTTTTTAGGATGTCACTACTATTGTGAATTTTGCAGTAAAGGGAGTAATAACAGAGAACGTCACATGTGCCCTTTTGGTTGTGTTTGCTATGCTCCAACAAAATGTATTCTTGAACATCCCACCACCTGTTACACTTGCAATAGACAATTTAGAAAGGGGAAAGGGGAAAGAAGAAAAAATAATTTGTCAATTAGTTCAAAAATGTAAAAAGTGCAATTCACTAATATATCCAACAAAAGGAAACCACATTTGTGAAGGATTAAAAAAATGTAAATATTGTCAACAAGTAGTTAATTCTGATCACCAATGTTTCATTCCAAAATACACTTCACCCGAGGATGAAAAATTACCAAACATTCCATTTGTATTTTTTGATTTTGAAACCACACAAGACTCAGGAGTTCATATCCCAAATTTCTGTGTTGCTCATCGTGCATGTGGGGGATGTATTTGCAAATCTATAGATCAAGAATGTATTTCATGTGACAAATTTGGATATCGGCAATCAATATTTAAAGGGGAATCTACTTTATCAGATTTTTGTGATTGGCTTTTCAGTAAGGAACATAAAGGGACAACAGCTATTGCTCACAATTTAAGAGGTTTTGATGGACAATTTATTTTAAGGCACCTCATTGAAACTGGTACAACAACTCCTGATGTAATTATGAATGGGAACAAAATTCTTTCACTTAAAGCTTGTGGTATTAGACTTATAGATTCTTTAAATTTTCTTTCAATGAGATTGGCACAATTTCCTAAAACATTTGGCTTGACAGAATTAGCAAAAGGTTATTTCCCCCATTTGGCAACCACACAAGCTTATCAAAATTATATTGGCCCTTATTTAGATCCATCATTGTATATGCCAGATTCAATGTCTCCATCAGATAGGGAAGATTTTATCAAGTGGTACAACCAAAAATTTACAAGTAATGCCAGATTTGATTTTCAAAAAGAAATGGAGCTATACTGTAAATCAGATGTAGATATCTTACGTAGGGGGTGTGGGGAATTCAGACAAAAATTTATAGATAATGATGGCATAGATCCCTTGAGAGAAGCATTTACCTTAGCCGATGCATGTACAAAAGCTTGGAGAAAAAATTCACTTCCAGAAAACAAAATGGCAATCATTTCAGACATAGGTTACCCTGCTAAAGTCAAATACTCCATTAAAGCCATTAGATTTTTACAGACAGTGGCACAGGAAGAAAACATACATATTCAACATGCACTTAATGGTGGGGAAGTTAAAATAGGGGGATATTATGTTGATGGGTTTCACAAAGACACAAATACAATCTTTGAATTTTATGGATGTATGTGGCATGGGTGCATGACATGTTACAAAGACAATACACATGAGAAAAATCCAATCAATTTGCTAAGTTACCAAACTCTATACAACAACACACAGGAACGCATACGCCATTTAGAATCATTGGGGTACAACATGAGAATAACATGGGAACATGAGCTTGATGATTTTTGCAAATGAAATCCTGAAGTAAAATCAACATTAAATTCATTTTTTTCCAAACATGGATCCTATTAAACCACGTGAAGCATTATTTGGTGGGAGAACAAATGCCATTAAATTACATCATAAAATAGACCAAAACACAGGCAATGAAATAAAATACATAGACATCTGTTCACTCTATCCTTATGTCAATAAACACAGAGAATATCCAGTAGGTCATCCAAATATACTCACAAAAGAAAACATAGACATGAATAATATAAGACAGTACAGGGGACTTATCAAATGTAAAGTTTTACCACCACAATCTCTACACATGCCAGTATTACCAATTCATTGCAACAAGAAAATGGTTTTTACACTTTGCAATACATGTGCAGAACAAGAATTAGACAAATGTGAACACACACCAGATCAACGCAGTATTACAGGTACATGGACATCTGTTGAACTTTTTAAAGCATTGGGAATGGGATACACATTACTTGACACTTATCAGATTTGGCATTGGGAAGAATGGTCTTCAGAAATTTACAAACATTATGTGAACAAATATTTAAAAATGAAACAAGAAGCCAGTCGATATCCAGATTGGGTGAAAACAGAAACAGACAAAGATACATTTAAGAAAGACTATGCACAAATTGAAAACATACATTTGGAAAATATTGAAAAAAATCCAGGACAAAGATCATTTGCTAAAACCATGTTAATCTGTTTATGGGGGGAAAGTGCACAAAACAATTTAAAAACAAAAACAGAATACATACAAGACCCATCAAAATATTTTGACCTGATACAAGATAAAGACATCATTATTAAAAATGTTGAATTGTTTGATCATGATAAATGTATTTTAGTCAATTACACAAAGTCTACAGATGTTTATGAACCTCACAAATCAGCTAATGTTGCAGTTGCATCTTTTGTCACAGCTTATGCACGAATGGAATTATATAAAGTAATAGGACATTTGGGTAGACGAGTATTATATTTTGACACAGACAGTTGTATTTACATCCATAACCCCTCACTTTGGAATCCACAAATTGTAAACAGTAGGTTAGGTCAATGGACAGATGAACATCCAGATGCAAAAATTATTGAATATGTAGGTTTAGGTCCAAAAAATTATGGTTACAAATACATTAAAGATGGTCAAATACACACATCATGTAAAGTTAAAGGAATCACATTAGATTACAATACTTCACAGAAAGTCAATTTTGAATCCATGGTGGAATGTGTACAAGACAGACATAATTACAAAATGAACATTGAATACACACATAGAATTAAACGCAACAAGAACAGACAAGTCACAAGTGAAAGACAAACCAAAACATTCAGATCTGTGTACACAAAACGTTTGTAGTGGATAAATATGACACAAGACCTTCTGGGTTTAAGGTATAAAAAATACCCTTCAGATTCCTCATTTCAACTTTGAACAAGAACAGATATGTTACAACTGAATTACAAAACCAAAACATTCAGATCTGTGTACACAAAACGTTTTGTAGTGAATAAATATGACACAAGACCTTATGGGCTTAAGGTATAAAAGTACCCTTCCGATTTCTCATTTCAACTTTGAACACTGAGCAGGCAAGATGTCTCTACCACTTAATCCTACTTATCCTATATACTTGTCAGAGTTAAGAAGACTTTCGAGTTTTAGTATGACTACAAATCCTATTTTAAAATCCAAGAAAGAAGAATTAGCTAAAGCTGGATTTTTCTATGTGGGAGATGGTAAAGTAAAATGTTTTGTATGTGGGCAAGGTTTAATGAATTGGGAAGAAAAAGATATTCCTTTGCAAGAACATGTTAAGTGGTCACCAAATTGTTCTTATATTCAATTGATAAGAAATTGTCAATTATACAAACCACCAACAAGTATGCAAACACCCCCAGATAAAATATTATCAGTGATGGATTATGGATTCACTTTAAATCAAATATTTTCAACAATGAAAAAATATGACAAGTGTTTAGATGATTTTCCAGATTCTAATTCTTTATTTGCACTCATGGTACTAAATGATCAAAGTACATCATTTAGTACCATAATTGCAAGACAAGCTGCAGGACAATTCAAAACTAAGTTAGATAATATGTTTTCAGATAATGTAGGAAATGATTTTCCTGACTGTCCTGATGTACAAAGTGCATGGTGTAATATGGTACCTGATGCACAAAATACATCAGAAGAGACAAAAGAAACATCACTTTGATTTCAACCATGGAACCAGTAAGACGTATCTTAGACAACAAGATTACACGTAAGGCATTATTATATGCATTTCAATTGATCGCTCCTGGTTATCTAACAATAACAAAAGAGTTTATTCATAATCAATTGGGAAAAGATGAAATGTATGGGGAATTTTGTAATGCATTACAAATCATGAATGCTTTTTACAAAGATAATATCGAAAATATTTGGACAAGAGTTGTGTGGGGTAATATAATTTATGATAAAGAAATCATTAATTACTTGTATAGACAATGTGTACCACAAATAGATAGAAGAATAGATTCTTCAGAAACTTTATTTGAGTTAAAAGCACCCTTAAAACGAATACCTACTAAAAGACATGAAGAAGGTATGGAATCAGAAAGTATATAAGTGAAAGATTTGACAAAACCTTTTCACACACAAATACAATTATGGCATCAAGTGAATGTTTATTGTTTCAACACCCTTGTAATATCTTTATTTCGGGACCTAGTGGTTCAGGAAAAACAGAATTTGTCAAAAAGCTTATTGATATGAAACATGACTTATTTCAAATTCCCCCACAAAAAATCATTTGGTGTTATAAAGAATGGCAAAATACATATACTTTACTTAAAGAAAGTGAAGATATTAAATTCATAGAAGGTATCCCTGATGATGAATATGAAATTGTCAGTGATGTCACTATTCCCCATCTTGTAGTTTTTGATGATATGTTAGGAGATAAAGATGAAGAAAAAATTAAATTATGGTTCACACGAAAAGGACATCATAGAAATGCAAGTGTCATTTACATTACACAAAATATGTTTCAACAATCTAAATCTAGTCGTACCATAAGTTTAAATGCACATTATATGATTTTATTTCAAAATACCAGAGATAAAGGGCAAATTAAAGTATTGTCAAATCAAGTTCAATTACCACATTTAAATGCATGTTATCAAGATGCAACAAGTATTGATCATGGTTATTTATTAATTGATTTTCATGCTAGAACTCCTGAGTCTTTGAGATTAAGAACTGATATTTTTCATCCTTGGGTAACACAAAATGAACGTGGCCCTATCATTTATACAAAACTATAAATTCCCCATGTTCTAATGAGTTGGTGTTAGTTAGTCAAAGTTTGTCAACGACTACACATCATCATGGTATCATTCATACAATCTTTGGAACAACTTGGTCAAGAAACAAGTCCATTTGCAAGACAAAAATTACTTAAGAAAGGTTTTATGAAAATTTTAAAATGGTTTACATTAGCAAGTAGAATCATACTTAATAAGAAAATTAAATTGCCAAAACAAACTTTAACCTACATGGATAAACATAAACAAGATCTTGAACAACTTGCAAACCCCTGAGTTGATCTTGCAACAAAACGAAACATTATTTTAAAACCAGGAGGTGGTGGATTTTTTGGTGGTGTTATCATTCATAATTTAATTCGATGGGATGGTCACAAGACAAGTAGATCATTCTATTCACCATTCAAAAAAACAAAGAATAAGAAACAAAAGTCACCTAGAAGGAAACGAAAACCCCCTAAGAAAAGATTAAATAATTCATCAAGTTCTAGAGAGATAAAAAATCAACGAAAGGTAGGACCAAAATATATGTACACAAATTTTGAAATTGCACATCATAGATCTCCATCTACAAAAACAAAAGCATTACTTGTGAAAAATCTTCAAAGACAAAGAAAAGTATCACCACTTATGTTAACACGTGTAGTGTCAATAACAAAAGATGGTGTTAAAAATCATGAACCAATGTATTCTCTACAAAATACACAACATGTACCATTAAAAGAAAAGATTCCCACAATGGCACGTTTTACAGCTTTAAATACACCTAGACCTGTTAAAGGGATAAGGTCTTACTTTAAGTGAAATAAATAAGTTTGCACATGTATAAATAGCATTACATTTTTATATTTGTTTCATTTAATCATTAGATTCTATAAGAGCAAGATGGTGAGACAAAATAAGAAACAAAAAATTCCTTTAGTTAAAAAATATGGTGGTATGTTAATAGGTTTAAGTCAAACTCCTCCAGCATTTCAAAAACAAATTATGAAAAATGCACCTAAAGAATTAATTAATTGTGTGTCAGAATGCTGTCATAATCTTTTAAAAGGCAACATACATCTAACACAAAGTCAGAAACAAAAATTACATCCAAAGCGTCAACAACTACGAGCACTCGCTAGTAAATCAATAACTCTTAAAAAGAAAAAACAAATTTTAAATCAAAAAGGTGGTTTTTTACCATTACTTGGTTTACTTGGACCTGCTATAGGAGTTGCAAAAAATCTTGCAAATAAATTAGTCAGTAAAATATGAAAAAGATGGCTATTTTACCTTATCAAATGTTAGAAGATATGCAACGTTTTAGAAATGAAAAAGCTCAAAGACCAAGATTACCCCCTAACCCACAAGTTACAAATACTGCACAACTTCAAAATAATTTATCATCTGTGTTAGAAAATTCAGAGTTGTCCGAAAGTGAGAAAGAACAAAAGTATGGGGAAACTTTACAAAAATTTCAAATGTCACATAAGAAGGCATTACAACCAACATTGGTTCCATTGCCTGAGTCAGGAGAAAAATCATTATTTTTACGAGATCGTATTATAGAAAGTGTCCCTGTTACAATGAGACGTAAAGCAACTTCATTATTATCTGCTTTATCATCTCATCCACACATGAGTTGGGATGATCAGGGTGTATTAAGTTACGATGGAGAAGTCATAAAAGGTTCGAATATCATAGATTTAGTGAATGATGTTCTTAGACACCAAAAAGGTTTTAAACCGAGTGGATGGGAAATGTTTAGTCGTGGATTAAAAGATATAAATATCCCTCAAGATTTTGTTGGTGATCGTGAACCTTGGTTATGGATGAATAGACAACCTATACCCAAACCCAGTAAATATCAAAGTTCTCCAGAAGATAGTTGGTCTGAAACTCCTCAATCACCCCCTCCAAAACGTAAAGTTTGTCGCGGTCATAGAGTGCAGTGGAGTGAAGACACACCAAAGTCAGCACTAAAGTGTAAATTGACAAAACGTAGATTATCTGAAAAATGGGAGGCTTATTGAATGATTTATTAACTGAAATATATTACAATACAAAACATCCTGCTGGTTATGGTGGTATACAAAAATTGTACAAAGCAGCTCATAGTAAAGATAATTCCATCACAGTTGATCAAGTGAAAAAATGGTTGAAAGGAGAAAGAACTTATACTTTACATAAACCCATCCGTAAAAAGTTTTCAAGACGTAAGAATATAGTGGGTGGTATTGATCATCAATGGCAGATTGATTTAGCAGACTTACAAAGTTTACAATCTTACAATGACCAATTTCGTTATTTAGTTTGTGTTATTGATGTATTTTCCAAATATGCATGGGTAATACCCATTCACAATAAATCAGGAGAGACATTAACAAAATCTTTTCAGAGTATTTTGAAAACTTCTGGACGTAAACCATTATCATTACAATCTGATAAAGGTTCTGAATTTAAAAATAAAGATGTACAAAAATTTTTAAAGAAACAAAACATTCATTTCTTCACAACAGAAAATCCTGAAACCAAAGCTAGTATTGTTGAACGTTTTCAACGCACATTGAAAACACGAATGTGGAAATATTTTACACACAAACGTACATTAAGATACATTGATGTGTTGGAAAATTTAGTTGATGGATATAATCATAGTTTTCATCGAAGTATTCAGAGAACTCCTGCTTCAGTATCATTAGAAAATGAAGTAGAAGTATCTCAACATTTGTATGGTAAAAAAATCTAAAAAGAAAAAAATACAATTTAAAGTTGGTGATATAGTACGTATTAATAAAACCAAACGTACATTTGAAAAAGGGTATTTACCAAATTGGACAAAAGAATTATTTAAAATTACTCATGTAAAACATACAATACCACCCACTTATAAACTTGAAGATATGGGTGGTGAAAATATACAAGGGACATTTTATCCACAAGAAATTCAAAGTATAAAAGATGATAAAAAATATATAATTGAATCAATTCTTAATAGACGGTCAAGACGTGTGGGAAAGAAAATTATTAAAGAACTTAAAGTACATTGGGAAGGTTATCCAAAGATATTTGATAGTTGGATAGCAGAATCAGATTTGATATAAAAAGAATATGTCATCAAATGAAACCTCATTACCTAATGATACCACAAGTGTTGATGTACAAAGTCAACAAAGTCAACAATTTAAAATTTGTGGAAATCGTGTTGCAAAAAGTCAAGTCACTTATTTCACACAGATTATTATCATTTATGGTATTATAATTACTGCCATTGCACATTTGAGTTTACAAAGCCCTGATAAAGAATTGTGGTTAGTGTTATTAAGTAGTTCATTGGGATATATTCTTCCAAGTCCAGGTTTAAAATATTTGAAACAACCACAAGATAAGAAAAATGAATTCATTTTACGTAACACTTCTGAGTGATAGTTCTATGGATATGTTTCCAAATAATAACCACTGTTGTTTTCAAACACAATTATCTAAACCCATTCATGTTGATAAAGAACATTGGGAAGTGGGATTAGTTGAAGTAATTTTACCTTCGGAAGCAAAAAATATTACAGATGAAGAATCTGTTTTTAAAATCTTTGTGACAGATAGCAACATATCAAATCGTATTAATAAAACGAAATTGAAACATACATTTCACAAAGGTGTTGCTGCTGTTGAATTAAATATTTTATCAGGTGCATATTCAAATGGCGCTCATGTCATAGATGCAATGCAAACAGGAATTCACGAAAAACTTGGAGACATATTTAAATCATTTGATGTATTATTTCATGTTGGATTTTCAAGTCTCCAAGGGCGTGTAAAAATAGTAGGAAATAGTATTGAGAAAGTGGGTATTAAAATGTCAGAAAGTTTATTACAAAAATTGGGATGTAAAGATAGTTTTCCTGTCATTTTTCCTAACACATCAAAAGATGCATTTAAATATAATGTGGACTTAAATGTGGATTTCAATCAAATCTTTATTTATGCTGACATAGCAGATTATACATTTTTAGGTGATATTGAAGCACCTATTTTACGTGTGATTCCATTTGAATCACATAAAGACTCTTTGCATACTCATATAGAATTTGATAATGTACATTACGTACCAGTATCAAAAGCTTATTTTGATTAGATCACTATAAATATAAATGGGAACACTGGTAAACCCATTCAGTTTGCAAGTGGCAAGACAGTTGTCAAGTTGCATTTTCGACAGAGACATAAATTAAATTTGTAAAAAATGATGCTGGTGTATCAAGGTGTACCACGGCAATATGGATATGGATTAGGGTCTATTTTTCGCACAGCAATAAGAACAGCTGCACCATTTATAAAACCGATTGCAAAAAATGCCTTAAAGAGAGATGGATTAAGACATCGTTTAGAAATAGCAAATGAATTGATAAAAAAACGTAAAGCACCTAAAGACATTTTATTAACTCATGGAAAAGATCTTTTGAAATCAGTTGGTGAATCTGCTTTAGGTATAAAAAGACAAAAACAAGAACGAAAACGTCAGTCTGTGGTTCGTTCTCGTAGAGGTAAGACACGTCAAAGACAAGCTTATTCAAAACGAAAATCAAGACCACTTGATATATTTGATTGAAAAAATCATGATGTTACATGGATCTTGCGAACATTTTGGTAGTAGTTTTGATCCAGATAATGTATCACCAACATCAAGTGGTATAGAAAATATTGGTGAAATTGAACAATTTCCTATTGCATCTTTAAATAATTCTTCACCAATAGAATTTTTAATTCCAAGACAAACAACCAAGTGGTTAGATCTTGCAGCATCTACACTTGAAGTTCAATTTAAAATTACAAAACAAGATGGGAGTGTTTTGGCTGGAGATACACAAATTGCTCCTATCAATAATTTTTTTCATAGCATGTTCAGTAAAATTGATGTTACACTGAATGGCAATCTTATCACCACCAATACAGATCTTTATCCTTATAGAGCATATTTTGAGAATTTTCTTAGTTATTCAAGAGATGTGAAAAAAACACATCTAGCTGCTAGTGAGTTGTGGTATACAGATACTCCTGGACACCACGCAGAAACTAGTAAAGCTTCGTCTAACAAAGGTTTGACTGAGCGAGCTAAAATAATTGGTGGTAGCAAAAATGTACAACTAAGAGGAAAACTGCATTTAGATCTGTTTGTGCAAGATAAGTATTTACCAAATGGAGTTGAGATGAGAATTAAATTGCATCGTGCTCCAACTAAATTTTGTTTGATTGGTAGTGAAAATGGAAAAATAGAAATTCAAAAAGCCATATTCAGAATACCGGCATTGGATTTATTTCCAAAATTTGCGAATGATCTTAATGCACAAATAGATCGAACAAATTATAAAATGCCCATAAGACGTAGTGAAATTAAAACTTTTACTATTGGAAGTGGTCTTTGTTCAAAAATAAAAGACTATCTGTTTCATAAACAGATGCCAAAACAAATTATTCTTGGTTTAGTTAGTAATAGAGATATAAATGGAGATATTGGCACTAATCCATTTAATTTTCAACATTTCGATTTGAATAAGTTGGAAATCACAATAGATGGACATTCCATTAAAGCACGTCCCTTTGAACCGAATTTCGAAGGTGGACTTTATCTAAATTCATATTTATCATTGTATGAAGCTATGGGCTATTTTGGACAAAATCAATCATTTAATTTATCTTTGCAGGATTATGCAAAAGGGTATACCCTTTGGGGTATTGATTTGACACCTGATCAGAGTAGTAGTGGGCCCTTGGCTCACCCAATAAAGTCTGGCAATCTTAGGTTTGAACTTCAGTTTGCTCAAGCTCTTCCAGAGGTGATCAACGTTGTTGTCTATGCAGAATTTGATAGTGAGATAGAAATCAACAAATTCAGAGAAGTGATATTTGACTATTAAACAAGATGAGTCAGTGTGAACATTGCAAGATGTGTAAAGAAAAAATACAAACATTATTTCAAGAATGTGTAGTGATAGAACTGACAAAATCCATTCAACAGAAAATGAAAAATATCTGTGAAGAAGAAAATCGAACCAACACAACAACATTAATAGATATGAACATTGCAGAGTGTTTACAGAAAGTGTGTCCAGTGACTATACTATATAATCTACACAAGAGAGCAAGAAAAATAAACTTATTAGAATATTGTGCTCATATAGACTTTGAAATAGACTGCCAAAAAGACATTCAAAAGTGGGCAGATTTAGTTAAAAGAGACTGGTCATATTATACAGCATATCTTGATTAACGGCTCCGTGCCAGCCTTTTCCAAGGCTAAGAAGATGGAAACCATACAATTACAAACTATACTTGACAGTTCTCAAAGGTTATCATCCTTAAATGGAAAAGTGTGTTCAAAAGACTTGTTACCAAAACAAAAACCTAAACACAGACAAGCATATATTGTGAACACAGATTCATCAAAAGAACCAGGAGAACATTGGATAGCAATATATTTTAAAGACAATCATTCTGCTATCTACTTTGATTCATATGGTTTACCACCTATAGATAGAGGCATATATAATTTCATAGTGAAAAATACAGATTCTTGGACAATAAATACAATGAGACTACAAAGTGAATTTACTGTTGTGTGTGGAATGTACTGTATATTTGCTTTAGATCATCTTGCAAGAGGATATGATTTAGAGACAGTTCTTACTATCAAATTTGATCCAAGAAATTTCCAAGAGAATGATAGAGATGTGCGACGATGGTTTGAGCAAACTTATAGACAAGATTTGAAATAACTGTGATAAACATCAGGTGTCAAAACAATCCCACAGAGGTAATTTTTTACATTTTTTAGTTTTTTAAGTTTTTTATTAAAAGTCAATCATCTATTATATAATTTTTGCCAGACATTTGTGTAAACAGAGAGATAGGGTTTTTAGTAACTTTTTATATTTGTTTCAAAATCAGATCACTTGAGTGATATCAGTTTTTTATCTGACTCCCAAGATTGTTTTCAAAAACAATCTTGGGTATCAAATAAAAAAGCTAGCATAAAAAAGAATCTTGATGTAAATAGGTTTTCTCATGGATAGGCAAACTCAGATCTCAGTGTATATATGTTCAGATTTCATTTCAATATAATGATTCAACTTTAAATATAGTTTTGTCTTTTGTTAAAACCTCTGTGATAGTTTAGTCGATTTTTGTTAGGTTAGTCCTATAATCCCTTTTTTATCACCGTGTCCCTATTATCTCCCAACAGTAAAAAAGAGTTAAGAGTCACTTCTCTTTTTCACCGAGAGTATTAGGTTTTAATATTGTATGCATACTTATCAAAAACTTTTATAGTGTAACCTGATATACAGTTTATACTGCAGAGATAATTTTGATTGCTAAACATACAATGAATACTATTCTTACTATAGAAAAAACAACTATCACAGAGAGTTCGACCACAACGCGAATCCCTAAGTTTTTTTATTTTGTGCATGTGTTCTTGTGTTTTATTGTAAGCATAATTTCCTTATACTTACAACAAAACACAAGAAGACACACAAAATGCCATTTCCCCATTTATAGAAGTTGTATGCACAGGGTGGAGTGATGACAAACCTAAAACCATATGGATAACCCCTAATATAAAATGATTTAAATTAATATAGACATTGGGTCACACTCTAGGGAGGGAACTGTTTTTTGTCTTTTCATAACAAAGACTTGATTGTGTACATGAGAAGATATAACTCTTTCTAATAGTGTGGTTGGCCCTGAAAAGGGCCATTTTTAAAAATCTTCAGTTCCGTAGAGAGCTATGTGGTAAAGCCATCTCTGCTTCGGTGAAGAATTCACCTTCCCACATTCCCACACGTCTATAGTTGTTTCTAACATATCTTCATCTGTAAAGCAATCTTGCTCCCATGTGTAGCTTTTCCCCACAAGAGCTTCTTCTTGCAAATGTACGGGGAGATCAAACCAGTGTTTAGCTCTGTTCTTGTACTGGATCTCCCCGAACGGACGTGTGGCGGCTTTGACGAAAGGGTGGTCTTCAATCTTCTTAAGTTGTTCTTCCATCGAAAGTGTTGCCGACCACCACTTTCTCAAAGCCAAGGCGAATTCTTCATCGGCTCTCTGTTTCTTGGTTCTCTCATAACTCTCTACGGAACTGTAATTGATCTTCGTTGGCTCCATGTCTTTTTCCTCTCTGTCAAAAGATGATTTTCTTAGTCAGATGATGAAATGTATCCAAATC
This sequence comes from Pictodentalium vernedei, assembly GCA_031216915.1. Lineage (NCBI taxonomy): Eukaryota > Metazoa > Mollusca > Scaphopoda > Dentaliida > Dentaliidae > Pictodentalium > Pictodentalium vernedei. The sequence goes on from CM062297.1 coordinate 261,823,644, forward strand.
CTCAACTCACCTTCTTTTTATAGACAATGCGAGGATCGGAAATGCACTGAAGAACGCTCACGCGACAATTCTGATCGAGTGCGGGGAAAAAATTGTTGACGTCGGATGGCTGTGATAGTAAACGTCTGTTATCAACAATTTTTTTCCGCACTTGATCAGAATTGTTGCGTGAGCGTTCTTCAGTGCATTTCCGATCCTCGCATTGTCTATAAAATCTAACACACATTCCAGACAAATCATTTGATAAAAAGCAATCGCCTGTTCTGCATTCAATCATGGACGAATACAATATACTAGATGATTTTAACGATTTAATTCATATTGACAACTCATTGATGACACAGCAGAGAATACCAAACCAAAAGGATACCATACCAAGTGAGAGGGTGAATAATACTTTTTCACAAGATGAAAAAAATGAAACATTATTACAGAAAATCTTGGAGACTCTACAAGACATGAAATCATCTCAGCAAAAGATCGTTCTCTCAGCTGATAAGATTACAGTTCCTATAGAATTCAAAGTGTCATCTCTTCCTTTAACAGTACCATATGAGTTGGCAGAACCGATACCTCAACCTAAGAGAAAAGGGGGACGTCAAGCACGGAAACAGTTACTGACTACATCCACACAAACAGATAAAGTAATTCAACAACCTATTCCAGAGGAAGAATCATCTGATGATATTGTTAAACCAAAAAAAAAAGAAACGGGTACAATTCGATGGTCTTGGGCGATACATGAAAAATATTGCTAACTGTTGAGTGACTTGCACTACATCAAAACAAAAACAGCCCTTCTAAGGGCTACCCACACTATTAGAAAGAGATATATCTTCTCATGTACACAATCAAGTCTTTGTTATATGAAAAGACAAAAAACAGTTCCCTTATCCTCCAGTGAAAAAACTTATAAGCAAAAATGTACTATAAGAGCTGGTCATAATGCATGATGCGGTGCCACTATAGACCCAAGCATTTTTAACACGGCGTTTTCCATAGGGTCCATTGCCTTAGTGTTAAATTGTGTAACTTATAGACCCAAGAATTTATAGTTGTGTAACTTATAGACCCAAGAACTTATAGACCCAACATGTATGCACTGTACCACCAGTGCATACATGTTGGGTCTATAAGTTCTTGGGTCTATAAGTTACACAACTATAAATTCTTGGGTCTATAAGTTACACAATTTAACACTAAGGCAATGGACCCTATGGAAAACGCCGTGTTAAAAATGCTTGAGTCTAGAGTGGCACCCCTAACTACTACTGGGGGGTGGATCGGTAACACCAACTAAGCGGAGCGCCACGATCGGTTGGCGCATAGCGTGCCCCAAAATTTTGGAAAAAAATGCCACGCAGGTTGGTGGGGATGGACATTCCAAGGCCATCACCGAAAAGCCCCCCCCCCCCCCCCCCCCCGGTGCATCGTTGGCATGACGCCACTGAGAAATGGGATAAAAATGTAAATATTGTTGGCTCTTCGAGATTTTTCACAGTGATCGGGAGCAAATTATCGACCACGTATGCACGGTTGGTTTGAGTTAGATTTAATCTGTTTGTTTGTCACTGGAAGATTGTTCACTTAGATATTAGAATTTAAATACGTCCCTCCAAATATCTTGCTAATAATGCAATTTTTTATCGTTAGTTCTATCAGCTGTGTAAATTCTGTTTCAATATCCTCCACCTCGTCTACCGCAATATCCCTTGTCGGTTCCCCACAGTGAAAACGGTTGCCAGATGTGCTAGATAGTCTTAATTTCGGTTTATTTTTAGTAAAATTCGGAGCTTCAATTAAGGGGACGTCCAACCTAACTTTGGTCAAATTTCATGCAATTTTCTTTCAAGTCTAAAAAAGGTCCAAAATGAATAACCCCAATAAATTATATACCAAAATGCTTGGATTGAAACATAGAACATGCGGAAACTGAAATTTGCCATGGAACTGCTGCCATGTGTAAATAGGACCACCTGAAAGTCTGCTATGGCATAAGTAAGAGAACAAAATTTTTACAATAAAATACCTCAAAATAAAATAACAGCTGTATTCTATAAACATTGAAGTACATACTCGAAGAAATCTTTTCCTAATTCATGAAAGTAATAAAGATTGAGACCAAATGTTATAAGCAGAGTGCTCACTGATTGAAGGCAGACATTTTCTTTTGTTTATGTTTTGATTTGGGGAGTTCAACAAAGGTCAACTTGAAGGAGTCCAGCAGAAGAAGTATGGAAGGACAAAAGAGTGTCTCCCAGTATAAAGATGTATGTGTCACTGTGGTGGTTTGGAAAGAAACTATGATATTCTCCTATGTCGAATGCACTGCAATGTCATACATTGTAGCTGAATAAATATATTTACAAACCCCTTGCACTGTAACCCCTTTTATCCCATGCATCAGTTTGAAAGTGATTAAATTGTTAAATTTGTCTGGTTTATCAATTAGTATAATAGCTTTGTTTACTCTTGGACACCAATACACTCATGATATCTGTTGGAGAAGAAATAAGGGTAACTGTAACCTGTCACTGCAATAAACCATCTAATGTACTTAAAAGTACATTGTTATTCGAAACACATCAAATCAACCTTACATAACCATTATTGCATGTACTTTCCCCAAGGAGGCTTATTGGCATATTGAGATCAGAAGGGCACACCCAGAGGGTCTCACGTATTTTTTTCAAGAACGCAGTACACAAAGCAAACCCCAAAAGGTGACAAGTGAGCTCCATTTGACACAAAAAAAATACTGGGGAGGGGCTCTCTAACTTGTATGACTCTACCTCTGGCACTCAAGGCAAATGCCTTTTTCTCAAAGTTTAACTCTTTTTTTCTTTTTGAAGATCCTGGCCACACATGTTCCAAAAACTATCAGACAGGTAACCCTCCAAATAAGTGTATCTGTAAAAATCATGTTACACTGCAAAACATTCTTTTTAGACTTTTAGTTCTGGACCTTTCATGCTTCTTACTTCCAACTATGACACTTAATTTATTGATTTATGGGTGAATAGAAAAGTCCTGCCATAATCAACATTTTGAGTTACATACAGTACGTGGAGAGTGTATTATCATTAAATCACCGGCAGAGTGGAGATTCCATCCGAGCAATAATTGCAAATTTGTTGCAAAGCATAACCATCACAAGCAAAGTTCCAGCCAATGGACCTCCGGGTTAAACCCAGGGGTCCATTGGCTGAAACTTTGCTTGTGTTTTTTGTCCATATGTACAGAAATTGAAAGCGATACTTTGGGTGATATTCCACTCTGCGGGCGTTTTAGTTACAATCCACTCTCCACGTACTGTAAGCCTTCAAAACCACTCTGATAAAAGTGTCAAACATCAAATTGGTGGCTTTATACAGAATATTCATTAGGTTGTTGCTTGATAATAGGAACAAACTCTGCACCAGCAATATTTTGTAGCAATACATTTGAGGGTATCAGCAGGCACTTTGCAACACACTGTAACAAATCAATTAGTAGTAAACAACATTTGCTAACTCAAAAGAGTGAAAAAGTACCACAACTCTGAAAAAATGTGGGAAGAAACACATGCTACAGCAGCTACACAGGCATTGTTTCCCCACGATCCTCGATCACAACACCAAATATCCTTCAAATTGGAGTAGCAATGGTTGAGATACAAGGGAGAAGGTTGGCACATGTAATGATGAATGGGTAAGAGGACAGAGGTCACCACTGGCACTGCACGGCCCTAGATGCACCTTTGATTTTCCAACTTCCAGGTCTGGGGCATAATAATCGCAACACACCCACCTTATCAATTCATAATTTCAGTAAAATAAAAGGAATTATCAATTTTAATTAATTTATAGATGATGCTACTGATGGGAAGTATTTGGCTTCTTTCGCCTTCTCGTACTATTAATTACCACAAACAATATCAGCTTGATGCCGTCAAACGAAACTGAACGCATGTGGTCTGGTTAAAAAGTTACTCGGCATAGATAATGAAGAAATTGCGAATATTTCGTGTATTTCATTTGTTTAAAAGCCAATTGCAGCTAATTGTGGCCGTGGATTCGATAATTCGTTTCGGTTTTGACCACACGGCCATGCTGACAGCGGTTATGTTTATTGTGATATGCAAATTGGGAGATAAGTTTCCGGTGAAGGAGATTTGTCACATTTGCCAGTGTAAAACGATGACAAAAGACACTGATCGACGCTTGTGTTAGTTTGGTTGGTTGCAAGAAAAAACTAAATTCTCTGCATCGTCCAAGCGCACCTTATTTAAAAGCACGAATGCATCATTTTCACCCCATCTTCAATCGGTCCTTTGCAGACATCAAACATACCCGCCTGAAATTCCATGGTTACTAGGAAGTAAATAACTTCACACCATCGGGGGGAAATCAACACGCTCAATATAGTTCCAGGTCACTTGGAATATACTTCGTGAAAAAGTGATTTCTGAAGCATTCTGCTTACTTTGTTATGAATATTGCCTTATTTTATGTGTATCGTCCCAATTTTATACACTCGGTTATTTTTTTACAAGTGGTTCATGTTGTCTTTCTAGTGCGCAATAATTCAGATTTTTTGTCAACAAAAAAGTTCAGACGGCCTGTAAACACGAGAGGGAATTTCGAACCATATTTTGCAGTTATGACATTAACAGCTCATGTATTTGCTGTCACCTGTTTGCAAATCCGCTCATACATTGTCTCGAACAAATAAAGGGCGTGATCACGTCCTTGCATTCTTACGATTGCCCAAATTGAGTATTTCTGCAAGAACCACATCGTAATCACATGACCGGAATAAACATCATTGAAACATGGCCACATCCGGAACATCAAAAATTTGTGTTGGTGTTATTACATTCAAACGTCAAAACCCACCAGAGTGTGTGTCAAAAAAATGCTTTCTCCGAGACTGTAGTGTGTTATCATTATATTGAGGACAAGGCTTTCGAATTACCGATTATTTTGTGGTTTTACCGGTTCGTTACTTATGCCATTTGCAAATTAATTTTCTTCAAAATCATAAAATTCACTTTTTTTCCTGAAAAAAGTTATATGTACCTTTTCTATGCACTTTACTCATTATTTTGATATATAATTTGCCTTTCCTTACTTCTCTTATCTGTTTCTGAGGCATTGGGAAAAATGTCAAAAAATTGACCAAAGTTAGATTGGACGACCCCTTAATTAGCATGTGATAAAACTGGAGCATCTAAACAAGTTCCTGCTTTATTTTGTTTCAAATGCACGATTCTATGGTGTACAGAAAATAAGAGAATGCTTCCATTTTCTGGTAACTGGGTTTTTTTTAGCTCACCGAAGGGAGCTAAACTTATCACTTGCCGTCCGTCGTCCGTCCGGCGTCGTGAACATTTTTCAAACGACTTCTCCTCTGAAACCGCTAGGTCGATTTGCTCGAAACTTGGTTTGGATGTCCATAACCATATGTCAATTCAAGTTTGTTCAAATGAAATGGACATGCCCACTTGGGGCTCCATAGGGGGCATAACTCCGATAGCACCCTATGTATATTAGAGAAATTACTAAAAAAATCTTCTTCTCCAGCACAAGTGGGCAGAATCATTTGATATTTGGTATGCAGCATTATGGGGTGGATCTGATTCAAGTTTGTTCAAATCGGCCCCCTGGATTCATATTTGGGCTCACTATAGAAGCCTGAATTCGAACTTAGTGCATTTCAGGCAAATTTCTTTAAAAATCTTCTTCTCCAGATCCAGCAGGCAGAATCTTTTGATATTTGGTATGCGACATTGTGGGGTGGATCTGATTCAAGTTTGTTCAAATCGGCCCCTGGGTTCATATTTGGACTCTGTATAGGAGCCCGAATTTGAACTTAGTGCATTTCAATCAAATTTCTTTAAAAATATTCTTCTCAAGATCCAGCAGGCAGTATCTTTTGATATTGGGTATGCAGCATGCTTAGGGGGGTGAGATTCAAGTTTGTTCAAGCCAAGTCCCTGGGATGATATTTGGGCTCACTGTGGGAGCTCGAATTATAACTTAGTTCAAAATGAGGAATTTTCTTTAAAAATCTTCATCAGATCCAGCAGTTGGAATGTTTTGATATTTGGTATGCAGCATCCTTAGGGGGGTGAGATTCAAGTTTGTTCAAGCCATGTCCATTGGTCCATATTTGGGATCACTGTGGGAGCTCGAATTGTAACTTGGTTCAAAATGAGAAATTTTCTTTAAAAATCTTCTTCAGATCCAGCAGTCGGAATGTTTTGATATTTGGCATGCAGCATCCTTAGGGGGTGAGATTCAAGTTTGTTAGAGCCAAGTCCCCGGGTTCATATTTGGGCTCTAACTTAGTTCAAAATGAGGAATTTTCTTTAAAAATCTTTTTCGGAATCTTTTGATATTTGGTATGCAGCATCCTTAGGGGGGTGAGATTCAAGTTTGTTCAAGCCATGTCCATTGGTCCATTTTTGGGCTCACTGTGGGAGCCCGAATTATAACTTAGTTCAAAATGAGGAATTTTCTTTTAAAATCTTCTTCTTCAGTTCCAGCTGTCGGAGGAATGTTTTGATATTTGGTATGCAGCATTCTTAGGGGGGTAAGATTCAAGTTTGTTCAAGCCATGTCCCTAGGTCCATATTTAGGCTCACTGTGGGAGCTCGAATTGTAACTTAGTTCAAAATGAGGAATTTTCTTAAAAAATCTTCTTCAGATCCAGCAGTTGGAATGTTTTGATATTTGGTGTGCAACATCCTTAGATGGAGGGGTGAGATTCAAGTTTGTTAAAGCCAAGTTCCTGGGTTCATATTTGGGCTCCCTGTGGGAGCCCGAATTATAACTTCGTTCAATACGAAGAAAATTCTTAAAAATCTTCTTTTTTTTTAGATCCACTGGTCAGAATATTTGGATATTTGGTATAAGCTTTTCCTAGGAGGGGCAGATGCGACTTGTTGAAATCAATTGCCTGGGTTGATATTTAGTCTACCTTGTTAGGTGAGTGCCCTCGGGCCCCCTGGGGCCTCTTGTTTTATTGGAATTTAATGACACTTTCGACAGGTTCATCTCGTGTCAAACAGTTGTATGAGTTTAGGAAGCCAGATTACCCAGAGAGAACCACCGAGAAGAGACGAGCAATTATCAGGCTCCTCAGAGTACTTAGTCCATACAAGCATAGTTAGCATTGGTTGAAGACAAGTGTACTATTAAGTGCAATACGCCCTAATACACAGAACCCCCGAACCCCCACATAGGCAATCAGGATTAAGTGCCTTGCCCAAGGACACAACGCAGCTGGTGGGGGATTGAATCGTAGACCTTTCAGTTTGAAGTACAATGCCGTAACCACTGAGCCACCACACTCCCTTCAACATCACATCAAAACATTCTGAATTTACAGTAGTTTGGTGAGGTAAGATCATATTCTTTGGTAACATGACAATGCTTGAATTTATGAGTGTTATTTCTCACATCATCTGCCTCTGTGAAGTGCGTAAATGTTGGTACAGAAATCGGAAGTTAATACTGTTATCAACAAGACAATATCACTTTGCTGTATTCCAAATAAATCGAGCCAAAAGATGAAATAATGATTTGCTTTCAATTTATTTAAAAAAATAGTAGTGTTTACTTCACTATTATTCAAAAAATCACTGGCAGAGCACTTGGCCATACAGTAATGGAGGAGAAAATATTCAACTTCAGGCTGTTTGACATTACAACAAATGCAGGTTTTCCCGATAGAAAGAGCCTTAAAATCATTTTCCAAAAAGGATGGACAGAATCCTTTCATTACATTTCCTCTGTGCTAATCATGTATGTACTTTTAACTCCCCATGGAAACTCTGCGAAGTGTAGCAGTCAAGCCAGAAAATAAGCAGACTACCATCTGCAAAATGAGGTCCCCAAAGGGTGAATTTATTGATGCTACCCTGCTTATCATCAAATTCACCCTCTAGGGACCTCATTCTGCAAATGTCAGACTGCTTATTTTCAGGCCTGGGAGCAGTGCTTGTCCCCTCCCTTAAAATTGTACTTTTTTACTGGAAAAATATGAACCAGTAACCAATGCCTGAAGTGAAAGTTGTCGGAAATGCATAGCGTCAGAACAAACTTTCAACGTTGGATGGCTCACAAAATGCAGGTATTCATAACCCTTTGAACTCTAGTGGTATCTTCCATGCCAGTTCAATAGCAACAATTAGAAGAGTTCACATTTATTATTTGGGGTAGACCAATCAATATTTTCAACGTGCAGCCTCGGGGCTGCACATTGAAAATATTAATTGGTCTACCCCACACATTTACTGAACAGCCATCCATTTAATGACGTTATGATGTATCACGTTCCTGGCTGGAAAATGACCGCTAGGGTTCAAAGGGGTAAATATAGGGCTTGTTTATCAAAAACAGCAGTTGCACGTACTCTTAATAGTGTTAAAATACCGTAAGCTTATTAATAAAATGGTAAAACAGTAAACTAGACAAAGAAATGTCTTGTGTTTTGCTACTGGAATCATGTCTTGAAATTGAATGGATATAATGGTCAAACGCATGTCATTTTTTACCCATTTTAATCTGATAAATTGACGGGGCATGTTGACAGATTAGCGAGTAACACACACAGATTTATGCTTAATTTATTTGAACATTCCATGAAAAACATGTTAATCATGACAGGATACAATCATACTGATGTCACACGTGAGAAGTGTAACAAACTTTCTTAACCATCAAGGGCCTAATTCCAATGCTGCACTTTCACTGCAACAGAACACGTGCCCCAACATGCTGTCTCGATTAACTCACAAGTTAAATTCTAAATTATTTGGCAAGTCTTGGCTGTCTATACTGGCAGCCAAGACCTGCCTAAAACAACAACAAAGCCACAGGACGTAGACTGTCAGAGTGTGACAAACTATTTATAAAAATCTTCCAGTCCCTTAAGGGTTAATGAGCATTCAGAGGTTGAATGCAATGCATGTACTGTCTGCAGGAAACAGGTGACTCCATTTTGCATTTGTAGACAAGTTTGGTAATCATCAAATCAGCGGCTGGCCAAAGAGTTATTATTAATAATTCTGCAGCCCTGTTGGAATCTAGGATTAAATTATAATATATAGTGTATGTCTATTGACTTCCATCCCATGTGGAAGCCATAGGAGGTGGAGCAGTGCATGTTTACTAAGGCATGTATTTTTAGTTGTGTCTTACTGGTAAAACAGGACCCATAACTAACACCTGGGGTGTAGGCCCTCTAAAGTGGGCAGCATAGGTATAAACGATTGGCTAAACTTGACTTCACACATGTACCTATGTTCTGTCATGATATAGCCAAAGATGCTGTAAATGACCATAAACACCAATAAATCAAAATAATTAACTCACATTTTTTGTAAACATAAAAATTCCAGGGAGTCAAGTTAAAAGGTTGGTTCACTGGTTATTGTTTATCTTGAATACTGATGGAATCCGGTCTTTATAAGGCTGTAGAATTTCTGCCCTAACATGTTAAGAATTCTGATAACATCATTCATTATAATCAGAATCAGTTAATTGGCATTTCAGCCTTGACTTTTTTTCTGAAAATAGATGACTGTCGTATCATATTCAGAGTGAGTAAATACTAACATAAGCCAATTATATTTTATTTCTTATAAATTTCAGTAGAAACCCTCCAAATATACTCAAGTGAGCAGCAGAAAGGGGAAATTAATATCTCTTTTGCTCCATTCTTTGCCTTCATAATTGCTGCTCAGTAGGTACATGTACTAATCAACTGGTTGAGGGCTAAATTATTTTTTGGTGGTTGGAATTTGTTCATCAAAATTTATTTTATTGCAAATTATTGGAGAGTGCCCAGAGGCACTCTCCAATAATTTGTAATAAAACAGATGTATATAAACAAAATATTATTTGCATTTGACCAAATATTGAACATGAGTATTGAAAATGTTGGCTTTTGCTCTGGTACCCTCATTTTTTTAAGTCCTGATAATAGTTTCTTGCACTCAACCAGTTAATGGTAGAGGCAATAGTTATTAGCTCACCTGACTGAAAGTCAGGGTGAGCTATTCTGATCACTTTTTGTCCGTAGTCCGTCGTACGTCGTGAAGGTGGTGTTTGGGTCATTTTCTCCCAAGCCACTGGCTGCAGTTGAAATGAAAATTCACATGAGTATCGGTTATTTAGGGGCATTTGGGTTTTTCTTCAAATTGGGTTTATGCTCATATTGTGGAGGGGAGTGGGGCCAAAATGCACAAAATTTAAAAAAATATTCTTCTCATGAACCAGACGTAGCAGAGACTTGATATTTGGTATGCAGCTTCCATTTGAGGTGTAGACTCAAGTTTGTTCAAGAGAAGTTTGAAGGGCAATATTTGCCTTTGCTCTGAGAGGGGCAAGAATTTTTGCCTCGCCCAAAATTTCTACACGTATGTTATGAATCGAGAGGCCAATTTGAACCAAATTTAATATGAGGTATTATTGGGTTATAAGTACTTGATTTATGCCAAAACATTTTTTCCTGCAGCCCCGTGGGTACCTCAGGAGCCAAAAATAGAAAAAACGAAAACGTCCATATCTCCAAAACTGCACGGCACTGAGAATTTTTATTTGGTGCGAGGCTTCCTTGGGACCAACAGAAAGGAATGGTAAAAAAAAATTGCCATCGGTTTTGTCAAAAGGTACTTTTTTATGAAAAAATGTTGAGTCAGCATTTTTTAACACTGTGGCAATGGGAAAAAAATTAAAAAATCGTTTGCTTCCAAACCACTGCTCCAAAAGCTTTCATATTTTACATATAACATCTTTGGAACACTGATTCACATATTTCTTGAAATCAAATCGCTCGGTCCCTATGGGAGCCCAAATGTTCAGATTAGTGCAGTGTGAGGAATATTCTTTAAAAATCTTCTTCTTCAGATCTACCAATAAAAATCTTTTGATATTTGGTATGCAGCATGCTTAGGGGGGTGAGATTCAAGTTTGTTCAAGCCAAGTCCCCGGGTTCATATTTAGACTGAAAATTTGGGGTCCCGGTCCGGACTTTTTTGTTGGGTTTTTTATGCGTTTCGGTCAATTTTAAGACAAAAAATAATTTTTTTTTACATCAAAAATTTGGGGTCCGGGTGGGACTTAGGAATTTTGGACCAAAATCCGGATTTTTTTTTTTTTTTGGGGGGGGGGGGGGGGGGGGTATGCGTTTTGGTCAATTTTAAGACATTTTTTTTTTTTACACTAAAAATTTGGGGTCCGGGTGGGACTTAAGAAATTTTGGACCAACATCCGGAAATTAGTTTTTTTGGTTTTTTATGCGTTTTGGTCAATTTTAAGAAGAAAAAAAAATTGCGTCTGAAAATATTTTGTTTGGGACTTCGAAAATTTCCGAACAAAAATAAAAAAAAATCTGTTTTTTATACGTTTATCTCAATTTTGGGACGTAAAAGTGCAGGAACTGAAAATAGAAGGAAAATCCTGTGTATTGTGTGGGCACAATCGCTTCATCTAGTTGGTATATGCTTTTCTTAGGAGGGGCGTATGCAGCTTATTCAAGTCAAGTCCCTGGTTTGATATTTAGACTACCATGTCAGGTGAGCGCCCTCAGGCCCCCTGGGGCCTCTTGTTTGTTGTTGTTTTTTGTTTTTGTTTGGTTTTGTTTTATATCGAGTTTTTTTTTTTTAAATAGAAATGTTCATCGTCATCAGCTGGAAAACAAATCCGAAAAAAGATCTTATTTACTCATTCAATAGGTTGCTGTCAGACGTCGCTAAAAGGTGCTCGTTTGATTAGAAGACAATAATGCTTTAATTGGATTTCCCATTTCACACCTCATTGTCGGTTGGTCATCGACGAAACACAAGCGTCTTTCATAGCCAGTTACGTTGATTTTCGGGGCGCGGTGACGTCGCGGTAACCGGTTCTCGTCAGATCACCGAAGTTAAGCAACGTCGAGCGCGATTAGCAGTTGGATGGTGACCATTTCAGCGACTGATTCGCGCTCGCGCGTTGTGTCCTTGGGCAAGGCACTTAACCCCGACTGCCAACATGGGGGCACGATGACGCTGTGCACTAAGGCGTACTGCACGCCGATGATGAGCATGTCTTCAACCAATCTAACCCTGCCTGTGCCGCGGTGCAGAGTTCAGAGTTAGGATGCTGGAGAGCTGGCAGCTGCTCGTCGTTGCTCGGTGGTTCTCTCCGGGTACTCCGGCTTCCTTCACCCGTAACACTGTCACGGTCACGATTAGCCCTTGTGCATAAGTATGTGAACTTGAACACCAATAAATCAATCAATCAATACGTTGACTTTCTAACTGGATTTGCTTCATGTCAGGGCAAAGCCAGCCTAAATATAGGGGCAAGGGGCCTCATATTTAAAGATATTGTAAGTTCAAAATATATTCCCCTCATCAAGGCGAAAAACCCACATGAATTTCACTTCTCTGTAAAGCTGGAAAAAACACACGTGGTATCCAGCTTTAGCGCAGGGACCCAGGGGAGAAACGGTATGTTAGATAAGGTCTAATCTCATTTAATTTATACAGTAGTCGCGAGTCTTACGAGATGTCGTCACGGCCAATTGAGAAACGAGATTCTAAAACGATAGAAATGTCTATCGTATCGTCACCTGATCATTAGGTAGCAATAATGGCAAGAACGAATAGGTTTTCTCGACAAGTGAAATCACCGTTAAGTCACGCGCGAGATGACTTGTATTGATTTTGTCTCGATATATGTCATCTCCCACCGTTTTGACAGGTGGACAGATGAGCGTCGGTCCACCTGACAGTTTAGGGTAAAAAGTATATATATACCTTGAAGAGCAGAGCATTAGACACACACTTGGGGTCACACACACGTTGCTGAAGTCCAGGACAAGCGGACTCTGGTTCCTGGCATAGGGGTACCTTCGATCACAGGACCCTGAAACGGCTGGAATCGCCAGAGAGGGCATTCCAGGAATGATTTAGCTTAAGGTCGATAGGCGGCTACAAGTGCCAAATTTGTTGAGAAAGAACACCCAAGGTGGAACGTTAAAGTTTAGATTGTCGAGTAGCAGGTATCAGCCTGCAATAGTCAGAAGTGTAGGTTAATTGTATTGTGCGTATTTACCCTTTGAAGCGTCAGACTGATTGCGTTCTGGGTAGTTTGTTTTGCTGTCGAAGCATCGTAATACCGACTGGAGATCGGTGTGAATGACAATTTCGCCCTAGCACAAAAAAGGGGCATTTGTGAATCGTGAATTCAATCAAGAACGGTGAATATTTCAAAAGGACCTTCACGGAGGACTTTCAAAAGGCACATAAGGTATGAGTAGACAATATCTGACCCAAATCAGAAGTACGGTGGCTTTATAGATGACGAACATTGCTGGTCGGAACCCTCCGACAGCCAGAGGCACAGTTACGCGCAGACGTTGACATTTGAGCCTAAGCGAGTGAAGCTCTTATGGCGAGCTCACAGTAATAACATTTCAGATTTGTTAAGCTCTTATGGCGAGCTCACGGTAGTAACATTTCCAGTGTGTAGACTATAGTGCCAGTACAGGGCTATAGAACGACTATATGATTGTTGAGAATTGTTTAACCCTAGCGACCCATTTTCTGTGAAAAGAATCGAATTGTTGATTGTTGAAATATTGAAACGGATTTATTTTTATGTGTAAATAAAAGAATCGTTGTTACTTTAAATCATTCTTTCCATTATACAGCCTGAAGTGATTAGGAATCACACCTAACGGAAATCGAACCTATTTCAGGCCAATTTGGCAGAGAAGGAACCACGGCGTCGGTCTAACTCAGCTCCCTGCGCCGAGTTCGCGACATTTGGATTCCGACCCTCCACGTTGGTCTAATTTTCTTGCAACTTCATCAGCGGGACTAAATAACCCCACGTCAGCCCAGGCCTTACGGGGCCTCAGGTGTCCCTGACACTTCATACACTCTAAATCGGTTGGGTTAAAAATCAACCCAAATCGACTGGGTTGAGTGAATATGAACCCAATTTGGGTTCATATTAACTCAACCCAGTCGATTTGGGTTGATTTTTAACCCAACCGATTTTAGAGTGTAAGCCTGGTAATGTCGATGGGGACATTTTTCCCAGTGGCGAAGGAACCTGAGGGGGGTACCCCCCCCCCCCCAAAAAAGAAGAAATTTCCAAAACTTTGTGAATCATATCTAGTATCGACACGAAAATAACCACATACATCTGCATACTCTACATCATACAGGCGCACATAAAAACTGTATGATCTACACCATTTGCAGTGCATAGAAAAGTTGGTAGCCGATGTCACTGACTGATTTGACGCTCAACAGGTTAACATCTTCCTCTCTGACATACATCCTCCTTTAACCCTTTACCCAACGTAACGGTAAAAACCGGCCAGCGCTATTCTCAAAAATCGCTAATTAATTTTCATGATTTTTTCATTTTGTGTCTCCAAAACATAGGTTATGACCCCTCATTGGAACGAGCTCGTTCCAATGAGGGGTCATAACCTATGTTTTGGAGACAAAAAATGAAAAACATTAGTTATTCAAGAATTGTTTTGCAAGTGTCGTCTGCTTTTCATGTTAGGTAAAGGGAAAAACACCAAAAATTAACAGCAACAATACCTTGATTTTTTCACTTGAGAATCGATCTAATGAGCTCTCGCACTAGTTCATATTTCACAAATTTTCCTGGTATCCCCCTCCCCTACTCTCCCCCGGGTTCGGCTACGCAGAGTGGGCCACCAAAGACGGCCGTGCTGTCCCCTACAAGCTCCCATTTACAATAAACCCCAATATTATAAGCTTCCTACGCCCCTGATTTTCCCCCAAACTTTATTTTCAATGGTGATAATGTTTCGGGATGAGGTTATGCTGTATGCAAAGACCGACTCTACCTGCTAGAATAAAAGTGTGACGCCGATATTATCAACAAACACAATAGACCACTTTTGAAGGTACAATCTCCCACATTCAAATCTTGATTCATTCCATATATAACTTTCCAAAAGGCAGATATACCACCCTAGCCCCACCCCACCCCACCCCACCAACACCCCACCCCCGTCACAAAGTTTCGAACAATCAATCCATAAATGCGATACATAAATACCCGAAATACACCTCACTTTCATTCTGTAGTGTGTGTTTAAAAAGTGATCTATTTTTGCCATGAAAATATTCATTGGTAATGCAGTCGACGATCTGGATATCTTTGTATAGAAACGACCCAGTTGTCAGTTTAAGATTCTTTAAAACCCTTTACCTAACATGAAAAGCAGACGACACTTGCAAAAAAAATTCTTGAATAACTATTTTTTTAAATTTTTTGTCTCAAAAACATAGTTTATGACCCCTCGTTGGAACGAGCTCGTTCCAACGAGGGGTCATAACCTATGTTTTTGAGACAAAAAATGAAAATATTTTGAAAATTAATTGGCGATTTTTGAGAATAGCGCTGGGCGGTTTTGGCCGTTACGTTGGGTAAATGGTTAAAATAAACAATTCATCAGTCCTATACAAGGGTTCGAGCGTGACTTGTTAAACAGTTCTTCAAATAGGCTGAAAATAATGCCAAACTCGGCCAGTGACAGCGAAATATACTGATTCAAAAAAGAAAGTATAATAAACTTTGAGGAGCAATGTTTTTTAGTATTATCGACTTTAATCCCAAGCAAATTATTGTAAATTCATATTTCGAGTCTAGCTGTATGAATTTGCATAATTTCATGTTGTTACTGTTGCCAGCGTCACGTCAGGACGTCACAATTCAGACATGGGGTGAAATGAAAAGTTCACACATGCAGTCAATAGCGTGTATGTCCACCGTTTGCCTCTTGGATGGCAAGACATCGACGGCGCATGGACCTGATAAGTCTCTGGATGTCACCCTGGGGTATTGCGTTCCACTCCTGCCTCAGATCATTACGTTAATCGCCTGAAGTCTGAAGATCATGAAGTCGAACTCGACGGTCTAATTGATCCCAGAGATGGTCGATTGGCGAGAAATCTGGCGAAAGTGGGGGCCAGGGAAGAAGTTCGATGCTCTGCTCCTCAAGAAAGTCACGACAGATACCCGCCACATGACATCGGGCATTGTCTTTCTGGAATAACTACAATCCGACGTTAGCGTTGAACAACGGGACAACAACTGCGTTAAGAATTTCGTCCCTATATCGCTCTCCATTCAGAATACCATCGATGAAGATCAACTGCGTTCGATGGTGCAAGGAAATTCCTGCCCAAACCCACCGAAACGGTCGCATTCTCGCACGCAAGCATCAGAAAACCGTTCTCCTCGTCGGCGACACACTCTTGCCCTACCATCAGCGCGCCGTAAACAAAATCGTGATTCATCACTAACAAGAACTGTGCTCCAAAGCTGCTGAGTCCAGCGAACCTGCTGACGTACCCATTCCATTCTGACGGTACAATGACGTTGGTTAAGGATTGGTCTGTGGTATGGACGCCTACTTCGCGGATGCCGTGTTCAGCGAGTCTGTTGCGGACAGTTTGTGCACTGATTCTACTGTTAGTTCCACCATGAGTAACTGCTGCTGTCCTCGTCGCCGGAAGGAAGCGATCCCGCAAGTGAGACGTCCTGATGTGTCGGTCTTGTGCAGGAGTCGTAACTCTTGGTCGACCTGAACGCGGTCGGTCGGCAGTAGATCCAGTGGTTCTATACCTTCCAATGAGACGGTAAATAGTAGCCACAGTGACTCCGAACTCAGCCGCGAGCTCATCTGGAGGTATCCCAGCCTCATGCATACCAATGGCACGCAACCTCTGATTTTCGGTTAACCTTGGCCTTTTTTAAAATGTCGGAAGACAAAAACTAGCGTGTTTTCTCAATAACCCAGGCTCTCTAGCACAACATAACACAAAGAAAATCGTCGGTCACTCATTCAATTTGACATTCTCGGGTAGCACGTGCTATTTTGAAATCCGTAGCAAAATTGTATACGGTTCGGTGGACAACAACAACATGTCATTAAACTCTTTGCACGACTTCCTGTCCAGAAACATGCAACATTAGAACTATTATATTTCATCCTTTATGCTATTTTTCACATTTGTTTCTATTATACTTTCTTTTTTGACTCAGTATATAAAGAATGGAAATTTATTAGTGTTTAAGGTCACATATTTATGCACAATGGCTAATCATGACCGTGACAGTTCTACGGGTGGAGGAAGCCGGAGTACCCGGAGAGAACCACCGAGCAACTGTCAGCTTCTACGGGTGGAGGAAGCCGGAGTACCCGGAGAGAACCACCGAGCAACGGCGAGCAGCTCCCCAACATATTAACTCCACACAAGCAGGGTGAGCATTGGTTGAAGGTTGAAGACAAGTGCACCATCGACGTGCAGTACGCCTTAGTACACAACGCCACCGTGCCCCCACGCGGGCAATGGAGATGAAGTGTCTTGCCTAAAGAGACAACGCGGTAGCCGCAGGTGGGATTCGAACCGAGGACCTCGCGGCTTGCGCCTCTACCTACTGAGCCACCGCGCTCCCAATGAATGGAAAAGTCATTGCATTGAGAATCAAGTAGGGACGAAATGTCCCCCTCAATTTCCACGCGACCCACGGCGTTTCCACGCGGTCTCGGCGCTCGAAGAAGATAATCAACTGAAGAGCAGGGATAGCAGAACAAATTCTGTACGTTTTATGTCGCTGCCTTTATTGGTCTGGATACAGTGGGCATATGACCGACACTGGTGTCTCTTCAATTTTAATGTCAAATTGGCCAAATCACATCTTTTTCGCCATTAAGGGCCTATATAAGTAATGGAATTTTGTTTATTTTGAAATTCTCACCTCTCATATTCCTTAAATTCAGATTAAATATACACAAATTATACATCAAAATGAAGGTTGGGATGTATAGTACACGAAACACATATGCAATCAACTCATAGAGTTGACAGTAGGCACCACTGGTTCCTGGAAGTCTGCTATCGCATTCGCACCAGAACTGATAATAAAATAATATTTCGCAAGAACAACTCGTGGCCGAATGTGCTTCAGATATTCAATAACAAAGCTAGGCATTCAAAACACGTTCTAGTGCAGCGACAGGGCTTCATTTTGGAAAAGGACAACACTGTCTGTACTTTTTATTGAAGATGGTTTCCATGCTCGACAGACATGCGCAAATGACTCGATACAACGAATTTCCATCGAAAAACAAAATCGTAATTCTAAGAAATTTCAACAGGTATCATGATACCTTGCACTGAATATGGCAACTGTGCAATCTCTATCTAATAACAGTATACTGTATGAAGGCGATCTTTTTCATTATTTGATTTTGGACGGCGTTATTTTTACATGCTTTTTCCGTCCGATGACGTCGACCGGAAATCGAAAGTATACTCATACGTAAACAAAAACAGAGGCTTTGTCGCCGGTCACGGGTCGTTTCGCCCCTTTTCCCGTTCGCCCCGGGTCGTTTCGCCCCGAGTCGTTTCCCCCCCCCCCCCCCCCCAGAATTGGGGCGAAACGACCCTGGGTAAAAATTATTTTTTTTTTATTTTCAGTGGTAATTTTTCAGCCCAAAGGGTAGTCTTAGCTTATTGTAAATCCACATTGATAACAAACAAATGAAACGGGGAGTAAGAGAGGTGGCCGATTAGGTTCCAGGTCAACTCGCCTTAATCATCCTTTTAAAAAATCCAAGAATCAAAAACGTAAATCCTTTCATAGAAAACCCATGGAATAACAGGGAGCACATAAACACAACATG
The DNA here is from genome assembly GCA_031216915.1 of Pictodentalium vernedei. Lineage (NCBI taxonomy): Eukaryota > Metazoa > Mollusca > Scaphopoda > Dentaliida > Dentaliidae > Pictodentalium > Pictodentalium vernedei. Next base: position 261,842,364 of record CM062297.1, read on the forward strand.
CTAACATCTTGAAGGCAGACGATACAATGATTGAATAAAAAACAAATCTACAGGGACCGAGTTGACACGAATTACTCAAACTGAATATCGGTTCTTCAAAAACATCTTTGATGAATTGTTTTTTTTTTTTGTTAACAGTCAAGATGTTTGTTTTTACAGTAATCACATACCAGTTGGTGTTTATTTGAGATTGATTGTGTGGCTGATTGCCTTTTTTATTCACAAGCGAAAATATGTATGTATATATGTTATTAATTGTGATGCATTTTCCTGAACTCATGTGTATTTTCATTATTCAGAACCTGATCAACATAAAATGTATTAAAATCTGAACCTACGTTAGTACGTTTCCCCATTCCTCTTCAAATATCCCTCGGCGAAAAACATTTGCGATTTCAATACATTTTCTCCTATGGTGTGAAGGCAAGGCATTTTTTGCTTTCATTTTAATAAAATTTACAGATTATACTTGCCCGGGGATTAGCAGAGTAACAGCACAGTGGCAAAAGAATAGCAGAGAAATTACAAAGTGGCAGATTATACTTGCCTGAAGAATAGCAGAGAAATAACAAAGTGGCAGATTATACTTGCCTGAAAAATAGCAGAGAAATAACAAAGTGGCAGATTATACTTGCCCGAAGAATAGCAGACCAATAACAATGTGGCAGATTATACGTGCCTGAAGATTAGCAGATAAACAACGACGTTGCAAATCTGGTGGATTCGACAGATTATATTTTAAGATCATTGTATTACAGCAAATGCATTTTCTATCAGTCAACTGTAAACTGGATGTGTTGTATAAAATTTTATATAAAAATAAACTGAATCATCGTTTCAACCGCTAGTCCTGTTTTTTTCTTTATCAAACCCACCCTATACCCCGGGAAAAAAGTGGGGCGAAACGACCCACTCTCAAAATTGGGGCGAAACGACCCGGGGCGGAACGACCCGGGGCGAACTGGTATGGGGGCGAAACGACCCAGGGGCGAACGGGATTTGGGGCGAAACGACCCGACACCCTGTCGCCGTGTTTTGAAGAATCTTCATTCCCTAGCTTTGTTCTTGGATATGAAAAGCACATTTGGCCACAAGTTGTTTTCGTGAAATATTATTAGTTCTGGTGCGAATACGGCAGCAGACTTCCAGGAACCAGTGATGCCTACAGTCGACTCTATGAGTTGATTACACATGTGTTTCGTGTTCTATACATCCCAACCTTCATTTTGATGTACATTTTATGTATATTTAATTTGAATTGAAGGAATATCAGAGGTGAGAATTTTCAAAATAAACAAAATTTCATTACTAACATAGGCCCTTAACCCATGCGCGATTTCTGTTAACTTTTACTTTCTGGCAATCACCTAACTATTACCGGCAGTGTGGGGCCCATTGGCGCGCCATTGTACAAGATGCATCTTTCAGTCAACAACATCTCTCCACCAGTAACTGTGAATTATACGTTTCAAATGGAACTAGCTCAGATAGGGACCACAACCTCAGACACCCTCCCAGCGCCAGCTCGCACCGGCTAGAAAAAGACCAAATTCAAACAATTGTAACTTTTTCTTGCTACGAGAAGTTTACCCAGGTTCTTTAGAGGATCTGAGTACCCAAAGCAAATACCATGAATGTAATTAAGAACTGGAACAACTAATAATGAATTGAACTGCAAATATTTATTAGAGATAAGTTGGGGTCATTCCTCATATTATACACAATACATTCAATATTTATTTACAAAACTGTTGCAACAAATATGACCCATTTGAATAAGTGGTTTCTGAAAGGGGAAATAAACTGAAAGTTGGTGTGGAATAGAAAATGTGACAGAGAGACAGAGAGACCGGCAGACAGACAGACTGAAGTGGGAAGAAGGTGGCTCAGAGGGGTGGATAAAAAGCAACTAAAGTATCCAAAACAGGACTACCATCCTTCAGGACACTTTAGAATGGAGTAGAGTAGAAGACCATGAAAGATCAGAACAAGAGCAAGAACAGAGTGAATCAGGTCTACCAACCTTCCATTCTCTATATATCAGGTGATCCTACCTTCCAGATTAATTGTCTGCAGAGAACCAAGAAGAGAAGAAAGGCCCCTAGTTCTGAATGGTCAGACAGGTGGATAAACAGCAACTAAAGTATCCCATTCAGGACTTTCATCCTTCAAGACACTTTAGAATAGATTCGAGGAGAAGACCTTGATAGAAGAACAGAACAAGAAGCAGAACAAAGAGAATCAGGTCCACCAACCGTCCATTCTCTAAAAGTCAGGTGATCCCACCTTCCAGATTGAATATCTGCTGAGAACCAAGAAAAGGAGTCAAACCTCTAGTTCTGAATGGATACAGAATATAAATGAAAAGTTAAGTGGTACTATGGAGGTAACTTCTTTGGAATAAGGATAATGAAGGTTATTTAATAACATGTATGGCTCATGGTAATAGTATTACTGCTATAGGCAACTAAATGTGGTTATAGATATTCTGGTTGATTTCATATAGGTCCTGAAAAGCAAGCAAGGCTATAGGCTGGAGGTTTTGCTGTAAACGAGACAAAAATAATAAAACATCTGTTACACAATTATCTCCACTCATCAAAACGCTATATCTCAGCCAATTCTCGGCCGATTTCCGTGAATCCACATTGATAACAAACAAATTGAGCAACCCCAACATGTCTCTTGGCGAATACAAGTCGATGTATCCCATGTTCATATTCGACGTCAGTAAACAGAGTGAACGACTCAAGAGTAGCGTGTTAGACATTCAGATCAAGATGCAATTCGATAGGAATGTGCCGAGAAAAACCGAAGCCTTCGCCCTGGTCCTGTCGGACAGAGAATTACAATTCGAATCGGATGGAAATAAGATGTCGATCATTCGATGAGAGACGAGTGTGAAAAAAAAATAAAAAACAAAAAAAAATAAAAAGTAATGAGTAATTATTAAAAACAAAAAAAAAACAAAAAAAAAAATAAATAAAGTAATGTGATCTAGAGAGATTGAACACCTTTTTAAATCTCATTACTTTTTTTTTGTTTTTAATAATCACACATTATTTTTTTTTTAATTCATTATTTTCCACGCATTCACTGTTTGTTCAAAGGAACTAGTTCGATCAGTAGACTCACCTCGGAAGTGGTGGCTTCGGGATTATTGGTTTTCGTAACGAAATTAATCCTGTCACTGGCGTTCACTTTGAGAGGCATGCCGAACGTGCTAACATTCGCGTGTTGATTCTCAGTCTTTTCAACGCTGTATCTCTTATCGCTCTCTACACCATTCACCATGAGATTGACGACCACTCTGTTATTCAAATCCGAGGAAGCCAGACTCATTCGAAGGATTTCACCTCCCAACGGCATGGGATATCCCACCTGACCATGTTTCGATCCACTACCTCCATTTCCGAAAGACTACTCAGCTTTTCCCTCATCTAAGGTGCCGGCCTCTTCGGCCCACACAGTGATCAATTGTCTAGCATATTTGACTTTCTCCACCACCGAAATCAGGGTGCAGGCATCCGTCATGTTCACGGGATCCTGTAGATTCGTGAGCGCGTGTCCACCCATGTCTAGATTACCTTCCATGATGTCACCCTTTCTCCAGACCGAGTTGTCGTCCACATACTTTCTGCTGACCGTGCTGGAATCGAATTCGGGATTGTGATCGAGACCGAATAAATTGTGACCGTTCATGTTGATACCACCCTCCATGGTTCCGCCAGATTGTTTGTTCAGGTAGAGATCGTCCACTTGCGATTCTAGGTATTCTTGTGATTGTATCACGGCAGAATCTATGTAGCCCTTGTTGACCACGGTTGAGTCTGCATCCGTGTCGTTGATCTTCGACAGATTCAATATCTTGTTGAATCCTGCATTCAGATCCGATTTCATTTCTCGTCTGTCAGACTTTCTCTGTTCCAGATCTACGTAGTGTTTGGTCGCCACGTCCTTAGGATTCGTGGGAGTGGCCACGTTTGTTATCTTATTAGAATTAGCGTTCAATTCTGAGTGCATCGTTTTCTGAACGTATCTATTTCTCAGGTGTTTGCTGAATCTCGCGTGAGAGTCGTCTGCATATTTCTTGGTCGCGGCATCGGTGGGATCTACGGGATTCGCGACGTTCACCAAACGTTTGGATTTCAGATCCAGATCATCGGTCATGGTTTTATCCACGTAATTATCTAGCAGGATTCGTTCGAAATCGGCGTTCCCCCTGTCGACGTATTTTTTAGTCGCAGCATCTGCGAGATCTATTGGCTCGGGAAGATTGTAGAGCTTCTTATCGTTCATGTTCAAAGGTTCTTCTCTAGGTTCGTATCTCCAAACGTAACGTTCGTCCAAGTTGGCAACGTCGTAACCATCGTCGACTTCGAATGTCTTCCTCTTCTTTCTTGGGTTGACTTTTTCGTCGTCACTTCTACCAAATTTATCGACTGGCATGTTGTTGTGGGATTTTTTGTTTTTTAGAAAAATATGTTCAAATGCAGTTTATTAAAAATGAACTATGTTATTTTATTTTTCGTTTTTATTCGATTAAAAATTTTTTTAAAATAATTTTTTATCTTTATATACTATAAAAAAAAAATCTCTCTCTAATGTAAATCATTGAGAATGTCTTGAAATCGATCTCCTTCAGACCATCTCTTGAGAACGTAGAGACACAGGTGACCGCAAAACACTTGATGTGGTGATTGCACTTGTTCCGTGTTGTAACGAACCATCGATTTGTTGAAATAGTTCTTTATTTCTTTTGGTGGCGAGGTTCCGTAGCTGTCGAAATAATAATTTTTCTTCTTCCCGTTCTTCATCCACGCCCCCCAGTGAGTGCCTTCACCCGATGAATCATCTAGATTTAAAATTCCGCATTCCGATTGTCGAGGTCTTCTCTTCGGCAAGGCATCTCTGGAAAACACTCCTAGAAAATCTTTGATTTTCAAATCTTTTGCCACTTTCAACAGATCGATGTTGGATAGGGGTTCGTTAGGTAAGATGACACCTTCTACGGATATCTTTATTTTCTTATTCATAAATGCGTATATATTTTTTTTATTTATTTATTTTATTATAATTCACTAAAAATGACGTTATTTTTTTTTTGTTTTTTTCTCTTTTTTTTTAAACTAACATTCTCGATGTCTCTATCGTTTTCTATAATTTTGATTTCATCTAATTCCTCTTGATTTTCTGGACTCTCGATATCTCTATCGTATTCTATAATTTTGAATCCATCTAATTCTTCTTGATTTTCTGGACTCTCGATGTTACTATTGATTTCTATAATTTTGAATCCGTCTAATTCCTCTTGATTTTCTGAAATCCTATCATCCACAATCATATCTGGAATCTTATCATCCACAATCGTATCTAGAATCCAATCATCCATATTCAAATCATCTCTAATTAGATCCGCAGTCCAATATCCGAGTGCCAAAGTGCTTATTTTATCATCTAACACGAATCTCTTATCGTCGTCAGCCGTCAGCAAAATCTTGTTGACTATTTCGGTATACAAGTCGTGATTTTCGCTTCGAATCGATTTCATAGTCTTATACACTGGACCACTTCCTAACAGACAATCTTTATACTCTTGAAAAGAGATGTTTTTCTTCACCACGCACGCTTTAACTCCTTTGCACTTCTTGATCTCTTCATCATCTTCTAGATGATAAGCATACAGTTTGGGTCTCAAGCCCACGAATTCGACGATTTGTTTACCGCCGCTCTAGTCCTTAAATTTACCCAACACCTTCTTGTTGTCGTTCGATTGAATGTTGGACGGGTGATCGACGGGATAATTGCTCGTGTCGAACCACTCAGCCACGTCCTGAGATATATCTCGGTAGACGTCTTTCGTCTCTATCTCGTAAACTAAACTGTCCATGTCAGTGAACAGTAGTTTGGCTTTTATCACCAAATTTTTGTTTGACGTAATCGTAGTGAAACTCATACATCAATCACTTGCTGATATCTAAGATGATCGGTCCAAGATAATACAGTTTGTCGAACTTCAGATGCGTCTTTTGCATGTAAACGGCCACTAGATTTTCGTCGAATATGGTTCGGTGTTTGTAATTGGGTTTCGCCATTAATGTTTTAGCTCTTTTCTCAGACGTGACGAGTCGAACGTCGGTTCTCTTCCTGATGTTTTCCATCGATTTACCGTACATGCAGTTGTTCATGAGTTTGAAGAAATCTTTTTCGAAATAGTTCTCGGCTCGAGTTCTGAGATTCGTGTTGAGATCGATGTATTTTTTCATCCAAGGCTCTTTGTCGAATCGAATGATGCGATGTATGTTGACTAATTTCATCCCGTAATCGACGTACTGTTTCAAATTCTCGCTGTAGATGATGTAGTTACGTTTGTTAAATAAATTGGGAATGAGTTTTTCCTCGTCTCCCTCATCCGGTTCCATTCGTTCAGGAGCCAGCGGATAATCATTGTGTAGATCGTGTAATTCTTTCGGATAGTTCAAATCAACTTCTAAAATGCAAGGATAGTCTCTCCATTTTTGCATCTCTTCCGGGTTCCTTCACCCATTCGAAATTTCCAATCGGTAAAGGATGACTCATAGCCCAACCATACAGATTATTAACGTCCCAATACTGTATGTATTTAGTCGATCGTTTCGAATCGAAACCTTCTTTCATGTAGGGATTGTTAGCCTCAGAATGTCTGTGGGAGATCATCGAGACGCCACCTCTCGCAGCCCTTTCGAACATGAGCAACATGTCCACGTCGGATAATAATTCCAATTGGACTTCAGTGGTCTTCAACAGAGCGTCCCACACCAAACCGGGTGCGGTGAAATACCAAGCAGGATCCAAATCGTAATTTCGACAACAGACGTCTCGAAAATTTTCAAACACGTCTGCCAAGAGTAGAACGTCAGTCTTCAGATAGAGATCGTGATAATCTCTCATGGTTTTCATATCGAATTATTTCCACACATTTTTAGCGTGTTCGTAATTCTCATCGGAAATGTCGGATTCATATAATTTCGAATAAAAATCTTCTTTCGAAGGTAGTGCGGTGTCTTCAAATCTCTTTATATCATTCATGTAATCGTAAGGATAGACTCCTTTCCTCAACATGACGTCTACTCGTTCTTCGAAATGTTCGCTCATGATTTTAAATTTATCCTTGCTCATGTTATCGACTAATTTTTCCAAAGCGGTCGACATGAATTTAAAACTGTCGATGAAACGTATGCATCTACGAATTAATTTCGTTTTTTCTTCCAACGTCTCTCCGTCGATTACTCTTTTCTCCTCCATGAGCTTCCATTTCGTGAAGGAAATGTGTCTTTCTTTGCTGTTCGCGATGCAATTTAATTCTTCGTGTGAGGTGCCGAGATTTTTCACGAACAGATGACTGTCGTCACCCGAGAGATTGTGAAACATCACCGGATAGAAAGCAGCATCTCGATATTTTAAATTACACTTGCTGTGAGCCGGACTGCGATACGGACCCGTGTAATGATCATGGTCTCTGACCTTCCCATTTTCCGTTGAATTCTCGTTGAACGATTGTCTGCATATGTGACATTCGGTGGCTCTGTTATTTTCATCCTGCTGCTCTCGCGTGATGATCATTTTTGCCGGAGTTTTGAATTTGTCGTATAACATTTGAAGTTTCCATTCTAACTCTTCCATGAACCTTTGAGCCACATCGTCATCTTCATACTGTTTCGTGTAGGTGAAGGGACCCATGTCGTGTTGCGAGTCAAAAGCGCATTTCACGTAAATGCAATAGCCTGAAGGTATGTGTTTTTGATATCTTTCGACGTAACTTTGAAGAGCGTTGGGTTGACAGGAACTCATTTTTACGGTGAAACATTCGAAATCGGCGTACACGATGAATGGTACTTTTAACCTTCTATTGTCATTTTCAAACTTCACGATGGTGTTGGTTTTGGGCATTTTGACGGCGACACCTTGATTTTCGTTGCAATATTCCTGGTGTTTCGCCAACGAGTCTTCGCTGTGAAACACGTTCATGCAATTGTAACATAAAGATATCTTTCCGTTATGATTATTATTTCGTTTCGACAGTAATCGACTCGGATGTTTAACCCAACAATAATGACGATTGTCACCATTCGAAATCAATAATAAAATAATCGTCTTTTCTCTTCCGAGATACGAAGTCAGTCTGAGAGGATGGATCTTTCGTTTTTCGTCGTCGTATCCCAAGATGTTCACCAAGACGTGGGATTTTGAGCATCGAAACATTCGTTGGAAAAGTCACTCCGGTCCAATCGAGATTTTTAGAAGTTTCCTCGTACTGAGAAACTCTATCGGAGTTTATTTTGACAGGGTATAAAGCGGATGTGACTGCCCATTTAAAACACTGATCATCGTTATTTTTCACGTTGATCACGGCATATTTCTTAGCGAGGAAATACGGTAATTTCACGTAGGAAGACCCTTTCAACAAATCGTTTTTAGTTATGTGAATTTCGAGTTTCAACACCTCATCGAACGTCCAATTACTACCTTCATGTTGATAATTCGTGAGAGACGTCAACATCTTGTCTTTCATCTTTTCAAAAACGTTTGATAAATCTGAACCTCGAAATACGGGTTCGACATTAGATCTGAAATATGCATTTTTCATGATGCTCTCGCCGGACTTCACGTCGATTTTATTCATCATGCAATGGAGTATCATCTTAATTTTTAGTCCCACGTTCATGTATTTGCGAAACAAATCCAATACCTTTTTCTTCACCCGTTCCATGAACAATTTTGGATCGATTTTCTTCAACAAGGGAACCACGTCGAAAGTTTTAAAAATGCCTTTGATCGCACTCTCCCATTCCACGGACTTCGATTGAAATAGTTCTGCGGAAAGTCACGCTAGATATTCTTCTCCTTTCCCTTCGTCTATTGCTCGTTGAAGTTCGTTCGATATATCTCGTTTGCCTAGAATCTGATGTGCATCACTCGTTTTCGTTTTTCTTTTCTTTTCTTTGGAAACTTGAAGTTCTTCAATGGCTTTTCGTTTAGTCGTCTTCTTATTTTTCACAATCGAAGCGTTTTCTTTTTTTTTCGACGTCGGCATTTCGATTCCTTTTACTATCTTTTTCTTCTTCTCATTTTTCACAACTGATGCATTTTTTGATGTCGTTGCTATCGGCATTTCGATTCCTTTTACTATCTTTTTCTTCTTCTCATTTTTCACAACCGATGCATTTTTTGATGTCGTTGCTATCGGCATTTCGATTCCTTTTACTATCTTTTTCTTCTTCTCATTTTTCACAACTGATGCATTTTTTGACGTCTTTGCTATCGACATTTCGTTTGCCTTTCTAGCATTTCGCAAATATTCTTGTATGACTTCAATTTTTTTTGATTTAGTTCTATGATTTCTGAAATGTGAAATTTTTAATAGTTTACAAATCTCGTTTAACTGAGGTATGGTTTTCTCATTTAAATTTTCCAATTTTTTTTTATCTGTTTGTTTCGTTTTGTAAGAATATATTTTTTCGAATTTTGTATTTTAAATAATTTGTTTAAAAAGTTTTGTTTTTTTAATGTGAAAAAAATATTTATTTGATGAAATTAATCGATTTTTTTATGTTCCTTAACATTAAAAAAAAAACGAGAAAAAAAGGATGTTAAAAATTTAACTTATATTACAAAAAAAATTTTCACATTTTTTTTTTTTTTATATATATATATAAAGAGCAAAAAAAACAAAACTTTTTTTTAAACAAATTATTAAAATACAAAATTTAAAATATACATTATTTGCAAGAATTCATAAAAACAAAAAACTAAATAATCGATCATGAGGACAACAACACCTAAAAGATGTGAATTGAAATTAAAACGAGTCGAAACGAATAAGAAATTCGGTCATAAAATCTATAGATTACAACGACACGATCCCATCGAATTGAACGAGGTCGAGACGAAGGGCTTAGAGCACAAATACGACAAATATAAGATGCCTTTGAAATTGGACGAAGCCGCGCTCGATTTGATTTACGAGTACCAAAGCGATCTGCAGAACATCGTCATCGCCGAAGATAGAGAATTCGACAAGGACGATTTGTCATTGCTCTATGGAAATTACATATTTCCAAACATCTCATTCGAACTCGTGGAGAAATTGGGTGGTGAGAGCGAGTTGACCGATGTAAAAAGACTCAAAGGAGTAAAGATAAACATTCAACACGTTTTCGAAAAAGGAGAAGACACGAGTGTCAACATGCTAATAATGGACTTGGAAATATAAACAATAGAGTGATTGATTTTTAGCGAAGAAAAATGAAAAAAAAAAGTAATAAGATCATCTTTAGATCTCATTACTTTTTTTTTTTTGTTTTCCTTCTTCTTCACTATCACCATATAATATAATAACGTTTCCTTTTCTCTCAGTTTTCAGCGTCAATTCCTCTTCTTTTTCTTTTTTTTCTTTTTCTTTGTGATATGATACGTTTATAACAACATTTTTGTTTATCCGAATCATAATTATGAACGAATGTTGTGCATCTCTTGGTAACACTTGCATCATTACCATTCTCTTCAGAAGGTAGTGGTGACGGTGGAAAGCATCGTCTCATTCTCAACTGTCTATCCCGTGCTTTATCTATCTCTTTCATTAGTTCTTTCCTTAGATATCCATCATTGGCATCTAACCATTTTTTTATTTTTTCGCTCTCTGTCTTGCGATGTTCGTCATTATCGTCAAATTGTTTCTCCACCTTTTCATCCAGGTGATAAATTTGTTTCTCCACCTTTTTACCTATTTTAAATATATTATTTTATACTTTCTATGATTTATATTTTATATAATTTTATATTATAATAACATATTCAAAATCGGTATATTCTTAAATGGCAAATTCTCACCGAGCAACAAACCCTTGCCGAGTCGCTCAACGTTCTGTCCACTCTTCAGATAGAGACCGTTTCCTCTCAGAGTGTTGCCACCTCTAACGGGTTCTAGATACAATCCTTTACCGCTGTCGTCTACGTGGACGCGACACACGGCTCCTCCCTTCTTCAAAATCAGTCCGCTGCCACCCATTAATTTCTCAACTGCCGAACTAGTGAGTCCCGTGTGAGCTCCCACGCCGAGAGTCTTTCTGAGAAAGGGTAGTGCCTTTGCGGCGAAGGGTAATGCTTTTGCAGCTATTCCTGCCAATAGCGGTAGGAAACCACCTTTCATTCTCAAATTGTATGTCAATTGAGCGGGACTCATTCTCACCGTCAACCCTCTTCCATTGCGAATCGCTTTCTCCATCCTTTTGATTTGACTTCTGGTCCAGGCGATTGAATCCTGACCGCCTCTCGTCAGATCTTCGTGAGTGAATTTGAATCTCACCGCCTCGCCTCGAGTTGTTACCGCTCTCTTAAGTTTCTTCCTCTGTCCTGCGGTTATGTTCACGTTTTTAACCACGTATTCTGTCATAATTCTGTTTTTTAAAATATATTTACTTCAATTGTTTCTTGTTTAATAATTATATTAAAATAATTTTGTAAAATTAATATTGCGTTTATTTTATTTTTGTTATCTATATATAGACACAATTTTTTGCTCTTATATTTCTCTTATGTGAAATAGTATCGTCACTCTCTCTCCGTGATGATCTAACAGTTCACCATTTTGATCCGTCAACGTGGTTTTGAGACTATACAACGTGTCTAAAATCACTGGTAGATAAACTAAATTTTGAGGTCGCTCCACGATCTTATAACCCGGTGACACGTTTGGAAAGAAGGAATAGATCGTCGGTTGAGCGCTACCATTCACGTAGCTTCCAGCAATCACGTCCACGTTCACCAGAATGCTATTGACTGCGAGAATGTCGATCGTATTTTCAGATGCCGCGTGGCCTCAATACATCTTTCGATTGAATCCCAACATCTTGCCTATAGAATCGTACGTGTTGAAATCTACTCGAAAATTATCTTCCAAATCCAACATCATCTGTAAGGTATTAGGATTGAGAGCGAGTCTGATCTTGTTGCTTCCCTTTCCATCCGTCTTCATTCGCGTCTGAATGTAATTGTTCAAATCGTCTATGTTGTAACTCCCTTTGGGAATTCGAATCTCCAACCAATCCGTTCCGTCGGAATACTTGAACGAGTTATTCTTTTCGGTGACGTTGGGAAAGGAATAATAAGTCTCCAGATTCACCAACGCCATCTCGTATCTTTTCTTTCTATTCAATTCGATGGAAGGTTCGAATTTCGTAGCGAATCGAGTCGAATCGCCACTCACCACGATTTGAATGGATTGTTTTGCAGCCGTATTCTCGGCTATCCGTTCTAACAATTCTCCATGTTCGAACATTATATTTAATTTTATTTTTTTATTCAAAACTAATTATTTGAAGATTTATTATTTTCTAAATTTTATTTTCACGCTCTATCTTATTATTATCATCAGAAACATAAAACTTGTCGAATCCGCACCGATATTTTCCACGGTTAAATTCGCTTGTCAAATCGATCATGACGAAATTGTTAAGTCCACCATCCCAAACCCTCTTGCAGAATCTGCTGAATTCCGCCGCGCTCATGTCGTTTGCGTCGTGATCGCTGTAGATGTGATTGAGATTCTTGAGATCTTGGCGAAAGAGACATAGAAAATTAGCGTTCTCCCTTATCGTCTGTCTAGGCAATCGAAAATAATTCTGCGACAGGTAGAAACAGTCCACGTTGTTGTGTCGACCCCTAACGTAATACGATTCGCATCGGTTCTGTCTCTCCAAAAGCAGATCGTCGAAAATCATGAGATTCTTATCTTCCGATTTCAGTTCTCTAGGATCCGGAACGTTGCTAGCGTTCTCATAAAATCGACACTCAACGTTCGAAGATGCATTTCTCTTCATCAGCTCCGTCGCCGCACCGTCCAAAATGGTCGAGAGTGGAGCTCCACTTTTGTCGAATTCCTCCCTACTGTCAAAGATTCTGGCTATGACGTCCTTGGGCAATCTGCGATCCATGCACTCTCGAAGCAATTCGGGTTGAAACAAGCTCTTGCCAAAAACGAACAATCTGTCGTAATCCAACCAGTTGGGTCGGGACAACAGATTCATCAACAGATTGGTCTTTCCACAATTCGATTTTCCCACTATCAAGCCTCTTATGCTCTTGGGAAAGAACTCATTATTCGACCTCTTGGTCGCGGCGTCATTCCAAGACATATCTTTAATGTTCATCTTTGTTTTATTTTGTTTATTTGTTATTTTAGATTCTTTTCAAACGCAAATTTTTTTATGTTTTTCAAACTCTGTTTTTAATGTTATTATTTATTTATATCGCACCGTCATGAGTTTTCTTCAATCCGGATCCACTTGTCATTTTAGCTAAATCTTGTATGGGCACCACAGCATCCTTAAAATCTTTCCAACTTTTCAGCGTTCGCTCTAACGCAGCTCGCTTCGCCGGCGGACTGATCAACTTGTCGATCAACGCGTCGGCTGCCCTCTTGCCAGCCACAGCAGCTATCCTACCACTGGCTTCGGACGCGGCTTTCTTACCAGCACCCAAAGCCCTCTTCTTACTGACCACAAACGCGGTCGATGCAAGTTTTCTACCCGCATCGCTCGTGAACGCTCACATTATAGAATCGACGATGCCAGAACCTCCTTGAACGTAAGTTCTGACGTATCCCCTGTTCTTTATCACTAACATATTTTATTTTTATGATATATTTTTGTTTTTTTCACTGGTAAATCGTTTTTGCCGTTTAAATACTTTTATTATTCTAGTGTAAGAATTTACTGTTTTATTTTTTTGTTTGTTTGTTTGTTTGTTTCTCTCTACTTATTATATACACATCAATACTTCAATTCGTTCATCAGCCTTTTATACTGGTTTTTATTCAAAACCTTCTGTCTAAACAATTCGTCAGATATAGCAACTATCTGATTATCTAATCCCGTGTTACCAGCCCGTCTGCTCGCCATCAACAAACTCAATCTCTGAGACAGAGCATCAGAATCGCTCGGAAGAAAAGTGGTTTTCACCCCTTTGCCAGTCACCGATTCGACGAACTTCTTGTTCATATCCCATATGGGTTTCACCACTTTCGTCCACTTGTAACCTCTGTTGGCTTTGGGTCTCGTCTCTCTGGCATCGTTATTTCTCTTCATGGCGTGGGTCTGGACCAGAATGTCTCCATAATTGTCGAAATCCTGTTCCGTGTAATCGCTGGGCTTGTCGTAAAGGAGCAATCTGCACAGACCATCAGTCAATTCGTATTTGTTCGAACCCACGATCAATTCATCATCGTCAATTTCTACTTCTGTGTCTCCTACAAAAATCCTTCCCTCCGAATCCTTATAAAATCCATACGACTGATCTCTCTTACCACCACCATCATCAGACGATGCGATGCTACTAGTGGTGATAGTTGAAGCTGTATCATCAGACTCGCTCTCTGTTTGAATTCCCGTGGGAACGTAATCCGGTGTAGATTGAACAGAATACCGATTTCCAAAACTAGGAGGCAACGAACCCATTCTCAAAGAACTCTCCTTTATGGGTCTCAATTCTTCGACTATCTCCTTCCTGCTTCGCTCTTGACCCTCTGTCACGGGTTTAAATATTTTTGTGGCTTCGCGTTTGAGTTCCATCTCACCAAGACGTCTGCTCCTATCAGCTGACTGAATCCCCTTCTTAGCATGTTCATACTCGCCTAAAATTAGATCTCGATGTCTAGGATCCATCTGTAAAAACATCTTTCATTTTAATTGTTTTTATTATTTTCAAAATTAAATGTTTAATTATATTTTTATGTTTTAAGTAATAAAACTCTTTCCGTCTTTAATATATATAATCTGAAAATATTCACATCTCAACTGACTGTGTTAATTGAAGTTTAAAAATACGTTTAAACAGTACATGACAAACCGGTTTCTGATTTAACGCATTTTGACAGTAGTTTTTACATTATGTCAAAAGATCACCATTCACACATCAAACAACCATTCACTCAGTGTCGAATTAAGAGAGAATCCCTTTGATGACTGTTAAACAGTTTCAACACCCAAAGGAAAACTGATTTTAACACTGAGAACTTATTCATTACAAATCTCTCTCCGATTGCTATCATGAATATATTAAAAATTTTACCACTCAAAACCTAATTGAGCGGAAAATGCGTTTTAAACATTCCGATAAGTGTTTGACTTTTTTCGAATGAACGCTTAACAGTCAATCTCTATCATCAAGACAAAACACAAATATCTATTACAGATCAACTCTTTCGAACAAAAAACCCTCAAAACTCAATTTCTATCCGTCCCATCAAGAGAAAACATGAATGTCTATAATACAGACCATATTCATAATCGACTCTTTTGAACAAAAAACCTCATTCACTCATAACGATAACATGTGTTAGTTTTTACTTCAGGAAGACGTGACTGGGTTCGCGAATTTCCAACACACCGACGACAACACTCTTCGTTCAAAACATTTCCATCAAGTGCTCGTTGAGATCACCTCGCAATAACGTGCGCCAGTCTCACTTCGAGAAACGGAACAGTGGGTTTGCCGATTCAAACATCACCTCTTTCATGCGAGTCGATTTCAGGCTCAAAATCCGCAGAGTAGATCTCCGTCTATGCCTCCATGGGGTTTTCAGCGTTAACATCGTGTGCGGACGCGGATTGTTAGAATCGGCAAGATGATGAGTACGAACTCTCAAAACGTTTTTTTGCTCGCAATTTAACACTCTCCATAGGGTTTCAGTGTTAAAATCGTGTACGGAC
Organism: Pictodentalium vernedei; assembly: GCA_031216915.1. Lineage (NCBI taxonomy): Eukaryota > Metazoa > Mollusca > Scaphopoda > Dentaliida > Dentaliidae > Pictodentalium > Pictodentalium vernedei. The sequence goes on from CM062297.1 coordinate 261,858,110, forward strand.
GCAGATTGTTAGAATCGACAAGATGATGAGTTCGAACTCTCAAAACGTTTTTTTGCTCGCAATTTAACACTGACTCCTATGGGGAAAACTCATCTGCAGATTTCAATCAAAACAGTACATGTACGTGTACGTAAAACTACGGATTCCTCCCATAGGGTTCAGTGTTAAAAAAATCCGAGCTCACCCTAAAAAAACGTTAAAATCTTGTACACATACACGATTTTAACACTAAATCCTATGGAGGTGTACATGTACATGTACACGTACATGTACAGGTGAGCTCGAACTCTCATTTATTACCTACCACTGTGGCCACATTCTATTCTACATGGATGGATGGTACTGAATTCCAATGTTAGATACCGAGATCAGAATGAAAGCCCATTCATATTGAACTATTTCTACTCCTTTTGTAAGGGCGAGAATTTCGAGTTATCATTTTTCACAAACGAAAGCTCACGCGGTCTTATTTCACATGTAATTGTCTTCAAGGAGGAGAGGTAAAATTTGTCGCAAGGTCATAAATAGAGAAAAAAGACCACTTTTCAAAGTTAAATGGAACCATTAAAACAATAACATATCCAAACTATTTTTATAGAACAAAGAAAATTAATTTCTCTCAAAAGGAATTAGTACATGTTCAGGACTTTGAAGTTACCCCCCCCCCCCCCCAGTCTTTTCTAACAAATTAATTAGGTGATGTACTGGGATAAAAAAGTGAAATTTTTAAACAAAAAAAACTCCATTAAAACTAATTTTAACAAAACGTATTTGATATCATTTTAAAAAGTATGTTAGAAAATATTTGATCACATGCCCGTCCTTTATGTAAAAAAATGAAATCTATGGCAAATGAAAGTTTTTCATTTTTCTCCCATAGATCGCCATAGTAATTTAGATTGTCATCTTTACCACTGTTTACACACGTGTTTCCATCATCCATTTCGTTTACTGTTTACTGTAGACCATATCTTGGTTTCTCTGTTGGTACGTGACTTCTGTACTATCGAAAGTCCTACAAAAGGAAGGGGGGGGGGGGGGTGTTCGGGAGGTGTGTTCGATTGTATGGTGGTGTATCTAATTACCGGAAATAACCTGACAGTTGTTTATTTAGCTCCGATCCTTTCAGAATCCTTGTTTTCAAGTTCTATCTATTCTAGCTGTACCGCATTCTCTCAATTCCTAGACCTATTCTATCTATGCCATGACTGTCCAAGATGGGCCTGGGTGGTAGTACACGATGTATAACTTTGCGTACATGTCGCACGCAGCATATGCTGGATGGGGCGAGATGTGCTCGTGTGTTAGTGCAGAATGTAAGCACAATACGTTCATCCCAAGGGCACATGCAACCTCCACCACCTCAGGCTTCTTGGTTTTTCTAGCAACATCCACCCCCCCCCCCCGATTTTCCCAAATGTGTCTGTGTGCTGGTACACAGTGTGCAACAAGGTGTACACATCTCACAGCACGTGGGCACATGCTGGATGATGAGGGATGTGAATGTGTGTTAGTCCACAATGAGTGCAGCAAACGCGCACATACGGGTTTAATTAAACTTATTTCCAAACTGCCATCTTGGATTTTAATCTGTGCAAGGTCACAAGAATAGGTGTAGGTGTAACTGTAGGATGGAACCTGTATATGGAAGTAGCATGACCCACAGCTATGAAATTACCCATGCTAGTAGGTATATGAGGCGGATTCTAGGCCATTTTGTACATGTACCATACACGTACACGTACACGATTGCGTTTACCAACGTGGGATTCAATGTTAAATCGCACACTTGTTCATAAAAATGTCGGATGGTCTAGAATCTGCTGTTTTTGTGACTCCTAGATCGCACTTTTAACGTTCAAATACCCGTGGTGAATATTGAATGTTACACTTTTTTTTTAAAAAGTGAAATTGTACATTTTCACTTTAAAAATTTTTGTCAACGTTCCCATCACGGATCAGACCATCGATCTATCGTTGGTGAACGCAAGCAAAAATTCTGGGCTAGCAGAAAAAAAACGGTTTGCGGATTCTAGGCCAGTGGCCTAGAATCCGCTATTGTTTTTGAGGCGGTGGGTTTTTCCCCCAAAAAACTTAACAGACTACTATTGGACGCTTCCCTTTCTGACGTAAGTGGGAGGAATACCCGGATTTTTTCCAAAAAACTTAACAGACTACTATTGAAAGCATCCATTTCTGACGTGAGTGGGGGGGGGGGGGGGGGGGGGGGGGGGAAGATATATATAGGAGAGAAAAAAACATAAACATAAAAATAATTATACATTTAATTTTGAAAATAATAAAATAACTCGCATTATTAGCATACTTAAAGGAACATTAACAATTAAAAACGAAAAATGTTTTTACAGATGGATTCTAGGCGCCGAGATCAAATTTTAGGCGAGTATGAACGTGCTAAGAAGGGCATTCAGTCGGCTGACAGAAGCAGATGTCCTGGTGAGATGGAACTCAGATGCGAAGTCACAAAAAATATTTAAACCCGTGACGGAGGGTCAAGAGCAAAGCAGGAAGGAGATAGTCGAAGAATTGAGACCCATAAAAGAGAGTTCTTTGAGAATGGGTTCGTTGCCCGATAGTTTTGGAAATCGGCATTCCGTTCAATCTACACCGGATTACGTTTCCACGGGAATTCAAACAGATTTGAGCGAGACCGACAATACAGCTTCGACTATCACCACTGATAGCGTCGCATCGTCCGAGGATGGCAGTAAGAGAGATCTGTTGTATGGATTTTATAAGGATTCAGACAATAATACTTTTATTGGAGACACAGAGGTAGAAATAGGCGATGATGAATTGATTGTGGGTTCGAACAGATACGAATTGACTGATGAACTGCGCAGATTGCTCCTTTACGACAAGCCTAGTGATTACACGGAACAGGATTTTGACAATTACGGCAACATTCTGGTTCAGACCCACGCTATGAAGAGAAATAACGATGCCAGAGAGACGAGACCCAAAGCCAACAGAGGTTACAAATGGACGAAAGTGGTGAAACCCATATGGGATATGAATAAGAAGTTCGTCGAATCGGTGACTGGCAAAGGGGTGAAAACCACTTTTCTTCCGAGCGATTCTGACGCTCTGTCTCAGAGATTGAGTTTGTTGATGGCGAGCAGACGGGCTGGTAACACAGGATTAGATAATCAGATAGTTACTATATCTGACGAATTGTTAAGATAGAAGGTTTTGAATAAAAACCATTATAAAAGGCTGATGAACGAATTGAAGGATTGATGTATATATAATAAGTAGAGAGAAACAAACAAACAAACAAACAAACAAAAATAAAACAGTAAATTTTTACACTAGAATAATAAAAGTATTTAAACAACAAAACGATTTATCAGTGAAAAAACAAAATATATTATAAAAATAAAATATGTTGGTGATAAAGAACAGGGGATACGTCAGAACTTACGTTCAAGGCAGTTCTGGCATCGTCGATTCGCGAGCGTTCACAAGCGATGCGGGTAGAAAACTCACATCGACTGCGTTTGAGGTCAGTAAGAAGACGGCTTTGGATGCTGGTAAGAAAGCCGCTTCCGAAGCCAGTGGTAGGATAGCTTCTGTGGCTGGCAAGAGGGCAGCCAATGCATTGATCGACAAGTTGATCAGTCCGCCAGCGAAGTGAGCTGCGTTAGAGCGAACGCCGAAAAGTTGGAAAGATTTTAAGGATGCTGTGGTACCCATACAAGATTTAGTCAAAATGACGAGTGGATCCGGATTGAAGAAAAATAAATAATAATATTAAAAACTGAGTTTGAAAAACATAAAAAATTTGCGTTTGAAAGAATCTAAAATAACAAAAAAAAAAAAAAAATAAAACAAAGATGAACATTAAAGATATGTCTTGGAACGACGCCGTGACCAAGAGGTCGAATAACGAGTTCTTTCCCAAAAGCATAAGAGGCTTGATAGTGGGAAAATCGAATTGTGGAAAGACCAATCTGTTGATGAATCTGTTGTCCCGACCCGACTGGTTGGATTATGACAGATTGTTTGTGTTTGGCAAGAGCTTGTTTCAACCCAAATACAGATTGCTTCGAGAGTGCATGGATCGTAGATTGCCCAAGGACGTCATAGCCAGAATCTTTGACAGTAGGGAGGAATTCGACAAGAGTGAGGCTCCACTTTCGACCATTTTGGACTGTGCAGCGACAGAGCTGATGAAGAGAAATGCATCTTCGAACATCGAGTGTCGATTTTATGAGAATGCTAGCGACGTTCCGGATCCTTGCGAATTGATATCGGAAGATAAGAATCTCATGATTTTCGACGATCTGCTTTTGGAGAGACAGATCCGATGCGAATCGTATTACGTTAGGGGTCGACACAACAACGTGGACTGTTTCTACCTGTCGCAGAATTATTTTCGATTGCCCAGACAGACGATAAGGGAGAACGTTAATTTTCTATGTCTCTTTCGCCAAGATCTCAAGAATCTCAATCACATCTACGGCGACCACGTCGCAAACGACATGAGCGTGGCGGAATTCAGGAGATTCTGCAAGAGGGTTTGGGATGGAGGACTTTAAAATTTCGTCGTGATCGATTTGACAAGCGAATTTAATCGCGGAAAATATCGGTGCGGATTCGACAAGTTTTATGTTTCTGATGATAATAAGATAGAGCGTGAAAATAAAAAAAATTTAGAAAATAATAAATCTTCAAATAATTAGTTTTTGAAAAAAAATAAAATTAAATATAATGTTCAAACATGGAGAATTGTTAGAACGGATAGCCGAGAATACGGCTGCAAAACAATCCATTCAAATCGTGGTGAGTGGTGATTCGACTCGATTCGCTACGAAATTCGAACCTCCCATCGAATTGAATGGAGAGAAAAGATACGAGATGGCGTTGGTGAATCTGGAGACTTATTATTCTTTTCCCAATGTCACCGAAAAAAATAACTCGTTCAAGTATTCCGACGGAGTGGATTGGTTGGAGATTCGAATTCCCAAAGGGAGTCACGACATAGACGATTTGAACAATTACATTCAGACGCAAATGAAGACAGATGGAAAGGGAAGCAACAAGATCAGACTCGCTCCCAATCCTAATACCTTACAGATGATGTTGGATTTGGAAGATAATTTTCGAGTGGATTTCAATATGGATGATTCTATAGGCAAGATGTTGGGATTCGATCGAAAGATGTATCGAGGCCACGGGCATCTGAAAATACGGTTGACATTCTCGCATTCAAAAGCATTCTAGTGAACGTGGACGTGATTGCTGGAAGCTATGTGAATGGTAGCGCTCAACCGACAATCTATTCCTTCTTTCCAAATGTGTCGCCGGGTTATAAGATCGTGGAGCGACCTCGAAATTTAGTTTATCTACCAGTGATTTTAGACACGTTGTATAGTCTCAAAACCACGTTGACAGATCAAAATGGTGAACTGTTAGATCTTCGCGGAGAGAGGGTGACGATACGATTTCACATAAGAGAAATATAAAAGCAAAAAAAAAAAATATTGTGTATATATATAGATAACAAAAATAAAATAAACGCAATATTAATTTTACAAAATTATTTTAATATAAATAATTATTATTAAACAAGAAAACAATTGAAGTAAATATATTTAAAAAAAAAAAGAATTATGACAGAATACGTGATTAAAAACGTGAACATATCCGCAGGACAGAGGAAGAAACTTAAGAGAGCGTTAACAACTCGAGGCGAGGCGGTGAGATTCAAATTCACTCACGAAGATCTGACGAGAGGCGGTCAGGATTCGATTGCCTGGACCAGAAGTCAAATCAAAAGGATGGAGAAAGCGATACGCGATGGTAGAGGGTTGACGGTGAGATTGAGTCCCGCTCAATTGAGATACAATTTGAGAATGAAAGGTGGTTTCCTACCGCTATTGGCAGGAATTGCCACAAAAGCTTTACCCTTCGCCGCAAAGGCAACACCCTTTCTCGGAAAGACTCTCGGCGTAGGAGCTCTCACGGGACTTGCGAGTTCGGCAGTTGAGAAATTAATGGGTGCCAGCGGACTGTTTTTGAAGAAGGGAGGAGCCATGTGTCGCGTCCACGTAGACGACAGAGGTAAAGGATTGTATCTAGAACCTGTTAGAGGTGGCAACTCTTTGAGTGGAAATGGTTTCTATCTGAAGAGTGGACAGAACGTTGAGCGACTTGGTAAGGGTTTGTTGCTCGGTGAGAATTCACCGTTTAAGAATATACCGATTTTGAATATGTTATTATAATATAAAATTATATAATTATATAAAATATAAATCATAGAAAGTATAAAATAATATATTTAAAATGGATAAAAAGGTGAAGAAACAATTAGATGATAATGATGAATATCACGAGACAGAGTGCGAAAAAAAGATGTGGAAAAATGGTTAGACGCTAATGATGGATATCTAAGGAAAGAAATGATGAAAGAGTTAGATGAACAGCGGGATAGATGGTTGGAAATGAAAAGAATGAGACGCTTTCCACCGTCAGCACTACCTTCTGAAGAGAATGGTAATGATGCAAGTGTTACCAAGAGATGCACAACATTCATTCATAATTATGATTCGGATAAACAAATGTGTTGTTATAAAAACGTATCATATCACAAAAAAAGGAAAAAAGAAAAGAAGAATTGACGCTGAAATTTAAGAAAAAAAGTAAACGTTATTATAATATATGGTAATAAGTGAAGAAGGAAACCAAAAAAAAAAAATGAGATCTAAAGATGATCTCATTACTTTTTTTTTTTCCTTCTTCTTCGCTAAAAAATCAATCTCTCTATTGTTTATATTTCCAAGTCCATTATTAGCATGTTGACACTCGTGTTTTCTCCTTTTTCGCAAATGTGTTGAATGTTTATCTTTACTCTTTTGAGTTTTGTTACTTCAGTCAACTCGCTCTCACCACCCAATTTCTTCACGAGTTTGAATGAGATGTTTGGAAATATATAATGTCCATAGAGCAACGACAAATCATTCTTGTCGAATTCTCTATCTTCAGTGAAGACGATAATCTGCAGATCGCTTTCGTACTCATAAAACAAATCGAGTGCGGCTTCGTCCAATTTCAAAGGCATGCGATATTTGTCGTATTTGTGCTCTAAGCCCTTCATCTCGACCTTGTTCAATTCGATGGGATTGTGTCGTTGTAATCTATAGATTTTAAAACCTAATTTCTTACACGTTTCAACTCATTTCAATTTCAATTCGCATCTTTTAGGTGTTGTTGTCCTCCTGATCGATTATTTGGGGTTTTTTTTGTTTTATGAATTCTTGCAAATAATGTATATTTTAAATTTTGTATTTAAATAATAATTTGTTAAAAAAGTTTGTTTATTTTTTTTTTTGCTCTTTATATATATAGAAAAAAAAGTTGTTTTTTTAATTTTTAATTTCTTTAACGTAAATTTTTTAGTTAAAGTTTTTTTCTCTTTATATATATAAATAAAAGTTAAATTTTAAGATTTCAATCTCTCTATTGTTTATATTTCCAAGTCTGTTATTTGCATGTTAACACTCGTGTTTTCTCCTTTTTCGAAAATGTGTTGAATGTTTATCTTTACTCTTTTAAGTTTCTTTACATCGGTGAACGCGCTCTCACCACTCGATTTGTCCACGAGTTCATGTGAGATTTTTGGATATATGTAACTTCCATAGAACGTCAAATCGTCCTTGTCGAATTCTTTATCTTTGGCGATGACGATTTTCTGCTGATCGCTTTGGTACTCGTAAAACAAATCAAGCATGGCTTCATCCAATTTCAAAGTCATCTTATATCTGTTGTATTTATGCTCTAAGTACTTCATCTCGACCTCGTTCGATTTGATGAGATCGTGTTGTTGTAATCTATAGATTTTATGACCGAATTTCTTATACGTTTTGACTCGTTTCAATTTCAATTCGCATCTTTTAGGTGTTGCTGTCATGATCGATTATTTGGGGTTTTTTTGTTTTATGAATTCTTGCAATAATGTATATTTTAAATTTTGTATTTTAATAATTTGTTTAAAAAGTTTTTTTTTTTTTTACTCTTTATATATATATATATATAAAAAAAAAGGTTTTAATTTTAATTTCTTTAATGTGAAATTTTTTTTGTAAAAAGTAATGAGATCATCTTTAGATCTCATTACTTTTTTTCCTTCTTCTTCGCTAAAAATCAATCTCTCTATTGTTTTTATTTCCAAGTCCGTTATTAGCATGTTGACATTCATCATTTTTCCACTTACGAAAATGTTTTGAATGTTTATCTTTACTCTTTTGAGTTTTTTTACATCGGTGAATGCGCTCTCACCACCCGATTTGTCCACGAGTTCAAGTGAGATTATTGGATATATGTAACTTTCATAGAACAACAACAAATCGTCCTTGTCGAATTCTCTGTCTTCGACGACGATGATATTATTCAGCAGATCACTTTGGTACTCGTAAAACAAATCGAGCATGGCTTCATTCAATTTCAAAAACATCTGATATTTGTTGTAGTAGCGCTCTAAGCCCTCCATCTCAACCTCGTTCAATTTGATGGGATCGTGCTGTTGTAATGTATAGATATTAAAACCGAATTTCTTATACGCTTCGTCTTGTTTCAATTTCAATTCGCATCTTTTAGGTGTTGTTGTCATTATCAATTATTTGTTTTTTTTTGTTTTATGAATTCTTACAAATAATGTACATTTTAAATTTTGTATTTAAATAATTTGTTAAATTCTGTCTCTCCAAAAGCAGATCGTCGAAAATCATGAGATTCTTATCTTCCGATTTCAGTTCTCTAGGATCCGGAACGTTGCTAGTGTTCTCATAAAATCGACACTCAACGTTCGAAGATGCATTTCTCTTCATCAGCTCCGTCGCCGCACCGTCCAAAATGGTCGAGAGTGGAGCTCCACTTTTGTCGAATTCCTCCCTACTGTCAAAGATTCTGGCTATGACGTCCTTGGGCAATCTGCAATCCATGCACTCTCGAAGCAATCTGTATTCGGGTTGAAACAAGCTCTTGCCAAACACGAACAATCTGTCGTAATCCAACCAGTTGGGTCGGGACAACAGATTCATCAACAGATTGGTCTTTCCACAATTCGATTTTCCCACTTTCAAGCCTCTTATGCTCTTGGGAAAGAACTCATTATTCGACCTCTTGGTCGCGGCATCATTCCAAGACATATCTTTAATGTTCATCTTTGTTTTATTTTGTTTATTTGTTATTTTAGATTCTTTTCAAACGCAAATTTTTTTATGTTTTTCAAACTCTGTTTTTAATGTTATTATTTATTTATATCGCACCGTCATGAGTTTTCTTCAATCCGGATCCACTCGTCATTTTAGCTAAATCTTGTATGGGCACCACAGCATCCTTAAAATCTTTCCAACTTTTCGGCGTTCGCTCTAACGCAGCTCGCTTCGCCGGCGGACTGATCAACTTGTCGATCAAAGTGTCGGCTGCCCTCTTGCCAGCCACAGAAGCTATCCTACCACTGGCTTCGGACGCGGCTTTCTTACCAGCATCCAAAGCCCTCTTCTTACTGACCACAAACGCGGTCGATGCAAGTTTTCTACCCGCATCGCTCGTGAACGCTCACATTATAGAATCGACGATGCCAGAACCGCCTTGAACGTAAGTTCTGACGTATCCTCTGTTCTTTATCACTAACATATTTTATTTTTATGATATATTTTTGTTTTTTTCACTGGTAAATCGTTTTTGCCGTTTAAATGCTTTTATTATTCTAGTGTAAGAATTTACTGTTTTATTTTTTTGTTTGTTTGTTTGTTTGTTTCTCTCTACTTATTATATACACATCAATACTTCAATTCGTTCATCAGCCTTTTATACTGGTTTTTATTCAAAACCTTCTGTCTAAACAATTCGTCAGATATAGCAACTATCTGATTATCTAATCCCGTGTTACCAGCCCGTCTGCTCGCCATCAACAAACTCAATCTCTGAGACAGAGCATCAGAATCGCTCGGAAGAAAAGTGGTTTTCACCCCTTTGCCAGTCACCGATTCGACGAACTTCTTGTTCATATCCCATATGGGTTTCACCACTTTTGTCCACTTGTAACCTCTGTTGGCTTTGGGTCTCGTCTCCCTGGCATCGTTATTTCTCTTCATGGCGTGGGTCTGGACCAGAATGTCTCCATAATTGTCGAAATCCTGTTCCGTGTAATCGCTGGGCTTGTCGTAAAGGAGCAATCTGCACAGACCATCAGTCAATTCGTATTTGTTCAAACCCACGATCAATTCATCATCGTCAATTTCTACTTCTGTGTCTCCTACAAAAATCCTTCCCTCCGAATCCTTATAAAATCCATACGACTGATCTCTCTTACCACCACCATCATCAGACGATGCGATGCTACTAGTGGTGATAGTTGAAGCTGTATCATCAGACTCGCTCTCTGTTTGAATTCCCGTGGGAACGTAATCCGGTGTAGATTGAACAGAATACCGATTTCCAAAACTAGGAGGCAACGAACCCATTCTCAAAGAACTCTCCTTTATGGGTCTCAATTCTTCGACTATCTCCTTCCTGCTTCGCTCTTGACCCTCCGTCATGGGTTTAAATATTTTTGTGGCTTCGCGTTTGAGTTCCATCTCACCAAGACGTCTGCTCCTATCAGCTGACTAAATCCCCTTCTTTGCACGTTCATACTCGCCTAAATTAGATCTCGATGTCTAGGATCCATCTGTAAAAAACATCTTTCATTTTAATTGTTTTTATTATTTTCAAAATTAAATGTTTAATTATATTTTTATGTTTTAAGTAATAAAACTCTTTCCGTCTTTAATATATATAATCTGAAAATATTCACATCTCAACTGACTGTGTTAATTGAAGTTTAAAAATACGTTTAAACAGTACATGACAAACCGGTTTCTGATTTAACGCATTTTGACAGTAGTTTTTACATTATGTCAAAAGATCACCATTCACACATCAAACAACCATTCACTCAGTGTCGAATTAAGAGAGAATCCCTTTGATGACTGTTAAACAGTTTCAACACACAAAGGAAAACTGATTTTAACACTGAGAACTTATTCATTACAAATCTCTCTCCGATTGCTATCATGAATATATTAAAAATTTACCACTCAAAACCTAATTGAGCGGAAAATGCGTTTTAAACATTCCGATAAGTGTTTGACTTTTTTCGAATGAACGCTTAACAGTCAATCTCTATCATCAAGACAAAACACGAATATCTATTACAGATCAACTCTTTCGAACAAAAAACCCTCAAAACTCAATTTCTATCCGTCCCATCAAGAGAAAACATGAATGTCTATAATACAGACCATATTCATAATCGACTCTTTTGAACAAAAAACCTCATTCACTCATAACGATAACATGTGTTAGTTTTTACTTCAGGAAGACGTGACTGGGTTCGCGAATTTCCAACACACCGACGACAACACTCTTCGTTCAAAACATTTCCATCAAGTGCTCGTTGAGATCACCTCGCAATAACGTGCGCCAGTCTCACTTCGAGAAACGGAACAGTGGGTTTGCCGATTCAAACATCACCTCTTTCATGCGAGTCGATTTCAGACTCAAAATCCGCAGAGTAGATCTCCGTCTACGCCTCCATGGGGTTTTCAGCGTTAACATCGTGTGCGGACGCGGATTGTTAGAATCGGCAAGATGATGAGTACGAACTCTCAAAACGTTTTTTTGCTCGCAATTTAACACTCTCCATAGGGTTTCAGTGTTAAAATCGTGTACGGACGCGGAATGTTAGAATCGACAAGACGATGAGTTCGAACTCTCAAAACGTTTTTTTGCTCGCAATTTAACACTGACTCCTATGGGGAAAACTCATCTGCAGATTTCAATCAAAACGGTACATATACGTGTACGTAAAACTACGGATTCCTCCCATAGGGTTCAGTGTTAAAAAAATCCGAGCTCACCCTAAAAAACCGTTAAAATCTTGTACACATACACGATTTTAACACTAAATCCTATGGAGGTGTTCATGTACATGTACACGTACATGTACAGGTGAGCTCGAACTCTCATTTATTACCTACCACTGTGGCCACATTCTATTCTACATGGATGGATGGTACTGAATTCCAATGTTAGATACCGTGATCAGAATGAAAGCCCATTCATATTGAACTATTTCTACTCCTTTTGTAAGGGCGAGAATTTCGAGTTATCATTTTTCACAAACGAAAGCGCACGCGGTCTTATTTCACATGTAATTGTCTCCAAGGAGGAGAGGTAAAATTTGTCGCAAGGTCATAAATAGAGAAAAAAGACCACTTTTCAAAGTTAAATGGAACCATTAAAACAATAACATATCCAAAATATTTTTATAGAACAAAGAAAATTAATTTCTCTCAAAAGGAATTAGAACATGTTCAGGACTTTGAAGTTACCCCCCCCCCCCCCCCCACAGTCTTTTCTAACAAATTAATTAGGTGATGTACTGGGATAAAAAAAAGTGAAATTTTTAAACAAAAAAAAACTCCATTAAAACTAATTTTAACAAAACGTATTTGATATCATTTTAAAAAGTATGTTAGAAAATATTTGATCACATGCCCGTCCATTATGTAAAAAAATGAAATCTATGGCAAATGAAAGTTTTTCATTTTTCTCCCATAGATCGCCATAGTAATTTAGATTGTCATCTTTACCACTGTTTACACGCGTGCGCATTCAGGGGAGTAAAAATAGTTCAATATGCAAGAATATTCGAGATAAAGCCCAGACGTTACTCTTCCCCAAACAAACATTTCCCAGCAGTCCCCGTCTCAAAGATAGTCGGCGACAAAACATTCTGGTCACTATTCCTGTTCTTCCTATTGACAAGCGGCCGCATCAGGAAGTCCTCGTCTTCAACGATGTTGTGGATATGGCCATACCGCTCAATACAGCGAAAGATAAATGGTGCGAACCGATGCCTCGAGTACGCACTCGCAGTCCATTCCTGTCGGGGCTGACAAAAATTGTCAAAACTTAAAATTGACGTAATAACGTCAAAAATGGGGGTAAATCGAAAAAAAAACAAAACAAAAACAGCCATTTGCTAATGTTTTGAGTTTTACAGCATTCTAAAAAAATGTAATAGACAAAGGGTAGTGTGTGAGCTGTAACTTGTCGGGCGCAAGTTGAGACCGGGGTTTTCACCCCTCGTACAATTCGAGCAATAGAAAATGGAAGAATGGGCCCCAGGGAAAAGTAGAAAACCCAAGGATTCTGGATCATGATAGGGAACTCTTTAACTGTGAGAAGTTAATATTTAGTGGACCTCGGAAGTGACGTCACAGTAACGTGATTAGAGACGTCCTGTCAAGTTACCATGATATCCCGCGTGAGCGGTCATATTGTGACGTCATTACCACGGTGGGACGTGATGTTACTGTGTATGAGTAGCGCATGTTGTTAGGGTGACACGTGTTTCCATCATCCATTTCGTTTACTGTTTACTGTAGACCATATCTTGGTTTCTCTGTTGGTACGAGACTTCTGTACTATCGAAAGTCCTACAAAAGGAAGGGGGGGGGGGTGTTCGGGAGGTGTGTTCGATTGTATGGTGGTGTATCTAATTACCGGAAATAACCTGACAGTTGTTTATTTAGCTCCGATCCTTTCAGAATCCTTGTTTTCAAGTTCTATCTATTCTAGCTGTACCGCATTCTCTCAATTCCTAGACCTATTCTATCTATGCCATGACTGTCCAAGATGGGCCTGGGTGGTAGTACACGATGTATAACTTTGCGTACATGTCGCACGCAGCATATGCTGGATGGGGCGAGATGTGCTTGTGTGTTAGTGCAGAATGTAAGCACAATACGTTCATCCCATGGGCACATGCAACCTCCACCACCTCAGGCTTCTTGGTTTTTCTAGCAACATCCACCCACCCCCCCCCCCCCCCGATTTTCCCAAATGTGTCTGTGTGCTGGTACACAGTGTGCAACAAGGTGTACACATCGCACAGCACATGCTGGATGATGAGGGATGTGAATGTGTGTTAGTCCACAATGAGTGCAGCACACGCGCACATACAGGTTTAATTAAGCTTATTTCCAAACTGCCATCTTGGATTTTAATCTGTGCAAGGTCACAAGAATAGGTGTAGGTGTAACTGTAGGATGGAACCTGTATATGGAAGTAGCATGACCCACAGCTATGAAATTACCCATGCTAGTAGGTATATGAGGCGGATTCTAGGCCATTTTGTACATGTACCATACACGTACACGATTGCGTTTACCAACGTGGGATTCAGTGTTAAATCGCACACTTGTTCATAAAAATGTCGGATGGTCTAGAATCTGCTGTTTTTGTGACTCCTAGATCGCACTTTTGACGTTCAAATACCCGTGGTGAATATTGAATGTTACACTTTTTTTTTAAAAAGTGAAATTGTACATTTTCACTTTAAACATTTTTGTCAACGTTCCCATCGCGGATCAGACCATCGATCTATCGTTGGTGAACGCAAGCAAAAATTCTGGGCTAGCATAAAAAAAAACGGTTTGCGGATTCTAGGACAGTGGCCTAGAATCCGCTATTGTTTTTGAGGCGGTGGGTTTTTCCCCAAAAAAACTTAACAGACTACTATTGGACGCTTCCCTTTCTGACGTAAGTGGGAGGAATACCCGGATTTTTTCCAAAAAACTTAACAGACTACTATTGAACGCTTCCATTTCTGACGTGAGTGGGGGGGGGGGGGGGGGGGGGGAAGATATATATCGGAGAGAAAAAAAACATACACATAAAATAATTATACATTTAATTTTGTAAATAATAAAATAACTCTCATTATTAGCATACTTAAAGGAACATTAACAATTAAAAACGAAAAATGTTTTTACAGATGGATTCTAGGCGCCGAGATCAAATTTTAGGCGAGTATGAACGTGCTAAGAAGGGCATTCAGTCGGCTGACAGAAGCAGATGTCCTGGTGAGATGGAACTCAGATGCGAAGCCACAAAAAATATTTAAACCGTGACGGAGGGTCAAGAGCGAAGCAGGAAGGAGATAGTCGAAGAATTGAGACCCATAAAAGAGAGTCCTTTGAGAATGGGTTCGTTGCCCGATAGTTTTGGAAATCAGCATTCCGTTCAATCTACACCGGATTACGTTTCCACGGGAATTCAAACAGATTTGAGCGAGACCGACAATACAGCTTCGACTATCACCACTGATAGCGTCGCATCGTCCGAGGATGGCAGTAAGAGAGATCTGTTGTATGGATTTTATAAGGATTCAGACAATAATACTTTTATTGGAGACACAGAGGTAGAAATAGGCGATGATGAATTGATTGTGGGTTCGAACAGATACGAATTGACTGATGAACTGCGCAGATTGCTCCTTTACGACAAGCCTAGTGATTACACGGAACAGGATTTTGACAATTACGGCAACATTCTGGTTCAGACCCACGCTATGAAGAGAAATAACGATGCCAGAGAGACGAGACCCAAAGCCAACAAGGTTACAAGTGGACAAAAGTGGTGAAACCCATATGGGATATGAATAAGAAGTTCGGTGACTGGCAAAGGGGTGAAAACCACTTTTCTTCCGAGTGATTCTGACGCTCTGTCTCAGAGATTGAGTTTGTTGATGGCGAGCAGACGGGCTGGTAACACACGATTAGATAATCAGATAGTTACTATATCTGACGAATTGTTAAGACAGAAGGTTTTGAATAAAAACCATTATAAAAGGCTGATGAACGAATTGAAGGATTGATGTATATATAATAAGTAGAGAGAAACAAACAAACAAACAAACAAACAAAAATAAAACAGTAAATTTTTACACTAGAATAATAAAAGTATTTAAACAACAAAACGATTTATCAGTGAAAAAACAAATATATTATAAAAATAAAATATGTTGGTGATAAAGAACAGGGGATACGTCAGAACTTACGTTCAAGGCAGTTCTGGCATCGTCGATCCGCGAGCGTTCACGAGCGATGCGGGTAGAAAACTCACATCGACCGCGTTTGAGGTCAGTAAGAAGATGGCTTTGGATGCTGGTAAGAAAGCCGCTTCCGAAGCCAGTGGTAGGATAGCTTCTGTGGCTGGCAAGAGGGCAGCCAATGCATTGATCGACAAGTTGATCAGTCCGCCGGCGAAGCGAGCTGTGTCAGAGCGAACGCCGAAAAGTTGGAAAGATTTTAAGGATGTTGTGGTACCCATACAAGATTTAGCCAAAATGACGAGTGGATCCGGATTGAAGAAAAATAAATAATAATATTAAAAACTGAGTTTGAAAAACATAAAAAATTTGCGTTTGAAAGAATCTAAAATAACAAAAAAAAAAAAAAAATAAAACAAAGATGAACATTAAAGATATGTCTTGGAACGACGCCGTGACCAAGAGGTCGAATAACGAGTTCTTTCCCAAAAGCATAAGAGGCTTGATAGTGGGAAAATCGAATTGTGGAAAGACCAATCTGTTGATGAATCTGTTGTCCCGACCCGACTGGTTGGATTACGACAGATTGTTTGTGTTTGGCAAGTGCTTGTTTCAACCCAAATACAGATTGCTTCGAGAGTGCATGGATCGTAGATTGCCCAAGGACGTCATAGCCAGAATCTTTGACAGTAGGGAGGAATTCGACAAGAGTGAGGCTCCACTTTCGACCATTTTGGACTGTGCAGCGACAGAGCTGATGAAGAGAAATGCATCTTCGAACATCGAGTGTCGATTTTATGAGAACGCTAGCGACGTTCCGGATCCTTGCGAATTGATATCGGAAGATAAGAATCTCATAATTTTCGACGATCTGCTTTTGGAGAGACAGAACCGATGCGAATCGTATTACGTTAGGGGTCGACACAGCAACGTGGACTGTTTCTACCTGTCGCAGAATTATTTTCGATTGCCCAGACAGACGATAAGGGAGAACGCTAATTTTCTATGTCTCTTTCGCCAAGATCTCAAGAATCTCAATCACATCTACGGCGACCACGTCGCAAACGACATGAGCGTGGCGGAATTCAGGAGATTCTGCAAGAGGGTTTGGGATGGAGGACTTTACAATTTCGTCGTGATCGATTTGACAAGCGAATTTAATCGCGGAAAATATCGGTGCGGATTCGACAAGTTTTATGTTTCTGATGATAATAAGATAGAGCGTGAAAATAAAAAAAATTTAGAAAATAATAAATCTTCAAATAATTAGTTTTTGAAAAAAAATAAAATTAAATATAATGTTTGAACATGGAGAATTGTTAGAACGGATAGCCGAGAATACGGCTGCAAAACAATCCATTCAAATCGTTGTGAGTGGCGATTCAACTCGATTCGCTACGAAATTCGAACCTTCCATCGAATTGAATGGAGAGAAAAGATACGAGATGGCGTTGGTGAATCTGGAGACTTATTATTCTTTTCCCAACGTCACCGAAAAAAATAACTCGTTCAAGTATTCCGACGGAGTGGATTGGTTGGAGATTCGAATTCCCAAAGGGAGTCACGACATAGACGATTTGAACAATTACATTCAGACGCGAATGAAGACAGATGGAAAGGGAAGCAACAAGATCAGACTCGCTCCCAATCCTAATACCTTACAGATGATGTTGGATTTGGAAGATAATTTTCGAGTGGATTTCAATATGGATGATTCTATAGGCAAGATGTTGGGATTCGATTGAAAGATGTATCGAGGCCACGTGGCATCTGAAAATACGGTTGACATTCTCACAGTCAAAAGCATTCTGGTGAACGTGGATGTGATTGCTGGAACGTGAATGGTAGCGCTCAACCGACAATCTATTCCTTCTTTCCAAATGTGTCGCTGGGTTATAAGATCGTGGAGCGACCTCGAAATTTAGTTTATCTACCAGTGATTTTAGACACGTTGTATAGTCTCAAAACCACATTGACAGATCAAAATGGTGAACTGTTAGATCTTCGCGGAGAGAGGGTGACGATACGATTTCACATAAGAGAAATATAAAAGCAAAAAAAAAAAATATTGTGTATATATATAGATAACAAAAATAAAATAAACGCAATATTAATTTTACAAAATTATTTTAATATAAATAATTATTATTAAACAAGAAAACAATTGAAGTAAATATATTTAAAAAAAAAAAGAATTATGACAGAATACGTGATTAAAAACGTGAACATATCCGCAGGACAGAGGAAGAAACTTAAGAGAGCGTTAACTCGAGGCGAGGCGGTGAGATTCAAATTCACTCACGAAGATCTGACGAGAGGCGGTCAGGATTCGATCGCCTGGACCAGAAGTCAAATCAAAAGGATGGAGAAAGCGATATGCGATGGTAGAGGGTTGACGGTGAGATTGAGTCCCGCTCAATTGAGATACAATTTGAGAATGAAAGGTGGTTTCCTACCGCTATTGGCAGGAATCGCCACAAAAGCATTACCCTTCGCCGCAAAGGCACTACCCTTTCTCGGAAAGACTCTCGGCATAGGAGCTCTCACGGGACTCGCGAGTTCGGCAGTTGAGAAATTAATGGGTGCCAGTGGACTGTTTTTGAAGAAGGGAGGAGCCATGTGTCGCGTCCACGTAGACGACAGAGGTAACGGATTGTATCTAGAACCTGTTAGAGGTGGCAACTCTTTGAGTGGAAATGGTTTCTATCTGAAGAGTGGACAGAACGTTGAGCGACTTGGTAAGGGTTTGTTGCTCGGTGAGAATTCACCGTTTAAGAATATACCGATTTTGAATATGTTATTATAATATAAAATTATATAATTATATAAAATATAAATCATAGAAAGTATAAAATAATATATTTAAAATGGATAAAAAGGTGAAGAAACAATTAGACGATAATGATGAATATCACGAGACAGAGTGCGAAAAAAAGATGTGGAAAAATGGTTAGACGCTAATGATGGATATCTAAGGAAAGAACTGATGAAAGAGTTAGATGAACAACGGGATAGACAGTTGGAAATGAAAAGAATGAGACGCTTTCCACCGTCAGCACTACCTTCTGAAGAGAATGGTAATGATGCGAGTGTTACCAAGAGATGCACAACATTCATTCATAATTATGATTCGGATAAACAAATGTGTTGTTATAAAAACGTATCATATCACAAAAAAAAAGAAAAAAAGAAAAGAAGAATTGATGCTGAAATTTAAGAAAAAAAGTAAACGTTATTATAATATATGGTAATAAGTGAAGAAGGAAACCCCCCCAAAAAAATGAGATCTAAAGATGATCTCATTACCTTTTTTTTTTCCTTCTTCTTCGCTAAAAAATCAATCTCTCTATTGTTTATATTTCCAAGTCCATTATTAGCATGTTGACACTCGTGTTTTCTCCTTTTTCGCAAATGTGTTGAATGTTTATCTTTACTCTTTTGAGTTTTGTTACTTCAGTCAACTCGCTCTCACCACCCAATTTCTTCACGAGTTTGAATGAGATGTTTGGAAATATATAATGTCCATAGAGCAACGACAAATCATCCTTGTTGAATTCTCTATCTTCAGTGAAGACAATGTTCTGCAGATCGCTTTCGTACTCATAAAACAAATCGAGTGTGGCTTCGTCCAATTTCAAAGGCATGCGATATTTGTCGTATTTGTGCTCTAAGCCCTTCGTTTTGACCTTGTTCAATTTGATGGGATTGTGTCGTTGTAATCTATAGATTTTAAAACCTAATTTCTTACACGTTTCAACTCATTTCAATTTCAATTCGCATCTTTTAGGTGTTGTTGTCCTCATGATCGATTATTTGGTTTTTTTTTGTTTTATGAATTCTTGCAAATAATGTATATTTTAAATTTTGTATTTAAATAATAATTTGTTAAAAAAGTTTGTTTATTTTTTTTTTTGCTCTTTATATATATAGAAAAAAAAGTTGTTTTTTTAATTTTTAATTTCTTTAACGTAAATTTTTTAGTAAAAGTGTTTTTCTCTTTATATATATAAATAAAAGTTAAATTTTAAGATTTCAATCTCTCTGTTGTTTATATTTCCAAGTCTGTTATTTGCATGTTAACACTCATGTTTTCTCCTTTTTCGAAAATGTGTTGAATGTTTATCTTTACTCTTTTAAGTTTCTTTACATCGGTGAACGCGCTCTCACCACTCGATTTGTCCATGAGTTCACGTGAGATTTTTGGATATATGTAACTTCCATAGAACGTCAAATCGTCCTTGTCGAATTCTTTATCTTTAGCGATGACGATTTTCTGCTGATCGCTTTGGTACTCATAAAACAAATCAAGCATGGCTTCATCCAATTTCAAAGTCATCTTATATCTGTTGTATTTATGCTCTAAGTACTTCATCTCGACCTCGTTCGATTTGATTGGATCGTGTTGTTGTAATCTATAGATTTTATGACCGAATTTCTTATACGTTTTGACTCGTTTCAATTTCAATTCGCATCTTTTAGGTGTTGCTGTCATGATCGATTATTTGGGGTTTTTTTGTTTTATGAATTCTTGCAATAATGTATATTTTAAATTTTGTATTTTAATAATTTGTTTAAAAAGTTTTTTTTTTTTTTACTCTTTATATATATATATAAAAAAAAAGGTTTTAATTTTAATTTCTTTAATGTGAAATTTTTTTTGTAAAAAGTAATGAGATCATCTTTAGATCTCATTACTTTTTTTCCTTCTTCTTCGCTAAAAATCAATCTCTCTATTGTTTTTATTTCCAAGTCCGTTATTAGCATGTTGACATTCATCATTTTTCCACTTACGAAAATGTTTTGAATGTTTATCTTTACTCTTTTGAGTTTTTTTACATCGGTGAATGCGCTCTCACCACCCTATTTGTCCACGAGTTCAAGTGAGATTATTGGATATATGTAACTTCCATAGAACAACAACAAATCGTCCTTGTCGAATTCTCTGTCTTCGACGACAATGATATTATTCAGCAGATCACTTTGGTACTCGTAAAACAAATCGAGCATGGCTTCATCCAATTTCAAACACATCTGATATTTGTTGTAGTAGCGCTCTAAGCCCTCCATCTCAACCTCGTTCAGTTCGATGGGATCGTGCTGTTGTAATGTATAGATATTAAAACCGAATTTCTTATACGCTTCGTCTTGTTTCAATTTCAATTCGCATCTTTTAGGTGTTGTTGTCATTATCAATTATTTGTTTT
The DNA here is from genome assembly GCA_031216915.1 of Pictodentalium vernedei. Taxonomy (NCBI): domain Eukaryota; kingdom Metazoa; phylum Mollusca; class Scaphopoda; order Dentaliida; family Dentaliidae; genus Pictodentalium; species Pictodentalium vernedei. Next base: position 261,879,221 of record CM062297.1, read on the forward strand.
TTTTTGTTTTATGAATTCTTACAAATAATGTACATTTTAAATTTTGTATTTAAATAATTTGTTAAAAATTTTTGCTTTTTTTTACTCTTTTTATATATATATAAAAAGAGTAAAAAAAGCAAAACTTTTTAACAAATTATTTAATACAAAATTCGAAAAAAAAAATTCTTACAAATGAAGCAAAGAGATAAAACAATGGAAAATTTAAATGAGAAAACCGTACCTCAGTTAAACGAGATTTGTAAACTATTAAAAATTTCACATTTCAGAAATCATAGAACTAAATCAAAAAAAATTGAAGTCATACAAGAATATTTGCGAAATGCTAGAAAGGTAAAAGAAATGTCAATAGCAACGACGTCAAAAAATGCATCGGTTGTGAAAAATGAGAAGAAGAAGAAAAAGATAGTAAAAGGAATCAAAAAAACCAAAAACGTTTCGATTGTGAAAAATAAGAAGATGACTAAACGAAAAGCCATTGAAGAACATCAAGTTTCAAAAGAAAAGAAAAGAAAAACTAAAACGAAAACGAGTGATGCACTTCAGATTCTAGACAAACGAGATATATCGAGCGAAATTCAATGAGCAATCGATGAAGGGAAAGGAGAAGAATATGTAGCATGACTCGTCCTGGAACTATTCCAATCGAAGCCTTAGAACGGGAGAGTGCGATCAAAGGCGTTTTTAAAACTTTCGATGTGGTTCCCTCGTTCAAGAAAATCGATCCGAAATTGTTCATGGAACGGGTGAAGAAAAAAGTATTGGATTTGTTTCGCAAATACATGAACGTGGGACTAAAAATTAAGATGATACTCCATTGCGTGATGAATAAAATCGACGTGAAGTCTGGTGAGAGCATCGTGAAAAATGGATATTTCAGATCTAATGTCGAACCCATATTTCGAGGTTCAGATTTATCGGATGTTTTCGAAAAGATGAAAGACAAGATGTTGACGTCTCTCACAAATTATCAACATGAAGGTAGTAATTGTACATTTGGTGAGGTGTTGAAACTCAAAATTCATATAACTAAAAACGATTCATTGAAAGGATCTTCCTACTTGGAATTACCGTATTTCTTGACTAAAAAAAAAGCTGTGATCAACGTGAGAAATAAAGATGATCAGTGTTTTAAATGGGCAGTCACCTCTGCTTTATACCCTGTCAAAATGCACTCCTATAGAGTTTCTTGTTACGAGGAGACTTCTAAAAATCTCGATTGGACTGGAGTGACTTTTCCAACAGAGTTAAAACACATCAAACATTTCAAGGCTCAAAATCCCACCGTAGCGGTGAACGTCTTAGGATACGATGATGAAAAACGAATGATCTATCCTCTCAGACAGACTTCGTATCTCCAAAGAGAAAAGACGATTATTTTATTATTGATTTCGAATGGTGACAATCGTTATTATTGTTGGGTTAAACATCCAAGCCGATTACTGTCGAGACAAAATAATAAACATAAAGGAAAGATATGTTTATGTTGCAACTGCATGAACATGTTTCAGAGCGAAAAATCGTTAGCGAAACATCAGGAATATTGCAACGAAAATCAAGGTGTCGCCGTCGAAATGCCCACACCCAACACCATCATGAAGTTTGAAAATCACAATAGAAGGTTAAAAGTACCATTCATCGTGTACGCTGATTTTGAATGCTTCACCGCGAAAATGAATTCCTGTCAACCCAACGCTCTTCAAAGTTATGTCGAAAGATATCAAAATCACATGCCTTCGGGCTATTGCATTTACGTGAAATGCGCTTTCAACTCACAACACGACATGGGTCCCTTCACCTACACGAAACAGTGCGAAGATGACGACGTGGCTCAAAGGTTCGTGGAAGAGTTAGAATCTAAAATTCAAATGTTATATGACAAATTCAAAACTCCGGCAAAAATGATCATCACGCGAGAGCAGCAGGATGAAAATGACAGAGCCATCGAATGTCACATATGCAGACAATCGTTCGACGAGAATTCGAAGGAAAATAAGAAGGTCAGAGACCACGATCATTACACGGGTCCGTATTGCAGTCCGGCTCACAGCAAGTGTAATTTAAAATATCGAGATGCCGTTTTCTATCCGGTGATATTTCACAATCTCTCGGGTTACAACAGTCATCTGTTCGTGAAAAATCTTGGCACCTCCCACGAAAAATTACATTGCATTGTGAACAGCGAAAAAAGGTACATTTCATTCATGAAATGGAAGGTCATGGAGAAGAAAATAGTAATCGATGGAGAGACGTTGGAACAAAAGACGAAATCCATTCGTAGAGGCATATGTTTCATTGACAGTTTTAAATTCATGTCGACCGCTCTGGAAAAATTAGTCGATAACATGAGCAAGGATAAATTTAAAATCACGAGCGAACATTTCGGAGAAGGAGTAGACGTCATGTTGAGGAAGGAAGTCCTCAACAATTACATGAACGATCTAAAGAGATTCGAAGACACCACACTACCTTCGAAAGAAGATTTTTATTCGAAATTCTACGAATCCGACATTTCCGACGAGAATTACGAACACGCCAAAAACGTGTGGAAATCATTCGATATGAAAACCATGAGAGATTATCACGATCTCTGTCTGAAGACCGACGTTCTGCTCTTGGCAGACGTGTTCGAAAATTTTCGAGACGTCTGTCGTCGAAATTATGATCTGGATCCTGCTTGGTATTTCACCGCACCCAGTCTGGTGTGGGACGCTCTGTTGAAGACCACCGAAGTCCAATTGGAATTATTATCCGACATGAACATGTTGCTCATGTTCGAAAGGGCTGTGAGAGGTGGCGTCTCGATGATCTCTCACAGATATTCTGAAGCTAACAATCCCTACATGAAAGAAGGTTTCGATTCGAAAGGGTCGATTAAATACATACAGTATTGGGACATTAATAATCTGTACGGTTGGGCTATGAGTCATCCTTTACCGATTGGAAATTTCGAATGGGTGACGGAAGAGATGCAAAAATGGAGAGCCTATCCTTGCATTTTATAAGTCAATTTGAACTATCTGGAAGAATTACACGGTCCACACAACGATTATCCGCTGGCTCCTGAACGAATGGAACCGAAAGAAGGAGACGAGGAAAAACTCATTCCCAATTTATTTAACAAACGTAACTACGTTGTCTACAGCGAGAATTTGAAACAGTACGTCGATTACGGGATGAAATTAGTCAACATACATCGCATCATTCGATTCGACGAAGAGCCTTGGATGAAAAAATACATCGATCTCAACACGAATCTCAGAATTCGAGCCGAGAACGATTTCGAAAAAGATTTCTTCAAACTCATGAACAACTGCGTGTACGGTAAATCGATGGAAAACATCAGGAAGAGAACCGACGTTCGACTCGTCACGTCTGAGAAAAGAGCTAAAAAATTAGTGGTGAAACCCAATTACAAACACCGAATCATATTCGACGAAAATCTAGTGGCCGTTCACATGCAAAAGATGCACCTGAAGTTCGACAAACCGTATTATCTCGGACCGATCATCTTAGATATCAGCAAGCAATTGATGTATGAGTTTCACTATGATTACGTCAAACGAAAATTTGATGATAAAGCCAAACTACTATTCACCGACATGGACAGTTTAGTTTACGAGATAGAGACGAAAGACGTCTACCGAGATATATCTCCAGATGTGACCGCGTGGTTCGACACAAGCAATTATCCCATCGATCACCCATCCAACATTCAATCGAATGACAACAAGAAGGTGTTGGGTAAATTTAAGGACGAGAGCGGCGGTAAACAAATCGTCAAATTCATGGGCTTGAGACCCAAACTGTATGCTTATCGTCTAGAAGATGAAGAGATCAAGAAGTGCAAAGGGGTTAAAGCGTGCGCGGTGAAGAAAAACATCTCTTTCCAAGAGTATAAAAATTGTCTGTTAGGAAGTGGTCCGGTGTATAAGACTATGAAATCGATTCGAAGCGAAAATCACGACTTGTATACCGAAATAGTCAACAAGATTTCGCTGACGGCCGACGACGATAAGAGATTCATGTTAGACAATAAAATAAACACTTTGGCACTCGGACATTGGACTTTGGATCTAATTTTAGATGATATGATTGTGGATGATTGGATTCTAGATATGAGTAAGGATGATAGGATTCCAGAAAATCAAGAGGAATTAGACGGATTCAAGATTATGGAAATCGTTAGAGACATCGAGAGTGTTAGTTTAAAAAGAAAAAGAAAAAAAAAAATTATAATAAAATAAATAAATAAAAAAATATATATACGCATTTATGAATAAGAAAATAGAGATATCCATAGAAGGTGTCGTCTTACCAAACAAACCCCTATCCAACATCGATCTGTCGAATGTGGTGAAGGATTTGAAAATCAAAGATTTTCTAGGCGTGTTTTCCAGAGCTGCCTTGCCGAAGAGAAGACCTCGACAATCGGAATGCGGAATTTTAAATCTAAATGATTCATCGGGTGAAGGCACTCACTGGGTGGCGTGGTTCAAGAATGGGAAGAAGAAAAATTATTATTTCGACAGCTACGGAATCTCACCGCCAAAAGAAATAAAGAACTATTTCAACAAATCAATGGTTCGTTACAGCACGGAACAAGTGCAATCACCAGATCAAGTGTTTTGCAGTCACCTGTGTCTCTACGTTCTCAAGAGATGGTCTGAAGGAGATCGGTTTCAAGACATTCTCAATGATTTACATTAGAGAGAGATTTTTTTTTTATAGTATATATAAAGATAATAAATTAATTTAAAAAATTTTAATCAAATAAAAACGAAAAATAAAATAAAATAGTTCATTTTTAATAAACTGCGTTTTGAATATATTTTTCTAAAAAACAAAAAATCTCACAACAACATGCTAGTCGATAAATTTGGTAGAAGTGACGACGAAAAAGTCATTCCAAGAAAGAAAAGGAAGACGTTCGAAGTCAACGATGGTTACGACGTTGCCAACTTGGACGAACGTTACGTTCGGAGATACGAACCTCGAGAAGAACCTTTGAACATGAATGATAAGAAGCTCTACAATCTTCCCGAGCCAATAGATCTCGCAGATGCTGCGACTAAAAAATACGTCGACAGGGGGAATGCCGATTTCGAACGAATCATGCTAGATAATTACATGGATAAAACCATGACCGATGATCTCGATCTGAAATCCAAACGTTTGGTGAACGTCGCAAATCACATAGATCCCACTGATGCCTCGACCAAGAAATACGCGGACGACTCTCACGCGAGATTCAGTGAACACCTGAGAAATAGATACGTTCAGAAAACGATGCACTCGGAATTGAATGCCAATTCTAACAAGATAACGAACGTGGTCACTCCCACGAATCCCAAGGACGTGGCGACCAAACACTACGTAGATCTGGAACAGAGAAAGTCTGACAGATGAGAAATGAAATCGGATCTGAATGAGGGATTCAACAAGATATTGAATCTATCGAAGATTGACGACACGGATGCAGACTCAACCGCGGTCAACAAGTGCTACGTAGATTCTGCCGTGATACGATCAGAAGAATACCTAGAATCGCAAGTGGATGATCTCTACCTGAACAAACAATCTGGCGGAACCATGGAGGGTGGTATCGACATGAACGGTAAGAATTTATTCGGACTCAGTCACTATCCTGAATTCGATTCCAGCGCGGTCAGCAGAAAGTACGTGGACGACAACTCGGTCTGGAGAATGGGTGACATCATGGAAGGTAAACTAGACATGGGTGGACACGTCCTCACGAATATACCGGTTCCAGTGAACATGACGGATGCCTGCACCCTGATTTCGGTGGTGGAGAAAGTCAAATATGCTAGACAATTGATCACTGTGTGGGCCGAGGAGGCCAGCACCTTAGATGAAGGAAAAGCTGAGTGGTCTTTTGGAAATGGAGGTAGCGGATCGAAACATGGTCAGGTGGGATATCCCATGCCGCTGGGAGGTGAAATCCTTCGAATGAGTCTGGCTTCCTCGGATTTGAATAAGAAAGCGGTCGTCAATCTCTTGGTGAATAGAGTAGAGTGATAAGAGATACAGCATCAAAAAGACTGAGAATCAACACGCGAATGTTAGCACGTTCGGCACGCCTCTCAAAGTGAACGCCGGAGACAGGATTAATTTCGTTATGAAAACCAATAATCCCAAAGCCACCACTTCCGTGGTGAGTCTACTGATTGAACTAGTTCCTTTGAACAAACAGTGAAGGCATGGAAAATAAAGAATTAAAAAAAAAAATAATGTGTGATTTATTAAAAACAAAAAAAAAAAGTAATGAGATTTAGAAAGGTGTTCAATCTCTCTAGATCACATTACTTTATTTATTTTTTGTTTTGTTTTTTTTGTTTTTTAATAATTACTCATTACTTTTTTTTTATTTTTGTTTTTATTTTTTTTTTCACACTCATCTCTCATCGAATGATCGACATCTTATTTCCATCCGATTCGAATTGTAATTCTCTGTCCGACATGACCAGGGCGAAGGCTTCGGTTTTTCTCGGCACGTTCCTATCGAATTGCATCTTGATCTGAATGTCTTAAGACGCTACTCTTGAGTCGTTCACTCTGTTTACTGACGTTGAATACGAATATAGGATACATCGACTTGTATTCACCGGGAGATATATTAGGGTTGCTCATCAATTCGTCTAGACTGTGATACTTCTTTCTAAAATCAGCGGTATCGCCGTACAGTCTGCAGAAATCGTTCTTGTCGAACGATGCGTTGTAATCGATTGCTGGATATCTCATGGCGTTCAGAAACACTTGCATGTTTCTCAAACTGCAGTGATCGAACAGCAATGCATTCTTTTCCTGAGACCCGTCCCTATCGGTCTGAAACGTAACCACGATGAAACGCGGTCTCTCGGAAGCGGATTTCACTGTCAATCTCCAATCGAAGTGATTCGTGGAGGGTGGAATGCTAGCCGTGTCGCACTGTCTCATTCTAAATCCCACGGGTAATTTACTCTTGGCTTCTATGATCTTGTAGAGACGCGCTTTTTCCATGATCGAAGGCTCCACGTGTGGAACGAACCACGATATCTTGTGTAGAGTTATCTTACCCACATTGGTCGCAGTGAGTCTCACTATTGCGTCGTCGTCTCCTTTCCGAATCAACGTCAGATTGTGTTTGAATCCGTACATGATCTTGTTGTAATCGTCTGCAAATCCGAAGATGTGTTTCAAAGGTATCCTGAACGAAAACGTTCCTTTAGGTCTGGACGTCTTGACGACGTAGTCGAATATCAAGGCGGCGCCGGCGCTAGCAGGGCCGACGGTGTCTTTCACCCACAACTGATTAAGTCCTCTCGATTTCGAAAAATTATCAGGATACATCAAGAGTCCGAACATCGTGGTGGCCTGACCGGGATGAAACACAGATTCTATCTCTTGTCTGGATAGCATGTATTTTATATTACTGAATAGATGCATGATGCCATTATTGGCTAGAGTAACCGTGTCGTCGTCGGCGTAGTCGCTCCCATCTTCCTTGGTGAGACGTCCCTGCACCACTATGTAACTCGCTAGGATGTATGAATAGATCTTGAGTTTCGATGTTGATTCTTATCTCTCCCGCATTGTTCAAACTCGTTCTGGTTACCGGTTCATATTCGTGAACCTCATATTCTTGAATACTTTCATCTTTCACTATGCTTTGTGCTATATCTAGTATATTTGTCATTTTAAAGGATTTTTAGGGGGTTTTTTTGTTTATTAATTAACTTGCTTTCTTTATCTAAAAATAGTTTTTAATTATTTTTTATTATTATTTTCTCTCTTATATATATATGTGTAAACAAGAAAATATTAAAGAAAGTAAATAAAAGAAATTTGTTTTCTTTATCAAAACTTTGTCTTCTGTAATTGTTGTTCATAAAACTTTCCGATGATCTCTTCTCCATCCAAAGCTTCAATTTCGTAAGTCACTGGATCGGTGTGAAATATTTTGATTATCACGAAGATTTCCGAGGTCCATCGAGGAGTATAACCCTTTTTGAAGTGCTTCTTATAAGCGTAGATTCTCACTCGATCACCGACCGTAATTTCGGCGTTCTGGACTTCTTCCTGATCTTAGATCTTTCAGGATATAGATTCGCGTAGACCCGTTTTTCATTTCGAGGATCGCTAGCTTCCACAGGAGTCATCTTGATCGATCTGTGTTGCATGTTGTTGTAATCTTTGACCAGACCGTTCAGAGCATATATGTATTTCTTGGTCGAATTCGCCGTGAAGTATCTGTGTATCTTTTCCTTCATCGTTCGATTCCAACGTTCCACCACGCTGGCTTTCTCTTCGTTTTCGATCGAGTAGAGGTCTACCAATCGATGAACGTGCTTGTTGTAGAATTCCTTTCCCTTATCCACCCACAATTTACTCGGTTTTCGAGAAGGCGAGTCGAACACGCTCTTCAGAGCCTCGGCGATGCAAGGTCCCGATTTATTCCTCAAAGCTCTGATCCAACCGTATTTGGAAAACACATCGATGACCGTCAATAGATATTTGACGCCCTCGTTCCACCTCGAAAACGATCTCATGTCGACCAAGTCGGCAGACCAAATATCATCCAATCCCTTCACAAACACCCTTCTCTTTCAAAATTTACGCACTACGGGTTTGTGTAACTCCTCAGCCAATTCGCTCGTCAATAATCGTTTCTTCTTCTTTTCCGATGCGTCTTTTTTTTTTTGAATGCCCCATCCGAATCGACGTTTCGCATCGATCAGATTGCCGACCAGCGAACGTTCTATCTTCTCTCTCCTGGTCGGATTCGATATGCCTCTCAATTTCCCCAACATGTTTTTATCGCAGACGTCGTTGCGAGTCTTGGTGTCGGGATGTCCGGCGTAGCACAGATCGTGATCATACATGGCCGCGTCCACCCTATTCACAGGTTTGCTCCAAGATTTGGGAGTCAGATCGGCATTGAGTCTCTTGTTCAATTTCGTTCCAGGTCCCGTGAAACTATGACCGGGCAGATGCATTTCGAAAGGTAGATTATTGATCATTTTATTCACGATGCCTTTACCTTTGCTCGCGTTCTTTTTTTTGACGAATCGAGTCTTGATAGAACCACACACGTCGCAAATTCCGTGAAGCATCTGTCTGTCATTTTTAGTTCGTACTTCTTGAGAATTACTCGTCTCGGTAACTCTCTTACACCTTACGCAATACATTTTTAAGAGTTATTTAAATTAATTTCGTTTTTTTTTATTTTATATATAAATTTAATAATTAATTAATTCTGTTCTTATTATATATATATATATTTTTTCAATCGCTGCTCTTGAGTTCTATCATCTTACTGAATTCCTCCCTGGCCTCTTTCCTCCCCTTTTCCACGAGAGAATCCTTCATCAAGCGTGATCACATTGTCGAATCTAAAGCGTTCGAACGCCGGTTCGAAATACTTGACGACCATATCTTCCCTTTCCATTGTCAGACACGAATGATTCTCGTGATCGAAGTCTAGATGATCCCGAAATCCGACGCATCATTCTAACAAGATGGGACGTAGTTCTTCGTGAATCTCTCATCAGCATGTTTAAAAGAAACCTCGCTCTAATAGTCTGGGAAGCGCACATGATTTACGTATTTTTTTTATTATCTATTCGATTTGATATATTTATTTTTAAATAACTATTATTTATATATTTTTTTTCTCTCCTATATATATCAATCACTTTTTTTTTATTTCCTCGGGTATTGCCCTCCCCCCCCCCCCGCCCCCTCCCCCCCCCACACTCACGTCAGATATTGGAAGCGTTCAATAGTAGTCTGTTAAGTTTTTTGGAAAAAATCCGGGTATTCCCCCACTTACGTCAGAAAGGGAAGCGTCCAATAGTAGTCTGTTAAGATTTTTTGGGAAAAACCCACCACCTCAAAAACAATAGCGGATTCTAGGCCACTGGCCTAGAATCCGCAAACCATTTTTTTTATGCTAGCCCAGAATTTTTGCTTGCGTTCACCAACGATAGGTCGATGGTCTGATCCGCGATGGGAACGTTGACAAAAATTTTTCAAGTAAAAAAAAAAGTGAAAATGTACAATTTCACTTTTTTAAAAAAAACGTGTAACATTCAACGTTCACCACGGGTATTTGAACGTTAAAAGTGCGATCTAGGAGTCACAAAAAAACAGCGGATTCTAGACCATCCGACATTTTTATGAACAAGCATGCGATTTAACACTGAATCCCACGTTGGTAAACGCAATCGTGTACGTGTACGGTACATGTACAAAATGGCCTAGAATCCGCCTCATATACCTACTCATGCTCTGTCATCATATATCAGGTGCGTGTAATCTGCTACATATAAACAATTTTTGGTCACAGTCTGTCTGCAATTCCAAGGGGGGTAACAGGTAGACAGCCAATCTGGCTATGCCATCTCCCTCAGTATACACATCAATACTACTTGTACTATATAACTGTAACTGTTTTTTAAGTATACTGTAAATAAAGAATCTAACACAGGAGTGAGGTGTAAATATTTCTAGAAAGCATGTTGTAAGCAATGGGAGAAGAGAGCGAGTGAAGCGCTTCGAACCCCATTACGTTTGCTAGTGCGAATTAAAAAAAAATAGTTTGCCAGTGTAACCATTTGTTTAAGGCAATAGCAATATTGTATGAGAACTGTCATTATTTCAAAATGTGTTACTATCGACTTAAGTTAATAGTCCATGAGCCACGTAACCTGTCCTTTACCAAATTGCCGGGCAAATTTTCATATATGCTCTTTTGAAGATATGTTCCTACTTAATAAAAAAAAATGTGTGATAGCCGTTTCAAAGCGGTAGCTTATAAACTTTAAAAACTGCGAAATAAATCTTTGTATTCGTGACGTTCAAAAAGAATCTCGAATTAAGGTCGACGCTCTTTACAAAAGTGAGACGCGTGTCATTCTAAGAAAAGCAAACAACAATTCCGTTCAAAAACTTGATGCCACATGGCATTTTCATTACAACAAACCTCATATGTCTTAGAATTTAATATGAACAGAAAGGTCACATGCATTAAAACCCAGTCCCAGTACGATTGAAAAAATGACGAAATCTTGGTGCTGTGGACCAGCCGAAGGTTCAAAAAAAAAAAAACCCACAGGAACCCGTTTCGTCCAAAAAATATGTCTACTATAGAAGACGTGGTAACAGAAGAATCGGACCAGACAGCTCAGGCAGAAATAGAAACCCCTGCCGATGTCAACATTTACACACCTGCTGCCAAAAAAAAAAAAATCGCGAAAAAGAAATCTGCATAATACATTTTCCATGTTATGACGCCAAGCAGAGTCTTATTCAAACCAAGGATGTGGGTTCATGGTAAGCATTAATTGCTGCAACGAAAATTAGAAAGCACAAGCCTCTGATAGAGATAGCAGAATCAAAGCCTGGTGATAACATTCCGGAGAACGTTTTCAATCGCAGGACCTGCAGATGCCGCCCATTCACTCTTAAGAAAGAACCCGCAGCCTACAAAAATGCTGAGACCAGTGATGACATGTTGAATGATGCCGGTGGCAGAAAAGCATTAACGCGAACACCATCGGACGCCAGAGTCTATGAGGAAATTTGCATCTTCTGTCGAAAAGAGAGAGCCGTTATATCAAAGGCACAAGAATAAGGGGACAGTTCTTCCTGTGTGTAGCTCTCAAAGCTGATGACATGCTTCACCATTTTCCCGCTGGAAAATATGACGAGAGGTCAATGGCAATAACATTGTGTGATATAGTTGCAGCTGAGGCTCACTATCATCGATCATGTTATCGAGATTACATATCCCAACGTGATCGTAGACAGAAACTGTTCGACGATTCGGAAGATCACTATTCTCAGTGTGAAGCAACAGTATTTGCAGAACTTTATGGGTCCGTCCGAGCTGATGTTCTAGAGAATCCCCGTATCATCAAAATGACCGAGCACATGTTTGATACCATGAAATCTTTGGGTCATCTGGAGATGAGAAACAGTACTAAATGCATTTCAGGCAGACTTTAGAAGCGGAGTTTGAAGATCTTCATATTCCCCGATGTGAACGGAAAACGTCTCGTTCTGCCAACAAGTTTAACCGTGTGAGTAGTAGGAGATCGGCCCAGATTGGTCGGACCCCGCAGGGAACCTAGGATGCGAAGTAGTAGGAGATGTGGAGATTAGCCCAGATACGCCAGGCAGGCCATGCAGGGGACCAATGAAGAGAAGTAGTAGGAGATATGGAGATCAGCCCAGACTGAGGGATACCGCAGGGGCCCAGTGAAGGGAAGTAGTAGGAGATGTGGAGATCGGCTCAGATTGGCCGGACCCCGCAGGGGACCAAGGAAGGGAAGTAGTAGGAGAAAGCATAAAACCCCCCAAAAATTCCGCCTGATACGTCACAAGATTGGGAAGTTTGTAAACAGAAGAAAACATTGGTTCGGCCATACGAATGTTTTAGAGTCCAGCAGTGGTGGCATCCACTACGGTTTTTTATAGGAATTAAAGAAATTATGATTATCGGATAAGTTGCAGTTAGATACCCAGATGGGAACTAGCGCACCTAGCACTACTTAGTCAAAAAACTGTCAAAGAGGAACTACCAACCTATTAAGTTGGATTCACGGGGGGGGGGGGGGGGGGAGCTCTCATCCTCCCATACACCCACCGTCCCTGTCATTACCACATGTTCTCTTATAGTAGTAATAATAGGGTAATGACAGGGGAGTGCAGGGGTAGGGGAGCTGCTCGGGTTACAAGCCTCTGTTGTTGGATTTCTAATGCTGATGACATACGCCGGTGTCTCGGGCGCATCAATGCAAAGAATTCAGCTTTTTGGAAACCCTGCAAACAAATTTGATGGATTGCTCAAAGCAGAGATGTATTTAATGTTGTCAAAGGCAGGAGCGATTATCAAAAACTCGCGCTGTGATACCAGGATAATGTTCAATCGGCGCAAATTCTGTTGGACTTTTCTGAAATCTTTCAGGATGAACCGGAACGGCGGAACCAGGTTGGGGGCGGGGGCGAAGGGGGGAGGGTACAGGGGACACCTCCACTTTTTCCCACAGACATGTTGGGTGGTTACACAATGAGTTAAAGTGGGCGCATACAAACGTACCAGTAAACAGGCATTCCTATAATATATTATTTGCAAATCCAAACAACATTTGGCCATGGAATCCCACCTTCGGTCTGTTTCTTCTACTTCGACCATCTTCCAACCCTAAGGCTAGCATTTGGGTTGGAAGATGATTGGAGTGGAAGAAGTGGACACGACAGTGACCATACCGCGGCATGCTCATCTAAACGAGACACTATAGTATGTCACGGTACATTTACCGATATACGATTGTAACTTTTTCTCCCACTGAGCCGAACCATGGTAGCCTTGAAAATTTGTGCCCATCCACTTTCATCGAACTTCCGCCGTCTCTCTGCCAGGAACCAGTTGAATTATAATGTGCCAATGACCACATCCGACCGAGGTCAGCGGATTCCATACAAGCACCAGATCAGAAAGATAGCCTTACCAAAGAAAGAACTGTCTGAACAAAAAAAAAAATGCGCATCATACAGAAAGGATGATTTTTAGGGAAGCTTCTCAAACCTGTCGTCATTACCCTGTCAGATATCCTCGGCCAATAAAGGAACATGGACAGAGTTTGTCATTTATATTCTGACCGTCAGTAGTATATCATGCATGTTGCGTGCGTGATCAGCACGATCCCAGTGGCGCCATGTTGTATTGACATGGTAGCCCGCGTAAGCGGCCATCTTGTGACGCCATCCCCATAGTGATATGTGGTGTTAGTGCGCATGCAGCGCGTGTTGTTAGGGTGATACGTGTTTCCGTCGTCCATTTTGTATACTGGGGGCCGCCATCTTTGTTTCTATGGTAGCACGTGGTTGCTATGTTACCCAAAGGCTTCTTATAGGATAGGAGTATGTTCGAAGGGTATGTTCCTTTGTACAAAAGTTATTTCCCGTTTCGTAGAATTACCCAAATAAACCCGACAATCCCTCCAAATCACTAAAATTAACTTTATTTACTAAGGACTTTCCCAGAATCCTTTTAGGACCACCATACCATGGTACCGAGTGTCCCCCTCCCCCTCCGGTACTGAGAAGGCCCCTAGGGGTAAGTTCGATTGAACTAGAGTAGTTTTCTGGCTCGTATTTTCCTCAGAATCCATATTTACTTCGTAGAATTATCACAGACAACGCAATAATTGTTTACTTGGCTCTGATTTCCCAGTAAATTCTCGGTTTCTACCTATGCATCTACAAGCTCTGTTATGACTTCTTTGTTCTATTTATTCTGACTTCCCTAGATGTGTTTATGTTTGTCGGAAACTGGGACTTTGTCGCTGTTGGAAGAAATAGATTCACGCTGCGTATTCAGCCAAAACTCAAGGAGTGTCGCCTGAATCCGTGCGTGAACGTATGTCTCATCGTGACGAACCCGGCCGTTTCATTTTTGTTGGGGTGGTTCTTATCCTGAAGGGGTTAATAACTTTTCCTCATAAAGCATAAATCAACAGGGGTTCACTGAAAACAACAATTTTATTACATATACATATAAATAAATGAATGAATGAAAGGTTTTAGAGCGCCGAAGGCGCGCAGGGACGATGTAGGATTTACAAACCCCTTGCGACCCGGTTAACCTTCTTTTATTTCACTTAGATTACACAGGCCTAGCTTTCCTATTGCCCAAAATGGAGTCTGAGGGGGGTATGCACCTGGAGTCTGAGGGGGGTATGCACCTGGAGTCTGAGGGGGTATGCACGTGGAGTCTGAGGGGGGTATGCACGGAGTCTGAGGGGGGTATGCACGACTATAAATAAATATGGTAATTTGTGACTTATATCACCGAAGCATGTTCAGAGCATAAATGACTGATACAAAAGACTAATTTACTGTTGTAAAATTCACAATCTACACTATTCGCATTGAGTTCAATTTAATTTCAATTCTTTCAAACTTGGCATATTTCTTCATTCGCCGTGTGACAGCAAGCCTCTCTAAAAGAAGTTGTTAACAAGTTGCCTCTATTCATTGTTTTCCTCCATTGTTTATTTAAGCTCTATTCACTAAGTTAATAAGGCATAGCATTAAGACTCAGTGAAAGCTTACTTTAATCTTTATATCAAGTAAACTTGTTATGACATGACGCATTTATTATATTGTATATATAGCCTTGATCACAAGTAAGAATTCAGTTATAGTTTGGATTTCCAAACGTTACTCTGCTTCATTTTGTTGGGAAATCCCATGAGCTATTGCTGTAAAATTGTTCGGATATCCAACAAGTCCGGTTATTAAATGTTGATTGCTGTTAGACATTTGGAAT
Source organism: Pictodentalium vernedei (assembly GCA_031216915.1). Taxonomy (NCBI): domain Eukaryota; kingdom Metazoa; phylum Mollusca; class Scaphopoda; order Dentaliida; family Dentaliidae; genus Pictodentalium; species Pictodentalium vernedei. Next base: position 261,894,558 of record CM062297.1, read on the forward strand.
ACCAGATTCGCTATTAAATTGTTATCATCTTTAATTTGTCTCCGAGTCATCAGTTGAACTCCAGAGTTACACAACAGACCCGGCACTCGGACCCCACGGTTATAATTGGTGAGAGAATCCGCGGCTGGTCATCCTTTTAACTTGTCCAAACGATCCGGGTACCAGGTTCCAGTTCCGTTCGATAAAGATGTTCAACAAACAACCAGATAATATACAGACAATCCTTGATCATCTGCATCTGGATAACATGAAGATGCAAATGTGGCAGATGCGATTTTACATATTTTAACTTAAATATTAATGTATTGAACTTTTTAAATTACCAGGTCCGCTCTGATTGTAAATGGAGAGATGTGAGTTAAGAATCCAGTTTATTGGTTGCTTCTTCACACAGCCATACTTTTGTTTACAGGCAATTTGAAAAGGTATTCATTTCGCGGGTTTCAGGTCACATGACATAAACAATCGTTCCAGGATTTGTTGGCTGACAAACTTAAGGTCTATAGGAACCGGCGTATTTCCCCAAATGGTCAAAAACAAAAGAGTTCTAAAACAACTAAATTAAACGATTTTCGTACAAACGGTGACAAGCATAGATACTGCTTTGACTAAAGAATATTTTGTTTGCTGAAGTTGTAAACTAAAAAATAATTTTATTGTTGAAAATCAACTTTTAAAATGTAGATCGCACTAACAACAGAACAGAAAATTCACACACGTAACTCTTAAATTAATGAAACCAAAATTAATCCAAAACATATATCTATAGCACTTTACCGAGAAATGAACTCTGAGGTGATTTTAAAATTAATTAAAAGATGTTTTTAATGTCCATTCCAAAATATTTTTCCAGTAATGACACCACGACGTGACACCTTAAGAGACAAATGGCACATGCAAGATGTATATAACACCTTGGCTGATGTATTTGGTACAGATATGCATGAATGTTTGTTGACATTGATTGCTAAATCCAAACATCTGACACTGACAGAGTTGTACAATGTTGAACCTTCTTATGAAATGGCAATACATGTGTAACAGTTCGGGCTTCGGGTGATTGTTAGGACTTCACGAAATGGGTGGCCGTGTTACCCAAACTAGACCAGGTTCTATAAATCACTAACTCTGAAATGGAATCTATAACAGTTTATTTTGTGAAATTTGTACATTTGTTTGTTGTGTCGATTTTACTCTAAAAAAAAACAACCTTTATAACCATTGTCTAGGTCTGTTTAAACTGTAGATACTTTTACTCTGTTTTTATTCACTGGGGTATTACTTCAGTAAAATTTAGAAACTTTAATTTACTTTTACCTTAAATCATTTTGTTTTACATTTATTTATTTGACTTTGAAATTTTTGAAGTTTAAATTGTTTAAAAGTAATTAAATCATTTTGTTTGACATTTATTTATTTATTTGACTTTGAAATTTTTGAAATTAAATTGTTTAGCATAAATGAAATCATTTTGTTTCACATTTATTTAAAGTACTGGAGTTAAATGATTCGAAAGAGGCATGGCTCAAAAGGCTGACCTTTCAGAAGGGCTAGTAATTGCCCAGGGAAAAATCACCAACTGAACACTGAAGTGAGAAAAAACTACGAATTTATAGCCAAAATTCAACATGAAAAGTCCGTGACTAGGTCCATTGTCTGACTGATAGTTTGACCAACACTCTGGGCCTATCAGTAGAAAGATTATTCCAGAGTTAAAATGATCTCCCTTTTTAAATGTCTAAGCCAATCAAAATGCTTGTTTTAACTGCTTTTGGTGACCATGAAGAAGGCAAAATGGCGATTTTCAACCTTTGCCAAATACGAGAAACTTGACCAAAAATTCTGTAACTTTTAGATCGCCAAAGAGTTATAGGTGAAAAACTTAGCCAAATGAATGTGAAAAATACGTAAATTTGATGGATATCATCGCCCATCCACATAATAATGATTTTAGATTGACTTTTAAGCATTACTGTGGAAAACATGGCGAAAATAGGAGAGTTGCCAAGAGCAAGCATTCCAAAACGCCAAACAGTTGTATGTTCAAAAAAAAAATCAAAATAACTGCAGAAAATAGGTGAATTGGATGGACATTACTGCCCATGTATGAAATAATACTTTTAGATAGAACTTTCAGATTTTCCTATGAAAATCAGGACGAAAAATAGGTGAGTTACAAAAAAAAACGTGACTCTGTCACATTCCTCCCTGCTTTTTAAAAAAACAAAAAACATAGGTTGTTTTTTTTTTAATCTGACACAAAACCCTCAAAGTTCTTAATTTCTTTTATACTTTGTTTCTCTCCTTCTCTAATCCAGTTCTGTTTTCTTTTTTTTACAACTTGTCCATCACACTCGATGACCTCCTCATCCCGACACACAACTTCTCCAACTGCAGAATAGTCATTTACATTGTCCTTGCCTCTCTTCCGTTTCTGACTGGCCTGAACTCTTAATTGATCCCTTATTGACAGTTTATCAACAGCTGATGGCACACGTGGTGGCAAAACATCTCCTGGACTCATGTAACCCAAGTTATCTGCTTCCACAGTTTCCAAATCAGAATGTCCAAAAACCCTATGATGACGATTAATGTCACATTTTCTCTTAAACTTTTTCCCACATGAGGAACACTTGAATAACGTTTTAGTCCTTTTATGTACATTGTTCCAATGTTCATACAAGTTGGCAGGTTTATAGAATATTCTTTCTGTACAATTTGGTACAGGGCAGGTCTGTCCGAGTAAATTAAACACTCCTCGGTTCTCTTCTTCAAATTCTTTCAGTTCTTTATCAATTCCTTCTAGGAGCTCCATTTTCTTTCTACCAAATTTATTATGGACTATATACCTCAGGTTTCTTAATGAGCCTGCCTCTCCTAGTTTTAATTTGAGGACTTACTAAATCAGAAACACTATCATTATCTGTTTCAGTGTCACTACCAGAAGTTATTATTAAATCAGAAAGAAGGTTAATATCTGTTTTGTTTAGATTAATTTCAGTATTAATTATTGGAGGATTGTTATCTGGAGCCTGCAACCATTTATCTGGAAGATTTGTACCTACATAAGGTTTTAATTGATCAATATGTACATTTTTTATTACTGCATCAGGTCCACTCTGAATACTGATTATTTCATCTGAGATGAGATGTACTACCAAATAAGGTCCGGTCCAACCTAGTCCTAATTTTTTCTTACCTGTAGGCGGATACCACCGCCAAACCCAATCCCCAATTTGATATGACCGATTTTTTATGTTTTTATCATAATTTGTTTTCTGTCTTTTTGCAGATGTTTGTAACTGTTTATTTGCAAACTCAAATGAAGACACCATTGTTTTCTGGAGCCATTCTACATAAGCAATTGGACATTCAGGAGATGAGTTGGGCGGGAGTCCAACCATCAAATCGAGTGGCAATTGAATCTCACGTCCAAGCATTAATAAATTTGGTGTACAATGTGTAGAACTATGCTGACTGGCCCTGTATGCCATCATCAGATATGGTAGATGAATATCCCAATCAGTGTGATTTTCGTTCACAAACAGTGAAAGCATTTGTAACAATGTTCTGTTAAATCTCTCGACCATACCATCAGATTGAGGTCTGTATGGTGTGGTTCGAGATTTTTCGACATTTAACATATGGCAAATTTCAGTAAACAGAGCAGACTCAAATTCCCTTCCCTGGTCTGTGTGAATACGTTCTGGGCAACCAAAACGGCATATGAACTGTGTAACTAATACATCAGCTACAGTTTGAGCAGTGTGATTTCTTAGGGGAAAAGCTTCCTTCCACTTCGTGAAATATTCTCCCACTACCATAATGTACTCATGATCATTGTCAGTGAATGGTAGAGGTCCTAAAATATCAATAGCAATACACTTCATTGGCTTTTTATTTGAAACCTGACTCAGAGGATTGCGTCCTAAACCAGGTCCTGGTTTCCTTTGGGCACACTCCTCACAATCGGCACACCATCTTTGGATATTTTCATTCATTCCTGGCCAATAAAACCTACTTTTTACTGAACTTATCATTTTATCACGACCTAAATGTCCACCTGTTCGATCTGCATGTAACTTTTGGAAAAGAAACTCTCTCATTTTCACAGGGGCAATTAACTGATTTACATCCTGATTTGAAGACCTTCCTTTCCTATACAACAATCCATTTTCAATAAACAATTGTTCCCATTGATTACAGAAACATTTGACATCAACAGGGGCCTGTGACTGCTCTGCCTGATTAGGTTTAACATTTGATTTTTGTTTTGCACTAATTATCCAAGCAATATCTACATCCTTTCCCTGCATGTCAACTAACTCTTCAACTGTCCAACAATCTACCCAATTACTACAGGAAGGTGCAGGAGATGCAATTCCCGTTGTTAAATCAGATGATGCATTAGTAGTGTTCAAAGGGCAAATTAGTTGAGTTTTATTTACTTCATTTGATGTAATGTTTGTTTTATCATTAACTGCAATTTTGCAACTTGGACAATCAGAACATTTTCCCCGACACAGTTTCCAAGGAATTCGGGACAAAGAATCAGCATTTTTATGTTTATTTCCTGCTCTGTGTTCAATTTGAAAATCAAAAGTTTCAATGATACTTAACCACCGAGCAAGTATTCCATCTGGTTCTTTGAAATTCTTCAACCAGACCAATGATGCATGATCTGTTCGTAACAAAAATGGACGACCCAATAAGTAATGCTTGAAGTGTTTCAAGAAGAGAACTACAGCCAACAGTTCCTTTCTAGTTGTACAATAATGTTGTTGTGTTTTCAGGAGTGTTCTACTTGCATATGCAATCACATGCTCTTCTCCCTCCTGGATTTGGGAAAGGACTGCTCCAAGTCCAAAACCACTCGCATCAGTGTCCAAAATTAACTTACCATCTCCTTGGGGTAAGGCAAGAATAGGAGGTGATGACAAAAGTTCCTTCATGAGGTCAAAGGAATCTTGACATTTTGTGTCCCAGATAAATTTAGTATTTTTATGAGTCAGTTGAGACAGCGGGTGGGTTAAATCTGAAAAATTCTGCATGAATCTCCGGTAATACCCACAAAATCCTAAAAAACTTCTAACTTGTTTCCGAGTTGTAGGGACTGGCCATTCCTGAATGGCAAATGTCTTATTTGGGTCACACTGAATGCCCTCTTTTGAGACCACATGACCCAAATAAGTGACTGTTCCTTGAAATAATGCACATTTAGAAGGTTTTAGTTTTAAATTTGCCTGGCGTAATCTATGAAAAATGAGTGCCAAATTTTCCAAAGCTTCATCAAATTTTTTTCCAAATATAACAACATCATCTAAGTAACACAAACATTTTTTCCATCGCAAACCATGAAGAACATGTTCCATAAGCCTTTCAAATGAAGCTGGGGCATTTGACAAACCAAATGGCATAACAGTGAACCTGTGTAGACCTCGATGTGAACTGAAAGCAGTAAAGTCGCGTGACTTGGGATCTAATGGAATTTGCCAATAACCACTTGCCAAATCCAAAATGGAAAACCATTTTTGCCCTGCCAAATTATCCAATGTGTCATCAATGCGAGGAAGAGGAAAAGCATCTTTTGAAACCTTTGAATTCAACCTTCTAAAATCCACACATATCCTAGGGGAACCATCCTTCTTAGTCACAATACAGAGGGGTGAAGACCAAGCACTCCGACAAGGTTCAATAATTCCATCTTGTAACATGGCATCCAGTTCCATATCAACCTTTTCTTTATGAATCAACGGTATACGCCTTGGTGGAATTTTATGAGGCTTATTTTCACCCACATCAATAGAATGAGAAACAAGATGTGTCTTTCCCCCTTTATCACCTGGGCCAACAAAAATATCCCTAAAATGCAACAACAAAGCAGCAACCCTGGACTTTTGTTCATCATTTAATTCATCTGTCAATTCGTCAACCATTCTTTGTAAAAAATCTGGTAATTCAACCTTTCCTGTAGGCAAACTCTCCATGTCAAAATTATCATGTAAGACTTGATCTATACTAAAAACATTGCCGACCTTACAACCCACTGAAAGCTCAACTGGCTTTTCGTTTAAATTCAAAGCTGATATAGCAACAGTATTGGAACTGGACGAAACTACAGATTTTGCAATCAAAATTCCCCTTTCCATCAAATCATTAGAACATTCTACTAACCCATTTTCTTCATCCAAGGGCCTATCTAAATGACCTTCTAAAAACATTTCAGACAATGCTGGAATCTTAACTGATTTCCTCAATTGCAAGTGAGCTTGGTTATAACTTTGCCTTGAAAATAATTCAATGAGTCCCTTAGAAGTGGATAATGTTTTCTTTTTCACATCAAGAATGACCTTATTTACTTTCAGGAAGTCATATCCCAAAATACCACGTAGACCATCTAACTCTGCCACATAAAATGACTGGGTAACTGTTAAAGACCTGAATTTCAACTCCAACTCCATTTCACCCTTTACTTGTATTTTACTTCCGTTAGCTGTAACCAGATGCCTATCCGTTCCATTCAACATAGAATCTGCAAAGCCTAATTGATGAAATGTTTCAATATCCAAAATTGAACAAGGAGATCCAGTATCCACTAGAAACACACAAACTGACTCATTCACAAAAGCTCTGGCAAACAAACAAGAAAAATCACAGTCTTTTGATAAAAATGGCGACTGGGTTTCCGACTCTTTATTCGGATCTAATAACAATTTAACTGATTGTATATCCCCATTATCATTTATGCCTTTCCTTTCAGGTAATTCACAATCCTTCTTACTCATTGACTCAGTTGGTAAGACTACAGAAAGAGAGCTAGAGTCAGCAACTCTAGTTAAACCTAAAGCAGTTGTACCCCTTTCCAAGACTTTTTCATCTAAAACCACATCTTCCTGCTGCTTATTAAACAGTTCAGAAGAGTCATCTTCCTTGGGGAAACTGGCATTATCTGGAATGTGTTCAAACCGGGACTCTACCACCTTTGTTTGCTTATGTTTTTGTTCAGAAAAATGGCAAAATTTTTGTGGTTGCATTTCAAATTCAGCGGCTGTGTTTGCAACCCTCAACCCAGCCGATTGCTGTTTCCCGAATTTTGGTAATCTTGTTGTTGTAACTGTGTTTGTTGATCATGGGCACGTTCATCATACATTTTTTTCTACAATGGGCTTCCACATGTCCATTTTTCTGACAGTAATTACAACTGATCGTAGGGACCCTGGGCTGTCTTTGAAGCTGAGAAATTTTTTGTTCTAATAGTTGTAATCTCTGAACCAAATCACATTCAATACCGGGCTCATCTGGGGGATAACGATTACGACTAACAGGACCTTCAATAATTTCATATTCAGTGGCTAAAGCAATAGCCTGTTCCAGTGTCTCTGGGCGACACAGCTGCACATGCCGTTTTAACTTGTTATCACCCAAACCCCAAACAAATTGCTCCACCGCTATGGGCTCAATATCTGAGATTGTAGGAAACGCCTCTCTTGCTAACCTCCCAATTCCATATCCAAACTCTCTCACACTTTGCCCCTCATTCCGACGACTTTGGCGAAAGATTGCCTTATTCGCAAACAAATGTTCATTGGGGTTATATCTACTTAACAGAACCTGTTTAAGTAATTCGTAACTTTGCATCTGCCGAGAATTCAACCCACTCAAGAGTGACTGTGCATTTCCTCTAAAGCTAATCAAGAGATGAGCAGCTCGTTCACTATCACCCCATCTATTTATTTTGGCAACAGTCTCAAAATGTACCAAATAATCTTTAATATTCCAAACAGAGTCATCAAATGTTTCTGGCTGAACAGTTTTATGTAACATCATTCTATGTAAGATTCTAGGATTTTCCCAAGTTGGTTCAAAATCAATGCCTTCATGAGAACTAAATCCTAAATTTTTCTGAGAAGGTGAAATATTCACCTTAGGCGTTGATACAAAATCACTTGGCACATTCTGCATAAACTGATTCCTTACTCCAGATTCTCTTTGAGCTGTTCCTTCAGAACAAGGCATTTGCACATCCCTTGACGAAGTTCCCCTATCATGAATAAACACTGAAGAAGTTTCCGGTATAAACATGTGTGAATTTACAGGTAAAGTTGAAGCTTTATTTGGATAATGAAAGTTTGTTCTCCCAGATGGACCCCCTCCTGTGAATTCTTGGGCTGTATAAGAAATTCTGTTTTGAGGGCCATCAAAAGCTATGGGTCTTTGATCACTAAATGAAGGAAATTGATTTACTCTAGGATTATAAACTTCTCGATTTTGGCACCTTATCCTTTGAAAATCAGGAGTATCAGGCACTGTTTGAATATGACCTTCATTATGCATAATAGATGCATCTCTAGATAAATGCTGAATACTAGACTCAATGGAATTATCCCTATCAGAATAATCTGAAAACATTACTTGACCTTGAGAAAAATTTGTCTGAGGACGTCTGGGGTAGTTATAGGAGCTCTTGCTAGGACCAGACAGAGGAGAACTTCCCCCTCCCAGTGGGCTCGACAGCTGATTTCCTGATGAAAATAGTGAATTCCCACCAGAACAATTTAGCAACAGATTATTTTTCCTTAAATCTGATTTTAAAATACTGGGCGGAATAGGTGAATGTTCACCAGGAAAACCCAATTGATCCCGTTCAGAGCTTTGAGAACTTATCTCCCCTGTACTGGGTGGAACCCACTCACTCCCATGTGACCGATGTTTTGGCCTAACACCTATATAGACCCTTGATTCTTGCAACTCACTGCCTAGTGCATCAAAATTGTTTAGACTTGGGGTCCTCTCTAATTGATCACTAAAAGAAACAACTCTTGGTTTTGAGAGACTGGACCTATTTACTTTCCTCACTCCTGTGTCACGAATCGATGTCAATACCTCATCACTGTCAGAAAATATATTTGATTTAGAAGATAAATAAGCACTAGAATCTTCTGAAACATACAAGTTACCATACATGTCATGACCTTCACACGTCTTTTTTAGAGGGGACTGTCTACCTATACTACTTGCAGAACCTCTAAGTTTATTATCTTCAACCTCTACGGAACGAATCCAAACATCTGTTTCAGTGTTGGTAGAAGGAGTAGGTGTGTAAGATGACAACACTGGGAAATGCCGAGAGTGAAAACTTTGATCACTTTTTGTGGCAGAAGGGGAGATAATTACTTGTGTTTGACTTAAATCTACAGGAGAATAATCTGTACAAGGTTCCAAATTTATTTCAGTTTTTTTCTCCCTTCTTTTATTTACATCCCAGGAGGGTGAGTACCTAACTTCTAGCCCCCCTGGTGCTCTCGTTCCAGTTGGTTCCAATGCCATGGACCTATCGTAACCCTTTTCTGAATCAACCATTTTGGCCTTGCCCATAAAAAAACACAGAAAAACAGAATAATTTTGAAAAATGTCTTACAAATTACTATTTTATACCCAATTTCACCGCCAAAAACCCATCCTGGTCACGGCACCAAATGTAACAGTTCGGGCTTCGGGTGATTGTTAGGACTTCACGAAATGGGTGGCCGTGTTACCCAAACTAGACCAGGTTCTATAAATCACTAACTCTGAAATGGAATCTATAACAGTTTATTTTGTGAAATTTGTACATTTGTTTGTTGTGTCGATTTTACTCTAAAAAAAACAACCTTTATAACCATTGTCTAGGTCTGTTTAAACTGTAGATACTTTTACTCTGTTTTTATTCACTGGGGCATTACTTCAGTAAAATTTAGAAACTTTAATTTACTTTTACCTTAAATCATTTTGTTTTACATTTATTTATTTGACTTTGAAATTTTTGAAGTTTAAATTGTTTAAAAGTAATTAAATCATTTTGTTTGACATTTATTTATTTATTTGACTTTGAAATTTTTGAAATTAAATTGTTTAGCATAAATGAAATCATTTTGTTTCACATTTATTTAAAGTACTGGAGTTAAATGATTCGAAAGAGGCATGGCTCAAAAGGCTGACCTTTCAGAAGGGCTAGTAATTGCCCAGGGAAAAATCACCAACTGAACACTGAAGTGAGAAAAAACTACGAATTTATAGCCAAAATTCAACATGAAAAGTCCGTGACTAGGTCCATTGGCTGACTGATAGTTTGACCAACACTCTGGGCCTATCAGTAGAAAGATTATTCCAGAGTTAAAATGATCTCCCTTTTTAAATGTCTAAGCCAATCAAAATGCTTGTTTTAACTGCTTTTGGTGACCATGAAGAAGGCAAAATGGCGATTTTCAACCTTTGCCAAATACGAGAAACTTGACCAAAAATTCTGTAACTTTTAGATCGCCAAAGAGTTATAGGTGAAAAACTTAGCCAAATGAATGTGAAAAATACGTAAATTTGATGGATATCATCGCCCATCCACATAATAATGATTTTAGATTGACTTTTAAGCATTACTGTGGAAAACATGGCGAAAATAGGAGAGTTGCCAAGAGCAAGCATTCCAAAACGCCAAACAGTTGTATGTTCAAAAAAAAAATCAAAATAACTGCAGAAAATAGGTGAATTGGATGGACATTACTGCCCATGTATGAAATAATACTTTTAGATAGAACTTTCAGATTTTCCTATGAAAATCAGGACGAAAAATAGGTGAGTTACAAAAAAAAACGTGACTCTGTCACACATGATACAGCTGACTGGTCAAGGATAAATACACTAATTATTTTGTCTCTAACACTAGATGGACAATCATTGTTCAGTTGATGGTAAACAGAACTAATGAAAAGTGTGAAGCACCAGTGAATCCTGAGCATGCATTCTCAAGGTTACACAACTTAATATTGATACTAAAAAAATCTTTTAGAGTGGAGATTAAAAACCTGTTTTAAATAATTCAAAAAGCACATCAAAGTTTATTTGACGGTAAAGTGTTGTAGATACATGGTTCAGATTAATTTTGGTTTCAGTAATTTAAGTTTTCCAAATGTGAATTTTCAGTTCTGTTGTTAGTGCAATTTGCAATTTAAAAGTTGATTTTCAACAATAAAATCACTTTTTAGTTTGAAACTTCAGCACCCCAAATATTCTTTAGATCACAACAGTACCATTGGCGGTCATTGCTTGTATGAAAATAGTTTAATTATCGTGTTTTGGAACCATTTGTTTTTGTCTATTTGGGAAAATTCGTCAGTTCCTATAGACCTTAAGGGCCTATATTAGTAATGGAATTTTGTTTATTTTGAAATTCTCACCTCCCATATTCCTTAAATTCAGATTAAATATACACAAATTATACATCAAAATGAAGGTTGGGATGTATACAACACGAAACACATATGTAATCAACTCGTAGAGTCGACTATAGGCACCACTGATTCCTGGAAGTCTGCTACCGTATTCGCACCAGAACTGATAATAAAATAATATTTCATCAGAACAACGTGTGGCCAAATGTGCTTCATATATCCAATAACAAAGCTAGGCATTCAAAACCCTTTCGAATACAGTGATAGGTCTGCATTTTGGAAAAGGACAACACTGTCTGCATTTTTTATTGAAGATGGTTTCCATGCTCGACAGACATGCGCAAATCACTCGTTACCACGAATTTTCATCAAAAAACAAAATCGTAATTCTAAGAAATTTCAACAGGTATCATGATATCTTGCATTGAATATGGCAACTGTGCAATCTCTATCTAATAACAGTATACTGTATGAAGGCGATCTTTTTCATTATTTGATTTTAGACGGCGTTGTTTTGGTATCCAGTGTTTTCGCCACCGAGCGATTTCGCCCCTCGGCGATTTCGCCCTCAAGCCGGGCCATTTCGCCCCAATGAGTCGGCCATTTCGCCCCCCCCCAAATATATTTCGCCCCAAATGGTCGGCCATTTCGCCCCAAGGAATTATTACTGAATAAAGTGGTTATATTAATAATATATCTTCTTTTATTTGTAATGATGAATGAACAGTTTCTCCATACAAGTATCGTATGACTCCCAATCATTGTGTGGACGGCTCAGAAATTGATGCTTTCCATGAAATGTAAGCATAAGTATGCTATACATTAATAATAAGAATATACTTTTAATTTGTGTTTTATGCCAACTATTGTTTGCATGCAGATTTACTAACCACACATTTCACTACAATACAGTTGCACAGCAGGCGCAGCGAATTTGTGTGTGTATGAGGTGACAGAATGTTTTGAGCACAACTGTACTCAAGGTACTCGATCTTTAATCTGTAAGATAATATAATTTGGGACGCCACCTGTCAGTGAATTCAGGAATGTTAATCCTTTGAAATCAGGAAAGGTAATTACGCGCGATTTTCCTTTGTTGTCATTCCTCCTTTGTTGCTTGGTCAGAATAAGTCATAAATTAAATTAACTAGCTCACAAGATCAGAATTTCTTTTTATAGAGTTCGTAAGTTGAAATGTTTCTGAATATCATATCTCATAACTAAATAAGATCGATGTTTAAATAAAGTGGAATTAAAGCTTCAAAAAAACTGTTGGATTAACTCAGTTTGATCTGTCACTCGAGTGAGTTGTTTGTTGTTGTTGGATTTAAGGAGGCTCACTCGCCATTGTAATTCTGATAAATTTAAAGAGGCTTGTACTCTCTCTCAACTATGAAAGATTAAAGAAGTTCATTCAATCGAATTCCATTATAAGGTGAATTTATGTGTACAGAGTTGTCAAACTGGAGAAGGCTTTCATTTCTCTACAAATACAGTAATAATCAGAAATAGATACAGTATAAAACACAATTATGTGTCATTGTGTGAATTGCCTGTTCTCATAGTTCTTGCAGGTGAATGATATCATTTTAACTTCTTCGTAACTATGTATCGATTTGTATTACAGATATCCATACTGGTTACTTCAAATTCAGATGTAGTGAGTAGCAGCTTTTCGTGAAGCCTCTGTGTCACCCATAGGGTATGCCTCTATTTATATAATTTCTGTAAAAAAGCATGGAAATGCATACTAGTGCTTTTCTACTAGTATAGCACTAAATTACAATCATACTGTTTACACATAATTCCCTTGAAGTAGACTAGTGCTACTCTACAAGGATAGATCAGTTAGATTATTACCAGTTGATTATATACTGGATCAGTGTACATTACACCAGGAGATATTTTATTTAAATGTAATATAATTATTTTAATTAACTTAAATTTTATGCATGATGCACAACGGCGGTACATGACAAAGTTGTAAAGTCAAGCATGTGCATAACCATTTATTTTCGAGACTGTTGAAACTATAAGTATATAACAGAATAACATTATAATAATAGTTCTCAGTCATTGGTCGAACCTGATTTCATAGATTGTTTCATCACAGTTGTGAAATCGAATTCAACTGCACTTCAATTCAATTCAATTGAAGTAAGTTCTATGAATGGCTGCCCATATCAGCTATCATTTAGAACTGTTGGTTCATTAAGCACTCTTTAGCTGAAGTTTCGTAGCATGCTTCAATCAAGATATCAACAGTATTATTTACTTTTTGCTTGTAATAACTGGACTTGTATTTAAGTGTGTTGGAGGTGTTTCGTTTGCACTGATGGAGTACCAACTATGGATGGAAGATTGAAACGGGTATGTTTACGTATGAATAATGTGATGAATGTCATGAAAGTAAATGAAGTTTTATTATGTAAGTAATTCTAATTTTTATATTATTCATGACCTGTTATTCTTTATGTATATTTTCAGGGTAATTTTATGGTATTTATTGTGACGTGGTATCATTTAATAAATTGTTGACTGATATTCTGGATTCTATTATTGGTATGAACCCACATAAACTGGTCCGGTAACAATTGGCGCCCAACGTGATAACAGAACCAAAAGTGCAACAACGGATCAACAGTGGTACTGACATTTTTGTGCATGATGAACTGTGAAAGTGGAACATTCATTCATTTTCTAATTGACGTGTATAAAAGATAACAGGTAATCTAGATTAATAAACATTTCATGGGACTGTGCTTGAATGACATTCTTAGCTGGAAAATAACAACTTTCTGGTAAACTATATTTTATTTGATTGCCTGTTATCTCCATTATATTTTGTTATTCAGTTCTTATGTTTATTTTTTTTTTTTTTCCTCTTCTCTGTTTTATCAAGTTATGTTCCATTCTTATTTACCTGTGCATGAATTATGTTTAGTTTCATACCTTCCTACTGGGCAAATGTAACTAAATTTTAGACAACTCGGTACTTCATTAGTGTGAACAAGACCATTTAATCACTGCTAAGCAACTTACTTGAGTGACATTCTGAGATTTTGGTACTACTTTTGTGTCAACAGATTGGCACTTGAAGTGTTACTAAAGTATTCCAGCTCAGTAATTGTTTATCTTCTGTTTTTGAGTTTCTAAATTTCTATCATTTAGTTTACTTTTCTATATAATTTCATTTATTTATTTTTTCTTTTTTGGAATTCAATATTATTTTTTTTTTTTTTTTTATATCCATTTTCAATGATTTTGGGGAGATAATACACTGATCGAATTACCATTTGAGTATTTTTGTGAAAGAATGGATGATTTCTAGTAAATATTATTTACTTGATCGATTAAATGTTTGAATTGCGCATAGCGTTGCACTGTAGTTTCACATTAATTGCCTTTCATTATTATATCATTTAAGAATTCTAATGAGCGAAAGAAAATTATTGAAATATTTAGATCGGCCCTCAGAAATATTATCAAATAAAGATGCTGCAATAGTTCTTATTTCCACAAGTAAGGGTAAACACCTCCAGAGACAATTAGACTCTGTTACAAATCACGTCCCTGTTATTTGGTGGTGTAAAAGTGGAGCAACAACAAGAGAGCAATTGGGATTCACTAAAGCACACATTGAAAGTATCATCACCACCTCTGTTTATGTTAAATTCTTTGTTTGGCTAGGTACTTGTGATGTTACGGTTAAGAAGGGTAAATTTATTTACTTAAGACATGACGATATCAAAAAATCTATAGAAAATTTAAAATACTCATTTCAAGAATTTATTGAATTGACACAAAAATATCCTAATTGTTCTCTAAATTTTCTGGAAGTTCCTCCACTTAGCATAGTTGAGTGGAATAAGTCAAGAGGCCATACTGACCCTCAACAATTTACAGCTTCAGATGTTAAATTACAGAAAGGGCTTGATATTCTGAATAAATGGATTTTTGAATTTAATCAAAGTAAACATTTTTACTCTCCTAAATTCAAATTAGATATTCAGAACAACAGAAAGAAAGTAAATAAGAAATCAAAATACACTCTAAACTTTAACTTATACCTTGATGGAGTTCACCCAAAACCACTTTTAGCTAGAGTGTGGCTAAAACGTATATTTGAATGTATGACAAAATATTAACATTACAAGATTACATTTTTTCTTATATGTAAATATTACAGTGTAATCTTTATAATAATATTATTCTCTTATAAATAGTATAAGTCAATATGGCTGAGGGTAAATTGTCTGATGAAGAAATGAAAGCATTAGTGAATGCTTTTGAAAAAATGGGCGTTAAACCAAAGGCTGGTTCGCCCACTGAATTAGAAGAATGGATGAGAACATTCTCAGTAAAGTCAGAATCAAAAGTAGAAACAACAGCAGACAAGTCTGTTTATATAAGTCAGCCTCCCCGATTGCCAACATTTTGTGGGGAATCAAAAGGTGAAGTAGCATACGATCATTGGCAATATGAAGTTAAATGTCTTCTGTCAGAAAAGAAATCAATTGATTTGGTTACTCAAGCAATTAGAAGATCACTAAAGGGAGAAGCTGGACGTATAGTTATGAGGCTGGGTCCCTCAGCATCACCTTCTGATATTTTGACAAAACTGGATAGTGTGTATGGAACTATAGAACTGAGAGAAACAATCTTAGCTCAGTTTTACAGTGCAAAACAGCAGCCATATGAAAATGTCTCTAGTTGGGGTTGTCGACTAGAAGACATCTTAAATAAAGCTGTACAACTTGAACAAGTTGAACTTAGTGAAACAAATAGGATGCTGAAAACCATGTTCTGGACTGGTCTAAAACAAGATTTAAAAGATATTAGTGGCCATAAATATGATGCTATAGATGATTTTGATGAGTTACGGGTGGCATTAAGAAGGTTAGAACAAGATCACCTACCTTTAATGTCTGAGTCGAAATCACGCAAGCAGGCTACTGCAAATCAAGTGCAGGTTGCAAGCCCTGATGATATTTCAGAACTTAAAACTATGGTCAAAAAACTTACAGCTGAAGTTGCTGCATTAAAGGAGGTTCGCAATAGACAATGTGATTCTGATTTTTATAAAAAGAACCAGAAATATGATTTTTCTAACAAGAAACCAAATTATGAAAATAGAAAACAAAATTGGACCTCAAATAAAAAACAATATCAACCATCATTTAATAATGATACATCTTTTCCGAAAAAAGATGTTGTGTGTTTTAAATGTGGTCAAGTGGGCCATGTCGCAGTTGGATGCCGAGTGCGTGTTGACCACTACAGAGGTGGTTTAAATGCCAAAAGACCTATGGGCAGGGGCCATCCATAGGCCTGTCCAAAAAGGCCCTTGTACAATATCATCCTAAGTATCGAGAACCAGTAGGGCTTATAGGACCACCAAATGAAGCCTCAGCTAGAATAGCAGATGTACAAACTAATTGTTTGCTTGATACTGGTTCTACAGTATCAACAATTAGTGAAACTTTTTATAGAAAATACTTAGGTGATAAAATTAAAATGCATCCATTTGATGACTTTATGAACATAAACATTGAATGTGCAGATGGTAAGGCATTGCCTTACTTAGGATATATTGAAGCAGACATTGAAGTGCATGACATACCTGGTACTGCAGTGCAGACATGTATGTTCCTTATTGTACCAGACAGTAACTACAATTCTTCTGTACCACTCCTCTTAGGAACAAATATTCTTGATATTTTTCTAAAAGACTGTCAAGAACATTTTGGTACACAGTTTTTACAAAAAGCTGATATAACAACTCCATGGTATATGGCATTCAGATGCATTATACTGAGAGAGAAAGAATTACAGAGAAATAATTATAGACTTGGTGTTGTAAAATGTGCTGAAAACAAAACTATCACAGTATCACCAAATAGTCATATAAGTGTAAATGCTTTTATTGATAAAGAATTGCCTTACAAACCAACTTGCGCAATTTTACAACAGATTAATGATGGTTCTAATTTAAATAGCATAAATGACTTGGATGTTACACCAAGTTTGATTAAGTATGAATATCATAAGAATGGTAAGGTGAAAGTTCATTTATCAAATGTTTCTACTCGTACAGTAGTTATTTCACCAAAAGCAATTTTGTGTGAAATACAGCCTGTTAGTGTAGAAAGCAACAATTTATCAACCAAAAATCAAAACACTGGAACCATTTTTGATAAAATGGAGATCAATTCGAGTTCGATAAGTTCTGACCAGCTCCAGAGTGGCCTAAATTTGATAAAAAAATTTGATGAAATTTTTTCTAAACATGACCAAGATATTGGTTTTTCACCGATTGTTAAACATCGAATTGATCTGCTAGATGAAATGCCTTTTAAACAAAGACATCGAAGAATACCGCCATCAATGTATGATGAGGTAAGAGACCACTTACATCAATTGCTCGCTGCAGGTATTATACGTCGTTCTCATAGCCCTTGGGCATCAAATGTTGTTCTTGTCCGGAAGAAAAATGGCGAACTTCGCATGTGTATCGATTTTCGGGATCTGAATAAGCGGACAAAGAAAGACTCATATGCTTTGCCAAGAGTAGAAGAAATTTTAGATTGCCTTGGTGGTTCCAAATATTTCACTGTTCTTGATATGAAGTCAGGATATCATCAAGTCGAAATTTTGGAACAACACAAGGAAAGGACAGCATTCACTGTAGGGCCATTAGGCTTCTATGAATATAATAGAATGCCTTTTGGATTATCCAATTCTCCTGCGACGTATCAGAGACTGATGGAAGATTGTTTGGATGGTTTAAATTTAAATATCTGTTTAATATATTTAGACGATTTAATAGTTTTCTCAAAAAATTATGAGGAACATTTAGAAAGGTTAAATTTAGTATTTGAAAGATTGCAGCAGTGTGGTTTAAAACTCGCACCATCCAAATGCAAATTTTTCCAAGAAAAAGTAGTGTATGTTGGCCATGTAGTCTCGGAAAGAGGCATTGAAGCTGATCCAAGCAAAATTGAAAAAATAAAAAATTGGCCAAAACCAGTTAATCCTGATCAATTACGACAATTCCTGGGTTTTGCTGGCTATTATCGTAAATTCGTAAAAGATTTTTCTAAAATTGCAAGACCCTTAACAGATTTGCTGCCACCGACGACCTTATCAAAGAAAAGGAAGAGAAAAAATACTGTAAAAAAGAATTGGACATGGAGTGCTCAACAAGAAGATTCTTTTACAAAACTGAAAGAGCTTCTTTCTATGCCACCAATACTTGGATATGCAGACTGTAACATGCCATTTGAATTACACATAGATGCTAGTCTTCATGGTCTAGGTGCTGTTTTGTATCAAAAGCATGATGGACATGATCAGGTTTTATCATTTGCAAGTCGTGGATTAGGAAATTCTGAAAAGAATTATCCTGCACACAAGCTAGAATTTTTATGTTTAAAATGGGCTGTAACAGAAAAATTCCATGATTACCTATATGGAAATAAGTTCACAGTATTTACTGATAACAACCCACTGACGTATGTACTGACATCAGCCAAATTAGATGCCACTGGACACAGATGGTTGTCAGCATTAGCTGCCTACAATTTTGATATTATATATCGACCTGGTAAAAGTAATGCTGATGCTGATGGAATGTCCAGGTTGCCAAAATTGTTTGATAATATGGAGCAACAAACAATGACAACTGAGACAATATCTGCTCTTTGTAAGATGTCTCAACCTAATTGTCCTTTTGTTGAAAGTTTGTGTTTTTTGACAGATGTCACAGATGTTTTTACAGATAATCCTGGACAGGATATCAATGAAATGTGTTACAGAGACTGGCGGAAACTGCAAGAAAATGATACAACTATCAGTCCATGGATGTCTGCAGTGCGCAAACGTAAACGACCCCATAGACATTCTTTACCTATGACTAAAGAACACTCCTCATTTTTTCGAATATTTGATTCGCTCAAACTCATTAGAGGTGTTTTATATAAAGAAAATACTATCAATGACCAAGTAAAAACACAATTAGTAATTCCCAAAGCTTTTATAAAGAAAGCTATAAAGGGAATTCATGATGATATTGGGCATCCTGGAAGAGATCGCACAATATCATTAGCAAAAGACAGATTCTATTGGCCTTGTATGGACAAAATAATCGAAAATTGGATACAGCAATGTGAAAGATGTTTAAAGAGGAAAACTCCTACAAACCTTAGGGCTCCATTAGTGAATATTGTTACTTTGGAGCCATTGGAACTGGTCTGTACAGATTTTTTAACTTTGGAAACCTCAAAAGGAGGTTATGAGCATATTTTGGTTATCACAGATCACTTTACCAGATATGCTCAGGCCATCCCAACAAAAAATATGACTGCCAAAACAACAGCCGAAGCACTGTTCAATAATTTTATTGTTCATTATGGGTTTCCAAAGCGTTTACATTCAGACCAGGGATCTAATTTTGAAGGTAAAATCATAAAAGATTTGTGTCAAATAAGTGGCATTACAAAAACAAGGACAACACCATATCATCCAATGGGGAATGGTATGTGTGAAAGATTTAATAGAACTCTTCTCAATATGCTTGGCACATTAGAACCAGACAAAAAGAAAGATTGGAAAAGCTATGTAAGTCCTCTAGTACATGCCTATAATTGTACCAAGCATGAGACCACAAAGATTTCCCCATTTAAGCTTATGTTTGGGAGAGAACCACGTCTCCCAATAGATCTTATTTTTGGTTTAAATCATCTAGAAAACCAATCAAAATCTTCTAATTATATAAGAGATTTGAAAGAACGTCTTTCTAACTCTTATAAGTTAGCAGCAAAAGCCGCTGAAAGTTCTCAGGCAAAACAGAAAAAACACTATGATTTAAAGGTTAGGGGAGCAACTGTGGATGTAGGTGATAGAGTTCTTGTCAAAGTGTTAGCCTTTGATGGCAAACATAAAATTGCAAATCACTGGGAAGACGATGTGTACATTGTCGTAGAGCAACCCAATGTACAGATACCAGTATTTAAAGTAGAGAAAGAAAATGAAAAGGGATTCATAAAAACCCTACATCGTAATCACTTATTACCGATTGGATCTATACCAATGGAAATTGACTTGGATGAAAGTCCTCAAAATTTAAATGACTTAGAACCAAATTCATGCTCAGTACCAAAACCAAGAAATGGCAGTAATCATCGACCAGTACCAAAACCAAGAAATGGTAATAATCATCGACCAGTACCAAAACCAAGGAAGTTGACAGAAAAAAGGGACCCTGTGCTTTGCATAGAAGAGGCTAACACTTCAGATTCAGAAAATGATTTTACGATCATTGAAGGCAGATTCAATGAAAAGGACTCAACACCAGTTGATAGTGTTGATAGAGAAAGGAGCTCAGATGGTTTTCCACAACAGGCAGGTGACGACCTAAGCTCTGTTGGTGGAGAACGAGAATCTGGTTCAGGTGGTGACGACTACCAAACCACAAGTGTGGCTATTGAATCAGAAACTCCACACCAGTCAGAGACTGGTTTAGATATTAATATTACATCAGAATCGGATCACACCAATCCCAATTCTCAACCAGAATTGCAAAGGGAAACGTTACCGATCGAAGTGCCTAGGAGATCAGAAAGAACTAAGAAGAAACCAACATGGATGTCTTCTGGACAGTATGCGATGTCACAGGTACCGGAAAAGCCTCCATGGAAAATGAAGGCTTTGATGCTAGAAACTTTAGCATCAAAAAACATATTTTCAGAAGTGTCAGAGGACGTTTCTGCTGCCATATTATCCAAACTTTTGGATTAATTCATTTATATTCTCTATGTAGGGAGAAAGCGGTCAGTATGATAGAGTCAGTGAGGATTGCCTCGTTACTCAATGTCATGCCGGCTTGCTTATCATCCTGAAAGAGAGGATAGTGTGGAAAATAACAGGTAAAGATTTTATTTTATATGTTTGTATATATGTGTGTAAAATCAGTATTCAGGAAAGATAAACCATACAGATTTAGAACAACTTGTAAAACATTATATTTTACGGGAGAGGAGGGACTTCGGCATGGTCGAGTCAGTGAGGATTGCCTCGTTACTCATTAATCCATGTTGGAGGATTTTCTCTTGCAATGAAATATATATCTAGTTTATGGTAAATGGATACTGATATTTTCTTCATTTGTATATATTATATCCCTAGTTTAAATGACAAGGATGTCATTTTGCAAGAGGGGGGAGAGTGTGGACGGCTCAGAAATTGATGCTTTCCATGAAATGTAAGCATAAGTATGCTATACATTAATAATAAGAATATACTTTTAATTTGTGTTTTATGCCAACTATTGTTTGCATGCAGATTTACTAACCACACATTTCACTACAATACAGTTGCACAGCAGGCGCAGCGAATTTGTGTGTGTATGAGGTGACAGAATGTTTTGAGCACAACTGTACTCAAGGTACTCGATCTTTAATCTGTAAGATAATATAATTTGGGACGCCACCTGTCAGTGAATTCAGGAATGTTAATCCTTTGAAATCAGGAAAGGTAATTACGCGCGATTTTCCTTTGTTGTCATTCCTCCTTTGTTGCTTGGTCAGAATAAGTCATAAATTAAATTAACTAGCTCACAAGATCAGAATTTCTTTTTATAGAGTTCGTAAGTTGAAATGTTTCTGAATATCATATCTCATAACTAAATAAGATCGATGTTTAAATAAAGTGGAATTAAAGCTTCAAAAAAACTGTTGGATTAACTCAGTTTGATCTGTCACTCGAGTGAGTTGTTTGTTGTTGTTGGATTTAAGGAGGCTCACTCGCCATTGTAATTCTGATAAATTTAAAGAGGCTTGTACTCTCTCTCAACTATGAAAGATTAAAGAAGTTCATTCAATCGAATTCCATTATAAGGTGAATTTATGTGTACAGAGTTGTCAAACTGGAGAAGGCTTTCATTTCTCTACAAATACAGTAATAATCAGAAATAGATACAGTATAAAACACAATTATGTGTCATTGTGTGAATTGCCTGTTCTCATAGTTCTTGCAGGTGAATGATATCATTTTAACTTCTTCGTAACTATGTATCGATTTGTATTACAGATATCCATACTGGTTACTTCAAATTCAGATGTAGTGAGTAGCAGCTTTTCGTGAAGCCTCTGTGTCACCCATAGGGTATGCCTCTATTTATATAATTTCTGTAAAAAAGCATGGAAATGCATACTAGTGCTTTTCTACTAGTATAGCACTAAATTACAATCATACTGTTTACACATAATTCCCTTGAAGTAGACTAGTGCTACTCTACAAGGATAGATCAGTTAGATTATTACCAGTTGATTATATACTGGATCAGTGTACATTACACCAGGAGATATTTTATTTAAATGTAATATAATTATTTTAATTAACTTAAATTTTATGCATGATGCACAACGGCGGTACATGACAAAGTTGTAAAGTCAAGCATGTGCATAACCATTTATTTTCGAGACTGTTGAAACTATAAGTATATAACAGAATAACATTATAATAATAGTTCTCAGTCATTGGTCGAACCTGATTTCATAGATTGTTTCATCACAGTTGTGAAATCGAATTCAACTGCACTTCAATTCAATTCAATTGAAGTAAGTTCTATGAATGGCTGCCCATATCAGCTATCATTTAGAACTGTTGGTTCATTAAGCACTCTTTAGCTGAAGTTTCGTAGCATGCTTCAATCAAGATATCAACAGTATTATTTACTTTTTGCTTGTAATAACTGGACTTGTATTTAAGTGTGTTGGAGGTGTTTCGTTTGCACTGATGGAGTACCAACTATGGATGGAAGATTGAAACGGGTATGTTTACGTATGAATAATGTGATGAATGTCATGAAAGTAAATGAAGTTTTATTATGTAAGTAATTCTAATTTTTATATTATTCATGACCTGTTATTCTTTATGTATATTTTCAGGGTAATTTTATGGTATTTATTGTGACGTGGTATCATTTAATAAATTGTTGACTGATATTCTGGATTCTATTATTGGTATGAACCCACATAAACTGGTCCGGTAACAATTGTTTAGAACAATACCGCAGATTAAACAAGTGCCGGTAATCACCAATTGATCTATAAAAATGCAAAGTGTTATTGGAAGTTCTTTTGATGGTGTTGTTATTTTGATCATGACTGGTGTTGTTTTTGGTGATAAACGCTAACTGGTTTGTTACATGTTCGGTAATTATTTTTTTTGATGATGTTGTTTTTGTGATGTGTGATCACTCCCCCTTTGATGATGTTGTTTTGTGATGTGTGATCACTGACTTGTTTGTAGAGTTAAGGTGATAAATTCCTATAAGTAATGGGTTCAACTAGATTTTTCATCATTCGTCATCATGTCTTCCAACGTTCCGTGCATTCACTGCACCGGAGAAGTGAGACCACGTCAGCAAGCATTGCAGTGCAGTGGGTGTAGTCTCTGGCAGCATCGGACATGCGAAACTGGAATCTCCCAGTCTACTTATAGAGAGGCTGTTAAAGGCGATGGCATCATCGACTGGACCTGTGTGGCATGCGAAAATCAAAATTCATCTCAACATAGTTCTGCATTAGATTTGGCACAACTGGAAACAAGATCAGCATCAATTGACGAAGAGATACAGCTGGAGAGTACCCAGGTATCATCTGAAAACAGCTCATCTCCGGCCGGAGAGTTTGAAATTGAATTTAGCACAATAACAGAAAGTGCATCTGATGGGCCACTGGAAACTACAGACTTTAACGTCACAAGAGAACACAGATTAATGAGTCCAGAACTGCAGGAAGAGTAAGTTTTATTTACTTAAAAATTACTTGGAATTCCATAGAACCAGCATTTGGGAACGTTTTGGCCAATGTTTGGGTCGATTTGACCAACGCCTCGGCTTGGTGATGTTTTGGTTTGGGGACATTTTACTGGCACCAGCCGCCGCCATTGTGTTGTTCAAAACTTATATCTAGTTTCCAAGTTAAGCAAATTAATTTATCAAACAAATAAATGAATTTGGGACGCGGGAGAATTGTTGGCGACACCGCCGAACCGTCCAGAAAAAATGTTCCAGCGAACTGCCCATAACCGTGATAACTTAGGGTGTTGGATCATAAATTTTCGAAATTTTGCATTTTTCTTACATTTTGTCGGTAATTTACATACTTAGAAATTATTTTTGTTTTAGTTTAGTATCTGTTGTTATTTTTTTTTTTTCGCCCATTGTTTGTGCATTGAATTGGCTACATTTTCGCTCAGTTTAATACTTATTGTTATTTTAGTTTTTTTTAAATAGACAAGGCTAATGTTAATATTTTATAACTCACATTGACTCTTGTGACGAGCAGAGTTTACCGACCATCCTGGCAAATTGTTGATTTTTTTCCTTTGAATTCAATTGTTAGCTACACAGGGTTTCACAGTTTTGGAAAATTTAGATCCCTTAAAAGAGTCTAAATTTTCAAAAAGTGTGAAACTCCGTGTAGCTAATTTGTGTATTGTACCGCGTATACATGAATAATGTGATTTATTTTTAGTAATGTAACTTGTATCTTGTACTTTCAGATCTATAAATGACGAGACCATCCATCGTAATGACATAAGCCTAATTGAATCTGCCACAACGTTTGAAGTGGTGGAAAATGGTTCTACAAGGGGAAAAAGAAAACTCGTGTCAAGCGATGGCTTCACATTTGTCCATAAAAAGGTTTTGAAGAATGGAACTGATGTTTGGAGATGTAGTGTACGTGGAAAGAATTTGTCATGTCCAGCTATAGTCAACCAGAGTGGAGACGACTTCAAGACAAACAACTGTTCTCATACCCATCCAGCAAAACCGGGTATAGGCGTATCGGTTAAAATCAAAACAGATATCAAAGCTCAAGCACAAAATAACATTTTTGATCCATCAGGGAACATAGTTAAGCATGTCACCGACAAATACTACAATTCAGAACTACCAGAAGCATCACGACCTCTAGAATCCACATTGTAGAGACTATGTAACAAAACTCGAGCTGACCTGAGACCATATGATCCTTCTGACTTGAATTTTGTAAGTATAATATTTTATCATAACTATCTTGTTTATTTTCAGTTGGGTATAGATGTGCAAAGTATAGATAATAATAATTTTGCTTTTCAGTCGGATGATAACTACTGTGTTCATGAAGTGATAATAATAATAGTTTTTTTGTTTTTTAGATGGATGAAAGCTACCTTAACCAGCAAATAGAAGAGTTGCCATATTCAATGCAAGATATCATGATACCTGTTGAAATTTCTTAGAATTACGATGTTGTTTTTTGATGGAAATTCGTGGTAACGAGTGATTTGCGCATGTCTGTCGAGCATGGAAACCATCTTCAATAACAAATGCAGACAGTGTTGTCCTTTTCCAAAATGCAGACCTATCACTGTATTCGAAAGTGTTTTGAATGCCTAGCTTTGTTCTTGGATATGCAAAGCACATTTGGCCACAAGTTGTTTTGTGAAATATTATTAAATTATCAGTTCTGGTGCGAATACGGCAGCAGACTTCCAGGAATCAGTGGTGCCTACAGTCGACTCTATGAGTTGATTACACATGTGTTTCGTGTTCTATACAACCCAACCTTCATGTTGATGTACATCTTGTGTATATTTAATTTGAATTGAAGGAATATCGGAGGTGAGAATTTTCAAAATAAACAAAATTTCATTACTTATATAGGCCCTTGATCTTTATTATTTACAATTCTTTCATGCTGCCTAAAATATATGTGTTTCCTTGGATTTTGGTTAGTATTTATCAGATCAGTGTACTTATTACGAATTGCTTACATCGGTTTGTTGTTTTTACTCGTTTGTCAGTTTACTTCTTTGATCTTCAGTTGTCATGTATTTGTGTCGCCTAGTTTTGCTTGTTTCCCGGTGGTTGGTATCAATTAATTCTGTCATGATATTCATCAATTGCACTATTTGACAATTGCATATATGGTTATGGGTTCTTTTTTTACAGCTAACCTGCACTGCACAGTATGGGATGATGGTACAGTAATGATGTTGTGATCGGTGGAATGTTTGACTGAGGGAATTTGATCCACAATTGGATAAGAATTGAATTTGTTAAATAAGTGTAAATATATGTGAGGGACTATGGTAATTTGTATATATCATTGTTTTATTCTACTGCGGTGTGCAGTTCTAGTAAACTTCAATACCATGCAATATTTATTATGGGAAAGTATATGAATTGTACCGCTACAAACCGGACTCAAGACTAGCATATATTTGGCCTTGTGCCAAGTTCATGCTATGCTTGGTCACGGGTCGTTTCCCCTTTTCCCCGTTCGCCCCGGGTCGTTTCGCCTCAAGTCGTTTTGCCCCCAGAATTAGGGCGAAATGACCGTGGGTAAAAATTATTTTTTTTTTATTTTCAGTGGTAATTTTTCAGCCCAAAGGGTAGTCTTAGCTTATTGTAAATCCACATTGATAACAAACAAATGAAACGGGGAGTAAGAGAGGTGGCTGATTAGGTTCCAGGTCAACTCGCCTTAATCATCCTTTTAAAAAATCCAAGAATCAAAAACGTAAATCCTTTCATAGAAAACCCATGGAATAACAGGGAGCACATAAACACAACATGCTAACATCTTGAAGGCAGACGATACAATGATTGAATAAAAAACAAATCTACAGGGACCGAGTTGACACTGTAACCGGTATCAGGGGCCAAACCACCTATAAGTCGAAATGCCGGTTTAATCAGATTCGTAAGGATCTGGCGTGGATTTTACACCCAAAACTAACTACAAATTCACCTGGGCCGAACCACCTAGCACAAAATAACATAGGCACCCAGACTAATACTTTCCATCTGCCTCAGATTAAAAATGTCATGATGTCCCTTAGAAATTCAGTTGGACCGAGTTAACTAGGTACAAACAAACATGGGAACCCAAACTAATACTTTCAATCTGCCTCAGATCAAAAATGTCATGATGTCCCTTAGAAATTCAGTTGGGCCGAGTTCACTAAGTACAAAAAAACATGGGAACCCAACACTAAGACACCACACTTATATCGGTTCCGAAGAGGTAACTTTTTATTCACTTTCTCAGGTCCAAACCCACTTGGTGCTGAAGAAACAAGGAACAATTTACCCTTCACTTGAGACTGAATTCTGCATTTCAAACTAATAAAAAAAAATGGAAGCTTTTAAATTTAACGTGGTTTATTTAATAACAACACAAACGTGGCTCAACATAAAAATAACAAAATAAGGAAAATAACGCTCAAAATTTCAAAACCACGGTCCCTATACCTACGGCCAACTTTTATTCCACCCACAATGAGGGCACTATGCAAA
Source organism: Pictodentalium vernedei (assembly GCA_031216915.1). Classification (NCBI taxonomy): domain Eukaryota; kingdom Metazoa; phylum Mollusca; class Scaphopoda; order Dentaliida; family Dentaliidae; genus Pictodentalium; species Pictodentalium vernedei. Next base: position 261,922,116 of record CM062297.1, read on the forward strand.
GCGCAACAGAAAACTGTCCCTTATTGAAAGGAGTGACATCGGGTACGAATATCACACCTCCGAATCAGGGGTGGTGTTCTGCTGTTCGCCAACCAAATCGGACGCTCGAAACGAGTGTACCCTGGTAGTGGTGAACTACCACATGGTCAGTGGAGCGGAATGCCTTACGGCAAAACTTTACGAACCTTAAAGGTTTGTAATTGTCTCGCAGCACAGCTAAATCTAAGCTTTATCGTCGCAGGATGAATAGGGCAATGAAACTGAAGCAAACAGCTTTTTTATAGGCAAAAATACCGCAGAATTATGGGTGTAAATATCATTGGTTATAATATTTGTTGTGGACTAATAGAATTGCATAAAAGCAGCTGATGGTAACTACCAATGAAATTCCTTAATCTAGAATGGATTAACCAGACACGGAAGTTGGAATACCAAAATAATCAACAATAATTTTGAAAGGTAAAATACAAATCATACACTTGGGAATTATGATCCATTACAATCCCCCCTCCTAATAAAAAATGTCCCCATTTTTCCCTAATGAAACACAAATATACACTAGAAGCAGTATGCAAAAAAATAAAACTTGCTTGAGAAAAAATAATAAGGGAAAAAGCTGGTTTTGGGTTTGGTTTTTTTTTTACTGAGCATACCACCAGTTTTTCTGTGCAAACCACTCTCAGCATGATAAATATGACAGACATTATGCATGCTGCTAATGGCATGCCAGAACAACTGGGAACAATTTTATAAAAAAAGATCATTGAGCATTATTTAATTATATCTTTTAAACTTTTCAAAATCTTCTTTCTCTGCTTTCTCTTCCAAAGCGTCCGATGGTTCTGACGTAAACTGCCACTTCCTCTTCATCTGTCTTCTGCATGACGTTTCTCCTCCAGAAGATATCGAAACCTCAACTTCCTCACACCTTTCCAGGGGATTGGAGACTCTGCCAACTAATATCTGGGTCTGTGTTGTAGATACAGCTGCCATCCGCCGTCTCTCTGCTGCTGCTTGATCCTTCACAACTACCCTTCTATCTGGTACTGCCTGGATCAAGAAACTGATTGTTATTTTCAAACACTCCAGTGGTGGCTGTATACCTTTCACTCGCCTGCTGCTTAGTCAAACTATGACTTCTCCAATAGTGTCTTTGGAGTTGGTTTCTGTGTATGTGACGGAAATCGCACAGTTCACAATGAAACTTTATGATTTCCTTAAACCTGTGATGACTGTCCCAATGATGCTTTATATGATTGAATGTTTTAAACACAGTCTTCTCACATCCGTCCACCTGACAACTCATTCCTTTAACTGGGAACACAGGACATATATCGTTATCCAGTTCTGCCAACTCTCTTGCCTCTACTTTTATCTGCATTGAATCATCCATTTTTCTAAAAAAAATCAGAGGAACATCAAATAAATCTCAAAGGAAGCAACAGCAAAAAGCATGCTTTAATATGCCTACCAAGGAGAATATTTGTTTCCGTTCATACACAGAAAGACCTTTTTTATATTTTTTTTTAGTTAAGGGGAGTAAATATCCCTAGGTTTCACAATTTGCCCCCTTCTTGTTCTTTTAGGACTACTATTTACATCACATTCTGCATCATCTGTTATGTCCACCTCTTCAGATAACCCATCTCTGGTAGTGGGAAGATCGATTACCTCACTTAGGCTGGATTTAGTTTTCTTGGCAGCAGTTTTCTGTGAAACTTTAATATTTTCAGAAATCCAGCTTTCAGGAGGATCTCGACCACTGAAGGGTTTCAAATGATCCACGTGGACCACTACAAGGGGTCCTTCACAATCTTTCATAATTTCATAATTCACAACTGATAGTCTTTTAGTTACCAAATAGGGTCCGGTCCAACCCTGTCCAAGTTTATTGTTTAGAGCAGGAGGATACCATCGCCAAACCCAATCTCCACGAACAAATTCACGAGGTTTAAGACCTCTGTTATAAAATTTCTTTTGCCTACAAGCTGCCCTCTGCAAATGTTCAAAAACGAAACCAAATGAATTCCTTAATGCATTCTGCAGCCAATGTGCATAATGTGTTTGACAAACATCTTCAGGACTATCTAAAGGCCTTCCTACCATTAAATCTAGTGGACAATCAATTTCTCTCCCCAGCATCACTAAGTTGGGACTGCATTGTGTACTATCATGAGCTGAGGAACGGTATGCCATCAGTACATATGGCAGACAGTCATCCCAATCATTCAAGTTTTCATTTACAAAGGAGGACAACATCTGTATCAAAGTCCTATTGAATCTTTCTACCAACCCATCTGACTGTGGACGGTATGGAGCAGTTCTTGTTTTTTTCTATACCCAACTTATCGCAAATAGACTGGAATAATTCTGATTCAAATTCTCTCCCTTGGTCACTATGGATTTGAAGAGGAATTCCAAAACGTACAAACATTTCAGAAACCAATTTATCAGCAACAGTAAAAGCTTTATGGTCAGGTACTGCAAAGGCTTCCACCCACTTTGAAAAGTAATCACATACAACAATAATATACTCATTCCCATTTCTTGTTAATGGTAAACCTCCCAGAATATCTATAGCTATTCTCTCCATAGGTCTAGTTGTTAAGTCTTGTTGTACATGAGATTTTCCTTTCCCAGGGCCTGGCTTCCTTCTTTGACAAAGATTACATTCATGGCACCACCTTTTTATATCTTTAGTCATCCCTACCCAATAAAAGCGTTTTCTTACTGATTCAATGACTTTATCTCTCCCTAAATGGCCAGAAGTCCTAGTTTTATGCAAGAAGTCAAACACCTTGTCTCTAAGTTTATATGGTGCTAAAATCTGCTTGTTCAAATGCCCTTGTGGATTTTTTTCACAATGTCTAATCAATATACCATTACACATTTCAAACACTTCCCAGCTCTGACATAAGACACGGACATCATGACAAAATTTGGATAGAATTGCTTTAGCTGGTTTAGAAGAATGCTCCTGCTTCAACAAAATAAATTGTTTTATCAGTGGATCCTGTTCTTGCCAGTCCTTTAATTGTTCAAGAGTCCAGGACTCTACCCAGTTAGACACAAGACTTGATGAACTTTCACCACTCACTGAGGAGCTATCCAATAAACCTCCACCTGATATGACACTTATAGGAATCTCTTCAACACAGGTAGGACAATCAGCTCGCTTACATTTACAGGCTTTCCGAGAAAGTCTGTCAGCATTCAGATGCTGACTCCCCTTTCTGTACTGAATTTCATAGTCATAAGTGTCAATAATTGAGATCCATCTTGCTAACATTCCCCCAGGTTCCTTGAAATTTTTAAGCCAAACAAGTGATGCATGGTCAGTCCGAATTTTGAACTTTTGCCCCCATAGGTAATGTTTGAAATGTTTGAGAAAAGTAACCACACTTAAAAGTTCTCTGTAGGTTGTACAATAATTTTGCTGAGATTTATTCAGACTATGACTAGCATATGCGATTACTCGTTCCTCTCCATTCTGAATTTGAGATAGTACCCCACCTAACCCTGTTAAACTAGCGTCTGTATCTAAAATAAATTCACCATCCTTTGTGGGGTATGTCAAAATAGGAGCAGTAGTGAGATGTTCCTTAAGAACGTTAAAAGACCTTTCACAATTTTCATCCCATACAAATTTGATGTTCTTTCTTGTAAGTCTTCTCAAAGGTGATGAAAGACTAGCAAAGTTTGGAATAAACTTTCTGTAGTAACTGGCGCAGCCTAAAAAACTTTTCACTTCAGAAACTGAACCCGGCGTTAACCATTTCTGAATAGCATCTACTTTTTGGGGGTCACATCTGATCCCTTCGTCCGAAACTATATGACCCAGATATGACACCTGGGTTGCAAATAATTGACACTTTTTAGGTATTAATTTCAAATTAGCATTTTTGAAACATTCAAAAACAGATCTTAAATTTTCAAGAGCTATGTCAAAAGATGACCCATAAACTATGACATCGTCCAAGTAATACAAGCATTTAGACCACTGCAGTCCCGCCAAAACCAGATCCATCAATCTTGAAAATGTGGCAGGGGCATTACAGAGCCCAAAACTCATAACATTAAACTCATATAACCCTTTTTGGGTCACAAAGGCGGTTTTTGATTTATCGCTTTCATCCATGCCAACCTGCCAATATCCACTAGCTAAGTCCAGTGTACTAAACCATTGTGAATTCCATAGTGTTTCCAGGATATTATCTATTCGTTTCAATGGGAAAGCATCTTTCTTTGTCACAGAATTCAGCCTTCTATAATCAATACAGAAACGAACAGATCCATCCCGTTTTGCAACTAGAACAACCGGAGATGACCAAGGACTTGTGCTAGGCTCAATAATTCCATCCTGTAACATTTTATCTACCTCCTTCTCAATCATATCCCTATTTACAGGAGACACCCTTCTCGGTGGTAACTTTATTGGTTTTTGTTGCCCTGTCTCAATTTTATGTTCTACCAAATTTGTTTTTCCCAATTTCCCATCAGGACTCACAAAAATATGCTTATATTCCATAAAGAGACTAGTAACTTTTTCCACCTCTTGTGGGTTCAGTTTGTCTGACAAACCATTAAGCAATGGCTTAAGATGAGCTGACAACTCTTCATCTTTAAAATTGTTTGCTTCTTCGGTCTGATCAAACACTTCCTCCACAGGACAAACTTGTGCAATTATAGAATTACTATTAATTTTAACTTTCCTTTGGGTTAAATTTACTATGGACATCAAAACATCATTATTTTCTGTTTTTACCAAACTCCGGGCCATTAACAACCCTTTCTGATTAATTAATGAAGTGGGCTCCAACATTCCCTCCGAAAACTCAACTGGGTTGGAAATAAAACCACCCACAATACATTCAACATCTGGAGGTACAGTAACAGACTCACTTAATCTGACATGAGCACATTGATATTTCACTTGAGGAATTATTTGAATTCTATCACCTCCCAAATCAAGTACTCTCTTGTCAAAATTAAGCTCCCCTTTATATTTTGTTAGGAAATCCACTCCAATAATACCTGGTAAATCAACTAAATCTGCTACAATGACTTGATGCTCATAACACTTCTTCCCTATTTCAAGTTTGAGATAGGTTTGCCCTAAAACCGAAATATTATCACCAGAAGCTGTTACCAAAGTGACTTGAACACTTTTTAAATCAGATTGAAGCAAATCTTTCATTTCTGAGAAAGTATTTTTACTCACTATTGTTACAGCTGACCCAGAATCTATGAGAAATTTGAAAGGTTTTTTATTCACAAAAGTATTTACAAAAAGACAACTGGGTTGCACTGTGGTTAACTGGATTGTTTGCCCAATAATTGGCTTTTTCCGTTCTGGCAGGGTCAAGTTTTTGGGCTCAAACTCGACCCTGTCTATTTTAACTGTTCCTTCTTGGGATCATTTTTTGATTTAATTTGCACATCTGATTCAGCCTCAGTGGAACACTCATGATTAAAATTCCACGGTGCACCACACTTATAACATTTCTTTGACTTTCTACCTCCACAGGCTATTAAAGTGTCTTCCAATTGTTTGCTTAATTTGGAGAATTCCTCCTTAATTGTTTGCAAGACAGCCCCACTAAATTTTTCAATTTCAGACTCTGCCTGTTGCTTATTTTTAACTGCCGAAATAAAAAATTCAGGTTCATTTTGCTCTTTCTTAACTTTAAACTGACACCCATCAAATGCTTGGAACTCTACAGCCAGAGTTATTGCCTCATCTAATGATTACATATGACTCCTTGGCCGAATTTGGGAGCTCTGGAAAAGCAGCATTTGCCAAACGTCTCAAAGCATGGCCGAAATCAGCAGATGATTCCATATTTACCCGTTTCCTATTCCGAAGTTCCATTCTATAAGCTACCTCTCGGCCTGGTGGTTTAAATCTTTGCAGAAATGCCTGTCTTAGTTCTGCATAACTGCCCACCTGACTAAGAGTAAGGTCACTTAAAATCTTTTGAGCAGTACCACATAAGCACATCATTAATTGCTGAGCTTTTTCTGACTCACTCCAACCATTTCAAATAGCTACCTGCTCTAAGTGGATTAAGTAATCTTGGAAATCAGAAGAACCATCATAGGCTTGTGGCTCTTTCATGGCCCTCTGATAACCTTTATCTTCTCTTTTCCCAAAAGGGGTGTTACCTAGGGGTCCTCAAGCTAATGACTGTTCCTGCGGCCCACAAATATTCGATCTATCCACAAATGTACCTTCTGTAATGTAACTTTGGTGTGGTACCCATTGATTACTACCCACCGCAGTTAAAATCTCGCCTAAATTACTTCTAGACCTCACTCCAGGTGTCCTACACCTTTGATTTGTTACACTTTCCATGCCCTGTGAGATATATGGATCCCCACTTCCATGTGTTAGTGGATGTTGTTGTCCCACCTTACGTGCTTGATTACTATCTAATACTTCTGAAAACTCACCAAAATTACTTCTGGACCTTTCACCAGATGTCATGCACCTTTGATTTGTTACTCTTTCACTTCCCTGAGAAATGTAGGGATTCCCATTCCCGTGTGTTAGTGGATGTTGTTGTCCCCCCTTACGTGCTTGATTACTATCTAATACATCTGAAAACTCACCAAAATTACTTCTGGACCTTTCACCAGATGTCATACACCTTTGATTTGTTACTCTTTCCATTCCCTGGGAAATGTAGGGATTCCCATTCCCATGTGTTAGTGGATGTTGTTGCCCCACCTTACGTGCTTGAAGAGGTGATGATTCCCTTAAATGTCTGTAATCAGCTGTATGAGTATCCATCAGTGGCATACTTGAGAAGGGAGACAACTTTGTAGTTTGTACACCAGGTAAACATGACCCACTCATATTTCTTCTAAGTGACATATTCATGTCATTCTCAATCAAATATTGGTTTTTAAATGTTCCTTTGGGTGGTGAATCTAGTAATTCCTGCCTACTTACATTACTATCCCAAGGTGCTCTTTGATAAGGATTAAAATCAGAAGTCTGTGTATCACTCAATGGACTGTCCATACCTAGGTGCAGTAGTAAATTGTCCTGTTTCAGAAGTAGACACCTTTGACCTTTCAAGTAATGGGTAGAGACCTTGCCTTCTCATGGCCACTAAAGGATCAACTTTAGATTTCCTTTCTGGAAAAGTAAGATATCCTGAAGAGCCATCTCTCCCAATCTCAGTTACAGAACTCAGAGTATTGGTCTGTTTTACACTAGGAATCACACTCTGTTCGAACTTCAGATTAGGACACGAATGACTGATTGATGTACTGTCTATGTCAGCTCCTAAATACAGCCTTTCGGTTACATTATAAAATCCAGTGTTAAAAATATCCTTCTCTCCCTTATCAATAGCAACTTGTTTTACCTCAGTATCCAAAAAAGTAGCAGTGGCTGAAAGAGATCACTCAGATTGATAGGCTCTCTGTTGCCTATCGCCTAAACCACCAATTTGAGGAGAGCCAACAGAACCTGCCACTGTATACTTTGCTGAGCATGGAGAGTTTAGTGAACCAAAACTTTGTTTTCCAACCAAACTATGTGGTTTTACTTCAACACTCATCTGGGGTTGCTGTAATGAATTGGTTACAGAACATATTTCATGACAACTAGGAATAAACTCTACATTATCTACAGAGTGATACACTCTTTCTTCTCCAAAAACGCCTTCACACCTATCCATGACCCAACGAAACCAGATCCTGGTAGCCTCGCCAAAATATGTAACCGGTATCAGGGGCCAAACCACCTATAAGTCAAAATGCTGGTTTAATCAGATTCGTAAGGATCTGGCGTGGATTTTACACCCAAAACTAACTACAAATTCACCTGGGCCGAACCACCTAGCACAAAATAACATAGGCACCCAGACTAATACTTTCCATTTGCCTCAGATTAAAAATGTCATGATGTCCCTTAGAAATTCAGTTGGGCCGAGTTCACTAGGTACAAACAAACATGGGAACCCAAACTAATACTTTCAATCTGCCTAAGATCAAAAATGTCATGATGTCCCTTAGAAATTCAGTTGGGCCGAGTTCACTAGGTACAAAAAAACATGGGAACCCAACACTAAGACACCACACTTATATCGGTTCCGAAGAGGTAACTCTTTATTCACTTTCTCAGGTCCAAACCCACTTGGTGCTGAAGAAACAAGGAACAATTTACCCTTCACTTGAGACTAAATTCTGCATTTCAAACTAATAAACAAAATGGAAGCTTTTAAATTTAACGTGGTTTATTTAATAACAACACAAACGTGGCTCAACATTAAAATAACAAAATAAGGAAAATAACGCTCAAAATTTCAAAACCACGGTCCCAAGACCTACGGCCAGCTTTTATTCCACCCACAATGAGGGCACTATGCAAAGCGCAACAGAAAACCGTCCCTTATTGAAAGGAGTGACATTGGGTACGAATATCACGCCTCCGAATTAGGGGTAGTGTTCTGCTGTTCGCCAACCAAATCGGACGCTCGAAACGAGTGTACCCTGGTAGTGGTGAACTACCACATGGTCAGTGGAGCGGAATGCCTTACGGCAAAACTTTATCTCTTTATTTTATGGCGAACCAAATAAAGGAGAAGTAAATTATGCAACATGGAAATATGAGGTAGATTGCTTGGTTGCACAAGGTCATTATAAAGAAGAGCTACTATTGACTAGCATTTGCCGGTCATGCAAAGGAAAGGCTGGAGACATTTTACGGAGAATGGGAGTTCAAGCTACTTTGGCTGATATTATGAAGAAGTTCAATTCCACATACTCTATGCTCGAGACTGGGGAATCGATTCTTAGAAAATTCTATGCCTGCAGCCAAGAGTCAAATGAAAGCATAACAACATATGCAGCTCGAGTGGAGGATATATTTTCCCTAGCTGTTGAGTTACAGGCATTAGGACCATCACAGGAAAACATCTTGCAGAATGTTTTTTATCAAGGTCTGAAACCACATTTACGTCAGATGGCAACATACAGATTTGACACTGTAACTGATTATGACAGATTTAAGGTGGAAGTGAGGAAGATAGAGAATCAGCTACAGGAAGATACAGTGAAAGAACTGAAAACCAAACGTCAAGCAGCAATGAATGTTGAAGAAAAGAGTGAGCTTGGACAAGTTAAAGACTTATTACAGAAATTGAGCGACAGATTGGATAAGATTGAGAAAGAGAAAGAAGAAGCAAAGAAAGGTGAAGCAAGTTCAGCTACTCCATTTTATCACAGAGGTTACACTAAGGGATATACAAGAGATTATCATGGAAGATTTAATAGTGGTAGAGGCCATAGTCAATATCGAGGGAGATTCAATAGTTACAGAGGCAATGCTGAAGATCGAGGAAGAGGCCGAGGTACTTATGCACCAAACAGACCTATTGCTGGCAACACTTTCAAACCTAGATGCTTCAAGTGTGGCAGCGAACAACATAAGATCAGAGATTGCCCAAACCAGTCAGTGCCTCAGTTGCGGGGTTGAACCGTGGCACCATATTTGAACAGCAACAAGACCCCAAATTAGTTGGCAGCTCTACAGAAGCAGAGGTAGAGATAAATGGTATAAAGACAATGGCATTAATTGATAGCGGTAGCTGCATTAGCATGGTCACAAAGCCATTTTATGAACAATATTTGAACACAACACCCATTCAACCTTTGAAAGAGATGTTAAATATAGAATGTGCTGATGGAAATGAGCTACCATATCTTGGTTATTTAACAGCAACGTTATCAACCAATGGTATTCCTGAATGTCAAGGAAAAGACTGTCTTTTTCTGGTAACACCAGAAACTAATTACAGTTCTCGAATGCCAGTATTACTTGGAACCAACATACTTGATGAACTTATCACAGACTGTAAGAGGACTTTTGGTGACACCTACTTACAAAGAGCAAGTCTCTACACTCCATGGTATTTGGCTTTTAGCTGTATAGCATTAATAGAGAAAGAACTTAAAAGGGCCAACAACAGAATTGCAATCATTAGATCTGCGGAACCTGCGGAACCTCAACAGATCATATTGGGTCCAAATCAATCTGTCAACATTAAAGGTTATTGTGACAGAGAACTCAACTATTATCCAACTAATCCACTGTTACAAGAGACAGAGGAATCCAACTTACCAAATATTATAGACATCACACCAACAGTTATAAAATACAACTACAAGAAGAATGGTAATATACATGTAAATATTTCCAATGTTACCACTCAATCCGTAGCCATTCCACCCAGAGCTGTTATCTGTGAAATACAACCTGTAGCTATAGATGAATCTGTTTTTGGGAAGATAGAAAAAGAAACAGAATTAGAAGCCTTAAAGCAAATTCATGTAGAATCAGATCTCAATGCTGAACAAAAATCTATGTTGACAGCTCTTCTCCAGAAACATCAACAAATCTTTTCGAAGAATGATGAGGATATAGGAAGATGTAACTTAATTAAACACAGAATAGACTTAATTAATGACATTCCATTCAAGCAAAGATACAGACGTATACCACCTGCGATGATTGATGAGGTAAGGCAGCACTTAGAGCAATTACTTGCCACTGGAATTATCCGAACAAGTAAATCTCCTTGGGCATCAAATATTGTCTCAGTACGAAAAAAGAATGGCAAGCTAAGAATGTGTGTGGATTATCGAATGTTGAATAGCCGTACCATCAAGGATGCTTATGCTTTACCAAGAACAGAGGAAGTTTTTGACTGCCTGATTAACAGTAAGTTTTTCAGTGCCATCGATATGAACAGTGGATACTTGCAAGTAGGACTAGAGGAAAAGCATAAGGAAAGGTCAGCCTTCATGGTTGGACCATTGGGATTTTATGAATTTAAGAAGATGCCCTGTGGGTTACCCAATAGCCCTGCGACATATCAGCGATTAATGGAGGAATGCTTGGGAGACATGAATATGAAAATTTGTGTAATATACCTGGATGATCTCATTATATTTTCGGATAGTTTCGAACAGCATCTTGAACGGTTAGATATGGTAATGAAAAGACTAGAAGAATGTAATTTGAAGTTGGCACCAGAGAAATGATTTTTCCTTAAAAAACGAGTAAAATTTTTGGTTCACATCATAAGTGAAAATGGAATTGAGACAGATCCTGAGAAAATAGAGAAAGTGAAAAACTGGCCAACTCCTTCTAATCCAGATGAACTTCATTCATTCTTAGCCTTTGCTGGATACTATAGAAGATTTGTGAAGGACTTCTCTAAAATTGTAAGGCTGTTAAATGAACTTCTCCCTCCTACGACACAAAAGAAGAATAGAAAGCAGCTGAAAGCAAATTGGAAATGGACCCAAGTGGAACAAAACACCTTCGATAAGCTTAAAGACATATTAACAAGTCCACCAATATTGGCATATCCGGATTTCAGTCAACATTTTGAATTACACATTGATGCTAGTATGGTTGGTCTAGGTGTAGTATTGTACCAAGAGCAAGAATCAAAGAAAAGAGTCATTGCATATGCTAGTAGGAGCTTATCCAAATCTGAGAAGAATTACCCAGCCTTCAAGCTAGAGTTTCTATGTTTGAAATGGGCCATCACTGACAAATTCAGTGACTATCTAACTGGAAACCACTTCCTTGTATATACCGACAGCAATCCACTCACACATGTCCTAACAACTGCAAAACTAGATGCCACAGAACAAAGATAGGTTTCAGCTTTGGCTCCTTATGACTTTGATATTTTCTACAGGGCAGGACTTAGGAATGGAGATGCAGATGGAATGTCAAGGTATCCATATTACAAACTAACAGACAAAGAGGGAGAATTGGTTAAAATAGACCCCAAGACAATTAAAGCCATATGCAGTGGTTTGCAAGTCTCTTCATATGCAGAAGTTCTACCATCAGCATCCATAAATGTTATCGATGCAATGGATAGTTCAACTCAGCTTGCACAAATTGAGTTGAGAGAAATAAGGAAGAGTCAAAGGGACAATGACATCATTGGGAGGTGGTTAAGAGTTAAAGTGGACAAACGACTTCCAAAAGGACACTATAATAGAGATGACCATACTATGAAGAATAATTTCAACCATTTTAGAGTCATTAGAGGTATTTTGTATAGAGAAATAACGGATAATAATGAAAGATGTCTACAATTGGTATTACCATCAGTTTATAGAAAGGCTGCATTAAAAGGATTACATGATGACATAGGTCACTCAGGAAGAGATAGAACAATGTCATTGCTCAGAGAGAGATTTTTTGGCCAGGCATGTCATCATTTTGTGAAAACTGGTTGAAGAGATGTGATCGTTGCTTAAGGAGAAAATCAGCCGTGAATACTCGAGCTCCACTAGTGAATATTGAGATGACTTACCCATTGGAGTTGGTATGTCTGGATTACCTTACATTGGAACCCAGCAGAGGTGTTGGGAATGTCTTGGTTATAACCGACCACTTCACAAAGTTAGCTCTAGCTATACCAACAAAGAATCAGACAGCTAAAACAACAGCAGAAGCCTTACATGAACACTTCATCGTCCATTATGGTATACCGTCAAGGCTCCACTCTGACCAAGGCCAAAATTTTGAGTCGTCAGTTATCAAAGAATTATGTGAAATGTTTGGCATCAACAAATCAAGAACAACTCCTTTTCATCCAAGTGGTAATGGCACACCAGAAAGGTTCAACCGAACACTATTAAATCTGGGAACATTAGATCCTGAAAAGAAGCCAGACTGGAAGAAGTACATCTCCTCACTAGTCTACGCATATAACTGTACAAAACACGAGAGTACAATGTACTCACCATTCGAGCTGATGATTGGTCGTAAGCCCAAATAGCCAGTTGAAACAATATTTGAGACTGACGTAAATGAGAGAGTTGATATAAACACTGACGAGTATATTCAACAATTAAAGAAAAGAATGAAGTCTGCCAAAGACACAGTTGAATGTCATCTCAAAGAAGCTAGAGATAAACAAAAAGAGAATTATGATAAGAAGGCAAAAGCAACAAAGATAGAGGTTGGTGATAGAGTATTGGTGAAGGAATTGTATTTTGAAGGCAAACACAAGATTGCTGATAAGTATGAGAAAGATGAATCCATTGTAATTGACCAGCCTAATACAGATATACTTGTTTTTAAAATTAAATCTCAAGATGGCAAAGAAAGAACACTACACAGAAACCATTTGCTACTGATAGGTCCAAATGGAGAAGAAGATGGAGATGGGGCTAAACCAGTTCCTAAACCAAGGGATAAGAAGGTATGTAGTAAAGAAGAAACAGAAAATGTACCAGTTCCTAAACCGAGGAACAGGCTAAGACAGACAGAAGAAAAAACTTCAGAAAAAGGATATGATGAAAAAATTATTGAAGTGAAAAGCAACGTCGCAAATGATTCAGATTCAGAAGAAGAGTATGTCGTGTCACCATACTTTAGCGGGGACGCCCGTGTGACTGATTTTGAACATGAAAAAATAATAGATATTACAGAAAGAGAGATTGCAGAAGAGGCTACAGAACAAGGAGTTGTGGATGGTCACACTGACAATTCAGCAACTGACACACAAAAACAGGAAGAAGAAATGAAGAAGATATTAGGGAAGAAGAGCAAATGGTAGAAAATGTGCAGAGACCTACAGTTACCCAGAGAAGATCTATTCGAGTCAGAAAACCACCAAAATATCTAGAGGATTACCATTGTAGTGAGATTAAATTTAGACCAGTTGACACTAGGACAGATAGTTTAGATAAATTACTTGCCTCGGGAGTATTAAACACAGTAACAACAGACATGGCCAACAAGATTTGGGAGGCACTAATGAATTAGTGTCAACCTTTTCCTTCAACCACAATTTTTTTTATTAGTTAATCTCAGTGTAAATTTTCTTTTCAGATATTGAATTTAAATGGATATACCTACACTGAAATGGTATTTGATTCATTAATAGATGTACTAATATTGAAATTATTTTATTGATCTTTGGTAAGACTGAAGTAGTATGAATACAGTTTCTAGTCAGGAGGAGCATGTGGGAATAGCTTGGAATACATGCTCATATTACAGACGACATTTGCAAAAAAAATCTTGAATAACTAAATTTTTTCATTTTTTGTCTCAAAAACATAAGTTATGACCCCTCGTTGGAACGAGCTCGACTAGCTCGTTCCAACGAGGGGTCATAACCTATGTTTTTGAGAAAAAAAATGAAAATATTTTGAAAATTAATTGGTGATTTTTGAGAATAGCGCTGGCCAGTTTTGGCCGTTACATTGGGTAAAGGGTTAAATGTATTTATTTTTCAGCTATGTGCACAAATAAATTGATCTTCCTTTATAGGTTTGATTGGTATCGAGAAGAGTATTACCAGAATTTATTTTGTCAGTTGGTTATTGTGTAATTAATCATCAGAATTATTTTTTTAGGAAGATCTTGTAGAAAGAAGCTGAATGTTTGAGACGGTGGATGTTGAATTAATCTACTTTGTGCATTAACCTTTGTTTTTTTTTTACAGGATTGAATGATGGGACATCATTTTCTAAGCAGGGGGAGCATGTGGCAGATACGATTTTACATATTATAACTTGAATATTAATGTATTGAACTTTTTAAATTACCAGGTCCAGTCTGATTGTAAATGGAGAGATGTGAGTTAAGAATCCAGTTTATTGGTTGCTTCTTCACACAGCCATACTTTTGTTTACAGGCAATTTGAAAAGGTATTCATTTCGCGGGTTTCAGGTCACATGACATAAACAATCGTTCCCGAATTTGTTGGCTGACAAACTTAATCTTTAATATTTACAATTCTTTGATGCTGATTAAAATATATGTGTTTCCTTGGATTTTGGTTTGTATTTATCAGATCAGTGTACTTATTACGAATTGCTTACATCGGTTTGTTGTTTTTACTCGTTTGTCAGTTTACTTCTTTGATCTTCAGTTGTCATGTATTTGTGTCGCCTAGTTTTGCTTGTTTCCCGGTGGTTGGTATCGATTTATTCTTTCGTGATATTTATCAATTGCACTATTTGACAATTGCATGTATGGTTATGGGTTCTTTTTTTTACAGCTAACCTGCACTGCACAGTATGGGATGATGGTACAGTAATGGATGTTGTGATCGGTGGAATGTTTGACTGAGGGAATTTGATCCACAATCCGGTAAGAATTGAATTTGTTAAGTAAGTGTAAATATATGTGAGGGACTATGGTAATTTGTATATATCATTGTTTTATTCTACTGTGGTGTGCAGTTCTAGTAAACTTCAATACCATGCAATATTTATTATGGGAAAGTATATGAAATCTTTGTACCGCTACAAACCGGACTCAAGACTAGCATGTATTTGGCCTTGTGCCAAGTTCATGATATGCTTGATCCCGATTAGTAGTTCGGACGTTTGGCTGTTATGTATCCACTATTAGTGGGTTGTAGGTTGTATGTGTTGGCTGCTGTCTATCAGCTCCTATCAGATGCAAGAGGCTAAGTGCATTGTTTAGAGGACTGGAGTATTGAAGTGTATTATTATTATTATTATTATTGCTATTATTATTATTATTATAATGGGTATTACTTATAATTACGGCAATATTATTAAATCTACTTATGTTACAGCATACAGAGGGATAAATTGTAAACAAGTAGTACAATGTATTATTTTATGTATTTTCAGACTCTCGTCTTCTCTGTTCAATATATATTTAACAATGGTATGATGAAATAAATATAGATTTTGGCTGTTTAGTCTGAGTTAGTTGTGGCACGGTCCAGGTGGACATTCTACATTTAATCTGATGCCCAAATTATGGCCCGTAACACAAAGGACACTTCAGACTGGTGAGAATTCCACCACCTTAATATTGTCTTGGAAGAAACAACCTATGCAAAAGTCCCCTGCAAATAAACTGCGAGATGAGCGACGTATGACAGAATACAAGAGAAAAAACACTAAACAGCTAGAACAACAAACTCATCAGCATCATCACATTCAGTTTCCCCATAACTATCATAAATCGCCAAAGGTTAGTGTATGTGATTCACATGCTATACCAGGAACAAAGGAGCACATTCACAAGGCCTCTATGGGTACGCAAATACGCATGGTTTCAACTGAGGATGTTATGACTTTCGTAAGGCTAACATCAACGACTACCAGTACCCAAACATCTAGATGTACTCGTGATTATGCCACACAAAGTGACATTTCGAAAAAAGATGTACAAACAAATACATCAACAAAAGTTCCACCAACAAAAGACAAATCGTCTCCTCCCATGCAGCATGACTTTTCCACTCAGACCGACGTCACAAGTCCGGTAAGTTCTAGCTACAAACATTCTCCTGAAATTTCGACCGTGACTGAGAATGTTCTTCAATATTTTCCTTGCGGGGGAGTTGAGGACTATAATGTTGAAGTTACCCCGGTGTTTGACGTACTGGAACTTGACAGGCCTTTACAAGTACTATATCGATCGAGTGACAATACTAGAATTGTACTCAATCAGCTTCGAAATGGAGATACAAAATACATCTACTGTCGTATGTTGCCACTCAGAATCTGCAATAAATTACCCGGATAGTTTACGCATGCCCACAAACTCTATCTTAAAGTGCTGATTCGGGCAAATCGAAATTGGAGCGGCAGAGATATATCACCGAAGCATGTTCAGAGCATAAATGACTGATACAAAAGACTAATTTACTGTTGTAAAATCGACAATCTTCACTATTCGCATTGAGTTCAATTTAATTTCAATTCTTTCAAACTTGGCATATTTCTTCATTCGCCGTGTGACAGCAAGCCTCTCTAAAAGAAGTTGTTAACAAGTTGCCTCTATTCATTGTTTTCCTCCATTGTTTATTTAAGCTCTATTCACTAAGTTAATAAGGCATAGCATTAAGACTCAGTGAAAGCTTACTTTAATCTTTATATCAAGTAAACTTGTTATGACATGACGCATTTATTATATTTTATATATAGCGTTGATCACAAGTAAGAATTCAGTTATAGTTTGGATTTCCAAACGTTACTCTGCTTCATTTTATTGGGAAATCCCATGAGGTATTGCTGTAAAATTGTTCGGATGTCAAACAAGTCCGGTTATTAAATGTTGATTGCTGTTAGACATTTGGAATACCAGATTCGCTATTAAATTGTTATCATCTTTAATTTGTCTCCGAGTCATCAGTTGAACTCCAGAGTTACACAACAGACCCGACAGTCGATCCTCACGGTTATACTTATTTGGAATCCAATGAATATGATAAACAAAACGTCAATCACCCCCTACCCATACAGCTTTTGAGTCACTTGCGGGCCCGCATTTTCTCTTGTCGCTAGTTTTTCCTCCCTTTCGCTTGTATTTGTTCCTTGGTCACCTCTTCACTTCACTCCTTTACTGCCGTCGCATGGCCACTACGTATTGTAATTTTATCGGACGCCTCTGCTCTTACATGTGACGGAATGTCAATTTACCACTGCCGTCGCACGGCCACTAGCTTACTGTCACTTTACTTGACGCTTTTCACACAAGTGGTAGCCATCAATGGGGTTAAACCCTCCCTTACGTTTGTCTCAGAATACTTTTCATACAGGGAAAGTCTACTCTGCCTACGTATGGCTTACCTTGTAAAACAGGTAATGCCGTTTACTTAAACGCGAATAGCTCCCTGAGCTCGTACTTCGTGTTTCTGATCCTATTCTCATATATGGCTCCCGACTTGGCCCGCGACTGCCCCTATTCTAAATATGAGCTCTATGGTTCCCCTGCATCACAACGTGCCTATACTTTAGCACCGATGCGACACCTCCTCTAACCTATAGCATGGGACATCCCCATCTACTCGCAACGACCCACAGCCTTACACACCTTCAGACTGGAATGAATTTTTCGAGAAATCCCCCGATTTTCATTTCCATAGCCAGAACATTAATTCTCAGTTTAATCGCTTCTTTTGAACTTGGCCGCTTGGTCTATCTTAATTTAATACTCGCTTTAAAGTTCCTTTGAAAGACTCGAATTTCGATATTTCCTGACATTTGTGACAGGCTAGATGCGTAATATGGGTGTGTGGCCGGAACATATGCGATGTACTGTTTCCACCATAATCACCTATTAACTGACCATAATTACGTAGATAATGACTTGCAGGAGAACACACTCTCTCCTTCTATAAATCTTTATCAGATAGCCACTAAATGGGTTCTCCAGACTCACGGTAATGGACATAAAATTTCTTCCACTCATTTCAGAAAAAAGGGATTCCATAGCCACAGACGTTTCCAAAAAGGGATTCTCAAAAAGGGATTCCGTAAGTGGGATTCTTATCCGATTCCGTGACACGTCCATGTGCTGCGTGCGATGGGTACAGTGTGTTACACATTGTGTAGTAGCACACAGACACATCTGAGAAAATCGGGCTAACCCAAAGGTTGAGAAACCAGGAAGCCTAGGGTGGTAGAGGATGCGTGCATTGTGCGCACATTGCGACCTAACACACAGGCACATCTCGGCACATCCAGCGTGTGCCCATCATGATGTGCTGCATGCGGCGTGATACCTTATTGCTCATTGTGTATCAGCACACAGACATCTCCTGGGAAGTAACTGCATGGGTAAAACAGGTCTACGAATTGAGGAAATAGGACAGAGCTAGAATATATATAAAATAAGGGTGCTGAAAAAATCCGATTCAGATAAACAGTTGTCAGATTGCTTGTCCCTCTTCCTGCTGTAGAACTTTGGATCACACAGGAACCACTGCCACCATACAAACTAAGATGACGATAAACAAACTCGGCGACGGAAACACGTGTCACCCTAACAACACGAGCTGAGCATTAACAACACATATCACAATTGTAATGACGTCACAATATGTCTGCTCATGCGGGCTACCATGACATCCCAATGTGGCATCACTGGCCACGTGTATGTGATGTCACTTTCGATGCCCACCACCGAGGTTCACCAAATATGGCACGAAGTGGGTGCGATTAACTACACCTTTGGTATTCTGTTTGAATGGTACACATTCCCAGAACGGGCGACATCCTCGAAGTCCATTGGGTACCAATCCAAGATAGGAACCACCCAAGAAAAACAGGATGATTGCCTCATAAGGTACTCTAGTACGATCGACCGCACCCTTAGAAAACCTTCCACTCCATATCCAATTCGTTACCATTGCAATAACACATGTCAATATGCCGACATGTGCTGCCCATGCGCACTGTCACCATATAGCACCATGTCAATAACGTCACGACATGGCCATTTATGCAAGCTACCATAGTAACTTGCGCGACACTCGTCATCAACTGCACAATGCCCCATTGATAAAAATATAAAACACATTTCTCATCCTTACCTTTTTTCTGGTGTTCTCTGTCATATAACGATAATATTGGTGGGCGTCACAATTCCATTGCAACTGGTTCACAGTCAGCCATTTCAATCCAAGCAAGGCGCAACACCACCGGTATCCCCCGCCAAGAAGTGGTTTACTATAAAGGGGCAGAGCAGGGCAAACCTGAAAAAAGCGGAAAAAGACCCATAGCTGTAGAAAAAAATGGCCAAAACCTATGACTTATGAATATCTTTTCCCAATGGTGGTCTATCAGCATAAGTAGTATGTAATGCGGTTTTAAGGTACAGGTTGCAGGACCCCAGAAGTGACGTCACGCCACCTGACCCAGTTGCGCCATGTCATGCAACTCGCGTGAGCGGCCATGTTGTGGCACCATTACCATAGTGATACGTGGTCCTAGTGCGCATGCGCAGCGCGTGTTGTTAGGGTAATACAGGTTTCTGTCGTCCATTTTGTTTTCTGGAGGCCGGCATCTTGGTTTCTATGGTAGCACGTGGTTGCTATGTTACACAAGGGTCTACAGTAAGACAGGGGTATGTTCGGAGGATGTGTTCGAATGAATAGGAGTAACTCCACGATTCGTGGAATTACCACAAACAATACTACAATCCCTTCTAATCAACAAAAACGACTTTATTTACAATGGATTTCCCCTGAATCCTTTTTTTGGTCCGTTATACCATGGCTTATAACAGTAGCACGTATTGCTATAAGGCGCGTTCCTTTATACAAAAGTATCTATAATTACCCAAATAGACCCGACAATTGTTTTATTTGGCTCGGATTTCAACCAAATTCTCGGTTTCTACCTATGTCTCTACAAGCTATGTTATGGCTTCTCCCATCTCCTTATAAAATATTCCAACGCCCCATGACGTTTTTATGTTCTATTGTACACATTACATGCAGCACATAGGCATATTCTAGATGTGCCGATATGTGCTTATGTGAAAATGCACAATGTGACACATTGTGCACTAGGACATAGGCACGTGCGACCAAAAAGGTATTCTGTAAGCACAGTCATTTCTCAAAATGGATTAATTCCACAAAAGGGATTCCATAAAAAAAGGGATTCCGTGAGCGGGATACCTAGAAACAGGATAGTAGAAGATGTATGGATTGGCCCCGGTTGGGGGGACCCCGGTGGGGACACCGGAAGTAACGTCGTATCACGTGATCCTGTGGCGCCATGTTGTGTTGCCATGGTAACCCGTATGAGCGGCCATCTTGTGACGACATCTCCATAGTGATGTGTGGTGTTAGTGTGCATGGGCACTGCGCAGTGCGTGTTGTTAGTATGATACGTGTTTCCGTCGTCCATTTTGTATACTGAAGGCCGCCATCTAGGGTTCTATGGTAGCACGTGGTTGCTATGTTACCCAGTGGCTTATAATAGGACAGGGGTATGTTCGGATGGTGAGATCGATTGAATCGGAGAATTACCCAAATAAACCCGACAGTCCCTCCAAATCACCAAAAAACGACTTTATTTACTATGGAGTCCCCATATTATCGGCTTAGCACGTAGTGCTATAGTACCGAGGGGCACAGGGGGTGAGTTCGATTGAATGGGAGTAATTTCTGGCTTGGATTTTCTCCCAGAATCCTCGTTTAATTCGTAGAATTACCACAAACAACCCAAGTTGTACTATTTCAGAATCCTTTTGAATTCTCTGCATCTGTCTATATATGCAGAAGTTTTTCGTCTACCTGACCATGTTCCTTTGTCCTGGAGTATACTCCAGTAGCGTAGAAGAGCCTGTCAACTGGAACAGCTTTGCTTATTTTTTAACTATATTTAGCTTTTCTGGTCTGTTCTTGTTAGTTCTGACCCTATTCCGAGTAATCTTGTTGTTTCATTTATCTAGATCACCCGAGCAGTTCACTTTACTGGCGGTAACTAACCAATCAGATTGCTCGATTTCCCATAATCTGTATGCAGAGTCGTCTCCCTTGTGTATAACAAAAGCCTATATCATTCCCAAAGCCAATAAGCTATTGAACAGTTGCTGATAAGTCATTGCTCGAACGACTCGAAGCCCATCGAGCAAATGAGCTTTAGAGTAATTTCTCAATCGAGTGACTCGACATATTGCTCGAACGACTCGAAATCTACCAAGCAAATAAGCTATCGAGCAATTGCTCGATCGAGTGACTCGACATACTACTCATCGACTCATTTTGGTATTTGGGGATGCCCATGGCCTGACATTGTATTAGTATTTGAGGATACTTTTTATAGGATACTTATCCAAGGATACTATTATTTGTTTGGCACAGCCTTCTAGGCCACCCCAGGACATATCTACCCGAAATTCCGGAGTAACCGGAGAGAACCACCGAGCAACGACGAGCAGCTCAGCTCCCCAATATCGTAACTCCGCAATGCAGCACAGGCAGGGTTGGATTGGTTGAAGACATGCCCACCATCGACGTGCAGTACGCCCTAGCACACGGCGTCATCGTACCCCCATATGGACAATCGGGGTCAAGTGCCTTGCCCAAGGACACAATGCGTGAGTCCGAATCGATCGCTCAGACGGTCACCCATGCAAGGACTAACCGGGCTCGACGTTGCTTAACTTCAGACGAAAACCGGTTACCGCAACGCCACCGCGCCCCTGTTTAAAGTTATTTATAGGGATGGGGTCACAAGACACCTGACTTTCCAGACACCGTGGCCCTCATTAGAATGTTCGTCTTGCAGGCTTTTCAGCTGACTTTAACTTTTCAAGTGCTTCACAGTTCTATAGGCAAAGTGCATTTCATTTGTTGATGGGAACAAGACAGTTGCGTAACCACGGAAGAGGGAGCCTTCCACCCAAACATTTTCACCACCGCCGCCCCCTCCCCACCCCCAAATGGCCCAGTGCAAGTTTCACATAACATGGAACCCTAAAATGATCTCAATTATAGGTCTCCACACGCTACAAATGCTTCAGATTCGCTGAATTTTTCAAAATTTTCTCGGGATAGACCAAGGTCCTAACTAGGACCCTTGGATCGTTAACCCCTCCTCACACTTCCTTTCGGAAATGGGTTTCCCCCATTGGATTCAGTGTTAAATCGCGAGCAAAAAACGTGTTGCAGATTCTGTAGCAGCGTCGAAAAGTGGTTTACAGATTCTGCAGCATCCGTATCTGTACACGATTTTAATACCGATTCCCTATGGAGGCATACATGGAAACCCATTTGCGGATTCTACATCAGAAAATCGACTTATGTACGGTACATGGAAAAGAGGTGCTACCGAACCTGCAAACCCACTGCCATGTTTCCCGAGGAAATAAAAGATGATTGATATATATAGGAGAGAAAAAAAAAATATAAATAAAATAGTTATTTAAAAAATAAATATATCAAATCGAATAGATAATAAAAAAATACGTAAATCATGTGCGCTTCCCAGACTATTAGAGCAAGGTTTCTTTTAAAAATGCTGATGAGAGCCTACGCATTCTGCGTGAACGAACAACTAGGTCGCCTCTTGTTAAAACGATGTGTCGGATGTCGGGATCACCAAGACTTTGATCACGAGAATCATTCGTGTCTGACGATGGAAAGGGAAGATATGGTCGTCAAGTATTTCGAACCGGCGTTCGAACGCGTTGAAATCGATGAAGTGATAGCGTTTTGGAAGAGATTACTCTTCTGTAAGGATCGAGACAAGCCCGCAGTTTCGGAAGAACTGAAATTGGCACGTAGAAGTCTGACTTTAGAAGACAAGGATGCGTCATGAAATTATTGTTCAATGAAGCATAAGTTTTCTCGTTGATATAAAAATAAGGGAGAATAGAAAATAAAAATAAATACACACATAAATTTTTTATCTAATATTAGAAAGAAAAAAAAACACAAAAATGAGAACAGAAATAAATTGTATTCGACGTTAGATGACGACGAGGACTAGAAGCCGAACGGCGTTTTGCCGACGGCACCGTCACTAGAAGAAAAAGAAAGAGGAGAGAGGTATCGCATCGATCAAATCAATAGAATCCAAGCATATCTAACTTGAGAGAGAGATTCGCGCCGTTCTCTCAAGAAGAAGTATACGCGTTTCGTGAAATTCGTCAATGCGATCAACACGACACTCATCACGATTTCCATGGGTTTGCACGTGGCCGGCATTGGATTGTTGTTGACCGCGGTCGGCATTCCGATCGTGTTGACCCGTAGAAGGAGTGGCTCTCATCGCCGGATTGTTTAGCACGCTCAGAAACTTTTTGAGTAGGATATTATTATATCTGAAGGCGAGGAAACATGACAAGATTCGTGTCTTGGCCGACTCCAAGATCGACACGATATCCGAAATGATCGCGATGGCATTGGAAGACGGTAGGATATCGTATGGAGAATACTTCATGATATTGGGTGAGAAAACGAAATATGAAGCCATGAAAGAAGCTGTGAGAATCAAGACTCGTCAGATCATCAAGGAAGAGATGAAGGATTCTCTCGTGGAAAAGGGGAGGAAAGAGGCCAGGGAGGAATTCAGTAAGATGATAGAACTCAAGAGCAGCGATTGAAAAAATATATATATAATAAGAACCGAATTTTTAAAAAAAAATATTAAATTTATATATAAAATAAAAACGAAATTAATTTATATAACTCTTAAAAATGTATTGTGTAAAGTGTAAGACAGTTACCGAAACGAGTAATTCTCGAGAAGTACGAACTAAAAACGATAGACAGATGCTTCACGGAATTTGCGACGTGTGTGGTTCTATCAAGACTCGATTCATCAAAAACAAAGAATGCGAGCAAAGGTAAAGGCATCGTGAATAAAATGATCAATAATCTACCTTTCGAAATGCATCTGCCTGGTCACAGTTTCACGGGACCCGAAACGAAATTGAACAAGAGACTCAACGCCAATCTGACTCCTAAATCTTGGAGCAAACCTGTGAATAGGGTGGACGCGGCCACGTATGATCACGATCTGTGTACGCTGGACATCCCGACACCAAGACTCGCAATGATGTCTGCGATAAAAACATGTTGGGGACATTGAGAGGCATATCGAATCCGACCAGGAGAGAGAAGATAGAACGTTCGCTGGTCGGCAATCTGATCGGTGCGAAACGTCGATTCGGATGGGGCGTTCAAAAAAAAAAGCGCATCTGAAAAGAAGAAGAAACGATTATTGACGAGCGAATTGGATGAGGAGTTACACAAACCCATCGTGCATAAATTTCGAAAGAGAAGGGTGTTCGTGAAGGGTTTGGATGATATTTGGTCTGCCAACTTGGTCGACATGAGATCGTTTTGGAGGTGGAACGAGGGTGTCAAATATCTATTGACGGTCATTGACGTGTTTTCCAAATACGGTTGGATCAGAGCTTTGAAGAATAAATTGGGACCTTGCGTCGCCGAGGCTCTGAAGAGTGTGTTTGACTCGTCTTCTTGAAAACCGAGTAAATTGTGGGTGGATAAGGGAAAGGAAAGGAACAACAAGCATGTTCATCGATTGGTCGACCTCTACTCGATCGAAAACGAAGAGAAAGTCTAGACGAATTGATGAGCAACCCTAACATATCTCCCGGCGAATACAAGTCGATGTATCCCATGTTCCTATTCGACATCAGCAAACAGAGTGAACGACTCAAGAGTAGCGTCTTAGACATTCAGATCAAGATGCAATTTGATAGAAACGTGCCGAGAAAAACCAAAGCCTTCGCCCTGGTCCTATCGGACAGAGAATTACAATTCGAATCGGATGGAAATAAGATGTCGATCATTCGATGAGAGACGTGTGTGAAAAAAAAAATAAAACAAAAATAAAAAAAGTAATGAGTAATTATTAAAAAAAACAAAAAAAAAAAATAAAAGTAATGAGATTTAGAGAGATTGAACATCTTTCTAAATCTCATTACTTTTTTTTTGTTTTTAATAATCACACATTATTTTTTTAATTATTTTCACGCATTCACTGTTTGTTCAAAGGATCTAGTTCGATCAGTAGGCTCACCACGGAAGTGGCGGCTTTGGGATTATTGGTTTTCATAACGAAATTAATCCTGTCTCCAGCGTGCACTTTGAGAGGCGTGCCGAACGTGCTAACATTCGCGTGTTGATTATCAGTCTTTTTGACGCTGTATCTCTTATCGCTGTCTACTCCATTCACCATGAGATTGACGACCGCTCTGTTATTCAAATCCGTGGAAGCCAGACTCATTTGAATGATTTCACCTCCCAACGGCATGGGATATCCCACCTGACCATGTTGCGATCCACTACCTCCATTTCCGAAAGACCACTCAGCTTTTCCCTCCTCTAACATGCCGCTCTCCTCGGCCCACACGGTGATCAATTGTCTAGCATATTTGACTTTCTCCACCACCGAAATCAGGGTGCAGGCGTCCATCATGTTCACGGGATCTGGTAGATTCGTGAGCGCGTGTCCACCCATGTCTAGTTTACCTTCCATGATGTCGCCCTTTCTCCAGACTGAGTTGTCATCCACGTACTTCCTGCTGACTGTGCTGGAATCGAATTCGGGATCGTGACTGAGTCCGAATAAATTCTTACCGTTCATGTCGATACCACCCTCCATGGTTCCGCCAGATTCTTTGTTCAGGTAGAGATCGTCCACTTGCGATTCTAGGTATTCTTGTGATCGTATCATGGCAGAATCTACGTAGCCCTTGTTGACTGCCGTTGAGGCCGCATCCGTATCGTCGACCTTGGACAGATTCAATATCTTGTTGAATCCCGCATTCAGATCTGATTTCATTTCTCGTCTGTCAGACTTTCTCTGTTCCAGATCTACGTAGTGTTTGGTCGCCACGTCCTTGGGATTCTGAACGTATCTATTTCTCAGGTGTTCATTGAATCTCGCGTGAGAGTCGTCCGCGTATTTCTTGGTCGCAGCTTCCGTGGGATCTATGGGATTTGCGATATTCACCAAACGTTTGGATTTCAGATCGAGATCGTCGGTCATGGTTTTATCCATGTAATTATCAAGCATGATTCTTTCGAATTCGGCGTTCCCCCTGTCGACGTATTTTTTAGTCGCAGCATCTGCGAGATCTATCGGCTCGGGAAGATTGTAGAGCTTCTTATCGTTCATGTTCAAAGGTTCCTCTCGAGGTTTGTATCTCCGAACGTAACGTTCGTCCAAGTTGGCAACGTCGTAACCATCGTCGACTTTGAGCGTCTTCCTCTTCTTTCTTAGGTTGACTTTTTCGTCGTCACTTCTACCAAATTTATCGACTGGCATGTTGTTTTGAGATTTTTTGTTTTTAAAAAAATATATTTCAAAACGCTGTTTATTAAAAAATGAATTATTTTATTTTTATTTTTCGTTTTTATTCGATTAAAATTTTTTTAAAAAATAATTTTTTATCTTTATATACTATAAAAAAAATCTCTCTAATGTAAATCATTGAGAATGTCTTGAAACCGATCTCCTTCAGACCATCTCTTGAGAATGTAGAGACAGAGGTGACCGCAAAACACTTCATCTGGTGATTGCACTCGTTCCGTGTTGTAACGAACCACCGATTTGTTGAAATAGTTCTTTATTTCTTTCGGCGGCGAGATTCCGTAGCTGTCAAAATAATAATTCTTGTTCCCGTTCTTGAACCACGCCACCCAGTGAGTGCCTTCACCTGATAAATCGTCTAGATTTAAAATTCCGCATTCCGATTGTCGAGGTCTTCTCTTCGGCAAGGCATCTCTAGAAAACACGCTTAGAAAATGTTTGATTTTAAAATCCTTCGCCGCATTCGACAGATCGATGTTGGATAGGGGTTCGTTAAGTAAGACGACACCTTCTACGGATATCTCTATTTTCTTATTCATAAATGCGTATATATATTTTTTTTTTATTTATTTATTTTATTATAATTCACTAAAATGACGTTATTTTTTTAAAATTTTTTTATTTTTCTTTTTAAACTTACTCTCTCGATGTCTCTATCGATTTCTATAATCTCGAATCCGTCTAATTCCTCTTGATTTTCTGGAATCCTATCATCCTTACTCATATCTGGAATCCTATCATCCTTACTCATATCTGGAATCCAATCATCCACAATCATATCGTCTCTAATTAGATCCGAAATCCAATGTTCGAGTGCCAAAGTGCTTATTTTATCATCTAACATGAATCTCTTATCGTCTTCGGCCGTCAGCGAAATCTTGTTGACTATTTCGGTATACAAGTCGTGATTTTCGCTTCGAATCGATTTCATAGTCTTATACACTGGACCACTTCCTAACAGACAATCTTTATACTCATGGAAAGAGATGTTTTTCTTCACCACGCATGCTTTAACCCCTTTGTACTTCTTGATCTCTTCATCTTCTAGATGATAAGCATACCGTTTGGGTCTCAAGCCCACGAATTCGACGATTTGTTTACCGCCGCTCTCATCCTTAAATTAACTCAACACCTTCTTGATGTCGTTCGATTGAATGTTGGACGGATGATCGATGGGATAATTGCTCGTGTCAAACCACGCGGCCATATATATCTCGGTAGATGTCTTTTGTCTCTATCTCGTAAACTAAACTGTCCATGTCGGTGAACAGTAGTTTGGCTTTATCACCAAATTTTTGTTTGACGTAATCGTAGTGAAACTCGTACATCAATCGCTTGCTGATATCTAAGATGATCGGTCCGAGATAATACGGTTTGTCGAACTTCAGGTGCGTGTTTTGCATGTGAATGGCCACTAGATTTTCGTCGAATATGGTTCGGTGTTTGTAATTGGGTTTCACCACTAATTTTTTAGCTTTTTGTCGCAGACGTGACGAGTCGAACGTCGGTTCTCTTCCTGATGTTTTCCATCGATTTACCGTACATGCAGTTGTTCATGAGTTTGAAGAAATCTTTTTTGAAATCGTTCTCGGCTCGAATTCTGAGATTCGTGTTGAGATCGATGTATTTTTTCATCCAAGGCTCTTCATCGAATCGAATGATGCAATGTACGTCGACTAATTTCATCCCGTAATTGACGTATTGTTTCAAATTCTCACTGTAGACGGCGTAGTTACGTTTGTTAAATAAACTGGCAATGAGTTTTTCCTCGTCTCCTTCATTCGGTTCCATTCGTTCGGAGCCAGCGGATAATCGTTGTGTAGATTGTGTAATTCTTCCGGATAGTTCAAATCGACTTCTAAAATGCAAGGATAGTCTCTCCATTTTTGCATCTCTTCCGGTTCCGTCACCCATTCGAAATTTCCAATCGGTAAAGGATGACTCATAGCCCAACCGTACAGATTATTAGCGTCCCAATACTGTATGTATTTATTCAATCGTTCCGAATCGAAACCTTCTTTCATGTAGGGATTGTTAGCTTCAGAATATCTGTGGGAGATCATTGAGACGCCACCTCTCGCAGCCCTTTCGAACATGTTCACGTCGGATAATAATTCCAATTGGACTTCGGTGGTCTTCAACAGAGCGTCCCACGCCAGACCGGGTGCGGTGAAATACGTATCCAGATCGTAATTTCGACAACAGACGTCTCGAAAATTTTCGAACACGTCTGCCAAGAGCAGAACGTCGGTCTTTAGATAGAGATCGTGATAATCTCTCATGGTTTTCATATCGAATGATTTCCACATGTTTTTGGCATGTTCGTAATTCTCATCGGAAATGTCGGATTCATATAATTTTGAATAAAAATCTTCTTTTGAAGGTAGTGCGATGTCGTCGAATCTCTTTAGATCGTTCATGTAATCGTAAGGATAGACTCCTTTCCTCAACATGATGTCTACTCGTTCTCCAAAATGTTCGCTCGTGATTTTAAATTTATCCTTGCTCATGTTATCGACTAATTTTTCCAGAGCGGTCGACATGAATTTAAAACTGTCGATTAAACGTATGGCTCTACAAATGAATTTTGTTTTTTCTTTCAATGTCTCTCCGTCGATTACTCTTTTCTTCTCCATGAGCTTCCATTTTGTGAAGGAAATGTATCTTTCTTCACTGTTCGCGATGCAATTTAATTCTTCGTGGGAAGTGCCGAGATTTTTCACGAACAGATGACTGTCGTAACCCGAGAGATTGTGAAATATCACCAGATAGAAAACAGCATCTTGATATTTTAAATTACACTTGCTGTGAGCCGGACCGCGATACAGACCCGTGTAATGATCGTGGTCGCTGACCTTCTTATTTTTCTCCAAATTCTCATCGAACGATTGTCTGCATATGTGACATTCGGTGGCTCTGTTATTTTCGTCCTGCTGCTCTCGCATGATGATCATTTTTGCCGGAGTTTTGAATTTGTCATATAACCTTTG
The DNA here is from genome assembly GCA_031216915.1 of Pictodentalium vernedei. Classification (NCBI taxonomy): domain Eukaryota; kingdom Metazoa; phylum Mollusca; class Scaphopoda; order Dentaliida; family Dentaliidae; genus Pictodentalium; species Pictodentalium vernedei. Next base: position 261,951,737 of record CM062297.1, read on the forward strand.
AATTTTCGATTCTAACTCTTCCACGAACCTTTGGGCCACGTCGTCGTCTTCGCACTGTTTCGTGTAGGTGAAGGGACCCATGTCATGTTGCGAGTCGAAAGCGCATTTCACGTAAATGCAATATCCTGAAGGTATGTGTTTTTGATATCTTTCGACGTAACTTTGAAGAGCGTTGGGTTGACAGGAACTCATTTTCGCAGTAAAACATTCGAAATCGGCCTACACGACGAATGGTACTTTTAACCTTCTATTGTGATTTCAAACTTCCTGATGGTGTTGGGTTTGGGCATTTCGACGGCGACACCTTGATTTTCGTTGCAATATTCCTGATGTTTCACTAACGATTTTTTGCTATGAAACGCGTTCATGCAGTTGCAACATAAACATATCTTTCCTTTATGTTTATTATTTTGTCTCGACAGTAATTGGCTCGGATGTTTAACCCAACAATAATGACGATTGTCACCATTCGAAATCAATAATAAAATAATCATCTTTTCTCTTTCGAGATACGAAGTCTGTCTGAGAGGATAGATCGTTCGTTTTTCAGCGTCGTATCCCAAGACATTCACCGCTACGGTGGGATTTTGAGCCTTGAAACGTTCGATGTGTTTTAACTCTGTAGGAAAAGTCACTCCTGTCCAATCAAGATCTTTAGAAGTCTCCTCGTAACAAGAAACTCTATCGGAGCTCATTTTCACAGGGTATAAAGCGCAGGTGACTGCCCATTTAAAACACTGATCATCTTTATTTCTCATGTTGACCACGGAGTGTTTTTTAGATAAGAAATACGGTAATTTCATGTAGGAAGACCCTTTCAACGAATCGTTTTCAGTTATGTGAATTTCGAGTTTCTACACCTCATCGAACGTCCAATTACTACCTTCATGTTGATAATTCGCGAGAGACGTCAACATCTTGTCTTTCATCTTTTCGAAAACGTCTGATAAATCTGAACTTCGAAATACGGGTTCGACGTTAGATCTGAAATATGCATTATTTACGATGCTCTCGCCAGACTTCACGTCGATTTTATTCATCACGCAATGGAGTATCATCTTAATTTTTAGTCCCACGTTCATGTGTTTGTGAAACAAATCCAATACTTTTTTCTTCACCCGTTCTATGAACAATTTCGGATTGATTTTCTTGAATGAGGGAACCACGTCGAAAGTTTTAAAAATGCCTTTGATCGCACTCTCCCATTCTACGGGCTTCAATTGGAATAGTTCCATGATGAGTCGTGCTATATATTCTTCTCCTTTCCCTTCGTTCATTGCTTGTCAAATTTCGCTCGATATATCTCGTTTGTCTAGAATCTGAAGTGCATCACTCGTTTTCATTTTAGGTTTTTTTTTCTTTTCTTTTGAAACTTGAAGTTCTTCAACGGCTTTTCGTTTAGTCGTCTTCTTATTTTTCACAATCAAAACGTTTTTTTTTTTTTTTCGACGTTGGCATTTCGATTCCTTTTTCTATCTTTTTCTTCTCGTTTTTCACAACCGATGCATTTTCTGATGTCGTTGCTATCGACATTTTGTTTGCCTTTTCATCGTTTCGCAAATATTCCTGTATGACTTCAATTTTTTTGGATTTAGTTCTATGATTTCTGAAATGTGGAATTTTTAATAGTTTACAAATCTCATTTAACTGAGGTACGGTTTCTCATTTAAATTTTCCATTTTTTTATTTGTTTGCTCCATTTGTAAGAATATTTTTTTTTCGAATTTTGTATTAAAATAATTTGTTAAAAAGTTTTGTTTTTTACTCTTTATATATATAAAAAAGATTTTTTTTAATTCAATTTTTTCTTTAATGTTTTTTTATTCAAAACAATTTACGATCGCTTTTATTTCTTGTTCGCAAAACGAACACGTTTTCTCATCTCTAGAATAACATTCCTTACAATAACACAAATGTGCACACGGTAGAAACAAAACATTTGCAGAGTTGTTTTTGCAAAGCAGACACGCGTTCACATCACTCGACTCCTTCTCAATAGATAATAACCCGTTTGCTTCTTTCATGAATCGAATCAAATCTTCTAAAGTCGAGAATTGAGATAACGTCTTGTTTGCGTAATTCAATGTATTATACAATTGTTCCTTCGTGTATCCGGATTGTAAAATACCCCTTAATAATCTCTAGTTTTTATTTCTTTCCCATTCTTCGTTTTCAATTTTAATCAATCCTAATGTCTGGATCTTTTTCAAATAATCGCAACGACCTTCGGTATTATTTATGTGTTCTACCAAAGCTTTGTCCTTAGGTTCCCAATTCATTAAATGAATGTTGCAACAAAAACATTTAACTTTGTCACTTTTACCCACATAAATGAAACCTGCAGCAGCTAAATCTTCAGGTTTTTGAGCAAGATGCGAAGGCCAATTTTTAAACGTAAGAAGTCTTGCACGTTCTAAACTATAATTCGGATATTGAGATTTAAGCATTGTTTTTTACCTCAAAATTGGGTTTGTAAGAATATTTTTTTTGAATTTTGTATTTAAATGATAATTTGTTAAAAAGTTTTAAAATTGTTTATATATATGTTTTAACTTTTTATTTATATACAAATAGAAAAAAACTTTTACAAAAAATTTTTTTTTTCACATTAAAGAAAATTAAAATTAAAAAAACTTTTTTTTTTATATATATATAAAGAGTAAAAAAAAAAAACAAAACTTTTTAAACAAATTATTAAAATACAAAATTTAAAATATACATTATTTGCAAGAATTCATAAAACAAAAAACCAAATAATCGATCATGACAACAACACCTAAAAGATGTGAATTGAAATTGAAAAGAATCGAAACGTGTAAGAAATTCGGTTTTAAAATCTATAGATTACAATGACACGATTCCATCAAATTGAATGAGGTCGAGACGAAGGGCTTAGATCACAAACATGACAAATATCACATGCCTTTGAAATTGGACGAAGCCACACTCGATTTGTTTTAGGAGTACCAAAGCGATCTACAGAAAATTGTCATCACCAAAGATCGAGAATTCGACAAGGACGATTTGACGTTGTTCTATGGAAGTTACACATATCCAAATATCTCTCTCGAACTCGTGAACAAATCGGGTGGTGAGAGCGAGTTCACCGATGTAAAAAAACTCAAAAAGTAAAGATAAACATTCAACACATTTTCGAAAAAAGAGAAGAAACGAGTGTCAACATGCTAATAACGGACTTGGAAATATAAACAATAGAGAGATTGATTTTTAGTGAAGAAGAAGGAAAAAAAAAAGTAATGAGATCATCTTTAGATCTCATTACTTGTTTTTGTTTTCCTTCTTCCCTATTACCCATATATTATAATAACGTTTCCATTGTTCTTAAATTTCAGCGTTGATTCTTCTTTTCTTTTTGTTTTTTTTGTAATATGCTACGTTTATATAACAACACATTTGTTTATCCGAATCATAATTATGAACGAATGGTGTGCATCTCTCGGTAACACTCACATCATTACCATTCTCTTTAGAAGATAGTGGTGACAGTGGAAAACGTCTCATTATTTTAAATTTCAACCGCCTATCCCGATCTTTATTTAACTCTTTTATTATTCCTTTCCTAAGATATCCATCATTAGCGTCTAATCGTTTTTCCACATCTTTTTCGCACTCTATCTCACGATATTCATCATTATCATCTAATTGTTTTTCCACCTTTTTTATCCATTTTATATATTATTTTATACTTTCTATGATTTATAATTATATAATTTTTTTACATTATAATAACATATTCAAAATCGGTATATTCTTAAACGGCGAATTCTCACCAAACAACAAACCCTTGCCGAGTCGCTCAACGTTCCGTCCACTCTTCAAATAGAGACCGTTTCCACTCAAAGAGTTGTCACCTCTAATGGGTTCTAGATACCATCCTTTGCCGCTGTCGTCTACGTGAATGCGACACATGGCTCCTCCCTTCTTCAAAAACAGTCCACTGCCACCCATTAATTTCTGAACTCCCGAACTCGCGAGTCCCGTGAGAGCTCCCACGCCGAGAGTCTTTCCGAGAAAGGGTAATACCTTTGCGGCGAAGGGTAATGCTTTTGCGGTGATTCCTGCCAGTAGCGTTAGGAAACTGCCTTTCATTCTCAAATTGTATCTCAATTGAGCGGGACTCAATCTCACCGTCAACCCTCTTCCATTATGAATCGCTTTCTCCATCCTTTTGCTTTGACTTCTGGTCCAGGCGATCGAATCCTGACCGCCACTCGTCAGATCTACATGAGTGAATTTGAATCTCGCCGCCTCGCCTCGAGTTGTTAACGCTCTCTTAAGTTTCTTCCTCTGTCCTACGGATATGTTCACGTTTTTAACCACGTATTGTGTCATAATTCTTTTTTTTAAAATATATTTTCTTCAATTGTTTTTTTGATTTAATGATAATTATATATATTAAATAATGTTTGTAAAATTAATATTGTGTTTATTTTATTTTTGTTATTTATATATATACACAATATTTTTTTTTTTTGCTTTTATATTTCTCTTATGTGAAATCGTATTGTCACCCTCTCTCCGCGAAGATCTAACAGTTCACCATTTTGATACGTCAACGTGGTTTTGAGACTATACAACGTGTCTAAAATCACTGGTAGATAAACTAAATTTCGAGGTCGCTCCATGATCTTATAACCCGGCGACACGTTTGGAAAGAAGGAATAGATCGTCGGTTGAGCGCTACCATTCATGTAGCTTCCAGCAATCACATCCACGTTCACCAGAATGCTATTGACTGTGAGAATGTCGACCGTATTTTCAAATGCTGCGTGGTCTCGATACATCTTTCGATTGAATCCCAACATCTTGCCTATAGAATCATCCGTGTTGAAATCCACTCGAAAATTATCTTCCAAATCCAACATCGTCTTTAAGGTATTAGGATTGGGAGCGAGTCTGATCTTGTTGCTTCCCTTTCCATCTGTCTTCATTCGTGTCTGAATGTAATTGTTCAAATCATCTATGTCGTAACTTCCTTTGGGAATTCAAATCTCCAACCAATCCACTCCGTTGGAATACTTGAACGAGTTATTCTTTTCGGTGACGTTGGGAAAGGAATAATAAGTCTCTAGATTCACCAACGCCATCTCGTATCTTTTCTCTCTATTTAATTCGATGGAAGGTTCGAATTTCGTAGCGAATCGAGTCGAATCGCCACTCACCACGATTTGAATGGATTGTTTTGCAGCTGTATTCTCGGCTATCCATTCTAACAATTCTCCTTGTTCGAAACATTATATTTTAATTTTATTTTTATTTTTTCAAAACTAATTATTTGAAGATTTATTATTTTCTATTTTTTTATTTTCACGCTCTATGTTATTATCATCAGAAACATAAAACTTGTCGAATCCGCACCAATATTTTCCATGATTAAATTCGCTAGTCAAATCGATCACGACGAAATTGTAAAGTCCTCCATCCCAAACCCTCTTGCAGAATCTCCTGAATTCCGCCACGCTCATGTCATTTGCGACGTGACCGCCGTAGATGTGATTGAGATTCTTGAGATCTTGGCGAAAGAGACATAGAAAATTAGCATTTTCCCTTATCGTCTGTCTGGGCAATCGAAAATAATTCTGTGACAGGTAGAAACAGTCCACATTGCTGTGTCGACCCCTAACGTAATACGATTCACATCGGTTCTGTCTCTCCAAAAACAGATCATCGAAAATCATGAGATTCTTATTTTCCGATTTCAATTCTCTAGGATCCGGAACGTCACTAGCGTTCTCATAAAATCGACACTCGACGTTCGAAGATGCATTTCTCTTCATCAATTCCATCGCTGCACCGTCCAAAATGGTCGAAAGAAGAGCTTCACTTTTATCGAATTCCTCCCTACTGTCAAAGATTCTGGCTATGACGTCCTTGGGCAATCTACGATCCATGCACTCTCGAAGCAATCTGTATTCGGGTTGAAACAAGCTCTTGCCAAACACAAACAATCTGTCGTAATCCAACCAGTCAGGTCGGAATAACAGATTCATCAACAGATTGGTCTTTCCGCAATTCGATTTTCCCACTATCAAGCCTCTTATGCTTTTGGGAAAGAACTCGTTATTCGACCTCTTGGTCGGGGCGTCGTTCCAAGACATATCTTTAATGTTCATCTTTGTTTTTTATTTTTTTGTTTGTTATTTTAGATTTTTTTCAAACACAATTTTTTTTATGTTTTTTCAAACTCAGTTTTAATATTATTATTTATTTATATTACACTGTCGCGAGTTCTCTTCAATCCAGATCCACTCGTCATTTTGGCTAAATCTTGTATGGGAACCACAGTATCCTTAAAATCTTTCCAACTTTTCGGCGTTCGCTCTAACGCAGCTCGCTTCGACGGTGGACTGATCAACTTGTCGATCAACGCATTGGCTGCCCTCTTGCCAGCCGCAGAAGCTATCCTACCACTGGCCTCAGAAGCGGCTTTCTTACCAGGATCCAAAGCTGTCTTCTTACTAACCTCAAACACATCGCTCGTGAACGCTCGCATTATAGAATCGACGATGCCAGAACCGCCTTGAACGTAAGTTCTGACGTATCCCCTGTTCTTTATTACCAACATATTTTTTATTTTATAACATATTTTGTTTTTTCACCGGTAAATCGTTTGTTGTTTAAATACTTTTATTATTCTAGTGTAAAAATTTACTGTTTTTATTATTTTATATATTTTTGTTTGTTTGTTTGTTTCTCTCTACTTATTATATACATCAATCCTTCAATTCGTTCATCAGCCTTTTATAATGGTTTTTATTTAAAACCTTCTGTCTTAACAATTCGTCAGATATAGTAACTATTTCATTATCTAACCCTGTGTTACCAGCACGTCTGCTTGCCATCAACAAACTCAATCTCTGAGACAGAGCGTCAGAATCGCTCGGAAGAAAAGTGGTTCTCAACCCTTTACCAGTCACCGATTTGATGAACTTCTTATTCATATCCCATAGGGATTTCACCACTTTCATCCACTTGTAACCTCTGTTGGCTTTGGGTCTCGTCTCTCTGGCATCGTTATTTCTCAGCATGGCGTGGGTCTGAACCAGAATGTCGCCGTAATTGTCGAAATCCTGTTCCGTGTAATCTCCAGGCTTGTTGAAAAGGAGCAATTTGCGCAGTCCATCAGTTATTTTAAACTTATTCGAACCAACAATTAAATCTTCATCATCCATTTCCACTTCTGTATCGCCCACAAAAGTTCTACCGTCAGAATCCTTATAAATTCCATACAACAGCTCTCTCTTACCGCCATCCTCGGACGACACGACGCTATCAGTGGTGATAGTCGAAGCTGTATCGTCGCTCACGTCGGTTTGAATCCCTGTGGGAACGTAATCCGGTGTAGATTGAAAGGAATACCGATTTCCAAAACTACCAGGTTACGAACCCATTCTCAAAGAACTCTCTTTTATGGGTCTCAATTCTTCAACTATCTCCTTCTTGCTTCGCTCTTGAACATCCGTCACAGGTTTAAATATTTTTGTGGTTTTGCGTCTGCGTTCCATCTCTCCGAGACGTCTGCTTCTGTCAGCTGATTGAATGCTCTTCTTGGCACGTTCATATTCGTTTAAAATATGATCTCGACGTTTAGCATCCATCTGTAAAAACATTTTTCGTTTTTAAATTATTAATGTTCCTTTGAGTATGCTAATGTGAGTTATTTATTATTTTCAAAATTAAATGTATAATTATTTTTTTATGTTTTTAGTAAATAAAAATCTTCTGTCTTTAATATAATAACTAAAAAAAATCATATCTCAACTCAGTGTTGAACTGGGAAAATTTGAAAAGTTTAAAAGTTTTAGCACATAACAAACTGGTTTCTGATTTAACGTGTTTGAGAATAATTACGTCTGTTAAAAGGATTTCATTCATATCTCAAAATCATTTCACTCAATGTCGAATTGAGAGAGAACTTTGAAAAAAGTTTATAAGTTTTAGCACATAAAGAAACCGGTTTCTGATTTAACGCATTTGAGAATAATTACGTCGGTTAAAAGGATTTCATTCACATCTCCAAACATTATCACAAATATATTAAAAATTTACCACTCAAACCTAATTGAGTGGAAAAATGCGTTTTATTATCTATTATTAAAACGATCCATTAAAACAAAAACCTTCATTCACACCACAACAAAAACATGAGTGTCAATTACGAACTATTTTTTTTTATTTGAATGAAACATTCTATAAAGTGTTTTATTAAAATTTACTTCACAAAATTAGCAGTGACAAAACGTGAACGAACGATTTTTACCTCCGATTTTTTCTAATTTTTTCTAAACTCAATTTTTTTCGTTTACATTGAACAAAAACCTTCATTCACACCAGAAACAAAAACTGACACTCATGTTTGTAGTAGACTCTTTTGAACGAAAACCTTCATTCACACCAGAAACAAAAAACTGACACTCATGTTTATAGTCGACTCTTTTGAATGAAAACCTTCATTCACACCAGAAACAAAAACTGACACTCATGTTTATAGTCGACTCTTTTGAACGAAAACCTTCATTCACACCAGAAACAAAAACTGACAGTCATGTTTATAGTCGACTCTTTTGAACGAAAACCTTCATTCACACCAGAACAAAAACATGAGTGTCAGTTTTTACTCTCATCGTGGCAGTGGGTTTGCGGGTTCGGTAGCACCTCTTTTCCATGTACCGTACATAAGTCGATTTTCTGATGTAGAATCCGCAAATGGGTTTCCGTGTACGCCTCCATAGGGATTCGGTGTTAAAATCGTGTACAGATACGGATGCTACAGAATCCGCAAACCACTTTTCGACGATGCTACAGAATCCGCAACACGTTTTTTTGCTCGCGATTTAACACTGAATCCTATGGGGGAAACCCATTTGCAGACAATCCACCTCATTTTTCTTAAAATTTCATACATTTTTTTCACTCTTGAGCGACGTGTAGAATGTACACGTTCGCCATCGGGTATTTCAACGTTAAATGTGTGATCTGAGAAAACGTGGCAGTGGGTTTGCGGATTCTGTAGCACCATAAAAAACGACAAATCGTGTACTTGTACACGATTTTAACACTAAATCCTATGGAGGTGTACATCGATGTACGTGTACATGTACGAAATCGTGTACAAGTGCTCCTGAATCCGCAAATATTACCTACTCAGAACGACACATGCCTGTGAATGGGTTAATATGGCATGAGTGTCAGCGTGGAAGGATAGAACGAGAGGCCGCAGGCCTCGAGTATTAACCTTCTGCGATGGCACAAGTGCCATATCGATTAACCCATTCACATGCGTGTGTCGTTCTGTGTTTATTACACGCCTTCATGTCAATAAAAACAATTATTAGGACACTCAGCAATTCATTTGACAACTATCAACGAAAAGAACACATTTTATCAACGAAAAGAACACATTTGCGAGCGGAACCCGTGTTATTATTCGTCACGTGAGTTCCAATGTGTTCTATGTGCCTGTAGGCACATAGAACACATTGGAACTCGGGAATGATTTTTAGCTATCGCTAGCGATTCAAATTGTAATTGCCAAATTCCAGTGAAATTTCACTTCTATTTAAAAATAGTCCGTCAACGATTTCCGTTCCACACAAATGTGCGGAACAGATTTTCATTTTCCACATGATTAAGTGTTGCTGTAGATGGGGATCACATAGAACAGGTGTGTAACTAGAGAAACAGAATTTACTGCCACCAGTATATTCAAGTCTGTGTGAAAAGGGTTAAAGTATCAAGAATAGACTATAAAGAAAGAGAATTCATGGAGGCTTATTTTTCGGGAGTAAAATATTTTTGAACAAATCAGAAATGGGTTTTCGTTTGCAGTATTTACAGATATTCATACAGGAATCAGAACATTTTTATAAGAAACCAGAAATGGCATATATGTGACCAGCATTCAAAGGGTTCGATACACGAATCAGAAATGGACATTTTTGGTTCTGCCCACTAATTTGAGTGATGAAATACATTCATAAACTTTAGAAATGCATTAAGGTGTAATACAATGCATTTCCCAGTCTTTCTGAATGATGCCCCCATATTAAGATCCTTAGAGGGTTAAAATATTCCCTTTAAATACTCCATTTTAATCCTTTAAATAGGGGCGCAGTGGCTCAGCTGGCAGAGGTGCAGGCTGCAAGGCGTGAGGTACGTACTCTGCCCTTGGGCAAGACACTTCACCCCATAGCCCACGTGGGAGCATGGTGGCACTTTGTACCAAAGCGTACTGCACATCGATGGTGCACCCGTCTTCAACCAAAGCTAACCCTGCTTGTGTGGAGTTAGTATGTGGGGGATCTGACAGTTGCTCGTTGTTGCACGGTGGTTCTTCCCGGGTACTCTGGCTTCCTCCACCCATACAACTGTCATGGTCATGATTAGCCATTGTGCAGAAATATGTCACCTTAAACACCAATGAAAAAATAATCCTCTAAAAATGAGCTCAATCCAATAAAGGGACATAAGCTATGTTTTTCAAGCAAAAATGAAAAGGTAATTAAAACTGAATAGACGTTTCTGTGAATAATGTTGACCGGTTTTTGCCGTTATGTTGACTAAAGGGTTAAGAATCCCTTACTTTGGAAGGCACACTGAAAGGGTGTCCCATTCCACATAGAATTAAATATTAAGAAAATAAAGCGAAAAGCATTTAGTTTCTCAGCTGACAGTACCTGCTTTTGAACTCTGGGGGGATGGAACGGTACAAATCAGAGACAATCTCTTAATGGCACATTGGCACCAAAGGTTTCTGCACTCTCGGTGAGACCTGGCCGAGCGCAGTGAAGACTAATAAAACTCCTCTAACAAATGAGTTTTAAACAGTCATAGCACTAATAGAGTTAACAGTACAATCGACCATATCAGTATTGTTACCGGCACCCTGACAGTTTTGTGATAGGTTTCAACAATTATTCAGTGCAGTTTTATGGAAAAGGTCAACTTTATTCTGCCTGAAATAAAATATGTGCAGTCCACATTGAAGTCTTGAGAGGGTTAAAGGCATTGAACTGAATTAGATAGGTTTCAACAAATTTTACAATTATTTAGTGCAGTTTTATGGAAAGGGTTAACTTTATTCTGCTTGAAATAAAATATGTGCAATCCAGATTGAAGTCTTGAGAGGGTTAAAAACATTGAACTGAATAAGACAAGTTTCAACAAATTTTACAATTATTCAGTGCAGTTTTATGGAAAGGGTTAACATTATTCCGCCTGAAATAAAATATGTGCAATTCCACATTGAGGTCTTGAGAAGGTTAAAAGCATTGAACTGAATAAGATAGGTTTCAACAAATTTTACAATTATTCAGTGCAGTTTTATGGAAAGGGTTAACTTTGTTCTGCCTGAAATAAAATATGTGCAATCCACATTGAAGTCTTGAGAGGGTTAAAAGCATTGAACTGAATAATTAGTCTGTGTGAAACACACAGACTATTGTTTTTGTACGGTTTCTTTTTCTTCTTTTTTTTATTTTTCTTCTTCTTCCCTCTTCTTCTTTTTCTTATTCTCCTGTCTTCTGTCTTCTATGCACTTCCTTGTCCTCACGGTAACTCGAAAACGAATCGTCCTATCCCGCTGATTTTTGGCATACTGGTGGACAGTCAAAAGTTCCCGGCCACCTATGTTTTTCAGGTTGCCGGAGCCACTGAGTATGGCCTAATCGGCCACAGGGCTTTCACAGCCTCCAATTTTCTGATACAGTAAATTCTCCCCAAGCAATAGGATGCTATTTATTCACACTGGAGATAATGTAAACACCAGTGGAGTAGCTGTCAAGAAATTAAATATATAATCTACTAACATTGTTATGGTAATGGGGTGTAAGTTCCTGGAACTAAGTTGAGAGAAACCCTTTACCTTGCAAGGAAATAGGTTATAAATTATTCAGTTCAATGCTTTTAACTCTCTCAAGACTTCAATGTGGATTGCACATATTTTATTTTAGGCAGAATAAAGTTAACCCTTTCCATAAAACTGCACTGAATAATTGTAAAATTTGTTGAAACTTGTCTTATTCAGTTCAATGCTTTTAACCCTCTCAAGACTTCAATGTGGATTGCACATATTTCATTTCAGGCAGAATAAAGTTAACCCTTTCCATAAAACTACACTGAATACTTGTAAAATTTGTTGAAACCTATCTTATTCAGTTCAATGCTTTTAACCCTCTCAAGACTTCAATGTGGATTGCACATATTCTATTTCAGGCAGAATAAAGTTAACCCTTTCCATAAAACTGCACTGAATAAGTGCAAAATTTGTTGAAGCCTATCTTATTCAGCTCAATGCTTTTAACCCTCTCAAGACTTCAATGTGGATTGCATATATTTTATTTCAGGCAGAATAAAGTTAACCCTTTCCATAAAACTGCACTGAATAATTGTAAAATTTGTTGAAACCTATCTTATTCAGTTCAATGCTTTTAACCCTCTCAAGACTTCAATGTGGATTGCACATATTTTATTTCTGGCAGAATAAAGTTAACCCTTCCCATAAAACTGCACTGAATAAGTGCAAAATTTGTTGAAGCCTATCTTATTCAGTTCAATGCTTTTAACCCTCTCAAGACTTCAATGTGGATTGCGAATATTTTATTTTAGGCAGAATAAAGTTAACCCTTTCCATAAAACTGCACTGAATAATTGTAAAATTTGTTGAAACCTATCTTATTCAGTTCAATGCTTTTAACCCTCTCAAGACTTCAATGTGGATTGCACATATTTTATTTCAGGCAAAATAAAGTAAACCCTTTCCATAAAACTGCACTGAATAATTGTAAAATTTGTTGAAACCTATCTAATTCAGTTCAATGCCTTTAACCCTCTCAAGACTTCAGTGTGGATTGCACATATTTTATTTCATGCAGAATAAAGTTAACCTTTTCCATAAAACTGCACTGAATAATTGTTGAAACCTATCACAAAACTGTCAGGGTGCCGGTAACAATACTGACATTGTCGTCTGTATTGTTAACTGTGTTAGTGCTATGACTGTTTAAAACTCATTTGTTAGAGGAGTTCTATTAGTCTTTCACTGAGCTCGGATCGGTCTCACCGAGAGTGCAGAAACCTTTGGTGTCAAAGTGCCATTAAGAGAATGTCTCTGATTTGTGCCGTTCCATCCCCCAGAGTTCAAAAGCAGGTACTGTCAGCCGAGAAACTAAATGTTTTTCGCTCTATTTTCTTAATATTTAATTCTATGTGGAATAGGACACCCTTTCAGTGTGCCTTCCAAAGTAAGGGATCCTTAACCCTTTAGCCAACATAACGGCAAAAACCGGTCAACATTATTCACAGAAACGTCTATTCAGTTTTAATTACCTTTTCATTTTTGCTTGAAAAACATAGCTTATGTCCCTTTATTGGATTGAGCTCATTTTTGGAGGATTATTTTTTCATTGGTGTTTAATGTCACATATTTCTGCGCAGTGGCTAATCATGACCACGGCACTTTTTCAGGTGGAGGAAATTGCAGTACCCGGGAAGAACCACCGGGCAACAACGAGCAACTGTCAGATCTCCCACATACTAACTCCACACAAGCAGGGTTAGCTTTGGTTGAAGACGGGTGCACCATCGATGTGCAGTACGCTTTGGTACACAGTGCCACCATGCACCCACGTGGGCTGTGGGGTGAAGTGTCTTGCCCAAGGGCAGAGTACGTACCTCACGCCTTGCAGCCTGCACCTCTGCCAACTGAGCCACTGCGCCCCTATTTAAAGGATTAAAATGGAGTATTTAAAGGGAATATTTTAACCCTCTAAGGATCTTAATATGGGGGCATTATTCAGAAAGACTGGGAAATGCATTGTATTACACCTTAATGCATTTCTAAAGTTTATGAATGTATTTCATCACTCAATTTAGTGGGAAGAGCAAAAAATGTCCGTTTCTGATTCGTGTATCAAACCCTTTGAATGCTGGTCACATATATGTCATTTCTGGTTTCTTATAAAAATGTTCTGATTCCTTATGAATATCTGTAAATACTGCAAACGAAAACCCATTTCTGATTTGTTCAAAAATATTTTACTCCCGAAAAATAAGCCTCCATGAATTCTCTTTCTTTATAGTCTATTCCTGATACTTTAACCCTTTTCACACAGACTTAAATTTATTGGTGGCAGTAAATTCTGTTTCTTTAGTTTGTAATCTATTTCCTTGCAAGGTAAAGGGTTTCTCTCAACTTAGTTCCAGGAACTTACATCCCATTATCATACCAAGGTTAGTAGATTATATTTCATTTGTTGACAGCTACTCCAATGGTGTTTACATTATCTCCAGTGTGAATAACATAGCATCCTATTGCTTGGGGAGAATTTACTGTATCAGGAAATTGGAGGCTGTGAAAGCCCTGTGGCCGATTAGGCCATACTCAGGGGCTCTAGCGACCTGAAAAATAGGTGGCCGAGAACTTTTGACTGTCCACCAGTATGCCAAAAAATCAGCGGGATAGGACAATTTGTTTTCGAGTTATCGTGAGGTCAAGGAAGTGCATAGAAGACAGAAGACAAGAGAATAAGAAAAAGAAGAAGAAGAGGGAAGAAGAAGAAAAATAAAAAAGAAAAGAAAAAGAAACCGTACAAAAACAATAGTCTGTGTGTTTCACACAGACTATAAAACCCCAAAAGCAATAACTTTATTATACTGGCGATGTAACATACTCGTCTCTTCATCCGCCGCTAAAGTTTAATTGTAATAGGAGTTGAAATGACGTGTGTTTCAACCGTTTATACGATAAATATATTGCAATGGGGATTTTATTGCCAGTATCTACCATCCACTGATGCAATATACATTTACTGCAACACAAGGTGTATTAGCTATAACCTTGCTAATAAATAAACTTTCCAAACACAGAAAATGTACCTTGATTAGAAGGCGAAAAACACTTGCAAAGTTATTTAAATTTAACTAAACTGTCGACAGTTCGGAAGATTCTGTGATTCCCGACGTAGGACTTGGGTAGTGGCAAGTACACGATAAAAGAGCAGTTTCTCTTACAGTGGGATAAACCCAGGGACGTAGCTAAGAGGGTGTCAAGGGGGGTGTACATCTTTGAAAATTCAAACTAGTGGTGGATACTTAAAGGGGTGGCCTCCCCACCTCCAACCAGGGGCGTAGGAACCGGGGGCGGGGGGGGGGGGCGACAGGAGACACGTGTCCCCCAACTTTTTTTCCGTGTATAGGTTAACATAATAGGCTTCTCAAATGAATTCTCCTGCACGGTATACCAGGTGATTTAAAAACAAATCAGCTGTCAATTCAGTTATCTGCAGTATTTTCCAGGCTGATCACACTGGGAGTTATGTAGGTGTGCCGAAGACTTGACATTGTAAAAATATCATGTCATGTATGTGGTATTTGTTGAAGAATGTCAGCTTCCTTCCAGCCTTCCACACTTACAGCATGCAGAGAGACAGGAATTTGCTTCAATAAATTTTATATATTTATGTATGGATCAAAACATTCAACAGTTTCAGTAGTGAACTAGAGAAACAGAATTTACTGCCACCAGTAAATTTAAGTCTGTGTGAAAAGGGTTAAAGAATCAGGAATAGACTATAAAGAAAGAGAATTCATGGAGGCTTATTTTCGGGAGTAAAATAGTTTTGAACAAATCAGAAATGGGTTTTCGTTTGCAGTATTTACAGATATTCATACAGGAATCAGAACATTTTTATAAGAAACCAGAAATGGCATATATGTGACCAGCATTCAAAGGGTTTGATACACGAATCAGAAATGGACATTTTTTTGGTCTGCCCACTAATTTGAGTGATGAAATACATTCATAAACCTTAGAAATGCATTAAGGTATAATAAAATGCATTTCCCAATCTTTCTGAATAATGCCCCCATATTAAGATCCTCAGAGGGTTAAAATATTCCCTTTAAATACACCATTTTAATCTTTTAATAGGGGCGCAGTGGCTCAGCTGGCAGAGGTGCAGGCTGCAAGGCGTGAGGTACGTGCTCTGCCCTTGGGCAAGACACTTCAACCCATAGCCCACGTGGGTGCATGGTGGCGCTGTGTACTAAAGCGTACTGCACATCAATGGTGCACCCGTCTTCAACCAAAGCTAACCCTGCTTGTGTGGAGTTAGTATGTAAGGGATCTGACAGTTGCTCGTTGTTGCCCGGTGGTTCTTCCCGGGTACTCCGATTTCCTCCACCTGAAAGACTGCCGTGGTCATGATCAGCCACTGTGCAGAAATATGTGACATTAAACACCAATGAAAAAATAATCCTCTAAAAATGAGCTCAATCCAATAAAGGGACATAAGCTATGTTTTTCAAGCAAAAATGAAAAGGTAATTAAAACTGAATAGACGTTTCTGTGAATAATGTTGACCGGTTTTTGCCGTTATATTGGCTAAAGGGTTAAGAATCCCTTACTTTGGAAGGCACACTGAAAGGGTGTCCCATTCCACATAGAAATAAATATTAAGAAAATAAAACGAAAAACATTTAGTTTCTCAGCTGACAGTACCTGCTTTTGAACTCTGGGGGGATGGAACGGCACAAATCAGAGACATTCTCTTAATGGCACTTTAACACCAAAGGTTTCTGCACTCTCGGTGAGACCGAGCCGAGCGCAGTGAAAGACTAATAGAACTCCTCTAACAAATGAGTTTTAAATAGTCATAGCACTAACACAGTCAACAGTACAGACGACAATGTCAGTATTGTTTTCGGCACCCTGACACTTTGTGATAGGTTTCAACAATTATTCAGTGCAGTTTTATGGAAAAGGTTAACTTTATTCTGCCTGAAATAAAATATGTGCAATCCACATTGAAGTCTTGAGAGGGTTAAAGGCATTGAACTGAATTAAATAGGTTTCAACAAATTTTACAATTATTCAGTGCAGTTTTATGGAAAGGGTTAACTTTATTCTGTCTGAAATAAAATATGTGCAATCCACATTGAAGTCTTGAGAGGGTTAAAAGCATTGAACTGAATAAGATAGGTTTCAACAAATTTTACAATTATTCAGTGCAGTTTTATGGAAAGGGTTAACTTTATTCTGCCTGAAATAAAATATTCGCAATCCACATTGAAGTCTTGAGAGGGTTAAAAGCATTGAACTGAATAATTTATAATCTATTTCCTTCCAAGATAAAGGGTTTCTCTCAACTTAGTTCCAGGAACTCACATCCCATTATCATAACAATGTTAGTAGATTATATTTCATTTCTTGACAGCTACTCCACTGGTGTTTACATTATCTCCAGTGTGAATAACATAGCATCCTATTGCTTGGGGAGAATTTACTGTATCAGGAAATTGGAGGATGTGAAAGCCCTGTGGCCGATTAGGCCATACCCAGTGGCTCTAGCGACCTGAAAAACATAGGTGGCCGCCAACTTTTGACTGTCCACCAGTATGCCAAAAATCAGCGGGATAGGACGATTCGTTTTCGAGTTATCCTGAGGACAAGGAAGTGCATAGAAGACAGAAGACAGGAGAACAAGAAAAAGAAGAAGAGGGAAGAAGAAGAAAAATAAAAAAAGAAGAAAAAGAAACCGTACAAAAACTAGAGAGACAGAATTTACTGCCACCAGTAAATTTAAGTCTGTGTGAAAAGGGTTAAAATATGAGGAATAGACTATAAAGAAAGAGAATTCATGGAGGCTTATTTTTCGGGAGTAAAATATTTTTGAACAAATCAGAAATGGGTTTTCGTTTGCAGTATTTACAGATATTCATACAGGAATCAGAACATTTTTATAAGAAACCAGAAATGACATATATGTGACCAGCATTCAAAGGGTTTGATACACGAATCAGAAATGGACATTTTTGGCTCTTCCCACTAATTTGAATGATGAAATACATTCATAAACTTTAGAAATGCATTGAGGTGTAATACAATGCATTTCCAAGTCTTTCTGAATAATGCCCCCATATTAAGATCCTTAGAGGATTAAAATATTCCCTTTAAATACTCCATTTTAATCCTTTAAATAGGGGCGCAGTGGTTCAGCTGGCAGAGGACCAGGCTTCAAGGCGTGAGGTACGTACTCTGCCCTTGGGCAAGACACTTCACCCCACAGCCCACGTGGGTACATGGTGGCACTGTGTACCAAAGCGTACTGCACATCGATGGTGCACCCGTCTTCAACCAAAGCTAACCCTGCTTGTGTGGAGTTAATATGTGGGAGATCTGACAGTTGCTCGTTGTTGCTCGGTGGTTCTTCCCGGGTACTGCGATTTCCTCCACCTGAAAAAGTGCCGTGGTCATGATTAGCCACTGCGCAGAAATATGTGACATTAAACACCAATGAAAAAATAATCCTCTAAAAATGAGCTAAATCCAATAAAGGGACATAAGCTATGTTTTTCAAGCAAAAATGAAAAGGTAATTAAAACTGAATAGACATTTCTGTGAATAATGTTGACCGGTTTTCGCCGTTATGTTGGCAGTAGTATAGCTCGCACGTTTCAGGGGTTAGTTGCCGGACATCGGTGCCGGACCTCGGATGTGACGTCATGTCACGTGACGTAGCGGCGCCATGTTGTGTTGTCATGGTAACTCGCGTGAGCGGCCATGTTGTGACGTCATCTCCATAGTGATACCTGATGTGAGTGCACATGCGCAACGCGTGTTGTTAGGGTGATACGTGTTTCCGTCGTCCATTTTGTATACTGGAGGCCGCCATCTTGGTTTCTATGGTAGCACTTGATTGCTATGTTACCCAATCTTTCTGCATTAAGACGGGGTATGTTCGGTTGGTATGTTCCATTGAATCGGAGTAAATCTAATTACCACAAACAACCCGACCATGCTTCCAAATCACCATAATCCATCCGAAATCGCCAAAATTGACTTTATTTATTACGGGTTTCCCATTTTATCGGTTTAGCACGTAGTGCTATAGTACCGAGAGGGTTCCGGCGGTGTGTTCCTTTGTACAAGAGTAATTTTCTGGTTCGGATTTTCCCAGAATCCTCATTTAATTACCCAAATAAACCCGTCAAGTTGTATTATTTCGAATTCTTTCAGAATCTCTTTTTTGGATCCCATGGCGTTTTTTCCCAATAAGAGTAGCACGTAATACCGAGGGGGTGTGTTCGATTGAAGTGGAGTAATGTTCCCATTTTTAGAATATACCATAACGTTTTATTTCCCTATTAAGAATAGCACGTAGTGCAAAAGGACAAATTTACCCAGAAATCCTCTGCTTCAACATGGAACTATATTTTTATAAATTCCTACGCTCTATTTTTAGTAACATCCTTAACTGACCCCGTAACTAATTGTTAGGGTCTATATTTAGCAATTTCTTTAAATGACCCCCCCCCCCCCCCCCCTAACTACAAAATTAATGAGGATCAAGATGTTTTTACACTGACCAATCAGAGCGAAGTTAATCCACCAATCAGATTCCTGGATTCCCATTGTGTTTCTTTCCCATTGACTTCTATACTAATTTTCTAAATTTCCCAACTTTAACCTATAATCCTATAGGAAACAAACACAAACGCCCATCGAGAATGAAAATATCGATGAAAAAACGTTGTTACGTCGTGACGTTTTCAAAAACGTCCTTCACGTCGAAATAAATTCCGGAGAAGAATAACGTCGCGTCATTCTGTTTCGATCCTTCGAACTGAACACATCGCTAGAGAGTTTTCTATATCAATTTTGCCTTCGCAAAAAATTTATGAAGATGGAGTCTGAAGCTGCTACTGCCGTTACCAGAACTGATGTTTATGCCTGTGAAGAGTGTGGAAAGACCTTTACGGACCGAGGAAAGAAGATTTGGTAAACCATCTGAAGAAATGTTTGGAGGCCTATACATGTATGGAATGCGGCCAGGAGTTTAACCAACTACTCCATTTTAACCGACACAAGAGCGTTGCCCACCGACCAGTTCCTGTACCATCTAAAAGGAAGACTGATGAACCGAAGAGAGAACCACCTAAACAACCACGGACCACGACGACCACCCATTATGATGTTGACCCAATTGAGTTTGAAAAGAATATGATGTCTGAAGAAGAGCCCGATGAGATGTTGACGAAGATAACTGGAGTTCTATTAGAACTATTAGAACTCGCCACATGATGAACAGAAGAGTCCAGGACCAATATAACTACCGGATCAACGATGTGAACCTGAAGATGATGAATGATGAATTGATGACTACCATATTTCTGCCACAACACTTAAGATTTAAAATTAATCTGAGTTTAGGTTTTATCCTGCGACACAATGAAACGAATGAACTGAGGTATTACCATCCATCACAAAACAACGCCCGGGTACTTGATGTTCCACAACTTGTATGCTGCCAAGAAGACTTTGAAGAATACCTTGATGATGTCATGGAAGAAAATGACCCAACACCAAATGGCTTGTGGAGAGAGTTACGAACGTCACATTTTATGTGAATAAGCTGAAAGACCACCCAATTCGAATGGTAGAAGATCTTCCCGACTACATTCTCCAGAACAAAGCAGTAAATGCTTTGGTGAAAGATAAAAATAACCAGTTTACCTACGAATACAACCTGTGTATTTCCGCTGTTTAGCTTTATGGAGTGGTTCCAGAACAGACAACCTCAACTATACAACAGATGCCATGTACAGCAAATATATCCAGAAGCCAAAGAATGAATTCCGTGGAGTAACTTTAGCCGAATTACCTGACTTGGAGAAATGTTTTGAAGTAAATATCCAAATATATGAACTTGTCAAGAATGATGATGACCAAATTGTTGCCAAATTAGTACAGAGATCTCACAGAAAGTATGAAGATACCATGTATGTGAACGTCTACAAGAATCATTTTAGCTACATCATCGATATAGACCAATACTGCAAATCCTTTGAATGCCGCAAATGCGGCAAATTATGGAAATCTGCCCGATTTCTTCGGCGTCACGAGAAAACCTGTACAGATGAAGTAAATTACCAGTATGTTGGCGGTGTATACCATCCATTCCAGTCCATATTTGATTTGTTAGAAGATGAAGGTATAGAAGTACCCGAAGAGAAGAAGTTTTATCCATACCGTGCAGCGTTTGATTTTGAAAGTTACTTTGTCAAATCCAGTCTACCTGCTGACAGCGATAAACTGATATGGGAAGCAGAACACCGACCATTGAGTGTGAGCATATGTAGTAATATTCCAGAATACCAAGAACCGAAATGTTTTATTACAAATGGAAATTCTCAAGAACTTGTTGAAGGAATGATGACATACCTCACAGCTATTTCATCTCATTGCCACCAACTGATGCAGACCTATCATGCTTGGACCTTGTTTAAACTCAGACAGAAAATTGATGAAACGCTGGAAGCGGAAGCCAGAGCTACTGGAGAAGATACCTCAAAAATGCACCCTTTACAAAAATTGGAGAAGAAATTTCAAGACTACCTGCAAGAGATGCCCGTCATCGGATTCAACTCTGGAAAATATGATATGAATGTAGTCAAGCGTGAACTGATGACTTACCTGAAGAGACAGAATCCACTCAAGTTTGCAGTGAAGAAATCAAATAACTACATGTGCGTCTCGACAGAATCTTTCAAGTTCGTTGATATGTGCAACCACCTCGCTCCAGGATTCAGCTATGACAAGTTTTTGAAAGCATTTGGCTGCTCCGTGACGAAGGGATTTTTACCATATGAATAGATCGACAGCTTGAACAAATTGGATCAAGACCACCTACCAGACCATGACGCCTTCTACAGTTCTCTCAAGAAAGAAAATATATCCAATGAAGAATACCAGTACTGCCAGCATGTAAGGAACGACCTGGAGATGACAACTTTCCATGATTTTCTGATCTAGTATAATGACCGAGATGTAAAACCATTCCTTGAAGCAGTTGACAAGCAGTTTGCTTTCTACCAAGAACGCCACATCGACATGTTTAAAGACGGTATCAGTGTTCCGGGCCCCACGTTGAAATACCTGTTCCAGACCATGAATGATGACACCTACTTCACATTATTTAACCAGAAAAACAAAGACCTGCATCACTTGGTGAAAGATAATATCGTTGGTAGACCTTCAATTATCTTCAACCGATACCACGAGAAAGATGTTACCCGAATCAGAGAAACAAAATATGGAAAAGAAGCAAAACCATGTGGAAGTATTATAGGCTTTGATGCCTAATGCAAGAAAGAGATGCCAACGGGTTGGAGTATTAGACGTCGCGAAGAAAACAAGTTTAAACCAAAACATCCAATGAAGTATGGTAAAATGGCTGAACAATGGTTAGAGTTTTTATCCATGAGAGATGACATCCACATCAGACATCAGTTTAACGGAGCTGAAAAAATGATTGGTCGAAGACAGTTGCCTGTTGATGGTTGGTGCAAAGAGACACAGACTGTATACCAATTCCATGGCTGCTTCTGGCACGGACACACCTGCATGAAAGATAAGAATGGCCTTCCTATCATCCACAATGAAGTCAGAGATAAACCGATGAAAGAACTGCTACAAGACACCCGTGCCAATGCAAAGTACATCACCGATTTGGGCTATAAACTTATTGAAATCTGGGAGTGTGAGTGGAGAGAGATGAAGAAGACCGATGCCACACTCAAAGCCTTCCCGAAAGAGAACTTTTCAGACAAAATAGATGGTGCGATGACAGAGGAAGAAATACTGAACAAAGTGAAGTCCGGTGAACTGTTTGGTTTAGTCGAATGTGATATACATGTACCAGATCACCTGAAAGAGTACTTTGAAGAGATGACACCTATCTTCAAGAATACAGATATTTCCATAGGTGATATAGGTGAACACATGAAGTCCTTTGTCGAGAAGAATGGAATCATGAAGAAACCCCGCAGAAGTTTAGTCGGAAGCTATGGAGCAGAAAAAATGTTGTTTGCAACCCCTTTACTGCAGTGGTACCTCCAGCATGGTATTGAAGTTGATCACGTCTATCAAGTTATCCAATATAAACCAAGAAGATGTTTTGAAAAATTTGGAGATGAAGTATCTGAAGCAAGAAGACAAGGAGATGATGACCCTGACAAGTCGATCGTTGCCGACACCATGAAGCTGTTGGGAAATTCTGGATATGGCAAAACCGTCACCAACAAAGAGAAGCATCGACGTGTGTGCTATTGCGATGGCGAAGAAGTTACCAAAGCTGTAAATGACATGTCCTTCAGAGCCTTGAATCCATTAGATGAAACATTATATGAAGTCGAATTGAACAAGAAGACCATCAAGTTGGATCTGCCACTTCACATCGGATTCTTTGTTTACCAGTATGCGAAACTCCGGATGCTTCAGTTCTGTTATGATGTCATCAATACTTTTATCAACCGCCAAGATTTCGAATATGCTGAAATGGACACAGATTCTGCATATCTATGTCACCTCGTCACCATCCATAGATGAATTAGTGAAACCAGAGAAGAGAGTAGAATTTTACAAAGAGAATCACAAGTGGTTTCCATCAGAGTGTTGTGATTTCCACAGAGATGATTATGTGAAAAACAAACTAGAAGCAAAGAATGGCTGTCACCCTCATGCTGCCAAGAAAGAAAGCGTTTTGACAGGAGAACTCCAGGCTTGTTCAAGGTAGAATGGCAAGGAACCGGCATTGTTGGACTGTGTCGTAAAACATATTGTTTCGGTGCCACCAATAAATTCAGTTGTAAAGGAATCAGCAAACGCCACAATGATTTGACGAAAGACAGATATTTGCAAGTTTTGAAGACTCAACAAAGTGGATCCAGCATCAACCGAGGATTTGTGATGAATGACAACACTATGTATACCTACCAGCAGAGCAGAGATGGACTATCATATTTCTACCCAAAACGAAGAGTTTTAGAAGATGGAGTTAGCACCATACCACTAGAGATTTAAAGAAGAAACAATTGAGTGAGTGTCATAGTTTTCTACAACCTGAACCAAGTCTAGCCTTTGCCTACAAAAAGGCCTATTTAGTTGACCGAAAAATTCCTAAAAACCGAAATGGTTTTTAGGTGGTCTACTCAATCATATTGGGCTCATCAAATTTTTAAAGTCCTTTATGGCATTCACTAAAGTCCTTTATGACAGTCCTCATAAAGTCCTATATAACACCCTCTAAAGTCCTTTATGGCAGTTTTTCTCTAAAGTCCTTTATGGCAGTCCTCATAAAGTCCTATATGGCATTCTCTAAAGTCCTTTATGGCAGTTTTTCTCTAAAGTCCTTTATGGCAGTCCTCATAAAGTCCTACATGGCATTCTCTAAAGTCCTATATGGCAAGTTTTTCTCAAAGTAAAAAGTCCTTTATGGCATTCTCTAAAGTCCTTTATGGCAGTTTTCATAAAGTCCTATATGGCAAGTTTTTCTCAAAGTAAAAAGTCCTTTATGCCATTCTCTAAAGTCCTTTATGGCAGTCCTCATAAAGTCCTATATGGCAAGTTTTTCTCAAAGTAAAAAGTCCTTTATGGCATTCTCTAAAGTCCTTTACAGCAGTCCTCATAAAGTCCTATATGGCAAGTTTTTCTCTCAAAGTAAAAAGTCCTTTATGGCATTCTCTAAAGTCCTTTATGGCAGTCCTCATAAAGTCCTATATGGCAAGTTTTTTCTCTCTAAGTAAAAAGTCCTATATGGCAGTCTTCAAAAAAAAAAATTCTAAATGGCAAGTCTTACAAGGCAATACATTTTTCTGGCGTAAAGATTTTTCAATTTTTTTTATTCTAATACAGAGAGTTTTTTCATCATTATGATCATCTTCATCATGTTCCTAATATACTTTAGGCTAACCCTATTGGAAGTGGAGGATACTTCTTTACTTTTTAGTTTCATTCAAAACTTAGTTTCATTCAAAACTTTTTAGTTCCATTTATTTTTAAAAAAATGTTGATTCATGGTATCTTTTAGGTTACACCTATTGGAACCAGATGATACTTCTTTACTTTTTAGTTTCATTCAAAACTTTTTTGTTCCATTTATTTTTAAAAAAAATGTTGATTCATGGTATATTTTAGGTTACACCTATTGGAACCAGATGATACTTCTTTACTTTTTAGTTTCATTCAAAACTTAGTTTCATTCAAAACTTTTTAGTTCCATTTATTTTAAAAACATGTTGATTCATGGTATCTTTTAGGTTACATCTATTGGAACCAGATGATACTTCTTTACTTTTTAGTTTCATTTCATTTTTTTTAAAAGTTGATTCCTGGTGTCTTTTAGGCTACCCCTATTGTATAACCAAAGGAATAAATCATCATCATTACTAAGAAATTCTCTGTTGTGAATATTTAAAAGAAATGAGAAATTTTTATGATAGAAAAACTGAATTGCTAAGTTGGACATGTTGTTTTCGTTTTCTTTTTTGATGAACAAAAAAAAAATTCCTTCAAAGAGGATACGAACTGTAGGGGGTGGAAATGCACTCGAGCTATTTGACTTATCTCCATTGGACAGATGTTTGTAGCTTGTCCCAAGCTGGTATAAAATGCAGAGGGCCATATCCTACAGTTTAAGGATCAAGATTGCAGTTTGATCGCCAAACTGACCAATCAGATCGAAGTTGATCAACCAATGAGATTACTGTATTCCTATTGTGTTTCTATCCCATTGACTTCTATACTAATTTTCTAAATTTTCCAACTTTAACCTATAATCCTATAGGAAACAAACACAAACCCCAACCAAGAATCAAAAACTCAATCAAAATTTGTTGAACTGGGGTGATGTTTTCAATCACGTCCGTCAAAGATATATAAGATTAGGCAAAGCATGAACTTGGCATCATTCACGATAGAACCATTAACCAGAGAAGATGTTCCGAATTGGCACCAATCAGACTTATGCTAACGTCACCCAGTACCAGGGTGAACTGAAGATTCAGCTCAGAAGATACTTTGAGGGAAAAGACCAGAAACCTTATCCTACGAAGACTGGTATTGCTCTATCTTTAGAAGAATGGAATGCCTTGAAATCTCAAATAGAAGAAGTAGATGCAACCATCAAAACCCAACAAACAACTTTAACTGAAGTTCCTGAAGACACTAAACCTACTAACCATGAAGACTTCAAAAAACCAAATCAAGAACCACCTTTGAAGAAGAAGAAGAAGATCACAGTGAGAATAACCCAACCATGACCATTGATCGTTGATGAAATTGATAGTGAACTCAGGCAAGTTCGCTTGCAGCATGAACTTTGCTTGGCATATGCTCATTATGTCGAAGAGAACATTGACGCTGTAGTGAAAGAAAAATGCTATGGATGTACAGTCGATCACCCAAGTCAGATTCAGCAGAATGTATGCCTAATGATGTCTGAAGAAGAGAAGATTATAACATATTTTAGTGACGCATATGAAAGAGTTAACAAGAATGATGTTCATCTACTGTAGCACCATAATACTTCTGGAATGAATCCACCCCCAGTACAGAAAGAATGTGAAGATATGTTCGAGAAATCTCTCACAAATGAACAGAGACGTTGTATTATGGATTTGGTGATTGAATTTATGACCATCAAGAAACCTGTTACAATTGGATTCTAACTGAAGATGTAAATAGATGTTGTAAATAGATGATTTTTATAAAAAAAAGAAAAAAAAGAAGAAAAAAAGTATAAAATGACGAAACAAGAAAAAAAGGTGGTAATGAAGCTTAAGTTATTTGATGTTTATCTTCTTGACAAATATCAAACAAACTTAAACTGTCCCCAGCCAGTAAGTCAGAGGGCCACCAATTTAAAATATTTTTTGGATGACGTGTCATATTGACCTCCTCTCCGAAAGGTATAAAAGGGGGTGTAGTCCCCACGTTCAGTGGGGGCCCCCTCCCCAAAAGGTATAAAAGGGAAGTAGTACCCACATGGAACAACAAAGATGGATCCTCGTTGGAAGCATCCATTCACTTGTTTATTGTGTGGTCCCACGGGTAGTGGTAAATCATCCTTTGTAAATCGGGTTATTCAAAACATTCAAAATATTATATCACCTGTTCCAAGTCACATCATTTGGTGTTACAGTGAATGACAACCATTATACAATACTTTACCCCAAGTAGAATTCGTAGAGGGTCTCCCTCAAGAATTAAAATCTGATAGTTTAGTCATATTGGATGATCTGATGCTCGATGCAGATGTTCGAGTGTCTAGATTATTTACTAAAGGTAGTCATCACAGTAACATTAGTGTGATCTACATTGTTCAAAATTTATTCGATAAAAATAAAGTCCATAGGACTGTAGCTCTCAATAGTCATTACATGATATTGTTTAAAAATCCTAGGGATCGTTCTCAGATCTCACACTTGGCAGCACAGATGTATCCTGGTCATTCCAAGTTTCTGAGAGAAGTTTTCGAAGATGCAATTTCGACACCACATGGTTACCTTTTAATAGATCTCCAACAAGATACTCCTGAACACATGAGATTAAGAAGTCAAATTTTTCCTGGGGAAACCCAATATGTGTATCTCCGAAAAGTATAAAAGGGGAGCAACAAGTCTGACTAGAGTCAGAAGCATGTCTGACTGTCTCAAGCGCAACATCGCTCTTCTCAAGGTTCTTATTAAATCGAAACCCGCACTCATCAAATCCATACTAAAACATGCAGACAAAGAATTGATAACTTGATTGTGTGACTGTGCCTCGAATATACTGAAGGGAGCAGTACCTCTGACCAAAGCTCAGAGAACCAAACTCGTTCGTCAGAAACAACTTGTGAGGGCAGTGGCAAACAAAGGTACCTCTGACAAAATGAGGAGACAAATCTTACAGAAAGGGGGATTCTTGGGGGCATTGCTACCTCCTGTACTATTGGGTGCTGTTAAAGGAATATTTGGATGATGGAATATGCAAAGAAGATGGCTTTGGTAGAACCAAGGTTATTGGAACGTCTACAAGAGGCTCCAAGACAACCGAATGAACTGGCTGTTTCATCACTGGATAGAGAAATGAGAGATATTCTCGATGCCCCTTTTCTTTTGGCTGATGAAAAGATGACTCAATATAATCAAATTTTACAAAGATACTTGACATTTCAACAAAAGGTAATGGCTCCTCGACCAATTAAAGTCGAATTCGAGAAAGATAATAAAGACGAAGACATTCTCGATTCTGTACCTATGACAATGAAGAGAAAGGGAAAGTTGTTGTTGAATCGTATTAGAGGTGACCCAAATATATCTTGGAATGAGAAGGGTGAATTAGTCAACAAAGATCAAACAGTGGTAGGGTCGAATGTAACAGATCTTCTAAATGATTTACTTAGAAGACGAAAATCTTTCCAACCAAAGGGATGGGAAATGTTGGCCGAAGCTTTGAGAGATAGTAACATACCCCAAGAATTAATTGGTCATAAAGAACGTTGGGATTTTATGAAACAGGCACCGATAAAGTTGGAACCTAAACAACCAAAGAAAACAGAAACGACAAAGTGGACCGAAAAAAAGGTATAAATAGAGTTGACACTTCAACAAGGCAGTCATGGAAGCATTTTACTATGATTCTGAAGCGCCTGGTAGTTTTGGTGGTGTAGACGCTCTTCGTAGAGCGTCCAAGAAAAAAACTAAACAAGTTGTAAAATGGTTAGACACTCAAGACACATACACTCTTCACAAACCTGTTCGTCGTACATTTCTTAAAAGGAAAGTAATGGTTAGTGGTATAGATGCACAATGGCAAGCTGACTTGGTAGATATTTCAAACATAAGTAAATTCAACAAAAACATAAAATTTTTGTTGACATGTATAGATGTGTTTAGTAAATATGCTTGGGTGATGCCATTACAAAACAAACTTGGTGATTCCATCGGGAAAGCGTTTAGTAAAATTTTCAAACAAGGTCGTAAACCAGAAAAATTACAAACTGATCAAGGCAAAGAATTTCTAAACAGAACATTTCAGAGTTTGTTCTCAAAGATCACAAAGTCGACTTTTTCACAACACAAAATGTTGAAACAAAATGTTCCATAGTAGAAAGATTCAATAGAACTTTGAAAACCAAGATGTGGAAATATTTTACCAAGAACAATACACTAACTTTTCCACTTCAAAATTTGGTGAAATCATATAATCATTCTCATCATCGCAATATAGGTATGGCCCCCATTGCCGTGAACTTTGAAAATCATGAAGAGGTTTGGCAAAGGTTGAATGGGCAACCCATAAAACACAAGACACCAAAGTACAAAGTAGGAGACAGAGTGCGAATCAATAAAGTTAAGAAAACTTTTGAGAAAGGTTATTTGCCCAATTGGACCGAAGAGTTATTCACAGTAGTAGCCATCAAGAAAGGACATCCAGTCACATACATCTTACAAGATGATAATGGAGAAATATTGAAAGGGTCGTTCTACACTGAAGAGTTTCAGCGAGTTTCACATAAAACTATTTACAAAATCGAACACGTACTCAAGAAACGTGGTCTAGGTAAGAAAAGGGAATTGTTCGTAAAGTGGTTGGGATACCCAACTTCGTTCAATTCGTGGATCAAACAGAGTAAGCTCACCTATAAAAGGAAGTGAATCTTTGAAGTTTCTTCAAAATGGAAGAAGGGTCGAACGGTTCTTGGCCTCTGTTTGGTAAAAGAATTCCAAGGAGCGAGATCACTTATTTTTCACAAATAATCATTTTGTATATCATCATCATTACCAGTGTCGTTAATCTCACTCTCGAAAACACAGACAGCAAGTTGTGGACTGCTCTCTTGAGTAGTAGCATAGGATATTTGTTACCAAATCCAACCATTGAGAAAAAGTAATGTTTTATTTGACTCTACCAAGTAATAGTTCTATGAACGTGTTTCCAGAAAACACGTTGACTACGTACACCACTCAGTTATCACAACCAGTGAATCTCACGGGAGAATGGGAAGTAGGTCTGGCAGAGATTTAGTATCCAAATACTTGGTTCAATATTCGTGGAGAAGAAGCTTTCGTTACAGTGTTCTGGTCTTCGAAAAAGAATTACCGACTTACTCTCAAGGAAGGTCGTTATTCGGATCCCATTGATGTGATACGAGCTATTAATGGTGTTAAAGAATTACTCTTGCCTCGTCACGATAATGTAGCTTTTGAACTCGTAAAGTTCGTATCACGGTACGTGATGGAGTCGTGGTCACATTGAGCCCTACTCTTCAAAATATTTTGTGTTTAATGAGTGTGTTTTTAAATCAGGAACTTACAATTCTTCCAGAGTTGCCGATGTCAACCAAGGATTTTATTCACTCTATGTATACTGTGATTTGGTTCGTGGCCAAGTCGTAGCAGATACAAGAAATCCACTTCTTTGTATCGTACCCGTGCGTGGAAAATATGGGGATATAATCTCTAAAACATTTGAGAATGTGTATTATGTACCAATAGAACGAAAAAAATTCAGTACCGTCCAGGTGTATATAAGGGGTGACACAGGAGCCATAGTACCATTCGAGTTCGGGAAAGTGACAGTGACACTTCATTTCAGAAATCGTGGATCTCTTCATTTCACATAAACATGACTTATTGTTGTAAGTCCAAATTATACGAAGAATATTACACGAAACAAGCTGGGAACGGTCTACCGGCTTTTTCTGGAGCTCAAATACAGAGAGGATATGGTTTGGGAAGTATATTGGGAGGACTGAAGAATATGGTGTTACCTTTATTGAAAACAACAACACTTATCACTACAGAGCTTTCATAGAAACTTTGTTGAGTTATGGACCAGCTGCCAAGAAGTCACAACTGACTAGTGCATTATGGTACAAGGATACGGCCGGACACATGGAAGAGTTGACAGATTATAACAAGGGATTTCTTCTTCGAAAGAAATTTATAGAGAAAAGTAAAATCGTGGACATGACTGGAAGATTGCATTTGGACATGTTTTTTCCAAACTCGTTACTTGCTGAATGGAGTTAATGTTCATGTTAAAATGAATAGAGCCAAAGATGCTTTCGCATTGATGGCCGATATCGATACATACAAGATCAAAATTCTAGATGTATCCATGTTTGTACGCAAAGAGAGATTCCAATCATTCGTAAGAATGGCTCATGAGAAAGCACTAACAAAAGCAACTGCAAAATATCCCATCGACCATGTGGAAAGCAGAGTGTTTTCAGTGCCGAAAGGAAATCTGAGCATTACACAAGAAAACTTATTTTTAGGCCAACTACCTAAACGCATCGTAGTGGGATGTGTAGACAACGATGCTTTCAATGGAAACTTTTCAAAGAATCCATATAATTTCAAGAACTACAAAATCAATTACTTAGCATTGTACGTGGATGGGCAGCAGATTCCAGTCAAACCATTACAACCTAGATTCGAACAACAAGAAGTGGCCAGATGTTATGCGACTCTGTTCCAAGGAACAGGACAAATGTATGAAAATGAAGGAAACCACATCAGCCGAGAAGAGTACATAAATGGATACACCCTATTCGTATTCGACCTGACTCCAGATCTACCACATGGAGAACACTTCGACCTGGTGAAGAGAGGAAACTTGAGACTAGAAGTCCATTTCGAAAACCCATTACCAACCACAATCAACGTACTGTTGTATGCAGAATTCCAGAACATCATAGAAGTGGATAAGAATAGACAAGTAATCTTCGATTACTCAACATGAACACGTTGCAGTTAAAGAATGCACTTCGATCAGATAGTTGTTTGAAGAGAATATGTTTGGGTGTATTTGCAAGAAACAAATTACCAAGAAGATTACCAGATCACAGACCAGTGGCTTTGATACCCAACACGGATCCAGACCACAGAACAGGAGAACATTGGGTGGCTCTCTTTGTGAGTCACCACAACGCAGAATACTTTGAATCTTATGGATTACCACCACAACACAGACCATTCGAGAATTTCCTGAAGAAGAATTCTAGATATTGGAAGTATAATACAAAACGCCTTCAAGGACCAGTGTGTGGACAATACTGTCTGTTTTACTTGAAACATCGCTGTCACGGTGTACCGATGGAAACCATATCCAACATGTTTACCACTGATCGAATGGATAATGATGTGTTGGTTAATGACGTCATAGAGGAAACCAGCCACTAGATGTCGCTGTATTGAAGGAAAACTATAAAAACTGGTGCACTTGGTGTTCAGCTCATTTGTGTTTCGACAGCCAAAGAAGAAGGATGTCTACTAATGTGACCGTCTTCAAACTTAACAACGATTTACAGATTCAACTGTTCAAGAACGACGTTGGGTTCCAGTTTACCACAAGAGATTGGGAACAAGTGACCAAAGCAGTGGATATTGCAAAGAAGAGAAGCCTTGAAATAGGAGAACCCAAACCAAAAAGAGAAAGAAAACCAAAGAAGAATGAAGATAAAAAGGATTGAAGAATGTTCACTATTCCATGTTTGATCAGGATGGCACTGAATGATTATCAATGAAGAAACCAAGAAACAAGAAATCCAAGAGACTTTGTAGAGAGAATGAGCGTTTCATTCGAAACGTGTTTTCGTGATGTTCCGCCACCAGTACTGGAGCAGTTATTACGTGGAGAAGAAAAAATAAGAAAGACAACAGAACAAAGACCACCAAAA
Organism: Pictodentalium vernedei; assembly: GCA_031216915.1. Lineage (NCBI taxonomy): Eukaryota > Metazoa > Mollusca > Scaphopoda > Dentaliida > Dentaliidae > Pictodentalium > Pictodentalium vernedei. Next base: position 261,984,265 of record CM062297.1, read on the forward strand.
CACATCAAGTATGCATTGGAGGAAAATCGTCTCAAGACATTTCAATTCATGTTACAAAGTGAAAGTGTGAAAACCCCGAATGAACTGACAAAAGCTGGATTCTTTTATTTGGGGACAGGAGATGGAACTCAATGTTTTCATTGTGGCATTATTGTTCGTTTCTGGGAAACAGAAGATGATGTTATAGAAGAACACAGAAAATATTCTCCAGACTGTTATTACATTCAAAATTTACCACCTGAATTCATGGACGTTGAAAAAGAAGAAGAAATGGCCATCAAAGAAGAAGAAGAAATGAACACATCATTTCAAGAAGAAGATTCACGGAGGACAAAATGTAGTGTGTGTTTATTAGCTGAAGCCAATGTCGCTCCGCGACCATGTAACCATTTGTGGCTGTGCAAAGACTGCTGTAAACCACTCAGAAGATGTCCAATCTGCAGAAAGACTGTTTATGAATATCTGACAATCTACATACCATAAAAAGATGTATTTTTGTTGTTGAATAAACGAAATTAAAATTTATATTTAGTGTTGTTATTTTTTTAACTTTCCATCGAAGTACAAAGAAAAATCAAAATGAGGGATAGTAAATTAGACCTCGTACGATACATCTGTTGGGTAGATCCTCATATGAGTATATGGTGGAACTTAGCTTCATGGCCTTCATGTACACATATGGGTCCTGCTTGTAATTTAAATAATAGATTCTGGGTAAATTTGTCCTATAGCACTACGTGCTATTCTTAATAGGGAAATAAAACGTTATGGTATATTCTAAAAATGGGAACATTACTCCACTTCAATCGAACACCCCCCCCCCCCCCCCCCCCTCGGTATTACGTGCTACTCTTATTGGGAAAAAAACGTCATGGGATCCAAAAAAAAGGGATTCTGAAAGAATTCGAAATAATACAACTTGACGGGTTTATTTGGGTAATTAAATGAGGATTCTGGAAAAATCCGAACCAGAAAATTACTCTTCTACAAAGGAACACACCCCCGGTACCCTCTCGGTACTATAGCACTACGTGCTAAACCGATAAAATGGGAAATCTGTAATAAATAAAGTCAATTTCGGCGATTTCGGGTGGATTTTGGTGATTTAGAAGGATTGTCGGGTTGTTTGTGGTAATTAGATTTACTCCGATTCAATCGAACATACTCACCGAACATACCCCGTCTTATTGCAGAAAAATTGGGTAACATAGCAATCACGTGCTACCATAGAAACCAAGATGGCGGCCTCCAGTATACAAAATGGACGACGGAAACACGTATCACCCTAACAACACGCGCTGCACATGCGCACTCACATCACGTATCACTATGGTGATGACGTCACAAGATGGGCGCTCACGCGGGTTACCATGACAACACAACATGGCGCCACTACGTCTCGTGACATGACGTCACTTCCGAGGTCCGGCAACTAACCCCTGAAACGTGCGAGCTATACTACTGTTGGCTAAAGGGTTAAGAATCCCTTACTTTGGAAGGCACACTGAAAGGGTGTCCCATTCCACATAGAATTAAATATTAAGAAAATAAAGCGAAAAACATTTAGTTTCTCGGCTGACAGTACATGCTTTTGAACTCTGGGGGATGGAACGGCACAAATCAGAGACATTCTCTTAATGGCACTTTGACACCAAAGGTTTCTGCACTCTCGGTGAGACCGAGCCGAGCGCAGTGAAAGACTAATAGAACTCCTCTAACAAATGAGTTTTAAACAGTCATAGCACTAACACAGTTAACAGTACAGGCGACAATGTCAGTATTGTTAACGGCACCTTGACAGTTTTGTGATAGGTTTCAACAATTATTCAGTGCAGTTTTATGGAAAAGGTTAACTTTATTCTGCCTGAAATAAAATATGTGCAATCCACATTGAAGTCTTGAGAGGGTTAAAGGCATTGAACTGAATTAGATAGGTTTAAACAAATTTTACAATTATTCAGTGCAGTTTTATGGAAAGGGTTAACTGTATGCTGCCTGAAATAAAATATGTGCCATCCACATTGAAGTCTTAAGAGGGTTAAAAGCATTGAATTGAATAAGTTAGGTTTCAACAAATTTTACAATTATTCAGTGCAGTTTTATGGAAAGGGTTAACTTTATTTTGCCTGAAATAAAATATGTGCAATCCACATTGAAGTCTTGAGAGGGTTAAAAGCATTGAACTGAATAAGATAGGTTTCAACAAATTTTACAATTATTCAGTGCAGTTTTATGGAAAGGGTTAACTTTATTCTGCCTGAAATAAAATATTCGCAATCCACATTGAAGTCTTAAGAGGGTTAAAAGCATTGAACTGAATAAGATAGGTTTCAACAAATTTTACAATTATTCAGTGCAGTTTTATGGAAAGGGTTAACTTTATTCTGCCTGAAATAAAATATATGCAATCCACATTGAAGTCTTGAGAGGGTTAAAAGCATTGAACTGAATAAGATAGGCTTCAACAAATTTTGCAATTATTCAGTGCAGTTTTATGGAAAGGGTTAACTTTATTCTGCCTGAAATAAAATATGTGCAATCCACATTGAAGTCTTGAGAGGGTTAAAAGCATTGAACTGAATAAGATAGGTTTCAACAAATTTTACAGTTATTCAGTGCAGTTTTATGGAAAGGGTTAACTTTATTCCGCCTGAAATAAAATATGTGCAATCCACATTGAAGTCTTGAGAAGGTTAAAAGCATTGAACTGAATAAGATAGGTTTCAACAAATTTTACAATATTCAGTGCAGTTTTATGGAAAGGGTTAACTTTATTCTGCCTGAAATAAAATATGTGCAATCCACATTGAAGTCTTGAGAGAGTTAAAAGCATTGAACTGAATAATTTATAATCTATTTCCTTCCAAGATAAAGGGTTTCTCTCAACTTAGTTCCAGGAACTCACATCCCATTATCATAACAATGTTAGTAGATTATATTTCATTTCTTGACAGCTACTCCACTGGTGTTTACATTATCTCCAGTGTGAATAACATAGCATCCTATTGCTTGGGGAGAATTTACTGTATCAGGAAATTGGAGGATGTGAAAGCCCTGTGGCCGATTAGGCCATACCCAGTGGCTCTAGCGACCTGAAAAACATAGGTGGCTGAGAACTTTTGACTGTCCACCAGTATGCCAAAAATCAGCGGGATAGGACGATTCGTTTTCGAGTTATCGTGAGGACAAGGAAGTGCATAGAAGACAGAAGACAGGAGAATAAGAAAAAGAAGAAGTGGGAAGAAGAAGAAAAATAAAAAAAGAAGAAAAAGAAACCGTACAAAAACAATAGTCTGTGTGTTCCACACAGACTAACAATAGTCTGTGTGTTTCACACAGACTGATGAGTTAACTCTTTACCTACGCTTATATGAAAGTCCATCCTAACTTTGTCATGTATATTTTCCAACTTTATTAAATGGTTTTAGAAAACTATATAAATATCTACGTGATAAGTTCTCATGACATCCATATTTGCATGATCGATTCTATTGAAACAATCATTTCCAAAAATATTAAGCCTTCTGGGACAATGCTCGACAAATATGTGATGAAAGTTCCATTTGATGATATATGATATAATCAGGGCTTAGAGTTAGGCTATTCTGTAGAGTAAATTTGAACATGGCCAAAAAGGGAAGTCCCCCGTCTTTCCGAAAGGCTTAGCAAGTTAGCATGGATTATTTTTTTTAATTAGGAGAGGCTCTTCAGATGTTAGCATCATAGACATCAGTCATACGTAAATACGCAAATTCTGCTTGACTGGAAATGTAGCATTTGAATATTATTGGGAATTTATTGCATAATTCACGGGAGGAAATTCAAGCAGCTTTTAAAAAAAACGAAACATGCTGCTGAAAATCAACTTTTTTTCTAATAAAGAAAAAACTGGATTTTCAGCCAAAAGCCACCAGAATACATCATTTGATGTCTCTGTTTCAAAAATTCTCTAGGGGGAGAACCCCCTAAGACCTCCTCAATTAGCTCGCGCCGCTGGCGCTCGCTGGAGATGCCTTCGGCATCTGCTGGCTTGTGCCCTCAAGACTGAAATGCTTCCTACGCTACTGCCTCCAACTCTCTTCCCCGCCTCCGCCCCCTCTCCGCCCACAAATGGTTGACTCTGAGGTTCTGTACCGGTAGGTTTAGGGCATTCTGAAAATATTTCCAAACAGTTCAAATTGTAAAATGAGGTTTTTTGACCCAAGGAATGATTTGGGATGCCTGGTAAAATAACTAGATGAATGATCATATGTATAAATTCAATATGGCTGCCAAAACATTTCTTTCCATAAATCAGGTCTCGAAAGAGGTATTTCCATGATTAAAAGTTCTAAAATGGAGTTTATAAACTCAAAGGTACATATGAAATGCTTTGTTACTTTACTGGATAAAAGCTCATTTCCATAAATCCAACATGGCTGCCAAAATATAGAAATTTTTCAATAACTCTATATATACGAAGGGTGCCATGGCCTGCCATAGGAAATTAGGTCCCTAAAAGTCACTGCTGATAGATTCATGTTTTGAAATTAAGTATTTATTTTGGGTACTCTACTGTGTATCCGTGTATCATTGATGACAGTATTTGCCCCCTTTGAACTAGCTGCATGTCTTACATTTACTTATAAGTCCTTATACTTTCTTTTTGTTTTTCAGTGCCACGCCATCAAAAAATAGCCAAAAATGTACAAGCACTGCATAGAGGCTTGGATTTCTGAAAAAAATCCAGGGTGGCAATAAATCGCTCACCTGGAACCTACTTGGGCGAGCAAATTGCTCTCCTGAAATCTTTTTCACTTTTTTGCTTCACAAAGATCTTCTAAAGACTTAGTTAACCCCCTACATACTGATGTCAAAATATCTAAATTTTAGACAGAAAAAAATTCCCATAATGCAACTAGAAATTTAGCCAATTCAATGAGCTCTGTCAAACGAGATTGAATTGGGTAAATTTCTTGATGCATTATGGGAAAAAAACAGCTTCCTGAAATTTTGGTATTTTGACATCAGAGTGAAGGGTGTTAATACCGGGTTGGGTAATTTCTCCTTCGAGTGCATTCAAGCCAATCAATTTTAAATGAATTAATAAAATGTTAATGAATGAACCTGTATTCATTTTTTACTATCCCCTCCACCCCAGTGTGGTCAGATCAATCAAGAAGTTCAGGGGGACTGGTACATGTAGTGGCCGACACCAAAGATCGTATACTGCTAGTATAAGGTCTTTGATGTAATGAAACAACGTCAAGTGGAAACCCAGCTGTGGTTTTGCAATCTAAAGGTAGTGAAGGGATAAACTACACCAGTGAGCAACGGGGCAATGATCTTCGGACAGTTCCAGGAGTTGTTGTTCATGCAGAATGTCGGCGCAAATACTGAAAGACCATCAAACGCGTCATAGCAAAACCAAAAGAACAAGCAAATGAAAAGCGACTTAATCTACGTTCTACGCAAACTTCATTCAACTTTCAAGAGCACTGCATGTTTTGTGGGCAGAGGGCTAAATTTGATAAGAAAAGGAAAGAAGTTGACGTTTTTTCCAGTGAGAACAAAGGACTTTCAGGAAACTGTGCTTCAGATTTGCCATTCTAGGCAAGATAGGTGGTCTGAAATAGTAGCTGGCAGACTGGCATCGGTAAATGCTCTACATGCAGCAGATGCAATATATCACCAACAATGCAGTAATAATTTCAGGACTGGCACAGATATTCCAAGCAGATTATCTGTAGACACTGAGGACTCACTGAAAAAGCCAAAAGTAGGAAGACCCGAGACCACTGAACGTACTGAGACATTCCAGAAAGTGGTAGAATTCCTTGAACAAAATGAGGATGGACAGACTACCATTTATGATTTGTTTTGAAAATGAAAGAGTTCCTAAAAAACACAGAACATGAGCCACACAGTGCTAAATACACGGAGACCAAACTCTAACAACATTTTTGGTGACAGGATTATAATGACATTGCTTGGAACAAAATAATATGTTGTAACATTGCGTTACACTGCTGAATCCATTCTTTATTCATTTCACCAGAAACGGAAGCATGACCAGTCTGAGGATGAGAAGCTGAATATCATCAAGTCTGCTACAAAACTCACTGAAAGTGATGTTAAATCCATTGGCAACATGCTTGATGTCTATCCTCCCATTTATGACATTGCAAATAGAGATTCTGCTGTGAGGTACCTTCCAATCAAACAACAGGTGTTTTTGAGGACAAGGTTTTCTGGTAAAAAGGCTGATGTAAAGCTAGCTTCAATAGAACAATATATCATGCAATCTGTAATAGCACCACTTAGCTTAACACATTGGATCCAATCAGTTATCTCAAAGAGAGAGATCCATACATTCAGAACCCGTCACTCTTCAACATTGCTAATGGCATGACAGCTCAGTAATAGGTAAATGTTGATAGAGCCAAAGAGATTGGAGAGAAGATTTTGACTTCTATGATTGGAAAAGCTGTAGAAGACTTCACCTTCCAGAAAGCTGATCAAGCTGTCATTCGGGGCTCAAGATCAACTATCAAAGTGAAAGGAGAATCGGTAAAAGTGGATTCTCAGTTGATATTCCAGAGACTGATAACTGTTGGAGAACGGAGGGAGGATGATCTACAGTCCATATTCAAATACGAATTATGCAGTCACGCCCCCTCCCATGTTTGAGTCTTTCGGTCTTCCGCTACAAGCAAACAAGACAGCACTTGCTAATGTCATTTGGAGGATTGTGGGAACGAAGCAGCATGAACCCAGTGGAGATGTCCAGTACATACTAGATGGGGGAGCCCTTCTCCATCGCTTATCGTGACATAGGGGTGCTACATTTGACAGTGTTGTTTAGATGTTTGTGAATAATGTTACCCACAAGTATGGGTCTGCTGTTGTTGTCTTTGATGGCTACACACAGGAACCAACAACAAAGGATGCCTAAGTTAAGCAACGTCGAGCCCGATTAATCATTGGATGGGTGACCGTCTGAGCGATCAATTCGGACTTCCGCGTTGTGTCCTTAGGCAAGGCACTTAACCCCGATTGTCCATATGGGGGCACGATGACGCCGTGTACTAAGGCGTACTGCACGTCGATGGTACGCATGTCTTCAACGAATCTAACCCTGCCTGTGCTGCAGTGCGGAGTTACCATGTTGGGGAGCTGGCAGCTGCTCGTCGTTGCTCGGTGGTTGAATCTGCCAGAAACAAAGACACTGCTCTGATTGGGGATGATACAGATCTGTTTGTGCTTCTGCTACATCATGCAGAGGTGGATGGACACAACATCTTCCTGGTACCAGAACTAAAACAGTCTTCAAAGAAACACAGAGAGTGTGGTGTATAAAACAATGCAAAGAGGTCCTTGCCCCTGATGTATGTGAGCATATGTTTTTCATTCACGCAGTGATAGAAAAGGACACAACTTTTCGCATGTTTGGATTGGGGAAAGGTTTGGAGGAAAATAAGATTAAAAGTGATGCTCAGTTCTTGGAGCTCGCCAAAGTGTTCATCAAAACAGGTAGGGTCAGTAAGCAGGACACAATAACTGCTGGTGAGAGGGCACTTGTGAGCCTTTACGATGGAGCTGAGAGTGAAAGTCTGGAAGCCTTATGATATAGGCTTTTTGTGAAAAATTGTCCAAGAGTACTGCACAAGTGGAACCCCAAACCTTGCCACCAACTTCAGCAGCTGCAAAGTACCAAAGACTTCGAGTGTACTTTCAAGTGATGGAATGAAAAAACACATGCCTTCATATGGAGCCAGGGGGTGGAGATAGCATATTGTTGACGGCAGTTGCCTGCCACAGCAGACCGATATGCCCCAAACACCATCAGGTCTTCTAGATGTCATAAGTATGCTGCAACTGCAAGAAAGAATACAATTCAAGAAGATGTACATGTCGCCAAGTATGATCTGTCTTGCTCACTGGCATGTGGCGAGTGCCTTGGAATAAGCCGTTCAAACTCTCTGAAACCAGACTTGACTGATGACTTTGATACTGATGAGCTTGATGAGCAATTTCAGTAGTGTGAGAAGTAGATATCAACGTGGACTACAGTTGGAATTTTCACGGACATGTAATAGCACGTTCGGAAAAAAGCCTCCGTTACACAGCAAAGATTCGAATTTCCAACTGTTGGAATTTTTGCCTGAAAAATTTCCATCTGTCTGGATTTTTGGTCAAATATTGGAGGTGACACCTCCGCCCCCTGGAGCTACGTCTCTGGCTAAACCTCACCGATGAGGTTGGGGCTGTGGTCCCCTTTCCCCCTCCCGCGGCACCACCCTTTCCCCAATGGCGGTATTTAGAGACATTTCTAGACTCGATAGAACGTCTGTTTTCACCAAACTGGTATGTCATCTGTAAATTCATTAGCCGACAATATTCGGATCACAGAATTCAGGTGTTTGGGGGCTTTGGAAGGCTTCCTGAGCTCAGGCCCCTTCCAAGTTCCAGCTATCCGACTGTGTGGTGGTGGTGTGTGGACGGAGTTGGGTCACACTTTCAACAGTTATCGGATTGGCATTGAACGATTGATGAATATGTAGGCTAAGCTCTAAGCGTACAAGAATGATCTGGACCTTGCTCTTTTAGATCATATTTAATTTTCCACGGTTTCACAGCTAATGATTTTGCGAGAACAGATTTCTAAATTTTTCCTCTTGTGAAGATCAAGGTCTGATCACGTGAGTAAGATAGGCCAATGAATCCAGCTAGGGAAATCCCCTACTCTCTATAAATACGGAGATTCGATTCAAATGTGTTCGATTTGTTAAGAGAGTACACCATTGGTGTTTATTCACAAGTATTCAGATTAAAAATTGGTACCTTTCTGACTGGAAACAACATGGAAGTACCCACACTTAGCCATCAAATCGTGACACCTCTTTTTTTCACTCGCCACTTGATTTAAGTGAAACGCAACTGAAACAAACAGTGCTGAAAGAGGAACTTCAAGAAATCGAAGTGTATTTGATGTACCTTCCCTTTTCTGAGGTAAAACATAAGAAACAGATTCATCGAATGTGGATAGCTTTCTTTTTCAGGTTTTTTGAAAAAACTAGATACTTTGAAATGAACCCCCCGAGATCTTTTATACACACAATTCAGATGATCTCTTTTCATGGAGGAGTCATGTTTACGAAGTTGAGCATCCAGGCAGATGGGGGATTTTGAAGGGGATTTTTCGAAACAATCCAATAATTTGTAAAAGTTACTTAAACGGAGTGACTGAAATTTTATGCAGGCATTATCCAGCTGCATGAATATTTAAACTATTAACTTGTCTGGTCATTTTATACTTTTAACAACTTAAAAAAAGCCTTTCATTCAGTGAGTCACCCATTTATTTGCAACTTGCACATTACGTTTGGTTTACAGCACTAGCCACTATCCCATTTGTCAATTTCTGTTGCAAACAACCTTTCGTTTCGTTTCGTAAATCGCCCACACATGTGTAAATTATAAGGCCAAATAAAAAATGCATTTGGTTCTCAGACAATAAATTTTTCAAATTAGCGAGTGTGGGGGGGGGGGGGGGGGGGGACCCTTTATATATTTATTTATTTTTTTTTTTTTTTTTTGTTCACAGATTTGATGATGGAAGCCCATATTTTTCACAGATTTGATGATGGAAGCCCATATTTTTGGCTCCATTCCCAAGTGTAGGCACCATATCTTAACGGGTTGAGTGCTACATGTAGAAGCCACTATCAAGGGCAGGGCTTTCCAAAAATGATGGGACCAGATGGTCCTCCTAATCACGGAATGACCCGGAATGACATTAAAAAATAGAATTTTACTGTAAAAAATGTGTTTTAATACATACCAGTGCCGAGATCTTAATCATAAGTGACCATTTTTAGCTCAACTTTGGCGAAGCCAAATTTGAGCTTATGATATGGCCAGTCGTCCGTCAACAATTCAATACGGCTCGGGCTAGAGGCCGTATTTATGAACCGATCTTTACGAAACTTGTTGGGTACCTTTGTTATGACCGTGGGACGAGAAAAAGTGTTTTTGGGTCCGATACGAAATTCAAGTTGGCCGCTGGCGGCCATTTTGTAAGACTTAGGTTAAATCCGATTTTGCACAGAACTTCCATATGAAAGCGCTGATTTGGATAATTTTTTGTAATAACTCTTTGGCCAGCCGCTGATTTGTCGCGGTAAAACATTTTGTATGAATGTTTAGTACCATGGGATACATCACATATAATACAGGTTTTTTTCTCGTACGTAAATTAGACTAACTTTGATGTATTTAGTGTTACTTTCAGCACTGTAAGTGCAAATGCCAATACGGCTTGGGCTAGAGGCCGTATTTATAAATCGATCTTTACGGAACTTTTAGGTACCTTTGGTATCACCGTGGGACGAGAACGAGTGTTTTTGGGTGCGGTCCGAAATTCAAGATGGCCGATGGCAGCCATTTTGTACAAAATTAGGTGCAATCAGCTTTTTGCACAGAGCTTCCATATGAAAACACTGATTTGAAAATTTTTTTGTGTGAATGTTTAGTACCATGGGATACATCACATATAATACAGGTTTTTTTCTCGTGCAGAAATTATGCAAATTAGATGAACTTTGTTTTTTTCAGTGCTACTAACACACAGTAAGTACACATGTCAATACGGCTTGGGCTAGAGGCTGTATTTATCAACCGATCTTCAAGAAACTTCTTGGGTACCTGTGTTATCACCTTGGGACGAGAACGAGTGTTTCTGAATGCGGTCCAAAATTCAAGATGGCTGCCAGTGGCCATTTTGTACCAAAATTTGGTCTAATCAGTTTTTTGTACACAACTTCTATACGGCTCAGGCTAGAGACCGTATTTATGAACTGATCTTTACGAAACTTCTTGGGTACCTTTGTTATCACCGTGGGATGAGAACGGGTATTTTTGGGTGTGGTCCGAAATTCAAGATGGCCATTGTATGAATGTTTAGTAAAATGGAATACATCACATACAGTACAGGTTTTTTTCTCATGCAGAAATTATACAAATTAGATGAACTTTGATTTTTTCAGTGCTATTAACACACAGTAAGTACACATGTCAATATGGCTTGGGCTAGAAGCTGTATTTATCAACTGATCTTCACAAAACTTCTTGGGTACCTTTGTTATCACCTTGGGACGAGAACGAGTGTTTCTGAGTGCAGTCCAAAATTCAACATGTCTGGCAGTGGCCATTTTGTACCAAAATTAGGTCCAATCAGTTTTTTGTCACAACTTCTATACAGCTCGTATTTATGAACTGATCTTCACGAAACTTGTTGGGTACCTTTGTTTTCACCTTAGGACAGGAATGAGTGTGTTTTGGGGTGCCTTTGTTATCACTGTGCTATGAGAACAAATATTTTGGGGTTCAGTCAGACCCATTCTGGGACTCAAAGATTTCTTTTCTAGTTTAGCATCTGACTGTCACCCACCTTTACAATACTTTACCTATACATTTGTTGCAGGCTACGGTCAGTATTTACGGTCACGATTAGCCATTGTGCATAAGTATGTGACCTTAAACACCATTAAATAAATAAATACGGTCAGTATTTATGTACAGACCGTTACAATACTTTATATGTACCTTTGTTATCACGTCATTACCTAGATATTTGTCATTGCTGTGTCACATACTATACATGTACATGTCTTGACAAGTTGAGCTACAGTGTCATTGACACTTTCGTTTTCATTTCCATAAAAAATTATTGTCGTTATCACCAGCCTTTGAACTAACTGCATTTGTGCATCATCTTATCCCTTTTGCACTCTCTGCAGGGTATATTTATGAATTTCCATAAAAAAACAAACAAAAAAAAAAAAACAACACTGCTGCAAGCAATGACCTTCTACTTAGTGCAGTGCATTTGTGCATTAACATCTTCCTTTGGCATGCCTGAGAAGGCACATTCATTATCAGGTTGTTTTGAAACTTTGTATGCTTATGCAGGGTGACAAAGATAGGAGCTATTGATTTTCTTTTCACTTCCATCAAAAGCTGTTGCTGTTAGCAACAATCTTTGAATTTATTGCATTTGTGCATCAACATTCTTTGACATGGCCTACAGGCCACATTTATCATAGGATTGTTTTTGAACTTGGTGTGCTCATTAGGCAAGACCTTTAGATAAGAGCTATTGATTAGCATTCATTTCTGTGAAAAAAGTTGCCATTTACAATAACCTCTGAACATACTGCATTTGTGTTTCAACATTCTTCTTTTAGCCAGTCTTACAGTTAACATTTAAAAATGCATGGATTACTCTGACATTGTGCACACACAATGCTGTTATGTTTTAATAACATTGGTACTAATGATCTTCAATTTTGCCATTTCATTTAAAACTAACCAAGTTCAAGTTTGTTAAGTTGAGCTACAGTGTCATTGACACTTTCATTTATATTTTCTGTTCCAAACAGACTGAAAAATGGGCGAATATAGATACTCAATGAGAGTGTTTGAACGGGATGCACCCAAACCGTCCCCAAGCCGAACCGTCCCCACACTATTTTACCCAAATCGTCCCCAACTATTTTACCCAAACCGTCCCCTGGGTCAGTTACTCCAGTTGGCTGATGTAACCCGAACCGTCCCCAAGACCGAACCATCCCCACTATTTTACCCAAACCGTCCCCACTATTTTACCCAAACCACCCCCAGTTGAATACATGGCGAAGTTACTGTATTTAGTTACGTCTACTTGTAATTAATGACTAACAAGACTGAACTTTGTGATTTATTTCAATACAAAATTGTTTGGAAGAAGTGACCTTAAAATGTTTTGTGATTATTGGTTCTTTGAAGTTGAAGCGTGGATGTTTAGAGTAAACACTCTTTGAAGTTGCGGAGAGCGCGGTGGCTCAGTAGGTAGAGGTGCAGGCTGCAAGCCGAGAGGTCCTCGGTTCGAATCCCACCTGCGGCAACCGCGTTGTGTCCTTGGGTAAGACACTTCATCGACATTGCCCGTGTGGGGGCACGATGATGCCGTGTACTAAGGCGTACTGCACGTCGATGGTATGCATGTCTTCAACCAATCTAACCCTGCCTGTTCTGCAGTGCAGAGTTACGATGTTGGGGAGCTGGCAGCTGCTCGTCGTCGCTCGGTGGTTCTCTCCGGGTACTCCGGCTTCCTCCACCCGTCAAACTGTCACGGTCATGATTAGCCATTGTGCATAAATATGTGACCTTAAACATCAATAAATAAATAAATAAATTTGAAGTTGCGACACGGAGACGGCCACAGAGTGTTTGTGTAAACATTCTTTGAAGCCGAAAGGAGTACAGTTAAAAGTAGAAGTCCTGTCCCGAACTCCCGAACTGTGCGCTTATCTAGGCTTAATTACGCATAGGAATTTCGCGCAATTGCCATATCAGATGGCATCCAAAGCACGGCAGGTTCTCCTGGTTACTCTTAGTAAACACAGGCAATGTTTCTGTTAATGGACCTCCGGGTTACCCGGAGGTCCATTGGCTGAAACATTGCTTGTGCACAGGCCATATGCACAGAATTTGATAGTCTTACTATGGTCAAAACGCGTAGATTAACGCGCAGATCGATGTGCTATTTGTGCGCATTTCATGACAGGACTTCTAGTTTTAACTGTAATCACAGTGTTATTCTTGTTAAAACATGCTGATAGCATGTCAGATGAGTGAGACCTGTCATCGTTACAGAAGTCAACCAAGTTTGTATTTTTCATTCATTCCAATTTCCAATACGTCTGAATTAGATATGTGAGTGATAAAGTTCCTACATGTAGTGCATGAAAATTGGACTTTATTTCATTCATTCTGTTGGATTTAATGCAATTCATAATCAGATATAATTTTATTCATTATTATAATTTGTTGGATTTGATAATTCTCTTTTGGGTAAGTGGTTTTGCTTAAAAATAAATAATAATAAAAAAAAATAATAATGACGTGGGGACGATTTGGGTTTCGAGGATTGAGGACGGTTTGGGTAAAATAAGTGGGGACAGTTTGGGTTGCTTATGTGGGGACGGTTCGGCTTGGGGAGGGTTTGGGTGCTATTCGTTTGAACAAAGCAGTCAGAACTTGATTGCCCGTAATTGCATTGAGGTGGCTGATTGCTAATCTCATTGTTTGTGAAAGATACACAATGAGTTAATTATGAGCTGATGGTCTGAAAAAGATAATGTATCACATTACCTTCTTACAAGGATGCAAAATAACAATGTCGGAGTCTGTCATTCCGGATTTTTCACCCAACAAGTTTTAGTTACAACCAGTCTATTCCTCCGATTTCCACTGTAAATCTTTTGTTAGTTTAAGTTAATCATCAAAATACATTGTGGGATCGAGTATTGGTAAAATAAATGTCATTACGCGTCATATTTATGTCATTCCACTTCATTCTGGTGTTTAGGAGGACCCGGACCAAAGCAAAACCGAATGTTTCCTTGCTCATCTTTCATATTCAGTCAATCACAAATAATAGTTGTTTATATAAATATGTTCTGTTACAAATTATTGGAGAGTGCCTGTGGTCAATAATTTGTAATAAAACAAATTTGCAATTACAAATACAGACAACAAAAAAATAATCTAGCCCTCAACCAAGTAAAGGTCTCATATTCTAAGAATGTGGTTCACAATTTCTTTGAAATGAATTTATTTCATCTGTATGTCTTTGCATTGCTACAGTCTATGGGAGGGTGCTTATTGGCACTTTCTCATAAATTGTTACAAGGCCAAGCCATGTGAACAAATTTTGCACCCCTCCCCCCCAAAATAGCATTCTACCTGTTAATAAAGAAATTTTTAGATATATTTACATTTACTTATATTTATGCACCCTTTTTGAAAAATAAGAACCGTCCACATAATATTTGAGTTATTTCCTGCAGAACATAGCAAGTTGGATATTTACAAAGCAAAAATAATAACTAGACATGTATTTTAATCCTGCTTTGTTGCAAACTCCTGCAAATTAGTGATTAACCGATAAGGATTTGTAATCGTCATCTGCTTGCCGATTAGTTGAGCACACAGTTGGATGATTGTGAGTGCCAATGTCAGATAGTCATAACAAAAAGAAATAGTATGTTTAAGAATGCATAGATTAGGTTTAACCCTTTACCCAATGTAACGGCCAAAACCGGCCAGCGCTATTCTCAAAAATCGCCAATTTTTTTTCATTATTTTTTCATTTTTTGTCTCAAAAACATAGGTTATGACCCTTCGTTGGAACGAGCTCGTCGAGCTCGTTCCAGTGAGGGGTCATAACCTATGTTTTTGAGACAAAAATGAAATAAATAAATTATTCAAGAATTTGTTTTGCAAGTGTCGTCTGCTTTTCATGTTAAGTAAATGGTTAATTTTACAGTACAGTCAGGGTGATTGGTTTGTTGACCTCAGGCCTGCCATTCTTAAAAATCCAGGAGGGCTAAAAATTACTCCCCTCGTATTTCCTAGGGGAGCAATTAGCTCTCCTCATGCTTCCAAAAGGTAAACGTGTGAAAATGAAGATTTACTATTAATGAATTCTGCTTAATGGACTTTGTACATTTTATTTGGCATGGCTAACAAGGTAGTCTCTGTGAGATGGCTACACTGTCCCTCCCACACCTCCGGGCTTCGGCAAGGCCCCGAGGTGTGGGAGGGACAGTGTGGGCATCTTACAGAGACCAGTAACATAGCACAGAGATCTGAAAAGATATGGGTTTTAGGAATAGGCTGTTATGGTAGTCATTATTTTCTAAGACTAGGAGGGCTAGTTTTCGCCCTCCTTTATTTTTTTAAGGCGAGCAGTAAGCGAGCGAATAAATTGCTCTCCTGAAAATGCCAGGCCTGTGACCTCAAGAGCATGTCACTGTGTGTATTAAAATAAAAATACGACACCCGATACATGGCATGTTTGTCTTGAGCAGCTATCAAGGGGAAGATTAGACCAATCAATAAGATTAGACCAATCATGCTTCCTGCCAATCATTGTGGCAACATATTAAGCTTGTTACTGCTTTTATGAGATCGTGAATCAAACATAAATACAAACAATTTTGATCCTGTGCTGTTCCATGTAACCATCGGCACATTTTAACCCTTAACCTAACACGAAAAGCAGACAACACTTGCAAATAAAATTCTTAAAGCACTATTTTTTTATTTTTTGCGTCAAAAACATAGCTTATGACCACTCATTGGAACGAGCTTGTTGAGCTTGTTCCAATGTGGGGGTCATACTCATAAGGTATGTTTTTGTGACAAAAAATTAAAGAGTAATAAAAATTGAATGGTGAATTTTGTGAAGAGCGCTGTCCGGTTTTGAATGTTATGTTGGGTAAAGGGTTAATGTTTATTCAAGTTCAACCAGTGGAGTGCTAAATGAATTTTGGTCATCAATACAGGCCTGCTGTTTTCAAAATTTTGCGTAACCCATTTATCGTTCACCTGGTCTGAGCTTTGGTAACCTACAGTTAAAACTAGAAGTCTTGTCACAAAATGCGCACAAATATCACATTGATCTGCACGTTAATCTATGCGTTATGACCATAGTAAGGCTATCAAATTCTGTACATATGGCCTGTACACAAGCAATGTTTCAGCCATTGGACCCCCGGGTAACCCGGAGGTCCATTGGCAGAAACATTGCCTGTGTTTGCTATGAGTAACCAGGAGAACCTGCATTGCTTTGCCCAGTGGTTCTCTCCGGGTACTCCGGCTTCCTCCACTCGCAAAACTGTCATGGTCATGATTAGCCATTGTGCATAATTATGTGACCTTAAACACCAATAAATAAATCATTAAATATTAAAATGGAATGTTCTTACTACATGTAAGTGGTGTTTAAAAACTTTCACTGTTTCAACCTCAGAGATTCTTCTACATGTACACTCCTGAATGCAAAAATGAATTGGATTCAAGTTGCAAGTTGGTCAGATATTTTCTACCAGGGTTGTTCCAGGGATTTAGTGATAATACACTCTCCATGTACTGTATAAATGAACACAAAAATAAAATGCCATCTTTAGCATTGTTCCTTCCACAAGAACATTGTGATGTCTCAACCACCTACCTTTTCAATCTTTATTGGTCAAATATACATGTATACATGTAAGTGGTGAGATGCATAACTTGTGTCTTCAAAATACACCACTGATTGAAGTGAAAGCATACATGTACATGTAATCTCTTAAATTCCGAGTAATCTCTAACTATTGATAGGCAATAAATATTAAACAAACAAAAAATCTCCAAAAACAAAATAGAAAGAAAACAATTGACTGTTGGAAATGGTTTATATTAAATTTATTTGAAGCTCAAATTTGAATTGGATGATTTTAGAGCAGCGAGAAAACTTAGGTTATGCAAGAAAATTTTTGATAACCTTTGGTGGAACTTAACAGTTAAGGGTTATCCAATTTGTGCACCCCAGCTTTTACAAAATTGCAGAAATCTGAATAAACCAGACCGTAATGAGGGATTTATTATCTTTTTTTCACTGAACATCAAACTCTTAGACAATTATGTCATAGTTTTTATTTGCATTTGACAATGAATTAAATAATAGATTTTTTTGTTTAAAAAGTGGAACAAAATTAATTGTGTATCTGTTAATTGAATAACCTTATTAATTGAATATAACTTTGCTTGAGCGGAGCTTGAACAGAGTTCAAATGTTGAGGAGCTGACAGTTGCTCGTTGATGCTCGGTGGTTCTCTCTGGGTACTCCAGCTTCCTTCACTCGTAAAACTGTCACGGTCACGATTAGCCATTGTGCACAAGTAGGTGACCTTAAACACCAATAAATAATAATAATAACACTTGGAGTATACTGGTATTGGGAAGTGGGATGGGAGAATGAAGGATATGTGGGTATTGTATGACACAAGGGGAGGGTTAGTATGCTTATCAGAAAGACTGGAAAGAATGAAGAGCGGGATGTCATCAAACTATTCGTTTTTGGGTGTTGGGAGGAGGGATGAGGTGTGGAGATAGGGAGGCATTTAGGAGCACAGGGACAGGGTTAATTAAGACCTTCTCAGCTGAGGTCTGTGACATATCAGCAGCTGGCCTAAGTGTTATTATTAATTCAATGAAAATCTTGTAATATGTAAAGAAATTACCCAGGTTGTCACTCAATTCCTCGTGTTTATTATAGACCTACAGTGCTGTCGTCATGAACTGGACGTAATACACGTGTGGGCAGTGATGTCCACGCATGCGTTTAACAGGTAATAAAAATCATCATCAGCAAAATTTTAATTAATGAAGCACCGGGTTGTACCCAGCCCGGTGCTTCATTGATTAAATTTTTGATGATTATTCCTTTAATTAGTGTTTGGAGTCTAGTATTATTGCACCCGTGGAAATATTCCTCACCCGTGGAAAGTGACCACTCCACGGCTGCCATACTGTACATGTACAGTTGAAACTAAAAGTCCTGTCATGAAATGCGCACAAATAGCACGTCGATCTGCGCGTTAATCTACGTGCTATGACCATAGTAAAGCTATCAAATTCTGTGCATATGGCCCGTGCACAAGCAATGTTTCAGCCAATTGACCTCCGGGTAACCCGGAGGTCCATTGGCAGAAACATTGCCTGTGTTTACTATGAGTAACCAGGAGAACCTGCTGTGCTCTTGGATGCCATTCGATATGGCAATTTCACGCAATTCCTACACGCAATTAAGCCTAGATACATGTAAGCACACTGTTCGTGACAGGACTTCTAGTTTTAACTGTACATGTATTTGACCGTAGTACATTTGAAAGTCCAATACAGGCATCTATTCATTTATATCTTGTTTGGCAGAGCTCCACAAGCTCTGTCAAACAAGATATACATGTAAAAGCATAAATGCTCACTTTACAGTATGATCATCGTGGATGGGTCACTTTCCAGGGATGGGCAGTACTTCCACAGATGCAGTAACATTAGATTAGCAACACTAATTATAGGAATAATCATCAAAAATGTAATTAATGAAGCACCAGGTACAACCAGATGCTTCATTAATTAAAATTTTGCTTATGATGATTTTTATTACCATGTAAACTCATGACTGGACATCACTGTCCACGTGTGGATTACTGCCAGTCCACAGTGACTGTACCATATCTCTAGAATACATGAATGTGACAGAGTCCATGTCAATTAAATACTTCTGTTAAGTTAATAGTTTTCAGTGACGAAGTGGCTATTCAGTTAACAGGGATCCACTGTAGTTATATTTCTGATTTCTTGTGTTAAATTTGGGAATACCTTTCATTGAACATTTACTTTGTGATCAGAGCTACAAAATATGTTTTGTGAACCCAAGCAGTGCAGATTTTAGCAGCCTAAAAATTTTCAGGCCTGTTTTTGATCATGCATCTAATTGATACAGATGATTTACTATTAAATTCAGGCACATGTATTCTTTGGGATCACCCATGAAGCGGGAATTATATATTAACCCTTTACCCAATGTAACGGCCAAAACCGACCAGCATTATTCTAACAAATCGCCAATTAATTTTCTTTACTTTTTTCATTTTTTGTCTCAAAAACATAGGTTATGACCCCCTCATTGGAACGAGCTTGTCGAGCTCGTTCCAGTAAGTGGCATTAACCTATGTTTTTGAGACAAAAAATTAGTTATTCAAGAATTTTTTTGCAAGTATCATCTGCTTTTCATGTTAGGTAAAGGGTTAATTCTTTGGGGAGCATGCTGGCTCAGTGGTAGATTGTTGGACTTCTATGCTAGAGGTCCCAAGTTTGATCCCCGTCTGGGCTGACCTGCGTTGTGCCTTTGGGCAAGGCACTTTCTCCCGGTTGCCTACATAGGGAACGATGATGCCATGTACAAAGGCATACTGCACGTCGATGGTGCACATGTCTTCAACCGCTGTAACCCTGCTTGAGTGGATCTTGAACAGAGTTAGAATGTTGAGGAGCTAACAGTTGCTCGTTGATGCTCGGTGGTTCTCTGGCTTCCTCCACCCATAAAACTGTCATGGTCATGATTAGCCATTGTGCATAAGTATGTGACCTTAAGCCCCAATAAATAAATAATTAACTCTTAACCCACAGAATATTTTTAAAATATTTCTTATCAAATCTGGTCATGGCTGCTGTGAAGCAGCCGTGACTGGATTTGATGAATAATGTACATGTATCTAAATTTAACTCAAGAAATTATAGGTCAAAAAGTAAAGTCAATTTAATTTGGTTAAATGTGCCCAGATCATAATAATTATGGTGACAAGGGATTTCCTGTCAGAGGCAGGAATATCCACCAGCAGCATGCAAGGAGTTAATACTGAAACAACAGACCAACATATATATATATATATATATATATACATGTATATATACGACAACATAATCTTATATTGCATAAGTTAAACAGGATCTGCACCAGGAATAGTATTGGGTCCAAGCCACTGAACTGAAAACGCTGTTTAAAGTCACATATTTCACAATGGCTAATCATGACCATGATAGTTTTATGGGTGGAGGAAGCCGGAGTACCCGGAGAGAACCACCAAGCAATGGCGAGCAACTGTCAGCTCCCCAACATACAAACTTCACAATCCAGTATACATGTAAGTATTTTAATTAGTTTCTTGAATTATGCACCCTATGTAACAGGTAACCAACTAACCCTGTGCATTTTAACAGCCCTAGTGAAAATATATTTTCATGTGGTGGGTGATATGACATATCAAATGGTATGCAATGCCTAAGATTCGTCAGTGTATGTTAGCTTACCAACTAACTCTGTGCAATGCACAGGGTTAGTCACTCTTTTCTTTCTGGGTATAAATACATGTAAGATCATACCTACAGTTAAAACTAGAAGTCCTGTCATGAAATGCGCACACATAGCACATCGATCTGCGCGTTAATCTATGCGTTATGACCACAGTAAGGCTATTAAATTCTGTACCTATAGCCTTGCACAAGCAATGTTTCAGCCAATGGACCTGCGGGTAACCCGGAGGTCCATTGGCAGAAACATTTCCTGTGTTTGCTATGAGTAGCCAGGAGAACCTGTCATGCCTTGGATGTCATTTGATATGACAATTGCGCGCAATTCCTACACGCAATTAATAATAATAATAATATAGTTTATAGCCGTGAATCCACCTAGGTGCTCTCAGGCTTTACACTGATAAATAAACAAATGTGTTGTGTAAGCTGTCGATTAGTTATATACAGGAGATTTAGTGACGATTTAAATTTCGTAAGAGATTGAGGTGCCTTCAGGTGATCAGGGAGACGGTTCCATAAAAATGGTGCCGCAACCGAGAAGGCCCGTTTGCCTACTGCCGTGGTTTTTCGAAAAGTGTGAGTCAAGTTGTTGGACTCACACCAACAACTTGTAAAGATCTTGCAGGTGTGTATCTCGTGATAAGAGTTGTCACATAGGATGGTACCATGCCGTTAAGAGCTTTATATGTGACGAGAAGGATTTTGAATTCCACCCTCTCTTCTACAGGGAGCCAGTGCAATTCAAGCAGCACGGGGGTTATGTGGCAGAATTTTTTTCGTCGTGTGACTATCCTTGCTGCGCAATTCTGAATAAGTTGCAGACGCCGCAATAGTGATCGTTTTCATCCGAAAAGTAGGGAGTTGCAATAATCCAAACGACTGGTTACAAAAGCATGGACTAGTTGTTTAGCCGTCCCCTCGTCGATCACTGGACGCACCCTGCTGATATTTCTAAGATGGAAGAATGCAGATTTACAAATCATATTGACATGCTTTTCCGCAGACAACTGTTCGTCCATGAAATATCCCAAGTTACGAACAGTGATGGACGGCGAAACGGTGTTTGAGTCAATGCTAAGAGAGTGTTTAGATGTTTTTGATAATTGTTGGGGTAAGCCAAAGTAAATGATTTCCGTTTTTTCAGCATTCATTTTGAGACAATTTTCAGTCATCCAGGATTTAATGTCCTCCACACAACGCTCAAGCTGCTCCATTGCACATGTTTCAGAGCTCGGGCCTAAATGAACGTAGAGCTGGGTGTCATCAGCATAGCAGTGAAAGCTAAGGCCATGTTTCCGAATTATATTGCCAATGGGTAACACATAGATGACGTAGAGAAGGGGCCCAAGCAATGATCCCTGTGGCACTCCGAACTTTAAAGTGACTCTACCCGATGCAGAATCATTAATGGTGACACTCTGCGTCCGGCCAATCAGATAGGACCTGATCCACTCAAGAGCTGGCCCGGTGAAACCTACAACATTCTGCAATCGATTCAGAAGAATGGCATGGTCGATTGTATCGAATGCTGCACTGAGGTCCAGCAGTACCAGGCACAATATCTGACGCTGATCCATAGCCAGGAGTATGTCGTTTTGGACACTCAACAGTGCTGTCTCGGTGCTGCACTGTGGCGTTTAAGCTGATTGGAATTCCTCGGCGAGACGAGAAATTTTAAGATGCTAGCGAATTTGAGCAGACACTGATCTTTCGATGACTTTTGAAATGTACGATAGGTTCGAGACTGGTCTGTAGTTCTTGAGAACATCTGGGTCAAGCCCAGGCTTTTTTAATAGTGGAGTGACAAGAGCCTGTTTCATTATCGGCGGAAAGCTCCCAGAGCTAAGGGACTTGTTCACAATTTCCAAAAGCCATGGTGCAAGAGTCGGTAGACATGTTTTAAGAAGTCTTGACGGGATAGGATCTAAGGCACATTGTTTCGATTGTGAATTTTTAATAAGGGTGATTAGATCCTCTGCGGCAATCAGTTTGAAAGAGCTAAACTGAGATCGACATCTCATTACAGATGCGCCAGTTTCAGCGGTGGCATTACAGCTTGTGAGTCCAGACCGTATGACTTCTATATATATATATTTTATTGATGAAGAACGTCGAAAATTTCTCAGCGAGTTCTTCCTTCGATGTGTGTTCCAGGAGAGTCGCACTTGCCTTGTGGTGTAACAATTTATCTATAACACTAGATAGGACGTTTGGTCTTCCAATGTTATATCAGACACAACATTAGAAAAATATTTTTTCTTTGCCTGAGTGACTAGGTCGTTTACGAGTTTTTTCTGAGCTACATATAGTTCCCTGTGGATGTGGAGTTTTGACGAACGCCATTGCAGTTCTAAACGTCAGCGATGCCGCTTCGCCTTCCTGATTGCATCATTGAACCACGGACATGAGTTAGGCTTAGAGAAGGTTTTACATTTTAGTGGAGCAAATTTATCGATAAGATTTTGTAACAGGTTGTTGAAACAATCAACTACTTCGTTGACAGTGTCAGTAGCTGTGAGATCAGGTGCTGACGACACACACAAAGGCTTCGGAGAATTTATTGGGATCAATGGTTCGGAATTTTCTGTAATAGATCCTTCTTTTGGCATGGGTTGAGCATTTTAGCTTAATGGTAAACTGCACCATGAAATGATCTGGGAGAGCCACGTCAATCACATCAAAACCGTACAGAATGTCTTCATCGCTTTGTCGCGTGATAACTAAGTCAAGGGTGTGACCAGCTTTATGCGTAGGGCCACATACGTGTTGAGTCAGGTCCAGTGACTGAATCAGGTCGAGGAATCGTCTCGCACAGGGGTCGTTCATGTTCTCGTTGTGGACATTGAAATCCCCCCCTATTATGAAAGGTGCCAGTGCGGCAAGTAAGCATCCAACGAATTCTGTAAATTCCGACAAGAATGTACCAAAGGAGAGTTTGTTTTTAGCACTGGGTGGGGGTCTGTAAACAATTATGATTCGAAATGAAAGGGGCCCAGTTGTTAGTGTGCCCATCATTGACTCGAAAGATTGGAATTTATATCCCGAGTCTGTTTTTATATTCACATCCCTGTCAAAAAGCATCCCAACTCTTCCACCCCGAGATGGTCGAGGTGTGTGTCATTATGCTGTAATTCACCAACAGTAAGGTTGTCATTAGAAGAGACCCATGTCTCGGTGATGAGGCCCAAGTTAATGTTGTTGTCATCCATAATATCTCGGATGTCAGATGTTTTGTTTACAGTAGACCTGGGGTTGATAAGCATGCCGTGATGTCCATATCGCTAGTCACAGTTCGAGGTATTGAAACTAGGTTGGCAACATTTAATGTTTTGGGAACGACTCTCTTAACATGCCTGGCACCACCCCTTCTATTTCGCCCACTCCGTAGAATCCTAAGTAATTTTAGTCGATCGTACAGTGAGGTAGTCAATGATGCTGATCTATTTGTGGCTGAGATCACATTCAATGCCTTCAATGTATCTGGTTGATAAACAGTAGCTGGCCGTTTCGACTCGGTGATCAAGCGTGACTGGAGACTCAGTTGACTGTTTGGAAAAATCAATAAGTTATCTGACCCATTCATAGCTGACCGATGGTGATTATTAGTCACAGAGTACATGAAGAGATAAGGTAGAATTAAAAATGTCATTAAAACACAAAATCCGTGATGAAATATAATAAAGTAAGTCCTGCTATGGAAGGATGACATCCTTAGAAACGTACAGTATCAGAGTAAGAATTATCACTATTGAAGAACATAGTTAATTAACTGGAAAAACACAGAGCACAAAACAATGCTGCCTACACACAGGTGCAAAAAATGAGAATTAAGCCTAGATAAGTGCACAGTTCATGACAGGACTTCTACTTTTAACTGTATCAATAATCATGCGACTAACCCTGGGTATTGCACATCCTTAGTGAGTGTACATTTTCATTTTGAGTTTGATATAGCAGTTACCATTCTTTAGCAGCCACGAGCAGCTCTATATGTGGCAATGTCGGTCTGTCTGTCACCAACGAGTTTAAAAAACACCATAACTCCTAAAATACTTGATGGAATGACACCATACTTGGTATGCAAGTGTATCTTCAGGATGTTCACACCCTCTCAATAGTGCACGTCATTCGGATAATTTCTGTCACATTTATGGACTTGTCACCAATGAGTTTTTTTTTGTCACCAACGAGTTTTAAAACTTCATAACTCCTAAGATAACTGATGGAATGATGACACCATACTTGGTATGCAAGTGTATCTTCAGGATGTCTACACCCTCTCAATAGTGCACGTCATTCGGATAATTTCTGTCACATTTATGGACTTGTCACCAATGAGTTTTTTTTTGTCACCAACGAGTTTTAAAACATCATAACTCCTAAGATAACTGATGGAATGATAACACCATACTTGGTATGCAAGTGTATCTTCAGGATGTCTACACCCTCTCAATAGTGCACGTCATTCGGATAATTTCTGTCACATTTATGGACTTGTCACCAACGAGTTTTAAAACATCATTGGCATTGCACGAATCATCGCAGCTTCCGCACTGTGACAGTGCGTCTTATTTATAATCAGAAAGTGTGACTAACCCTGTGCACTGCACAGGGTTTGTCACACTTTCTGGTTATAAAATTTGTTCATTACATGTATTAGGGAGTGCGGTGGCTCAGTGGTTATGGCATCGGACTTCAAACTGAATGGTTCAGGATTCGATTTCTGCCAGGGGTAACTGCATTGTGTCCTTGAGCAAGGCACTTAATCCCAATTGCTCATATGGGGGCACGGTGGCACTGTGTACTAAGGCGTACTGCTTGTCGGTGGTGCACTTGTCTTCAACCATTGCAATCCTGATTGAGTGGAGTTAGTACATGTACATTGGTGAGTCTGATGGTTGCTCGCCACTACTCAGTTGTTCTCTCTGTATACTCCAGCTTCCTCCAACCTTAAAACTGTCCGACACAAGGTGACCCTGGCCATCGAATGTGTCATTAAATCCCAATAAATAAATGAATAAATAAATTGCATGTATTAACTGAATAACTAACCCTGTGTACTATACAGCCTTAGTGTAAATCTCGTCTACAGTAACTCCTTACCCAACATAATTGTCAAAACCAGCAAGTACAATTCTCAAAAAGCATTCAGACTCAGTATAGTTTATGCCCCTCATTGGCATGCATTTATATGGACATTTTTTTTTTAGTGAATTCCAAAAAATGAAAACCGCAGGAGCCTCTTGTTTTATTCAAATTACAGGAGTTAATTCTACATGTATGTCTCACTGTCACATGTACAGTTAAAACTAGAAGTCCTGTCATGAAATGCGCACAAATAGCAGGTCGATCTGCGCGTTAATCTATGCGTTATGACCATAGTAAGGCTAGCAAATTCTGTACATATGGCCTGTGCACAAGCAATGTTTCAGCCAATGGACCTCCGGGTAACCCGGAGTTCCATTGTCAGAAACATTGCCTTTGTTTGCTATGAGTAACCAGGAGAACCTGCCTTGCTTTGGATGCCATTCGATATGGCAATTGCACGTTATTCCGACACGCAATTAAGCCTAGATAAGTGCACAGTTCGTGACAGGACTTCTAGTTTTAACTGTAAATGCTTTTCACAGGTCAACTTTATTCTTAACATGTGGTAAAAGGTTTGGTCCCAGAAAGTTATATGTGATTACATATAACAAAGTTATTTGATGAAGAGATATTCAGTTAACTGGGCTCTACTGTATTTGTTTTCAATTTATGATTTTTCCAGCAATAATGAGTGCAGATTCAGATGAAAAGTATGATTCTTCAGAATCAGTGGAATTACCAATTGATACCACTGCATCCCACCCTGATATAAACATGCTCTTGAGTCCTGATAGATTAAATGGACATATTGAGGAAGATTCACCAAAGAATTATCGACCATTTGTAGAAGGCACAGGTTAGTAGAAATAAATAATTGGAACACACATACAGTTAAAACTAGAAGTCCTGTCATGAAATGCGCACAAATAGCTCGTCGATCTGCGCGTTAATATACGCATTATGACCATAGTAAGGCTATCAAATTCTGTACATATGGCCTGTGCACAAGCAATATTTCAGCCAATGGACCTCCGGGTAACCTGGAGGTCCATTGGCAGAAACATTCCCTGTGTTTGCTATGAGTAATCAGGAGAACCTGCCGTGCTTTGGATGCCATTTGATATGGCAATTGCGCGCAATTCCTACGCGCAATTAAGCCTAGATAAGCGCACAATTCGGGACAGGACTTCTAGTTTTAACTGTAGTACCATCTAGTTGACTAAATGTGCTCCTCAATCAGACTTCTGAGTCAGAATGGGCAGAACATCTATATGAAATGATTTTCTTGATGTTTTTTTCTCTTTGAAACATACTTTTATAGATTAAGATCATTGAACATGTTCAGTCAATGTTTTGGGGATAAAAAATGAATTTTTAAAGTTACTTAGAAATAGATATTGTACTTTAGACTTTATGTGAATGGTCGACTGAATTACTACATGTGTATGTCAATCTATTCTAATGTACTAAATTGAAAAATTTTAGGTTAAGTCTTCTGGTCTGGTGATTGAAATTTTCCTGCTGGGTTCACAAGCATTTTGCTAGCACAGGTGAACACCAGGTAAAAATCCTTAGTGAAGGAAATCTAATTCCGGCAATTTTTTGTGTGCCTAGTTTCAGTCATTTTCGGGGGCGTGGTGGCATTGCGGTAACTGGTTCTCATCAGATCACCAAAGTAAAGCAACATCGAGCCCGGTTAATCCTTGGATGGGTGACCGTCTGAGTGATCAATTCGGACTCCTGCATTGTGTCCTTGGGCAAGGCTCTTCAACCCGATTGTCCACATGGGGGCACGATGATGCCGTGTACTAAGGCGTACTGCACGATGGTGTGTATGTCTTCATTCAACCAATCTAACCCTGCCTGTGCTGCTGTGCATGGTTATGATGTGGGGGAGCTGGCAGCTGCTCGTCATTGCTCGGTGGTTCACTCAGGGAACTCCGGTTTCCTCTACCTTCAAAACTGTCACGGTCATGATTAGCCATTGTGCATAAGTATGTGACCTTAAACACCAATAAATAAATAAATAAATTCAGTCATTTTCGACATCACCAGTCTATCAGAGACCCCATCAGCTCCCTTCACAAAGGGTAAAACAGAAGCGGCATTAACCTGTCTGACCTTGAACCCTCAAAAATGTAAATTTATTATCAATCTGGAGCAAGTTATGCTATTAATTATTCTTGTTGGGCCATCAATAAGCCTCCGTGCCCCCCCCCAAATTATGTTATAAATTGTCATATATCTGTAATAATATTATTTAAAGTTTGCATACAGCAGTATCTATTCTCAGGAGGAGAATTGTTTGAATTTTTACAAATCTCTCTACCTCCATATGGGCAGATTGAGCAAGAAGTTCTTCCTGGATTCCAGGTAAAACTTCTTGCTCAGTCAAGAGTTGAAATGGTTAACCGATTAATCGATGATCAACATCTTGATCGATCCAAAAAGTAATTGTTTGATTAACCGTTACTTTCGAACTACTGTATTATATAGGTTAACAAAGGAACAAAGTTGCTCTGAAAGAGGCAAACATTGTCACACTGACTCACATCAATTGTATGAGACAGGGACCAGCCGTGAGGGCGACTAGGGCGATTAAGTCGCCCTTCTAAGCCCAAAGTCGCCTAGAAAAATAGTCGGGGCGATTACAAGTCGCCCTCTAAAAATTGGCCAAAATAAGAAAAGGCTGAACAGTTGAACTGAGTGATTCGAATTTGCTCGAGTGTGATAAATGGGCATTTTAATTTGTCAAATAAACGTCCATTTATTTGAAATCACACGACAAGCAATTGTCCATTGTCGCTTTTGGCGGATTTTTTTATTTCTATTTTGTTGCGTTCCAGTTGGAGCTTCAAGTGTCGAAACGAAAATAGGTGACTTACGCGACTCAACAGAACAACCCAGTTTGAAAGTAGGTTACGTCGCTTAGGATGCCGAAAATGTATACACAACGGACGTATTTTATAACACATTATTTTCATTTCGATTTGCTGACGACTGTTAACTGTTGTGCTGTCTATTCCCAGAAAAACACGAATGGAATTGAAACACATGAAAAAAAGCTTTAGTGATGTCAAGAAAAGCTTTGTACAGGACACAAGTGTGCATGTGGACGATCTTGAAAAAGGGTCCTCCTAACCATCGGAATGACATGAAATGACGCGGAATGACACCGGAATGCCATAAAAATAATGCGGAATGACATTTCTTTTACAAAATACTCGACCCCAGAATGTATTTTGTTTATTAACTAACAAAGTACCTCCCAAGCAACCTTCTTACATCTGGTCCTTTTCACACTTTCAGACTTCGGAAATTATTAGCTTAGTAGACTTTGTTGAAAGGCAACCACAGGAGGGTGATGGGGGATTGGCACGAAGAAGAGGTGAGGGGTCATGAAGGAGAAGGTAGCAGTGGGGGATTTTCAGTCAATAATTACATTGTGATTTTTTAACTTGGCAGAGATGCATCATAGACAACTGGACCTGGATTATTTGTACGTTAATGGAGGACAATAAATTGAAAATATGAAGGGGCGGTACATGAATATTCTTAATTTTCCCCACTTGCCTATGAAGTCTCCCTACATGACTCTGCAGTCTCCCTATTTTTTCTGGAGGGAGACTTGAAGTCTCCCTAAAATTCCCCACTAGGCTGGTCCCTGGATGATATGATATGCCATGCTTTTTAAGAAGGCGACCCAGCGAAGAAGTGTACAGAGTAAACAAGAGTGGTCCAAGAACTGAGCCCTGAGGAACACCACATTTTAACGTCATGCTTTCTGAACCGATCTTATTGATATATATTTGTTGTCTGTGACCTTTTAGATATGATGCAAACCACGATAAGACAGTTCCACATATGCCATACTGTGTCAATGTCTGCATGAGAATTCCATGGTCGACTGTGCGAATGCTGCTGACAAATCCAAGAGAACAAGCAGTACAGCCTTACCCTCAGACACTGATTTAACAATGTCATTGTTGACTCGCAGTAAGGCTGTTTCTGTACTGTGGTTGGCTTTATATGCAGACTGGAAGGGCTCTAAAAGATCATATTCATGCAGATGATTTTTGAGTTGTAAAGCAACAACCCTTTCCAACAATTTAGACAGGAAAGAGAGGTTCGATACTGGTCGATAATTCTTCAGGTTGTCAGGATCAAGAGATGGTTTCTTGATGAGTGGTGTAACCAAATTGGAGCTTATGCCATGGCCAGTCGTTCGTCTGTCAACAATTCAATACGGCTCGGGCTAGAGGCCGTATTTATGAACCGATCTTTACGAAACTTCATGGGTACCTTTGTTATGACTGTGGGACGAGAGCGAGTGTTTTTGGGTCCGATCCAAAATTCAAGTTGGCCGCTGACAGCCATTTTGTACAAAATTAGGTGCAATCAGATTTTTGCGCAGAACTTCCATATGAAAGCGCTGATTTGAATAATTTTTTGTATGAATGTTTAGTACCATGGGATACATCACATATAATGCAGGTTTTTTTCTCGTTCGTAAATTCTGCAAATTAGACTAACTTTGATGTATTTAGTGTTACTTTCATCACTGTAAGTGCAAATGCCAATACGGCTCGGGCTAGAGGCCGTATTTATGAACCGATCTTTATGAAACTTCTTGGGTACCTTTGGTATCACCGTGGGACGAGAACGAGTGTTTTGGGGTTCGGTCCAAAATTCAAGATGGCCGATGGCAGCCATTTTGTACAAAATTAGGTGCAATCACATTTTTGCACAGAACTTCCATATGAAAGCGCTGATTTGAATAATTTTTTGTGTGAATGTTTAGTACCATGGGATACATCACATATAATACAGGGTTTTTTCTCGTGCAGAAATTATGTAAATTAGATGAACTTTGATTTTTTCAGTGCTACTAACACACAGTGGCTAGGGTCTGTATTTTTGAACCGATCTTCACGAAACGTCTTAGGTACCTTTGTTATCACCTTGGGACGGAAACGAGTGTTTCTGGGTGCGGTCCAAAATTCAAGATGGCTGCCAGTGGCCATTTTGTACCGAAATTAGGTCTAATCAGTTTTTAGCTCAACTTTGACGAAGTCAAATTTGAGCTATTGTCATGGCCCGTCGTCCGTCTGTCCGTCCATCTGTCCATCCATCCGTCCGTCCGTCCATCTGTCTGTCCGTCCGTCCGTCCGTCTGTCCGTCCGTCCATCCGTCCGTCCATCCGTCTGTCCGTATGTCAACAATTGGCTATGGCTCGGGCTAGAGGTCGTATTTATGAACCGATCTTTATGAAACTTCTTGTGTACCTTTGTTATGACCCTGGGACGGGAACGAGTGTTTTTAGGTGTGGTCCGAAATTCAAGATGGCTGCCAGTGGCCATTTTGTACCGATGATGCAAAAATCAGTTTTTTGTACAGAACTTCTGTATGAAAGTTCTGATTTGAATAAAGTTTTGTATAAATGTTTAGTACCATGGGATACATCACATATAATACGGGTTTTTTTCTCGTGCGTAAATTATGCAAATTAGACTGACTTTGATTTATTTAGTGTTACTTTCGGAGCTGTAAGTGCCAAGCTGCTATGGCTCGAGCTAGAGGCTGTATTTATGAACCGATCTTTACGAAACTTCTTGGGTACCTTTGTTATGACCGTGGGACGAGAACGAGTGTTTTTGGGTGCGGTCCGAAATTCAAGATGGCTGCCAGCCGCCATTTTGTACCGACGATGCAGAAATCTGTTTTTTGTACAGAACTTCCATATGAAAGCTTTGATTTGAATAATTTTTTGTATGAATGTTTAGTACCATGGGATACATCACATATAATACGGGTTTTTTTCTCGTGCGTAAATTGTGCAAATTAGACTAATTTTGATGTTTTTTGGGGTTACTTTCAGCACTGTAAGTGCAAATGCCAATACTGCTCGGGCTAGAGGCCGTATTTATGAACCGATCTTTACGAAACTTCTTGGGTACCTTTGGTATCACCGTGGGACGAGAACGAGTGTTTTGGGGTCCGGTCCGAAATTCAAGATGGCCGATGGCAGCCATTTTGTACAAAATTAGGTGCAATCAGATTTTTGCACAGAACTTCCATATGAAAGTGCTGATTTGAATAATTTTTTGTGTGAATGTTTAGTACCAAGGGATACATCACATATTATACAGGTTTTTTTCTCGTGCAGAAATTATGCAAATTAGATGAACTTTGATTTTTTCAGTGCGACTTACACACAGTAAGTACACATGTCAATACGGCTCAGACTAGAGTCTGTATTTATGAACTGATCTTTACGAAATGTCTTGGGTACCTTTGTTATCACCTTGGGACGAGAACGAGTGTTTCTGGGTGCAGTCTAAAATTCAAGATGGCTGCCAGTGGCCATTTTGTACCGAAATTAGGTCTAATCAGTTTTTTGTACACAACTTCTATACAGCTCAGACTAGAGGCCATATTTATGAACCAATCTTTACGAAACTTCTTGGGTACCTTTGTTATCACCGTGGGATGAGAGTGAGTGTTTTTGGGTGTGGTCCGAAATTCAAGATGGCCACCAGCAGCCATTTTGTACCAAAATTAGTGCAATCAGTCTTTTGTACAGAACTTCTGTATGAAAGTTCTGATTTGAATAAATTTTTGTATGAATGTTTAGTAACATGGAATACATCACATATTCTAAGGGGTTTTTTTTTGTGCAGAAATTATGCAAATTGGATGAACTTTGATTTATTCAGTGCTACTTACACAATGTAAGCACACATGTCAATACGGCTCAGGGTAGAGGCTGTATTTATGAACCGATCTTCACAAAACTTCTTGGGTACCTTTGTTATCACCTTGGGATGAGAATGAGGGTTTCTGGGTACGGTCCAAAATTCAAGATGGCTGCCAGTGGCCATTTTGTACCGAAATTAGGTCCAATCAGTTTTTTGTCACAAGTTCTATACAGCTCGTATTTATGAACTGATCTTCACAAAACTTCTTGGGCACTTTTGTCTTCACCTTGGGACAGGAACGAGTGTGTTTTGGGGTGCCTTTGTTATCACTGTGCAATGAGAACAAATATTTTGGGGTTCAGTCAGACCCACTCTGGGACTCAAAGATTTTTTTCTAGTGTAGCATCTGACTGTCACCCACCTTTACAATACTTTACCTATACATTTGGTACAGGCAACGGTCAGTATTTAGACCATTACAATACTTTATATGTACCTTTGTTATCAGGTCATTACCTAGATGTTTGTCATTGCTGTGTCACATACTATACATGTACATGTCTTTGTCTTGACAAGTTGAGCTACAGTGTCATTGACACTTTCATTTGTACACAGCTTCTATACGGCTCAGGGTAGAGGCCATATTTATGAACCGATCTTTACGAAACTTCTTGGGTACCTTTGTTATCACCGTGGGATGAGAACGAGTGTTTTGGGGTGTGGTCCAAAAATCAAGATGGCCACCAGCAGCCATTTTGTACCAAAATTAGTGCAATCAGTCTATCGTACAGAACTTCTGTATGAAAGTTCTGATTTGAACAAATTTTTGTATGAATGTTTAGTAACATGGAATACATCACATATAGTATGGGTTTTTTTCTCGTGCAGAAATTATGCAAATTAGATGAACTTTGATTTATTCAGTGCTACTTATACACTGTAAGTGCACATTTCAATACGGCTCGGGCTAGAGGCTGTATTTATCAACCGATCTTCACTAAACTTCTTGGGTACCTTTGTTATCACCTTGGGACGAGAACGAGTGTTTCTGTGTGCGGTCCAAAATTCAAGATGGCTGCCAGTGGCCATTTTGTACCGAAATTAGGTCCAATCAGTTTTTTGTCACAACTTCTATACAGCTCATATTTATGAACTGATCTTCATGAAACTTCTTGGGCACCTTTGTTTTCACCTTGGGACAGGAACGAGTGTGTTTTGGGGTGCCTTTGTTATCACTGTGCTATGAGAACAAATATTTTGGGGTTCAGTCAGACCCACTCTGGGACTCAAAGATTTCTTTTCTAGTTTAGCATCTGACTGTCACCCACCTTTACAATACTTTACCTATACATTTGTTACAGTCTACGGTCAGCATTTATGTACAGACCGTTACAATACTTTATATGTACCTTTGTTATCAGGTCATTACCTAGATGTTTGTCATTGCTGTGTCACATACTATACATGTACATGTCTTAACATGTTGAGCTACAGTGTTATTGACACTTTCATTTCAATGGGTTTGGAACAAACCCCTCATGTATGGATGCAGATATAATAGATGCTATGGCTGGCAGAAGATAATCAATTGTCTCTTTCAAAAGGAATGTTGGAATTTGATCTAGATCATTGGATTTATTGGATGATGATAAAATCATTTTTCGAATGTCGTCTTCTGAGACAGAGTGAAAATTAGAAAAATCACTTTTTATGTCAAGATGATCAAACTCTGGTGGTTCACATGATGGTATACTATCCAGAATTACTTGAATTTTCGTTATGAAATAATCGCTGAATTTTTCCAAAATTTCTTCAGTATTCAGATGATCTGGGAAAATGACTTTTTGTTCTTTACCAAGGAGACTATTGGTTAGCGAGAACAGCACCCTTGTATTAGATGACTCCTCTATAAGCGAATTGTAGTACTCCCTCTTTGCCTTTTTGATGATCTTATTAGTTGTATTTCTTTGGTGGCAGAACATCTGCCGCTGAACCTCAAGCTTCGTTTTATTGTAAAGATGCTCAAGTCTGCGACGCTGTTGTTTAGCAGCTCTAACATCTTCTGTAAACCACTCCACTTTTTCAGCCATGATGCCCTTAAGAGTTTCTTCAAATAAAGAAAGCAATTGCTCAGATGATTCATCACTACTACAAAAATAGTTCGAATGCAGAATTGATGAACTGATATCCATTTTCAAGGCATCAATATTTATGGATTTATATTTTCGATAAGTAATTTTCTTAGGAGGAATTTTTGAAGTTGCTAGTGTCAGTTCGGCCAAGACTGCATAGTGATCAGACAATGCTGGATCTGTGATATGGACATTTTGTACTGACGTGCTGTTACTTTGACGAACAAGAATTAGATCCAAGGTGTGTCCTCTCTTGTGGGTAGGTTTTGAGACCAGTTGTGAATAGCCAAATGATTCAAACAAATTTGTGAATTGCTTGGCAAATGTGTCATTTAAATTGTCAACGTGGATGTTGAAATCACCAGCAATAGCTATATCACATCCATACAAGGCATAGAAGGACAGACATTCTGAAAATTCATTTAGAAACTGTGCTGATGTAAGTTTGTTCCTTTTTGATGGTGGCGGTCGGTAAACTATGAGTAATCGAAGTGAATGGTTGCTCGACATGAGGCAGTCTATCATTTCAAAAGATGGCGGAGATTTGTATAAATCAGGATGCTGTTTTATGTTTAAGGCATCACGGTGGATGACTGCTACACCGCCACCTCGAATCCCCTGTGAGTTGTGTAAGATGGAGAAACCCAGTGGTAATAGTTGTCCAATGGAAAAACTGTCACTATCATTTTCTTTCAACCACGTTTCAGTTAGAGCCAAAACACTGAGATTGTTATCTAGTATGAAGTCCTTTAGATCATGTTCCTTCCCAGAAACAGATCTTGTATTAAGTAATCCAAAGTTCAAATCAGGTACTTTGTTCCTCACAGATCTGGTATTGACCGTTAAAAGTATTATATTGGAGGTAGTTTTGTAATGAGCTGTATCTTTGTGGATTAAAGTTATGTTACTGAAATTCACACCAGAATTAGTGTGTCTTTTGACAGCCTGTCTGTGTTGTAATTTGACAGTTTATATTTGGTATACTTTGTGTGATCTGTTGATGGGATATTTGCCATCATTATGGGAGGGGCAAGAATTTTTGCCCCTCCCAAAATTTCTATTTTCCAAACCGAGAGGCAGATTTGGACCAAATTTGATATGAGGGCTTATTGGGTCATAAGTACTTAATTTATG
Organism: Pictodentalium vernedei; assembly: GCA_031216915.1. Classification (NCBI taxonomy): domain Eukaryota; kingdom Metazoa; phylum Mollusca; class Scaphopoda; order Dentaliida; family Dentaliidae; genus Pictodentalium; species Pictodentalium vernedei. The sequence goes on from CM062297.1 coordinate 262,020,044, forward strand.
CCCAAATTTTTTTCCTGTCCCCCCAAGAGAACCGCAGGAGCTAAAAATAGAAAAAAATTAAAACGCCCATACATGTATCTCCAAAACTACACAGCACTGAGAATTCTTGATTGGTGTGAAGCTTCCTTAGGACCAACAGAATGGAATGGTCAAAAAAAAATTGCTATCGGTTCTATCATGGGGTACTTTTCTGGGACTTTGAAAAAGTGCTGAGTCAGCATTTTTTAACACTAGGTAATGGGAAAAACATTTAAGACTACTTTTCTCCCAAACCACTGCTCCAAAAGCTTTCAAATTTCACATATAACATCTTTGGAAGATTGTTTCACATGTTTATTGAAATCAATTCCCTGGGTCCATATTTGGGCTCTCTATAGGAGCCCAAATTTTTAAATTAGTGCAGTATGAGGAATATTCTTTAAAAATCTTCTTCAGATCTACCAATAAGAATCTTTTGATATTTGGTATGCAGCATCCTTAGGGGGTAAGATTCAAGTTTGTTCAAGCCAAGTCCCTGGGTTCATATTGAGGCTGAAAATTTGGGGTCCCGTTCCAGACTTAGAAATTTTGGACCAAAATCCGGAAATTTTTTGTTGTTTTTTTTCATACGTTTCGGTCAATTTTATGACAACAAATTTTTTTTTTTTACACTGAAAATTTGGGGGCCGGGTGGGGCTTCCAAAATTTTGGACCAAAATCCAGAAATTAGTTTTTGGGTTTTTTTATGCGTTTTGGTCAATTTTAAGAAGAAAACAAAATTTTAGGCTGAAAATATTTTGTTTGGGACTTTGAAAATTTCCGAACAAAAATAAAAAAACATCTGTTTTTTATGCATTTATCTCAATTTTGGGACGTAAAAGTGCAGGAACTGAAAATAGAAGGAAAATCCTGTGTATTGTGTGGGCACAACTGCTTCATCTAGTTGGTATATGCTTTTCTTAGGAGGGGCGTATGCAGCTTATTCAAGTCAAGTCCCTGGTTTGGATATTTAGACTACCATGTCAGGTGAGTGCCCTCGGCCCCCTGGAGCCTCTTGTTGTATATAGGCCTCTTCGGTTTTGTTTGTTTGTTGGGTAAAGGGTTCATGCTGTAAATCATCAACGGTATGGCAGTTATTCAGATATCTATTTGGACAAGTGATTAATCAGTTAACCGAGGTTAACCCACGTGATTAATCAATCAAGAAAATCCCTTAACCGTTTCAGCTCTAGCCCAGTCAGCACCCCCGTCCACGGTATAAGCTCATAGTTGCAAATGAGGTTGTAGCGGATACCCACAAAGGGATTTCAAGACGTCAATTAGAGGTAAGATGTTGTATTTTTGCTCCTTACTGAAATCAGCTGTTTGTTTCTACAGATGTGGAAATCAAATACCTACGATAAGTAATTGAGTTCTTTCCTCCTAGTACTACGTTACCCATTCTATAGTCTTTTGTCTGCAGGTTTTGATTGAATAATTCATGAGAATTGGATTCAAACCCTAATCAAATCAACACCATATGTCCATTGCAACAAAATAGTAACTTCAATGTAGCTACAATGATTCTTCAACCAATACCCACAGTCGGTTTCAAGATAAATACAAACATTCTAGTTTGACAGTCATTATTAAAGCCACACCATTCATATTTTTGAATGAGCATATAGTAGTGGGGCCAAATGGTAGTAATTGTCTATGAGCTTGTAGCAAGATAAGAAAATGCAATTTTTCTGTCAAAAGCTGTACTAAATCAACATATACTTGTAAACAGTAATGGTTTTGACATACAGTGACACATTTCGGATCATATCAATGAGAAATGTGATATTGGCAAGCTTCACATTTGGTTTCCATATTGACTTTTATAGTTTAGACGTAGTTTCTTGAATTAGTCTCAAGAAGAAGCTAGTTGAATACGTTTTGAGGGTCAGTGGGTATAGAAAATATTCCTCAGGTCTAAGTATAACACCGCAGCTCAGTAGTTTCACATTTACGCTGCTCATCTGCGCAATAGCAAAAGGTGTGATGGACTAATTGCGACAGATTTCAATGTGTAAAGCTGAACTTAGGTTGTGCCCTAAAATCAGCTTGTGCTCACTGTGGTTGTTGCATAAGTATAGGTAATGCAATCGTATATTCCATACGTTTAATTATTATTAAGAGAACTCAAGATGTTTTATAAATTTATACCAAGATTGCGATTTTTTTTTTCTCTATTAATTTGGGCTGCATGGTATATCGATAAACCGATATATACCGGTATTCAAACCAATATCGATTGAATACCGGTGTAATTACAAATATATCGGTTTATCGTCATTATTTATTTACCCACAATTTAATTTTCAAGATGTCTTGAGTTTTTTAACTGTAGACCCGAATGAATCATATTATCCCTTTATCCAAGGAATTGTCTGCTTGTGCCCTCGTAATGTACAAATTCAGCGGTTGAAAAAATAAATTTAAAAAATTTCATCAAAACTATATCATGTGACCCCTTATTGAGCTCGTTCCAATGAGGGACCACATGGTACAGTTTTGTTGAAATCTTTGGGGAAAATGTGATAAACTAATTTTGAAAATAATAAATTTTGATATCGTCTGCGTCGGGTAAAGGTTTTTTGAATCCCATCATCAAAGCATGCCAATTCGTTCCGACAATGATACCTCAAGTCTCGATTGTGGTATTTGTGTTCATATATCTGAACAGTTTTCGATATACCGGTATACCACGGTATTTTTTTTTGAAGACTGATACCGGTATTCAGTTTTGAATATCGTGCAGCCCTACTATTAATTCCGAACACCTTTTTAATAGTGTCTTAACTACATACAATGAGTTGAAAAATTGAAATAATTCCAAGACCTTAGACTAGTGAGTAGCGGCGATTAATGTCAGTTTTGTCTGTGTGAATTCTGATATTAGCTATGAAAGATATGTGATAAGGCCCAAGAAAAATATTTTTGGTTTGGGTTACCCGACGGACCCTATTTTAAGCAGGCAACTCTAGAAAAATTATCTGCCTTTCAAAATCGCAATGATCTTTCTCAAGCACCATAAACCTGAAAACATTGCTAAATCAGTACGGATTTACCGCGGATGTTTCTCTGTTGAAACGGAGTCTGCACATTTTCGCGATTTTGATTTGCTGACTTTCGACTGAACAATGTCAACAATCTTGGCTTTAATAAAAAAGAAATGCACTCATTCAGGCAAAATAAAGATATTCCAATCTCTTCCCTGCTCCAATCTGTTCTCCACGGCCACCAAATTGGGCCGATGGAATAGGGTGCCTAACTTTGATAACATTTATCGTCGGACAATAAATGTTATCTATATAAGGCACCCTATTCCATTGGCCCGATTTGACAACCATGAATGTCCCCCAAAGTAAAATGAGACAGATGATCGCTTGGCATTTCAAGTTTAATAACAGCACACCAGCCATTCTTACATGTATAAGTTATTCTCTTCAAGATCGTCCAGTGCTATCTGTATCCAAAAGGAACAGTTTGCTGTACATGTAAGTTCTCGGAAAATGAAACATTTGCATAATTCATGGGAAGGATGTATGCCAGTATCTTTAAAAATTTGCAATATGCTGATAAAAAAAGTTGAAGTTATTCTATTAAAAAACAAGATAATTTTCACCCCAAAAGCCATCCACTTGATAGCTCCTTTTAAAGACCCCTGTTCCCCCTCCCCCTCCTCCCCCCCCTCCCCCGCCCCACCCCATCAAACTAGCACCTGCAGCGCTCGGAACAGATGCCTTCAGCATCAGTCTCTCAGCACCGTCCAAACAATGGAAGCTTGATGTTATTCCTACAAAACTACTAAAATCATGTCTTCCTGATCTTATCTTATGGCTCATTGATATTGTGAATAAGTGGCTAGCATCAGGAGTTTTCCCATCATCTATGAAAGAGCGCTCTAGTCACACCTCTCATTAAGAAACCTGGTTTGGATACTGAAATCTTAAAAAAAACAATCGCCCCGTTTCTGATCTTTCATTTCTGTCCAAAGTAATTGAGCATGCAGTCGCTAAACAGATCCTTGAACACATATCTAGCTGCAATCTTGCAGAGGAGTTTCAGTCTGCATACAGGTTGTTCTGCAATACTGAAACCACCCTTTTATGAGTGCAGAACGACATTCTCCTCTCCATGGATAAACGGCAAGTTTCCTGTCTGGTATTGCTCGATCTCAGTGCGGCGTTTGACACTATCGACCATGGCGTACTTCTTAATAGACTTGCTTCCCGGCTTGGCGTTGTTAGTACTGCCCTGGAGTGGTTTTGATCTTACATGACGGATCGAACACAGCGGGTAACTGTTACAGACTCAAACTCAAAACAGGCTCATTTGAAGTTTGGTGTTCCCCAGGGGTCAGTGCTTGAACCTTTGCTTTACGTCATTTATGTTCTGCCCCTTGGCGATATCATCTGCAGACATGGCCTGTCATTCCATTGCTACGCGGATGATACACAGCTGTACATACACTTTACACCACAGTCCGATACAATGGCCAAAGAAAAACTTGAAAAATGTGTAGCTGATATTAGATCTTGGATGGCAGAAAATTTCTTAAAACTGAATGCTGATAAAACTGAAATCATATACATTGGATTAAGCCATCAGTTATCTAAATGCTCAAGGCCCGATCTCAACATTGAAGGCATTACTTTCTCACCATCAACCACAGTATGCAACCTCAGATATTTTATGGATGAGAACCTGTCGACGGGAAAACATGTCTTGCATGTCTGCAGGGCTTCGTATTATTATCTCCGAAATATCAGCAGGGTGTGGGGCGTGGTTGATGGGGCAACAGCTAAACAACTTGTCCATGTCTTCATTACAAGTCGCATAGACTATTGCAACTCTCTCTTATTTGGTTGTAAACAGAGCATCATTGACAAAATTGCCACAATACAAAAATGTTCAGCACGTGTAATTACTATGACCAAACGTTCCTGCCACATTACACCTATTCTTAAAAATATGCACTGGCTGCCTCTGAGGGAACACATTGAATTCAAAATTCTCATATTAACTTGGAAATGCTTAAATGGCGAGGCCCCACTGTATCTGTCCACTTTGGTTTCATGTTACGAACCTGGTAGATCACTTCGTTCGAAAACATCACACAATCTTGTCAATGCACCAGGTGACCTCACAACATCTGGCGATCGGGCCTTTTCGGTGGCTGCTCCATTCCTTTGGAACCAACTTCCGAGTGGGCTGAAAGCATCCCAGAGTCTCCCATCTTTCCGATCAGCTCTCAAATCACATTTGTTTCAGTGGGTATATAACTCATGATGAAGACCGCTGATTGTGATTCATCCGCTTGGAGACAGTCAGTAAATAGGAAATACAGAGTGATATATATATATATAAAGTTTTTTTTGTGTGTTAAGCCCAAGAGCTCTATGAGGATTTTCGGCTTTAAACTACATTTATTTATTATTATTTATGATAATTGTTCCTCTAGAATTTATTGGGGTAAATGGAAAACAGGTTATCTAAAAGTTTCAATTTTATGCCCTGTCTCTTACTTGCTTTAATATGTCCTGTTTCTATAACTAGCTGGCTTGTTAAGCAGAATAATATCCATTGCTCTGCTTTTCTTATATTGGGTATGTTGTGTTTTGCCTATATGAGGATAATCCAGCTAAATTATTCATCTCAAAGTGAAAAAAACCCCAAAAAGTCTACCTACCGACTCTGTTTTTTTCTGGCATGTAACCCAAACAACAGCATTCATTTTTTTTGCCTAATGACATTCGAAGACATACATAAAAGTTTGTCTGCTTTGGACCCCTGGGATATTGGGTCACCAGCTGAGCACTGGCGTAGGGTATGCGAGGTGAAATATTTTGTGTAAATACATTATAATTGTCTAATATCATGTAACATGAGGTGACAATAATGAAATCTGAATCTGAACAGTCCCAAAGTCACGTAATTCCATGCATTTATACACTAAGCACCTCCCACTCTCCTCCAGATCTTTGGGTACCACTCCCGGGTGCACATTTCAAGCATATTTCTCAATTCCACTCCTTTCATTGAGCACACATTTTAAATAGATCAGTTCACTCGCTGCATGGTTCTTTGTATTATGATCGAAGATGTCTGTCAACATCCTGCTTTTATCACTACAGTGAACACATTTGAAATTTTGAGCCATTCCTATCAATACAAGAAAAAAGAAATTGGATTAGGCATAACTGTAAAACATCCATTTTTCACATTCATGTGTGCAATTGTGGACACACAATTGAAATGAGGCCTTACAAAACAATAGGCTCCACAAATTGATCTAGTTTCAAAAAATGAGTGAGAATTTTCCAGAAAACTGAACATTCAGGTTTTTCTCAATGGTGCTATCAGCTTATTTCTCAAATATCAGACTCTGCTACCAGCAGATAGTCCATGCTACCAGCTTACACTAAAATGTTGACATGACATAAAGTAAAAATGATTTTCGGTGGGCAAGCTTGTCTTATTCCCCAGTGCCTTTAATGCCCTTTATATGTGTTGTGTCAGTAAGATACTAGAGAATGTCAAAAACAAAAATGTATCTTAATAGTTATTTGAATTTCAAAGACAGATGAATATTTTGGGCGAAAATACGTTTTTTTATTGGATAATCTCTATATTTGGGAAAATTTTGAAGCCCCTGTGGTAAAGTGGCCCATGTAAATGAGGCTACCGATACTATAGCCACACCTTATTAAATCCACAGAATGAATATAATTGTAAAATTCAAATTTTCCTTAATATTTCAGATCTTCATCTTCTCCTTTGAAAACTCTGCTTCTCATCATCTTCCAGGGAGAAGTGTTGTTAATACACATACAGATGATTGCTTAATATTTTTGTGTATTATTATAGATGGACAACCTTTTGTAAGAATCCATGAACAACCTCAAGCGAGAGGGTTTAGGTTTCGCTATGAATGTGAAGGACCATCACATGGCGGAGTACAGGGTGAAAAGACAGAGAAGAACAGAAAATCTTTTCCTAGCATAAAGGTAATTGTGGTAAAATAATTACTCCTTTACCCAACATTATCTCAGTTGGTAGAGGTGCAGGCTGCAAGCCAAGAGGTCCTCGGTTCGAATCCCACCTGCGGCAACTGCATTGTGTCCTTGGGCAAGACACTTCACTGCCATTGCCCACGTGAGGGCACGCTGACGCTGTGTACTAAGGCGTACTGCACGTCGATGGTGCACCTGTCTTCAACCAATGCCAACCCTGCTTGTGTGGAGTTAGTATGCTGGGGAGCTGACAGTTGCTCGCTGTTGCTCGGTGGTTCTCTCCGGGTACTCCGGCTTCCTCCACCCGTAATACTGTCGTGGTCATGATTAGATATTGTGCAGAAATATGTGACTTTAAACACCAATAAATAAATAAATACCCAACATTATGGATACCGGGTAATACCAGCCAGCACTCTTCACAAAAATCAGCATTCAAATCTTCTTTTTTGGGCCTCAAAAATATAACATATGACTTCTCATTTAGTGATTAACCGATGTTCGGCAATCGCATCTGACATCGGCCGATTTTAAGCCATCAGTTGACAATCGGTAGAAATGTTTGAACATCAGTCCATGCTGATGGTTACATGGAACACTACTGGATCAAAATTGTTTATATTTCCGTTTGATTTTCAATCTCATACAAGCAGTAACAAACTTAATATGTTGCTACAATGATTGGCAAGATTCAAGATTGGCCTAATCTTATTGATTGGTCTGATCTTCCCCTTGATTGGTGCTTATGACACACATCCCACGTGTTGAGTGATGACTCAATGAAATGCGACATTTGCTAAAACAAGTTAACAGTGCAGCGTCTTTTGATCTTCGATCAAAGACGCTGCACTCTCAACTTGCTTCCACTGATGTCGTATTTTTATTTTAATACACACGCTGACATACTCTTGAGGTCAACAAAGCAATCAACCTGACTGTACTGTAAAATTAACCCTATTCTATGCATTCTTAAACATTTTACTCCTTTTTGTTGTTACTATCTGACATCGGCACTCACAACTGGCAGATTGTGTGCTCAACTAATTGACAAGGAGATGATGGTCGCAAATCCTTATCGGTTAATCACTATTCTCATTGGAACAAGCTCAGTGAGCTTGTTCAAATGATGGTCATAAGAAGCTAACAAAGTAAAATTCAGTGCTCCAAGAGTTAATTGTAGGACTTTGTGTAGGCCTATATTTGAGATCATTTTGGCGTTCTATGTTATAGTACAGTCGCTGCTGGACTGCACCAAAATTTTAATGTTTATTCCTGTAGTTAGTGTTTGCAATCTAATATTATTGCGTCTGTGGAAATACTTCCCACCCTGTGGAAAGGGACCGTTCCACAGCATACCTGCTATATGTGAAACTTGTGTTTGGTCAATATTTTTGGGGTGCCTGTTATAGCCCCCATATTATATTGAGATTGATATATCCTTAGTTGATAATTATATGAGATAGATATTTTTTATTTCTGCATTTTCTGACTGGTCTGACTCATTTGCACTGAGTGACCTTTGTTTACATTTTTGTTACACTAATATATTGTACATATAGCTGTTGATTGTCTAAGTAGGTCAAGGACCTTGTTTACTTGAATTATGACAGAATCACCTAGAAACTGTTAGAACTTTGTAGAATTTTCATGTTCTGGAACATTCTATCTGGTTACTATATAAAGGTTTGTCAACAGTATTCAGAAACTCATTTTTTAGAAAGCCATTTTAGAAGAACTTATTTTCACAGCAGTTGTTTCCATTGGAGATTATTATTGTTTAAGAACAGTGCATTTATTATAGAAGCAGTGCTTCTTTGTGAATTTGGAAGATTGATTCCAAAAAGAGAATTTTGAAGAGAATTTATTCATCTTGGAAAGGAGAATTTATACTTTCTGTGAAACAGAATAATATTATTTTGTGAAAAGCCAGGATTCTACTGGATTATTTGGAAATTACCTGTGGCGCCAATACTTCTTGGATTTTTACTCCATTTGAATATTGTGGAGCATTTTATTATATTTTATTGGAGACTGCTGAAATTTCTAAGAGAAAATTTTATTACAAATCTATTGGATACTGTTTCTGAAGAGACATTCTTGGATTTAATACTACCAGCTGGTAACTTTTTTCACAAGATTCTTCACCTCTGGATTACTGGATTCTGTCAAACTCTATTTGGACTAATTCAATAATTGATAAGTACCACTGTTTTTATTTTCTGTAAACCAATTAGTGTAAAAGATCTTTGTATCGTTTTTTTTTATATTAATTTTTTTTAAAATTAATTTCAGAATAGTTAAATTCATAGTTATTGTTGCTGATTCTCAGATTTCTTTCTGTTACCAATATCAATAATATTTCCATACCATAACAGAAATTGGGGGCTCGTTGCCGAGATTGAATATAAGATAACGAGAAAGCTTTATTTGCATATTGCAATTATTATTTTGGCTCACTTTCAAAACATTTAAACTTTCTAAGAAAATGTCAGTATTATTATTTATATAACCTGAGAACCAGCAAACCTTTTCATCATGGTATTTATTGTGACGGAATTTATTTCTGAATTTGAAGGCTTTCCTAGTTTGGCCCTTTTAGAATCTCTTAAAAAGGAGGATTTATTCCAACTTGCTCATTATCTAAAATTACCTGCCACTCCTGGTCTGAACAAACATAAACTAAAACAGCTCATTGTTAATCATTATATTGAGGAGGGTCTTTTGCCTCAGTCTGGGTCACCTGTCTCTGAACCACAACGTACTGATACTCTTGAACTCAAAAAGTTAGAATTGGAACTAAAGAGATTAGAAATGCAACAAGAAATGAAAAGACAGGAAAATGAAATGAAATTAAAAGAATTAGAGGCCCCAAAAAAAAAGAAGAAAGAGAAGATGAAATGAAATTAAAACAAATTCAGGCTCAAAAAGAAAGGGGACAAATTCAAAAAGAGGAAAGGGAATTAAAATTAAGGGAAATTGAAATTCAGGCCCAAAAGGAAATAAAAATAAAAGAATTAGAATCTCAACGTCAAGGCTCAAATGTAATTTCCCCAAGTAGATTTGATGCAATGGTAACTGGACGATTCATCGTGATTGAAGATTCGTCTTAACGACGAATCGTCCAAATTACGATCACGACGAATCGTCTTTTAGGTTTTCGACGAAACGTCCAAGGCATGGATCTGTAACACTGAATTATTTTTAAATTTTTGGCCGGTTGATTTCATTGAAGTTTCAGGTACTTTCATGTGGGATCTTTTGAAGTAGCATGAAAAAGTGTTAACAAAAACAAGCTCATGCTTATTGTTTTGATTAGAATAATACCTCTTTGATGTGACATCAAAAGTGTTTATAAAAACAAGATTTGTGAATATATACCCGCAAATTTCCACTGAATGTCATTTTAGTTATATCTTACAGTGGTAGAAAAAAGTAATGAAACGACGACGTGCCAGTAATGGGTATGTATAATAGCAAATTCCTTCTTTTTTCTTGACATTTCTCGTTTCAAAAATATATTTTATGACCCCTTTGTGAGGCGTGATAAACTATATTTTTCAGACCAGAAGTAAAAAAATGAATAGAATAGAAACAAGACTTTGGCGTTTAATATCAGAGCTGTGTGACAATGTTTATGTACATTTCTTGTCTCAAAAATATAATTTATGACCCCTCCTTTGGGCGTGATAAGTTATATTTTTCAGATCAGAAACCAGATATTTGGGGCGTCTTATAACAGAGCTGTGGGGGGGGGATATATAGGATTTATGTACGTTTCTTGTCTCAAATATATAATTTATGACCCCTCCTTGTGGCGTGATAAGATATATTTTTCAGATCAGAAACACGATATTTGTGGTGTCCTATAACAGATCTGTGCGACAATTGGGTCGGCAACCCCGAGGCACCACAAATTAGCGTTAAAGACTCAAAATTGTAATCTTCGACAAATCGTCCAAAGAACAACAGAAATTGCCAACAAATCGTCCATTGGACGACTCGACGGCAATTTCCATTCACGACGAATCATCCAGATTCTACGACGAATGTGCAATCACGATGAATCAACCAGTAACCGATGCAACTAAACATGTTAGGCTAGTTCCCCCTTTCAAGAAAAAGAAGTTGATAAATATTTTTCACATTTTGAAAAAGTGGCAACAAGTTTAGAATGGCCAAGGGATGTCTGGACTTTGCTATTACAAAGTGTTTTGAAAGGGAAGGCCCAAGAAATCTATTCTGCTCTATCTTCTGAGCAAAGTAATAATTATGACACTGTTAAAGAGGCTATACTTAAGGCATATGAACTTATTCCAGAGGTCTACAGGCAGAAATTCAGAAATTATTATAAAAACGAAAATCAAACTCATGTGGAATTTGCCAGAGAAAAGCAAAATTTATTTGACAGGTGGTGCCATTCAAAAGAAATAGGGGAAGATTTCTCTAAATTAAAAGAAATGATGCTGATTGAAGAGTTTAAAGGAAAGATACATTCAGATATAAAGGCCAACCTGGATGAACAAAAAGTTGACACTTTGAACAGAGCAGCAGTACTAGCAGATGACTATGCCTTAACTCATAAAATGAGTCGTAACTCTACAAATTTTTGGCTTCACAAGAATTCTTTCCAAAGTGGACCTAGACCAACTTCAGATAAAACTCATCCTTCCACTCCTCCAAACTTTTCACTGCCCAAATTTAATAAGAAATTTGGTGAAAACAAAACCTCTAATGCCAGCCCTACACCATTACGACCCAACATTTCAACTAAAACTTGTAATTATTGTTAGAAACCAGGGCATTTATTATCTGATTGCTGGCTGTGAAAAAGGAAAAATGAGGCCTCTACTTCACAGAATGCACTAGCATGTGCTCCATGCCCTGAAAATTATGTAATAAGACAAGACGCTTTAGAAAATTATAAGCCATTCATTTCTGAAGGCTTTGTTTCCCTTGAGGGGGTTAAGCACTGTTCCTTACCAATAAAAATACTGAGAGACACAGGGGCTACTCAGTCTTTAATGTTAGAAGGCATTTTGTCATTTTCTGAAGAAAGTGCTACAGGGGCACAACTTCTAGTATCAGGTATTGAGTCAAACTCTTTAAATGTCCCACTTCATAAAATAAATTTAAGAAGTAGCTTACTAAATGGGACTGCAACAGTAGGAATCAGACCTACTCTACCTGTAAAAGGCAGGGACTGATGGGAAAGGAGAGTGATCACTCTCACTCGCCATCACTCTCCTAAACTTTTCGCTAGGGGAGCAATTAATCACTCGCCATCATGATGTATGTAGAAATTATGTCTGAACATCAAGTTGTATATTTTATTTCAATCACCCATTACATGACCCAATTAGGAGACGATACTTGCGAAACATTTTCTCGCATAACTGAAATCTTTCCTTGTTTGCTTAAAGCATAGCTTATGACACCTCATTGGAATGAGCTCAATGAGTTCATTCCAATGAGGGGTCATCAGCTATGTTTTAGAGCAAAAATGAAAAAAAAAAATAAAAATTTGTATGGTGTTTTCGTATATAGTGCTGGCCAGTTTGAGCTGTCATAGTAGGTAAGGAGTTAAAATCGCTCTCCTGAATTTTTCACTCTCGCAAAATCAAAATAAGGAGAGTGATTATTCACTCACCTGCATTCTCTTCCCAGCAGTCACTGAAAAGGTATCTCTTTATTATTGGGAAATGACTTAGCTGGTGACAAAGTCACTGTAGAACCTCAAGTGGTGGAAAAGCCAAGCACAGATGAAAGTATTATTAATTTGAAGGAATGTTTTCCTTTTGTCTTTCCAGCATGTGCTGTGACTCGGTCCATGGCAAAGAAAGCTGAGGTTGATAACAACCTCAATTGTGTTGATTTAAACAGCAAAGCTGAGGATGAGAACAGTCACAGAGTTACGGATTCTGAAAACATTGATTTCTCTCAGACATTTTTGAGTCAGTATGATGACTCCTCTAGAAATTGTAAAGAGGCCACTACACCTGAGAGTGATAGGGGGACCTCCTTGAATGTCATTTCCCGGACATCTTTAATTCAGGAACAGGAAAGTGATCCTGACCTTGCCGAGCCACGTGAAAGGGCTCTAACAGAGACAGAAGCCCAAAACTCCCCTGTCTGTTATTTTAAAAAATCTGATGTACTCATGAGGAAATGGCGACCACCAGAAGTACCCTCCAATAGTGATTGGGAGGTTATTTATCAAATAGTTGTCCCCACTAAATACCGGAATGAAATAATAAGCCTGGCTCATGGAAATCCAATGGCAGGACATTTGGGAGTTCGGAAGACCTACTCTCATATTCAGCAATGTTTTTACTGGCCCAAGCTTCGACAGGATGTTGTTGAATTTTGTAAAACCTGTCACACCTGTCAAATTATAGGAAAATCCAACCAGAAGATTCCTCCTGCTCCCCTTCAACCAATCCCTGCTTTTGAGGAGCCATTTAGTAGAATTATTATTGATTGTGTTGGCCCATTGCCCAGAACAAGATCTGGAAATGAATATCTTCTTACCATCATGTGTGCTTCTACACGATTTCCTGAGGCTCTACCTCTAAGAAATATTCAAACTAAGACAATAGTTAAGGCCTTGATAAAATTTTTTATGACTTTCGGTGTACCCAGGCCAGTGCAATCGGACCAAGGCTCAAATTTTATGTCAAACATTTTTCAGCAGGTGTTGTATGAGCTCAAAATTAAGCAGAACACATCAAGTGCTTACCATCCCGAAAGTCAAGGTGCTCTTGAACGCTTTCATCAAACATTGAAGACCATGATAATGGCCTATGGGGAGGATAATGAGAAGGATTGGGATGAAGGAGTACACGTACATCTCCTCTTATTTGCAGTCTTTGAGACTGTACAGGAATCTCTGGGGTTCAGCCCTTTTGAATTAGTGTTCGGACACTCATTGAAGGGTCCACTCACTGCTTTGAAGGAGAAATAGCTCGAGGAAGATCCACCTGAAATTTCTCTTCTGGACTATGTGTCCACTTTTAAGGAAAAATTGCTCCAGGCCAGAGAAATGGCAAATAAACATTTACAGAAAGCCCAGAGTCATATGAAGACCTGGTATGATAAAAAGGCAAAATTTCGCACCTTTAAACCTGGGGACAAGGTGCTAGTATTATTCCCTTTAAAGGGCAATGCTTTACAAGCAAGATATTCAGGCCCTTATATTGTTAAGCACAAGATCAGTGATACTGATTATGTTGTTGAGACTCCCGATAGACTCAAAAATACTCAGCTGTGCCATATAAATATGTTGAAAACATATTATGAGAGAGAACCAAGCTCTCCACCAGTCTCAACAGTCACCCACATGGATGAGGTAGAAATTCCTGTGGAGGATGTTCATGATGGCGGCGAAAATGTACCTAAAGAACTCAGATGCCCTGAGATATCTACAAAATAAGATGGATTATTTACTGCCTGACCAAAGAAAAGATTTAGTTGATGTAATTTTCAAATATCAACACTTATTTCCCGATGTGCCTAGTATGACATCTGTTATTTTTCATGATTTTGATGTAGGAGAGGCAAATCCCATCAAACAGCATCCATATAGATTGAACCCTTTCAAAGCTGAGATCATGCAAAAGGAAATACAGTATATGCTGGACAATGATATCATAGAACCTAGCCATAGCAACTGGAGTTCGCCCTGTATTCTCATCCCAAAACCTGACGGGAGTTACCGATTTTGTACGGATTACCAAAAAGTGAACAGCCTCACCAAAACAGATAATTATCCAATTCCAAGAATTGATGACTGCATTGACAAACTTGGCCATGCTAAATTTGTAACAAAATTTGACTTGTTAAAGAGCTATTGGCAAGTCCCTTCAACAGAAAGAGCAAAAAAAATATCTGCTTTTGTTACCCCAGTTGGGTTGTATCAATATAAAGTGACCCCTTTTGGCATGAAAAATTCTCCGCCACCATTCCAGCGCATGGTTAACCACTTAATTGCAGACCTAGATCACAATGAAGCTCATATTGATGATGTTATTATACACTCAGATACAAATTGGGCTGATCATCTAAAGCATATTCAAGAATTTTTTGACAAAGTGACCCAAGCCAACCTAACTATCAACTTGGTAAAATCAGAATTTGGCAAAGCAACTGTAAATTATTTAGGTCATGTTGTGGGTCAGGGGCAGGTGAGGCCGATTGCGGCAAAAGTTTATACTATTGTAAATTTTCCAGTACCAAGCTCCAAAAAAGAGCTCATGAGATTCTTAGGCATGGCTGAATATTATAGAAAATTTTGTTTAAATTTCTCAGATGTTGTCTCCACTTTGACCAGTTTATTGAGCAAAAGGGTTGGGTTTGTTTGGACTGAGGAGTGCCAGAAATCCTTTAACAGAATAAAAACATTATTAAATAATTCCCCTGTCTTGGCCAGTCCCAATTATGAAAAGCCCTTCAAATTATTTATAGATGCAAGTGACAATGGAGCAGGTGGGTATATTGCCCAGGAAGATTCCCAAGGTATTGATCACCCTGTATGTTATTTCTCCAGAAAATTTCTCAAACATCAAAAGAATTACTCCACGGTAGAAAAAGAAATTTGGTGAAAACAAAACCTCTAATGCCAGCCCTACACCATTACGACCCAACATTTCAACTAAAACTTGTAATTATTGTTAGAAACCAGGCATTTATTATCTGATTGCTGGCTGTGAAAAAGGAAAAATGAGGCCTCTACTTCACAGAATGCACTAGCATGTGCTCCATGCCCTGAAAATTATGTAATAAGACAAGACGCTTTAGAAAATTATAAGCCATTCATTTCTGAAGGCTTTGTTTCCCTTGAGGGGGTTAAGCACTGTTCCTTACCAATAAAAATACTGAGAGACACAGGGGCTACTCAGTCTTTAATGTTAGAAGGCATTTTGTCATTTTCTGAAGAAAGTGCTACAGGGGCACAACTTCTTGTATCAGGTATTGAGTCCAACTCTTTAAATGTCCCACTTCATAAAATAAATTTAAGAAGTAGCTTAGTAAATGGGACTGCGACAGTAGGAATCAGACCTACTCTACCTGTAAAAGGTATCTCTTTATTATTGGGAAATGACTTAGCTGGTGACAAAGTCACTGTAGAACCTCAAGTGGTGGAAAAGCCAAGCACAGATGAAAGTATTATTAATTTGAAGGAATGTTTTCCTTTTGTCTTTCCAGCATGTGCTGTGACTCGGTCCATGGCAAAGAAAGCTGAGGTTGATAACAACCTCAATTGTGTTGATTTAAACAGCAAAGCTGAGGATAAGAACAGTCACAGAGTTACGGATTCTGAAAACATTGATTTCTCTCAGACATTTTTGAGTCAGTATGATGACTCCTCTAGAAATTGTAAAGAGGCCACTACACCTGAGAGTGATAGGGGGACCTCCTTGAATGTCATTTCCAGGACATCTTTAATTCAGGAACAGGAAAGTGATCCTGACCTTGCCGAGCCACGTGAAAGGGCTCTAACAGAGTCAGAAGCCCAAAACTCCCCTGTCTGTTATTTTAAAAAATCTGATGTACTCATGAGGAAATGGCGACCACCAGAAGTACCCTCCAATAGTGATTGGGAGGTTATTTATCAAATAGTTGCCCCCACTAAATACCGGAATGAAATAATAAGCCTGGCTCATGAAAATCCAATGGCAGGACATTTGGGAGTTCGGAAGACCTACTCTCATATTCAGCAATGTTTTTACTGGCCCAAACTTCGACAGGATGTTGTTGAATTTTGTAAAACCTGCCACACCTGTCAAATTATAGGAAAATCCAACCAGAAGATTCCTCCTGCTCCCCTTCAACCAATCCCTGCTTTTGAGGAGCCATTTAGTAGAATTACTATTGATTGTGTTGGCCCATTGCCCAGAACAAGATCTGGAAATGAATATCTTCTTACCATCATGTGTGCTTCTACACGATTTCCTGAGGCTCTACCTCTAAGAAATATTCAAACTAAGACAATAGTTAAGGCCTTGATAAAATTTTTTATGACTTTCGGTGTACCCAGGCCAGTCCAATCAGACCAAGGCTCAAATTTTGTCAAACATTTTTCAGCAGGTGTTGTATGAGCTCAAAATTAAGCAGAACACATCAAGTGCTTACCATCCCGAAAGTCAAGGTGCTCTTGAATGCTTTCATCAAACATTGAAGACCATGATAATGGCCTATGGGGAGGATAATGAGAAGGATTGGGATGAAGGAGTACACGTACATCTCCTCTTATTTGCAGTCTGTGAGACTGTACAGGAATCTCTGGTCTTCAGCCCTTTTGAATTAGTGTTCGGACACTCATTGAAGGGTCCACTCACTGCTTTGAAGGAGAAATGGCTCGAGGAAGATCCACCTGAAATTTCTCTTCTGGACTATGTGTCCACTTTTAAGGAAAAATTGCACCAGGCCAGAGAAATGGCAAATAAACATTTACAGAAAGCCCAGAGTCATATGAAGACCTGGTATGATAAAAAGGCAAAATTTCGCACCTTTAAACCTGGGGACAAGGTGCTAGTATTTTCCCTTTAAAGGGCAATGCTTTACAAGCAAGATATTCAGGCCCTTATATTGTTAAGCACAAGATCAGTGATACTGATTATGTTGTTGAGACTCCCGATAGACTCAAAAATACTCAGCTGTGCCATATAAATATGTTGAAAACATATTATGAGAGAGAACCAAGCTCTCTACCAGTCTCAACAGTCACCCACATGGATGAGGTGGAAATTCCTGTGGAGGATGTTCATGATGGCGGCGAAAATGTACCTACAGAACTCAGATGTCCTGAGATATCTACAAAATAAGATGGATTATTTACTGCCTGACCAAAGAAAAGATTTAGTTGATGTAATTTTCAAATATCAACACTTATTTCCTGATGTGCCTAGTATGACATCTGTTATTTTTCATGATTTTGATGTAGGAGAGGCAAATCCCATCAAACAAATATCCATATAGATTGAACCCTTTCAAAGCTGAGATCATGCAAAAGGAAATACAGTATATGCTGGACAATGATATCATAGAACCTAGCCATAGCAACTGGAGTTCGCCCTGTATTCTCGTCCCAAAACCTGATGGGAGTTACCGATTTTGTATGGGTTACCAAAAAGTGAACAGCCTCACCAAAACAGATAATTATCCAATTCCAAGAATTGATGACTGCATTGACAAACTTGGCCATGCTAAATTTGTAACAAAATTTGACTTGTTAAAGAGCTATTGGCAAGTCCCTTCAACAGAAAGAGCAAAAAAAATATCTGTTTTTGTTACCCCAATTGGGTTGTATCAATATAAAGTGACCCCTTTTGGCATGAAAAATTCTCCGCCACCATTCCAGCGCATGGTTAACCACTTAATTGCAGACCTAGATCACAATGAAGCTCATATTGATGATGTTATTATACACTCAGATACAAATTGGGCTGATCATCTAAAGCATATTCAAGAACTTTTTGACAAAGTGACCCAAGCCAACCTAACTATCAGCTTGGTAAAATCAGAATTTGGCAAAGCAACTGTAAATTATTTAGGTCATGTTGTGGGTCAGGGGCAGGTGAGGCCGATTGCGGCAAAAGTTTATACTATTGTAAATTTTCCAGTACCAAGCTCTAAAAAAGAGCTCATGAGATTCTTAGGCATGGCTGAATATTATAGAAAATTTTGTTTAAATTTCTCAGATGTTGTCTCCACTTTGACCAGTTTATTGAGCAAAAGGGTTGGGTTTGTTTGGACTGAGGAGTGCCAGAAATCCTTTAACAGAATAAAAACATTATTAAATAATTCCCCTGTCTTGGCCAGTCCCAATTATGAAAAGCCCTTCAAATTATTTATAGATGCAAGTGACAATGGAGCAGGTGGGTATATTGCTCAGGAAGATTCCCAAGGTATTGATCACCCTGTATGTTATTTCTCCAGAAAATTTCTCAAACATCAAAAGAATTACTCCACGGTAGAAAAAGAAACTTTGGCTCTAATTTTGGCATTAACCCATTTTGATGTTTATCTAGGAACCACTCAATGCCCAATTACAGTTTACACCGATCATAACCCCTTAACTTTTATCAATAAAATGAAAAACAAGAATCAAAGATTATTGCGGTGGAGTTTAGCCTTTCAAGAATAATTTAGAGATTAGGCATATTTCGGGAAGAGATAATGTTGTAGCTGATGCTCATTCCAGAATATCCTAATTTAAAATGATCTGATCGGTCCCCATTCACTTTAAGTGTATATATATGTTATTAAAAAATAATTTGTGAAGATTATCATGTGTATATTGTAAACCAGTCAGAGTCTGCTAAAATTATATAAAAAGTTTTCAGTACCTTCAAACTTTTTCTTTTATGTCGGGGTGTGTTTTATAGCCCCCATATTATATTGAGATTGATATATCCTTAGTTGATAATTATATGAGATAGATATTTTTTATTTCTGCATTTTCTGACTGGTCTGACTCATTTGCACTGAGTGACCTTTGTTTCCGAATGGAATGGTTTAGCGCGCCGAAGGTATAGGGAACAAGCCCCTTTCGACCCTCAGTGACTGTTAATGACTGATTTCCACATGTCTACTCGTGTTGAAGGAGGAACAGGTTTAGGTACTCGGCAGGTGTCATCGGTTGTGGCGTGATGGTCTCTTTGACTGATGTCGGTTGAACCCTCAGGTGAGGACCAGTGTGAGAGGTTGGGTCCTCTCACAAAGGACTACCTCTCCCCGAGGGTGCAGTCGATCTGGATTTTCAGGCAAGTATAGTCTGCCACTTCGGTGATGATATTGAGTGATGGCCATCAATGGCAAGTATAATCTGCCTCAGGCTGTCTCTGTTGGGTAGGACGTCTTTGAAAGAAACAACAACGACCCCTTTCGGGGCCCACCAGAAAGAAGACTCGAACTTCCCTGGTTCGGGGGCAGGCCTGCATTGTAATCCTATTGGGTTGGGACAAGAGATGCGCAATGCGCTTACAAAAAGGGGCCGAGGCGGGACGCAGGACCAACGCTCGCCTCCCTTAAAGTGGTCAACCACTTTTAGGGATGGCGTGGAGGATGGACCTTTGTTTACATCTTTGTTACACTAATATATTGTACATATAGCTGGTGATTGTTTAAGTAGGTCAATGACCTTGTTTACTTGAATTATGACAGAATCACCTAGAAATTGTTAGAACTTTGTAAAATTTTCATCTTCTGGAACATTCTATCTGGTTACTATATAAAGGTTTGTCAACAGATTTCAAAAACTCATTTTTAGAAAGCCATTTCAGAAGAACTTATTTTCACAGCTGTTGTTTCCATTGGAGATTATTATTGTTTCAGAACAGTGCATTTATTATAGAAGCAGTGCTTCTTTGTGAATTTGGAAGATTGATTCCAAAAAGAGAATTTTGAAGAGAATTGATTCGTCTTGGAAAGGAGAATTTATACTTTCTGTGAAACAGAATAATATTATTTTGTGAAAAGCCAGGATTCTACTGGATTATTTGGAAATTACCTGTGGTGCCAATACTTCTTAGATTTTTACTCCATTTGAATTTTGCGGAGCATTTTATTATATTTTATTGGAGACTGCTGAAATTTCTATGAGAAAATTTTATTACAAATCTATGGGATACTGTTTCTGAAGAGACATTCTTGGATTTAATACTACCAGCTGGTAACTTTCTTCACAAGATTCTTCACCACTGGATTACTGGATTCTGTCAAACTGTACTTGGACTAATTCAATAATTGATAAGTACCACTGTTTTTATTTTCTGTAAACCAATTAGTGTAAGAGATCCTTGTATCGTTTTTTTTTTTTATATTAATTTTTTTTAAATTAAATTTCAGAATAGGTAAATTCATAGTTATTGTTGCTAATTGTCAGACTTTTTTCTGTTACCAATATCAATAATATTTCCATACCGTAACAGTGCCCCCCCCCCCCCCCCAAATGTTTGGAGGAAGCCCCCATCCCAACCCTACATACCTACCCCCCAGCCCCCACCCCCACCCACCCTTCATGGCTTTCACACTGTCACTGATTAACTAGTAATAAAATGGTTTCAAGCATTTTCTGGTTCTGGTTTCCCTTACTGGTTAATCACTCGTACTAGGCCCTAAAAGTGTCAACTCTTCAGGGATGCACAAATTGTAAATTGAAGACAACCCCACAAAGGTTATGCCAAACAAATTCACATAACTCTTTTGAGCCAAGATAACTCTAATCCCATTGTGCTCTTTTTTGTCAGTGTTTCTTTTTAACCCTTTACCTAACATGAAAAGCAGACAACACTTGCAAAAATTCTTGAATAACTAATTTTTTTCATTTTTTGTCACGGAAATGAGCAATGAGCTCATTCCAATGAGGGGTCATAACCTATGTTTTTGAGACAAAAAATGAAAATTAATTTGCGATTTTTGAGAATAGCTCTCGCCGGTTTTGGTCGTTACGTTGGGTAAAGGGTAAACTGGTAGAGTGCTGGAAGCCCATATTTGAGCTTTAGTCTGAAGTCTGAAGTACAGGCACCACATATTGATGGCTCATATTCAGTGGATGTCCTTTGTATTGTCCTTGATGTGATATTATTTTAGTCTGTAATGGTTTGCCTTGTTACAATTTATGGGAGAGTGCCTATGGGCACTCTCCCATAAATTGTAACACAGCAAAGACCTGTGTATAAGATTTGATGGCCCAAAATAATTTAGCACTTTACCTGTTAAGGGTTAAGTGCTAGAGTGCTGAATTATTTTCAGTCATCAAAATTAGTTCACTTGTCTTTGACTTGTCACAATTTATGGGAGAGTGCCTAGAGGCACTCTGTCATAAATGATAACAAGGTTAATCCACACAGACTTAATAATTCCACTTTATGAAACCATTGAGCACCTGCACTAAAAACCAAACATGGGCTTCCAGCACTCTACCAGTTAATGGACACAAAAATAAAATATCTATCTTCAGCAGTGTTCAGTTGGACTGTTTTCTGTGAGTACATTGTGATGTCTCCATCATCTATACCTTCAACCTTCATTGACCAAGTATATAACCAGTCAGAGGTATAATTTGGCTCTTCAAATACACCACCTGTAAGGCAAGTGAGAACAAAATCGTAAATTCCTTGAATTCTGAGTAATCCTCAAGTACTAAGCATGGGGGTCTATTCGGTTTTTCTGCAAATCGAAAAACTGAACCGACAGGCGCCAAGAAAATGTCCATACGGTTTTTGCATACTTTGACGTTAAACTTTGAAATTTACAACGACCCCCTCATAATCTCATTTTCAAAATGGCAGCGAACGTCAGCAGAACAGGCAAATCCCAAAATGATTATTCCCACAAACCCAAATGTTTGGTGACTTTTATTTGCTTCAGTTCGAGATATTGTTATGTACTCAATACTGATACCAGTATACTGCCCATCTCTCCTTGAAAGTAGTGATGAACCAATAATTGGAATCGGCAATCGGAACCGGTTGGTTATGAGGCATCAGCCTATTATGACAACCGGCAGTTAAAAACCAGCAGTTTCCGGTTATTCTATATTTAACACTGACTATTAAAATCTCTTTGATATCTGGCCATTCCAATAAAGTTTCCCCATTAAAAACATTTGCAGTGCATATCAGAATATTTAGGGATTGCAGAGCCGAGATATTATGGAATTTACCATCTGCAATCGGTACGAGATCGCCACTATCCACAGCTGATCGAAGTCACTGGTCTTCCATCATGATGCTGCAGAACGCTGCATTGGGTACATGTATAAATAAAATGTGTTCAGCCGCTAGTCTGTAGTACTTCATGATGCAAGAATCACAGTACAATAAGTAATTAAAATTGGAGAAAAACTGAAAAATGCTCTTTTTTCGATGGCAGATGATTGTTATGCAACATGTAAGTCGCATGTCTGTCACAAACACGTTTTCAGTTTGTCAAGTTCATTTTTACATTTAGTTACCTCCCTTGATGTTCCTTCCCAATGTTGATTGAAGAGAGCATGTAAACACTGAATAAACACATCAAGGGAGGTAACAACTTGAACAATGAACATTAAATAATATATTCTGACATTGTGTGTGTCTGTAAACAATGCACCATACATTTCTTCACAACACACATTAACATCAAAGTTATTATTCAATTAAGACACAATGTATGTGTGCTCTGAATCTTCCTGATTAACCCTTTACCTAACATAAAAAGCAGATGACACTTGTAAAAAAAAGTCTTGAATAACTAATTTTTTTCATTTTTTGTCTCAAAAACATAGGTTATGACACCTCATTGGAACAATCTTGTCGAGCTCGTTCCAATGAGGGGTCATACCCTATGTTTTTGAGACAAAAAATAAAAAGATAATGAAAATTAATTGGCGATTTTTTAGAATAGTGCTGGCCGGTTTTGGCTGTAACATTGAGTGAAGGGTTAATACAGCCAAGTGTATTGTATTGTTACACAAAACTGTATTAACACTATTCACCAGAATAACACACAATCATCACAAGAGAACAATACCATGTGATTGTATCGTTTATAACGATATTCCCCACCCCAGCTTCCCAAAATGCAAATATTATTTTGGCTAATATTACCCAGCACTAAACATGCATACTCTGAGAACTTAGGTGGTATTAAGCTTTCGCAATTGGTGATTTATCAATGAAATTCTGTAGTATAACAGGCACTAACAGATTTTCTTCTGGGTCCTATTTCAACCATCGGGATCAGCATAATTGGTAGAGAAATAATCAGTAATTGGTTCATAGCAAGTTTTGATAATCGGTTCATCTCTACTTGAAAGGGGTCCAGATCCCATGCCTTTGGGAAAATTTGCATTGTGGAGGCTTGAAATGGGAATTTGTTTTGAAGGGGGAAAAACATGCAAAGACTTAAAAAAATTTTACCTTTGAATTGAGCAGAGAACATTAAGACCGATATCTAAGCAACTGAATGTATACTACAAGAAAGTTTTATAACAAGTAATCACATGGAATCATGTTCATGCAGCCTCTGTAGTCTCTATTAACCCTTTACCCAACGTAACGGCCAAAACCGGCCAGCGCTATTATCAAAAATCGCCAATTAATTTTCATTATTTTTTCATTTTTTGTCTCAAAAACATAGGTTATGACCCCTCATTGGAACGAGCTCACCGAGCTCGTTTCAATGAGGGGTCATAACCTATGTTTTTGAGACAAAAAATGAAAAAAATTAGTTATTCAAGAATTTTTTTTTGCAAGTGTCATCTGCTTTTCATGTTAGGTAAAGTGTTAAACTATTCTTATACTATTAAAGAAGAACTTGTCATTTGCCATTGAATTAAGAGATTTCATTAGGCAAGCAGTTTAAATTTAAATGTACAGTTGGTGTCCTTAACTGGGTGGTCATAAGGCTCAGAAAACCAATGGTTTTCTGAAGCCTTTTGACTACCAAGTTCAAGGCACCAGTCGTGCATTAAATATTTGTTGAGTGGGAATAGAGATTGGGAAATTTGGGATTATTGTTCAACCGATTACCAAAAATGGTCGCTGACCGATTACCGGTTATTTGAGCTCACAGTTGGCCGATTCTGATGCCGATTCCAATTTTAATACTGTGCACTATCAGACAAGTCGAGGCTCGAAAGAAATACATTAAACTGAACATTTTTCGCAGTGTTAAACTTTATTAACTGGGGTCGCATTAAAATTACCAGTTGTGCACACTTGGGCAGGAAACGTGGCTCTCAGAGCCACGTTTACTGCCCAAGTGTGTGCAACTGGTAATTTTAATGCAACCTGAGACAATGAAGTGCAGCCTTCACTTTTCCGGTATGAACTGGCGATTGCCACAAATATGCTCAATTGTAAGCTTTACATGTCGTTTAACTTGTATATCCTGTAAAGGGGCATCTAGAGAGATTAAGAATACACATTGTGGTTGTTTCTCAACTTTATTGAATGGATGGTATCATTGACATCATTTTACATTAACAATTGAACAATCGCAGAAGATAATAAAATGCGGTTAATGAATCATCACAAAATGCTTGAACCGATGTCCGTTGCCATTGTCATCCAATTGCCCACAATTGGCCAGTTGTGGTGGCCAGTTCTGATCATCGGCTGAACACTATTTGGGATTCAGAATTGGGAAAAAACATGCCCAAATGTCATGAGAAAAGGCCCCTGTAGATATCCAATATAATCCCTGGATATATATCTTTGTGAGGCTGATTTACAAGTTTGTTCAAAACAAGCTCCTAGTACAGAGATAGAGGTGTGATTCCCCACCACCACCACCTTCCAATTTTAACACTGTTGATAACTGAGAATGGAGAATTCCTCCAGCTTACTGCTTCACTTGCTTTCTGGTTTGACATATTATACATGTATATTTGTAATGACTATTAACCCCTGAGGTCATATTAAAAGGTGGGGGGCAAGGCTTGAAATAAGTTTGTTTCTAGTGCAGGTCAAAATGCCCTGTCCCAAGTAGTTGGTGCAGCCTGCATTATTGATTGAAACGGGGGAGGCAGAAACAAAGGCATGCTTACAGGCAGTTGTGGGAGTCCGTTACATGACTTTTTGTGAAGAGAGAGTTAGGATGTCTCAAGAGCTAGTCTTGTGGCTGCATGTTTACCACTGCACGTTTAGTGCGAGACATTTGGTGGGTCCGACATAGTGTGTATGTGGGGAGGGTGGTACCCCTCCAATACTCTTAGAGTATGCGGTCACGGCTCTCTGCACGCTGAGTATATGGGCAGAGAATTGTTATAGATTGTGGTCCATGTTTTGGACACTCATATAGGTGGACTTCCACCCGTGGAGTTATATAACTTTTCACTGCTTATGAAAATGGATTGCGCTCCATCAGCTGTAGGCTGAGCTTAGGTACGGATTACTTATTTAGCGCATGATTCAGCGTGTTGTTTGTGGTTTTTGAGTAACTGCTGCGTGTGAGAATACGTGTTTCACTAATTGGGTGCAGTTCGAATATACTACGTGTACACTGTTTTATTCGTGAGATCGTATCAGTATTTGGTATGCGTGAAGGTCGATGGCACTGGTGGAGGACCAAAGGTGGATGGCTTAGCTACCCATTTCCTCCATTCACCCCTAGACCTCGCTCTAAGGCTCATCTATAATTGCATGCTATACTGTTGAATGCATGTGCTTTACATGATACGACGCCGAGGCCGTCAGTGTTTCCAATAAGATGATCTGGCCCTATTTTTAGCGTGTAAGGCCGTATCGGTGTCGGCGCGCAGTATTAAATATGGCCGTACCAAAAGGCTCATCAGCATGTGTGCGCTGTAGTGTTGGAGGTAATGTGCTTTCCAACTATTAGGCTGAGTACACTGCCTGAGTAATTAATTGTCGACATTTCAAAGGATATTGTCGATAGATTGAGAGCAAGTGTGCAGTGTACGCTATTATTTGTCAGTTCGTGCCCTTTATTTGCACTTAATTTGTGCTGAAAAATCATGTGGGTGGATTTCCACTCATTGGGATTATATAACCCTTTATTGCCATTAAGAACAGATTAGGCTGTATCAGATGTCAGCACCCATATTTAAGGGTTATTTATTTGACTATTGGCTGCTTTATCGAGGAGCTTGGCTGCTTTGTCGACGAGCTTGATTGCGTAAGCGTAGCGTTTGGCTGTTTTAGAGAAGAGCTTCGCTTATTCATAATTTGAACAGCTCACCTATCATATTTGGAAGAGTTTGATAGGTACCGGTATGAAGTCTATCATTCATACTATTTTATCGTTGTCAGAATGTTTGACAAGATAGGCTTGTGTATGTACAGTTGTGTTTTGCTAACCGACCACTATATTTTGTATTTTCTCATTCAGTTTGTTCCGTAGAAGTCACTTGGAATCAACATGGAGATGTTGCCTTTCTCATAGTCAGTCGGATGGTTTTTGACCTAGCTCCCCTTGAGCATTTGGACTGAAGGAGTCCGGGGGAGGCATGTTTCTATGTTTGTCCATTACTGTGTGAGGTGGACTTTTGTATTTGTTTCAGTGACTTAGAATGTAGAGCCCCATGTTGGGGGAAAGGAAATCTCGTGGTATTTGCCCGGCAGAGCCGCTGGTATAACTATAGTTTCGACCGTAAGGTCTTATCAAATAAACAAATACATAAGATTTCGTGTTTAGATTGTGTTTACATGGACCACTTGGAGTTATGTTGTGGTCAGTTATTATAGCGTGTATGCACTTGAGAAATATTTCGACTGTTCTGTTGTTTGAGGTGACAAGCAGCTTGTTGAAGCTTTACTGAAGCGCGATTTTACACTACAGAGGCTGAGTGGTACTACAGAGCGTGGATTAGGCTCACTCAGTCATTATGTTTATAGAAGAGAATAGCCTTGTGCTTTTACTCTCTGCTAATCAATTCAGTCTCTAAGAAGACCGTGTACACGACTGGTATCAGTGTGTTAAGAATGGTGTATTATGTAGACTTTGAGGCTACGCTATGTATATAACTGATATGATTAGATCAGCTTGTGAAATTTTCACGTACAGTGGATCGTTCAAACAGCTGTTATCAGCGTGTAGAGAAGTTGGTATAAGCCATATGTTTTGTTTACACTACGTGCAAGGCTGATGTAGGTATGGTTTTATCAGCTATTAGTACTCGGGTGGGTACCCCGGAATTATGTTGAGGTATTGTTTTCTAAAGTTCATCTTGCACAATGGTTGTGGAGGAAACGTTTCGCACAGTAGTTGCGGAGGAATCTCAACTCGCACATTAGTTGTGGAGGAATCGTCTCACGCAATACGTGGAAGTCACCTCGTGCTAAAAGCAGAGGATTTGTATCGGGTGGGTACCCTGGAATTATGTCGAGGTATTGTTTTCTAAATTTCATCTCGCACAATGGTTGTGGAGGAATCATTTCGCACTGTAGTTGCGGAGGAATCTCATCTCGCACATTAGTTGTGGAGGAATCGTCTCGCGCAATACGTGGAAGTCACCTCGTGCTAAAAGCAGAGGATTTGTAATCATAGAAAACAGACTCGAGAAGTTGATTTTCTAAAATCAAAGTGGGTAGGATAAACTTACACTTAAAAGAAAGATCCGTTATAAAATCATGAATGTAAGCACGTGGAGATATAAAACGAAGCGACACCTATCTATTAATAAGCCAATTATAATGAATTAGCGAGATATTTGATGATTCTGTGTATAATCAGTCTATCAGTTAGCAGTGATGGAAAGCGTGTTGTTTTAACAATCAAAATGGCGACACCGTGCAAGTCATCTTAATTTTGTGCGGGTCATTTTCAACATATTGGTTTATACATTGTAAATTTCGAGGTAAACATCCGTTTGCTTACAAAGCAAATTGAGAATTAGACTAGAGTCAAGAAGAAACAAAATGAAACATGTGAACGTTATATAAATTATTTTTTTTATATTTTTCCACTATACCAATGGCCCAGACTAGCTGGTGCAACCCAATTTATTACCAGGGCCAAACACAAATTTTGAATCCCCTAAACCCCGAAAATTTGCCAAAAAACGAAACGAGAAGACCAGTATGGTCCTCCATACTTTTGCGCAATGCGCAACTTGTTGTCAAGGATAACAATAGGCTACCGCCATCTTGTTATTCTGTTGTTTGGCCCATGTCAGATCAACACGTATCCTGACTTTTGTGTTATAAAATCCTAAAGTATAATGTAGCCAGACACGATTTTGAAGTGGAATGGTGGAATAATTGCAGCAGAATCTAGCCGAATATGGCAGGGCTATAACTTTATTGAAATTAAATAATATTTCTTGTTTTTCCCGTTTTCGGGATATGCACCTGATTTGTTCATTTTTTGTTTATCATTATGTGTGTGTTCAATGTTCACCTTTTTCCCCTTGAATCCTCTCATTAGATTTTTTAAGAACTATTTGCCGTTTGCGAATTTGTTATTAATTAAAATTCTTCTTAAAAATCTTAGATAATTTACAGAATGTGGATTATTCGAACCCCCTTTGTCGCGTACCGGTTAATTTTGACATTGTCGGGCGTGTCTGTTTGCCATTGCCCTTCTCTATGGGGAATCTTCTGGGGAAGTTTCTCTATTGTTAAGGGTATTCTTGGGATACCAGTTGTCTGACCTGGGCCTTTGTTGTGCCTGTTTTGGACTTGGTTACCGACTCCTATTCAGTTTAAAATTTCTGCCTCAGGCGTATGTGTATTATGAAGTCCTCATATTCGAAATGTAAGAGGAAGAAGTCCTCTCTTGATTCTCATTCATCATGTTTGGCTTGCACTCGTTGCTCGAAAGATGGTACCTGTGCAACTTGCTGTTCTTGGGATTCCAAGCGATGGAATTCCCTCTCAACTTATGTATATGTTGGCGAAGCACCGATTTCGTTGCTTTCGCCTAAGGTAACTATTCAATTTAGTTTCCATTTCAGAGGAACAAGAACATGGTATTGGTTATGGTATAACATCAAGTTCTGTGCTGCCGTCGTCTTCAGATACAGAACATGTTGACTTACGAGGTATCGCAGAATACTCGGTATCTCGGGCAAGCAGACGGTCAACTAGCTCGACCGGTGTAATGGAGCCTTTTATTAGTGTTTCCGTGCCGGGAAAATCCGTAGCTGTCCAGGATACGGAGGATGGAAGACAGTCCTCTGTTCAGACGATGGCACGTAAGGGGAAGAGGCCAGTCAAGTTGATAGGTGCATCAGTAGCGAAGCATTCTTCTGTTTTGGGGACAAAACAGAAGATTCGACTTTTATTGCCAGTTCCGCTGGTAGTCCGGTAAAAAATGCTTCGGAGCCAGTTGTTTCTGATGTACCTTTCTCTGCCAGTGCGGCTGGCAGTAATCTTGATATAAGAGCCTCTTCTTCGTCCGTTTCCAGGACTCAGCACAGTAGACCGCATGCTAGTCGGCAAGATCCAGAGGTAGAGAGTCAGAGCCAGGGTCTGGCTCTCTCTAAGGCTAGCATTTCGAGGCAAACGTCTTTTTCTAAAAGACGGACACAGGACTCTGTGTCAGATCACCTTCCTGAGCCAAAAGGCATAGACCAGGGGTGAACATAGCCTCGAATACGGAATTGCTGGAGCAAATTGCCCAGCTAATTGCAGACTCCCAGCAACATAATATGCGGCCGTCATCGATCTCCGATTTGGATGATTCGGACGGTGCTGGATCGGCAGAAAGAAGGGTTTCCTCAATAATCAGTATGCCGATAATAGACCAGACCAGGAACCTCTAGCTGGTAGTGTTAGGGAGTTTGATGAAGATGAGACTGACACTACATCTTTGGCTGAGCAACATATGGAAACTTTGAGGTTCCTGCAGGATTTTTCACCTGAATTAATTCCTTCTGGTCAGAGTTCTGCGCCTTCTAGAGCCAAGCGCCTGTCTTCTTTAGACAGGGAGGTCATTAAGTCGAAGGAAAGTATCCTTCTGTATCCGTCTCAATCAGTCCAAGCGTTAGATGCGTTTGATTGTTGTGACGAAGCTATTGCTGACCTGGCTCAGGCTAGAAAAAGTTCTTTCCATTCAGAACGGAAGCTTGACTTACCGCTTAGAGGCAATACCTTCTTAAATACGGTAGGCGAGAATAAGATTCCAAGAGCTCCTCTGCAATTGGATGACGGAGCTAGGGACTTAGGTATGTCTCTTCCGTCATCGTGTAGCGTTAGTTCTTTTGTTATAGTCACTTGCATTGAATCTAGCAGAAGTATTTTGGACGCTGTCATATGCAGATCATTTTTGCAGGGCATTGGCCGGCAATTTGGAATCTTGAGAGCTTACAGGAGTTGTTATCTCCTTTGAGAGTGCTCTCTCGCGCCATCAAGTATACATCATCCCACTCTGCTCTTTCAGTAGCGAATTTAGAGTTGGTCAGGCGCGATGCTGCCCTTTAATCTACGTCATTTATTGACGACAGTGTTAAGAGCTCTATAAGGGCTGCTCCCGTTTCGGGCTCTTCATTATTCAATGATCAGTTAAAAGCTGTATTTGAAGATGCTTCTAAGAAAGCTACAAGTCAGCTTTTGTTGCACTCAGCTTCGCAACCTCAGCCTTCCACAAGTGGTACTCCTTGGAGAGGTAAATTTTTCTCCAAGAGAGGCTCAGCCCATGCTGCTTTTAAAGCTAATCATGGTCGTGGTGGCTCGAAACAGGGGAGCGATTTAAAAAAGGGGATGACGCAGTCGGAAAATAACGAAACGCGTAACCCCCACACCGACGTCACAGAGGGGTGCGAGAGCTTCACGTGGTTTCTCGTATATGCCTCGTAAGTCCTACAAATGATGATTTCGACCTCTTTTCTCCGGTTGGCGGAAGGCTTTCAATATTCGCAAACAACTGGAACAAATAACTCAGGATCTTTGGGTTCGAGACGTTGTAAAAATGGTCTATGTCTTTCGTTCCGGAGAAAACCTCCATTAACGCGGATTCCGCGTTTTGTGATCCTTTCACAAATATAACAAAGAGAGGTTTTGATTTCAGCAGTAGACTCTCTCCTACAAAGGAGGCAGTAGAGGTCATAGAGAATCCAAATTCAAAGGGATTCTACAGGCATCTTTCTACTTGTGTCGAAGCCAGTCGGCTCGTACAGGCCGGTAATCGATCTCAGTTGGATAAACATGCTAATAATTGCTCCAAATTTTATATGGAGACAACTCGATCGGTGAGAGGCATCATCCGAGTGAACGATTACACTGCAAGTATAGACTTCCGTTTCGCGGTTCAAGGAGAAGTGTACCAGTTCAGAGCAATGCGTTTTGGCTTGAACCCTGCTCCGTGGGCGTTCACTCGGGTGGTGAATGCGGTGATGAGCCATTTTAGAGCTCACTCGGCTTCAATGACGTCGGCATATTTGGACGACATTCTTCAAAGTTACGAAAATTTTCATGCTCTTCAAAGCGATGTTCAGAGTCTTCTATCGCTGCTACGACGCCTAGGTTTTATATATAATCATTATCGGACTTAATACCGACGAGGTCGTTTTGTTCATCTGGAATGAGTTTCGATACTCTCAACAATCGGGTCTGTTTGCCGGTAGCAAGAGCAAAATTAGTTTCTCTTTACGCAAATATTGCATAAACGCACAAGTCATTTCTGCAAGAGAGTTTATGCGGCCGTTAGGACTTTGCAGCCACGCCGCAGAGTTAATTCCGCTAGGTTGTTTGCGCACTCGTCCACTTCAAATTTATCTAATTCAAAATTGGAGCGTAAAACGTCAGTTGTTGGACAGTCCGATTGTTTTAAAACAGTCAGTAAAACATCTTCAAATTTGGGTGGATATCCAGTGGTTTTCCCAGGGAATACCGCTTCAGATTCAGGAGCCGTCATTCATAATCATGACGGACGCCAGTCAGGAGGGTTGGGGTGCTTCTCTGATTCTGGGCGATCAAGTGTGTCACGACTTATGGGAGAGTCAGTTTCTTGGGTTCCATATTAACTACAAAGAAATGAGGGCAATTTGGTTAGCTCTAAATCATTGGCTCAGTCGAGTAATAAACTCACATGTTCAAATTCTGTTGGAAAATTCAACAGTAGTAGCCCATATTCGGAATCAGGGAGGTACTCATTCCGTCCAGCTGTTGTATGTCACCAAAAAGATTCTTCTTTTCTCTCAAAAGAATCAGATTCTGATATCGATTCGTCATATTCTAGGTCGTCTCAATGTAATAGCAGACTCTCTATCGAGAAAGGATCGCCTGCTACCTTCAGTATGGATGTTGAAAAAATCTCTTCAATCAGATTTGCTTCCAGTGGGAACATCCAATGAGCGATCCTTTTGCCACGAGTCTGAACAATCAGTTACAGACTTTTGTGTCTCCATGCCTGGACCCTCAAGCTTATGCAGTAGACCAGAGTCGGGAGCGGTTAAAATTTTTCAGTTAATTTTTAACCGGTTAATTTCGGCGGTTAACTGGGTAAAATAGGTTAAAATCGGTTGATATTCCAAAGCAGTTCAATGAAGATGCAAACATTGTCGTTTGTCGCTGATGTGACGTCGGAAGTGCAGCCAGTCTGTGTGCATGCATTTTGACGTTGGACCTAATGAAAATTGAAAGTGAAAGCTGTTTCCCAGAAAAGTTGAAGCAATAATTTATTGGTTTCGATTAATATTATGTTTTTCTTTGAATCTCGCTATTCAGTATTCAGAATATTTGTCCGTGATTGCTCATCATTGCTGTTTTTGCATGTCCCTAATCCATCATTAACTCAAGTACGTTGTCAGAAATTCACTCAGAATGGCTCCTTCGTGGATTTGGAAGCATTTTGATAAAGAAATGGGTGGTAAGATGGCCAAATGCAAACATTGCTCAAAAAGACTTACATTTGTGGGTGGCAATGGCTCTCTTATCTGTCATCTGAATAATGTCCACAGCATTTTCCCATCGAAAGGTAAAGGGGAAGCTATGGTCGATTTAACCGCTGGATCAGAGGGCGAATCTGGAGCACAAACTCAAACTGTATCTGTGTCAACATCTTGTCGTGATGCCTCTGGTCATTCAGTGAAACGAAGTTCGGTGAAGGAGGGTGCAGCGGGTGGAATTTCCACCCATGGTAGTTATGCTATCACTCAATGGGCCACGTCCTCAAAGTCCAGAGTGTGCACGCCAGCTCGAGCTACTACATTAACTAACATGATCATTGACTGTGTGGTGCGTGATTTCCAGCCATTATCCATTTGCGAGGATGATGGGATGAAACATCAACTATTGTACACAGAACCAAATTACCAGCCCCCATGTCACAAGACTCTAAGGTCACATCTATTCAAGAATTTTGAGTCAAGAAAAGCAGTCCTAATGACACAGTTGAACGGAAGAGAAATTGCCATTACATGCGATGGCTGGACTAACAGCCAAATGGTTGGGTTCTTTTCGATTATGGGGCATTACATTGACGAGGAATGGAAAATGCAGTCGCTCAACCTGGCTAGTCCATCTATAGAGGGACACCACACTGGAGAGGACATTTCAGCCGTCATTTCTGATGTTGTTAATCAGTGGGAAGTTTCAGTTTTTTGTTGTACACATGATACAGCTGCTAATATGAATTCTGCCCTATCCAAAACTCCAGAAGTGAAGTATGATATCGGATGTTTAGCGCATCTGCTGCAACTGGCCATTAATGATGTGTTGAAGGACGAGACTGGAAAAGTTGGCGCGGTCATCAAGAAGGTACATGAGGTGATCAATCATGCTGGTAAATCTGAGATATTTACCCGTGAGTTGCACCGAGCCCATGATCATGTGACGCCAGAGACAATGCAGAACCGTGAGCTCCAGAAAGACGTTAGTACACGTTGGAACTCGACGTATTTGATGCTACAGAGTTTCATGGACCTGCAACTGGCAGTCGATATCGCAGTTAAAAATGCCTGCAACAAG
Source organism: Pictodentalium vernedei (assembly GCA_031216915.1). Taxonomy (NCBI): domain Eukaryota; kingdom Metazoa; phylum Mollusca; class Scaphopoda; order Dentaliida; family Dentaliidae; genus Pictodentalium; species Pictodentalium vernedei. Next base: position 262,054,422 of record CM062297.1, read on the forward strand.
GAAGATCAGACGAAATACTACTTTTCACCACAGGAACTGGATTTGATCAGAGACATATTGTCACTGCTGGTTAACTTGCTTTATACAACAGACACCTGGCAGTCTGACAAACATGTCTCTATTTCATATGTATATCCAGTGATATTTGCTGTAGTTAATGAGCTTAAATCTAAGCAGAAAAAGTACAGTAAGGACAGAGAAGCTCTGAGAAAATCACTCATTAGAAATATCACTGAGCGTCTGTGCCTAGATGACAATGAATTTCTGGGAACGATGTCAGTTCACATGATGGGTTCTTTCCTTGATCCACGCTTCCGATCACTCAATTTCGTAGCTGGGGGTGTAAGGTCAGATGTGGAAACTATAGTGAGTGAAGAACTGGAGAAGATTGACAATGAGACACAGTCAGCTGCTACCTCAGTTGGATCAACTTCCTCAGCATCTGAGAAACCTAAGTCATTCCTTGCCAAGTTACTGGAACCGGAAACTACAGCTTCCGTAAGTTCCGACTCCGCTGGTCGCAGTGAAATTACTCTATATATTGAGGATCCGACAATCTGTCACATCGATGACAATCCGCTAGACTGGTGGAAATCCAACCAGAGAAAATACCCCAGACTATCAAAAATTAGCAAAACGTTACTTGGCCGTACAAGCAACCTCTGCTTCATCGGAAAGACTTTTCTCTGCTTTTGGAAATGTGTATGATGACAAGCGCATGTCGCTCAATGAAGATACTGCGGCTGCCGTCATTTTTCTTCATCAAAATGGACTAATCTGAGTCGACTAATATAAACACAATCACACAGTGATATACATTAATCTCTTTTGATGAAGGAAATGACAGTTCTAGCAATGCAAATTTAACAAATTACATGATTGTGATTCGTACAGGATGTACCCCAGCCCCCAGGTAGGGGAAAATTACTGGGAATTAGTGGAAAATCATAACTTCATAATCATTTTATTTTTAAATTACTCCTTTTTTGAGAAACTTCAAAGTTCAACCATCGCAGCTAAAAGTGAGCGATGCAAAAAGTATGATAGAGTGGATAAGTTTGGCTACTTTAGTTCCATAATGTACCAACTGCAATGCTTTATCATTGCAGTTTGTACGTTATGGAACTAAAGTAGCCAATTTTATTCTAAGTTGTCTTTGTACATGTATGATAGAGTGGATAAATTTGGCTACTTTAGTTCCATAATGTACCAACACTCACTGATTTAGTATTGCGGCTGGTATATTACGGAACTAAAGTAGCCACATTTATTCTAATTTTATGGCAAACCACGTGGTGTACTTAGCTGTATTTACGTCATAAACACCAATCATGACCAATGTATGTTCAATGGTTTATTAATTTAAAAATAAATACATTTTTGACAAAAAAAGTACTGTTCAATTCCTTTTAACCGATTTTAACCGGTTATAAATTTTAACCGGTTAACTGGTTAGACCAATCGGTTAACCGGTTATCGGTTAACCGCTCCCAGCCCTGCAGTAGACGCTCTGTCAATTTCATGGAACAGGATAATAGGGTATGCTTACCCTCCAGCTTCCCTCATTCAACAGATCTTGCTAAGATAAAACAGTCTTCTTGCAAGATTCTACTGGTTGCAAGTCTGTCGGCTCACAGACAGTGGATAATTCTTCTCCGGGAACTTCTTTGGGACCTTCCACGGAAGTTACCACTTCTCTGGGATCTTCTGACACAGGGGAAACTCCGTCGGCTTCCTGCACGATAAACAGTTTTCCAGACGAGCAATGGGCGCAATTTCTAACTGTAGGATGACCTCCTCTTCGTTAAATTATGAAGCGAATTGGAAGGTTTTTGTTTGTTGGTGTGAATCACAATTGATTGATTTTTTTAACCCAACTATTCCGCAATTAGCTAACTTTTTTATTTTATCTTTTTGATGAAGTTAAGCTACAGCCAGTCACTATTAAGGGCTATAGGTCTATGCTATCTGACACCTATGCACACCAAGGGAAATTAAACATTGGGTCAGAGGTATCTATAATAATTAATGAGGAATTTTTCTGTCTGTGAATAGACCTCGTACCTTGAGACTAGTCCCTCAGTGGAATTTAGCTTGGGTTCTTCTGAAACTTTTGAACCGTTAAATACTGTTGAGTTTAAATTTCTTACTTATAACACAGTTTTTCTTTTAGCGTTTTGCGTCAGCTAGAAGAGTTAGTGAGCTTCATGCTTTGTCTGTTGAAGACTCTCATTATCGTAGTGTTGGTAATTCTATTACTCACACTACGAAAGTGGGATTCTTAGCTAAGAATCAGGTTCCGTTCAAATGGCCTAACCCTATTCTTATTAAAGCATTACCATCTTCAGATGGTCAGAGACCTTTGTTGTGTCCAGTAAGAGCACTTAAGATTTATAAGGACTATTAAGGAGCGTTCTAGTTTTATTAGAAGAGGTACGAAAAGGTTATTCCTTTCTCTTCTTAACAGAAATGATATTTCTGTTCATTCAATATCTAGATGGATTTAGTTAGTTATTCGGTCAGCTTATAATGCTTTGTCTGTGAATCAGAATAGCTTATAAGATTTCAGCTCACGAAGTTAGAGCTTTAGCTTCTTCTTGGGCTTATGCTAGTAGTACTTCTTTGAAGGATTTGATGCAAGCAGCTTATTGGACACAACAGATGACTTTTACCAATTTTATCTTCGAGATTTAGAATAAATTTCGGATGATCTCAGATCTTTGGGACTGTTATCGGTAGCTCGGAAGGTCGTCCATTCTAATTAGGATTTTCATTCAACCTTCTGTTTGGTCTGCTCTAGCACTGTCTTCAGTCTGCTCCCCTCTTCATTTTGAAGTGTACATGTAGTTACTTTCAAAACAAGGGGAGGGGGGGGGGGGGGTGGTATTTCCAAATAGTCATCTGGCTTTAAAGTGGAAACATGGACATACCTCCTTCAGTGATAGTATCCTGGGGTCGGTGCTATGGTAGTTTTAATGTGTAGCTTGATATAAAGCAATTTTAAATGTATTATATGCTTTTAATGTGTAGCTCGATGTGAAGCGGTATTGTATATGTCATGTGTCAAGACAAGCTTTTCTATCCAATACTCGGACATTTTTAATGATTTATAAAGAGTCTCATTTCTCTGGGCTTCTTTATATTTTGGCTTTCTTTATCAAATTAGCATAATGGGTTAAGCTGGGCCTTAAATAGAGTTACACCTATATTTTCATTGTTTTTCTGAAATAGGAGCAATGAATATTAAGTACTGGGCCTGCCTGCCTGTTTACTATTCTCAGCTAGTCTGGGCCATTGGTATAGTGGAAAAATATGAAAAATTTATACCAATTTTTAGTCGAGTTGTGACGAAGTCAAACTCGACTTATAGTTTGGTGAATGGCGGGCGGGCGGGCGGGCGGGCGGGCGGGCGGGCGGGCGGGCGTAAACAATTGGTTTCCGGATGATAACTTGATAGTGGTTCAACTCACATTCATTAAACTTCATACATAGGTTGGTCTTGGTGGGAGGAAGAACCCTATTGATTTTGGACATGCTACGTCGAAGGTCAAGGTCACAGTGACCTTGAACATAGTAAATCTTAAACAATTGGTTTCCGGATGATAACTTGATAATGGTTCAACTCACATTCATGAAACTTCATAGGTAGATTGGCCTTGGTGAGGGGAAGAACCCTATTGATTTTGGACTCGCTACGTCAAAGGTCAAGGTCACAGTGACCTTTAACATAGTATATCGCAACAATTGGTTTCCGGATGATAACTTGATAGTGGTTCAACCTAGAGTCATGAAACTTCATAGGTGTGTTGGCCTTGGTGCGAGGAAGAACCCTATTGATCTTGGACTCACCAGGTCAAAGGTCAAGGTCACAGTGACCTTGAACATAGTATATCGCAACAATTGGTTTCCGGATGATAACTTGATAGTGGTTCAACCTAGAATCATGAAACTTTATAGGTGTGTTGGCCTTGGTGCGAGGAAGAACCCTATTGATCTTGGACTCACCAGGTCAAAGGTCAAGGTCACAGTGACCTTGAACATAGTATATCGCAACAATTGGTTTCCGGATGATAACTTGATAGTGGTTCAACCTAGAGTCATGAAACTTCATAGGTATGTTGGCCTTGGTGCGAGGAAGAACCCTATTGATCTTGGACTCACCAGGTCAAAGGTCAAGGTCACAGTGACCTTGAACATAGTATATCGCAACAATTGGTTTCCGGATGATAACTTGATAGTGGTTCAACCTAGAGCCATGAAACTTTACAGGCGTGTTGGCCTTGGTGCGAGGAAGAACCCTATTGATGTTGGACTCACCAGGTCAAGGGTCAAGGTCACAGTGACCTTGAACATAGCATATCGCAACAATTGGTTTCCGGATGAGAACTTGATAGTGGTTCAACCTAGAGTCATGAAACTTCATAGGTGTGTTGGCCTTGGTGCGAGGAAGAACCCTATTGACCTTGGACTCGCCAGGTCAAAGGTCAAGGTCACAACTCGACATTGGATCTGTGATCCTGAGCGGCATTTTAATATTTTTAATACTTACCCTTGGCCCAGACGGGGATGGCCCTCCCTGGAGTAGACACTCCTTCCTCCCCGCTGAGTTTTATTACAGTTCTTATTAACATTTAACAGGCACAACAATAAGAAAGACAAGATGGCGGTAGCCTATTGTTGTCCTTGGGGGTTTAGGGGATTCAAAATTTGTGTTTGGCCCTGGTAATAAATTGGGTTGCACCAGCTAGTCTGGGCCATTGGTAAGTATTAAAAATATTAAAATTGGTATAAATTGTTCATTTTCATATGTATTGTGCAATATGAGATAATGTTAGGCCAACTGTGATAGCAGATAACAAATTTCCTTGCAAAGTGTACAAGTATATGGTGTTTCTGCCCAAGATTGAAGAAACACACAAATATTTGTGTTACTTATGAATATTGGTGTATTTGGAGAACCAAAAGCGAGATAGATTTTTCCCCTTGGATTGGCAGCGACATTGTGAAGACAACCAATGTCTCTGACTGTGGGTATTAAGCACATGACACTGAACAGGTAATGAGTTACTAATTTCACATTAGTGGATGAAATGTCTTCTTTATTGTTGTAATGCCATAAACAATGGGAATCTTGCCATTTTGCTTGACAAGAACGGCTGTACGTTTTTCAAGACGGATTGCTTCAAAAAATGTCTGTATATTAAAAACTTCCAAACTACAGTTTTTAATTGACTGTTATATTTTAAGTAGTGTGTTTCTGTCAGGGAAAAACTGATAAGTCACATGCACTTTTTTGGCTGTTTTTTTAAGTATTTTTTATTTTTTTCTTGCAAACGGACATGTTGCCATTTCATAGTTAATTCACAATGGAATTTAAGTTTATACCAGTGTTTTTTAACCTGGGATTCTAAAAAAATGAAGCAGAATTTTGTGTCAGTCAAAATGTCGGATGGATTTTAAAGTATGTAGGTCAAAGTAAGTTTGGTGTCGGCCATTGTCCTTATCCGGCCACTTATTTCAAGCCTTGGTAGGGGTTCAGCATTTTAATGCTGTGAGTAATGAGGAAAACATTTAAAATGCATTTTCACATACCACTGGCTTTATATATTTTCATGTTTGAGATGTAACATTTTTTCAACTGCTCAATTTGTAAATTACATCTGATATTTTAGGTAAAGGGTAAAATCCACTCTCCCTCCACCATCCCTTTCTTATCAACCTACCTTTCAATTGTTTACAACAGGCTTGCATTACAGTGGAAGTCTCTAACTCAGAAAAATACTCTCTATTTTCTTCTTTCCCAAGTGATTTGGGAAAGAAAAATGGTGCAAAAGCACCAAGAAAAAAAAAGAAGCCAAAACTGGGTAGAGTGCGACCGGCGCACACCCCGTAGGGGACACTCTTCTCCTAGTACTAAGCCATGGCTTCTGGAACCAGTGCGCAGACATATAACCAATGTGTCATTGTATTTTTTACGCCATCTTGTCAAGATGCATATAGTTTTGCACATCAACAGTTATACCTTTTGACTCGATGTTGACAAAGTTTCTGTTCTGAATTGTGGATTCATAGCTGTTTCTTCACTATCCAGACATACAGGGCTGTGTTTCTTATATATTCTTATATATTCTCTCGATTATTCACTGTATTGTTTGTGATAAATCTCTATACTTATTTCGTGCGCGATTTTCGCGTACTGTGCTGTTTTGGTCTTTTGTTCATTAATGCTAACCCATTGGGTTCTGCTTTTATCTGAGTTAGGTGTCAACTGGGGGCTGTTGTGGCAGCTTTTCTCCCCTCTGTTGAGGGTAGAATTTTCTACCAGTTTCCTTTTTGGCGGTTGGGGTATTTTTCTCTTCCCGTCGGGCCTTTGTTTCCTGCCAGCTTACTCTGGTAACTGGGTGTGTCCTGATTTATTTTTTTTCTGTGGGTTCACCTTTCCATCTACATTGCTTTCACCAGATATGCCTATGACGATACCTTGCGGGCCATTTTTGTTGTCTTATCATGTTGAAGTTTCCCATTATTCATGCTCCACTTTATTTGGGTGTTCTATTGAAAGACCCTGTGGGTGGGGTGGTCTTCCACCTTTTGGGCTTCAGAGTATCGTGTAGTTTGGGCACATCCTGTTTCCTCCTGCGCCTGTGGGAAAGGAAATGCAGTCATTCGGGGGCTCTCAATTTGAGTCTGTCTGTAGAGAGTTCTACCCCTCGTGGGGGGTTTTGCAGTGTTTTTGTGGTGTGGATACCGCAGTAGCTGCTGGCTTTCTGGTGAAGAGATACCTGGTTCCGGGACTGCTTTTCAGATGTTCCAGCTGCCACCCGTCATTCCGCACCGGGTGTTCAAGAGGATTGTGACCCTTCGCTGGTTTGGAGGGTCAGATGTGAAGCCACTTTGATGCCGTTCCAACGTCAAACTGGTAGATATGGGTCGTGAGCTTAGGGAGGCTCTCACCTTGCTCACACAGGTTCTTTCCAAGAGCCTTCCCATTGCCTCCAGCGAGGCTTCTAGTGGCTTCAAGGAACCCTGCCTGTGCTGCACTGAGGAGTTACGAGGTTGGGGAGCTGGCAGCTGCTCGGTGGTTCTCTCCAGGTACTCCGGCTTCCTCCACCTGTAAAATTGTCATGGTCATGATTAGCCATTGTGCATGAGTATAGCTTATGTAAGTCGTCTGCCTAGCGTCTGTATAATACACAGATCAGGGTATTTTTTGTTTTTAAAAATTTGATTAGCAGTTTCCATCTAGGTTTCAAAAAGTGATGATAAATAGTGAATATAAGGCCAATATGCAAGAAAAATGGTTAGCACTTGAACATATTTGAATAGCATTTTGCGATGCGAATCCAGTTATTTAATTCCCTGCAGATACTTGTAGGAGGTAAGATATATATATCTAGTATATATATTTATGTGCTGAATACAAATAGTCGTCAAAGACAATTTAAATATGTATGTAAGCATGTTTGTGTTTCATACGTGTTTGTATGTCGTGCATGTGTATCATATAGGCCTTACATCAAAGCACTATAAGCGTTTTAATGTGTTTGGATCCATTTTTTCATCATACATCTGCTATACTAGGAAATCTACCCCGAAATCTTTCTCTTTCTCTTCTTCTGTCTCCTTTTCTTCCGGTCTCTATCTTTCTTCTTACATGCATTTTTTTTGTACATTAATATGTGATATACTGTTATTGTATATTTGCATGTATGTATATGTATTAAAAAAAAAAAAAAATTTAATTAATGAAGCACCGGGTACAATCAATTAAAATTTTAATGATGATGATTTTTATTACCTGGTAAACACATACATGGACATCACTGCCAACGTGTGGATTACGACCAGTCCATGCGAACTGTACTGTAAACTGCTGTTTCAACAATGTTTACAAATCTTTTGATCTTTTGATTTTAGTTAGTCATTTTATGCTCTGATAATCTTTATGTAATTATTGTTTTGTTACAGATTGAAAACTACAGAGGTCCTGCTCGAATTATTGTAAACTTGGTGACAGATGAGGATATTCCAAAGCCACATGCACACAAACTTGTGGGGAAATTATGCCAAGGAGGAAATTGTATTCTTGATATCAAAGGTGGCAACATGCTAATATCGTAAGTAAGCTAAAAATATAGACAACAATTGAAAGTCGAGTCTGTTCACATTATTATGAATTGTGTAGCTTGTATGTTATAGCTTATGCTTTTATTTTCCGTTAATATAAAGATTAGCCCAAACATCATTAAATACTTCCAGTAAAACTTCTTTAGGCAGAAATGTGAGACCCCTGCCCCCTCAAAGTGGCACTGACAGTGACATTGACATTGACCCGATGTTATAGAGCTGACAGCTGCTCGTCGTTGCTCGGTGGTTCTCTCCGGGTACTCCGGCTTCCTCCACCCGTAAAACTGTCACGGTCACGATTAGCCATTGTGCATAAGTATGTGACCTTAAACACCAATAAATATAAATAAATAATATTGACATTGACCATCTTAGTCTGAAATGGCTGAAGTTTAAATTGAATAATGATTTGGTTCGATTTTTGTTCAAATTCATCAGATTTCTGTTCTTGTTAATGAAACAAGAGGCCCCCATGGGGCCTGAGAGGCTCACCTGACCAAAGTTGTTTAAAGAAGGATTTAATAAGTATCTATAGCTAGTTAACACAACAGAAGAATGAAGTTATTTAATTATTTTTAACTCTGCTGTCCAAGCCAGATGATTTTTTTCTTGTATTGGGATGCTACCACAGAAATAATGCCCAGATTTTCAGTAATGTAAAACCAGAGAGTCCAAATCAACCTAGGGACTTGACTGGGACAAACTTGAAGAATATTATATACCAAATATACCTCCCCCCCCCCACTTGAAGAATATTATATACCAAATATACCTCCCCCCCCCCCCCCCACCACCTCATTGAGAGATGTATACCAAATGTCAAAAGATTTTAATAGATGGTTCTGGAAAAGGAGATTTTTAAAGAAATTCCGTCATATTGCACCAAGTTAAAATTTGGGCTCCCATAGGTTGGCCAATATTGACCCAGGTACCCAATTTGAAGAAACTTGAATCCGCCCCCCCCCCCCCCCCCACCCACCCTAGAGATGTTGGATCTGAAGAAGAAGATTTTTAAAGAAATTTCCTCATATTGCACTAAGTTACAATGTGGGCTACCATAGAGAGCCCAAATAAAGGACCTGATTTGAACAAACTTGAATCTAACCCCCCTAGAGATGTTGGATACCAAATATGAAAGCATTCTGACTGGCGGATCTGAAGAAGATTTTTAAAGATTATCCCCCATATTGCACTAAGTTAAAATTCAGGCTTCCATTGGAAGCCTAAATATTGACCAAGGGACTTGATTTGAACAATCTTGAATCTGACCCTCAAAACAATGATGTATACCAAACATTAAAAGACTTGACTGGTGGTTCTGAAGAAGAAGATTTTAAAGATTTCTCCCCATATTGCCCTAAGTTGAAAATTTGGGCCCCCTCCCCCCCCCCCCCCCCCATGGGTGCTGTATACCAAATATTAAAAGATTCTGATCAGTGGTTCTGGAGAATTTTTTTTTAAATCTTTGAAATATGCTGACTCAGAATTTTTTCGATGTCCCCTACGAACACCCTGACACAACCGATGGCAATTTTTTTTACCATTCAGTTCTACTGGTCCTAAGGATGCTTTATACCAAATAAGAGTTCTCTGTTCCATGTGTTTTGGGAAATATGAGCATTTGAAAATAATTCTATTTTTAGGTCCCAGGGTTCACACAGGGACACAGGGAATTCTTTTTTGCATGAGTCAAGTACACTCAATAATACCACATACCAAATTTGCTTCAAATCGGACCCTCGGTTCAGAAAATGTTTTGGGCGGGGTCAGTTTTAGAATAAGGACTGTTTTAATCACAGGCATTGGTACAGAGGAACCCTGTTAATTGAATAGCCACTTTGCCAATGAAAATAATTCAGTTAACAGGAGTATTCATTTAACATAGATTGTGTCAATTTCCTGTATTCTAAATATAAACTTAGCATTCTTTCTATTATATCTTGTTTGACAGAGCTCCATGTCAAACAAGATATAATAGATTAAATGCCTGTATTGGATGTACTGTGGCCAAATAGGTCTATAAACAAAGGAAAACTGGGGAGAGTCAGGGTAATTTCTCGATAGGTTACACAATTTTTTATTCAATTAACAGGAGTTTACTCTATAACCTATATTCATTTAACAGGTCAAATTTGTACTGGAGGTATGGTAAATGGTTTTGTGTTGGGAAATTATATTCAATTAACAGAATTATTCAGTTAAGATATATCCAATTAAGTGGGCTACACTGTAATTATGCTGAAAATAGATAAGCAGTCATTTGATAATTGCGACAGCTATCCTTACCAAATACATAAAAGGCTAGAGTACACTGGTCCTGTGGGTTGGCAATGAAAAATAAATACATCAGTGAGTGATCAACACATGCTCTTGCAGTTCATGATTCACCTTCCACTCAACAAGTTTCAAATCACTCCATCCAAATGAAAAAGGACGTGGAAGATGATTACAAAGAATGATTGGTGCAAATCAAGTGAGCTAATTTACAGGCGCTGACATCGTAGAAAACGTCAGTGGAGTTTTGTCAACTGATTTGAAAACAATTGTAAAATGGTTGTCAAATTTATTATATTTTTATACTGTACCAATGACCCAGACATAGCTGGTGCTAACTCTTAAAATATAGGGCCAAACACAAATTTTGCCCCCCAATCCCCAAAATTTGCATCTAAAACTAAAGAAAACATGTCCTGAAAGGCCCTCCACACTTCGCCCCTACTGCGCATGCGCAGTGTCAAGGACGTTCCGAAATTGGCGCCATTAATCATTCTAAGTTTGGCCCTTCATCAGTTAACATCTGACTGATCTTTGTGCTTATAAATCTCAGTTTAAATGATGCCAGACACATAAATATTAGTGAAATGGTGATTCTAAGGAGGATAGAGAAGGAGGAGAGGAAAAGAATGTGTGACAGAATATTATCAGGGCTGTAACTTAAAATTTTTTAATGAAATTATGTTAAGTTACCTATTTTCAAGGCAGCAGCCATTTTGTTGTCATTCTGATTATTTAGTTACACTGTTTTTTTAAGTGTTTTCCTCTCTCCCTGTCCTTTAAGTTCCCCCTTGCTATTCTCCCATGCTTTTGGCATAGTTTTTGTAATTTTTATTACTAAATTTTCTTGGGAGTTTTAGCTGAATAACAGAATGAATTCTGTTCTTTCCCCATGTTTACGTCTTCACCTACGGGTGGTTAGGCGTTGTGTTCTGCATCTACCATCTGATGTTCTGCAGTTTCTTCCCTGGAAGTCTCTGTTTTGCATCAGATAGTGTATTTTTGGTAACTGATTTCGGGCATGGGTGCCTGGAGTCTTATTTTAGTGTTTTTACACTCATTGTTTACATTTACAACAACCCTCTGTGTGAGGGGGGGATTTCTAAAAAATAATATCTTGATGTTATTTTAATCATAACTAGATACATTATTATTGTTCGTAAGTGTTGAATAAATTGTTTAAAATATTTTTAAAATTTTTGTCCACACTTAGGCTTGGGATCCATTGGGGCTCAACGTTACTTTTCAGAAACTTGGGCTGTTCTGAAAAAATATTTTTTCAAAATATTTTGATCTCAATTATTTTTTCTATATTAATGGATCATATTATTATTATGTATTTTGATTGCCAGGGGTTAGTGCGAGTACCAGGACTTGTTTTCTTTTCACATTGAAAGGATATTGATCAATTGTTTTAAGAGGAAGTCTTCCTCTGACTTTATTATCATTCTATATGTGGTCAGTGTACTCGCATTAACTCCTGTTCTGTATCGTATGATTTCGATGACAATATGGGAAGCGTATGTCACGGTATGTTGTTGGGGATTTGGACACTCCGGTCCTTTCCCCGCAGGGTCACTCTACTTTATCAATTTCTATTTCAGACGATCAAGATTAGGGTGATGTATCTGTGATGTCTTCCAACAGTGTGCCTCCGTCGTCACAATTAATGAAGGGCTAGCGGAAAAGTGCTCATGTAAATACGCCAATTGCCTAAGAGGACCCTAGTAGGTTCGACGGCCTTTGACGTCCGCTAGCTCGCCCGGTGTAGCGTCCATTCACCGAATGGTTCGGCAGCCGGGTTCGTCCGTTGCGGTCTAGAAGGAATTTTGGGGTGATGCGAGCACTATAAATTAACCTAATGCACACCCAGTGACGGCGGATCGGAGGGAGAACGCAGGAAGCCTTTTAGTCCGGTTCATAGCTCGTTCCGGTCCATCCGGACGGCAAGCGAGAGAGGCCCCTCTCTCGTTCAGCAACATCTGGCCCCAGATGTTGTGGTACAAAATGTGTCGCAAGCGGAGCATACGTCCGTCGCTCGGGACGCTCCGTTGTATAGGCAGTCTGCTGAGTCTGCTAAGGCTTCCTCTTCTCGTCAGCGCACACGACCGCACCTTGGCTGCGTGACCGCCGATATATTACCAGCTTCGCCGATCAAGGATTCTTCGGCGACCAGGTCACACCATCCGGTACCCAGGGACACGAGGCCTGCAGACTCCGGACGTTCGCATAGGAAGTGTGCGGGAGTCAACGTACACGGAGCTTCCGGCGGCAATGCATCGTAAGACCGCTACTGCACAGGCCTCGGGAACGGACGTGCTTTCCTTAATAGCACAGTTTATCGCAGCATCCCAGCATCAACTGAATCTGTCGCATATGTTTTATCCGACGATGCTGGGTCGGGACGCTCCGCGGAAGCGGGTACGGACGTCCGAAAGTTTCATCCGGTCCGACGGGATACCGAAAGGGATTCGGAGGATTTCGAGCTTTCCCTTTCGGAACAACATATGCTGTTGTGTATGTCATCTGACTTGGTCTTCTACAGCTTCTTTCGTCGGACCAGAATGCTGCGATGCCGGATAAGAAACTGATAGCGTCGGTGGACTTAGAAATTTTTGGTTCGGTTCAGGGACATCGTCCCTCAGTTCCGACATAGTCCAATAATGTCACACAAACTTTCGAATTATTGAACGACGCTATATATATTATTATTTTATGCTTGCTAACCAAGCATTTCTGGTTTCTTGTTCGAAGAGTTATGGAGATGTCTTTCAAAAGTGTGCCTCTGTCGTCATAGTTAATGAAGAGTTAGCGGCAATAAGTGCTCATGGAATATGTCTATCGCCTACGGGGTGACATTCGCTAGCTCACCCGGTGTAGCGTACATTCATCGAATGGTTCGGCTGCCGGGTTCGTCCGTTGCGGTCCAGGAAGGAGATTTGGGTGATGCGAGCACTTTAATTACTTTAGTACTCACCCAGTGACGGCAGATTGAGGACAGATCGGAGGAAGCCTGTTAGTCCAGTTCCTGGCTTGTCCAGGTCCGTCCGGGCTGTGAGCGAGAGAGGTCCCTCTCTCGCCCAACAACATAGGGGACCGCATGTTGTGGTTCAGATATTTTACATTCGGAGCATATGTCCGTTGGTCGGGACGCTCCGTTATATTGACAGTCCGAGAGACTGTCTTTAATGCTTCCTCATCCTCACAGCAGGGCACACGACCGCACATTGGCTACGTGACCTCGACTATCCGATCAGTTTCGGCATTCAGTGATTCCACGGCGAATAGGTCGCGCCATCCGGTAGCCAAGGGACACGAGGCCTATACACTCCGTTCGCTCGCATATTGGTAGTATGCACGGGGTAACGATCACGGAGCTTCCAGCGGCAATGCATTGTAAGACCGCTTCTCCTCAGGCCTCGGTGACGGACGTGCTATCCGAGTTAGCACAGTTGTTTCGCAGCATCCCAGCAATTGACAGTTTCTCGGTCGAATCAGGAATTATCCGACGGCGCTGGGTCGGTGCGGTCCGCGGTTGCATCAGGTACGGACGACCGAACGCTTTATAGGGTCCGACAGGATGGCGAAAGGGATTCGAAAGATTTCGAGTTTTCCCTTTAGTAGTATCGGAAGATGCCTTTCATATCTTCTGGCATTATCTTCCAGTGATTATTATTTCGGACTTCATTGCTGCGATCTTGGATAAGAGACTTATAGCGTCATTGGACTCGGATTTTTCGATCGGTTCAGGGACATTGTCCCTGACTTACCGACGCAGTCCAATATTGTCATTACAACATGTGTTTTATTTTTCGACGCTATATATATATATATACAAGCCTGCTACTAAGCATGATAGTTTAGTTTCTTGTCCGCGTTGCTCATTTCTGCCATTTTATCATTTATACAAATAGTTTATTTTGGCAGAGCAGGGCATACCGAGAGTTCATATGCGTCTAGACGGTGTGATTAAAGACTGCATATATTCTTTTTCGCCGTTTATGTCTTTTCCAATTTCAATGTTGGGAACGACATTATGTATAGTTGACTTAACTTAGACGCTTTATTATACGTAATCCGTTTTACTGAGGCGTTATCATTACGTCTTCAAGAAAAGATTTACGGGATATTATTCTCAATGTAATTTCTTTTGAGGGCAGTAGTTTGTTCACGTATAACTCCGCCCTTCAGTGGCTGATTGGAGTTAGTTAGACGTGACGCAGCCCTAGCTACATCCACACGCGTGGATAGTAAGGTTAAGAACTCTCTCAGAGTCGCTTCGTTCTCGGAGGAGCTTCTCTTCGACGGCAACTTTTCGGCAATCCATGAATTGCTCGATTTACACGTTCTCTTGTCTATCTAGTGTTACAAGAGATTCAGACTAGGGCAAACATTCGGTGGTTGACTCAGAGAGTGCCGCCACAGTTGCCGGACCCGAGTGTGGCTGTTATGACGGTTGCCAGTCAAACAGATTGGGATATAATACTGATCCCTACGGATTCGAAGTGCCAGGGTCTTTGGGTTCCGCAGTCTTTTAGCAATCAGTTTTCTTCCGCGGAATAATGTTTTTTAGGCTTGCTTTATGTCATTGCATGAACATTATTCAGAAACGCATGCCCAAATTCCTGTCCTTTAATTCGACAGTAGTGGCGTATCTCCGGAACCAGGGAGGCACTCTTTCGTTTCCGTTATTCAATTTAATGGAAAGAATCCGTCTGTTGGTTATAGTACACCAAGTCCAGTTTTGGTCCGTCATATTCCGGGTCGTCTGATTGTTTTATCGGACTCCCGTTCTCTTACGGGTCGCTTGTTGCTGTCAGAATGGACTCTCAACAAACAAGTATTCAATCAGATTTGCTATCTATGGGAGCGCCCAATGATGATTTATTTATGACACAGCTTGCTAATCAATTGCAGACGTATGTGTTGGCTTGTCCAGATCTCTGAGCTAATATTGTTAACGCTCTATTGATCTATAGGACGGAATGATAGGATACGCGTATCCTCCGGCGCTGTTGTTTTAGCAGGTATTGCTAAGATAAACAACCACAATACATTTCTGTTGATAGCATCTCTATCTTCACAGAGATCATGAGTAATTTACTCTCTTGTCTACTGTGGGTCTTAACGTGAAATCTTCCTCTATGTGAGGATCCTTTTCACTGGGTAAATCGTGTCATCTTTATCACAACCAGCAAGGTCGCAACCTTCATGTATTCCGTTGTGTGGTCCGTATTGCAGTGTAAGCACTGTACTGGACGAGCTTTGGACGCGATTTCTTACTATAGGAGATCCTCTTCTTCGCTATTCTATGCGGCTAAAGTGGAGGCTCTTCCGTCGTGGTGTAGGGATCATTATGTTCATATTGTTGATCCCTCCATACTACTCATTGCTATTTTTTAGTATACTTGTTTCACAAGATCTACTGCAGCCTGTTATTATTTAGGTTATAGGTTTATGTTACCTCATACCTATGCACTCTACGATAGTTTACAATTGAGTCTTTTGTCTCTTTATCTAAGTCAGTTAGTAACTTTTTGATAAATAGACTTAGAATCTTTAGATTAAATTCCTATACGGATTTTAACTTCGGTTCTTATTTAGCTAAGTAATCATTTGAGCCTCTGGAAACAGTAGTTTTCAAATTCTGACCTTTTAGACACTAATTCTGTTGGTTTCTCTTTTACTGTAGAGTCAGTGAGTTTCATGCACTATCGATGGATGATTTTCACTTTCATAGTTTCGGAATCAATACTTCCGTTACTATTTAGGTTGGATTGTTGCATAAGAGTTAGGCTCCTATTATCCGGAACCTATTATTTTAAGGTCCTTCCGTCTTCGTATGGGCATAGGCCTTTACTCTTTCCGGGTACAGTTTATGTATTTATAAACAGATATCTGTTTATTACAAGGGCGTAAGCTTCTTCTGTCTTTGATGTCTAGTAGAAGGACGTTACGTTCCATTTTATTGTTAATGGATTCTATTAACTATCGGTACTGCTTATGGTATATCATTGACTTAGCAGTTGTGCTTAAGATTTCGGCTCATGAAGTAAGAGTTCTTCTACTTCTTGGGCTTACATTAATAGTGTCGCTATTATAGATTTTTGAAGGCCGCTCATTGCGCTCAGCCATCCACATTCATGAATTTTATCTCAGAAATATCGAGTCCATTTCTGGAGGCCTCTATTGTTAGGTCTATTATCTACTGCTCAGAATGTCATTCACTTAACAGTTGCTACTATAGCTAGGTAGGCTGTCTGTTTCGGCAGTGTCTCCGTTCGGCTGCCCTCTTCGCTCTGGGCTATTTGACCCAGGGCAAGAAAAAGGGGGGGGGGGGAGGGTGTTCCCTTGGGTCACCTGTTTTACTATGAAAACAAGGGGATACCTCCTCCGGAGTTAGTAATTCTGAGCTGTTATTGGGATGGTTGTTTAGTGAGAAGTTTAGGTTTTTAAAATTCATTCAAGTCTTAGTTTTTAAAGTATAGCTTTTGAATATTGCATATGTCAACGGACATGATTATGCAATCCTCAGACACTTTTAGGAGTATAAGAGTCTCTATTCTCTAGACTTACTTTATTTATTGGCTTACTTTAAAAATTATTAGTATAAGGATTATATTGGATATTAATAGAGTACATGGATGTATGAAGCTCAATTTTGGAAGGTGTTGTATCTTTCTAATTTATCATAAATAAGAAAGATACATGTAAGGCCTATTACTTCTTTTTCCCTACAGGGGATGACTCTATTTTATTTTATTGAGCGTATTCCATTTTGCTCTATGTCCTTGGCCCTCCAGCCTTTTTACTATTCAGCTATGTCTGGGTCATTGGTACAGTATAAAAATGTTAAAAAATTTATAGTAATTTATATATTTTTTATACTTACCAATGACCCAGACGGGGATGGCCCTCCCAGGAGTTGGGAACTCTTGCCTCCCCGCTGAGTACATAGCGCTTACCAGGCACTGGTTATTAAAATGATTAATGGCGCCAATTTCGGAACGTCCTTGACACTGCGCATGCGCAGTAGGGGCGAAGTGTGGAGGGCCTTTCAGGACATGTTTTCTTTAGTTTTAGATGCAAATTTTGGGGATTGGGGGGCAAAATTTGTGTTTGGCCCTATATTTTAAGAGTTAGCACCAGCTATGTCTGGGTCATTGGTAAGTATAAAAAATATATAAATTACTATAAATTTTTTAACTTTGCACGATCAACAATGATAATTGGTGTATTGTTATGCTCTTTATCTGTAGTTTTACCATTTTTGAACCAAGCTTCGGTGATTGGATTCAGGCCTAGCATTTTCAGGAGAGTGATTTATTCGCTCGCCTTAAAAAAATTGAAGAGGGCGAAAAATAGCACTCCTAGCTTTAGTAAATAATGATTACCACAACAGCCTATTTCTAAAACCCACAGGTTTTCAGAGCTCTGCTATGTTAGTGGTCTCTGTGAGAACAAGATGGCCAGACTGACCCTTGCCAAGGCCTGGATGTGTGGGAGGAGCAGTGAAGCCATCTCACAGAGACTCCCTTGTTAGCAGCGCGAAATAAAATGTACAAAGCCCACAAGGTAGAATTCATTAATAGTACAACTTCATTTTGCCACTTTTAGCTTATGTAAGCTTGAGGAGAGCTAATCACTCCCGTAGCCCATGTGAAGAAAGCGATTTTTAGCTCTCCTGCATTTTTAAGAATGCCAGGGCTGTTGGATTGCTCCTGGGAGATCTTGATTCGCAAACACTGATGCGAAACCAAACAAAAAATACCTTGGAACCTTGTTCACTAAAATTGATCCGAGTCGAGGTTAACCTCAACTCAGATCGATTTTAGTGAGCTTGGTACAGAAATTGCATATGAAATCACGGCCCATTAGAGATTCTTTGTTTATGTGGAGTGTAATGTACAATGTACTTTTCTTTCAGATTTCCGAATCTCTGTATTCAACATGTGACAAGAAAAAAGGCTGTGAGTGTTCTCCAAGAAAGAATATTGGAGTCATACAGACTTGACAAACTTGTCAAAGTTGGGTCAATGAATGCTGATGCTGATATAACACGTGAGTGTTTCTTATCTTTGCACATTCACCTGCAGTGAACGAATTGATTACTTTTTAATTGCTGAGGAAAAAGTCTTTTTGGAATTCACATATAAATAATTTCCACAATCCAATATACAGTTAAAACTAGAAGTCCAGTCATGAATTGTGCACCTATCTAGGCTTAATTACACATAGGAATTGTGCGCAATTGCCATATTGAA
This sequence comes from Pictodentalium vernedei, assembly GCA_031216915.1. Taxonomy (NCBI): domain Eukaryota; kingdom Metazoa; phylum Mollusca; class Scaphopoda; order Dentaliida; family Dentaliidae; genus Pictodentalium; species Pictodentalium vernedei. Next base: position 262,073,087 of record CM062297.1, read on the forward strand.
TGGCATCCAAAGCACGGCAGGTTCTCCTGGTTACTCATAGCAAACACAGGCAATGTTTCTGCCAATGGACCACCGGGTTACCCGGAGGTCCGTTGGCTGCAACATTGCTTGTGCACAGGCCATATGTACAGAATTTGATAGCCTTACTTGTGCACAGGCCATATGTACAGAATTTGATAGCCTTACTATGGTCATAACGCATAGATTAACATGCAGATCGACGATCGATGAGCACATTTCATGACAGGACTTCTAGTTTTAACTGTAAGTATTTCCATTAGTTCCTCGAATCCAGCACTTTTATAGCCTTAATAATGTCTGATATGGCAGCCTATCAACAAATCCTGTGCAATGCCTATTGTCAGCCAGTGTGTGTAAGCTTAGCAACTATCTCCATGCAATGCACAGACATGTTAACTCTCCTGGAATATCCAGGAAAATCCCATAAATGCAGTGTGGTTCCTGGCCTCCCAGAAGGGAATCAGTTTTGGACAAAAATCCCAGACAATAATACAATTTTTCTGTTTTAAGACTTTCAGTCTTTAACTGGTTGAGGGCTACATTATTTTGGGTGGTCTCAATTTGTCCATCAAATTTGTTTTATTATAAATTATTGGAGAGTGCCTGTGGGCACTCTCCAGTAATTTGTAATAAAACAAATTTGTATAAACAAAATATTATTTGCGTTTTACCGAAGATAAAACATAAGAAGGGAAAATGCTGGCTTTTGCTGTGGTACCCTCTTGTTTTTGAAAGCCCTGATAGTGGCTTCTAGCACTCAACCAGTTAAATGATAGGCTTTCGAAGCTCCAATCATAACGATTGAAACAAAAAATATGCAGACCAGTGAATTATAGTTAATAAACTAGTCTTTTATTATAAATATTTCACTTATATCCACATATTTGTTTCTGTTTGATTCATTTTAGCTTCATGGTAAATTTGCGATTGCTGAAGCAAAAATAAGGTGACTTAAGCACATCACCTATTGACATCCACCTTCACTTAAATAATAATTCCTGGTGAATAAAATGTACAAAAAAGAATATTAAAGAATATATATTTCTTTATTTAGTTCAAATATCCACTCAAGTTTTATTCAGTTATCAACTCGATCTGCGATCTACTTTAGTGCTGAAACGGTTAGTAAATTTTGTGACCAGTAGTCATTTGCTGTTATTCAAATAATTACTGATTAACCGGTACATTTACATCAAAGTTAATTTGAAGAACAGTGTCAGCTGTTTTTCCACTGTAAACACATGACTATACTGTATAGGCTCTGTCGATAAATAGGCTCCACCTGATTCTATGAACTCTTCTATGCTGTAGAGACTAATATGAATTTCTTCCGGTTGGTGTGCAAAATGCTTTATTTCTGAGTGTTTGTTTGTGTACATTGTGATTCAATTAAATAACTCCAAAACTGCATTCATATTAATGGAAAAAGTCTACGGTGTATCTATGTGTCATAATTACAGTGCAGTCACCATGGACTGGTTGTAATCCATTATTGGGCAGTGGTGTCCATGTATGCATTTACCAGGTAATAAAAATCATCACCAGCAAAATTTTAATTAAAGAAGCACCGAGCTGTACCCGGTTCTTCATTAATTGAATTTTTTATTCTTATTCCTATAATTGGTGTTTGGAATCTAATATTATTACGTCTGTAAAAATGTTGCCCACTCTGTGGAAAGTGACCAGTCCACGGCAGCCGTACTGTACAATGACAAAGTTTTCATCGGTCGTGTTGTTGATTTGTGTGATGAGCAGTGTATGAGCCGATGTTGATTGTGATGTCATATTGATTGTCAAGCACATTTTTCCTGGGGGAGAACACCTCGGGACCCCTCTCCACCAACCCTTTCCCGACTGGGGTGAGTTGATGTCGGGGCTCCCAAGGTATTCTGTGGTGTTTGCCCCTAGGCAAAATTTGACTATGCGCTATCAATCCAAGGCATAATGTGTACAATACCACAGATACTATCTGGTAGTTGTTAGCCCAAGAACGACAACTCACTTTCCGATAGATGCTATACAGCAGATTCAGAATTTCATATTATGATACCCCTGCCCTCATTCATTTTAACACCCATTCTTTCTGGAATTATTTGGCATATTAAGTGATTCTTATTCAAGCCCTGTGACATGTTAATTAGATAATACAACTGGTATAAATGTAAATTAATACAAATTTGGCGAAGTCCTAGTTGAATATTTTCAACCTACAAAAGGCTTTATAAAATACCGAACAGCTGTACCTAGTCTTATGGCTTCCTCTACATTACGGCTAAAGTGCTCTTAACTGGTAGAGTACTGAATTATTGTTGGTCATCAGAATTTGTTCACATATGTTTGCCTTGTTATAATTTATGGGAGAGTGCCAATAGGCACTCTCCCATAAATTGTGACAAGGCAAATCCTAACAGACTAAATAATTTCACTTCAAAGGTGATATGAAGAACATCCACAAAATATGAAGCCTTTAAGTGCTGATACCAACACTTCAGAGTAAAGCCCAAATATGGCCTTCCAGCACGCTACCAGTTAATAGGGCTATGTACCGCGATGAGAGGCTTCAGTTACCTGTTGCCGGTGAAGCGGTAATATTGAATATGAGGACCATGACACCGGATGCGTCGCATGTACATTGTATTCAGAGCTAACGGCAAAAGTGCTCAGTGATATATGACAAGTTCCTAGACCTTAGAATATAGGGTTTACGACCTTGTCTCCAGCTAGCTCAACCGGCAGATCGTTACTCAGAATGTGGGTAGTGTGACGCCGGGTATGCCGTCGCGAGAGGAACAAGAGTGTAGCGAGAACTATAAATCTAATCACGCTCACCCTGCGACAATGGCAAGGAAGAAGCTGGCAAGTTCTGAGGTATGCTTGGCTGGGTCTCCCATGACCACGAGTAAGAGGGAGACCCCTCTCTCTCTTTTAACAACATCTGGGGCCAGGTGGTTTTGGTAGGAACTTGCGTCAATCGGAGCTTATGTAATACCTATTGTCTGGAAACGCTCAGTTTAATTCTCAGCTGGAGGCGGCTACAGTTCGGCTTCTTCAGCGTCTACTATGCACTCATGACCGTACCTTGGCTAAGTGACTTAGGATATCTAGTCTGCATCGTCAAGAGGTCCACTTTTTGTTAGAAAGTCGCACCATCTAGTAGCCAAGGAGATGAGGTTTCATTCATCGGTACATCCGCAGTTAAGAGCCATCTCGGACACACTGTCCCAGGAGCAGCCGGCGGATAAGCAATGCATGACTGCTGCTCCTCAGGCCTCTGTAACGGACTTGCTGTTGCTGATTGCGCAGCTCATTGCAGTATTCCTGCTAATGCAGAAGCACTCAACATCAATCTCAAAACTTGAGCTGTCGAATGGTACTTGATCCGTCCAGTCATCTGCCTGTTCAGATGCCGGTGACCGCGATTCTAAAACTGATTTAGACGAATGATGAAAGGGAGACGGAGGATGATAACCTTCCCTTTCGGAACAACTCATGGATGATATGGATACTATCCATTATCGTTTCCTTGAACTTGTTCCAGTGAATCACAATACTGTGAGTAATTGTGAGAAACCGCTAGCGTTGTTAGACACTGACTTCATCCAGACAAAGAGTAGGATAATAAGATCTCTTTTCTGGTTAAGTCTACACGGGTGTCACAGGTCTTCGATTATGTAGATGTCGCCATATTTAACTTCCTGTGGGAAGAGGTAATACGGTTTCTTATCATCATCTTCTGTATTTTTATCCGTTTTTTGATCACATACATTTAAAAAACGTCCGGGGAAGATGTGTTGAGAGTTTCTCTGCGTTGAATGAGCAGGCTAAGGTCTTAGTTGTAGCCTTACCTTCATCATTTCACTGTTCGCTCGGACACAGTTGATTTGATAATTTCTTATTCAGAGCGAATTTAGACTCACGGTCTTATGTACTTCACTTTTAAGTACTGTGACACAACGTCTATATGGAAAGGAATTTTGTGGACGTTTGTACCTTTTAAAAATTCTTTCCAGGCCAATTTATCACATATATCTCTGTCTTAACAGATGTTAAGTGGGAGCTATTCTCATGTGACGAAGCCTTGTGTCGTCATCTTTAACATTTGACTAAGCGGAAAACTTGCTGCAGGTCGCTTTAATTTTTCAGACACTAAGTCTTTGATGGTAAGCTTTCATTAATGTAGGATTAAGCTACAAGAAAGCATCAATACTCGGCTCTTTAAGTTGGGGTCTAATCGACCAACACCAGCAGAAAGAGTAGGAGAGGTTTCCTAGACTCAGTTCGTCTATAAGGACTCATAGTGAAGGTATAGGTATCCCTCCTATATATTACTTTAGGGATTGACTATACAGCCACATGGATAGGAGGTTTAGGTCTGTTTGAGTTTACTGATCAGACACCCCTGAGCCGGTGGCTCGAGGCTCTTATAGAGCTCGGTCCAACCGATTTTGACTGGAACTGGATAATTAGGTTATTTATGATAATCTTTCAGTCGAAAAGCGAGCGTTCGTATGATCGGCGATGCGGCAAGTATAGTTCTTTAGATCACTTGAATAATGAACTAAATAATTTCTCTTGCAATGAATGAAAGGATACACGTATCCTACAATTCATTTTCAACAAGCTGGTTCGTCTGTTGTTTCACAGAGCGAATTAGCCAGTTGTTAGGCTCGCTTTTGTCTTTTATCAGACACATTAACAGTGGAAGATTTTATGCGTCAGATGGGGTTGTGCGGAGCGGCTATGAATGTTATTTCGATGGGTCGCGTACGCACACGTCCCCACCAGTTATTCTTAACTGGAGTGGTGACGTTTTTCGCTCTAGACCTGTTTTGTTTTAGCGAATCTTTTAACATAAGGTCAAGTTTGGGCATATATTTAACAGTTTTCTCAATTATGACGGACGTGAGTTCGTATATTGGGTTACAATCCTGAGTCCGATGGTCTCTCCATGCAGGGATCTTGGGACCCTCGGTTCTTGGAGACCACATATTCAGAAATGATATAGACGCAGATCAGAGTTTATCAGAAGAGAAGAAACGCTTGTTTTTGTCATTAATTTCCAATAGAAGGGACATTTCGGTTCATTCTATTGCTAGATGGATTAGCTGTTCGTACTGCTTAGGAAAATTTATCTTCTGATCAGCAGTCAGTGCATAAGATTTCAACGAATGAAGTAAAGTGCTGGCAAGATCTTGGGCTTATTCTAACTGTATGGCTATTACATGATCTTATGTAGGATCGCTTCATGATAGTTAAGTTTGCGGCGCATAGGAATAATAGTTTCCACCATTTGTGTCGCTAGTATTAGGCATTTGAGCACATACAATTGACGCTCAACCGTTTATTGTTTACATTGAGGTGTAACAGTCTCAGGATGATTCCTGCTAATACCATATCAGTTTTTTCAAGTGTCTATTATTGAACATTCGCCAGAAGCATCCCCCAAGAGAGGGTCTTCTTCTTCAGGGGAAGTTTTGTTCTTCACGTCATTCTCCGCTCTCAGTGGCATAACGGAGTATGTCAGACGTGAGGGAGCCTTGCGGTTACTATATTTTTGCTGTCTAGACCAGCAATGACTAAGTAATGTGGGTGAGGAGGTTTCGACATGAATTTGAATCCCCCCCCCCCTCCGCACTCACACACTGTCGCGTATATATATCTTAATACATACATACTATGCGTTTGGGTCGTGTTGGATGGCGCCCTCATAGGCATATACGCAGTTTTGTTGCATTAGTTTTTGGTGTTTATTTTCTGATTTCTAATATACAAGCGCTTATTAAATCATCATAATTGCTGCTATTTGAGTTCATAGGTGACTCCATAACCAGTTAGTGGTTTTTCAGATGATTACAGGTTGGATTTTAATGCACTCGCGCAATATTTTATTACGCTATCGCTTTGGTGGACTTTTAAATTATTTATTGTATATTTCGGGGGCGATCTGTGTTGGAGCTGGTTATCATACCTTCCTCCATTTCTAGATCCTGATCTCTATTTTGTCGGTTCTCAAATCGCATATTCTCATGTGTTTATAGTTGTAGATACCAAATAGTGCACGTTGGAGAGTGTTCTTACCGGATTTTATTGTACAGAGGCTGCCTGTGAATGATCTTTGAAGCGTGTTTTCTCTGCAGAGATTGTTCATCATATTTCGTTTTAATTTGTGTATGTTATATTATTATTTCACTGATTTCGTCGTACCTGTATACGCCGTCTGCAGTGCATATTTTGTAGCGGATAATGTTATTTACCAAAATCGTCCCCATAGCCTTGGCTTGTGAAGTGGTGTTAAGCACCATTTATTATTCATGAATTAATTCCTGAGTGCCTGATCGATGTTTATTTATATTGCTTCTTGGTACCGCTTATTGATTCCAGAGCTTTCCCCTCTAAAAATATGTTCAAAAAAAAGGGGGGGGGGGGGGTCATTTTCTCCACTTCTCTGGCTTATTCGGTATGTAACTATGAAGGAAGCTGTTTTGTCCATACTATATTCAGCTTTCAGCTGTAGTATTATTGTATGGCGTAGGTTTATGGGCAATTTTCTCTCATTTTCAAATATGCCATCCTAAATTTTAGGGCTTAGTCCAGACTAGCCTTAAAAATTTGTGAACTCATTACATCCTAATTAGCATGATTTCATGCTCAGATTTAGGATTTACATAATTGCGATCCATATTAGGATATGTCTCCTCTATTATGGTGTAAGAGACATACATGTAAATTCTAATTATTCTAATTTTCTTCATCATGGATTGAAGGATTTGATCTATGTTGATCTACCGGTACTATTTCGGAAGTTCTAGGCCCTCCGCTTTTTTACGATTCAGCTAAGTCTGGGTCATTGGTTACAGTATAAAAATATGAAAAAATTTATAGTAATTAAAATATTTTTTATACTTACCAATGACCCAGACGGGAATGGCCCTCCCACGAATGTGCATTACTGGGCACTCATACCTCCCCGCTGAATTATTATAATCTTTTTTCTACAAAGAATGATTTTATTGGCACCAGATTCGGTGACTTCCTGGCATCTGCGCATGTGCAGAGGGTAAAATGTATGGAGGGCCAGTTAGGACTTCTAATTTTTGGTTTTGTATGCAAATTTTGGGGCGGAAATTGGTGTTTGGCCCTAGATATTTTGGGGTTAGCACCAGCTAAGTCTGGGTCATTGGTAAGTATAAAAAATATATAAATTACTATAAATTTTTTCAACAATAACAATGATTTTTGTTCTGTTTTCTGAGTTATAGTTCAGCCATCTATCCCAGAATGTTCCGAATGGTATTTGCACAGGTAATAACACAAGTATGAATTACTGACGATGACAAAAAATTTTAAATCTTCCAAAGACCAAAACATCCCCTCTGTGCATGTAAAGAAATCTCAGGTCCATTACAGAGTAAAACAACCAAATGATACAAGGTCACAGTTGTCTGTCTCTGTATGTGATATGGCAGTTACCAATTTTTTTTATCACCAGAATGTGTGACTTATCCTTGGACTAGTCCTACTTTCTGGTATAACAAATTTGCATTAATAACTGAGTAACTAAGCCCTAATGTAAATCTCATCTGTAGCAACTCTTTACCAAACATAATGGCCAAAACCAGCCAGTTATATTCTCAAGAAGCATTTGATCTCAGCTTATGGCCCCTTATTGGAATAGACTGTGGAAAGTTTTTTTTAATGAATTCAAAAATGAAAAAGGCTGTTGAAAGTGCTATTAAACCCCAATAAATAAATGAAAACATATTCTATTTTCAATTAATAGCTTGATAAGTATGAACACTTTTGTCGATAGCATATCTTAAAACCCCTCATGACAATCACCTTATCAAGCTAAGTCCTAAAGCCAGGATCTAAAAGAATTCTGATATGGTGGGCCGTGAACTTTGAGCCTGGGGTATGTGTACATATGTCCTTATGCCCTTGGACATCTACCTAGATATCCCCTTTCCCCCGGGGCCCATCTCTTGTTATTTTTATATCAAGGACATCTGTCCCCCACCTTCCCATCAATTAGATGTCTGAAGTATAAGAAACCATGAACTATTTCACAGATTTTTTTGCTGATTATTATGGGCCAATGTTATTCATAAACTAGCCAGAAACTCTGTATATATTCAATTAACAGGATAAATCTGCATTGTAAATCATTATGACACATAGTTAACTCATCTAAAAAAAAGAAATATTTTTATACTGTATCAATGACCCAGACTTAGCTGGTGCTAACTCTTAAATTCTAGGGTTAAACACAAATTTTGCCCCCCCCCCCCCCCAATCCCCAAAATTTGCATCAAAATCCAAAAATTAGGTGTCCTATGTGGTCCTCCATACTTTTGTCCACTGCACATGCGCAGTGTCCAGGAAGTAACGAAATTCGAGCAAAATCCTCATTCTTTGTTTGGCCCTGAAATCAGTAACATCTCACTGATATTTGTGCTTATAAATCTCAGTTAAAATGATGCCAGACACAAAATCATGAAAGAAATGGTGGATCTAAGGATGAAATAAGAGGATGAGAGGAAGAAACAGTGGAAGGATGTGTTCAGGGCTGTAACTTATAATTTTTATGCAAAATTATTTCATGTTCCCTAATTTCGGGGCATAGGCCTGATGTTTACATTCTTGTTATGAAATTTCCACAGTTTGTTCAGAGTTTCCTCTCTCCCTTTCTTTAATACCCCTCTTGCTATTCTCCCATGCTTTTTGCATAAGTTTTGTAATTTTTTTTACTGAAATTTTTTGGGAGTTTTGGCTTGGTAACAGAATGTTTATTCTGTTTTTCCCCATGGTTACGTCCTCACCCTGGGGTGGTTAGGCGTTTTGGTCATGCATCTACCATCCGATGTACTGCAGTTTCTTCTCAGGAAGCCTCTGTTTTACATCGGATAGTGTTTAAATTGGTTACTGATTTCGGGCCATATTATCAGTGCCCGGAGTCTTGTTTCCAGTTTTTATTCACTTTTGTTTATGTTGACAACAGTTACTTCTGACAGTGATTCCTTGTCTTCTATTAGTTCTACTCATAGCCAGATACATTAATATTGTCTGTAAGTGTAACATTAATTTTAAACATGTTTTAAAAATTTTTGTCCACACTTAGGCTTTTTTGAGATCCATTTGGTCTCATCGTTCCCATTGGGAACTTGGGCTCATCTTGAAATTTTTTTTTTCTTTTGAATTAATTTTCAAAATGTTTGTGATGGATTATTATTATTATTATGTATCTTTGTTTTCAAGCGTTGGTTCGAGTACGATGACTGTTTAATATTTTTTCAAAATGAAAGAATATTGTTCAATTGTAAATCGAGGAAGTCTTCCTCTGATTCTCATGGTCATTGTATTTGTTGTAGTCTGTGTACTCGCACTAATTCTTGCTCAGTGTGTGCCAATTCAGATGACAAACGTTGGAGACGTATGTCACGGTATATTGTTAGTGGTGAGAGGTCCATGCCGGTCCTCTCTCCACAGGGTCACACTAGTTTTTTCAGTCTCTTTTTCAGAGGAACAAGAACAGGGTGATGTTTCCGTGATGTCTTCTAAAGTGTGCTTCCGTCGTCGCAATAATGAGCTAGCGGTAAAGTGTTCAAGGAATGCGGCAAGTGCCTAAGAGGTCCCACGTAGGATCGACGGTCACTTGTTGCCCGTTAGCTTCCCCGGTGAAGCAATCATTCACGAAATGTTTGTGACACCGGGTTTGTCCGTTGCGGTCCAGGAGAGGAGAAGGGGTGTTAACGAGCACTATAATCTTGAATCACGCACACCCGGCGACGACAGATTGGAGGATGGAACAGTTGAAGCCAGTCAGTCCAGTAGCTAGCTCGTCCAGGTCCATCCGGACCGTGAGAGAGGCCCCCTCTCTCTTACAACAACATCTGAGCCGAGATGTTGTTGTATGTAACGTTCATTAGTCGGAGCATACATCCACTCCTCTTGCTCGGGATGCTCTGTCGCATAGACAGTCCGACGGGGCTTGTCTATTGGCTTCCTCATCCTCACATCAGCACACACGACCGCCCCTTGGCTATGTGACCGCAGATATCCAGCCTGCTTTACCCACCAGGGAGTCCACGTCGACCAGGCCACAACATCCGCTAGTCAAGGATACGAGGCCTTTCCAGTTGGGACGTTCGCATATCAGAAGTATGCAGGAATTAAAGTTTCTGGAGCTTCCAGCGGCTAAATTATGTAAGACCGTGGCTCCACAGGCCTCCATGATGGACTTGCTATCACAGATAGCTCAATTCATCGCAGCATCCCAGCAGCTATCAGAAACTTTTTCAGTAAAGAAACTCTCTGAGCAAGCTGGGTCGGTTCGCTCCCCTGCAGAGTCAGTAAGGGACTACCGAGATTCTTATGTGGTCCAGGTGGATGGTAAAAGGGAATCAGCACAGCTGAAATTTTTCCTTTCCGAACAACTTAAGGTGGTCGTAGATTTCATCCGGCATCACCTTTTAGAAGTTGTTTCTCTGGACAAAAATGCTGCGTTACCTGATAAGAAACTGAAAGCGTCACTGGACAGACTTTTTCGGCCGGATTAGGGACACTGTCCCTGAGTTTCCGACCCAGTCCAGAAATGTCAAGGACGTTTGAACTTTTGAATGGCACTATATTCAAGCTAGCCTCTAAGACTGGCAAATCCGGTTTCTTGTCGCCTAGCGCTATACAGCTGCCTTTCATCAATGCTAGACATAGATTTGAAACGGCAGGACAAGGCGTGCCATGAGTTCCTCTGCATTTGGATGACTAGGCTGAAGACCTAGAATTGTCATTGCCGGCATCCATGTCTATTAACTCCAGTATACTGGAGACGACAATCTCGTCTAATAGAATTAATTTAGTTGCATTATCTCACGCAGATCACCTCACCAGAGCGTTATCACTATGTCTCGAAGGGAAAGAATTCCAGGATGTTCAAACTTCCTTAAGAGTTCTTTCGAGGGCTATAGCATATTCTACGTATAACTCCGCCCTTTCAGTGGCAATATGGAGTTAGTCAAATGTGATGCTGCCCTGGCTGCATCCACAAGAGTGGATAGTAAGGTGAAAAAACTCTCTTCCAGTCGCTCCGGTCTCAGGAGAGCTTCTCTTCGACGTTAAGCTTTCTACAATCTATAATCAGATTACTAAGAAAGCTTCGGATTCTCTGCTTTTATTCCGCTTTGAAAAAGTCAGACTCAGCAGTGAGGAGTAAGGCAGGTACTTCGGGAGCGAATACGTCCAAAGGAAGTTCCTATATAGGATCTAAGAAAGCCTCTACGTCTTACTCTAGAGACCGTCAGAGTAGCGACTCACATAGGGGTCGTAATGCTGGCCGAGATATCCGGTCAGACGCCCCTAGGTCGACTGGGCGAGGTGCGGGTCGTGGAGGATGTGGTTTCTCCTTCCACAATCATCGCAGGGCCAGGAGGTGATGGTCTAAACCTCTATTGCGTTCCAGTGGGCGGAAGGCTGTCGAGATTCTTAACCAATTGGTTGTCAATTACGGACGACCCATGGGTGCATGGGGTTATTTCCGAAGGTCTAAACTGTCCTTCAAGGAAAAACCTCCGTTAACTCAAAGTCCACGCTGGTCTCAGCTTCCGTTAAATGTTCAGAAGAGATTCGCTTCTATCAGAATTTCAATCTCTTCTGGACAAGAATGCTATAGATGCCATAGAAAACCAGGAATCTCCAGTTTTCTGCAGTCACCTGTTCCTGGTTCCAAGATCAGACGACTCATTTCGTCCAGTTATAGACCTGAGCTGGATAAACAAGCTGACCGTGGCTCCAAATTTTTATATGGAGACCATCCGATCAGTCAGAGCGAGCACTTGAGTGAACGATTATGCTGTGAGCATAGATCTCAAGGATGCATTCTTTTACGTCATGGTACATCCGGTGTTTAGAAAGTACCTTTGCTTCGCTGTCCCAGGAGTTGTTTTCAGTTCCGAGCAATGATGCTCTGGTCTGAACCTAGCGCCCTGGGCCTTCACTCGAATAATGATATTGGTAATGACTCATTTCCGAGCTCATTCGTCTGTCCTAATGTCGGCCTACTTGGACCACATTCTTCAGGGTTACGGCAGCAAGTTAACGCTTCAGAACGATGTTCAGAGTCTGCTTCAATTGCTCCGACGTCTCGGTTTCATAGTAAACGAAAAGAAGTCGGATCTAGTGCCATCCAAATCATTCACCCACGTGGGAATGAGCTTAGAGACACACAACAATCTCGTTCATCTGCCGTTAACCAGAGTGATATTAGTCAGTTGTTCCGCTCGCTTTTGTCTTCACTCAGATGTAGTAACAGCGAGAGAATTCATGAGACTGACAGGTTTGTGCGGACCCGCTGCGGATGGGGTGACTACGCACTCGTCCACTCCACATATATTTTATCTCAGAATTGGAGTGGGAAGACTCATTCACTCGAATCGAACATCGTCTTGTCGAATCAAGTGAAACAAGAGATTCAGACTTGGGCAGATATTCAGTGATTAACTCAAGGAGTACCACTGCAACTGCCGGATCCGAGTTTTACGATAATGACGGATGCAAGTCAAACAGGTTGGGGCGCAACTCTGAGCCCAACGGATTCGAGGTGCCAGGGTCTTTGGGATCCACAGTTCCTAAACAAGTACATAAACATCAAGAGATTATGTCAATGTGGCTTGCGCTACATCAATGAATGAACATTCTTCAGAATTCGCATGTTCAAATTCTGTCCGATAATTCGACAGTAGTAGCTTACATTCGGAACCAGGGAGGCACTCATTCCATTCCGTTATTCAATTTAACGGAAAGAATCCTTCTGTTTGACCTAGAGCATCAAGTCATCATATCGGTCTGTCATATACTCAGTGTACTCGCACTAATTCTTGCTCAGTGTGTGCCAATTGGGATGACAAACGTTGGAGACGTGTTAGTGGTGAGAGGTCCATGCCGGTCCTCTCGCTACAGGGTCACTCTAGTTTTTCAGTCTCTTTTTCAGAGGAACAAGAACAGGGTGATGTTTCCGTGATGTCTTCAAGAAGTGTGCTTCCGTCGTCGCAATTAAATGAAGATCTAGCGGCAAAAGTGCTCAACGAAATTCGACAAGTGCCTAGATCCCTAGTAGGATCGATGTCCTTGTCGCCCGCTAGCTCGCCCGGTGAAGCAATCATTCGAGAAATGGTTGTGACACCGGGTTCGTCCATTGCGGTCCAGGAGAGAAGATCGGGTGTTGCGAGCACTATAAACTCGGATCATGCACACCCGGCGATGATGGATTGGGGGATGGAACGGAGGAAGCCAGACAGTCCGGTAGCTAGCTCGTCCAGGTCTACCCGGACCGCGAACAAAAGAGGTCCCTCTCTCTTACAGCAACATCTGGGCCCAGATGTTGTTGTACATAATGTTCGTCACTCGGGGCATACGTCCACTCCTCCTGCTCGGGGCGTTCCATCGCATAGACAGTCCGGCACGGCTAGTCTACTGGCTTCCTCATCCAGTAGAGGAAGCCAGCACACACGACCGCACATTGGCTATGTGACTGCACACGTAGCACACACGACCGCACCTTGGCTACGTGACCGCAGATATCCAGCCTGCTTCGCCGACCAGGGATTCCACGTCGACCAGGTCACACCATCTGGTAGCCAAGGACACAAGGCCTTACCAGTCGGGACATTCGCATAAGAGAAGTATGCATGAAGTACTGTCCCAGGAGCTTCCAGCGGCTAAACTACGTAAGACCGCGGCTCCACAGGCCTCCGTGCCCGACTTGCTATCACAGATAGCACAACTCATTGCAGCATCCCAGCAACCTTCAGAAACTCTTTCAGATCAGGAACTGTCTGAGGTAGCTGGGTCGGTACGCTCCCCTGCAGAGTCAGAAAGGGACGACCGAGATTCACATGTGATCCAGTCGGATGGTGAAAGGGAATCAGCAGAGCTGGAATTTTCCTTTTCCGAACAACATAAGGTGGCTGTAGATTTCATCCGGCAACACCTTCCAGAAGTTGTTCCTCCAGACCAGAGTGCTGCGATACCAGATAAGAGACTGATAGCGTCACTGGACACAGACTTTTTCGGACGGAATAAGGATATTGCACCTGAGTTTCCGACCCAGTCCAGAAATGTCTCATGGACATTTGAACTTCTGAATGGCGCTATATTCAGGCTAGCCTTTAAGACTGGCAAATCCAGTTTCTTATCGCCTCATGCTCTACATCTGCCGTTCATCAACAGTAATAATAGATTTCAAACGGTAGGACAGGGCGTGCCGAGAGTTCCTCTGCATTTAGACGACCAGACAGAAGACTTGGAGTTGTCATTGCTGGCATCTGTGTCGATTCTCTCCAGTGCGTTGGAGACGACAATCTCGTCTAACACAGCCAGTTTAGACGCCTTATCTTACGCAGATAACCTTACCAGAGCGTTATCACAACGTCTCGATGGAAAAGAATTCCAGGATGTTCAAACTTCCTTGAGAGTTCTTTCGAGGGCCATAGCATTTTCCACGTATAACTCCACCCTTTCAGTGGCAAATTTGGAGGCCCTGGCTTCATCCACAAGAGTGGATACTAAGGTGACAAACTCTCTTCGAGTCGCTCCGGTTTCAGGAGAGCTTCTCTTCGATGGTAAGCTTTCGCTAATCTATGATCAGATTACTAAGAAAGCTTTGGACTCTCTGCTCTTTAAGTCCGTTTCGAAAAAAACGGACTCAGCAGAGAGGAGTAAGTCAGGAACTTCTGGGGCGAGTACGTCCAAGGGAAGTTCCTATATAGGATCTAAGAAAGCCTCTACGTCTTACCGTCAGAGTAGCGACTCAGGTTGTGGTCGAAATGCTGGCCGAGACAACCGGTCAGATGCTCCTAGGTTGACTGGTCGAGGTGCGGGTCGGGGAGGACGTAGTGTCTCCTCCCTCGAGCCTCGCAGGTCCAGGGGGTGATGGTCAAAACCTCTATTGCGCTCCAGTGGGCGGAAGGCTGTCGAGATTCTTAACCAATTGGTTGTCAATTACGGACGACCCATGGGTTCAGGGGGTTATTTCGGAAGGTCTAAAACTGTCCTTCAAGGAAAAACCTCCATTAACACGAAGTCCACGTTGGACTCAGCTTCCGGCAAACCTTCAGAAGAGAGATTCGCTTCTGTCGGAGGTGCAATCTCTTCTGGAGAAGAACGCAATAGAGGTTGTAGAAAACCAGGAATCTCCCAGTTTCTACAGTCACCTGTTCCTGGTTCCAAAACCAGACGGCTCGTTCCGTCCAGTTATAGATTTAAGCTGGATAAACATGCTGATTGTGGCTCCAAAATTTTATATAGAGACCATTCGATTGGTAAGGGCGAGCATTTGAGTGAACGATTACGCTGCGAGCATAGATCTCAAGGATGCGTACTTTCACGTTATGGTACATCCGACGTTCAGAAAGTACCTTCGCTTCACTGTCCTAGGGGTCGTTAATCAGTTCCGAGCAATGTGCTTCGGTCAGAATCTAGCGCCCTGGGCCTTCACTCGAATAATGAACTCTGTAATGACTCATTTCCGAACTCATTCGTCTGCGGTAACGTCGGCCTACTTGGATGACATTCTTCAGAGGTACGGCAACAGATTAACGCTTCAAAACGATGTTCAGAGTCTGCTTCAACTGCTCCGACGTCTCAGTTTCATAGTAAACGAAAAGAAGTCAGATCTAGTTCCATCCAAGTCATTCATCCACTTGGGAATGAGCTTCGGGATGCACAACAATCTGGTTCGTCTTCTGTTACCCAGAGCAAAATTAGTCAGTTGTTATGCTCGCTTTTGTATTCACTCAGGTGTAGTAACAGCGAGAGAATTCATGCAACTGATAGGTTTGTGCGGAGCCACCGCGGATCTTATTCCGATGGGGCGACTATGCACTCGTCCACTCCAGATATTTTTTACTCAGAATTGGAGTGTGAAAACTCATTCACTCGAAACGAACATCGTCTTGTTGAAACAAGTAAAACAAGAGATTCAGACTTGGGCAGATGTTCAGTGGTTAACTCAGGGAGTGCCACTGCAACTGCCAGATCCGATTTTTACGATTATGACGGATGCGAGTCAAACAGGTTGGGGTGCAACTTTGAGCCCAACAGATTCAAGGTGCCAGGGTCTTTGGGATCCGCAGTTCCTAAACAAGCACATAAACATCAAAGAGATGATGTCAATTTGGCTTGCGCTACATCATTGGATGAACATTATTCAGAATTCACATGTTCAAATTCTGTCCGACAATTCAACAGTAGTAGCGTATATTCGGAACCAGGGAGGCACTCATTCCATTCCGTTGTTCAACTTAACAGAGAGAATCTTTCTGTTTGTCCTAGAGCATCAGGTTCTTCTGTCGGTCCATCATATTCCGGGTAAGCTGAACGTTCTAGCGGACTCCCTTTCTCGGAAAGGTTGTATGTTGCCGTCAGAATGGTCTCTCAACAAACGAGTATTCAATCACATTTGCTACCAATCGGATCGTCCTATGATAGACTTGTTTGCGACGCATCTCAACAATCAGTTGCAGACGTATGTGTCGCCATGCCCAGATCCTCGAGCATTTACAGTAGATGCTCTCTCGATCTCTTGGGACGGAATGATAGGATACGCGTATCCTCCAGCTCCGTTGATTCAACAGATATTGCTAAAAATCAAGCAATCTCACTGCAAGATTCTGTTGTTAGCATCTCTGTCACCCCAGAGACCATGGATAAATCTACTCAGGTGTCTGTTGTGGGACATTCCTCGGAAGCTTCCTCCATTGGAGGACCTTCTTTCGCAGGGGAAATCGTGCACCCTGCATCACAACCCGCAAGGTCTCAACCTTCACATCTTTCCCTTGTGCGGTCCTTCTTGCACGGCAAGCATTTTACAGGACGAGCAGTAGACGCAATTTCTAAGTGTAGGAGGATCTTCTCTTCTCTAAATTATGCTGCTAAATGGAAGGTTTTTCTCTCATTGGTGTAGGGATCATTCTGTTGATATTTATGATCCCTCCATTCCAGACATTGCTAATTTTTTGGTCTACATGTTTGACGAGATCAAACTGCAGCCAATAACTATTAAGGGTTATAGGTCTATGCTATCGGATACTTATGCTCATCATGTTAGCTTACAAATTGGATCTAATGTCTCTTTATCTAAGTTAGTTAAAAACTTTTCGATAAATAGACCTAGAACCCTTAGGTTAATTCCTAAGTGGAATTTAGCTTGGGTTCTTTTGAAGCTAAAAGAAGTGCCATTTGAACCCCTTGACACGGTAGACTTCAAATGCTTATCTTATAAGACAGCTTTTCTCTTAGCCTTCTCTTCTGCTAGAAGAGTTAGTGAGCTTCATGCACTATCTGTTGATGATTCTCACTATCGTAGTGTTGGTAATACTATTACATTGACTGTTAATGTTGGATTTTTGGCTAAGAATCAGGCTCCTAATAAGTACCTGAACCTATTTTTATTAAGGCTCTTCCGTTCTCAGATGGCCATAGGCCTTTGCTATGTCCAGTTAGAGCTATGTGTATTTACAAACGTAGATCTGAGTTTATCAGAAATGGACGAAAACGTTTCTTTCTATCTCTGCTGCCTAATAGAAGGGACATTACGGTCCATTCTATTTTAAGGTGCATTCAATTGACTATTCGTACTGCTTATGGAAAATTATCTTCTACTAAGCAGTCTGTGCTTAAGATTTCGGCGCATGAAGTGAGGGCACTGTCTACATCTTTGGCTTATGCTAATAGCGTTGCTATTACCGATTTGATGAAAGCTGCATACTGGTCTCAGCCTTCTACGTTCACAAATTTTTACCTTAGAAATATTGAATCTATTTCTGGCGACCTGTGTCGTTTAGGTCCGTTATCTGTTTCTCAGGATGTTGTCCACTAAACAGTTGCAACTATAGTTATGCAGGCTTTTTGTTCCAGCAGTGACTCTGTCCTGCTGCCCTCTTCGTTCTGGGGTGATTGACCCAGAGCAAGGGGAAGGGGGGGGGGGGGGGGGGGGCGATGGTGTTCCATTATATCACCTGCTTTATAGTGAAAAGCAAGGGAATACCTCCTCTGGAGTCAGTAATTCCGAGTCGGTGCTGGGATGGTTTTAAACTGTAAAGCTAATGTTTTTTTCTCATTTATGTAATATTTTTAAAGTGTAGCTTGGTGTGAAGCATTTGTATATGTCACGTGTCATACGAGTGTTAATATACAATCCTCGGACACTTTTAAATGAGTATAAAGAGTCTCATTCTCTGGACTATCTTTATTTATTGGCTTTCCTTTAAAAATTAGTATAATGGGTTATACTGGATGTTAATAGAGATCATTGTTGATGTTTTTGTGCTCAATTACGGAATGGTATTGTGTCTTTCTTATTTTGCATAAACAAGAAAGATACATGTAAATCCCGTTTCTCCTTTTCTCCTTGAGGGGATAATTCTGTTTACATGTAATTGAGTCTGTTGGATTTTCCTTTATGTCCTAGGCCCTCCAGCCTTTTTTCTATTCAGCTAAGTCTGGGTCATTGGTACAGTATAAAAATGTTAAAAAATTTATAGTTTTTTGTATATTTTTTATACTTACCAATGACCCAGGTGGGGATGGCCCACCCATGAGTTGGGATCTCACACATCCCCGCTGATTACATAACACTTACCAGGCACTGGTTGTAAGAATGAAGATTTGACGCCAATTTCGGTACATCCTTGACAATGCGTATGCGCAGTGGACAAAAGTATGGAGGACCACATAGGACATGGATTTTTGGGATTTTGATGCAAATTTTGGGGATTGGGGGGGGCAAAATTTGTGTTTGGCCCTGAAATTTAAAGAGTTAGCACCAGCTAAGTCTGGGTCATTGGTAAGTATAAAAAATATATAAATTACTATAAATATTTTACCTTTCCCCTCATTGTCAGTTTCAGTGATAAAAGTGATTTTATTATTGTTATACCCCACAAAACGAAGTTTAGGGGAGTATATAGGAGGCAACTTCCACAGTTTTAGTCACATTTTCATGAAACTTCACAAAAATTATCAACATGATGAGGAGACGTGCGTGACATAATTTTTTTTTCCAGATTGGATTCACGATAGCCGGCCGGTGGCCATATTGGATTTTGCAAAATACTTGTGGAGCGAACTACTTCTACAGTTTTTGCTGCATTTTCATGAAACTCAATATAAATTGATCGACATGATGAGGAGCAAGGTGTGACATAAATTTTTTCCAGATCGGATTCAAGATGGCCGACTGGAGGCCATATTGGATTTTGCAAAATACTTGTGGAGCAACCTACTTCAACAGTTTTAGTTGCATTTTCATGAAATTTCACCAAAATGATCAACATGATGAGCAGTGCGTGACATAATCTTTTGCCTGATGGGATTCAAGATGGCCGACTGGCAGCCATATTTGATTTTTTTTTACTTAGAAAAATTGAATGCCCCTTTTCAGTCACCCACACTAGGCGGTATGCCATGGTGGGGGTATACCGGGTGACAGACCATCTCCAGTTTTCAATGATGCAGTTCCCTGTGTTTGGCTTCACATGGTTTTGTTTTCAAACATACTGGAATTGGGTGCTGCATTCAATTTTAGTAATTAAGAATCAGAAACTGTTGGAAACATACATGCTCCTCAATCTGGATTGACTGTGATTGTCAAAACGAACGCCATGTTGTTACTGTTATACTTGGTGTTTCATCAATGAAAAATTGTACAATTTTAGTCTTGGCAGAAAAACATTTAGTGTGTTTTAAGTGCCTCTTGATGAAAAGAGTAATGCAAAACATTTGTGGGAACCTGTTTTTCGTCACCCACATTAGACGGTATGCCATGGTGGGGGTATACCGGGTGACAGACCATCTCTAGTTTTCAATGATACAGTTCCCTGTGTTTGGTTTCACATGGTTTTGTTTTCAAACATACTGGAATTGGGTGCTGCATTCGATTTTAGTAATTAAGAATCAGAAACTGTTGGAAACATACATGCTCCTCAATCTGGATTGACTGTGATTGTCAAAACGAACTCCATGTTGTTACTGTTATGATTGCTGTTTCATCGATGATAAATTGTACAATTTTAGTCTTGGCAGAAAAACGTTTTAGTGTGTTTCAAGTGCCTCTTGATGAAAAGAGTAATACAAAACATTTGTGGGAAGCTGTTTTTCGTTACCTTGACTTTGCCCTGCACAGAAATGGAATGAGCATTTCCATGAAATCTGCATGCCTGCAATGACATTAGATTCCAAACACTAATTATAGGGACAATCATCAAAAATTTAATTAATGAAGCACCGAGTACAAAGTTTAAAACAAATACAACAAAATTATTACATTTATTCCTACTAGTGCTTTAGCAGTGAAGGCAATAACAGCAATAAATGGATGTATTTGTTTTGAACTTTGATGACTTTTCTTATAACTACCAGTACAAGGACTTGTTTAAACCTTCTGATATATGTATGTACAGTTATAAGCATCATCCATCACGGACATGTGCTGTACAGTGGAACCCTGTTAATTGAATATCCACTTTGCCAATAGAAATTATTAAATTAACAGGATTATTCAATTAACAGGTATTGTGTCACTTTCCTGTATACTAGAGATAAACTTAGCATTTATTCTATTATATCTTGTTTGACAGAGCTCTATGATATAATAGATTAAATGCCTGTATTGGATGTACTGAGGCCAAATAGGTCTATAAATAAAGGAAAACTGGGGAAAGTCAGGGTAATTTCTCGACGGGTTGCAAGATATTTTATTCAATTAACAGGAGTTTACTCTATAACCTATATTCAATTAACAGGTCAAATTTGATTGGGAGGTATGGTAAATGGTTTTGTTTTGGGAAATTATATTCAATTAATTGATATCCAATTAAGTGGACTCCACTGTATTAATATTAATTGTGTATTTTATATCCTGTAAATCTTTACCCCATGAAAATGGGAAAAAGCCAAGTCAGTAATCAATAATTGTTTATGTAATAACCTGAACAATAGTTACAATTTGATACACTGCTTTATGTTTACATTGTCTTGTTTCTGATTGCAGATGAGGACAGACTGCGTGCTAAAGAGCAAGCAACCAAACAAGCTAAAGATATGCAGCTCAATGTTGTTAAGCTGTGTTTTCAAGTGTATTTGCCTGACAGCAATGGACAGTTTTCAATAATGCTGTCTCCCGTCGTATCAAAGTCTATTTTTGATAGCAGTAAGTATCGGTGTTTTTTTGTTATTCTGCAGCATAAAATTGTAGGCACCAGCAAATCCCAAATTTTGGGTCTTCAATTGTGCAGTGAATTTCAAATCGATTCAAATCTCACCACTTTTCTAGCTGTACATATTGCACCTTCTTTTATCTGTGGAAGTCATTATCAGTTTCCAAACAAGTATTGTTTTCAATGGCCACCCGTCTGTTTGTGCAAGTCAATCAATCAATGTGGATTAACCCAAAAATAGGGGAGTGCGGTGGCTCTATGATTACGGAATTGGACTTTGTACCAAAAGATCCCTGTCAGGGGTAACTGGGTTGCACCTTTTGGCAAGTCACTTAATCCCAGTTGCCCATGTGGGGGAGCGGTGGTGCTGTGTACTAAGTCATACTTCACGTCAATGGTGCACTTGTCTTTAACCAATTAATAAATAATTCTTTGATGAATCACAATATTTTTTATTTTTTCACTTTATAGCCTACTTGCAAATGACGGGTCAACTTTTTACTGACAGTATGATAAACTGTTTGGTATTTGAAATTTATGTGCAATGAACAAGATTATTCAGTGGAGGAATATTCAGCTAATTGGACTTCACTGAACCTCTGTCCATCTATCATTGAACTTTCACAAATTTCAGTATTTAACCGAAAGTTGGTAATTGTTTTAATACCGAGTAAATACCAAGCTCATTTTAGTTTAGTCGGTATACTGTGTGTCATGGTACTTCGAACAATTCCGACGGTAATCTGAGTGAAAATAAATAAAAAATTTGTATGTTTATAAAGAGTAATGCTCATAATCCTTATCGGTTGTGAATGTATACAATGGATATCTGAAATTTCTCTAGATGTAAAGCTATCAAATTATATAGGGAGTCGTTTCGTATCGAACACAACAGGTGCACTGCACACTCAACGACAAAAAAATTGGGTTAACAATACAGATAACTGAATGGATCACAGTAAAATATTCTCCAGTTAATTGTCAGTAGGGTACAGCATATACAGTTTGTTTAACTGCTGAATACTGGGAGAAAAATTGAATAGATCAAAGGCGAACCTCCACAATGAATGATCACCAGGGTGGTGTGTGTGTGTTTAACAGTAACTGTTATTAACACTCACTAACAAAAAAAAAGCCATGCGAGTTGGGATTGTTTTGACAGCTGTTCTCAACTTTTCATTAATAACCATTAATCAGTTGAAAAATAAAATAAAGACAAAACATACTATTTCTTTGTGTTGTTTTATTTTTATACAGCGACTAATGGTATGCATGTATATTAGGCATGAACTTAACACTCAACACGTACTGGTTCATGTATAAATTATTCATGAGTGATTTTTATTATGGGTGTGTTTAGGGGATAATTGACAAGTGAGAGTGCATGTTGTCTAGCTTGTTGATCTTCAGCAAAGTGAATTTGTGAAAAGGGGGCGCGGTGGCTCAGTAAGTAGAGGTGCAGGCTGCAAGCCGAAAGGTCCTCGGTTCGAATCCCACCTGCGGCAACCGCGTTGTGTCCTTGGGCAAGATACTTCACCCCCATTGCCCATGTGGGGGCACGGTGACGCTGTGCACTAAAGTGTACTGTACGTCGATGGTGCACCTGTCTTCAACCAATGCTAACCCTGCTTGTGTGGAGTTAGTATGTTGGGGAGCTGACAGTTGCTTGGTGGTTCTCTCCGGGTACTCTGGCTTCCTCCACCCGTAAAACTGTCGTGGTCATGATTAGCCATTGTGCAGAAATATGTGACCTTAAACACCAATAAATAATAATAATAATAATAATTTGTGAAAATCAAAACAACACCATTTTTGCTTCGGAATGAATTTTACTTTAATAAAATACAACCACTTATCTCATTTTGACATATCAAGATGCGCAAAAATCTATTTGTTGAATGTTAGATGGAAAAGGAAATCGACACCATCTTCTAGTTAATGACAACACATTTCTACTCACCTAATTTCGTTTCAAATTCACTTGCAAACCGACAGACTTTTAAAGTTTTTGAAATTGGAGAGGTGGGCTTGAACACGGAGAGGGCACCTTGTTTTAGACATGCCACAGTTTTTTTTAAGAAAAATGGTCAAATATTGTACGTCCCGATAATATTTGGTATTCAGTCATACCGCGGTATTTTTAAAATACCGAAACTCGGTATCGAAAATTGAATACCGTGAGGGCCTAGTTGAAAGGGTTATTTGTTCAAAAATAATTTGACTGAACGTCACATCACAGCAAGGCATAATTGATGTGGAACACGACAGCACTGGGATAATCGTCGGTGGAGCAACGTCATGTTTTCCAATGAAACAAGGTTCACTCTCGACTTCCACGACAGGCAAAACAGAGTGTGGCGTGCTGCAAATAGCTTATTTCTTCAGAATTTAATGTCAAAACTCGACTTCTGGATCTGTGATCCTCTTGCTGGATTTTTCAGGTCTTCACAGACCGCGAGTGAGAGGGGCCCTTCTCTCGTACAACAGCATCTGGGACCAGATGTTGTTGTTCATAATGTTTGTTAGTCGGAGCACACGTCCACACCTTCTGTTCGAGACGCTCCGTCTTATAGACAGCTGGCCTCGGCTAGTCTATCGGCTTCCTCTTCCACACATCAGCACACATGGCTGCACCTTGGCTTCGTGACCTCAGATATCCAGCCTGCTTCGCCAACAAAGGATTCTGTGTCGTCTAGGTCACGCCATCCAGTAGCCAAGGATTCGAGGCCTCATCAGTTGGGATGTTCACATAAAAGAATTATGTTGGGCACACCGTCCCAGGAGCTTCCAGCGGCTAAGCAATAGAAGACCACTGCTCCCAGGCCTCTGTGACAGACTTGCTGTCACGGATAGCACAACTCATCGCAGCATCCCAGCATCCTACGGAAAATCCTACAACGGTTTCAGATCAGGAACTGTCAGATGAAGCTGGGTCGGTTCGTTCCTCTGCTAGGTCAGACAGGGATGACCGAGATTCTCATCTGGTCCACTTGGATGGAGCAAGGGAAATAACGGAGCTGGATTTTTCCCTTCGGGAACAACATAAGGTGGTGATAGAGTTTATCCGTCAAAACCTTCCTGATGTTGTTCCATCGGACCAGGTTGCTGCGATGGTGGATAAGAGACTGATAGCGTCACTGGATACTGACTTCTTTGGCCAGGTTAGGGAAGATTCCTGAATATCCGGTCCAGTCCAGCAATGTCTCACGGACGTTTGAATTGCTGAATGACGCTATTTTTAATTTAGCATCTAAGACAGCAAAAACAGTTTTTTATCTCAAACTGCTCTGCATCTGCCATTCATCAATACTAGTAATAGATTTGCAACGGCAGGACAGGGCATACCGAGAGTTCCTCTGCATTTGGATAGTCAGGCTGAGGATTTGGATTTATCTCTGCCTTCATCTTTTTCGATCCTCTCTAGTACTAAGGAGATGACGATTTCGTCTAATAGGGCGAATTTATATGCACTATCTTACGCAGATCACCTTACCAGAGCGTTAGCACAATGTCTCGAGGGTAAAGAATTTGAGGACATTCGTTCCTCATTAAGAGTTCTTTTGAGGGCTATTGCATTCTCCACGTACAACTCTGCCCTATCAGTGGCTAATTTGGAGTTGGTTAGACGTGATGCGGCCCTGGCTTCATCCAATATAGTGGATTCAAAGGTGAAAAACTCTCTTCGAGTCGCTCCGGTTTCTGGGGATTTTCTCTTCGATGGAAAGCATTCGGTTATCTATGATCAGATTACCAAGAAAGCTTTAGATTCTCTGCTTTTTAAGTCGGTTTCTAAAAAACCTGACGTAGCAGAGAAGAGTAAGACAGGAGCTTCTGGTGCGAGTACCTCTAAAGGAAGCTCCTATAAAGGATATAAAAAATCCTCTGGCTCTTACTCTAGAGACCATCAGAGTAGCGACTCAGGTAGGGGACGTGGTTCTGGCCGAGACAACCGGTCAGATGCCCCTAAGTCGACAGGACGAGGTACTGGACAGGGAGGACGTAGTTTCTCTTCCTGTAAGCCTTGTAGGTCCAGGAGGTGATGGTCAGGACCTCTATTGCAGTCCGCTGAGTGGAAGACTGACAAAGTTTTTGACCAGTTGGTTGTCAATTACAGATGACCATTGGGTAAAGGAGGTTATCTCGGATGACCTAAAGCTATCTTTCCGAGAAAAACCTCTGCTAACACGAAGTCCGCGCTGGACTCAGCTTCCATCAAATCTTCAAAAAAGAGATTCACTTCTAGCAGAGGTTCAATCTCTTTTGGAGAAGAATGCAATAGAGGTGGTGAAAAACCAGGAATCCCTGGGTTTTTACAGTCACCTGTTCCTGGTACCGAAGCCAGATGGCTCGTTCTGTCCAGTTATAGATCTGAGCTGGATGAACAAGCTGATTGTGGCTCCAAAGTTCTATATAGAGACCATTCAATCAGTGAGATCAAGCGACTATGCTTCAAGCATAGATCTCAAGGATGCATACTTTCATGTCATGGTACATCCGGCATTCAGAAAGTACCTTTGCTTTCCTGTCCTAGGAGTCGTTTATCAGTTCCAAGCGATGTGCTTGGGACTCAATCTAGTGCCCTGGGCTTTCACTCGAATAATGAACTTGGTAATGGCTTATTTCTTAGCTCATTCGTTTGTGATAACGTCATCTTACTTGGACGACATTCTTCAGAGGTACGGCAACAAAACAATTCTTCAGAACGATGTTCAGAGTCTGCTTCAATTGCTCCAACATCTTGGTTTCATAGTAAACAAAAAGAAGTCGGATCTAGCTCTGTCCAAGTCATTCATTCACTTGGGAATGAGCTTCACAGGGAGTTCCACTGCAACTGCCGGATCCGGTTTTTACGATTATGACGGATGCGAGTCAAACAGGTTGGGGTGCGACATTGAACCCAACAGACTCCAAATGCCAGGACCTTTGGGATCCGGAGTTCCTAAACAAGCACATAAACATCAAAGAGATGATGTCAATTTGGCTTGCGCTATGCCATTGGATGAACATAATTCAGAATTCACATGTTCAAATACTGTCGGACAATTCGACGGTAGTAGCATACATCAGGAACCAAGGAGGCACTCATTCGATTCCGTTATTCAATCTAACGGAAAGAATTCTTCTGTTTGTTCCAGAACATCATGTTCTTCTGTTGGTCCGTCATATTCCGGGTCGTCTGAATGTTCTAGCAGACTAGCTCTCGAGGAAAGTTCGCATGTTACAATCAGAATGGACTCTCAACAAGCGAGTGTTCAATCAGATTTGCTACCAATGGGATCGACCAATGATAGACTTGTTTGCGACACATCTCAGCAATCAGTTGCAGACGTATGTGTTGCCATGTCCAGATCCCCGAGCATTTGCTGTAGACGCTCTCTCAATCTCTTGGGACGGAATGATAGGATATGCATATCCTCCGACTCTGTTGATTCAACAGATCTTGCTAAAGATCAAGCAATCGCACTGCAAGATACTGTTGGTAGCATCTCTGTCCTCTCCGGAACCGTGGATGAATCTACTCAGGTGTCTGTTATGGGATGTTCCTCGGAAGGTTCCTCCACAGGAGGATCTTCTCTTTCAGGGGAAATCTCGCACACTGCATCACAACCCACAAGGTCTCAACCTTCATGTGTTTCCATTGTGCGGTCCTTTTTGCACGTGAAGTGCTTTACAGGACGAGCAGTGGACACAATTTCTAACTGTAGGAGGACCTCCTCTTTGCTAAATTATGCGGCAGAGTGGAGGGTTTTTTCTCGTTGGTGTAAGGATCATTCTATTGTCATTTTTGATCCTTCCATTCCAGACATTGCTAATTTTTAGGTCTACTTGTTTGACGAGATCAAACTGCAACCAGTAACCATTAAGGGTTATAGGTCTATGCTATCGGACACATATGCTCATCGTGATAGCTTACAGATTGGATCGAATATTTCTTTACCTAAGTTAGTAAAGAACTTTTCGATAAATAGGCCTAGAACTTTTAGGTTAATTCCTAAATGGAATTTAGCTTGGGTTCTATTAAAGCTTAAAGAAGCTCCTTTTGAACCTCTTAATACTGTAGACTTCAAATTCTTGTCATATAAGACAGCTTTTCTCTTAGCCTTTGCTCATGCAAGAAGAGTTAGTGAGCTTCATGCTCTGTCTATTGATGATTCTCATTATCGTAGTGTTGGAAATACTATTTCTTTAACTACTAATGTGGGATTTTTGGCTAAGAATCAGGCTCCAAATAAGTATCCTGACCCTATTGTCATCAAAGCTCTTCCATTTTCTGATGGCCGTAGGCCTTTGCTGTGTGTCCAGTTAGAGCTATGCGTATATAGAAAGGGGCGTAAACGTTTCTTTCTGTCCTTAATTCCCAATAGAAAGGACATATCTGTTCATTCTATTTCTAGATGGATTCAGTTAGCTATTCGTACTATTTATGAGAGTTTATCTTCCTATCAGCAGTCCATGCTTAAGATTTCAGCTCATGAAGTTAGGGTGCTGTCAACATCTTGGGCTTATTAGTCCCCTACGGGAACCGTAAGGGGACTATAGGATTGCACTCCGTCTGTCCTGTCTGTCTGTCTTTTATGTTACCACCTCTCCCTCCAACATGCTTTAAGCTACACCTTTCATATTTGGTACATGGATAAATGGTTCTGAGGGGGATGATGCACGCTCAAAATTCTTTTCTTCAAAATTCAAGATGGCGGAATGGCGGCCATTTTTGTTGTGTTTTTTAAGCTTTTTTTCTCTATTTTCATGTTACCACCCCTCCCACCAACATGGTTCAAGCTACACCTTTCATATTTGGTACATGGATAAATGGTTCTGAGGGGATGATGCACGCTCAAAATTTTTTTTCAAAATCCAAGATGGCGGAATGACGGCCATTTGTGTTGTGTTTTTTAAGCTTTTTTTTCTCTATTTTCATGTTACCACCCCTCCCACCAACATGGTTTAAGCTACACCTTTCATATTTGGTACATGGATAAATGGTTCTGAGGGGATGATGCACGCTCAAAATTTTTTTTTCAAAATCCAAGATGGTGGAATGGCGGCCATTTTTGTTGTGTTTTTTAAGCTTTTTTTCCTCTATTTTCATGTTACCACCCCTCCCACCAACATGGTTCAAGCTACACCTTTCATATTTGGTACATGGATAAATGGTTCTGAGGGGATGATGCACCCTCAAAATTTTTTTTTTTTCAAAATCCAAGATGGCGGAATGGCGGCCATTTTTGTTGTGTTTTTTAAGCTTTTTTTTTCTCTATTTTCATGTTGCCACCCCGCCCACCAACATGGTTCAAGCTACACCTTTCATATTTGGTACATGGATAAATGGTACATGGATAAATGGCACGCTCAAAAGTTTTTTTTCAAAATTCAAGATGGCGGAATGGCGGCCATTTTTGTTGTGTTTTTTAAGCTTTTTTTCTCTATTTTCATGTTACCACCCCTCCCACCAACATGGTTCAAGCTACACCTTTCATATTTGGTACATGGATAAATGGTTCTGAGGGGATGATGCATGCTCAAAATTTTTTTTTCAAAATCCAAGATGGCGGAATGGCTGCCATTTTTGTTGTTTTTTTTAAGCTTTTTTTTCTCTGTTTTCATGTTACCACCCCTTCCACCAACATGGTTCAAGCTACACCTTTCATATTTGGTACATGGATAAATGGTTCTGAAGGGATGAAGCACGCTCAAAATTTTTTTCTTCAAAATCCAAGATGGCGGAATTGCGGCCATTTTTCTTGTGTTTTTTAAGCTTTTTTTTCTCTATTTTCATGTTACCACCCCCTCCCACCAACATGGTTCAAGCTACACCTTTCATATTTGGTACATGGATAAATGGTTCTGAGGGGATAACGCACGCTCAAAATTTTTTTTTCAAAATCCAAGATGGCGGAATGGCAGCCATTTTTGTTGTGTTTTTTAAGCTTTTTTTCTCTATTTTCATGTTACCACCCCGCCCACCAATATGGTTCAAGCTACACTTTGCATATTTGGAACATGGATAGAGGGTTGGGAGGGGATGATGCACGTTCAATATTTTTTCTTCAAAATCCAAGATGGCGGCATGGCGGCCATTTTTGTTGTGTTTTTTAAGCTTTTTTTCTCTATTTTATGTTACCACCCCTCACTCCAACATGGTTCAAGCTACACTTTTTATATCTGGCACATGGATAGAGGGTTGTAATGGGATGTTGCACGTTCAATATTTGTTTTCCAGAATTCAAGATGGCGCCATGGCAACCATTTCTGTTGTGTTTATAAGCTTTTTTCTCTATTTTTTGTTACCACTGCTCCCTCCAACATGGTTCAAGCTGCACTTTTCATATATGGTACATGGATAAAGGGGTTGTGAGGGGATTATGCACGCTCAATATTTTTTTTTCAAAATCTAACATCTGTCTGTCTGTCCGTCTGTCTGTCTGTCTGTCTGTTTTTATGTTACCACCTCTCCCACTAATATGCTTCAAGCTACACCTTTCATTTATGCACGCTCAATATTTTTTTTTCAAAATCCAAGATGCTTATATACTCTAGTGTCTTCTGTGACAAAAACACTTTATGTCACAAAAGTGCCGTAGGGGACTAATACCACCTCGGTGGTCAATCACTTGTTCTAACAGTATTGCCATTACAGATCTCATGAAGACTGCTTACTGGTCACAGCATTCAACCTTCACTAGTTTTTACCTTAGAAATATAGAGTCTATTTCTGGCGCCCTTATGTGTTTAGGTCCGTTATCTGTTGCTCAGAATGTCGTCCACTGAACGTTTACAGCTATAGTTATGTAGGCTTTCTATCCCAGCAGTGATGCTGTCCTGCTGCCCTCTTCATTCTGCGGTGATTTGACCCAGAGCAAGGGGAAGGTGGTGGTGGGGGGGGGGGGGGGATCGTGTTCCCTTGTATCACCAGCTTTATAGTGAAAAGCAAGGGAATATCTCCTCCTGAGTCAGTAATTCCGAGTCAGTGCTGGGATGGTTTTAAAGTGTAAAGCTAATGTTTATCTCATTTATGTAATATTTTTAAAGTGTAGCTTGGTGTGAAGCATTTGTATATATCACGTGTCATACGAGTGTTCACATACAATCCTCGGACACTTTTAAATGAATATAAAGAGTCTCATTCTCTGAACTATCTTTATTTATTGGCTTTCCTTTAAGGAATTAGTATAATGGATTATACTGGATGTTAATAGAGATCATAGAAGTTATTCGGCTCAATTATTGATTGGTGATGTGTCTTTCTTATTTTTAATCAACAAGAAAGACATATTTAAATCCTTCTCTCCTTTTCTCCTTAAGGGGATTTATTCTTTATGTATAATTGAGCCTATTGGATTTTCCTTTATGTCCTAGGCCCTCCAGCCTTTTTTCTATTCAGCTAAGTCTGGGTCATTGGGTACAGAATAAAAATATGAAAAATTTTAAAGTAATCTATATATTTTTAGCTCACCTGAGCGAAGCTCAAGGGGAGCTTTTCTAATCGCTTTCCATCCGTCGTCGTCCGGCATAAACTTTACAAAACCAACTTCTCCGAAGAAACCACTGACCCAATATTTTTCAAATGTTGGGTAAATGTTTATTACCTAATGTCAATTCAGATTTGTTCAAATGAAGTTGCCCCTCCTCCTGGGTGGGACCACGCCCCCAAGGGGCACCACAATATTTGAAAATCTTCTTCTCATGAACTAGCAGTAGCAGAGACTTGATATTTGGTATGCAGCTTCCTTTTGAGGTGTAGAATCAAGTTTGTTCAAGAGAAGTTTGTCGGGCATTATTTGCCTTCGTTATGGGAGGGGCAAAAATTTTGGCCACGCCTAAAATTTCTGTTTTCTGAACCGTGAGGTCGATTTGAACCAAATTTGATATGAGATGATAATGGGTCATAAGTAGTTGATTGATGCAAAAAATTTTTTTCTCATTGCCCTGTGGGAACCTCGGTAGCTAAAAATAGGAAAAACCTTAAAACTGCCATATCTCCAAAACTACATGGCACAGAGAATTCTTATTTTGTATAAAGCTTACTTTTATCCAGTAGAATAGAATGGTTAAAAAAATCCCTATCGGTTTGATCACAAGGTACTTTTTCAGGACTTTGAAAAAGTGCTGAGTCAGCACTTTTTAACACTGCAGGCAATGGGAAAAAGATTAAAAAATCTTCTTCTCCAGATCCAGCCAGCAGAATCTTTTGATATTTGGTATGCAACATTGTAGGGTGGATCTGATTCAAGTTTGTTCAAATCGGCCCCCTGGGTTCATATTTGGGCTCAGTATAGGAGCCCGATTTCGAACTTAGTGCATTTCAGGCAAATTTCTTCAAAAATCTTCTTCTCCAGATCCAGCAGGCAGAATCTTTTGATATTTGGTATGCAACATTGTGGGGTGGATCTGATTCAAGTTTGTTCAAATCGGCTCCCTAAATTCATATTTGGGCTCACTATAGAAGATCGAATTCGAACTTAGTGCATTTCAGGCAAATTTCTTAAAAAATCTTCTTCTCCAGATCCAGCAGGCAGAATCTTT
Organism: Pictodentalium vernedei; assembly: GCA_031216915.1. Taxonomy (NCBI): domain Eukaryota; kingdom Metazoa; phylum Mollusca; class Scaphopoda; order Dentaliida; family Dentaliidae; genus Pictodentalium; species Pictodentalium vernedei. The sequence goes on from CM062297.1 coordinate 262,104,838, forward strand.
TGATATTTGGTATGCAACATTGTGGGGTGGATCTGATTCAAATTTGTTCAAATTGGCTTCCTAGATTCATATTTGGGCTCACTATAGAAGCTTGAATTCGAACTTAGTGCATTTCAGGTAAATTTCTTAAAAAATCTTCTTCTCCAGATCCAGCAGGCAGAATCTTTTCATATTTGGTAAGCAACATTGTGGGGTGGATCTGATTTAAGTTTGTTCAAATCGGCCCTCCTGGGTTTATATTTGGGTTCACTATAGAAGCTCGAATTCGAACTTTGTGCATTTCAGGCAAATTTCTTCAAAAATGTTCTTCTCCAGATCCAGCAGTCAGAAGCTTTTGATATTTGGTATGCAACATTGTGGGGTGCATATGATTCAAGTTTGTTCAAATCGGCCCCCTGGGTTTATATTTGGGCTCAGTATAGGAGCCCAAATTTGAACTTAGTGCATTTCAGGCAAATTTCTTTGAAAATCTTCTTCTCAAGATTCAGCATGCAGAATCTTTTGATATTGGGTATGCACCATGCTTAGGGGGGCTTCAAGCCAAGTCCCTGGGTTCATATTTGGGCTCTCTGTGGTGGCCCGAATTATAACTCAGTTCAAAATGAGGAATTTTCTTTAAAAATCTTTTTCAGAATGTTGTGATATTTGGTATGCAGCATCCTTAGGGGGTGAGATTCAAGTTTGTTCAAGCCATGTCCCTAGGTCCATATTTGGACTCACCGTGGAAGCTCGAATTGTAACTTAGTTCAAAATGATGAATTTTCTTTAAAAAATCTTCTTCTTCAGATCCAGCAGTCGGAATGTTTTGATATTTGGTGTGCAGCATCCTTAGGGGGGTGAGATTCAAGTTTGTTAAAGCCAAGTCCCTGAGTTCATATATGGGCTCCCTGTGGGAGCCTGAATTGTAACTTAGTTCAATATGCGGAATATTCTTTAAAAATCTTTTTTTTTTTAGATCCACTGGTTAGAATCTTTGGATATTTGGTATAAGCTTTTCTTAGGAGGAGCAGATGCAACTTGTTGAAATCAATTCTCTGGGTTGATATTTAGGCTACCATGTCAGGTGAGCGCCCTCAGGCCCCTTGGGGCCTCTTGTTTATACTTACCAATGACCCAGACGGGGATGGCCCTCCCATGAGTTGGGAACTCATACCTCCCTGCTGATTATATAACATTTAGTAGGCACTGGTTGGAAGAATGAGGCTTTGGTGCCAATTTCGGTACTTCCTTGACACTGTGCATGCGCAGTAGGCAAATGTATGGAGGACCATATAGGACTTCTGTTTTTTTTATTTGGATGCAAATTTTGGGGATTGGGGGGCAAAATTTGTGTTCGGCCCTGAATATTTAAGAGTTAGCACCAGCTAAGTCTGGGTCATTGGTAAGTATAAAAAATATATAAATTACTTTAAATTTTTTCATATTTTAGTACATTTTTATCATGTTCACGCCAAAGAGAGTGTTTCACACTGTCTGCAACACCGAGAGCTGCTCGAACATCAATTTGAGATGAGGCAATGGAATCTGTTATCAGCTGAGTTAATGTACCACGAGAATTTGGAGCCTGTTCTTTCATCTGTGCACGTAACTTAGTAGCTGCTAATGTGCAGTCATTAGGATTATGCGAATGAGGAGTTGAGCTTTTGACAGAGTTCATATTTTTATACTGTACCAATGACCCAGACATAGCTGGTGCTAACTCTTAAAAATCTAGGGCCAAACACAAATTTTGCCCCCAATCCCCAAAATTTGCATCTAAAACCAAAGAAATCATGTCCTGAATGGCCCTCCATACTTCGCCTCTACTGCACATGCGCAGTGTCAAGGACGTCCCGAAATTGGCGCCATTAATCATTCTTTGTTTGGCCCTTCATCAGTTAACATCTGACTGATCTTTGTGCTTGTAAATCTCAGTTTAAATGATGCCTGACACATAAATATTAGAGAAATGGTGGTTCTAAGGAGGAAATAGAAGGAGGAGAGGGAAAATGAGTGACAGAAAATAATCAGGGCTGTAACTTAAAATTTTTTAATGAAATTATGTTAAGTTACCTATTTTCGAGGCAAGGGCCTGTTGTGGTCATTCTTGCTATAAAGTTACACTGCCTGTTGAGTGTTTTCCTCTCTCCCTTTCCTTTGAGTCCCCCCTTGCTATTCTCCCATGCTTTTGGCATATTTTCTGTAATATTATTACTAAAATTTCTTGGGAGTTTTAGATGGATAACAGAATGAATTCTGTTCTTTTCCCCATGTTTACGTCTTCACCCATGGGTGTTTAGGCGTAGTGTTCTGCATCTACCATCTGATGTTCTGTAGTTTCTTCCCTGGAAGTCTCTGTTTTGCATCAGATAGTGTATTATTGGTAACTGATTTCGGGCCAGGGTTATCAGTGCCTGGAGTCATGTTTCTGGTGTTTTTACACTTCTTGTTTACATTGACAACAGCCTCTGTGTGAGGGGGATTTCTTGTCTTGGTGTTAGTTTAATCATAACTAGATACATTATTATTATTCGTAAGTGTTGCATTAATTTTTTTAAATATTTTTAAAATTTTTGTCCACACTTAGGCTTGGGATCCATTGGGGCTCAACGTTACTTTTCAGAAACTTGGGCTTTTCTGAAAAAATATTTTTTCAAAAAAGTTTTTTGATTTCAATTATTTTTTCTATGTTAATGGATCATGTTATTATGTATTTTGATTTTCAGGGGTTGGTGCGAGTACTAGGACTTTGTATTCTTTTCACAATGAAAGGATATTAGTCCAGGCACATTAGACATAAAAATGAGAAAGTAAGGAAAAAAATCGGAGAAAGCTGATTTTTTTATATGTTTCCGGGACACACATTGCGGATAAAGTGTGAAAAGTCCCCGCGAATCCGAGTTGAGCTTTTTTAGTTTTGGCGTTTTTTTGATGAAAAAAAAATATTAAAAAAAAAATTCGACCCAGCTCCATATTTCTCATTCTTATTCGCCTTAGTAGGGTGAGAATCATAAATATCGTGCTGAATTATATTGAGAATACATATCCCCAACAGAAAATGCCAACTTTGTACCAATCCTCACACTCAGTGGTGAAATATTCACGAAAATGTACAAAATTACGAAAAAAAATTTATTGTTTTCATACACACAACGGTACACAACGTCCATTAAATCAAATCTACGACTACTTTGGGAGTTAAATTATATATCAAAAATTGCAGAAAAGCAGTGGCTTTATAATGATATATAACAATAGTCATTTATTCCATAATGAACTGGTGAAACGTGTGAAATATTAACCATACCCCCTAAACTCAAATTCAAACGGCATCGACTTTTCTCATTCAAATACTGTATTATAGCATCATTGTTTCAATTTCCATGTTCGATTAAATCACATAATGTGGTGTTTGCCTACACTCAAGATGCATTGGCATGTAATGTGTGCACGCCCTTGATGTGTACTCATAAACAAATTTGTATTGTACAGACAACGCTCTTTAATTTGATGCAAAATAGCCTTGAACGACTTTCATCAGGAAACGCTGTTTAATTCCGCATTCCAGGTCTTTATGTACAGACAACACTCTTTAATTTGATGCAAAATAGCCTTGAACGACTTTCATCAGGAAACGCTGTTTAATTCCGCATTCCAGGTCTGTCCATTGCACAATTTGCTCTGTTCAGTATTGGACACTCCGCATTTGATGCCTAGATATTGAAACCAATGATCCCTTGATAGATATATATGTAATTTTGCCTGTTGTTGATTATTAGAGTCTTGTGTTATTTGTAGAACTGATCAGTTATGTTGTTGGCATATCACTTAGCGTTACCTGTTGATACCTTACGGTGACAACGAAGCAGGTCCGCACATTGATATCTGTTCTGTGGTATTGTACTTGAGTTTATTGTGTCTATCATCTTTTTTCTGTTGTGACTTTGGCAATGGATAAATGTATCAAATGTAACGATGAGTTTACCGGCTCGTCCGGAATAACTACACTTGGTGAGCGGGGTATAGAAAAGTTGGTTGCTGTAAGCGTCGAGCTTGGCGATAATCTTTTTGCCGGTTCGAAGAAACCCACAGTTGGTGAGAAAATTCACAAATTCTGCTACAAGAATTATACACGGGAAAGTTCTGTAAGAAAAAGTAAGAGAATGTCTCTAGATGCAGCTGAATCTGATGAAGCTGGTCCATCTATGACAAAAAAATTGCGCTCTGATCAAGATGCTTTCAATTTTAAACTCCATTGTCTGTTCTGTGGAGAATCCGCCGACAAACAAACTCATATACCCGTTCAACGTAGAAGAGAAGTCCACACCGTTGAAACATTGACTTTTGTTGATAGTATCAGAACCCGTTGTTTGAAACCTAGTGATGAATGGGGTGAGTCTGTACTTATTCGGATCGGTCGTGCTATCGATCTAGTGGTCGAGGAAGGTCGGTATCACCATGATTGCTGGACAGGATTTGTCAGAGATAAGCCTGAGCGAACTCTTTCACGGGGTAGGCCTGTTGCAGACAAGAAAGCACTTGCATTCCATGAATTGTGTACCTTTATGGAGAACAGCGATGAGTGTCAGTTTTCCTTGAGCGAATTGGCAGAGACGTTTGAATCGTATCTTGGTGACGAAGTCAGTTACACAATTAAACATCTTAAAACCAAACTGCTTGAGCATTTCGGTTGTAGAATCTCTATTACAACACTGAGGTCCCTAAAAAATGTTGTCACATTCAGAGATTCATCGGACAAAATACTATATGATTCGTGGTACTCAGACAAATGTACCAATGAAACTGATGAACGTATGCGCATCGTCAAGAAAGCATCGGCTATAGTCCGCGATGATATTCGGTCAGCCATTTACGAGTGTGATGTTTATCCCAAACCCGATTCGTTATCTGTATCTAGTGATCTACTACCCGATACACTCCAAACCTTGTTACAAGGGATTGTTGCTCCGTCGCAGCGTGGGCAAAACATCCAAGCCAACCAGAGACGCCTGACAGCCATAGGTCAGTCTCTAATAAGTTCTTGTCGGCCCCGTTCATTCTTGTCACCAGTATTATTGTCGGTAGCAGTTTACATACATAGGAAATTCGCATCTCGGGAATTGATCGACATTCTGAATGGACTAATGTTCTCTTCTAGCTACCGGGAAGTTCAACAATACGTTCATTCTGTCATGATAAGCAAAGGTCCGTCGCCTAGACTTGCGAACTTCACACAATTCGTTTTCGATAATGCCGATTGTAATGTGCACACGCTAGATGGCAAGAATACTTTCCATAGTATGGGAGGCATCGATGGCAAATAGCATCAAAGTCCGTGGAAGTAAGGTAGTGATTGACCCCACAATTCTGTTCAACCGCATCACATGTGTTATTCAGTCACAAGCAGAGATGGACGAGTATCTCAAATATGAACTCGCCCCGAAACCACCAGCATTGTTTGATTCTGCTGGAATGAGGAAGACACAGAAAAGCATGCTCGGTAAGATCCTCAAAACATGCGGTTCCGAGCAAACTAAAATCCCAGAACATTCTCGGTTTGTTGTAGATGGTGAATTTTTATTGAGGGCAGTTGTATGGCCTAAACAGTCGTCATATAAGGACATATGTACATCATATTCCAATTATCTAGTGAGACATTTTGGGGCGAACGTCGTGGTTGTTTTTGATGGTTATGCTTGTACAATGTCGACAATGGGCATGGAACAAGCCCGTAGATCTAAAGACAGGTATTCCGTTGATATCAATATCTCACCCGAGTTACCAGCCACCACACCCCAATCCGATTTCCTTACAAATGCCAAGAACAAAACCCAACTGATCGATCTTCTAATGCAGGAGCTCTCTGCTATCAATATTCAATCCAAGCAGGCCGAGGCTGATGCTGATGTACTGATAGCCGAAACTGCACTTGACATCGCTCAAGATGACAACAATGTTGTCGTTGTGGGAACAGACACAGACTTGTTAGTCATTCTTACCTCTCGAGTTCAACCGGGATGTAATATTCACATGATGTATTCCATTATCCCAAACTTACTAGTTTCAGTTAGTGAAATAGCAACCAAAATGGGTGACCATAGAAGCAACCTCCTTGTAGCACATTCTATAAGTGGTTGTGACACTACTTCTGCACTCTTTCGAGTTGGTAAGAAGAAAGTATTCAGTACAATTGTCTCCGATGTTACTAGCGACTCACAACAGTATGTCAACACAATTTTGGCGGATGACAGTACACCAAGTGCAGTAGCCGCTGCCGGGGAACAACTTCTCCTGATCTTATACGGGAGTAAAACTGTTTCCTCTCTCGACCAATATAGATATGTCACTTACAAGCGTTATGTAGCAAAATCTAAACTGAATAAACCCATCGACCTAGCCTCACTCCCACCAAGCAGCGATGCTGCACAACAACATGTCTACAGATGTTATCTCCAGGTCCAACAATGGCTGGGCACTTCGCTTCCTCCGACGGATTGGGGGTGGTCGCTAGACAATGGACTTCTTGTACCGACTGCAGCCACAAAGCCATGTGCCCCCGATAACCTACTGAATCTGATCAGTTGTGGTTGCAAGAGTGCTTGTACAAAAAGGTGTGGGTGTAAGAAGGCAGGACTCTCTTGCTCAGGTTTGTGTAATTGCAGTTCGAATTCTTGTAACAACCACAGAAACACTGTCCTGTCGGAAATTTCTGAGTTCGATGAATAATATGTATATAGGTCATGTCATTTCTGTATATAGCGTTGATAATAGTCAATGTAACTTAATCCATGTTGATTGATTTGTACATTCTGTAAATATTATTTATTGATTTTTGTACATTCTGTAAATTTTATTTATTGATCTAATGCTGCCAGACACAGATGTGTCTGTTCGGTCCCAAGCCCGAAAATAGTTGAGTTCTCATGCTGACGAATTTTATGCCAAAAGGGGAACTCGGCCAGAAGCAGAGGGGGTCTTCCATAATGTCTGTTTTGTAAGCAATGATAAAAGTCTTCAAATGGTGGTGGATTTTTTATCGTCTGTCCAACTAACATCCCGTTCTGTACTACAACCCTTTGGGCAAATCCGTTAGGAAAATCGTCATATTTTTATACTGTACCAATGACCCAGACTTAGCTGGTGCTAACTCCACAAAAACCAGGGCCAAACACAAATTTTGCCCCCCAATCCCCAAAATTTGCATCCAAAACAAAAAGAAATCATGTCCTAAAGGACCTCCATAGTACGACTCTACTGCGCATGCGCAGTGACGCAGTCGTCCCGAAATTGGCGCCAAATATCATTCTCTGTTTGGCCCTTCATCAGTCAACATCTCACTGATCTTTGTGCTTGTAAATCTCAGTTTAAAGGATGCCAGACACGTAATTCTTGGAGAAAATGTGATTCTAAGGAGGATAGAAGGAGGAGAGGAAAAAAGAAGTGGCAAAAAATAATCAGGGCTGTACTTAAAATTTTTTGTTGAAATTATGTTAAGTTGCCTATTTTCGAGGCAAACGCCTCTTGTTGTCATTCTTGCTAATTGTTGCACTGCTTATTCAGTGTTTCCTCTCCCCTAACCTTCTAAAGTCCCCCCTTGCAATTCTCCCATGCTTTTGGCATATTTTTGAGAAGTTTCATTTCTAAAAATTCCCTGGGAGAGTTGCTTGGTTACAGAATGTTTTCTGTTATTTTCCCCATAGTTACGTTTTCACCCATGGGTGTATAACGTTTGTGTTCTGCATCTTCCATCTGATGTTCTGCAGATTCTCCCCTGGGAGTCTCTGTTTTGCATCAGATAGAGTGTAATTGATGACTGATTCCGGGCCAGTTTTTTCAGTGCCTGGAGTCATGTTTTCTTCTGTGTTTACACTGTTTGTTTTCATTGGCAACAGCCTTTTTTGAGGGGGGCTGTTTGCCTTTGAGGTAGTTTATCTCATTATAAGATACATTTATATTATCCGAAAGTGTCTCATTAATTATTTTATATAATTTTAAAATTTTTGACCACACTTTGCCATCGGATCCATCGGGGCTCAACGTTACTTTTCAGCAACTTGGGCTTCTCTGAAAAAATATTTTTTCAAAATTATTTTGTTTTGCAATTGTTTTTTCATTTATTAATGGATCATGTTATTATGTATCTTTGTGTCAGGGGTTTTTGCGAGTAACTAGGACTTATTGTTGTTCTTTCACAATGAAGGGAACTTGTTCAAATTGTAATAGGAAGAAATCTTCCTCTGACTTTCATGATTATTGCATTAATTGTAGTCAGTGTTCTCGCATTAATCCCTGTCCTGTATGTGAACATTGGGATGAGAAACATTGGAAACGTGTGTCACGATATGTTGTTTCTGGAGAAAGAGCAATGCCGGCTCTTTCTCCACAAGGTCACTCTACTCTCTCAGTTTCTATTTCAGAGGAACCAGAACAGGGTGATGTTTCCATGTTATCTTCTTCAAGTGTGCGTCCGTCGTCACAATTAAATACAGAGCTAGCGGCAAAAGTGCTCATGGAGATTAGACAAATGTCGTCCGCTAGCTCGCCCGGTGTAGCGTCCATTCACCGAATGGTTCGGCAGCCGGGTTCGTCCGATGCGGTCCAAGAGGAAATTTTGGGTGATGCGAGCACTATAAAAATAATAGATGCACACCCAGTGACGGCGGATAGTGAACGAGAACGGAGGAAGCCTTTTAGTCCGGTTCCTAGCTCGTCCAGGTCCAGCCGGGCCGCGAGCGAGAGAGGCCCCTCTCTCGTACAACAACATCTGGGACCAGATGTTGTGGTACAAAATGTGTCTTTAGCGGAGCATACGTCCGTCGCTCGGGACGCTCCGTTGTATAAGCAGTCCGCAGAGACTGTTAAGGCTTCCTCTTCTCGCCGGCGCACACGACCGCACCTTGGCTGCGTGACCTCCGATATTTTGCCAGCTTCGCCGATGAAGGATTATTCGGCGACCAGGTCACACCATCCGGCAGCCAGGGATTCGAGACCGATGGACTCCGGACGTTCGCATAGGAAAAGTATGCGGGAGCCATCTGATGCGGAGCTGCCCTCGGCAAAGCAGCGAAAGACCGCTCCTCCGCAGGTCTCGACGTCGGACATTCTAGTGCAGATAGCACAGCTTATCGCAGCATCCCAGCAGCCGACAGAGACGGTGTCGGATCGAGAATTATCCGACGGCGCTGGGTCGGTACGCTCCGCCGAAGCATCGGGGGCGGACGACCGGGAACATCGGGAGGTCCGACCGGATGGTGAAAGGGATACGGATGAATTGGAGCTATCCCTTTCGGAACAACACAAAGCTGCCGTAGACTTCATCCGGCACTTTCTTCCTCAAGTTGTTCCGTCGGGCCAGACTGCTGCGCTTCCGGACAGGAGAATTATAGCGTCATTGGACTCTGATTTTTTCGAGCGGTTCAGGGACATCGCTCCCGAGTTTCCGTCGCAGTCCAATAATGTTGCAAGAACATTTGAATTATTGAACGACGCTATTTTTAAACTTGCTTCCAGGACAGGGAAAGCAGGCTTCTTGTCCGCAAATACTCTCAACCTGCCTTTCATTAATGCAAGGAATAAATTCGACATGGCAGGTCAGGGTATACCGAGAGTTCCTCTGCGTATGGACGACGAGGCGGAAGACTTAGAGCTATCATTATCGTCGTCAGCTTCTATTCCAACCGCAGTGTTGGAAACAGCTATTGCGTCTAACAGAGCCAATTTAGATGCCTTATCTTACGCAGATCACCTTACGAAGGCGTTATCACTGCGTCTTCAAGGGGAAGAGTTTCAGGATATACAATCCTCCTTAAGACTTCTTTCAAGGGCAGTAGCTTATTCCACGTGTAACTCCGCCCTTTCAGTGGCAAATTTGGAGTTGGTTAGACGTGATGCAGCCCTGTCTACATCCACACTAGTGGATTCTAAGGTGAAGAACTCTCTTAGAGTCGCTTCGGTCTCAGGAGATCTTCTCTTTGACGGCAAGCTTTCCGCTATTTATGATAATATTAAAAAGAAAGCTAGTGATTCTCTGTTGTTTAGATCCGCTCCTAAAAGGTCGGATACAGCAGACACGAATAAGGCGGGCACTTCTGGGTCTTATCCGCCCAAGAGAGGTTCCTATAGAGGTTCCGGTGCGTCCTCTAGCTCTTATTCGAGAGACCGTCAGGATAGCGACTCTCGTTCGGGACGTCCTTCAGGCCGGGACAATCGGTCGGACGCCCCGAGGTCGACGAGGCGAGGTGCGGGTCGTGGAAGACGTGGTTTCTCCTACCGCAGGCCTCGCAGATCCAGGAGGTGATGGCTCAAACCTCTATCGCGTTCCGGTTAGCGGAAGGTTGTCGAGTTTTTCTCAAGAGTGGGCGTCGATTACGGACGACCCGTGGGTGAGAGGAGTGACTTCGGAAGGTCTAAAGATATCCTTCAAACGAAAGCCTCCATTAACTCGAAGTCCAAAGTGGACTCATCTTCCGTCAAACCCTCAGAAAAGAGACGCTCTGCTATCAGAGGTGCAGTCTCTTTTAATGAAGAACGCGGTAGAGGTCGTAGAAAACCAGGAATCGCTGGGATTCTACAGCCATCTGTTTCTGGTTCCGAAACCAGACGGCTCATTCCGTCCAGTCATAGATTTGAGCTGGATAAACAAGCTGATCGTCGCTCTGAAGTTTTATATGGAGACGATTCGATCGGTCAGAGCGAGTATTCGGGTGAACGATTATGCAACGAGCATAGATCTCAAAGATGCGTACTTTCACGTCATGGTACATCCGACATTCCGAAAGTATCTACGCTTCGCAGTCCTAGGAGTGGTGTATCAGTTCCGGGCCATGTGCTTCGGATTGAATCTAGCACCCTGGGCTTTCACTCGGGTAATGAACTCGGTAATGATCTACTTCCGAGCTCATTCGTCTGCGGTAACGTCGGCCTACCTGGACGACATTCTTCAGAGGTACGGCAACGAGTTAACGCATCAGAACGATGTTCAGAATCTTCTTCTATTGCTCCGACGTCTCGGTTTCATAGTAAACGAGGAGAAGTCGGATCTGGTGCCGTCCAAGTCATTCACTCATCTGGGAATGAGCTTCGAGACGCACAACAATCTCGTTCGTCTGCCGTTAACCAGAGCGAAATTAGTCAGTTGTTACGCTCGCTATTGTCTAAATACAGACAAAGTCACAGCGAGAGAATTTATGAGACTGATAGGTCTGTGCGGAGCCGCCGCGGATCTCATTCCGATGGGACGGCTACGCACACGGCCTCTTCAAATTTTCCTGACTCAGAATTGGAGTGTGAAAATTCATTCGCTCGATGTAGACGTTCTCTTGTCAGATCAAGTGAAACAAGAGATTCAGACTTGGGCAAACATTCAGTGGTTAACTCAAGGAGTTCCGCTGCAGTTGCCGGATCCGAGTTTTACCATTATGACGGATGCCAGTCAAACAGGTTGGGGTGCATCATTAATCCCAACGGATTCGAGATGCCAGGGTCTTTGGGATCCGCAATTCCTGTGCAAGCACATAAACATCAAGGAAATGATGTCAATTTGGCTTGCGTTACGTCACTGGATGGACATTATTCACTATGTTCATGTCCAAATCCTATCCGACAATACGACAGTAGTGGCGTATATACGGAATCAGGGAGGCACTCATTCAGTTCCGTTGTTCAATCTAACGGAAAGAATCCTTCTGTTTGCGTTGGAACATCACGTTCTTCTTTCGGTCCGTCACATACCGGGTCGTCTGAATGTGCTAGCAGACTCCCTTTCACGAAAGGGTCGCTTGTTGCCGTCGGAGTGGACTCTCAACAAACAAGTATTCAATCAGATTTGCTACCAATGGGAACGGCCAATGATAGACTTATTTGCGACACATCTCAACAATCAGTTGCAGACGTATGTGTCCCCGTGTCCGGATCCAAGGGCATTTGCAGTAGACGCTCTATCGATCCCTTGGGACGGAATGATAGGATATGCGTATCCTCCAGCGCCGTTAATTCAACAAGTATTGCTAAAGATAAAACAATCTCAATGCAAGATTCTGTTGGTAGCATCTCTGTCGCCACAGAGACCGTGGATAAATCTACTCAGGTGTCTGTTGTGGGACCTACCGCGGAAGCTCCCTCCACGAGAGGATCTTCTTTGGCAGGGGAAATCGCGCCAACTGCATCACAACCCGCAAGGTCTCAACCTTCACGTTTTTCCGTTGTGCGGTCCTTCTTGCATAGCAAGCACTTTACAGGACGAGCAGTGGACGCGATTTCTAACTGTAGGAGGACCTCCTCTTCGCTAAACTATGCGGCTAAGTGGAAGGTTTTCCGTCGTTGGTGTAGGGATCATTCTGTTGATATATTTGATCCCTCTATACCAGACATTGCTAACTTTCTAGTATACTTGTTTGACGAAATCAAACTGCAACCTGTTACTATAAAGGGTTATAGATCTATGTTATCTGATACCTATGCACATCATGATAGTTTACAAATTGGATCTAATGTCTCTTTATCGAAATTGGTTAGAAACTTTTCGATAAATAGACCCAGAACTCTTAGATTAATTCCTAAGTGGAATTTAGCTTGGGTTCTCCTTAAATTGAAGGAAAAGCCATTTGAACCTCTTGGGACAGTAGATTTCAAATTCTTATCTTATAAGACAGCTTTTCTCTTAGCTTTCTCTTCTGCCAGAAGAGTCAGTGAGCTTCATGCACTATCGGTGGATGATTCTCATTATCGTAGTGTTGGGAACACTATCACCTTCACTACTAATGTCGGTTTTTTAGCTAAGAATCAGGCTCCTAATAAATATCCGGAACCTATTGTTATTAAGGCTCTTCCGTCTTCAGACGGGCGTAGGCCTTTACTCTGTCCTGTTAGAGCACTACGTATCTATAAACAGAGATCTCAGTTCATCAGAAAGGGACGGAAACGTTTCTTTCTGTCTTTGATGCCTAATAGAAAGGACATTTCAGTCCATTCTATTGCTAGATGGATTCAGTTAACTATCCATACTGCGTATGAAGATTTATCTTCTTCTCAGCAGTCTGTGCTTAAGATTTCTGCTCATGAAGTAAGAGCTCTTTCTACTTCCTGGGCTTATGCTAATAGTGTTGCTATTACAGATTTAATGAAGGCTGCTTATTGGTCTCAGCCATCCACATTTACTAATTTTTATCTCAGAAATATTGAGTCCATTTCTGGAGACCTGCATTGTTTAGGTCCGTTATCTGTTGCTCAGAATGTCGTCCACTAAACAGTTGCAACTATAGTTATGCAGGCTTTCTGTTCCGGCAGTGACTCCGTCCGGCTGCCCTCTTCGCTCTGGGCTATTTGACCCAGGGCAAGGGGAAGGGGGGGGGGGGGGCGGGTGTTCCCTTAGGTCACCTGCTTTATAGTGAAAAGCAAGGGAATGCCTCCTCCAAGACAGTATTTCTGAGTCGCTTCCGGGATGGTTTTAAAGTGTAATATTAATGTTTAATTTCATTCATGTCTTATTTTTAAAGTGTAGCTCGGTGTGAAGCATTTGTATATGTCAAGTGTCAAACGGGCTTTAATATACAATACTCGGACACTTTTAAATGATTATAAAGAGTCTCAATTCTCTGGACTACTTTATTTATTGGCTTGCTTTAAAAATAATTAGTATAAAGGTTATACTGGATGTTAATAGAGAACATGAATGTTATTGTGCTCAATTATTAAGGGTAGTGTATCTTTCTAATTTAAATATTAAATAAGAAAGATACATGTAAAGCCTAATACTCCTTTTCTCCTTAAGGGGTTACCTCTTTATTTTATAATTGAGCTTATTGGATTTTCCTCTATGTCCTAGGCCCTCCAGCCTGTTTACTATTCAGCTAAGTCTGGGTCATTGGTACAGTATAAAAATGTTAAAAAATTTATAGTAATTTATATATTTTTTATACTTACCAATGACCCAGACGGGGATGGCCCTCCCTGAGTTGGGAACTCTTGCCTCCCCGCTGAGTACATAGCGCTGACCAGGCACTGCCAGTAAGAATGATATTTGGCGCCAATTTCGGGACGACTGCGTCACTGCGCATGCGCAGTAGAGTCGTACTATGGAGGTCCTTTAGGACATGATTTCTTTTTGTTTTGGATGCAAATTTTGGGGATTGGGGGGCAAAATTTGTGTTTGGCCCTGGTTTTTGTGGAGTTAGCACCAGCTAAGTCTGGGTCATTGGTAAGTATAAAAAATATATAAATTACTATAAATTTTTTAACTTTTTGCGTAAATCCGATACTTTTTTGTGAATTTTCAATAATTTTTCGCAGAAATTGTCACAGAATGCACATTTTCCTCTAGGTAAATGTATATTAGACATTATGTAGCTCGAAATACGCGTAAACAAAAAATACAGTTGGATCAATTTGAGGTTACAAAGTTCGTGCGATTTTTTTTTATTTTTTTCAAACGCGTTTTCGAAAAAAGGCTGTAGAAAAAAAGCTCAACTGGGATTTTAGGGGACTTTTGTCTAATCGTTCAGTGACATGTACTCGACATTCCCTGAAAAAATCAGCTTTCTCCGATTTTTTTCCCTAGTGAAACCTAATGTTCTTGGGCTATATTGTTCAATTGTAATAAGAGGAAATCTTCCTCTGACTTTCATAATCATTCTATAAATGTAGTCAGTATACTCGCACTAACTCCTGTTCAGTATGTGTTAATTTCGATGACAACATGGGAAGCGTGTGTCACGTTATGTTAGCGGGGAAATGGCCACGCCGGTCCTTTCCCCGCAGGGTCACACTAGTTTATCAATCTCTATTTCAGACAATCAAGAACAGGGTGATGTATCCGTGATGTCTTCCAAAAGTGTGCCTCCGTCGTCACAATTAATGAAGAGCTAGCGGAAAAGTGCTCATGGAAATACGTCAATTGCCTAAGAGGTCCCTAGTAGGATCGACAGCCTTTGACGTCCGCTAGCTCGCCTGGTGTAGCGTCCATTCATCGAATGGTTCGGCAGCCGGGTTCATCCGTTGCGGTCCAGAAAGGAGTTTTGGGTGATGCGAGCACTATAAATCAACCAAGTGCACACCCAGTGACGGCGGATTAGAGGAGAGAACGGAGGAAGCCTATTAGTCCAGTTCCTAGCTCGTCCAGGTCCATCCGGGCTGTGAGCGAGAGAGGCCCCTCTCTCGTACAACAACATCTGGCCCCAGATGTTGTGGTACAAAATGTTTCGCATTTGGAGCATACTTCCGCCGCTCGGGACGCTCCGTTATATAGACAGTCCGGAGAGACTATCAATAAGGCTTCCTCATCCTCATGGCAGCGCACACGACCGCACCTTGGCTACGTGACATCAGATATCCAGTCAACTTCACCAATCAGAGAATCCACGGCGACCAGGTCACGCCATCCAGTAGCCAGGGACACGAGGCCTGTAGACTCCGGACGTTCGCATAAGAAAAGTATGCAGGAGTTAATGTACACGGAGCTTCCAGCGGCAAAGCATCGTAAGACCGCTACTGCACAGGCCTCAGTGACGGACGTGCTATCCCAAATAGCACAACTTATCGCAGCATCCCAGCAACGACAGAATCTCTGTCGCATCATGTAATATCCGACGACGCTGGGTCGGGACGCTCCGCAGAAGCATCAGGTACGGACGTCCGAAAACTTCATAGGGTCCGACAGGATGGCGAAAGGGATTCGGAGGATTTCGAGCTTTCCCTTTCGGAACAACATAAGCTGCTGTATATGTCATCCGGATTTATCTTCTAGAGGTTGTTTCGTCGGACCAGAATGCTGCGATGCCGGATAAGAGACTGATAGCGTCAGTGGACACAAGAATTTTTGGATCGGTTCAGGGACATCGTCCCTAAGTTCCGACACAGTCCAATAATGTCACAGGAACTTTCGAATTATTGAACGACGCTATATATATATATGCTTGCTATTAACAAGCAAGTCTGGTTTCTTGTTCGCAAAGTTACTGAGATGTCTTTCAAAAGTGTGCCTTTGTCGTCATAGTTAAATGAAGAGCTAGCGGCAATAAGTGCTCATGGAAATACGTCAATCGCCTAAGAGGTCCCTAGTAGGTTCGACGGCATTGACATTCGCTAGCTCACCCGGTGTAGCGTCCATTCATCGAATGGTTCGGCAGCCGGGTTCGTCCATTGCGGTCTAGGAAGGAGATTTGGGTGATGCGAGCACTATAATAGACAATAGTACACACCCAGTGATGACGGATTAGGGGAGAGATCGGAGGAAGCCTGTTAGTCCGGTTCCTAGCTCGTCCAGGTCCATCCGGGCTGCGAGCGAGAGAGGTCCCTCTCTCGTACAACAACATCTGGGATCGGATGTTGTGGTACAAACGTTTCGCATTCGGAGCATATGTTCGCCGCTCGGGACGCTCCGTTATATAGACAGTCCGAGAGACTGTCGATAATGCTTCCTCATCCTCACGGCAACGCACACGACCGCACCTTGGCTGCATGACCTCGAGTATCCTGCCAGCTTCGTCATTCAGTGATTCCAAGGTGTACAGGTCACGCCATCTGGTAGCCAAGGGACACGAGGCCTGTACACTCCGGTCGCTCGCATAATAGAAGTATGCACACCCTAACGAACACGGAGCTTCCAGCGGCAAAGCATCGTAAGACCGCTTCTCCACAGGCCTCAGTGACGGACGTGCTATCCAAAATAGCACAGCTTATCGCAGCATCCCAGCAAACGACAGAATCTCTGTCAGATCAGGAATAATCCGACGACGCTAGGCCGGTTCGCTCCGCTGATGCATCAGGTACGGACGACCGAACACTTCATAGGGTCTGACAGGATGGCGAAAGGGACTTCGGACGATTTTGAGCTTTCCCTTTCGGAACAACAGAAGCTGCCATACATTTCTTCCGGCATTATCTTCCAGAGGTTGTTCCGTCAGACTAGAATGCTGCGATGGCATGCTGGATAAGAGACTAATAGCATCATTGGACACAGAGTTTTTGATCGGTTCAGGGACATCGTCCCTGAGTTGCCGACACAGTCCAATAATGTCACTAGAACATTCGAATTATTGAACGACGCTATATATAAGCTTCCTCCCAAAACACGCTAGTCTAGTTTCTTGTCCACAAATGCTCTAAATCTGCCTTTCATCAATTCTAGGAATAAATTTGAAATGGCAGGACAGGGCATACTGAGAGTTCCTCTGCGTCTAGACGAGGCTGAAGACTGGGAATTGTCTTTTTCGCCGTCTATGTCAATTCCAACCACGATGTTGGAAACGACAATGATGTCTAATAGAATTAACTTAGACGCTTTATCATACGTAGACCACCTTACTGAGGTGTTATCATTACGTCTTCAAGAGAAAGAATTCCAGGATATGATCCTTAATGAGATTTCTTTCAAGGGCAGTAGTTTTTCCATGTATAACTCCGCCCTTCAGTGGCAACCTGGAGTTGGTTAGACGAGACGCAGCCCTAGCTACATCCACGCGCGTGGATAGTAAGGTGAAGAACTCTCTCAGAGTTGCTTCGGTCTCAGAGAAGCTTCTCTTCGACGGCAACCTTTCAGCAATCTATGAATTGCTCAATATACACGTTCTCTTGTCAATCAAGTGTAACAAGAGATTCAGACTTGGGCAAACATTCGGTGGTTGACTCAGAGAGTTCCACTGCAGTTGCCGGATCCGAGTTTTACGATTATGATGGATGCCAGTCAAACAGGTTTGGGTACAATATTGATCCCAACGGATTTGAAGTGCCAGGGTCTTTGGGTTCCGCAGTTTTTAGGCAAGCACTTAACTTCCAAGAAATGATGTTATTTTGGCTTGCACTACGTCATTGGATGAACATTATTCAGAAACGCATGTCCAAATCCTGTCCGATAGTACGATAGTAGTTGCGTATATCCGGAACCAGGGAGGCACTCATTCGGTTCTGTTATTCAATTTCACGGAAAGAATCCTTCTGTTTGTTCTAGAACACCAAGTTCTGTTTCGGTCCGTCATATTCTGAGTCGTCTGATTGTATTAGCAGACTCCCTTTCACGTAAGGGTCGCTTGTTGCCGTCAGAATGGACTCTCAACAAACAGGTATTCAATCAGATTTGCTACCAATGGGAGCGCCCAATGATAAATTTATTTGCGACACAACTCACCAATCAGTTGCAGACGAATGTGTCACCATGTCCGGATCCCCGAGCATATGTAGTTAACGCTCTATCGATCTAGTAGGACGGAATGATAGGATATGCGTATCCTCCAGCGCTGTTGATTCAGCAAGTATTGCTAAGATAAAACATTCACAATACAATTCTGTTGGTAGCATCTCTGTCTCCTCAGAGACCGTGGATAAATTTACTCAGGTGTCTGCTGTGGGACTTACCACGAAAACTTCCTCCACGAGAGGATCTTCTTTTGCTGGGGAAATCGTGTCAACTTCATCGCAACCTGCAAGGTCTCAACCTTCACGTATTCTGTTGTGCGGTCCTTCTTGCACAGCAAGCATTGTACAGGACGAGCAGTGGACGCGATTTCTAACTGTAGGAGGACCTCCTCTTCGCTATACTATGCGGCTAAAGTGGAGGGTCTTCTGTCGTTGGTGTAGGGATCATTATGTTGATATTTTTGATCCCTCCATACCAGACATTGCATACTTTCTAGTATACTTGTTTGATGAGATCAACTGCAGCCTGTTACTTTTAAAGGTTATAGGTCTATGTTATCTGATACCTATGCACTCCATGATAGTTTACAATTGAGACTAATGTCTCTTTATCTAAGTTAGTTAGAAACTTTTCGATAAATAGACCTAGAATCCTTAGATTAATTCCTATACGGAATTTAGCTTGGGTTCTTATTAAACTAAAGTAACCATTTGAGCCTCTTGAGACAGTAGATTTCAAATTCTGTCCTTTTTAGACAGCAATTCTCTTAGTCTTCTCTTCTGCTGAAGAGTCAGTGAGCTTCATGCACTATCGGTGGACGATTCTCACTTTCGTAGTATCGGAAACACTATTACCTTTACTACTAATGTTGGATTTTTGGTTAAGAATCAGGCTTCTAATAAATATCCGGAACCTATTGTTATTAAGGCCCTTCCGTCTTCGAACGGGCATAGGCCTTTACTCTGTCCGGTTAGAGCTTTATGTATTTATAAACAGATCTCAGTTTATCAGTAAGGACGTAAAGCTTCTTCTGTCTCTGATGCCTAATAGAAAGGACATTACGGTCCATTCTATTGCTAAATGGATTCAATTAACTATCGGTACTGCTTATGATAATCTATCTTTAACTCAGCAGTCTGTGCTTAAGATTTCGGCTCATGAAGTAAGAGCTCTTTCTACATCTTGGGCTTACGCAAATAGTGTTGCTATTATAGATTTAATGAAGGCTGCATATTGGTCTCAGCCATCCACATTCACGAATTTTCATCTCAGAAATATTGAGTCCATTTCTGGAGGCCTGCATTGTTTAGGTCCATTATCTGCTGCTCAGAATGTCGTTCACTTAACAGATGCAACTATAGTTATGTAGGCTTTCTGTTCCGGCAGTGACTCCGTCCTGCTGCCCTCTTCGCTCTGGGCTATTTGACCCAGGGCAAGGGGAAGGTGGGGGGGGGGGGGGGGGAGGGTGTTCCCTTGGGTCACCTGTTTTATTATGAAAACAAGGGGATACCTCCTCCGGAGTCAGTAATTCTGAGCTGTTATGGGATGGTTTTAAAGTGAAAAGTTTATGTTTTAAAAATTCATTCATGTCATAGTTTTAAAGTATAGCATTTGAATATGTCACGTGTCAAACGGGCATTAATATACAATCCTCGGACACTTTTAAAGTGTATAAAGAGTCTCAATTTTCTGGGCTAACTTTATTTATTGGCTTACTTTAAAAATAATTAGTATAAGGATTATACTGGATGTTAATAGAGAACATGGATGTTATGATGCTCAATTATGGAAGGTGTTGTGTCTTTCTAATTTATCATAAATAAGAAAGATACATGTAAAGCCTAATACTCCTTTTCTCCTCGAGGGGATGACTCTATTTTATATAGTTGAGCTTATTGGATTTTCCTCTATGTCCTAGGCCCTCCAGCCTTTTTACTATTCAACTATGTCTGGGTCATTGGTACAGTATAAAAATGTTAAAAAATTTATAGTAATTTATATATTTTTTATACTTACCAATGACCCAGATGGGGATGGCCCTCCCAGGAGTTGGGAACTCATACCTCCCCGCTGAGTACATAGCGCTTACCAGGCACTGATTGTAAGAATGATTAATGGTGCCAATTTTGGGACGTCCTTGACACTGCGCATGCGCAGTAAAGGCGAAGTATGGAGGGCCATTCAGGACATGATTTCTTTGGTTTTAGATGCAAATTTTGGGGATTGGGGGGCAAAATTTATGTTTGGCCCTAGATTTTTAAGAGTTAGCACCAGCTATGTCTGGGTCATTGGTAAGTATAAAAAATATATAAATTACTATAAATTTTTTAACTTCTAGGTCAGTTGTAACAGCGCCTGTACAGTGATTTGCAGCTCTGCTGGAACATTCCCATCTGGCAGTATTTTTACGCGAGTACTTCTTGGTATACATGTGGCCATCTAAAATGAGTTTTTGTCCACCTTCGTTGTTTTTAATAAACTCCATAATGAATTTGTGTGAAGTGGTGAAAATAATTCTCAACTGTGAAGATGAATATCAATATATAGAGATATGGGTGGAGAGGAAGGACAATTTGTTGAAAAAAAATAACAAACAAGAAGAATGTTACTAAGGTAAAATCATTCACCAGATGTTGCAGTGCAATGCCTCAACTGTCTTTTTGATGAAAATATAAATATATTTCTTCATATATCTCACTTTTATCAAATATCCCCTACTTTTTTTAATAGTATATAAGAAGCAATGTGCATTAACTTATTTGTCCATATTGTTGTTAACCCTTTACCTAATACGGAAAGCAGACAGCACTTGCAAAAATAATTCTTGAATAACTAATTTTTTTCATTTTTTGTCTCAAAAACATAGGTTATGACCTCTCATTAGAACAAGCTCAGTGAGCTCCTTCCAACAAGGGGTCATAACCTATGTTTTTGAGACAAAAAATGAAAAAAATAATGAAAATTAATTGATGATTTTTTAGAATAGCGCTGGCCGGTTTTGGTTGTTACATTGGGTAAAGGGTTAATTATTATATTTGAACATTTCATGAACATTGGAACAGGGAAATTTAAGGATGGAGAAAGTTGGAAATACCATTTCTATTTTTGTCACAAACAGGTATTTGGAATCTTTATATCAACCTACCTGTACTATTTATTGACAACAATGACAGAGCAGTGAAATATCAACTTGATTTCAATAAAAAGAATAGATCGGAAATACTGGAGTATATCAACACTTCTGACAAGTGTTTTAGCCAATTAAATTACCAGATTTTTTCTGTCATATAATAAATAAGTTTATCTAGCTTTAAGAGTCTGTGTGTACGTACATATTGTAGAGTCACCTGGTGCATCAGCATTGAAGATTTGCAGAATGGACAAGTATGGAGGCTGTTGTACAGGAAATGAGGAGGTGTTTGTTTTGTGTGAAAAAGTTCAGAAAGGTAAGATTAAAATAACTAGTACACTATTAGTTGTGCAGGTCTTTTGCAGGGTACACCGCTTGATGTACGCTGTCCAAATTTTTTGTACTCCAAATCACAGGCAGAGGGTATATAAAATTCTGACAGCATGCATGGGATGTGTACCATGCCAAAGACCTGTAAAATAAATTTGTCATACTAGAAAGCCATCACAATATGTTCCATTTGCAATGATATTCTAATCTCCTTCTTTGAAAATAATACAGTACAGTACAGCTGCCGTGGACTGGTCACTTTCCTCGGGTGGGCAATATTTCCACAGAGGCAATGGTGCTTCATCAATTAAAATTTTGATAATGATAATTTTATTACCTGGTAAACACATGCATGGACATCACTGCTCACGTGTGAATTACGACCAGTCCATGTCGACTGTACAGTAGATTTACATATTATGTTGCTCTGTTGAATAATGTTTAAAGATGGTGTCTGGCTCATGTTTATTTCTAACATCACATGTTGACTTCCTATAATGTCATAAGATTTTATGTAGCCTGCCAAAAAGCCAAACATAGTTGTAGGTAGCCTAGCAAAGTGACCAATCACAGTGGAACAGTTTCCTTTACAGAATAACAAATTGTAATATTTGCATGCCTGCATACATATACATTTTATGCTACACTTGATACAAATTTCAGAACACTTTGTGGTGGGATTAACTTTTTGCATGCTGCTGACCAATATTCCTGCCCAGGACAGGATTTCTCTTAACACTGAAATTTGTACAATTTGAGCACATTTAATCCAATTTCCACTCTGTAAATTGAATGTAGTTTTTTATGTGTACCCATACTATGTATGGTACACATAATGCCAGCATCCGGGGTGGCCATCCGTCGTTCGTCCATCCTTTGTCCATCCATCTGTCCGTCCGTCCGTCTGTCCACAGTAACAAATGACTACTTATGTGGCTACGAGTTAGTAAAACAGGATACTTATGTGGTTAAAGTCTGTTACGTGGCTAGCCACGTAACAGAATCTCTTATTGTTGGGGGTGGGTGTGGTTGGGTGGGGTGGGGGTTTGGATAAATGTAGAGTAGGTTAGGGCATTCCAGGGTGGGGTTTAGGAGTGGGGGTGGGGTGGGGTGGGGGTCAGTGAAGATGTGTTAGAGTTATGTGGCTAGGGTTAGGGTTACGGGTGGGTAGGGTTAGGGTCAGTAAAGGGTAGGGTTAGGGTTAGCTGACCCTCCAAAAATTTTCCCCCCAAAAACTTGTTTTATTATGTTGGACATGTGTTTTAGGTTAGCCACCTAATATGTCCATAAAATAGCCACATAAGTAGCCATTTGTTGGAACGTCTGTCCATCTGTCTGTCCATCCGGCGTCCGTATCCATTTCTTTGGCATTCGATAACTTGAAAAATATTGCTTGGATTGTCAAGTTACTTAAGATTTGTGTTCAGGTTACTGATGTGCCGAGCTGTATAGTTTCTTATCAACCTACCTCAATTGTTTACTACAGGCTTGCACTACAGTGGAAGAACCTAACTCGGATAAAATACTCTCTATTTTAATCTTTCCCAAGATTTGGGAAAGAAAAGTGGTGTAAAAACACCACGAAAAAATAAGCCAAAACTGGGTCGAGCGCCATTGGCGCACACCGAGTATGGGTCGCTCTTCCATAGAACAAATCCACGACTACCGTAAAACAGTGCACAATGCGTCATTTCGCCATTCTTTTGATTATCTGCCCACGTGGTGGATGTGTGCCATCTTTGCTCAGTAACAGTGATATTTTAACTCGTCGATAATGGTTTTCCTGTGACTGGAATTATGGATCTGAAGATCGTATAATAACAGGACTGTGTTTTATATATTCTCGTTTATATTTTCAACCACATTCTCATTGTATATTATTTACTATTCCGTTTTCGCGAATGTTTTGTTTTCGACATCACGCGATTCGACAATGAATTTTTCGGTTGATGAATTAATTGTTTTTGGAGTTAGGTGTCAATCTGGGACTGTCTGGACAGGATTTCTTCACTCTGTTGAGGGCTGAATTTCTGTTTTCTTTGGTCCCTGTCGACCGTCTGGGTTCTGTCATGTACCCACCGGTTTTTTTCTGCCACCTTCTCTCGTAGTTGAGGGTGTTCTTCAACTTTCTGTTTCTGTTGAGTTCACCTTTTTCTTCCACTGCTCTCACCTCTGTTATTTCCAGTTCGGTTCCTTTAGGGCAATTCCTTTTGCCCTCGCCTTGGTGCATTCTCGTGGCCGTTTCTTCTGCACCCACGGGTGGTGTGGAAAGTTGTCATTTTGGGAGTCTCCTGACTCGACCACGTCTGGTGTGAGTTTACCCCCTCCATGGGGGATGTGCAGCTCCTCCCGCCCCTGCAGGGTGGGGGGGGGGGGGGGGGGGGGCACTGTCGTTTCAGGCCCCCCGACTTGACCACGTCTGGTGTGAGTTTGACCCCCCTCTGTGGGGGAATGTCAAGCCCCTCCCACTCCTGCGGGGGTGGGGAACGCTATTGTTTTGGAGTCGCCCGATTTGACCACGTCAGGTGAGAGTTGCTCCCCCTTCGTGGGGGATGTGCAGCTCCTCCCGCATCAGCGGGGGGGAGGGGGGGGGGAACGCTGTCATTTCGGGGCTTCCCGACTCGACCATGTCTGGTGAGAGTTATTCCCCTTCCATGGGGAATGTGCAGTTTTTTACCATGGTGGATACTGCGGGAGCTGTTGGATTTCTGGTGAAGAGATGCCTGGTTCCGGGACTATGCGCCCTCTCCAGTCGACATCTGAGGCTGTCACTAGGGTTGTGACTCCTCCTTTGGAGGCCGAGCTTGGTGGCTCTCTCCGCTTTTCCGCCAGTTCCAACAGCTCCCGTCGTATCTGCTGCTACTGCTGTTCCGTCTACAACGTCATTGGGCACCGTTTTTAGCCGGCCTCGGCTTATCCCTGCAAGGGTCTGCAGGGATGTCTGTAGTTTGGTTGTGGGGTATCGGCCTCAGCCTTCCCCGACTTCCACTCGGCGAAGTCGGATGGGGCTGCCGACTGAACCCCCTACTGTGTCCACTCAGCCGTTGAGCACAGTAGTTTTATATCTGCAGTGGTCTGCAGCGGTGTCTGGTTGTGTAGACGTGGGGGTATCGGCTTCAGCCTTCCCTGACTTCAACTCGGCGAAGTTGGAAGTGGCTGCCGGCCGGACCCTCTACTGTGGTCTCTGCGCCTTCGAGCACTACAGTTGTCATTGGATTCGGATGTTCTTAGTGGGACACTCATTCTGGCCACACGACCAGTTTTGGGGGACCAACTTCTTTTGTGCAGCCTGGACCTTCTGCCCTGCAGAGGTCCGCGGTGACTCTCATGAGTTCCCGCTATGTTGACCCTTGGGGTGTGTCACACCCCTATACACGTCTGCCTTCAGACGTTTCGGCTGCTGCCCGTCGTCCCACGTCAGGTGTTGTGGAGGATCGTGACCCTTCGCTGGTTAAGAGGGTCAGAGGTGAAGCCACTTTGCTGGTTCGTTCCCCTGTTGAACCGGCCAGTACGGGCAGTGAGCTTAGGGAGGCCCTCTCCTTACTCACTCAGGTTCTGTCAAAGAGCCTTCCTGCTGCTTCCAGCGAGGCAGCAAGTGGTTTCCAGGCACTGCCTCCCGAGATTGGAAACAGGCCGCTTTCTGATCCCCCCGGTGTTCCGACACCATGGGAGGCGTCGGCTGGTTTGCCCACGATGGGCTTTGTTTCTTCCAACTCAGGGGAAGAGTCAGACATGCTTGATGTTGAGAGCCAGCAGTCTTCGGACTTGGGGGCAGCTCTTGATTTCGTGTTTGGGTTCCTTCCGGATCTCAAACCATCTAACCAGTCGACAGTGTCAGCCAGGCCACGATCATCGGTCACGTGCCAACAGCCTATGGAGCAACCCGCTTCTGGGCATCTTCAACCGTGCCAGTCGGTACAGTTGGTTGAAGCATTTTCAGCCTTGGACTCTAAGCTAAGTTCCAAGGCTATGAAGGCTCCGTTCTTCACCAGGGTTGACACCTTTTTGCCTCCGGCGCGTTATCGTTCCTACGATTCCCCCAATCCGTCGGTCTACCAGACTTTGACGGTTTTGGATCAGGACACCAATTCCCTCGGGTTTCCAAGTCCAAGTCTGCCGTCATTCCGATGACGACTCTGGAGTCCACATTGGGCTTATCGCGAGAGATGCTTGGTATGCTTTCTCTCTCCGATCACGTTGTCTCAGCTTTAGCTGCTTATCTGCCCCCAGATAAGTTTGACGAGGTACAGGCTCCTCTGCGTGTGCTGTCCAAGACGCTCATGCATCTTACTCACACGCATGCCTGTAACACGGCTAATCTGGAATTAGTTCGAAGGGACTCTGTGCTGGACACAGGCTGATCCCTTCCTGAGGAGCAGTGCGCTACTCTTCGATCTGCTTCTTTGGCAGGTCTGCAACTTTTCCATGGTTCTGTGTTGACGGTCCGGGATGACGTCCTACGTCATTCCAAAGATCAGCTGCTGTTTCTTCAGCTTGATCAGCCTTCTAGGGTAGGCAGGGTCCGTTCCAAGCCTAACATGTACCCTCTGCTTCCTCTGCGAAGCAAATGGGCTGATCCTTCTGCCACTGCTTCTACTTCTTACTCAAGGGGTAAGGGTTAGCGTCGGCAGTCTTCAGGGAAGTCCCAGGATTCTTCATTCCGTAGAGGAGGTGTTTTCTCCTCTTGCGAGCCTTGTCGGGGTTCGAAATGAAGGTCCTCACCTCGACTCGTCCCAGGTTGGAGGAAGGATAGCAGAGTTCGCAGACCGTTGGGCCACCATCACATCCGATCCTTGGGTGTTAGATGTTGTTCGGTCCGGGCTGCGAATACCCTTCCAAAGGCACCCCACTCTGTCCAGGGTGCCTCTTCCAACCACAGTTCCTTCAGACATTTTACGTCGGGAACTTTTGTCCATGGAGATAGACAATCTCCTGACAAACGGGGGCAATTGAGGTCATCAAGATCATTAGGTCAGTGGGTTTCTATTCCCGCCTGTTCTTGGTGCCGAAGAAGGACGGCCGACTCCGACCGGTTATCGATCTGAGTTTCCTGTACCAGTCTATCATTGCTCTCAAGTTCAGCATGGAGACTTTCAGGTCGGTCCTCCGTTCAATTCACCAGGGAGATTTCGCTTCCAGCTTCGACCTGTGAGACGCTTACTTCCATGTTCCGATTCATTGGGCGTTACGGAAGTATCTTAGGTTCGTTTTTCTGAGGCGAGTTTACCAGTTCAGGGCCATGCCTTTTGGCCTCAACCTGGCTCCATGGGCCTTCACCAGACTGATGTCGCATGTGATAGCTTTCCATCGCACACAGTCCAGGGTGACTACTTCGGCATATCTGGACGATATCCTCCAGGGGCATTCCAATGCTGCCTTACTGGAGTCGGATGTCGCCACTCCGTTGAGCTTGCTCATGTCGCTAGATTTCAGAGTCAACGAGGAGAAGTCGGACCTGGTCCCTTGTCAGTCGTTTTATGGTCTGGGGATGGCTTTCTGCACACAATTCAGTTTGGTGGCGGTTCCCCAGGCCAAGGCTGTTATTCTCTCAGCTTTGCTCTGACTCTGTCCCAATCCACATCCGCGACGGCTCGGAGTATTCTCCGGCAAATCGGTCTCTGCTGTTCGGTGACGGATCTCATTCCTCTAGGTCGGCTGCATGTCAGATCTCTCCAACACTTTCTGCTCTGTCGTTGGAGGCCGAATGTAGATTTTCTGGATCTGGTGCTTCAGTTTAGCAGAATATCTTTATCCTCACCTTCTCCTCTGGGCGGATGTCCAGTGGCTTTCGCAGGGTGTTCCGTTGAACTTACCCACGTCCGATCACGTTCTGCCGGCAGATGCCAGCGATCTCGGATGGGGTGCGACGTTGGATCCTCTAGGTCTTTCCATTCACGGGATGTGGGACCAGGATCATGCAGCTCTACACATCAACCAGAAGGAGCTTCTTGCTCTTCTTCTGAGTTTCAGGCAGTGGATCCCTCACCTGTCGAATCGCCAGGTCCTTCTGTTGTCCGACCATTCGACGGTGGTTGCTTACATTCGGAACCAGGGCGGCACGCACTCTGTTCCAATGTACGAATTGGCCCGGGATCTTCTACTACTCGCTCAGGATATCCATGCCGGGGTGGCTGTTCGTCACATTCCCGGTCGTCTGAACATCCTAGCCGACTCCTGTCGGGGCAGGGTCATTTCCACCAGGTGGATGCTCCACATGGCGGGTTCCATCGATCTCTTGCGACTCGTTGGAACCATCCGGTGGACACTTTCGTGTCCCCGTGTCCAGATGCTCTGGCTTTTGCCGTGGACGCTCTGGCCCTCCTTTGGGATGCTCTTGTCGGCTACGCCTTCCTACCGGTTCCGATTCTGCCTCAGGTTCTCGCCCAGATATGAACCTGCAGTCGTCGAATCCTTTCGATCACACCCGTCGCCTTGGTGGGTGTGGATCAATCTGCTCCGCTCTCTGTTAGCGGCGGTTCCGGCATGTCTCCCTCTACCTTGCGACTTTCTTTGCCAAAGTCGCCCGAGGAGGTTTCACGTTGACTCGACTTCATTGTGCCTTCGCATATGTCTTTTATCGGGTCCTGTCTCCTCTGTAGTGGTTTTTTGAGACACGCAGTGGAGTTGCTTTTCTTCTTCAAGGAGGCACTCACTCCACTGGTTTAGCCTCTGTGGCCAAGTGGAAGATTCTTCTGTCGATGGTGTGCGATCACTCTGTTGCTTCTGTCACTCCTTCGATCACACCGCTTGCAGAGTTTCTGGTATATGTTTGTTTCTGGGGGTCTCCAGCAATGGGTACATGTCCATGCTTTGTGAGACATTTTTTCATATGTGATACCGCATTGTTTCGACACTCATCCTTGCCTCTCCAAGCTTGTTCAGCTCTTTTCCTTGAAAAGGCCAAGGACTTTGCAGTTTACTCCAAGATGGTCACTTTCTTGGGCGCTGCTCTGCTTGGGGGTGGGGGGCGTTCGTGCCTTTATCCTGGATGAATATGCGTTTTCTCACATGCCAGATCTCTCCTGCATCCATTTCTTGATGGATTTGTCTTGCTATTCGTGCAGCTTCCGCTTGTCTAGCTACTGGTGATTGTATTACCAATTGTTTTTTCTGCCACGAGGTGCGTGCATTGTCTTCCTCTTTTAATAACTCTGTCGTGTTGTCGGATGACGGATGTTATACTGGCAGCCTTCTGGAGAAATGCTACATTCTCCTTTTATCTGCATCAGTTGCAGGAGCCGACAGAGAACCTTGGGGCCCTCTTTCTTTGGCTCAGGCTGTTGTCTATCCCAGCCTTTCAGCTTTTTTCAGGGTCAGTTCCAGCTTTGTGCTGTTACTGTCCTTTCTGTCTGTGCGTCGCACTTCACCATACGCCTCATCTTTCATTGTCTTTTCTAATGTTTGTGATGCTATGGTTTGATAGGCCTAGGGATCTCTTCCTCTGTCCACGGTCCCAGTGGTATTGAGTTATGTGTGGGTTGGTTATGTGATTCCCTCCATCCTTTTGTCTATTCAGCCAGTAGTAAACAATTGAGGTAGGTTGATGAGAAGTATAAATTTTATAGTAAATTTCCTTTCTTATTATACCTACCGAAATTGTTTACATGGAGGCCCTCCCGTCTACTTATTCGGGTAAGAATCCTTCCTCCCCACTGATCACATAACTCCTGTGT
The DNA here is from genome assembly GCA_031216915.1 of Pictodentalium vernedei. Classification (NCBI taxonomy): domain Eukaryota; kingdom Metazoa; phylum Mollusca; class Scaphopoda; order Dentaliida; family Dentaliidae; genus Pictodentalium; species Pictodentalium vernedei. Next base: position 262,134,077 of record CM062297.1, read on the forward strand.
TGTTTGGAATCAAAAGAATGACGAATTGACGCATTGCGCACTGTTTTACGGTAGTCGTGGATTTGTACTATGGAAGAGTGTCCCATACTGGGTGTGTGCCGATGGCGCTCGACCCAGTTTTGGCTTATTTTTTCGTGGTGTTTTTACACCACATTTCTTTCCCAAATCTTGGGAAAGATTAAAATAGAGAGTATTTTATCCGAGTTAGGTTCTTCCCCTGTAGTGCAAGCCTGTAGTAAACAATTTCGGAAGGTATAATAAGAAAGGAAATTTACAATAAAATTTATACTTTTGGTGTAAATCTAATAATCTGATCCTGAGATATTAACTCTTTATCCTTCAAATTGAGAATTCTTTCAATCCCTTTGGCATGAGATAACTAAAAAAATATCAATCCAATTGTCATGTTACTTTATATATGGGCATTTTTAAAAAAAGTGGGATATATTATGTCTGGGAGCTTTTTGAGGCAATACTACTCTGCATCCTTGACTCTATCAACTAACAAACTATCACCATCATGACGCCACTTCAACGCATGCAGAAATTTAGCAACATTATGTTCTTTCAGTGATGCTGAAACTCATGGTGTCAACAAAATCTTGGAAAAGTGAATGTCCTAAATGTATATTACATCTTTTGTAATGCTAGTACTTCACAATTATCAGTTTACTGCAATAAATCAAGCTAGTTAGCAGTGAATGTGGGCCTGTACTGACTGATACCACTGAAAGAAGAACATGTATTTGATGTAAGTTGCAACAGCGGTCCAATATCTATTGTCCCAAGAAGTCATGTCCCTTCTGTTACAAAAAGGAAAAAACACAGAATACACCTTGAATGGCCTAACAGAATAAGGAATTGAAATAGGCAGCTGATTTCAAACAGTAATAGCAGTGACGGGAAAAAGAGTGTCTGCTTCAAGTAAACATAAGAAAAAGGAGATTTTTGGATATAAAATAGTTGAACTGGTGAATATATTTTTCTTCATTCCCCACTGTTACCACTGTTACAGTCTCTGTAGTTAATTAATAGGCCACATTGGTTTGTTAAATTGCAGCCCCAGGTAACTGGTGCAGGTAATGATTTAAATAAGTAATTTATCACAAAGCTTCATTTTTTAAATATCAGAGGTCGGCAAAATGTCCCATATGTTACTGTCCCTTCTGTTAACGACAAAATAGTAACAGTATTGAAAAAATTGAAAATTCCTCCAATCCCTTTGGCATTCGATAACTTGAAAAATATTGCTTGGATTGTCTAGTTACTTTATATGGGTGTTCAGGTTACTGATTTGCCAAGCTGTATAGTTTTTGGTGTAAATCTGTTATTTTGATCCTGAGATGTTAACCTTTTATCCTTCAAATTGAAAATTCCTCCAATCCCTTTGGCATTCGATAACTTGAAAAATATTGCTTGGATTGTCAAGTTACTTTATATTTGTGTTCAGGTTACTGATGTGCCGAGCTGTATAGTTTTTGGTGTAAATCTGATAATTTAATCCTGAGATATTAACCCTTTATCCTTCAAATAGAAAATTCCTCCAATCCGTTTGGCATTCGATAACTTAAAAAACATTGATTGGATTGTCAAGTTACTTTATATTTGTGTTCAGGTTACTGATGTACCGAGCTGTATAGTTTTTGGTGTAAATCTGATAATTTGATCTTGAGATATTAATCCTTTATCCTTCAAATTGAAAATTCCTCCAATCCCTTTGGCATGAGATAACTCCAAAAATATCAATCCGTTTGTCATGTTACTTCATATATGTATTCAGGTTACTGATGTGCCGAGCTGTATAGTTTTTGGTGTAAGTCTGATAATTTGATCCTGTGATATTAACCCTTTATCCTTCAAATTGAGAACTCCTCCAATCCATTTCTTTTGCATGTGATAACTCAATAAATATTAATCCGATTATCAGGTTACTTTATATATGTATTCAGGTTACTGATGTGCTGTGCTGTATAGTTTTTCATGTAAATCTAATAATTTGATCTGGATATATTAACCCTTTATCCATCAAATTAGGCACTCCTCCAATCCATTTCTGTATGTACCCATACCATGTATGGTGTACATAATGTCGGCATGCAGTGTGGCCCTCCGTCTTACAGCTTTCTACTAGTTGCACGTATGGGTACACATCTGATGATTTCATCGGCCTATTTTCACAAATGATTTCTTAAGCTAAATTGAAAAATTATGAATATTTTTATACTGTACCAATGACCCAGACTTAGCTGGTGCTAACTATAAATTATTCAGGGCGAAACACAAATTTTGCCCCCCCCCAATCCCCAAAATTTGCATCCAAATAAAAAAATCCAATGTCCTATATGGTCCTCTATACTTTTGTCCACTGCGAATGCGCAGTGTCAAGCAATTACCGAAATTGATGCCAAATCCTCATTCTTTGTTTGGCCCTTCTATCAGTAACATCTCACTGATATCTGTGCTTATAATCTCAATTAAAATGATGCCAGGCACAAAATCATGATGGAAATGGTGGACCCAAGGATGAAATAAGAGGATGAGAGGAAGGAACAGTGGAAGAATGTGTTCAGGGCTGTAACTTATAATTTTTATGTAAAATTATTTCATGTTCCCTACTTTCGGGGCATGGACCTGATGATTTCATTCTTGCTATGAAATCTCCACTGTTTGTTAAGTGTTTCCTCTCTCCCTTTCCTTGAAACCCCCCTTGCTAATCTCCTGTGCTTTTGGTATAATTTTTGAAATTTTTTTATTGAAATTTCTTAGGAGTTTTAGCATAGTTACAGAATGTTTATTCTGTTATCCCCATGGTTATGTCCTCACCCTTGGGGTGTTTAGGCGTTTTGGTCATGCATCTACCATCTGATGTATTGCAGCTTCTTCTGTGGAAGATTCTGTTTTACATCGGATAGTGTTTTAAATTGGTTACTGATTTCAGGCCATGTTTTTCAGTGCCTGGAGTCTTGTTTCCGGTTTTTATTGACTTTGTTTACGTTGACAACGGTTACTTTCTGTTAGTGATTACTTGTCTTCTGTAAGGTTTATTATATAGTCAGATACATTAATATTGTCCGTAAGTGTAACATTAATTTTTAGAAATGTTTTAGAATTTTTGTCCACACTTAGGCTTGTTTGGGATCCATTTGGGCTCATCGTTCCCTTTGGGAACTTGGGCTCATGTCAAAATTTTTTCGAAAATTTTCTTTTGAATTATTTTTCGAAATTTTGATATGGATTGTATTATTATTATGTATCTGTATTTTCAAGGGTTAGTGCGAGTACTACGGCTGTATAATATTTTTTAATTATGAAAGAATATTGTTCAAATTGTAAATCGAGGAAGTCTGCCTCCGATTCTCATGCTCATTCTATTTGCTGTAGTCACTGTACTCGCACTAATTCTTGTTCAGTTTGTGCCAGTTGGGATGACAAACGTTGGGAGACGTGTGTCACAGTATATTGTTAGTGGTGAGAGGTCAATGCCGGTCCTCTCACCACAGGATCACTCTAATTTTTCAGTCTCTTTTTCAGAGGAACAAGAACAGGGTGATGTTTCCGTGATGTCTTCCGGAAGTGTGCTGCCGTTGTCGCAAAGCAATGAAGAGCTAGCGGCAAAAGTGCTCAAAGAAATCAGGCAAGTGCCTAGATCCTTAGTAGGATTGACGACCTTGTCAGCAGCTAGCTCGACCGGCGGATCTATCACTTGTAATGTGGGTGATGTGACGCCGGGTACGTCCGTTGCGGTCCAGGAGAGGAGAAAGGGTGTTGTGAGCACTATAATCTCGGATCACGCACACCCTGCGACGACGGATCGGAGGGTGGATCAGAGGAAGCCAGTCAGTCGGGTAGCTAGCTCGTTCAGGTCTACCCGGACCGCGAACGAGAGAGGACCCTCTCTCTTACAACAACATCTGGGGCCAGATGTTGTTGTGCATAATGTTTGTCAGCCGGAGCATACTTCCACACCTCCTGCTTGGGATGCTCCGTTGCATAGACAGCTGGGGTTGGCTAGTCTATTGGCTTCCTCTTCCACACGCCAGCAAACACAACTCCACCTTGGCTTTGTGACCTCAGATATCCAGCCTGCTTCACTGACAAAGGATTCCATGTCGTCTAGGTCACTCCATCCGGTAGCCAAGGAAACGAGGCCTCACCAGTTGGGACGTACGCATAAAAGGATTATGCAAGAGGTACCGTCCCAGGAGCTTCCAGCGGCTAAACAACGTAAGACCGCAGCTCCACAGGCCTCCGTGACGGACTTGCTATCACAGATAGCGCAACTCATCGCAGCATCCCAGCAACCTTCGGAAACAGTTTCAGATCAGGAACTGTCCGAGGAAGCTGGGTCGGTACGTTCCTCTGCAGTGTCAGACAGGGACGACCGAGATTCGCATCTGGTCCAGTCGGATGGTGAAAGGGAATCTGCGGAGCTGGATTTTTCTTTTCTGGAACTACATAAGGTGTCGGTAGATTTTATCCGTCAACACCTTCCAGAGGTTGTTCCATTGGACCAGAGAGCTGCGCTACCAGATAAGAGACTGATAGCGTCACTGGATACAGACTTTTTTGGCCAGACTAAGGATGTTGTTCCTGAGTTTCCGGTCCAGACCTGCAATGTCTCACGGACGTCTGAATTGCTGAATGACTCTATTTTTAAGTTAGCCTCCAAGACAGGCAGAACCAGTTTCTTATCGCAACATGCTCTACATCTGCCGTTCATCAACAGTAGGAATAAATTTGAAACGGCAGGAAAGGGCGTTCTGAGAGTTCCTCTGCATTTAGACGACCAGGCCGAAGACTTGGAGTTGTCTTTGCCGGCGTCTATGTCAATTCTCTCCAGTATGTTGGAGACGCCAATCTCGTCTAACAGAGCCAGTTTAGGCACATTATCATACGCAGATCACCTTACCAGAGCGTTAGCGCAACGTTTCGATGGTAAAGAATTCCAGGATGTTCAAACTTCCTTGAGAGTTCTCTCTAAGGCAATCGCATTTTCCATGTATAACTCCGCTCTTTCAGTGGCATATTTGGAGTTAGTCAGACGTGACGCTGCCCTGGCTTCATCCACTAGGGTGGATTCTAAGGTGAAAAACTCTCTTCGAGTCGCTCCGGTTTCAGGAGAACTTCTCTTTGATGGTAAGCTTTCATTAATCTATGATCAGATTACCAAGAAAGCTTCAGATTCTCTGCTCTTTAAGTCTGTTTTCAAGAAACCAGACTCAGCAGAGAGGAGTAAGTCAGGAACTTCTGGGGCGAGTACGTCCAAGGGAAGCTCCTATAGAGGATCTAAAAAATACTCTAGCTCTTACTCCAGAGACCCTCAGAGTAGTGACTCAGGTAGGGGATGTAATGCTGGCCGAGACAACCGGTCAGATGCCCCTAGGTCGACTAGTCGAGGTGCGGGTCGGGGAGCACATAGTTTCTCCTCTCACAAGCCTTGCATGTCCAGGAGGTGAAGGTCAGAACCTCTATTGTGCTCCAGTGGGCGGAAGGCTGTCAAGATTCTTAACCAATTGGTTGTCAATTACGGACGACCGATGGGTACAGGAGGTTATTTCGGAAGGTCTAAAACTGTCCTTCAGAGAAAAACCTCCGTTAACACGAAGTCCACGATGGACTCAGCTTCCGTACAACCTTCAGAAGAGAGATTCGCTTCTATCAGAGGTGCAATCTCTTCTGGAGAAGAACGCAATAGAGGTCATAGAAAACCAGGAATCTCCTGGTTTTTACAGTCACCTGTTCCTGGTACCAAAACCAGATGGCTCGTTCCGTCCAGTTATAGATCTAAGCTGGATAAACAAGCTGATCGTGGCTCCAAAATTTTATATGGAGACCATTCGATCGGTGAGAGCGAGCATTCGAGTGAATGATTATGCTGCGAGCATAGATCTGATGGATGCGTACTTTCACGTCATGGTACATCTGACGTTCAGAAAGTACCTTCACTTCGCTGTCCTAGGAGTCGTTTATCAGTTCCGAGTAATGTGCTTCGGACTGAATCTAGCACCCTGGGCCTTCACTCGAACAATGAACTCAGTAATGACTCATTTCCGAGCTCAATCATCTGCGGTAACGTCGGCCAACTTGGACGACATTCTTCAGAGGTACGGTGATAGATTAACTCTTCAGAACGATGTTCAGAGTCTGCTTCAATTGCTCTGATGTCTCGGTTTCATAGTAAACGAAAAGAAGTCGGTTCTAGTTCCGTCCAAGTCGTTCATTCACTTGGGAATGAGCTTCGAGACGAACAACAATCTGGTTCATCTTCCGTTACCCAGAGCGAAATTAGTCAGTTGTTGTGCTCGCTTTTGTCTACACTCAGATGTAGTAACAGCGAGAGAATTTATGTGACTGATAGGTTTGTGCAGAGCTGCCACGGACCTTATTCCGATGGGGCGTTTACGCACTCGTCCACTCCAGATATTTTTCACTCAGAATTGGAGTGTGAAGATTCATTCGCTCGAAACGAACATCGTCTTGTCAAACCAAGTAAAACAAGAGATTCAGACTTGGGCAGATATTCAGTTGTTGACTCCGGGAGTTCCACTGCAACTGCCGGATCTGGTTTTTACGATTATGACGGATGCGAGTCAAACAGGTTGGGGCACGACATTGAGCCCAACAAATTTGAGGTGCCAAGGTCTTTGGGATCCGCAGTTTCTGAACAAGCACTTAAACATCAAAGAGATGATGTCAATTTGGCTTGCGCTACGTCATTGGATGAACATAATTCAGAATTCACATGTTCAAATACTGTTCGACAATTCAACAGTAGAAGCGTACATTCGGAACCAGGGAGGCACTCATTCCATTCCGTTATTCAACTTAATGGAAAGAATCCTTCTGTTTGTCCTTGAGCATCATGTTCTTCTGTTGGTCCGTCATATTCCGGGTCGCCTGAACATTCTAGCGGACTCTCTTTCTCGGAAAGGTCGCATAATGCCGTCATAATGGACTCTCAACAAGCGAGATCTGCTACCAATGGGATCGTCCAATGATAGACTTGTTTGCGACGCATCTCAACAATCAGTTGCAGACATATGTGTCGCCATGCCCAGATCCTCGAGCATTCGCAGTAGACGCTCTCTCGATCTCTTGGGACAGAATGATAGGATACGTGGATACTCCAGCTCCATTGCTTCAACAGATATTGCTAAATATCAAGCAATCTCACTGCAAGATTCTGTTGGTAGCATCTCTGTCGCCCCAGAGACCATGGATAAATCTACTCCGGTGTCTGTTATGGGACATTCCTCAGAAACTTCCTCCATGGGAGGACCTTCTTTCGCAGGGGAAATCGCACACACTGCATCACAGCCTGCAAGGTCTCAACCTTCACGTATTTCCGTTGTGCGGTCCTTCTTGCATGGCAAGCAATTTACAGGACGAGCAGTGGACGCAATTTCTAACTGTAGGAGGACCTCCTCTTCGCTAAATTATGCAGCAAAGTGGAAGGTTTTCTCTCGTTGGTGTAGGGATCATTCAGTTGATAATTATGATCCCTCCATTCCAGACATTGCTAATTTTTTGGTCTACTTGTTTGACGAGATCAAACTGCAGCCAGTAACTATTAAGGGTAAAAGGTCTATGCTATCGGATACTTATGCTCATCATGATAGCTTACAAATTGGATCTAATGTCTCTTTATCAAAGTTAGTTAAAAACTTTTCGATAAATAGACCTAGAACCCTTAGGTTAATTCCTAAGTGGAATTTAGCTTGGGTTCTTTTGAAGCTAAAAGAAGTGCCATTTGAACCCCTTGACACGGTAGACTTCAAATGCTTATCTTATAAGACAGCTTTTCTCTTAGCCTTCTCTTCTGCTAGAAGAGTTAGTGAGCTTCATGCACTATCTGTTGATGATTCTCACTATCGTAGTGTTGGTAATACTATTACATTGACTGTTAATGTTGGATTTTTGGCTAAGAATCAGGCTCCTAATAAGTACCTGAACCTATTTTTATTAAGGCTCTTCCGTTCTCAGATGGCCATAGGCCTTTGCTATGTCCAGTTAGAGCTATGTGTATTTAAGGGTCATTGGTTAGTATAAAAAATATATAAATTACTATAAATTTTTTCATATTTTTATACTGTACCAATGACCCAGACATAGCTGGTGCTAACTCTTAAAAATATAGGGCCAAACACAAATTTTGCCCCCCAATCCCCAAAATTTGCATCTAAAACCAAAGAAAACTTGTCCTGAATGGCCCTCCATACTTCACCTCTACTGCGCATGCGCAGTGTCAAGGACGTCCCAAAATTGGCGCCATTAATCATTCCTTGTTTGGCCCTTCATCAGTTAACATCTGACTGATCTTTGTGCTTGTAAATCTCAGTTTAAATGATGCCAGACACATAAATATTAGAGAAATGGTGATTCTAAGGAGGATATAGAAGGAGGAGAGGAAAAATGAGTGACAGAAAATAATCAGGGCTGTAACTTAAATTTTTTTAATGAAATTATGTTAAGTTACCTATTTTCGAGGCAAGAGCCTGTTGTTGTCATTCTTGTTATCAAGTTACACTGTTTGTTCAGTGTTTTCCTCTCTCCCTTTCCTTTCAGTCCCCCCTAGCTATTCTCCTATGCTTTTGGCATATTTTCTGTAATATTATTACTAAAATTTCTTGGGAGTTTTAGCTGGATAACAGAATGAATTCTGTTCTTTTCCCCATGTTTACGTCTTCACCTATGGGTGGTTAGGCATAGTGTTCTGCATCTACCATCTGATGTTCTGCAGTTTCTTCCCTGGAAGTCTCTGTTTGGCATCAGATAGTGTATTATTGGTAACTGATTTCGGGCCAGGGTTATCAGTGCCTGGAGTCTTGTTTCTGGTGTTTTTACACTTCTTGTTTACATTGACAACAGCCCTCTGTGTGAGGGGGGATTTTTTGAAAATAATATATTGATGTTAGTTTAATCATATCTAGATACATTATTATTATTTGTAAGTGTTGCATTAATTGTTTAAAATATTTTTTAAATTTTTGCCCACACTTAGGCTTGGGATCCATTGGGGCTCAACGTTACTTTTCAGAAACTTGGGCTTTTCTGAAAAAATATCTTTTCAAATTTTTTGATTTCAATTATTTTTTCTATGTTAATGGATCATGTTATTATGTATTTTGATTGTCAGGGGTTGGTGCGAGAACTAGGACTTTGTTGTCTTTTCACATTGAAAGGATATTGTTCAATTGTTATAAGAGGTAATCTTCCTCTGACTTTCATAATCATTGTATTAATGTAGTCAGTGTACTCTCACTAACTCCTGTTCCGTATGTGTTAATTTCAATGACAACATGGGAAGCATGTGTCACGGTATGATAGGGGGGAAATGGCCATTCCGGTCCTTTCCTCGCAGGGTCACTCTAGTTTATCAATCTCTATTTCAGACGATCAAGAACAGGGTGATGTTTCCGTGATGTCTTCCAAAAGTGTGCCTCCGTCGTCACTATTAATGAAGAGCTAGCGGAAAAGTGCTCATGACAATACGTCAATTGCCTAAGAGGTCCCTAGTAGGATCGACGACCTTTGACGTCCGCTAGCTCGCCCGGTGTAGCGTCCATTCATCGAATGGTTCGGCAGCCAGGTTCGTCCGTTGCGGTCTAGAAAGGAGTTTTGGGTGATGCGAGCACTATAAAACAACCAAGTGCACACCCAGTGACGGCGGATTAGAGGGGAGAACAGAGGAAGCCTTTTAGTCCGGTTCATAGCTCGTCCAGGCCCATCCGGGCTGCGAGCGAGAGAGGCCCCTCTCTCGTACATCAACATCTGGCCCCAGATGTTGTGGTACAAAATGTTTCGCATTTGGAGCATACGTCCGCCGCTCAGGACGCTCCGTTATATAGACAGTCCGGAGAGACTATCAATAAGGCTTCCTCATTCTCATGGCAGCGCACACGACCACACCTTGGCTACGTGACCTCCGATATCCAGTCAACTACGCCAATCAGAGAATCCTCAGCGACCAGGTCACGCCATCCGATAGCCAGGGACACGAGGCCTGGAGACTCCGGACGTTCGCATAAGAAAGTATGCGGGAGTCAACGTACACGGAGCTTCCAGCGGCAAAGCATCGTATGACCGCTACTGCACAGGCCTCGGTGACGGACGTGCTATCCCAAATAGCACAACTTATCGCAGTATCCCAGCAACGACAGAATTTCTGTCGCATCATGTAATATCCGATGATGCTGGGTCGGGACGCTGCGCGGAAGCACGGACGTCCGAAAATTTCATATGGTCCGACGGGATGCCGAAAGGGATTCGGAGGATTTCGAGCTTTCCCTTTCGGTACAACATAAGCTACTGTACATGTCATCCGACTTCATCTTCTAGAGGTTCTTCGTCGGACCAGAATGCTGCGATGCCGGATAAGAAACTGATAGCGTCGGTGGACACAGAAATTTTTGGTTCGGTTCAGGGACATCGTCCCTCAGTTCCGACACAGTTCAATAATGTCTCAGAAACTTTCGATTGATTGAACGACGCTATATATTTATTTTATATGCTTCCTATTTACAAGCATGTCTGGTTTCTTGTTCGCAAAATTACTGAGATGTCTTTCAAAAGTGTGCCTCTGTCGACATAGTTAATGAAGAGCTAGCGGCAATTAGTGCTCATGGAATACGTCAATCGCCTAAGAGGTCCCTAGTAGGATCGACGGAGTTGACATTCGCTAGCTCACCCGGTGTAGCGTCCATTCATCGAATGGTTCGGCTGTCGGGTTCGTCCGTTGTGGTCTAGAAAGGAGATTTGGGTGATGCGAGCACTATAATAGACTTTAGTACACACCCAGTGACGACGGATTAGAGGAGAGATCGGAGGAAGCCTGTTAGTCCGGTTCCTAGCTCGTCCAGGTTCGTCCGGGCGGCGAGCGAGAGAGGTCCCTCTCTCGTACAACAACATATAGGACCGGATGTTGTGGTTCAGACATTTCGCATACGGAGCATATGTCCGCCACTCGGGACGCTCCGTTATATAGACAGTCCGAGTGACTGTCGATAATGCTTCCTCATCCTCACAGCAGCGCACACGACCGCACATTGGCTACGTGACCTCGAGTATCCGGCCAGCTTCGTCATTCAGTGATTCCACGGCGAACAGGTCACGCCAGCCGGTAGTCAAGGGACACAAGGCCTGTACACTCCGGTCGCTCGCATAATAGAAGTATGCATGGGATAACGAACACAGAGCTTCCAGCGGCAAGGCATCGTAACACCGCTTCTCCACAGGCCTCAGTGACGGACGTGCTATCCAAAATAGCACAGCTTATCGCAGCATTCCAGCAAACGACAGATTCTCGATCGGATCAGGAATAATCCGACGGCACTGGGTCGGTGCGCTCCGCTGTGGCATCAGGTACGGACGACCGAACACTTCATAGGGTCCGACAGGATGGCGAAAGGGATTCGGACGATTTCGAGCTTTCCCTTTCGGAACAACAGAAGCTGCCATACATTTCTTCCGGTATTATCTTCCGAGGTTGTTCCGTCGGACTACATTGCTGCGATGCTGGATAAGAGACTAATAGCGTCATTGGATACGGAGTTTTGGATCGGTTCAGGGACATTGTCCCTGAGTGGCCGACGCAGTCCAATAATGTCATTAGAACATTCGAATTATGGAACGACGCTATATATAAGCTTGCTACCAAACACGCTAGTCTAGTTTCTTGTCCGCAAGGTTCTATTCTGCCTTTCATCAATTCTAGGAAATAAATTTTTATTGGCAGAACTGGGCATACCGAGAGTTCCTATGCGTCCAAGATGGCGAGGCTGAACACTGGGAATTATCTTTTTCGCCGTCTATGTCAATTCCAACCACGACGTTGGAACTGACAATGATGTCTAATAGACTTAACTTAGACGCTTTATCATACGTAGACCACCTTACTGAGGCGTTATCATTACGTCTTCAAGAGAAAGAATTCCAGGATATGATCCTCAATGAGATTTCTTTCAGGGGCAGTAGTTTTCCACGTATAACTCCGCCCTTCAGTGGCAACATGGAGTTGGTTAGACGTGATGCAGCCCTAGCTACATCCACGCGCGTGGATAGTAAGGTGAAGAACTCTCTCAGAGTCGCTTCGGTCTCGGAGAAGCTTCTCTTCGACGGCAACCTTTCAGCAATCTTTGAATTGCTCGATATACACGTTCTCTTGTCAATCAGGTATAACAAGAGATTCAGACGTGGGCAAACATTCGGTGGTTGACTCAGAGAGTTCCACTGTAGTTGCCGGATCCGAGTTTTTCGATTATGACGGATGCCAGTCAAACAGGTTGGGACACAATATTGATCCCAACGGATTCGGAGTGCCAGAGTCTTTGGGTTCCGCAGTTTTTAGGCAAGCACTTAACTTCCAAGAAATGATATTATTTTGGCTTGCACTACGTCATTGGATGAACATTATTCAGAACGCAGGTCCAAATCCTGTCCGATAATACGACAGTAGTTGCGTATATCCGGAACCAGGGAGGCACTCATTCGGTTCCGTTATTGATTTTAACGGAAAGAATCCTTCTGTTTGTTATAGAACACCAAGTTCTGTTTCGGTCCGTCATATTCTGGGTGGTCGGATCGTATTAGCAGACTGCCTTTCACGTAAGGGTCGTTTGTTGCCGTCAGAATGGACTCTTAACAAACAAGTATTCAATCAGATTTGCTACCAATGTGAGCGCCCAGTGATAATTTATTTGCGACCCAACTCTCCAATCAATTGCAGATGTATGTGTCACCGTGTCCGGATCCCCGAGCATATGTAGTTAACGCTCTATCGATGTAGTAGGACGGGATGATAGGATATGCGTATCCTCCAGCACTGTTGATTCAGCAAGTATTGCTAGGATTATACATTCACAATACAATTCTGTTGGTAGCATCTCTGTCTCCACAGAGACGGTGGATAAATTTACTTAGATGTCTGCTGTGGGACTTACTGCGGAAACCTCCTCCACGAGAGGATCTTTTTTTGCTGGGGAAGTCGTGTCAACTTCATCACAACCCGCAAGGTCTCAACCTTCACGTATTCCGTTGTGCGGTCCTTCTTGCATCGTTAGCATTGTACAGGACGAGCAGTGGACGCGATTTCTAACTGTAGGAGGACCTCCTCTTCGCTATACTATGCGGCTAAAGTGGAGGGTCTTCCGTTGTTGGTGTAGGGATCTTTATGTTGATATTTTTGATCCCTCCATACCAGGCATTGCAAACTTTCTAGTATACTTGTTTGACGAGATCAACTGCAACCAGTTACTTTTATAGGTTATAGGTCTACTTTATCTGATACCTATGCACACCATGATAGTTTACAATTGAGCCTAATGTCTCGTTATCTAAGTTAGTTTGAAACTTTTATTATAGACCTAGAATCCTTAGATTAATTCCTATACGGAATTTAGCTTGGGTTCTTATTAACTAAAGCAACCATTTGAACCTCTTGAGACAGTAGTTTCAAATTCTGGCCTTTTAAGGCAGCAATTCTCTTAGGCTTCTCTTCTGCTGAAGAGTCAGTGAGCTTCATGCACTATCGGTGGACGATTCTCACTTTCGTAGTATCGGAAACTCTATTACCTTTACTACTAATGTTGTATTTTTGGTTAAGAATCAGGCTCCTAATAAATATCTGGAACCTATTGTTTTTTAGGTCCTTCCGTCTTCGAACGGGCATAGGCCTTTACTCTGTCTGGATAGACCTTTATGTATTAACAGATCTCAGTTTATCAGTAAGGACGTAAAGCTTCTTCTGGCTCTGATGCCTAATAGAAAGATCATTACGGTCCATTCTATTACTAAATGCATTCAGTTAACTATCGGTACTGCTTAGGATAATCTATCCTTAACTCAGCAGTCTGTGCTTAAGATTTCGGCTCATGAAGTAAGAGCTCTTCTACATCTTGGGCTTACGTAAATAGTGTTGCTATTATAGATTAAAGTAGGCTGCATATTGGTCTCAGCCATCCACATTCACGAATTTTTATCTCAGAATATCGAGTCCATTTCTGGAGGCCTGCATTATTTAGGTCCATTATCGGCTGCTCAGAATGTCGATCACTTAACAATTGCAACTATAGCTATGTACGCTTTATGTTCCGGCAGTGACTCTGTCCTGCTGCCCTCTTCACTCTGGGCTATTTGACCCAGAGCAAGAAAAAGGGGGGGGGGGGGAGGGTGTTCCCTTGGGTCACCTGTTTTATTATGAAAACAAGGGGATACCTCCTCCGGAGTCAGTAATTCTGAGCTGTTACTGGGATGGTTTTTTAAGTGAAAAGTTATGTTTTAAAATTCATTCATGTCTTAGTTTTAAAGTATAGCATTTGAATATGTCACGTGTCAAACGGGCGTTATTATACTATCCTCGGACACTTTTAAAAAGTATAAAGAGTCTCAATTCTCTGGACTAACTTTATTTATTGGCTTACTTTAAAAATAATTAGTATAAGAATTATACTGGATATTAATAGAGAATATGGATGTTATGATGCTCAATTATAGAAGGTATTGTGTCTTTCTAATTTATCATAAATAAGAAAGATACATGTGAAGCCTAATTCTCCTTTTCTCCTCCAGGAGATGACTCTATTTTATATAGTTGAGCTTATTGGATTTTCCTCTATGTCCTGGGCCTCCAGCCTTTTTACTATTCAGCTATGTCTGGGTCATTGGTACAGTATAAAAATGTTAAAAAATTTATAGTAATTTATATATTTTTTATACTTACCAATGACCCAGATGGGGATGGCCCTCCCAGGAGTTGGGAACTCATACCTCCCCGCTGAGGACATAGCGCTTACCAGGCACTGATGGTAAGAATGATTAATGGCGCCAATTTCGGGACGTCCTTGACACTGCGCATGCGCAGTAGAGGTGAAGTATGGAGGGCCATTCAGGACATGTTTTCTTTGGTTTTAGATGCAAATTTTGGGGATTGGGGGGCAAAATTTGTGTTTGGCCCTATATTTTTAAGAGTTAGCACCAGCTATGTCTGGGTCATTGGTAAGTATAAAAAATATATAAATTACTATAAATTTTTTAAGTTTTCATCAAATCTAGTCATGGCTTTGCTGTTGTTTCTATATAGACAGAGAATACATGTCTAGAAACAGCAGCTGAGGTACTTTGAATGCAACTAGCAAATTGATGAAAAGACTATTGGTAGGGGGACCATTGTTCCTCGCAGTGAAATTGATCAAAGTTTGAATTCTAATTTAAGGGTTAAATAATGATAAATCTGAAATTTTTATAGCCACACATTTTTTTAAAAAGTGGGGTATTCTGGATTACACCTGTCTGACTATTCAGCTGTCTGTCTGTGCATCCATGCATTTGTCCTTCCGTCCATCCACCCTCTGATGTCTGTTCGAGTTATAACTTGAACATTAGTGCTCAGATTTCGACGAAATTTTATACAGATGTTAACTACCATGAGATCTTTCAGAAGAATCAGCGGTTTTGCTGTTGGAGTATTTATTCTGTGAGTTATGGCCCTTTGAATATACAAAATAGCAAATTTTTTGTCTGTTTGCGTTGTTTCTCAGGTTTGGGTTATCAGATCTGAATGAAATTTGGAATGAAGATTGTTTATGGGAAAGTCTTTCAAATGAGTATCTAATAATATTTCTTACATTTCATTTTCTAGACTCATCCCCTTTATTAACTTTGAAAATTTGCTGTTTGCCTCGTAAAATATACAATTTTCTGTCTGTTTGCCCCATATCTCAGGTTTAGGTAGAAAATTGGAATGAAAATTATTGTTTATGGTAAAGGCTTTCACAGTATCATGGTTTATTTCTTCTCTTGCTATTGTTTTCAGATGGGTTTTGTCAGTTCGAGATGTTTTAAGATGTAAGTGAAGTATTGTGTGATAATGTATTAACTACACGCAGTATTATCACAATATTTATTGCTTATCATTTTAGATGATATTGCTGTGAGATTTATTGAACAAGATGATGATGGAAATATTATTTGGGAAGGTTTTGGTGACTTTGGACCTATGGATGTGCACAGACAGGTAATTTTATGAGGATAGATTTCCATTTTATTCAAGAGTTAATGCTTATATCTGCATTTATCACCTGACTTGATCCCTTTTCCGATAATGGGCCTCATAATTTAACCCTTTACCCAATGCAGACGATATCAAAATTCATTATTTTAAACATTTTTTCAAATTTTTCAAAACATTTCAACAAAACCAAATCATGTGACCCCTCTTTGGATTGAGCTCAACATGCTCATTCCAGTGAGGGGTCATATGATTTTGATTTTGTTGAAATGTTTTGAAAAATAATTTTTTTTCAACTGCTGAATTTGTATATTACATGGGCAGATGCAGCCAATTTGTTAATTGATGGATTAAAAGTGGCTAACCATTTACCTAACATGAAAAGCAGACAAAACTTGCAAACAAAATTCTTGAATAACTAATTGTTTTCATTTTTTGTCTCAAAAACATAGGTTATGACCCCTCATTGGAATGAGCTCGAATATCTCGTTCCAAGGAGGGGTCATAACCTATGTTGTTGAGACAAAAAATGAAAAAATAATGAAAATTAATATAGCTGGCCTGTTTTGGCCATTATGTTGGGTAAAGGGTTAAATCATAAAAAATCTAAAACTTTCTTATTTTCGGCTTTGGGTTCCAAAATCCAGTAATCTTGAACATACTTCAGTTAGTCTCTTCTAACCACTTCACCTCTGAACATCTCTTCAAACCTCTATTCTGCATGATTAGGTGATGTAAAAACAAAACTACTTTTGCATCTTTTGTGACTATGTTGCAAAGGTGCATGTTGTAACAAAACCTTTTCTGAAACACTTGGAGTGAATCCATGATGGCATGTTCATTATTAACTGGTTGAGGGCTATATTATTTTCTGTGGTCTGAATTTGTTTGTTCAATATTTTTTTTATTACAAATTATTGGAGAGTGCCCACTGGCACTGCTGCGCTGGCACCAGGTTTTCCTCTGGTACCCTCATTATTTTGAAAGTCCTGATTGTGGCTTCTACCATTCAACCAGTTAATGTTTACCTGTATTTGTAACTCTATCATGCTATTACTTAACCCTTTCATACTTTTTTGTACATCTTATGACATACAAAATCAAACAGCGCGTTGATACTTTGTGGTCATTTGTTTTGTTATTATACCCCACGCAACGAAGTTGCGGGGGTATAATGTTTTTGACAGGTCCGTCCATCAGTCCATCAGTCTGTCAGTCCATCAGTCCATCAGTCCGTCAGTCAGTCCTACTTGTTTTCCAGACTTTTTTTCTACACGCTTCCAGATTTTGAGCTAATTTTTGGTATGTGAGTCTAACATGGTGGCCTACAGATCAAGTTTGCACTTTGTTCCGCTCCACTGATTTTTACCCAAATTACAGCCCTTGAACTCTGAAAAATTCATCAAAATTACAGTTTTCTGGACTTTTTTTCTACACGCTTCCAGATATTGAGCTGATTTTTGGTATGTTAGTCTGACATGGTGGCCTGCAGATCAAGTTTGCATTTTGTTCTGCTCCACTGATTTTTACCAAAATTACGGCCCTTGAACTTTGAAAAGTTCATCAAAATTACAGTATTTTTATACTGTACCAATGACCCAGACATAGCTGGTGCTAACTCTTAAAAATCTAGGGCCAAACACAAATTTTGCCCCCCAATCCCCAAAATTTGCATCTAAAACCAAAGAAATCATGTCCTGAATGGCCCTCCATACTTTGCCTCTACTGCGCATGCGCAGTGACAAGGAGGTCCCGAAATTGGCGCCAATTATCATTCTTTGTTTGGCCCTTCATCAGTTCACATCTGACTGATCTTTGTGCTTGTAAATCTCAGTTTAAAAGATGCCAGACACATAAATATTAGAGAAATGGTGGATCTAAAGAGGAAATAGAAGGAGGAGAGGAAAAATGAGTGACAGAAAATAATCAGGGCTGTAACTTAAATTTTTTTTATGAAATTATGTTAAGTTACTTATTTTCGAGGCATGGGCCTGTTGTTGTCATTCTTGCTATAAAGTTACACTGCTTGTTCAGTGTTTCCTCTCTCCCTTTCCTTTAAGTCCCCCCTTGCTATTCTCCCATGCTTTTGGCATATTTTCTGTAATATTATTACTAAAATTTCTTGGGAGTTTTAGCTGGGTAACAGAATGGATTCTGTTCTTTTCCCCATGTTTACGTCCTCACCCATGGGTGCATCTACCATCTGATGTTCTGCTGTTTCTTCCCTGGAAGTCTCTGTTTTGCATCAGATAGTGTATTATTGGTAACTGATTTTGGGCCATGGTTATCAGTGCCTGGAGTCATGTTTCTGGTGTTTATACACTTCTTGTGTACATTGACAACAGTCTCTGTGGAGGGGGATTTCTTGTCTTTGTGTTAGTTTAATCATAACAAGATACATTATTATTATTCGTAAGTGTTGCATTAATTTTTAGCTCAACTTTGACGAAGTCAAATTTGAGCTGTTGTCATGGCCCGTCGTCCGTCTGTCCGTCTGTCCGTCTGTCCGTACGTCAACAATTGGCTATGGCTCGGGCTAGAGGTCGTATTTATGAACCGATCTTTACGAAACTTCTTATGTACCTTTGTTATGACCCTGGGACGGGAACGAGTGTTTTTAGGTGTGGTCCGAAATTCAAGATGGCTGCAGGTGGCCATTTTGTACCGATGATGCAAAAATCAGTTTTTTGTACAGAACTTCTGTATGAAAGTTCTGATTTGAATAAAGTTTTGTATAAATGTTTAGTACCATGGGATACATCACATATAATACGGGTTTTTTTCTCGTGCGTAAATTATGCAAATTAGACTGATTTTGATTTATTTAGTGTTACTTTCAGAGCTGTAAGTGCCAAGCTGCTATGGCTCGGGCTAGAGGCCGTATTTATGAACCGATCTTTACGAAACTTCTTGGGTACCTTTGTTATGACCGTGGGACGAGAACGAGTGTTTTTGGGTGCGGTCCGAAATTCAAGATGGCTGCCAGCTGCCATTTTGTACCGACGATGCAGAAATCTGTTTTTTGTACAGAACTTCCATATGAAAGCTCTGATTTGAATAATTTTTTGTATGAATGTTTAGTACCATGGGATACATCACATAATACGGGTTTTTTTCTCGTACGTAAATTGTGCAAATTAGACTAATTTTGATGTTTTTTTGGGTTACCTTCAGCACTGTAAGTGCAAATGCCAATACGGCTCGGGCTAGAGGCCGTATTTATGAACCGATCTTTACGAAACTTCTTGGGTACCTTTGGTATCACCGTGGGACGAGAACGAATGTTTTGGAGTCCGGTCCGAAATTCAAGATGGCCGATGGCAGCCATTATGTACAAAATTAGGTGCAATCAGATTTTTGCACAGAACTTCCATATGAAAGCCCTGATTTGAATAATTTTTGTGTGTGAATGTTTAGTACCATGGGATGCATCACATATAATACGGGTTTTTTTCTCGTGCAGAAATTATGCAAATTAGATGAACTTTGATTTTTTCAGTGCGACTTACACACAGTAAGTACACATGTCAATACGGCTCAGACTAGAGTCTGTATTTATGAATTGATCTTCACGAAATGTCTTGGGTACCTTTGTTATCACCTTGGGACGAGAACGAGTGTTTCTGGGTGCAGTCTAAAATTCAAGATGGCTGCTAGTGGCCATTTTGTACCGAAATTAGGTCTAATCAGTTTTTTGTACACAACTTCTATACAGCTCAGACTAGAGGCCATATTTATGAACCAATCTTTACGAAACTTCTTGGGTACCTTTGTTATCACCGTGGGATGAGAGCGAGTGTTTTTGGGTGTGGTCCGAAATTCATGATGGCCACCAGCAGCCATTTTGTACCAAAATTAGTGCAATCAGTCTTTTGTATAGAACTTCTGTATGAAAGTTCTGATTTGAATAAATTTTTGTATGAATGTTTAGTAACATGGAATACATCACATATTGTAAGGGTTTTTTTTTCGTGCAGAAATTATGCAAATTAGATGAACTTTGATTTATTCAGTGCTACTTACACAATGTAAGCACACATGTCAATACGGCTCAGGGTAGAGGCTGTATTTATGAACCGATCTTCACAAAACTTCTTGGGTACCTTTGTTATCTCCTTGGGATGAGAATGAGTGTTTCTGGGTACGGTCCAAAATTCAAGATGGCTGCCAGTGGCCATTTTGTACCGAAATTAGGTCCAATCAGTTTTTTGTCACAAGTTCTATACAGCTCGTATTTATGAACTGATCTTCACAAAACTTCTTGAGTACTTTTGTTTTCACCTTGGGACAGGAACGAGTGTGTTTTGGGGTGCCTTTGTTATCATTGTGCTATGAGAACAAATATTTTGGGGTTCAGTCAGACCCACTCTGGATATTTTCTAGTTCAGCATCTGACTGTCACCCACCTTTACAATACTTTACCTATACATTTGTTACAGGCAACGGTCAGTATTTATGTACAGACCGTTACAATACTTTATATGTACCTTTGTTATCAGGTCATTACCTAGATGTTTGTCATTGCTGTGTCACATACTATACATGTACATGTCTTTGTCTTGACAAGTTGAGCTACAGTGTCATTGACACTTTCATTTAAAATATTTTTAAAATTTTTGTCCACACTTAGGCTTGGGATCCATTGGGGCTCAACGTTACTTTTCAGAAACTTGGGCTTTTCTGAAAAAATATATTTTTATACTGTACCAATGACCCAGACTTAGCTGGTGCTAAACCAGGGCCAAACACAAATTTTGCCTCCCAATCCCCAAAATTTGCATCCAAAACCAACAAAAATCATGTCCTATAGGACCTCCATACTTCGTCCCTACTGCGCATCCGCAGTGTCAAGGACGTTCTGAAATTGGCGCCAATTATCATTCTCTGTTTGGCCCTTCATCAGTCAACATCTCACTGATCTTTGTGCTTGTAAATCTCAGTTTAAAGGATGCCAGACACGTAGTTTCTGGAGAAATGGTGATTCTAAGGAGGATATAGAAGGAGGAGAGGAAAAAGGAGTGACAAAAAATAATCAGGGCTGTACTTAAAATTTTTTATGAAATTATGTTAAGTTGCCTATTTTCGAGGCATGGGCCTCTTGTTGTCATTCTTGCTAAAAAGTTGCACTGCTTATTCAGTGTTTCCTCTCCCCTGGTCTTCTAAGTCCCCCCTTGCAATTCTCCCATGCTTTTGGCATATTTTTGAGAAAGTTCATTTCTAAAATTCTCTTGGGAGAGTTGCTTGGTTACAGAATGTTTTCTGTTATTTTCCCCATAGTTACGTTTTCACCCATGGGTGTTTAAACGTTGTGTTCTGCATCTTCCATCTGATGTTCTGCAGATTCTCCCCTGGGAGTCTCTGTCTTGCATCAGATAGAGTGTAATTTTGATGACTGATTTTGGGCCAGTTTTTTTCAGTGCCTGGAGTCATGTTTTCTGGTGTTTTACACTGTTTGTTTACATTGGCAACAGTCTCTTTTGAGGGGGGCTGTTTGCCTTTGGTGTAGTTTATCTCACTATAAGATACATTTTGATTATCCGTAAGTGTTGCATTAACTATTTAATATGAATTTAAAATTTTTGACCACACTTAGCCATCGGATCCATCGGGGCTCAACGTGACTTTTCAGAAACTTGGGCTCCGCTGAAAAAATGTTTTTCAAAAATTTTTTTTTTTGATTTGCAATTGTTTTTTCATTATTAATGGATCATGTTATTATGTATCTTTGTGTCAGGGGTTTGTGCGAGTAACTAGGACTTGTTGTTGACTTTTCACAATGAAAGGATATTGTTCAAATTGTAATAGGAAGAAAACTTCCTCTGACTTTCATGATCATTGTATTAATTGTAGTCAGTGTTCTTGCACTAATCCCTGTTCTATATGTCAATTTTGGGATGACAAACATTGGAAACGTGTGTCACGGTATGTTGTTACTGGAGAAAGGGCTATGCCGGCTCTTTCTCTGCAAGGTCACTCTACTCTCTCAGTTTCTATTTCAGAGGAACAAGAACAGGGTGATGTTTCCATGTTATCTTCCGCAAGTTCGCTTCCGTCGTCACAAATGAATACAGAGCTAGCGGCAAAAGTGCTCATGGAGATTAAACAAATGTCGTCCGCTAGCTCGCCCGGTGTAGCGTCCATTCACCGAATGGTTCGGCAGCCGGATTCATCCGATGCGGTCCAGGAGGAAATTTTGGGTGATGCAAGCACTATAAACATTCAACGTGCACACCTAGTGACGGCGGATAGTAGGCGAGATCGGAGGAAGCCTTTGAGTCCGGTTCCTAGCTCGTCCAGGTTCAGCCGGGCCGCGAGCGAGAGAGGCCCTCTCTCGTACAACAACATCTGGGACCAGATGTTGTGGTACAAAATGTGTCGCAAGCGGAGCATACGTCCGTCACTCGGGATGCTCCGTTGTATAGGCAGTCCGCGGAGACTGCTCAGGCTTCTTCTTCTCGTCAGCGCACACGACCGCACCTTGGCTGCGTGACCGCCGATATCTTACCAGCTTCGCCGATCAGGGATTCTTCGGCGACCAGGTCACACCATCCGGCAGCCAGGGACATGAGGCCGATGGACTCCGGACGTTCGCATAGAAAAAGTATGCGGGAGCCATCAGATGCGGAGCTGCCCTCGGCGAAGCAGCGAAAGACTGCGCCTCCGCAGGTTTCGATGCTGGACGTACTTGTGCAGATAGCACAACTTATCGCAGCATCCCAGCAGCCGACAGAAACGGTGTCGGATCGGGAATTATCCGACGGCGCTGGGTCGGTACGCTCCGCCGAAGCATCGGGGGCAGACGACCGGGCGCATCATGAGGTCCGACCGGATGGTGAAAGGGATACGGATGACTTGGAGCTATCCCTTTCGGAACAACATAAAGCTGCCGTGGACTTCATCCGACACTTTCTCCCTCAAGTTGTTCCGTCGGGCCAGACTGCTGCGGTTCCGGACAAGAGGATTATAGCGTCATTGGACTCTGAATTTTTTGAGCGGTTCAGGGACATCGCTCCCAAGTTTCCGTCTCAGTCCAATAATGTTGCAAGAACATTTGAATTATTGAACGACGCTATATTTAAACTTGCTTCCAAGACAGGGAAAGCAGGTTTCTTGTCCGCCAATACTCTCAACCTGCCTTTCATTAATGCAAGGAATAAATTCGACACGGCAGGACAGGGTATTCCGAGAGTTCCTCTGCGTATGGACGACGAGGCGGAAGACTTAGAGCTATCATTACCGTCGTCGGCTTCTATTCCAACCGCGGTGTTGGAAACAGCTATTTCGTCTAACAGAGCCAATTTAGATGCCTTATCTTACGCAGATCACCTTACTAAGGCATTATCACTGCGCCTTCAAGGGAAAGAATTTCAGGATATACAATCCTCTTTAAGACTTCTTTCAAGGGCAGTAGCTTATTCCACGTGTAACTCCGCCCTTTCAGTGGCAAACCTGGAGTTGGTTAGACGTGACGCAGCCCTAGCTACATCCACACTCGTGGATACTAAGGTGAAGAACTCTCTCAGAGTCGCTTCGGTCTCCGGAGAACTTCTCTATGACGGCAAGCTTTCTGCTATTTATGATAAAATTACAAAGAAAGCTTCGGATTCTCTGATGTTCAAATCTGCTTCTAAGAAGTCGGATACGACAGACAAGAATAAGACAGGCACTTCTGGGTCTAATGCGCCCAAGAGAGGTTCCGGTGCGTCCTCTTGGTCTTAGTCAAGGTAGCGACTCACGTTCGGGACGTCCTTCGGGCCGGGACAACCGGTCGGATGCCCCGAGGTCGACGGGACGAGGTGCGGGTCGTGGAGGACGTGGTTTCTCCTACCACAGGCCTCGCAGGTCCAGGAGGTGATGGCTTAAACCTCTATCGCGTACCGGTTGGCGGAAGGTTGTCGAGCTTTTCACAAGAATGGGCGTCGATTACGGACGACCCTTGGGTGAGAGGAGTGACTTCGGAAGGTCTAAAGATATCCTTCAAACGAAAGCCTCCATTAACTCGAAGTCCAAAGTGGACTCAACTTCCGTCAAATCCGCAGAAAAGAGACGCTCTATTATCAGAGGTGCAGTCTCTTTTAATGAAGAACGCGGTAGAGGTCGTAGAAAACCAGGAGTCTCCGGGATTCTACAGCCATCTGTTTCTGGTTCCGAAACCAGACGGCTCGTTCCGTCCAGTCATAGATTTGAGCTGGATAAACAAGCTGATCGTCGCTTCGAAGTTTTATATGGAGACGATTCGGTCGGTCAGAGCGAGTATTCGGGTGAACGATTATGCAACAAGCATAGATCTCAAAGATGCGTACTTTCACGTCATGGTACATCCGACATTCAGAAAGTATCTACGCTTCGCAGTCCTAGGAGTGGTGTATGAATTCCGGGCGATGTGCTTCAGATTGAATCTAGCACCCTGGGCTTTCACTCGGGTAATGAACTCGGTAATGATCTATTTCCGAGCTCATTCGTCTGCGGTAACGTCGGCCTACCTGGACGACATTCTTCAGAGGTACGGCAACGAGTTAACGCTTCAGAACGATGTTCAGAATGTACTTTTATTGCTCCGACGTCTCGGTTTTATAGTAAACGAGGAGAAGTCGGATCTGGTGCCGTCCAAGTCATTCACACATCTGGGAATGAGCTTTGAGACGCACAACAATCTCGTTCGTCTGCCGTTAACCAGAGCGAAATTAGTCAGTTGTTACGCTCGCTATTGTCTGCACGCAGACAAAGTCACAGCGAGAGAATTTATGAGACTGATAGGTCTGTGCGGAGCCGCTGCGGATCTCATTCCGATGGGGCAGTTACGCACGCGTCCTCTCCAAATTTTCTTTACTCAGAATTGGAGTGTGAAAATTCATTCGCTCGACATAGACGTTCTCTTGTCAGATCAAGTGAAACAAGAGATTCAGACTTGGGCAAACATTCAGTGGTTAACTCAGGGAGTTCCGCTGCAGTTGCCGGATCCGAGTTTTACCATTATGACGGATGCCAGTCAAACAGGTTGGGGTGCATCATTGATCCCAACGGATTCGAGATGCCAGGGTCTTTGGGATCCGCAATTCCTGGGCAAGCACATAAACATCAAGGAAATGATGTCAATTTGGCTTGCGTTACATCATTGGATGGACATTATTCACAATGCTCATGTCCAAATCCTATCTGACAATACGACAGTAGTGGCGTATATATGGAATCAGGGAGGCACTCATTCAGTTCCGTTGTTCAATCTAACGGAAAGAATCCTTCTGTTTGCGCTAGAACATCACGTTCTTCTTTCGGTCCGTCACATACCGGGTCGTCTGAATGTGCTAGCAGACTCCCTTTCACGAAAGGGTCGCTTGTTTCCGTCTGAGTGGACTCTCAACAAACAAGTATTCAGTCAGATTTGCTACCAATGGGAACGGCCAATGATAGACTTATTTGCGACACATCTCAACAATCAGTTGCAGACGTATGTGTCTCCGTGTCTGGATCCAAGAGCATTTGCAGTAGACGCTCTGTCAATCCCTTGGGACAGAATGATAGGATATGCGTATCATCCAGCGCCGTTAATTCAGCAAGTATTGCTAAAGATAAAACAATCTCAATGCAAGATTCTGTTGGTAGCATCTCTGTCTCCACAGAGACCGTGGATAAATCTACTCAGGTGTCTGTTGTGGGACCTACCGCGAAAGCTTCCTCCACGGGAGGATCTTCTTTCGCAGGGGAAATCGCATCAACTCCATCACAACCCGCAAGGTCTCAACCTTCACGTTTTTCCGTTGTGCGGTCATTCTTGCATGGCAAGCACTTTACAGGACGAGATTTCTAACTGTAGGAGGACCTCCTCTTCTCTAAACTATGCGGCTAAGTGGAAGGTTTTTCGTCGTTGGTGTAGGGATCATTCTGTAGATATTTTTGATCCCTCTATACCAGACATTGCAAACTTTCTAGTATACTTGTTTGACGAAATCAAACTGCAGCCTGTTACTATTAAGGGTTATAGGTCTATGTTATCTGATACCTATGCACATCATGATAGTTTACAAATTGGATCTAATGTCTCTTTATCTAAGTTGGTTAGAAACTTCTCGATAAATAGACCCAGAACTCTTAGGTTAATTCCTAAATGGAATTTAGCTTGGGTTCTTCTTAAATTGAAGGAAAAGCCATTTGAACCTCTTGGGACAGTAGATTTCAAATTCTTATCTTATAAGACAGCTTTTCTCTTAGCTTTCTCTTCTGCTAGAAGAGTCAGTGAGCTTCATGCACTGTCGGTGGATGATTCTCACTATCGTAGTGTCGGGAACACTATCACCTTCACTACTAATGTGGGTTTTTTAGCTAAGAATCAGGCTCCTAATAAATATCCGGAACCTATTGTTATTAAGGCTCTTCCGTCTTCAGATGGGCGTAGGCCTTTACTCTGTCCTGTTAGAGCGTTACGTATCTATAAACAGAGATCTCAGTTTATCAGAAAGGGACGGAAACGTTTCTTTCTGTCTTTGATGCCTAATAGAAGGGACATTTCGGTCCATTCTATTGCTAGATGGATTCAATTAACTATCCGTACTGCTTATGAGAGTTTATCTTCTCAGCAGTCTGTGCTTAAGATTTCCGCTCATGAAGTAAGAGCTCTTGCTACTTCTTGGGCTTATGCTAATAGTATTGCTATTACAGATTTAATGAAGGCTGCTTATTGGTCTCAGCCATCCACCTTCACGAATTTTTATCTCAGAAATATTGAGTCCATTTCTGGAGACCTGCATT
Source organism: Pictodentalium vernedei (assembly GCA_031216915.1). Taxonomy (NCBI): domain Eukaryota; kingdom Metazoa; phylum Mollusca; class Scaphopoda; order Dentaliida; family Dentaliidae; genus Pictodentalium; species Pictodentalium vernedei. Next base: position 262,160,826 of record CM062297.1, read on the forward strand.
GTTTAGGTCCGTTATCTGTTGCTCAGAATGTCGTCCACTAAACAGTTGCAACTATAGTTATGCAGGCTTTCTGTTCCGGCAGTGACTCCGTCCGGCTGCCCTCTTCGCTCTGGGCTATTTGACCCCAGGGCAAGGGGAAGGGGGGGGGGAGGGTGATCCCTTAGGTCACCTGCTTTATAGTGAAAAGCAAGGGAATGCCTCCTCCAAAGTCAGTATTTCTGAGTCGCTTCCGGGATGGTTTTTAAGTGTAATATTAATGTTAAAATTCATTCATGTCATATTTTTAAAGTATAGCTCGGTGTGAAGCATTTGTATATGTCACCTGTCAAACGGGCGTTAATATACAATCCTCGGACACTTTTAAAAGAGTATAAAGAGTCTCAATTCTCTGGACTATCTTTATTTATTGGCTTACTTTAAAATAATTAGTATAAAGGATATACTGGATGTTAATAGAGAACATGAATGTTATTATGTTCAATTATGGAGGGTGTTGTGTCTTTCTAATTTATCATAAAATAAGAAAGATACATGTAAAGCCTAATGCTTTTTTTCTCCTCGAGGGGATGACTCTATTTTATATAGTTGAGCTTATTGGACTTTCCTCTATGTCCTAGGCCCTCCAGCCTTTTTACTATTCAGCTATGTCTGTGTCATTGGTACAGTATAAAAATGTTAAAAAATTTATAGTAATTTATATATTTTTTATACTTACCAATGACCTAGACGGGGATGGCCCTCCCAGGAGTTGGGAACTCATACCTCCCCGCTGAGTACATAGCGCTGTCCAGGCACTGCTTGTAAGAATGATAATTGGCGCCAATTTCAGGACCTCCTTGACACTGCGCATGCGCAGTAGAGGCAAAGTATGGAGGGCCATTCAGGACATGATTTCTTTGGTTTTAGATGCAAATTTTGGGGATTGGGGGGCAAAATTTGTGTTTGGCCCTAGATTTTTAAGAGTTAGCACAAGCTATGTCTGGGTCATTGGTAAGTATAAAAAATATATAAATTACTATAAATTTTTTAACTTTTCGGACATTTTTCCTACACACTTCCAGATATTGAGCTGATTTTTGGTATGTTAGTCTAACATGGTGTCCTACAGAACAAGTTTGCGCTTTGTTCCGCTCCACTGATTTTTACTGAAATTACGGCCCTTGGACTTTGAAAAATGCATCAAAATTACAGTTTCCCGGAGTTTTTTTCCACACGCTTCCAGATATCGAGCTGATTTTTGGTATGTTAGTCTGACATGGTGGCCTACAGATCAAGTTTGCATTTTATTATACTCCACTGATTTTTACCCAAATTACGGCCCTTGGACTCTGAAAAATTCATCAAAATTACAGTTTTCCGGACTTTTTTTCTACACACTTCGAGATATTGAGCTGATTTTTGGTATGTTAGTCTAACATGGTGGCCTACATAACATGTTTGGGTTTTGTTCCGCTCCACTGATTTTTACCAAAATTACGGCCCCATTGACTTTGAAAAGTTCATCAAAATTACAGTTTTCCGGGCTTTTTCTCTATATGCTTCCAGATATTGAGCTGATTTTTGGTATGTTTGTCTAACATGGTGGCCTACAGATCAAGTTTGCATTTTGTACTGCTCCACTGATTTTTACTGAAGTTACGGCCGTTCGACTTTGAAAAGTTCACAGATCAAGTTTGCCTTTCGTTCTGCTCGGCTGATTTTTGTGGAAATTACGGGCCCTGGACTCTGAAAAATACAAGTAACAGATTTCCAGGTCATTTTCCTAAAAATTAGAGATTTCCGAGCCTGAAATATCGGGGCACGTGGGGTATGTGAGCATGCTCACTAAAGTTCTATATTTTTTGTTTGATTTTTTATCCTCAATTCCTATTTTCCCCTTAATAGTGCTCGGTGACAACCATGGAGCCAAATGTTATCGCAGCTTAGAATACTAATATAATCCTGCTATCAAGATTTCTTAACTGGTTTGAGTGCTAGAAGCCACAAGCAGGGCTTTCAAAAAATGAGGATATCAGAGCAAAAGCCACATTTCCTTGCTTAAATTTCATATTCAGTCAAACACAAATAATATTTTGTTTATATAAATTTGTTTTATTATAAGTTATTCGAGAGTGCCTGCGGGCACTCTCCAATAATTTGTAATAAAACATGTTATGAATAACAATTTCCGACCACCAAAAATAATCTAGCACTCAACCAGATAATCACTAATGTGAAAAATATTTTTTTATTTGTACTTTCTGACGTTTGACATCGCATTTTAAAAAAACGTTGAAGAAACTGAATTCCCAGTGACGTTTGAATGTCAGGATAATTAAAGTCGCAAAGGGTTAATACACAATAGGAGAGCCTACATAAGCATCAGCTTGCTGCTGTATCCTTTTTCTATAATACTTAATGTTATATTACGTGCCTATTGTAGTAATGTTCCCCCTCATAATGCTACTACAAATTTAACCAATTCAGTCTTATTTGACAGTCATACAGGATTAAACTAGTTTATTTATCTCCAGCCAAACAAAGTCTGTCTGTCCATCCATCAGAACTCACATTGCAACTGATGGCCAGACTTCCTTATAACTTCACATGCATACATCCTATGATAGTCATTCGGTGTCCAGAGAAAATTGATCTTGTACGCCCATTCTTCCAAAGTTATGTCCCTTTGACTTAGAATATTTTTATACTGTACCAATGACCCAGACTTAGCTGGTGCTAACTCTAACAAAACCAGGGCCAAACACAAATTTTGCCCCCCAATCCCCAAAATTTGCATCCAAAACAAAAAGAAATCATGTCCTAAAGGACCTCCATACTACGCCCCCACTGCGCATGCGCAGTGTCACGGACGTCCCGAAATTGGCGCCAATTATCATTCTCTGTTTGGCCCTTCATCAGTCAACATCTCACTGATCTTTGTGCTTGTAAATCTCAGTTTAAAGGATGCCAGACACGTAATTTTTGGAGAAATGGTGATTCTAAGGAGGATATAGAAGGAGGAGAGGAAAAAGAAGTGACAAAAAATAATCAGGGCTATACTTAAAATTTTTTGATGAAATTATGTTAAGTTGCCTATTTTCGAGGCATGGGCCTCTTGTTGTCATTCTTGCTAAATGTTGCACTGCTTATTCAGTGTTTCCTCTCCCCTAGCCTTCTAAAGTCCCCCCTTGCAATTCTCCCATGCTTTTGGCATATTTTTGAGAAAGTTCATTTCTAAAATTTTCCTGGGAGAGTTGCTTGGATACAGAATGTTTTCTGTTATTTTCCCCATAGTTACGTTTTCACCCATGGGTGTATAAACGTTGTGTTCTGCATCTTCCATCTGATGTTCTGCAGATTCTCCCCTGGGAGTCTCTGTCTTGCATCAGATAGAGTATAATTTTGATGACTGATTCCGGGCCAGTTTTGTCAGTACCTGGAGTCATGTTTTCTGGTGTTTTACACTGTTTGTTTACATTGGCAACAGCCTTTTTTGAGGGGGGCTGTTTGCCTTTGGTGTAGTTTATCTCACTATAAGATACATTTATATTATCCGTAAGTGTCTCATTAATTATTTAATATAAATTTAAAATTTTTGACCACACTTTGCCATCGGATCCATCGGGGCTCAACGTTACTTTTCAGCAACTTGGGCTTCACTGAAAAAATATTTTTTCAAAATTATTTTGATTTGCAATTGTTTTTTCATTTATTAATGGATCATGTTATTATGTATCTTTGTGTCAGGGGTTTGTGCGAGTAACTTGGACTTGTTGTTGACTTTTCACAATGAAAGGATATTGTTCAAATTGTAATGGGAAGAAATCTTCCTCTGACTTTCATGATCATTGTATTAATTGTGGTCAGTGTTCTCGCACTAATCCCTGTCCTATATGTCAACATTGGGATGATAAACATTGGAAACGTGTGTCACGGTATGTTGTTTCTGGAGAAAGGGCTATGCCGGCTCTTTCTCCGCAAGGTCACTCTACTCTCTCAGTTTCTATTTCAGAGGAACAAGAACAGGGTGATGTTTCCATGTTATCTTCTACAAGTGTGCGTCCGTCGTCACAAATGAATTCAGAGCTAGCGGCAAAAGTGCTCATGGAGATTAGACAAATGTCGTCCGCTAGCTCGCCCGGTGTAGCGTCCATTCACCGAATGGTTCGGCAGCCGGGTTCGTCCGATGCGGCCCAGGAGGAAATTTTGGGTGATGCGAGCACTATAAACATACTAGATGCTCACCCAGTGACGGCGGATAGTAAGCGAGAACGGAGGAAGCCTTTGAGTCCGGTTCCTAGCTCGTCCAGGTCCAGCCGGGCCGCGAGCGAGAGAGGCCCCTCTCTCGTACAACAACATCTGGGACCAGATGTTGTGGTACAAAATGTGTCGCAAGCGGAGCATACGTCCGTCGCTCGGGACGCTCCGTTGTATAGGCAGTCCGCGGAGACTGCTAAGGCTTCTTCTTCTCGTCAGCGCACACGACCGCATCTTGGCTGCGTGACCGCCGATATTTTACCAGCTTCGCCGATGAAGGATTCTTCGGCGACCAGGTCACACCATCCGGCAGCCAGGGATTCGAGACCGATGGACTCCGGACGTTTGCATAGAAAAAGTATGCGGGAGCCATCTGATGCGGAGCTGCCCTCGGCGAAGCAGCGAAAGACTGCGCCTCCGCAGGTCTCGACGCCGGACATTCTTGTGCAGATAGCACAGCTTATCGCAGCATCCCAGCAGCCGACAGATACGGTGTCGGATCGAGAATTATCCGACGGCGCTGGGTCGGTACGCTCTGCCGAAGCATCGGGGGCGGACGACCGGGAACATCATGAGGTCCGACCGGATGGTGAAAGGGATACGGATGATTTGGAGCTATCCCTTTCGGAACAACATAAAGCTGCCGTGGACTTCATCCGGCACTTTCTCCCTCGGGTTGTTCCGTCGGGCCAGACTGCTGCGGTTCCGGACAAGAGGATTATAGCGTCATTGGACTCTGAATTTTTTGAGCGGTTCAGGGACATCGCTCCCGAGTTTCCGTCGCAGTCCAATAATGTTGCAAGAACATTTGAATTATTGAACGACGCTATATTTAAACTTGCTTCCAAGACGGGGAAAGCAGGTTTCTTGTCTGCTAATACTCTCAACCTGCCTTTCATTAATGCAAGGAATAAATTCGACACGGCAGGACAGGGTATCCCGAGAGTTCCTCTGCGTATGGACGACGAGGCGGAAGACTTAGAGCTATCATTACCGTCGTCGGCTTCTATTCCAACCGCGGTGTTGGAAACAGCTATTGCGTCTAACAGAGCCAATTTAGATGCCTTATCTTACGCAGATCACCTTACTAAGGCGTTATCACTGCGCCTTCAAGGGAAAGAGTTTCAGGATATACAATCCTCTTTAAGACTTCTTTCAAGGGCAGTAGCTTATTCCACGTGTAACTCCGCCCTTTCAGTGGCAAACCTGGAGTTGGTTAGACGTGATGCAGCCCTAGCTACATCCACACTCGTGGATTCTAAGGTGAAGAACTCTCTAAGAGTCACTTCGGTCTCCGGAGAACTTCTCTTTGACGGCAAGCTTTCTGCTATTTATGATAAAATTACAAAGAAAGCTTCGGATTCTCTGTTGTTCAAATCTGCTTCTAAGAAGTCGGATACAGCAGACAAGAATAAGACAGGCACTTCTGGGTCTAATGCGCCCAAGAGAGGTTCCTATAGAGGTTCTGGTGCGTCCTCTTGGTCTTATTCGAGAGACCGTCAGGGTAGCGACTCTCGTTCGGGACGTCCTTCGGGCCGGGACAACCGGTCGGATGCCCCGAGGTCGACGGGGCGAGGTGCGGGTCGTGGAGGACATGGTTTCTCCTACCGCAGGCCTCGCAGGTCCAGGAGGTGATGGCTTAAACCTCTATCACGTACCGGTTGGCGGAAGGTTGTCGAGCTTTTCACAAGAATGGGCGTCGATTACGGACGACCCTTGGGTGAGAGGAGTGACTTCGGAAGGTCTAAAGATATCCTTCAAACGAAAGCCTCCATTAACTCGAAGTCCAAAGTGGACTCAACTTCCGTCAAATCCGCAGAAAAGAGACGCTCTGTTATCAGAAGTGCAGTCTCTTTTAATGAAGAACGCGGTAGAGGTCGTAGAAAACCAGGAAACTCCGGGATTCTACATCCATTTGTTTCTGGTTCCGAAACCAGACGGCTCGTTCCGTCCAGTCATAGATTTGAGCTGGATAAACAAGCTGATCGTCGCTCCGAAATTTTATATGGAGACGATTCGGTCGGTCAGAGCGAGTATTCGGGTGAACGATTATGCAACAAGCATAGATCTCAAAGATGCGTACTTTCACGTCATGGTACATCCGACATTTCGAAAGTATTTACGCTTCGCAGTCCTAGGAGTGGTGTATGAATTCCGGGCGATGTGCTTCAGATTGAATCTAGCACCCTGGGCTTTCACTCGGGTAATGAACTCGGTAATGATCTATTTCCGAGCTCATTCGTCTGCGGTAACGTCGGCCTACCTGGACGACATTCTTCAGAGGTACGGCAACGAGTTAACGCTTCAGAACGATGTTCAGAATCTACTTCTATTGCTCCGACGTCTCGGTTTTATAGTAAACGAGGAGAAGTCGGATCTGGTGCCGTCCAGTCATTCACTCATCTGGGAATGAGCTTCGAGACGCACAACAATCTCGTTCGTCTGCCGTTAACCAGAGCGAAATTAGTCAGTTGTTACACTCGGTATTGTCTGCACGCAGACAAAGTCACAGCGAGAGAATTTATGAGACTGATAGGTCTGTGCGGAGCCGCTGCGGATCTCATTCCGATGGGGCGGTTACGCACACGTCCTCTCCAAATTTTCTTGACTCAGAATTGGAGTGTGAAAATTCATTCGCTCGACGTAGACGTTCTCTTGTCAGATCAAGTGAAACAAGAGATTCAGACTTGGGCAAACATTCAGTGGTTAACTCAGAGAGTTCCGCTGCAGTTGCCGGATCCGAGTTTTACCATTATGACGGATGCCAGTCAAACAGGTTGGGGTGCATCATTAATCCCAACGGATTCGAGATGCCAGGGTCTTTGGGATCCGAAATTCCTGTGCAAGCACATAAACATCAAGGAAATGATGTCAATTTGGCTTGCGTTACGTCATTGGATGGACATTATTCACAATGCTCATGTCCAAATCCTATCCGACAATACGACAGTAGTGGCGTATATACGGAATCAGGGAGGCACTCATTCAGTTCCGTTGTTCAATCTAACGGAAAGAATCCTTCTGTTTGCGCTAGAACATCACGTTCTTCTTTCGGTCCGTCACATTCCGGGTCGTCTGAATGTGCTAGCAGACTCCCTTTCACGAAAGGGTCGCTTGTTGCCGTCGGAATGGACTCTCAACAAACAAGTATTCAATCAGATTTGCTACCAATGGGAACAGCCAATGATAGACTTATTTGCGACACATCTCAACAATCAGTTGCAGACATATGTGTCTCCGTGTCCGGATCCAAGAGCATTTGCAGTAGACGCTCTGTCGATCCCTTGGGACGGAATGATAGGATATGCGTATCCTCCAGCGCCGTTAATTCAACAAGTATTGCTAAAGATAAAACAATCTCAATGCAAGATTCTGTTGGTAGCATCTCTGTCGCCACAGAGACCGTGGATAAATCTACTCAGGTGTCTGTTGTGGGACCTACCGCCAAAGCTTCCTCCACGAGAGGATCTTCTTTCGCAGGGGAAATCGCGCCAACTCCATCACAACCCGCAAGGTCTCAACCTTCACGTTTTTCCGTTGTGCGGTCCTTCTTGCATGGCAAGCACTTTACAGGACGAGCAGTGGACGCGATTTCTAACTGTACAAGGACCTCCTCTTCGCTAAACTATGCGGCTAAGTGGAAGGTTTTTCGTCGTTGGTGTAGGGATCATTCTGTAGATATTTTCGATCCCTCTATACCAGACATTGCAAACTTTCTAGTATACTTGTTTGACGAAATCAAACTGCAGCCTGTTACTATTAAGGGTTATAGGTCTATGTTATCTGATACCTATGCACATCATGATAGTTTACAAATTGGATCTAATGTCTCTTTATCTAAGTTGGTTAGAAACTTCTCGATAAATAGACCCAGAACTCTTAGATTAATTCCTAAATGGAATCTAGCTTGGGTTCTTCTTAAATTGAAGGAAAAGCCATTTGAACCTCTTGGGACAGTAGATTTCAAATTCTTATCTTATAAGACAGCTTTTCTCTTAGCTTTATCTTCTGCTAGAAGAGTCAGTGAGCTTCATGCACTGTCAGTGGATGATTCTCACTATCATAGTGTCGGGAACACTATCACCTTTACTATTAATGTGGGTTTTTTAGCTAAGAATCAGGCTCCTAATAAATATCCGGAACCTATTGTTATTAAGGCTCTTCCGTCTTCAGACGGGCGTAGGCCTTTACTCTGTCCTGTTAGAGCGTTACGTATCTATAAACAGAGATCTCAGTTTATCAGAAAGGGACGGAAACGTTTCTTTCTGTCTTTGATGCCTAATAGAAGGGACATTTCGGTCCATTCTATTGCTAGATGGATTCAATTAACTATCCGTACTGCTTATGAGAGTTTATCTTCTTCTCAGCAGTCTGTGCTTAAGATTTCCGCTCATGAAGTAAGAGCTCTTGCTACTTCTTGGGCTTATGCTAATAGTGTTGCTATTACAGATTTAATGAAGGCTGCTTATTGGTCTCAGCCATCCACATTCACGAATTTTTATCTCAGAAATATTGAGTCCATTTCTGGAGACCTGCATTGTTTAGGTCCGTTATCTGTTGCTCAGAATGTCGTCCACTAAACAGTTGCAACTATAGTTATGCAGGCTTTCTGTTCCGGCAGTGACTCCGTCCGGCTGCCCTCTTCGCTCTGGGCTATTTGACCCAGGGCAAGGGGAAGGGGGGGGGGAGGCGGGTGTTCCCTTAGGTCACCTGCTTTATAGTGAAAAGCAAGGGAATGCCTCCTCCAAGTCAGTACTTCTGAGTCGCTTCTGGGATGGTTTTAAAGTGTAATATTAATGTTAAAATTCATTCATGTCTTATTTTTAAAGTGTAGCTCGGTGTGAAGCATTTGTATATGTCAAGTGTCAAACGGGCTTTAATATACAATACTTGGACACTTTTAAATGACTATAAAGAGTCTCAATTCTCTGGACTACTTTATTTATTGGCTTACTTTAAAAATAATTAGTATAAGGGATATACTGGATGTTAATAGAGAACATGAATATTATTGTGCTCAATTATTAAGGGTATTGTATCTTTCTAATTTAAATATTAAATAAGAAAGATACATGTAAAGCCTAATACTCCTTTTCTCCTTAAGGGGTTACCTCTTTATTATATAGTTGAGCTTATTGGATTTTCCTCTATGTCCTAGGCCCTCCAGCCTGTTTACTATTCAGCTAAGTCTGGGTCATTGGTACAGTATAAAAATGTTAAAAAATTTATAGTAATTTATATATTTTTTATACTTACCAATGACCCAGACGGGGATGGCCCTCCCAGGAGTTGGGAACTCTTGCCTCCCCGCTGAGTACATAGCGCTGACCAGGCACTGCCAGTAAGAATGATAATTGGCGCCAATTTCGGGACGTCCGTGACACTGCGCATGCACAGTGGAGGCGTAGTATGGAGGTCCTTTAGGACATGATTTCTTTTTGTTTTGGATGTAAATTTTGGGGATTGGGGGGCAAAATTTGTGTTTGGCCTTGGTTTTGTTAGAGTTAGCACCAGCTAAGTCTGGGTCATTGGTAAGTATAAAAAATATATAAATTACTATAAATTTTTTAACTTTTCAAGTATGTCAGCATATGACCAAAAGTTACGTGGTGGTTAATTTCAACAATTACCAAAGGATTTCAAATATTTTTGGTATGTGTACTCTTGAGATGATTAAGTGAAACAATTTCTCATTTCAGCTTTGCCCAACCAGTATTTTTATATGACAACCAATTGCCCAGACTAGCTGGTGCTAACTCAAATTAATCCAGGGCCAAACACAAATTTTGCCCCCAGTCCACAAAATTTGCATGCAAAACTGAAAAAATTAAGTCCTAAATGGTCCTCCATACTTTTGAGATCTGCGCATGTGCAGTATCCAGGAAGGTACCAAAATTGGCGCCAACCATCATTCTTTGTTTGGTCCTAAAGTCAGAAATAATGAACTGACTTCTTTGCTTTTAAATCTCCTTTTTGAGGATGCCAGACACAAATCAATGGTAAAATTGGTGGATCCAAAGCTGGAAATGGATGATGGAAGTGAACAACGGTGGTTGGAAACATTCAGGGCTTTAACTTTATAATAATTCTAAAAATTATTTCATGTTTCCATGTTTTGGGACATACGCCTGATGTCATCATTCTCGCTAATGATTTATCCACTGTTTGTTAAGTGTTCCTTCCCTATCCCTCCTTGAAGCCCTCCTGTTAAACTCCTAAGCCTTTTGGCTGTTTTTTATTGAAATTTTTTATTAAATTTCTTGGGAGTTCAACGTATATTACAGAATGTTTATTCTGTTTATCCCCAGTGTTACGTCCTAACCCTAGGGGTGTTTGGTCGGTTTGGTCTTGCATCTTCTATCCAATGTTTCGTTTTTTCTTCATTTGAACATCTAGCTTTACATCTGGTAGTATTTAAATCTGTTACTGACTTTGGGCTTTTTTACTGTGCCTGATGTCTTGTTTCTGGTTTTTCCTTTGACGTTTTCATTGGCAACGTTTTTAAATATGTGCAGTATTTGGATGTTATATTACTGTAGGATTATTGTAAGATACATTGATTGTGACTCCAGTAGTTTAGCTCAAAAAATTTGGATTTTGTCCACACTTAGGGTCTATCGGGATGCCCCTGGCCTCTTCATGTTCCCTTTGGGAACATAGGCTTTCTCAAAAATTTTTCGAAAAATATTTTGGATTTAATTTTTCGATTTTGATTGCAATTATTTATGTATCTTTATGATATATTTATTATAGGAGTACTATCGACTTATTTTGATTGAATCATGAAAGCTTACTGCTCTAAATGCAAGGCGAGGAAATCCTCAGATTTACATGCTTGTTGCCTTGCCTGTAGTCGATGTACTCTTGCACATTCTTGTCCTACATATGTGAATTGGTATGACAAACGTTGGAGATGGGTGTTATGGTACGTTGTTGGCAGTGAGATACCTATGTCAGTGCTCTCACCGCAAGATAATTCAAGTTTTTCAGTTTCTTTATCAGAGGAACAGGAACAGGGTTATGGTATTGTGACACCCACCAAAAGTGTGCTACCATCGTCACGCTCTGATGAGCAAACAGAGCTGTTGCAAAGGTGCTCATGAATATAAAGCAAGGGATAAGGCCTCTAGTTAGTGTTCTTAATCCCTGGCAGGCAGCTAGCTCGACCAGTTAAGTGATTACTCCATCTGTGGGAGCCGTGGCACCGGGTATGTCTGTTGCGGTTGAAGGAAATGTAGAATTGGGTAGAGCGAGCACCTTAAAAACAAAAGCTCACCCAGCGACGATGGATAAAAGGAGGAAGCCAGCAAGTTTCTTTTCGGGAGGCTCTGCAAGGTGTGACAAGGCCGTGAGCGGGTGAGGTCCCTCCCTAACCCAACAACATCTGGGGCCAGAGGTTGTTTCGAGAAACTTGCACAGGCAAGAGCATACATCCACACCTGCCACTCGGGATGCTCCAGTCTCAGCTACAGTCACGGATTCCTCCGCTACGATTCATAAGCACACACAACCGCATCCTAGTTACCCGACTTCGGATAGAGATCCATCTCTGGAATGCCGTCCCAGGAGCAGCAAGCGGCTAAAAACCAGAAAACCGCTGCTCCTCAAGCCTCGGTGACGTACTTGCTGTTGCAGATTGCATAGCTGATCACAGCATCCCAGCAAGTGCGTGAGCAGCCTCCCGCAGACTCCGGTAGTGAGCTGTTGGACGGTGCTAGGCCGGTCCAGTCATCTGCACATGCAGATGTGATGGACCGAGATTCACAGCTGATTCAGTTGGATGGTAAAATGGATAAGGAAAGGATTACCCTTCCCTTTTGGAACAACATATGGTAGCGATGGAATTTATCCATCAATACTATCCTGAATTTGTTCCACCGAATCAGCAAGCTTCGACAACAAGGGAGAAATCGCTAGCATCTTTAGACGCAGACTTTATATGGAGGAAAGAAGTTCTTTCTTTTCCGGTACAGTCGACGACGCCATATTTAACCTCTCTAGTGTGAGGAAGAAAGGCGATTTCTTAACATCTTCCATAAATATACCTTTCTTTCCACCACGTTCATTTAAAACAGTTGGAGAAGATGTTCAGAGAGCTCCTCTGTGTTTAGATGAGCAGACTGGGGATTTAGATATATCCCTACCTGATTCATTCAACATTCACTTGGACATGATGGAATCTGCTATTTCATCGAATAGAGCGAATTTGGATGCGATGTCCTATGCTGATCACCTTACCAGAGCCATGGCGCAATGTCTCTATGGGAAGAAATATGAGGACGTTTGTACCTCACTTAGAGTTCTTTCCAGGGCATGTATGCCACGTATAACTCGGCCCTGACAGTGGCAAATCTGGAGTTAATCAGACGTGATGCTGCCCTTGCGTTGTCATCACTTACAGATGACAAGGTGAAAAGCTCTCTCCAGTCTCCGGACATACTCTGTTTGACGACAAGCTTTCATTAGTCTTTGAACAGGCCTGAAGAAAGCTTCCAGTGCTCTGCTTTTGAAGTCTGCATCTCAACAACACGCTTCAGCAGACCGGGGTAAGCGAGGACATTCTAAACCAAAATCATCAAAAGGGAACTCCTCTCGAGGATTCAAGAAACCCTCATATAATTACTCCGGAGGCCGTCACTACAGCGATTCGGGAAAGGGGTGTAAGTCTGATCAGGATTATCGGTCAGATGCCCTAAGCTGATCTTCGCGGGAAGGACGTAAGCCTCGCAAGTCCTACAGGTGAGTGTCAAGACCTCTATTTATTGCTTGCCAGTTGGCAGAAGGTTATCAATCTTCGCGAGAAATTGGATAGCAGTCACGGAAGATCAGTGGGTGAGAAGTGTAGTCTTTGAAGGCCTACGGCTATCATTCCGAGCGAAACCCCCACTAACAAGATGTCCGCGTTAGACAAATCTTCTGGCGAATGCTTTCAAAAAAGAGAGTCTCTCCTAGTGCAGGTACAGGCTCTCTTATTGAAGGAAGCAATAGAGGTCGTTGAGAATAGACTTCTATTGCTTTCCACTTAGCGGAAGGTTATCAACCTCGCAAAAAAGTGGATGAAATTGCGGAAGATCAGTGGATGAGAATGTAGTCTCGGCAGACCTGTGGCTATCAGTCCGAGCAAAGCTCCACTTTCAAGAAGTATGTGTTGGACAAATCTTCCGGCGAATTCTTCCAAGAGAGTCTCTCTTTGTGGAGATACAGGCTCTCCTTTTGAAGAAAAACAATAGAGGTCGTCGAAATATTCTCCACATTTTTTCAAGTCACCTGTTTATCGTCCCGAAGCCAGACAGATAGTGCATAGATAGGCTGAGACAGCTGTCTTGTTTGGAATAGAGCTGTTAGAGGGAATAATTTCATCTTTTCCCTCTCGGTGTTGTAATCTTTGGTGTCAAGACATTTAATGCCATTGTGGACACCATAGTACATAGTAGCCTTATGTACTGCTACAGCGGTCTTTTCTTATAATTAGCGGCTAGTGTTGTAAGTCTCCATTTAGTGAGCTTTCAAGGCCGCTAGTGACACAGATATGTCTTCGAGTAGCTACCTTGAGATTACTGTCTCTTTGGGAATTACGACTGTTAGAATAACAGCTCGTCATTCCCTACCTTGTGCGATGATGGTTGTAAGTCTCCATTTAGTGAGCATTGAAGGTCGCTAGTTACTCCGAGATATCTGTCTTCACGGAGAGGTAGACTTCTAAGCTACGTTAGATAGGCTGTGATCGCTGTCTTTTTGGAATAAACCAATAAAGGGCGATTACAGGGCAAGCCATAAGCCTTGGATGCATTCAAGTATATGCATGCCTTTCATGGCTCCACGTTTCGTGGCTGGGTCATGTTCTAACGGCGAACTCATGGGCACATCCACTATTTAGTTGGTGTGTTTCCTGTTGTTGTTCGTTTATAAGTCATATACGAGCATATATGATTCCTTACCAATAAAATTGCTAGCCTTCGTGTACCTGTGTGACTGACATGTCAGTTATCTGGGCGTTCAGTGCGGTCTGGCCTTTTGACGTATGAGTTTATTACTCAGTTAACTGCATATTATTATTCATTGAGTTTCCTGGTTACACTTGTATCACTCGGTCATATCGTGGATATGGGCTGTAGTCAGATGATTACATGCGGGATTTCATTGCCAGTGTGCATAATATGTATATTTTTATACTGTACCAATGACCAAGACATAGCTGGTGCTAATTCTCAAAAATTTAGGGCCAAACACAAATTTTGACCCCCAATCCCCAAAATTTGCATCAAAAACCGAAAATAACTTGTCCTAAATGGTCCTCCATACTTTTCCTCCACTGCGCATGCACAGTGTCAAGGAGGTCTCAAAATTGGCGCCAATTATTTATTTCTTTGTTTGGCCCTTCATCAGTTCACATCCGACTGATATTTGTGCTTGTAAATCTCAGTTTAAATGATGCCAGACACATAAATATTAGAGAAATGGTGGATCTAAAGAGGAAATAGGAGGAGAGGAAAAATTAGTGGCAGGAAATAATCAGGCTGTAACTTAAATTTTTTTTATGAAATTATGTTATGTTCCCTAATTTCAAGGCATGGGCCTGTTGTTGTCATTCTTGCTATAAAGTTACACTGCTTGATCAGTGTTTCCTCTCTCCCTTTCCTTTAGTCCCCCCTTGCTATTCTCCCATGCTTTTGGCATATTTTCTGTAATATTATTACTAAAATTTCTTGAGAGTTTTGGCTTGGTAACAGAATGAATTCTGTTTTTTCCCCATGTTTACGTCCTCACCCATGGGTGTTTAGGCGTTGTGTTCTGCATCTACCATCTGATGTTCTGCAGTTTCTTCCCTGGAAGTCTCTGTTTTGCATCCGATAGTGTTTTAATTGGTACTGATTTCGGGCCATGTTTATCAGTGCCTGGAGTCATGTTTCCGGTTTTTATACACTTCTTGTTTACATTGACAACGGTTTCTGTTGAGAGTGATTTCTTGTCTTTGTATTAGTTTAATCATAACAAGATACATTATTATTATACGTAAGTGTTGCATTAATTTTTAGTCGAGTTGTGACGAAGTCAAACTCGACTTATAGTTTGGTGAATGGCGGGCGGGCGGGCGGGCGGGCGGGCGGGCGGGCGGGCGTAAACAATTGGTTTCCGGATGATAACTTGATAGTGGTTCAACTCACATTCATTAAACTTCATACGTAGGTTGGTCTTGGTGGGAGGAAGAACCCTATTGATTTTGGACATGCTACGTCGAAGGTCAAGGTCACAGTGACCTTGAACGTAGTAAATCTTAATTGGTTTCCGGATGATAACTTGATAATGGTTCAACTCACATTCATGAAACTTCATAGGTAGATTGGCCTTGGTGAGGGGAAGAACCCTATTGATTTTGGACTCGCTACGTCAAAGGTCAAGGTCAACGTGTCCTTGAACATAGTAAATCGCAACAATTCCTTTCCGGATGATAACTTGATAGTAGTTCAACCTATATTCATGAAACTTCATAGGTGGGTTGGCCTTGGTGCGAGGAAGAACTCTATTGATCTTGGACTCACCAGATCAAAGGTCAAGGTCACAGTGAACTTTAACATAGTATATCGCAACAATTGGTTTCCGGATGATAACTTGATAGTGGTTCAACCTAGAGTCATGAAACTTCATAGGTGTGTTGGCCTTGGTGCGAGGAAGAACCCTATTGATCTTGGACTCACCAGGTCAAAGGTCAAGGTCACAGTGACCTTGAACATAGTATATCGCAACAATTGGTTTCCGGATGATAACTTGATAGTGGTTCAACCTAGAGTCATGAAACTTTACAGGCGTGTTGGCCTTGGTGCGAGGAAGAACCCTATTGATGTTGGACTCACCAGGTCAAAGGTCAAGGTCACCGTGACCTTGAACATAGTATATCGCAACAATTGGTTTCCGGAAGAGAACTTGATAGTGGTTCAACCTAGAGTCATGAAACTTCATAGGTGTGTTGGCCTTGGTGCGAGGAACTGTTGTCACAACTCGACATTGGATCGGTGATCCTGAGCGGCATTTTTTTGAAATATTGAGGCTTTTTTGGGATCCATTGGGGCTCAACGTTACTTTCAGAAACTTGGGCTTTTCTGAAAAATTTTTTTTCAAAAATTTTTTTTTTGGATTTCATTCATTTTTTCTATATGTTAATGGATCATGTTATTATGTATCTTTGTTTTAAGGGGTTGGTGTGAGTACTAGGACTGTTTGTGTTATTTTCACAATGAAAGGATATTGTTCAAATTGTAATAAGAGGAAATCTTCCTCTGACTTTCATAATCATTGTATTAATTGTAGTCAGTGTACTCGCACTAACTCCTGCTCAGTGTGTGTCAATTGGGATGACAAACATTGGAAACGTGTGTCACGGTATGTTGTTAGCGGGGATAAGGCCATGCCGGTCCTTTCTCCGCAGGGTCACTCTAGTTTTTCAATATCTTTTTCAGAGGAACAAGAACAGGGTGATGTTTCCGTGATGTCTTCCAAAAGTGTGCCTCTGTCGTCACAGTTAAATGAAGAGCTAGTGGCAAAAGTGCTCATGGAAATACGTCAATTGCCTAAGAGGTCCCTAGTAGGATCGACGGCATTGGCGTCCGCTAGCTCGCCTGGGGTGGCGACCATTCATTGAATGGCTCGGCAGCCGGGTTCGTCCGTTGCGGTCCAGGAGGGAGATTTGGGTGTGCGAGCACTATAATAACACAAAGTGCACACCCAGTGACGACGGATCAGAGGATGGAACGGAGGAAGCCTATTAGTCCAGTTCCTAGCTCGTCCAGGTCCATCCGGGCTCCGAGCGAGAGAGGTCCCTCTCTCGTACAACAACATCTGGGATCAGATGTTGTGGTACAAAACATTTCGCATTCGGAGCATATGTCCGCCACTCGCGACGCTCCGTTATATAAACAGTCAGGAGAGACTGTCAATATGGCTTTCTCATCCTCACGGCAGTGCACACGACCGCATCTTGGCTACGTGACCACGGATATCCAGCCAGCTTCGCCGATCAGGGATTCCACGGCGACCGGGTCATGTCATCCGGTAGCCAGGGACATGAGACCTGTAGACTCTGGACGTTCACATAAAAGAATTATGCAGGAGTCAACGTGCAGGGAGCTTCCAGTGGCAAAGCAACGTAAGACTGCTGCTCCACAGGCCTCAGTGACGGACGTGCTATCACAAATAGCACAACTTATCGCAGCATCCCAGCAGATGACAGAATCTCTGTCGGATCAGGAATTATCTGACGACGCTGGGTCGGTAAGCTCCGCTGAAGCATCAGGTACGGACGACCGAGAACTTCAAATGGTCCGACAGGATGGCGAAAGGGATTCAGAGGATCTGGTGCTTTCCCTTTTGGAACAACATAAAGCTGCTGTAGATTTTATCTGGCATTATCTTCCAGAGGTTGTTCTGTCGGACCAGAATGCTGCGATGCCGGATAAGAGACTGATAGCGTCACTGGACACAGAATTTTTTGATCGGTTTAGGGACATCGCCCCTGAGTTTCCGGCACAGTCCAATAATGTCACAAGAACATTTGAACTATTGAATGACGCTATATATAAGCTTGCTACCAAAACGTGCAAGTATGGTTTCTTGTCCGCAAATGCTCTACATCTGCCTTTCATCAATTCAAGGAATAAATTTGAAACGGCAGGATAGGGCATACCGAGAGTTCCTCTGCAGCTAGACGACCAGGCTGAAGACATAGAATTGTCTATACTGTCGTCTATGTCAATTTCAACCACGACGTTGGAAACGACAATAATGTCTAATAGAGTTAACTTAGACGCTTTATCATACGCAGATCACCTTACTAAAGCGTTATCATTACGTCTTGAAGGGAAAGAATTCCAGGATATACAATCCTTCTTAAGAGTTCTTTCGAGGGCCATAGCTACATCCACGCGCATGGATAGTAAGGTGAAAAACTCTCTCAGAGTCGCTCCGGTCTCCGGAGAGCTTCTCTTCGTTGGCAAACTTTCAGCAATCTATGATCAGATAACTAAGAAAGCTTCGAATTCTCTGCTATTCAAATCCACTTCTAAAAAGTCGGATACAGCAGAAAAGAGTAAGACAGGCACTTCTGGGACAAGTACGCCCAAGGGAAGTTCCTATAGAGGTTCCTATGCGTCCTCTAGATCTTATTCTAGAGACCGTCAAGGCAGCGACTCACGTAGGGGACGTTATACTGGCCGAGATAACTGGTCAGACATCCCTAGGTCGACGGGGCGAGGTGCGGGTCGTGGAAGACGTAGTTTCTCCTTCTGCAAGCCTCGCAGGTCCAGGAGGTGATGGTTTGAACCTGTATCGTGTTCCGGTGGGCGGAAGATTGTCGAGTTTTGTAAACAATTGGGCGTGACAACCCCTGGGTTCGATGGGTAATTTCGGAAGGACTAAGAATATCCTTCAAACGAAAGCCTCCATTAACTCGAAGTCCAAAATGGACTCGGCTTCCGTCAAATCAGCAGAAAAGAGACGCTCTTCTATCAGAAGTACAGTCTCTTCTGGAGAAGAGCGCGGTAGAGGTCGTAGAAGACCAGGAATCACCGAGTTTCTACAGCCATCTGTTTCTGGTTCAGAAACCAGACGGCTCGTTCCGTCCAGTCATAGATCTGAGCTGGATAAACAAGCTGATCGTCGCTTCAAAGTTCTATATGGAGACAATTCGATCAGTCAGAGCAAGTATTTGGGTGAACGACTATGCTACAAGCATAGATCTCAAGGATGCGTTCTTTCACGTCATGGTACATCCGACATTCAGAAAGTATCTGTGCTTCGCAGTCCTAGGAGTTGTATATCAGTTCCGAGCGATGTGCTTCGGTTTGAACCTAGCGCCCTGGGCTTTCACTCATGATGCATTTCCGAGCTCATTCGTCTGTGGTAACGTCGGCCTACCTGGACGACATTCTTCAGAGGTACGGTAACAAGTTAATGCTTCAGAACGATGTGCAGAATCTGCTTTTATTACTCCGACGTCTCGGTTTTATTAATAAACGAGGAGAAGTCAGATCTGGTGCCGTCCAAGTCATTCACCCACCTGGGGATGAGCTTCGAGACGCACAACAATCTCGTTCGTCTGCCGTTAACCAGAGCGAAATTAATCAGTTGTTACGCTCGCTATTGTCTTCACGAAGACAAAGTCACAGCGAGAGAATTCATGAGACTGATAGGTCTGTGCGGAGCCGCTGCAGACCTCATTCCAATGGGGCGGTTACGTACTCGTCCTCTCCAAATTTTCTTGACTCAGAATTGGAGAATAAAGATTCATTCGCTCGATATAGACGTTCTCTTGTCAAATCAAGTGAAACAAGAGATTCAGACTTGGGCAAACATTCAGTGGTTAACTCGAGGAGTTCCACTGCAGTTGCTGGATCCGAGTTTTACTATTATGATGGATGCCAGTCAAACAGATTGGGGTGCAACATTGATCCCAACGGATTCGAAGTGCCGGGGTCTTTGGGATCCGCAGTTTCTAGGCTAGCACATAAACATCAAAGAAATTATGTCAATTTGGCTTGCGCTATGTCATTGGATGAACATTATTCAGAAAGCACATGTCCAAATCCTGTCTGACAATACGACTGTAGTAGCGTATATTCGGAACCAGGGAGGCACTCATTCCGTTCCGTTATTCAATTTAACGGAAAGAATCCTTCTGTTTGTACTAGAACACCAAGTTCTACTTTCGGTCCATCATATTCCGGGTCGTCTGAATGTATTAGCAGACTCCCTTTCACGAAAGGGTCGCTTGTTGCCGTCAGAATGGACTTTCAACAAACAGGTATTCAATCAGATTTGCCACCAATGGGAGCGGCCAATGATAGACTTATTTGCGACACAGCTCAACAATCAGTTGCAGACGTATGTGTCACCATGTCCGGATCCTCGAGCATATGCAGTAGGTGCTCTATCGATCTCGTGGGATGGAATGATAGGATATGCGTATCCTCCAGCGCCGTTGATTCAGCAGATATTACTAAAGATAAAACAATCTCAATGCAAAATTCTGTTGGTAGCATCTCTGTCTCCACAGAGACCATGGATAAATCTACTCAGGTGTCTGCTGTGGGACATACCGCGGAAGCTTCCTCCACGAGAGCACATGCACCTATGCACACCATGATAGTTTACAAATTGGATCTAATGTCTCTTTATCTAAATTAGTTAGAACCTTCTCGATAAATAGACTTAGAACCCTTAGATTAATTCCTAAATGGAATTTAGCTTGGGTTCTTCTTAAACTAAAAGAAAAGCCATTTGAGCCTCTTGAGACAGTGGACTTCAAATTCTTATCTTATAAGACAGCATTTCTCTTAGCTTTCTCTTCTGCTAGAAGAGTCAGTGAGCTTCATGCACTATCTGTGGACGATTCTCACTATTGTAGTGTCGGGAACACTATTACCTTTACTACTAATGTTGGATTTTTGGCTAAGAATCAGGCTCCTAATAAATATCCGGAACCTATTGTTATTAAGGCCCTTCCGTCTTCAGACGGGCATGGGCCTTTACTCTGTCCGGTTAGAGCTTTACGTATTTATAAACGAAGATCTCAGTTTATCAGAAAGGGACGAAAACGCTTCTTTCTGTCTCTGATGCCTAATAGAAAGGACATTATGGTCCATTCTATTGCTAGATGGATTCAATTAACTATCCGTACTGCTTATGATAATCTATCTTCAACTCAGCAGTCTGTGCTTAAGATTTCGGCTCATGAAGTAAGTGCTCTTTCTACATCTTGGGCTTACGCAAATAGTGTTGCTATTACAGATTTAATGAAGGCTGCATATTGGTCTCAGCCATCCACATTGACGAATTTTTATCTCAGAAATATTGAGTCCATTTCTGGAGACCTGCATTGTTTAGGTCCGTTATCTGGTGCTCAGAATGTCGTCCACTAAACAGTTGCAACTATAGTTATGCAGGCTTTCTGTTCCGGCAGTGACTCTGTCCTGCTGTCCTCTTCGCTCTGGGATATTTGACTCAGGGCAAGGGGAAGGGGGGGGGAGGGTGTTCCCTTAGGTCACCTGCTTTATAGTGAAAAGCAAGGGGATACCTCCTCCGGAGTCAGTAATTCTGAGTCGGTACCGGGATGGTTTTAAAGTGTGAAGCTAATGTTTAAATTCATTCATGTCATATTTTTAAAGTGTAGCTCGGTGTGAAGCATTTGTATATGTCATGTTTTCAATGGGCGTTAATATACAATCCTCGGACACTTTTAATGATTATAAAGAGTCTCATTTCTCTGAACTTACTTTATTTATTGGCTTACTTTAAAAATAATTAGTATAAAGGGTTATACTGGATGTTAATAGAGAACATGGATGTTATTATGCTCAATTATGAAGGGTGTTGTGTCTTTCTAATTTGTCATAAATAAGAAAGATACATGTAAAGACTAATCCTCCTTTACTCCTCGAGGGGATAACTCTATTATATATAGTTGAGCTTATTGGATTTTCCTCTATGTCCTAGGCCCTCCAGCCGTTTTTCTATTCAGCTATGTCTGGGTCATTGGTACAGTATAAAAATGTTAAAAAATTTATAGTAATTTATATATTTTTTATACTTACCAATGACCCAGACGGGGATGGCCCTCCCAGGAGTTGGGAACTCTTGCCTCCCCGCTGAGTACATAGCGCTGACCAGGCACTGCTTGTAAGAATGATAATTGGCGCCAATTTCGAGACCTCCTTGACACTGCGCATGCACAGTGGAGGAAAAGTATGGAGGACCATTTAGGACATGTTATTTTCGGTTTTTGATGCAAATTTTAGAGATTGGGGGGCAAAATTTGTGTTTGGCCCTAGATTTTTGAGAATTAGCACCAGCTATGTCTGGGTCATTGGTAAGTATAAAAAATATATAAATTACTATAAATTTTTTAACATTTATTATGCCAGCTAATGAAATTCGCCAATCACAGCCCCCGAATAGTGGGACGGTACTGAGCCGTATTGGGTCACCTGCAGCCCAAGGTGACCTAATACGAAACTCGTATTAGGTCAGTACCGCCATTTTGTTTCGATGTGGAAATTCCTCACCTTGAGGTGCTTTTATATCCATATTTAAGAAATTGCAGTACAATCAAACGTCCCTCCATGTCTATTTGTCTCATTTTCTCTCGTTTTATAATAAATTTATTGTGAAATTTATTTTCTAAATGTAAATTGAATTATTTGAAGTGAAAAATACTACTGTATTCGATCTACCAATAACGGATAAGTCGGCCTGGCCCTAACTTGACATAGGGTCTAAGCTTATTGAGGCTAACACACAACAGTTTGGGTACGGTGTTCGCCTCGATATTTTAAAAGCTTTAGAAAAAATATATAACCCATAAATGCGTTGTTAGAAAGTTGAAAAATATATATAGTGTGAATAAATAAACTGAGAAAAAAATTGTCTTATCCCAGGAATAGATTAATTTCATTTTTTCTCGTTGAGCTCATTCTGTAGTCTCTGTTGTGGTAAATGGATAACGTCGCTTCGAAATGGATTTATTTTCATTGAATAATTATAAGATTGCACAATGATGAAATTGTAGGAAAATGAATGAAAATCAATGGGAAAAGATGCGAGATACATTTATTTTGTTCAAATTCTATAAAATCGGACGTTTCGGACATTTTCTGTACACTCAAGACAAAGTGACAGTATGAAGAAAAGCGTCTATCGCTGTTGTCTGTGTTGTCAAGGAAATTATACACAAACAGGCAGACAACTGTGCATGTTTGTTACAACTTACATAGTGTTTTGCACCAGTTTTGAAAATGTGCTGGCGTTCAAATTTGATTGTTATTTTGTTTTCGCTGGCATAATAAATACGTTACAGGACATTCAGGTGGCGGATACGGTGTCATATGAGGCTCGGCAAAAACAATATTGGACCCGGCGTACCGCCTCGTCCAATATTGTTTGCACCTCGCCTCATATGATACCGTATCCACCACCTGAACGTCCTGTAACTTATATTATTTGGCAGACGCATTATTGTACAGATTATATAAATTCTTGCTCTGCTTATGATAATTTGGGGGCTATTTGGATCAGTTATGGAACTGCCAGTAGGCCACCTATGCATATGTTCTCAATTCTTGGCATCATTATTCGGAGTAGTATATTCTTTCTCCGAACAGTAATTGGTTGTTACGGACCTAGGAAACAATGAATTATTTTGGGGGAGGTCTGTGACCGGTCTGTTAATCATAGCTTGTCCCATGTTCTAAATCCAGGTTTCCTGGAGATACAATACACATTCTTTTATATTCGCATGTTCAATTGGAGTGTTATTATTGGAATTAATTGTACACCTGAACGGGGTCGCCTGTTGGTTGCCTTAGAAGCTTGTTTTTTCTTCAGATAGTTTCTGTTGGGTTTCAATTGAACAAATGTATGGTTGTACACATTATATCACCAGTTTTCGACCTATCTACGTATTCCAACTCTGGTATAAGTTAGAAGCGTGCACTGTTAATTACCGGGATCGCCACGATAGCCTAAGCTTCTGAAGTGGCATTAAGCACCAATAATTAATTACAATTAATATCTGGGTACCTGTTGGACGAATATATATTGATTATTTGGTACCGGTGTAGCAGGATATCTGCCCCCCCCTGGATATCTTACCCCTGGGGGGGGGGGGAAGATATCCTAGGTTATCTCTCCCCCACCCACCCTCCCTGGATATCTCCCCCCCCCCCCCCCCCCCCCCCCCCCCCCCCCTCAAAAATAAAATATGAAAAGAACTTAACAAAAAGATAAGGATAAGAACATTTATTTATGGACTTTTCATTGAAATTAACACAAAAAAGTGATTCAGCTCTTTAATATATACATGACCAGTGAATAGAAAATAGGCAATCTCAGAAGCAACTGTTTCACAAATATCAATAGGTGTTTTTACACCATGGGGCCAACCATAACAAAGTCCAAACAATGGATGCAAAAGGTTCTATGAATGTCTGTTGGGAGTTTGACATGGATGGGGGGAAGATATCCAGGCCTGGTTATCTTCCCCCCCCCACACACTCCCATGTCAAAAAATATAGAACAAATTAAAAACAGTTTCAACTTGGCTTATACCATTGAATAATGACCAGTGAATTGAAAATAGGCAATCTTAGAACCTTTCCAGCAATTTTGGGGACTTTTCCAAACACGTGGATGGGGTTGGGGTGGGGGAGATGTCCAACCTGCATATCTTCTGCCTCACCCATCCAAAAAAATAGCTACTATCTCAAAAATATCGATAGGTTTTTTTACAACGTGGTGACAGCCATAACAAAGTCCAAACAATGGCTGCAAAAGGTTCTATGAATGTCTATTGGGAGATTGACATGGGTGGGGGGGGGGAAGATATCCAGGCCTGGTTATCTTCCCCCCACCCATGTCAAAAAATATAGAACTGTTTTTAATTTGTTCTATATTTTTTGACGTGGGAGGGGGGAAGATAACCAGGCCTGGATATCTTCCCCCCACCCAAGTCAAACTCCCAACAGACATTCATAGAACCTTTTGCAGCCATTGTTTGGACTTTGTTATGGTTGGCTCCACGGTGTAAAAAATACCTATTGATATTTGTGAAATAGTTGCTTCTGAGATTGCCTATTTTCTATTCACTGGTCATGTATATATTAAAGAGTTGAACCAATTTTTGTATTAATTTCAATGAAAATTCCATAAATAAATGTTCTTATCTTTATCTTTTTGTGCAGTTCTTTTCATATTTTATTTTTGAGGTGGGGGGGGGGAGATATCCAGGATGGGGGGGAAGATATCCAGGGGGGAAGATATCCAGGGGGGAAGATATCGTGGCACACCGGTTTTCACTGATTCCAGAGCGCTCCCCTCCTTGTTTTGAAGAATATTCACATATTTGTCGAAATCAATTCCCTGGGTCCATATTTGGGCTCTCTATTGGAGCCCAAATGTTCATATTAGTGCAATATGAGGAATATTCTTTAAAAATCTTCTTCAGATCCACCCATCATTATCTTTTGATATTTGGTGTGCAGCATCCTTAGGGGGTGAGATTCAAGTTTGTTCAAGCCAATTTCCAGGGTTCATATTTGGGCTCACTGTGGTTCAATATGAGGAATTTTCTTTAAAAATCTTCTTTTTCAGATTCAGCAGTCAGAATTTTTTTATATTTGGTATGCAGCATCCTTAGGGCAGTGAGATTCAAGATTGTTCAATCCAAGTCCCTGGGTTCATATTTGGGCTCCCTATGGGAACCCAAATAATAACTTAGTTCAATATGAGGAATATTCTTCAAAAATCTTCTTCTTCACATCCACCAGTCAGAATCTTTTGATATTTGGTATACAGTATCCTTAGGGAGGTGAGATATAAGTTTGTTAAAACCAAGTCTCTGGGTTTATATTTGGGCTTCCTGTGGGAGCCTGAATTGTTCCAAAATTTCTGTTTTCCAAACTGAGAAGCCAATTTGAACCAAATTTGATATGAGGGCTTATTGAGTCATAAATACCTAATTTATGCCCAAAACATTTTTCCCGTCACCCCATTGGAACTGCAGGAGCTAAAAATATAAAAAAAATTTAAAACGCTCATATCTCCAAACTTGGCACAGGTATGTAGTTTGACCTGCATATTGCCCTTGAGGGGGTCAAAAATTGTGCTGTCCCTATATTTTTTTATTTAAATTTCTTTTTTAACTTCATGGCTTCATTCCTCTGTAGTGTTAATGAGCCATGACTAGCTGAATGTGACCCAAGATACGTTTTTGAACCACTTTGGCAGGTGGGCGATTAAAGCCTCTTGGGGCCACTTGTTAGTATAAAAATATGATAAATTTAAAGTAATTTATATATTTTTTTATACTTACCAATGGCCCAGATGGGGATGGCCCTCCCATGAGTGGGCACTCATACCTTCCCGCTTATATATTATTAGTACGCTCATCTACAAAGAATCTTGTTGGTGCTAATTCCAGTCTCTTCCTGACTGCTGCGCATGTGCAGATAGTAAAAGTATGGAGGGCCAGATAGAACTTTTAATTTTCGGTATTGTATGCAAATTTTGGGGATTGGGGGGTTCAAAATTTGTGTTTAGCCCTTGATAATATTGAGTTTGCACCAGCTAGTCTGAGCCATTGGTAAGTATAAAAAATATACAAATTACTTAAAATTTATCATTTTCCTGGCCAGTACAAAGGTGCCCCATTGCCTTGCTGAGGTATAATTCTGGCAATTTTCAACAAAATATACCCCTACAACGAAAATAGTCCATCAATGATTCTTGATGCCAGACAGTATTAAGTTTTTCATCAAATCAGGTCATTGCTGCTGTAAAGCATCCATGACTTGATTTTACAAAAAATTATTGAAAAATCGAGCAGATTAAGTTTTAATTCCTAAACCAACTCACTCACAAGGTTAGGATGTCACATTGACTTCTGATGTCACATTTTGATCAGAACGTGTTGTGTACTATTTGATGGTGATTACATGATAAAATTATTCTTTTCATTCAATTTTCTTGTATATTGTATTTCAGTTTGCCATTGTTTTCAAGACTCCACCATACCATAATCAAAATATTGACAATGCTGTTAATGTCTTGCTCATGTTGTACAGAATGTCTGATGAAGCTGTGAGTGAGCCAAAAGGTTTTACCTACTATCCAAGAAACCTTGGTAAGATATCTCTTTTTGCTTATGTGATGTAAACTGTTTATTTAGTAACACAGTCACCTTTCAATGACAAACCATTAATTTCAATACAAAAATGGCCAAATTGTATCCAATTTTTTTAGCTCATCTTGACAAAGTCAAGCTGAGCTAATCTCATCGCTCTCCGTCCGTCATCCGCCGTCCGTCGTCTGTCGTCCGTCGTCTGTTGTCCGTCGTCCGTCGTCCGTCAACACCATGTTTTGGTCTTCTCCTCCAAAGCCACTGGGCCAATTCAAGTGAAAGTTTGTGTGAGTGATGGTCCCAAAGGGGCATTTCATTTTTGTTCAACTCAGCCCCATAGGGAGGGAGTGGGGGAAAATGCTCCAAAATATTTTAAAAATCTTCTTCTCAAGAACCAGTGTGTACAATGACTTGATATTTGCTATGGAGCTTCCATATGAGGTGTAGAATCAAGCTTGTTCAAACGAAGTTTGTGAAGTAATATTTGGCTTTGTAATAGGAGGGGTAAGATTTTTGGCCCCGCCCAAAATTTCTGTTTTCTGAACCGATGGTCCGGTATGAACCAAATTTGGTTTGTTGTAGTATTGGGTCATAAATACTTGACCCATGCAAAAAAAAAAAATTCCTGCATCCCCATGGGAACCCTGGGAGCTAAAAATAGAAATATTTTCAAACGCCCATATTTCCCAAACCCCATGGAACAGAGAGCTTTTATTTGGTATGAAGTATCCTTATGACCAGTAGAATTGAATGGTAAAAAAAAATTGCCATCGGTTATGTTAGGGTGTTCTGTAATGGGCATCGAAGTCATGCTGAGTCAGCATATTTGCGAAAATTTAAAAAAATCTTTTCTCCAGAACCAATCATCAGAATCTTTTGATATTTGGTATACAGCATTCATAGGGGGGTCAGATAAAAGTTTGTTGAAATAAAGCTCATTGGTTCATATTTGGGCTCTCTACAGGAGCCCAAAGTTTTAACATAGGGTAATATGGGGAATATTCTTTAAAAATCATCTTCTTCAGAACCACCAGTCAGAATCTTTTAATATTTGGTATACATCATTGTTATGAGGGTCAGATTCTAGATTGTTCAAACCAAGTCCCTAGGTTAATATTTGGGTTTCCTACGGAAGCCCAAATTTTATCTTTGTTCAATATGGAGGGTAATTTAAAGAAATCTTCCTCTTCAGATCCATCAGTCAGAATGCTTTGATATTTGGTATGCAACATCTCTATGGGGGTCAGATTCAAGTTTGTTCAAATCAGATCCCTAGGTATATATTTGGGCTCACAATGGTAGCCAAAATGTTTACTTAGTGCAATATGAGGAAATTTCTTTAAAAATCTTCTTCTTCAGATCCACCAGTCGGAATGCTTTTATATTTGATATACAACATCTCTAGGGGGGTCAGATTCCAGGTTGTTCAATTTGAGTGCCTAGGTTAATATTTGGGCTCCATATGGGAACATGAAATTTAACTTAGTACAATATGAGGGAATTTCTTCAAAAATCTTCTTCAGATTCACTTGTCAGAATGCTTTCACATTTGGTATACAACATCTCTAGGAGGGGTCAGATTCAAGTTTGTACAAATCGGATCCATAGGTTAATATTTGGGCTCGCTATGGTAGCCCAAATTTGAACTTAGTGCAATTCGAAGAAATTTCTTTACAATTTCTCTTCTTCAGATCCAACAGTCAGAATGCTTTCATATTCGCTACACAACATCTCTAGGGAAGTCAGATTTAACTGTGTTCAAATCAAGAGCCTGGGTTAATATTTGGGCTCTCTATGGGAGCCGGAATTAGCCATTTTGCTGAAGAATTAAAAATTTTGTATTCAGTACCCTCTAGAGGTACTAAGATTAATCCACATAGGTTGTACCAAGGGGCTTCATAGGGGAGCTCTACATTTTACTTTATGATCAACTGAAGAAAAGGCATGATGCCCAGATTATTTTTGTCACTCCTGAGGGACTCAAGGATTGACAGTGTAGCCTATGGAGATGGCTTGCTTAATGTAGACTCATTCTTGGACTCTGTTTAAATTGTGTTCTGTACAAGATGAGCGCTTCAGGCCCCGTGGGGCCTCTTGTTTCAAGATCTCTCAGACATAAAGTGCACTCCACTTTTCCTTTAATCCTTAATGGCCTAATTCCAACTTTGATAACCTTTTACTACAGTAAAATAGGCGTGCCAACAAACAGCCTCTTGAGTAAATTTGAAAGTTTCATTGTAAATCCCTACACAGTTGTTTTATAGGTATGTCTTGGCCGCCTGTATAGGCAGCCAAGACCTGCCTAAAAACAACTGTGAATCGCTGTATCTCCACCATCGAAGGCCTGGAAGTTTTTTCAGATATTTTTTAACTGGTAGAGTGCTAAATTATTTTTGGACACCAAAATGTGCACAGATGGCTTTCCAGGGATGAAAGTTTTCTGGAATTTGATGGAATTCCAGAATTTAGGAATTTCTGGGGCCGTTTTCTGTGTTCCAAATTTCACTTTTTTATGTAACTCAAAGTCTCTTTTTTCTGGTAATCAACTTTTCTGTTCCACTTGTAGTTCCATTGTTCATATTTTAGCAGTTGTTAAAAGTCAATCCAAGTCCGTTTGTGTACTAAATGCTGATTGGATAGTCACATTCAATAAGTGAAATTGTGTGAGAGTTCAGCCAATGGAATTTTGTGTTTCTTGTGTGTATTCAGTGCTCAATGTTGACCATGCTTTTCAACATGAACAATAGAGGATATATCACTTGTTGAAAAAGGAATCAAAAATAAAGGAGTGCAGTGGCTCAGTGGTAGGCTGTTTGACTTCTATGCTAGAGGTCCCGGATTCAATCCCCATCCGGGACGACCTGCATTGTGTCCTTGGGCAAGGCACTTTATCCCAGTTGCCTACATGGGGGCATGATGACACTGTGTACTAAGGCGTACTGCATTTCGATGGTGCGCAGTCTTCAACCGCTGTAACCCTGCTTGAGCAGAGCTTGAACAGAGTTAAAATGTTGAGCTGACAGTTGCTGGTCGATGCTCGGAGGTTCTCTCCAGGTACTCAGGCTTTCTCCACCCAATAAGCTATTGATTGAAAATGGAATATGTTTTCATTGTTGGAATTCACTAAAAAAAACAAATGAGGTGTCTTAAGCTGAGTTTGAATTGTACTTCTGGTTTTGTTCATTACATTTGGTGAAGTGTTGATTTAGATGAGATTTAGACTAAGGCTGTACAGCTGCACAGGATTAGTTAATCAGTTTAAGATGAAATGTCTTTTATAATTTTTGCACAGGGTTAGTCACATTTTCTGGTTATAAAAAACTGGTAACTTACTTAAAGCTGTAAAAATACATAGGGTTAGTTGGTTACATGTTGTTACATAGGGTGTAGGATTTCAGGACACAGGGTTAGTCGGTTACATGTTGTTACATGAGAGCAGGATTTCAAGAACTAATGGATATACTTATACAGGACTGAGGAAAGATTTTTAAAGTGAATTCCAAAAATGAAAACATATTCTGTTTTCAATTAATAGCATGTTACCCATAAAACTGTCACTGTCACAATTAGCCATTGTGCATAAATATGTGACCATAAACACCAATAAATAAATCAATAATAAACAAATATAAATCAAAAATAAATTTTGCTGGGACTGGTTACAGGAAGTGGATTCTAATAATGAAAGGAAAATAAATCGCACTGGAAAAGTGATGTGTACATGTGTGCAAAAGAAATCGACTATGGAAATTATGATAAAAAAGCATTAAACAACATGCGAAAATGAAAGTACATATCAGAAAATGTTCCGACATTATGGACTATGTTACCCCAAATTTCAATGAAAATGCACAGTGCCAAAACACACAATTGAAACATTTCAGATGTTGATGTTTCATATCTGTTGGGTCACGGCTATTTGATTAAAGCATCAATGATAAATGAAGACAACAAAAAGCGATTTTGAAGTGAAAAAAATGACTCTTAATTATTGAATTTCAAAAAACAGCTACAGCTGAATACGTGGAAATATCACTGAAATAGTTAAACCAAAATATTCATTGGACATCCATCTAGTGGCAATTACAAACTAAATAATTTTAAAACCTCAGAAAAGTATTCTAAAATTGGCACAGAAAATGGTAAATTACTTACATGTTGTTTTACAAAAGATACAGGATATCCTTAAAATCCCAAGACACTTAACCAATACACATGTACAGAGTCATTGTAAGTGGTCAGTGTGGCCAAACAATAGCAAACATGCATGATTACCGTAGAACTGATTACCACTTGATACTCAGTAATGGAAAGGAGTTTTCCTTCCAAACATGAGACAGTCTAATTATCCAACAGAGGTTGAATGCTTTTTTCACCTTCCACTCAATACCACACATGCAAAATTGGTTATCCTTCTTTATTTTGTTTTGAAAGTTAACTGATTTTGAACTAAAAAGTGAAGTTCATTTTAACAGTTACTTTCATGACAAGTTTTTCTCATTTCATATTGAATATTCTCTCTTCCCCTTCTACCTACATGTCTGAATTAAGACAAAATATTCTCGAAAAACTTTGCATTTCAATCACAACTGTACCAATTTTTTTTAGCATTTATGAGGTTCTGCTTTGGGGATTTGTTCACAGTGAAACAAAAATAATTTAATTCGAATCAATCACAGCCATCAACATTTCTTAGTTCCAACCTCTGGGTAAATACATGTGTGAATCAATCTCTGAGCATCTACAACCCAAGAGCAGCCCCTGGACCCTGCACTGTGTTAGTTGAGCTTGCCTTGCTTCATTCAGCAATTTTCCCGAATTTTTGACATCTGCCACTTTCATCTCTGTGTCTTTCCCTTGTTACAATTTATGGGAGAGTGCCAAGAGATGCTCTCCCATAAATTGTAATTATAACAAGGCATATACATACAGACTAAATAATTTCACTTCAAAGATAATATGAGGCATATCCACTAAATATAAAGCCTTTGTGTTTTGGTTCCTACACTTCAGACTGAAGCCCAAATATGGGCTTCCAACACTCTACCAGTTAAGTCAGGTGCAGAGCCCCAGGTAGGAATTTGGTATCAAGTGTATTAATATTGTTCTTGCAAATGTATTTTCTGCCTCTTGAAAACTTAGACAAATTTTAACCATTACAAAGAATTCTGTGTGAAAAAAAAGTAGTTGTGAAGACGTAGGTAAGTAAGTTTATTTATTTGCATCATGTGAATACAAACATATGAAAAATGAAAAATCAAACGATACAAACAATCATCATCCTGCAAGGAAGTGACATTGTTAAAGAGGCTGTCTTCCTGTCACTCACTGAATTGCTCTCACGACAGCAATTGTTTATGTAATATTACCTGTCCACATCCACTTGATAACACAGACAAGTTATGTACCATAGAGTATGTAATATGAATGGTGACAAAGTGAAGAATGAAACAGAGAAAATAGTGTGCTTGTTCGGTAGCACATTCTTGAAAACTTAGGTAAATTTTACCAGTAGACACTCGGGAAATTAGAAAGAATTCAGTGTGAAAAAAAAAAGTTGTGAAGACTTTTGGTGACCAAGCAGTTGTTTCTAATCAACTGTTTGCTTGTTGATCAGAAATATCTGCTCAGATGATACAACTTTTCCAGTACTTATTTTTCAAACCATTGATGCTTGATCACTTGCTGTTCATCATCTGAGGCAATTATACTTGACTTCAGGCTTCTAGATGTTAACCCTTTACCTAAAAAGAAAAGCAGATGTCACTTGCAAAAACATTCTTGAATAACTAAATATATTTTTATACTGTACCAATGACCCAGACTTAGCTGGCGCTAACTCTTAAATATCTAGGACCAAACACAAATTTTGCCCCCCCAATCCCCAAAATTTGCATCAAAAACCGAAAAATGCATGTCCTATATGGTCCTCCATACTTTTACTCCAATTGGCGCCAATTGTCATTCTTTGTTTGGCTCTCAATTCAGTTGCATCTCACTGATATTTGTGCTTGTAAATCTCAGTTTAAATGATGCCAGACACATAATTATGAGAGAAATGGTGGTTCTAAGGAGGAAATAGAAGGATGAGAGGAAGAAACAGTGGCAGGAAATGTTCAGGGCTGTAACTTTTAATTTTTTTACGAAATTATTTCATGTTGCCTATTTTCGAGGCATGGCCCTGATGTTGTCATTCTTGCTATGAATGTACCATTGTTTGATCAGTGTTTCCTCTCTCCCTTTCCTTTATTCCCCCCTTGCTATTCTCCCATGCTTTTGGCATATTTTTTGTAATGTTGATTACTAAAATTTCTTGGGAGTTTTGGCCTGGTAACAGAATAAATATTCTGTTTTTCCCCATGTTTACGTCCTCACCCTTCGTTGTTTAGGCGTTTTGGTCTGCATCTACCATCTGATTTTCTGCAGTTTCTTCTCTGTAAGCCTCTGTTTTCAGATAGTGTTTAAATTGGTAACTGATTTCGGGCCATGTTTACCAGTGCCTGGAGTCATGTTTCCAGTTTTTGTACATTTTTTGTTTATGTTGACAACGGTTACTTCTGATAGTGATTGCTTGTCTTCTGCTTAGTTCAGTTCATAGCAAGATACATTATATTGTCCGTAAGTGTTACATTAATTTTTTGAAATGATTTAAAAAATTTTGTCCACACTTAGGCTTTTTTTGGGATCCATTTGGGCTCATCGTTCCCATTGGGAACTTGGGCTCTTCTGAAATTTTTTTTCTTTTTGAATTATTTTTTCGAAATGTTATAATGGATTATTTTATTATGTATCTTTGTTTTCAAGGTTTGGTGCGAGTACTATGACTGTTTGTAATTTTCACAATGAAAGATTATTGTTCAAATTGTAATGCGAGGAAATCTTCCTCTGATTCTCATGATCAGTGTATTAATTGTAGTCAGTGTACTCGCACTAACCCTTGCTCAGTGTGTGTCAATTGGGATGACAAACGTTGGAGACGTGTGTCACGGTATGTTGTTAGCGGGGAGAGGTCCATGCCGGTCCTCTCTCCGCAGGGTCACTCTAGTTTTTCAATCTCTTTTTCAGAGGAACAAGAACAGGGTGATGTTTCCGTGATGTCATCCAAAAGTGTGCTTCCGTCGTCACAATCAAATGAAGAGTTAGCGGCAAAAGTGCTGATGCAGATACATCAATTGCCTAAGAGGTCCCAAGTAGGATCGACGGCTTTGGCGTCTGCTAGCTCGCCCGGTGTACCGGGTTCATCTGTTGCGGTCCACGAAGGAGATTTGGGTGATGCGAGCACTATAAATATACCACGTGCACACCCAGTGACGACGGATCAGAGGATGGTACGGAGGAAGCCTGTTAGTCCGGTTCCTAGCTCGTCCAGGTCCATCCGGGCTGCGAGCGAGAGAGGTCCCTCTCTCGTACAACAACATCTGGGTCCTCAGTCGGAGCATACATCCACCGCTCGGGACGCTCCGTTATATAGACAGTCCAGAGAGACTGCTCTATTGGCTTTCTCATCCTCACGACAGCACACACGACCGCAACTTGGCTACGTGACCAGTGATATCCAGTCAGCCTCGCCGACCAGGGATTCCACGGTGACCAGGTCACGCCATCCGGTAGCCAGGGATACAAGGCCTTCATACTCCGGACGTTCGCATAAAAGAAGTGTGCAGGAGTCAACGTTCAGGGAGCTTCCAGCGGCTAAATCCTGTAAGACCGCAGCTCCACAGGCCTCCGTTATGGAAGTGCTAGCGCAGATTTTAGCAGCATCCCTGCAACCGGCAGAAACTCTGTCGGATCAGGAATTATCCGACGAAGCTGGGTCGGTATGTTCTGCTACAGGATCAGGCACGGACGTCCGAGATTTACAAGTGGTCTGACAGGATGGTGAAAGGGATACGGAGGAGTTGGATTTTTCCCTTTCGGAACAACATAAAATTGCCGTAGAGTTCATCCGGCATTTTCTTCCTGAAGTTGTTCCTCCGTACCAAAATGCTGCTCAGCCGGATAAGAGACTGATAGCACCACTGGACACTGAATTCTTTAATCGGTTTAGGGACACCGTCCCTGAGTTTCCGACACAGTCCAGAAATGTCTCACGGACATTTGAACTATTGAATGACGCTATATATAAACTTGCTACCAAAACGGGCAGGTCAGGTTTCTTACCGACAAGTGCTCTACAGCTGCCTTTCATCAATTCAAGGAATAAATTTGAAACGTCAGGACAGGGCATTCAGAGAGTTCCTCTGCGTCTAGACGACCAGGCCGAAGACCTAGAATTATCCATGCCGTCGTCTATGTCAGTTCCAAACACGACGTTGGAAACAACAATATCGTCTAATAGGACTAACTTAGACGCATTATCATATGCAGATCACCTTACCAGAGTGTTATCATTACGCCTTGAAGGACAAGAATTCCAGGACGTACAAACCTCCTTAAGAGTTCTGTCGAGGGCCATAGCATTCTCCACGTATAACTCAGCCCTTTCAGTGGCAAATCTGGAGTTGGTTAGACGTGACGCAGCCCTGGCTACATCAACGCGCGTGGATAGTAAGGTGAAAAACTCTCTCAGAGTCGCTCCGGTCTCCGGAGAGCTTCTCTTCGACAGCAAGCTTTCCGCAATTTATGATCAGTTGACTAAGAAAGCTTCAGACTCTCTGCTATTTAAATCCGCTTCCAAAAAGTCGGATTCAGCGGAGAAGAGTAGGACAGGCACTTCTTGGACGAATACGTCAAGGGGAAGTTCCTATAGAAGTTCCTATGCGTCCTCTAGGTCTTACTCCAGAGACCGTCAAGGTAGCAACTCGGGTAGGGGCCATAATGCTGGCCGAGACAACCGGTCAGACGCCCCTAGGTCGATGGGGCGAGGTGCGGGCCGTGGAGGACGTGGTTTCTCCTTCTGCAAGCCTCGCAGGTCCAGGAGGTGATGGTATAAACCTCTATCATGTTCCAGTGGGCGGAAGACTGTCGAGTTTCTCAAACAATTGGGAATTAATTACGGAGGACCCTTGGGTTCGAGGGGTGATATCGGAAGGACTAAAACTGTCCTTCAAAGGAAAACCTCTGTTAACTCGAAGTCCAAGATGGACTCAGCTTCCGTCAAATCCACAGAAAAGAGACTCGCTTCTATCAGAAGTCCAGTCTCTTCTACTGAAGAATGCGATAGAGGTCGTAGAAAACCAGGAATCTCCAGGTTTCTACAGCCATCTTTTTCTGGTTCTGAAACCAGACGGCTCGTTCTGTCCAGTCATAAATCTGAGCTGGATAAACAAGCTGATCATGGCTCCAAAATTCTATATGGAGACCATCCGATTGGTCAGAGTGAGCATTCGGGTGAACGACTATGCTACGAGCATAGATCTCAAGGATGCGTCCTTTCACCTCATGGTACATCTGGCGTTCAGAAAGTATCTTCGCTTCGCCATCCTAGGAGTCGTGTATCAGTTCCGAGCAATGTGCTTCGGTCTGAATTTAGCGCCCTGGGCTTTCACTCGAATAATGAACTCGGTAATGACTCCTTTCCGAGCTCATGCGTCTGCGGTAACGTCGGCCTACCGGGACGACATTCTTCAGAGGTACGGCAACAAGTTAACGCTTCAGAACGATGTGCAGAATCTGCTTCTATTGCTCCGACGTCTCGGTTTCATAGTAAACGAGGAGAAGTCGGATCTGGTGCCGTCCAAGTCATTCACCCACCTGGGGATGAGCTTCGTGATGCACAACAACCTCGTTCATCTGCCGTTAACCAGAGCGCAGTTAATCAGTTGTTACGCTCTCTATTATCTTCACTCAGACAAAGTTACAGCGAGAGAATTCATGAGACTGATAGGTCTGTGCGGAGCTGCCACGGATCTTATTCCATTGGGGCGGCTACGCACCCGTCCTCTCCAAATCTTTCTGACTCAGAATTGGAGGGTGAAGATTCATTCGCTCGATACGGACATCCTCTTGTCAAATCAAGTGAAACAAGAGATTCAGACTTGGGCAGATATTCAGTGGTTAACTCAGGGGGTTCCACTGCAATTGCTGGATCCGAGTTTTACAATTATGACGGATGCCAGACAAACAGGTTGGGGTGCGACACTGAGCCCAACGGATTCGAAGTGCCTGGGTCTTTGGGATCTGCAGTTCCTAAGCAAGCACATAAATATCAAAGAAATGATGTCAATTTGGCTTGCGCTACTTCATTGGATGGACGTTATTCAGAATGCACACATGCAAATTTTTCCAACAATACGACCGTAGTAGCATATATTCGGAATCAGGGAGGCACTCATTCCATTCTGTTGTTCAATTCAATGGAAAGAATCCTGAACGTACTAGCAGACTCCCTTTCACGGAGGGGTCGCTTGTTGCCGTCAGAATGGACTCTCAACAAACGAGTATTCAATCAGATTTGCTACCAATGGGAGCGGCCAATGATAGACTTATTTGCGACGCATCTCAACAATCAGTTGCAGACGTATGTGTCGCCATGTCCGGATCCTCGAGCGTTTGCAGTAGATGCTCTATCGATCTCGTGGGACGGAATGATAGGATATGCGTATCCTCCAGCGCCGTTGATTCAGCAGATATTGCTCAAGATAAAACAATCTCAATGCAAAATTCTGTTGGTAGCATCTCTGTTTCCACAGAGACCGTGGATAAATCTACTCAGGTGTCTGTTGTAGGACATGCCACGGAAGCTTCCTCCGCTGGAGGATCTTCTTTCGCAGGGGAAATCGCGCAGACTGGATCACAACCCGCAAGGTCTCAACCTTCACTATTTCCATTGTGCGGTCCTTCTTGCACGGCAAGCATTGTATAGGACGAGCAGTGGATGCGATTTCTAACTGTAGGAGGTCCTCCTCTTCGCTAAATTATGTTGCTATGTGGAAGGTCTTTTGTCGGTGGTGTAGGGATCATTCTGTAGATATTTATGATCCTTTCATTCCAGACATTGCTAATTTTCTAGTCTACTTGTTGGATGAGATCAAACTGCAGCCTGTTACCATTAAGGGTTATAGGTCTATGCTATCCAATACCTATGCACACCATAATAGCTTACTGATTGGATCTAATGTCTCTTTATCTAAGTTAGTAAGAAACTTGTCGATAAATAGACCTAGAACCCTTAGATTAATTCCTAAGTGGAATTTAGCTTGGGTTCTTCTAAAGCTAAAAGAAGCGCCATTTTAGCCTCTTGACACGGTGGACTTCAAATTCTTATCTTATAAGACTGCTTTTCTCTTACCCTTCTCTTCGTCTAGAAGAGTCAGTGAGCTTCATGCACTATCTATGGATGATTCTCACTATCGTAGCGTCGGTAATACTATTACATTCACTACTAATGTTGATTTTTGGCTAAGAATCAGGCTCCTAATAAGTATCCGGAACCTATTTTTATTAAGGCTCTTCCGTCTTCAGACGGGCATAGGCCTTTACTCTGTCCTGTTAGAGCTATACGTATTTACAAACATAGATCTGAGTTCATCAGAAAGGGACGTAAGCCTTTCTTTCTGTCTCTGATGCCTAATAGAAAGGACATTATGGTCCATTCTATTGCTAGGTGGATTTAATTAACTATCCGTACTGCTTATGACAAATTATCTTCTACTCAGCAGTCTGTGCTTAAAATTTCAGCTCATGAAGTAAAAGCTCTATCAATATCTTGGGCTTACGCTAACAGTGTTGCTATTACAGATCTAATGAAGGCTGCATATTGGTCTCAGCCTTCCACTTTCACGAATTTTTATATTAGAAATATTGAGTCCATTTCTGGTGATCTGCATTGTTTAGGTCCGTTATCAGTTGCTCAGAATGTCGTCCACTAAACAGTTGCAACTATAGTTATGTAGGCTTTCTGTTTCGGCAGTGACTCTGTCCTGCTGCCCTCTTCGCTCTGGAGTATTTGATCCAGGGCAAGGGGAAGGGGGGAGGGTGTTCCCTTAGGTCACCTACTTTTTGTGAAAAGCAAGGGAATACCTCCCCTGGAGTCCGTAATTCTGAGTCGGTACCGGGATGGTTTTAAAGTGTAAAGCTAATGTTTACTCATCCATGTAATATTTTTAAAGTGTAGCTTGGTGTGAAGCATTTGTATATGTCACGTGACATACAGGTGTTAATATACAATCCTCGGACACTTTTAATGAGTATAAAGAGTCTCATTTCTCTGGACTTCCTTTATTTATTGGCTTTCCTTTAAAAGTAATTAGTATAACAGGTTATACTGGATGTTAATAGAGAACTTTGATGTTACTGTGCTCAATTACAGAATGGTGTTGTGTCTTTCTTTTTTGATGCAAATAAGAAAGATACATGTAAAGCCTATCTCTCCTCTTCTCCTCGAGGGGATAACTCTGTTATATGTAGTTGAGCCTATTGGATTTTCCTTTATGTCCTAGGCCCTCCAACCTTTTTACTACTCAGCAAAGTCTGGCTCATTGGTACAGTATAAAAATGTTAAAAAATTTATGGTAATTTATATATTTTTTATACTTAACAATGACCCAGACGGTGATGGCCCTCCCAGGAGTTGGAACTCATACCTCCCTGCTGAGTACATAACGCTTACCAGGCACTGGTTGTAAGAATGACAATTGGTGCCAATTTCGAGACCTCCTTGACACTGTGCATGCGCAGTGGAGTAAAAGTATGGAGGACCATATAGGACATGTATTTTTCGGTTTTTGATGCAAATTTTGGGGACTGGGGGGCAAAATTTGTGTTTGGCCCTAGATATTTAAGAGTTAGCACCAGCTAAGTCTGGGTCATTGGTAAGTATAAAAAATATATAAATTACTATAAACTTTCATATTTTTATACTAGAAACCAATGGTCCAGACTAGCTGGTGCAAACTCAAAGTTATCAAGGGCCAAACACAAATTTTGAAGCCCCCAATCCCCAAAATTTGCTTGCAAAACCGAAAATTAAAAGTCCTATCTGGTCCTCCATACTTTTACTCTCCACGCATGCGCAACGGTCAGGAATTGACCGAAATTGGCGCAAACATCATTCTTTGTTTGGCCCTAAAATCAGCAACAATGAACTGACATCTGTAATTTAAAATCTCCTTTTTAGCCCAACTTTCGCGAAGCCAAATTTGAGGTATTACCATGGCCCGTCGTCCATCCGTCCGTCCGTCCGCCTGCCCACCTGCCCGTCTGTTTCGCCGTCAACACGGCTTGGGCTAGAGGCCGTATTTATGAACCGATCTTTATGAAACTTCTTGGGTACCTTTGTTATCACCGTGGGACGAGAACGAGTGTTTTGGGGTCCGGTCTGAAATTCAAGACGGCCACTGGCAGCCATTTTGTACAAAATTAGGTGCAATCAGATTTTTGCGCAGAACTTCCATATAAAAGCTCTGATTTGAATAATGTTTTGTATGAATGTTTAGTACCATGGGATAGATCACATATAATACAGGTTATTTTCTCGTGTGTAAATTATGCAAATTAGACTAACTTTGTTCTATTTAGTGTTACTTTCAGCACTGTAAGTGCAAATGCCAATATGGCTCGGGCTAGAGGCCGTATTTATGAACCGATCCTTATGAAACTTCTTGAGTACCTTTGTTATCACCGTGGGATGAGAACGAGTGGTTTTGGGTGCGGTCCAAAATTCAAGATGGCCACCAGCAGCCATTTTGTACTTTAGTTAGTGCAATCAGTTTTTTTGTACAGAACTTCTGTATGAAAGTTCTGATTTGAATAAATTTTTGTATGAATGTTTAGTAACATGGAATACATCACATATAATACAGATTTTTTTCTCCTGCAGAAATTATGCAAATTAGATGAACTTTGATTTATTCAGTGCTACTTATACACAGTAAGTGCACATGTCAATACGGCTCGGGCTGGAGTCTGTATTTATGAACCGATCTTCACGAAACTTCTTGGGTACCTTTGTTATCACCTTGGAATGAGAATGAGTGTTTCTGGGTGCAGTCCAAAATTTGAGATGGCTGCCAGTGTCCATTTTGTACCGAAATTAGGTCCAATCAGTTTTTTGTACACAACTTCTATACGGCTCAGGCTAGAGGCTGTATTTATGAACCGATCTTTACAAAACTTCTTGGGTACCTTTGTTATCACCGTGAGACGAGAACGAGTGTTTTGAGGTGCAGTCCGAAATTCAAGATGGCCGCCAGCAGCCATTTTGTACCAAAATTAGTGCAATCAGTTTTTTGTACAGAACTTCTGTATGAAAGTTCTGATTTGAATAAATTTTTGTATCAATGTTTAGTAACATGGAATACATCACATATAATACAGGTTTTTTTCTCGTGCTGAAATTATGCAAATTAGATGAACTTTGATTTATTCAGTGCTACTTATAAACTGTAAGTGCACATGTCAATACAGCTAGGGCTGGAGGCTGTATTTATGAACCGATCTTCACGAAACTTCTTGGGTACCTTTGTTATCACCTTGGGACGAGAACAAGTGTTTTTGGGTGCGGTCAGACATTCAAGATGGCTGCCGGTGGGCATTTTGTACCAAAATTATTGCAATCAAGTTTTTGTACAGAACTTCTGTATGAAAGTTCTGATTTGAATAAATTTTTGTATGAATGTTAAATAACATGGAATACATCACATATAATATGGGTTTCTTTTCAACCTACTCACAATTGTTTACAATTGGCTGTAACGTAAGTGCAAGCCCTACTTCGGAACTAACTCAAGCTTTTAAGAAACTTTTCCAAACAAGTTGGAAAAGTAATAGAGTGCAAAAGCACGAAAAAAGATCGAAAAAGGATTGCACCGGCACTCGAAATTACAGGTACTCTCTCTGCACACCTCTTGTGTTTACCGGGCGCATGCGCAACAACCGTGACGTCAGTTCTGTATTTCTGCCAACGAGAAGTTTGTGATTTAGCGGGGAGGAATCGATATCAAAGATATCCCCAAGGAGGGTGGGCCTCCGGTAAACAATTGTGGTAGGTATGTTAAGAAACAAAATTTACTAAAAAATTTTAATTTTTTTCTCCTGCAGAAATTATGCAAATTAGATGAACTTTGATTTATTCAGTGCTACTTATACACAGTAAGTGCACGTGTCAATACGGCTCGGGCTAGAGCTGTATTTATGAACCGATCTTCACAAAACTTCTTGGGTACCTTTGTTATCACCGTGGGACGAGAACGAGTGTTTTGGGGTCCGGTCTGAAATTCAAGACGGCCACTGGCAGCCATTTTGTACAAAATTAGGTGCAATCAGATTTTTGCGCAGAACTTCCATATAAAAGCTCTGATTTGAATAATGTTTTGTATGAATGTTTAGTACCATGGGATAGATCACATATAATACAGGTTATTTTCTCGTGTGTAAATTATGCAAATTAGACTAACTTTGTTCTATTTAGTGTTACTTTCAGCACTGTAAGTGCAAATGCCAATATGGCTCGGGCTAGAGGCCGTATTTATGAACCGATCCTTATGAAACTTCTTGAGTACCTTTGTTATCACCGTGGGATGAGAACGAGTGGTTTTGGGTGCGGTCCAAAATTCAAGATGGCCACCAGCAGCCATTTTGTACTTTAGTTAGTGCAATCAGTTTTTTTGTACAGAACTTCTGTATGAAAGTTCTGATTTGAATAAATTTTTGTATGAATGTTTAGTAACATGGAATACATCACATATAATACAGATTTTTTTCTCCTGCAGAAATTATGCAAATTAGATGAACTTTGATTTATTCAGTGCTACTTATACACAGTAAGTGCACATGTCAATACGGCTCGGGCTGGAGTCTGTATTTATGAACCGATCTTCACGAAACTTCTTGGGTACCTTTGTTATCACCTTGGAATGAGAATGAGTGTTTCTGGGTGCAGTCCAAAATTTGAGATGGCTGCCAGTGGCCATTTTGTACCGAAATTAGGTCCAATCAGTTTTTTGTACACAACTTCTATACGGCTCAGGCTAGAGGCTGTATTTATGAACCGATCTTTACAAAACTTCTTGGGTACCTTTGTTATCACCGTGAGACGAGAACGAGTGTTTTGAGGTGCAGTCCGAAATTCAAGATGGCCGCCAGCAGCCATTTTGTACCAAAATTAGTGCAATCAGTTTTTTGTACAGAACTTCTGTATGAAAGTTCTGATTTGAATAAATTTTTGTATGAATGTTTAGTAACATGGAATACATCACATATAATACAGGTTTTTTTCTCGTGCTGAAATTATGCAAATTAGATGAACTTTGATTTATTCAGTGCTACTTATAAACTGTAAGTGCACATGTCAATACAGCTAGGGCTGGAGGCTGTATTTATGAACCGATCTTCACGAAACTTCTTGGGTACCTTTGTTATCACCTTGGGACGAGAACAAGTGTTTTTGGGTGCGGTCAGACATTCAAGATGGCTGCCGGTGGGCATTTTGTACCAAAATTATTGCAATCAAGTTTTTGTACAGAACTTCTGTATGAAAGTTCTGATTTGAATAAATTTTTGTATGAATGTTAAATAACATGGAATACATCACATATAATATGGGTTTCTTTTCAACCTACTCACAATTGTTTACAATTGGCTGTAACGTAAGTGCAAGCCCTACTTCGGAACTAACTCAAGCTTTTAAGAAACTTTTCCAAACAAGTTGGAAAAGTAATAGAGTGCAAAAGCACGAAAAAAGATCGAAAAAGGATTGCACCGGCACTCGAAATTACAGGTACTCTCTCTGCACACCTCTTGTGTTTACCGGGCGCATGCGCAACAACCGTGACGTCAGTTCTGTATTTCTGCCAACGAGAAGTTTGTGATTTAGCGGGGAGGAATCGAT
Source organism: Pictodentalium vernedei (assembly GCA_031216915.1). Lineage (NCBI taxonomy): Eukaryota > Metazoa > Mollusca > Scaphopoda > Dentaliida > Dentaliidae > Pictodentalium > Pictodentalium vernedei. The sequence continues at coordinate 262,204,493 of CM062297.1, forward strand.
ATCAAAGATATCCCCAAGGAGGGTGGGCCTCCGGTAAACAATTGTGGTAGGTATGTTAAGAAACAAAATTTACTAAAAAATTTTAATTTTTTTCTCCTGCAGAAATTATGCAAATTAGATGAACTTTGATTTATTCAGTGCTACTTATACACAGTAAGTGCACGTGTCAATACGGCTCGGGCTAGAGCTGTATTTATGAACCGATCTTCACAAAACTTCTTGGGTACCTTTGTTATCACCTTGGGATGAGAACGAGTGTTCTGGGTACGGTCCAAAATTCAAGATGGCTGCCAGTGGCCATTTTGTACCGAAATTAGGTCCAATCATTTTTTTTGTACACAAGATCTATACGGCTATTTATGAACCGATCTTTACGAAACTTCTTGGGTACCTTTGTTATCACTGTGGGACGAGAATGAGTGTTTTTTTGTGCAAAAATTATGCAAATTAGATGAACTTTGATTTGTTCAGTGCAACTTATACACAGTAAGTGCACATGTCAATAAGGCTCGGGCTAGAGTCTGAATTTATGAACCGATCTTCACAAAACTTCTTGGGGTACCTTTGTTATCACCTTGTGACAGGAATGAGTGTTGTTGGGTGCCTTTGTTATCACTGTGCTCTGAGAACAAATATTTTTGGGTTCAGTCAGACCCACTCTGGGACTCAAAGATTTCTTTTCTAGTTTAGCATCTAACTGTCACCCCCACCTTTACAGTACTTTACCTATATATTTGTTACATGCTACGGTCAGCATTTATGTACAGACCGTTACAATACTTTACATGTACCTTTGTTATCAGGTCATTACCTAGATGTTTGTCATTGCTGTGTCACATACTATACATGTACATGTCTTAAACAAGTTGAGCTACAGTGTCATTGACACTTTCATTTGAGGATGCCAGACACAAATCAATGCAAGAATTGGTGGATCCAAGGCTGTTATTGGATGTTGGAAGTGTTCAACGGTGTTTTTTGACGTTCTGGGCTGTAACTTTATAATAATTATAAAATTATTTTATTTTTCCCAATTTCGGGACATGTGCCTGACGTCATCATTTTTTGATAATGATTATTCCACTGTTTGTTAAATATTCCTTCCCTATCCTTCCATGAACCCTTCCTGTTAAACTCTTAGGCTTTTTGGCTATTTTTTATTGAAATTTTTTATTAAATTTCTTGGGAGTTCAACATGTATTACAGAATATTTATTCTGTCTTTCCCCATGGTTACGTCCTCACCCTAGGGGTGTTGGGTCTTTTAGACTTGCTTCTTCTATCCGATGTATCGTTTTTTTTCGTATGAAGATCTAGCTTTGCATCTGGTAGCATTTAAATTGGTTTCTGACTTCGGACCTTTTTTTGTGTGCCTGATGTCTTGTTTCTGTTCTTTTCACTGAAGTTGTTTACTTTGACAACATCCTCATATAGAGGTAGTATTTTATATTCTGTTACTGTAGAATTACTATAGGATACAAGGATTATTATTCCGGTAGTGTAGTGTAGCTCAATAAATTTGGATTTTGTCCACACTCAGGCTCTATCGGGATGCCCTTGGGCTCTTAATGTTCCATTGGGGAACTTAGGTGTTTTTTTCAAAAAACATTTTTTCAAAAAATATTTTGAATTTAATTTTGATTGTTATTATTCATGTATCTTAATTATATATTTTGTTGTGAAGTTTGGAGGACTGGTATCGACTTTAGTCGATGCACTCCTGCAGACTCTTGTCATTCTTGTGTTCACTGGGATGACTAATGTTGGAGACGGGTGTCACAGTACATTGTTGGTGGTGAAGTTCTGAGGCCAGGCCTCTCACTGCGTTATAATCAATTTTTTCAGTTTCTATTTCAGAGTAACATGAACATGGTGATGATATTCTGACACCCATCCAAGTGTGCTACCGTTGTCGCGCTCCGTTGAGCAAATAGAGCTATCTGCAGTGCTCATGATATGCAAGGGATAAGGCCTCTAGTTAGTGTTCTTAATCTCTTGCAAGCAGCTAGCTCGACTGGTAAAACGGTTACTCCGTCCATGGGAGCCATGACACCAGGTAAGTCCATTGCGGTCGAAGGAAGTGTAGATGTGGGTAGAGCAAGCACTTTAATATAAATAAGCTCACCCAGCGATGACAGAAATAGGGTGGAAATAGGGAAGAAGTCTAATAGACCATGAGCGGGAGAGGCCCCTCTCCAACCTAACAACATTTGGGTCCAAATGTAGTTATGAGAAACTTGCACGAGCTGGAGCATATGTCCGCCCACCACTCGGGACGTTCTGTCTAGTCTGCAGTCAGGGTCGGCTTCAGTCACGGCTTCCTCTGCTATGTTTCACAAGCCGTAATGAAGTTTTCTGGTTGGAAACTTGCACAAGACGGAGCATACGTCCGCCTACCGCTCAGGACGCTCCGTCTAGTCTGCAGCTGGGGTCCGCTTCAGTCATGGCTTCCTCTGCTACGTTATTAAAGCACGCATGACCGCAGATAACCAGTCAGCTGCGCATAGATGGAGCCTTTCTTCACCCTTGATGTCGGACCATCCGAGTTGCTTCTAGTGGAGGTAAAGGCTCTCTTATTGAAGGGAACAATTGAGGTCGACGAGATGAGCTTCTTCGCGGGGAGGACATAGTTTCTCCTCCTGTAAGCATCGTAAGTCGTACAGGTGATGAACATGACCTCTATTGCTTGCCAGTTGACAAAGGATTATCAACTTCACGAGAAACGGGACGTTAATCATGGAAGTTCCTTTCAAAGAGAGTCGCTCCGAGTGGAGGTAAAGACTCTCTTATTGAAGGGATCAATTAAGGTCGTCGTGAATAGATTTTGGTCCTTGCCACTTGGCGGTAGGTTACAAACCTCGCAAAAGTGGATAAATTGCAGAAGATTAGTGGATGAGAATGTAGTCTCAGCAGGCCTGCGGCTATCAAGAATACTTGTTAGACTAATCTTCCAAAAGAGGCTTTCCTTCTGGAGGTATAAGCTTTCCTATTGAAGAAAAGCATTAGACGTCGTCGAAATTATTCTCCAGTTTTTTATTATTACCTGTTTCTCGTCCTGAATCCGGATGGAGAGTGCATAGATAGGCTGAGATATGTCTTGGCATCAAGACAATTATGTCATTGTGGATGCCATAGTAGCCTTCTGTACGGTTACAGCGGTCTCTTCGGTTGGGCTCTGTCGGCTGTCTTTTGGGATTACAACCAAAAAAGATATTGTTCTTTTCGGTTTGTTTTTCCAAGGTGTCATAGACTTGAGTCTTATTGTTACACCGTAGTAGCCTAGCTAAAATCTTGAGTGAGATTTTTTCAGTATTATGCAGCCGCATAACTGAATTTATTTTCTCTTGGGACTGCAGTCTCTTTGGGAATTCAGGGCTGTTTATATAGTGGCACTTCATTCCCTACCTTGCGTGACGATAACTGAAAGTCTCCATAAAGTGAGCCTTCAGGGTCGCAACTTACACCGATATATCTGTCTTCACGTAGATGAAGACTTATAAGCTATGGATAGCATTGTAAGTCTCCCTAGTGAGCTTCTAGGGCCTAAGTTATCAGCTTTTAATGGTCTTCACGTACAGGAAGACCTTTAGTTGCTTCATCTAGGCTGAGTTAGTTGACCTATCGGACATGATACCGTTTGTTAGAGGAGGTTATTCTCTTCAAACTGGTATGGTTTGGTGTGAGTTATTATGTAAATATGGTGTATTTGTTCATTACATCCTTCTCCGCCCTTAGTGGCATTATGGAGTCGGTCAGATGTGAGGGAGCCTTGCGGTTCCTGTACTATTTGATGACTAACACAAGAACGATTCAAGTAATGCGGGTGGGGGGGGGGGGGGGTTCAATATGATTTTGAATTCCCCCTCTCCCCACCGCCAGTGTGTTAAGAGGTGATTACCGGGCAAGATGTAGTTTTCTTCCCATAAACCTTGTATGCATTTAAGTATATACATGCATTTCATGACTTCTCGATTGGCAGCTGGGTCATGTTCTGTGGCGACCTCATGGGCACATCAACTTTTTAGTTGGTTGGTTTCCTGTGGTTGTTCGTCTATATGTCATATACGAGCACGAGCATATGATTCATCATCAATAAATTGCTAGCCTTTGGGTACCTGTAAGGCTGTCTAGTCAGTTAACTGATATTCAGATGATTACATGCGGGATTTCAATGCTCACGTGCATAATTAATGCATTATTAGGCAGACGCATTATTGTATGTTATGGACCTTAGAAACAGTTAATTATTTTGGGCGCGGTCCATGACGAGTCTGTTAATCATAGCTCATTCCATTTCTAAATCCAGGTTTCTATTAATTTTGGTACCCAATCGAATACAACTTGTCTTTACACTCTCCTATATTTGCACGTTTCTCGGGAGCATAGATATCAGATAGAACACATCTGGGAGTGTTATTTATTAGAATTTATTGTACACCTGAATGGGGTCGCCTGTGGGTTACCTCGGAAATGTGTTTACTCTCCAGAGATATTCCATTGTGATTCTATTGGACATGTGTGTGTTATATATTATATCACCGGTGACGTATGCTGACTCCGGTATACGTTACAAGTGGGCGATATTAATTACCTGGATCGCCGTGATAGCCTTAGCTTCTGAAGTGGCGTCAAGCACCAATTTATTAATAATAATTAATACCTGGATGCCTGTTCGACGAATATATAGTGTTTTTTGGTACCGCCTTTACTGATTCCTGAGCGCTCCCCTCTTTGTTTTTGAAGAAGATTCCTTCCAAAAGGGTGGGGGGGGGGGATTTTTTTCCTCTCCTCCGGCTTGATAAGTGTGTAACTATGAATGAAGCTGTTTTGTCTGTAGATTATATCCTGGATACAGCTTGTGTTTTATTGTATATGGCGTATGTTTGTGGGGGATAACCTCTCATTCTCAAATACGCCATCCTAAATTTTGGGGCTTAGTCTGGACTAGTCTTCAAAATTGGGAACTCCTTACATCCAATTAGCATAGTCTTCTTGCTAAGAATACAGAATTACTTGAATTTGGCTCCTTATTTATGATATGTCTTCTCTATTACTGTATAGAAAGACATACATGTAATTGTAATTCCTTTTAAATTTAATTTCCTTTCACCTTAGATTGCAGGCTTGGAAGTAGGTTGGTCTACTAATTCTGAAATCCTAGGCCCTCCGCCTTTTTACGATTCAGCTAGTCTGTGCCATTGGTTTATAGTATAAAAATATGATAAATTTAAAGTAATTTGTATATTTTTTTTACTTACCAATGGCCCAGATGGGTATGGCCCTCCCAATGAGTGGGCACTCATACCTCCCCGCTGAGTTATTATGTAGTACTCTTTTCTACAAAGAATGACGTTGGCGCCAATTCCAGTCACTTCCTGATGGGTGCTCATGCGCGGAGAGTAAAAGTATGAAGGACCAGATAGGACTTTTTAATTTTTGGTTTTGCAAGCAAATTTTGGGGATTGGGGGGTTCAGAATTTGTGTTTGGCCCTTGATAAGTTTGAGTTTGCACCAGCTAGTCTGGGCCATTGGTAAGTATAAAAAATATACAAATTACTTTAAATTTATCATATTTTGCTTCAAAAACATATCTTATGACCCCTCATTGGAACGAGCTAAATGAGCTCATTTCAATTAGGGGTCATAACTTATATTTTTGAGACAAAAAATGAAAAAAGCAATAAAAATTGAATGGTAATTTTTAGCTCACCTGAGCGAAGCTCAAGGGGAGCTTTACTAATCACTTTCTGTCCGTCGTCCGTCGTCCGTCGTCCGTCGTCGTCCGTCCGGCGTTAACTTTACATTATCGACTTCTCCTCCTAAACCACTAGCCCAATTTTATTCAAATGTTGGCTAAATGTTTATTACCTAATGCCAATTCAGATTTGTTCAAATGAAGTTGCCCCTCCTCCTGGGTGGTGCCACGCCCCCAAGGGGCACCAAAATCTTTGTAAATCTTCTTCTCATGAACCAGCAGTAGCAGAGTCTTGATATTTGGTGTGCAGCTTCCTTTTGAGGTGTAGACTCAGATTTGTTCAAGAGAAGTTTGTGGGGCTATACTTGGCGTCGTTATGGGGGGGGGGGGAAATTTTTTGCCCCGCCCAAAATTTCTATTTTCCAAACCGAGAGGCTGATTTGAACCAAATTTTATGTGAGGGCTTATTGGGTCATGAGTACTTGATTTATGCAAAAAAAAATTTTCCTGCAGCCCTGTGGGAACCGCAGGAGCTAAAAATAGAAAAAATTTAAAACGCCCATATCTCCAAAACTGCACGGCACTGAGAATTTTTATTTGGTGTGCAGCTTCCTTAGGACCAACAGAAAGGATTGGTAAAAAAAAATTGCCATCGGTTTTATCATAGGGTACAGTTTCGGGACTTTGAAAAAGTGCTGAGTCGGCACTTTTTAACACTGTAGGCAATGGGAAAAACGTTAAAAAATCTTCTTCTCCAGATCCAGCAGGCAGAATCTTTTGATATTTGGTATGCAACATTGTAGGGTGGATCTGATTCAAGTTTGTTCAACTCGGCCCCCTGGGTTCATATTTGGGCTCAGTATAGGAGCCCGATTTCGAACTTAGTGCATTTCAGGCAAATTTCTTAAAAAATCTTCTTCTCCAGATCCAGCAGGCAGAATCTTTTGATATTTGGTATGCAACGTTGCGTGGTAGATCTGATTCAAGTTTGTTCAAATCGGCCCCCTGGATTCATATTTGGGCTTACTATAGAAGCCCGAATTCGAACTTAGTGCATTTCAGGCAAATTTCTTAAAAAATCTTCTTCTCCAGATCCAGCAGGCAGAATCTTCTCATATTTGGTAAGCAACATTGTGGGGTGGATCTGATTCAAGTTTGTTCAAATCGGATCCCTGGGTTAATATTTGGGCTCAGTATAGGAGCCCAATTTCGAACTTAGTGCATTTCAGGCAAATTTCTTAAAAAATCTTCTTCTCCAGATCCAGCAGGCAGAATCTTTTGATATTTGGTATGCAACATTGTAGGGTGGATCTGATTCAAGTTTGTTCAAATCGGCCCCCTGGGTTCATATTTGGGCTCAGTATAGAAGCCCGATTTCGAACTTAGTGCATTTAGGCAAATTTCTTAAAAAATCTTCTTCTCCAGATCCAGCAGGCAGAATCTTTTGATATTTGGTATGCAACATTGTGGGGTGGATCTGATTCAAGTTTGTTCAAATCGGCTTCCTAGATTCATATTTGGGCTCACTATAGAAGCTCGAATTTGAACTTAGTGCATTTCATGCAAATTTCTTAAAAAATCTTCTTCTCCAGATCCAGCAGGCAGAATCTTTTGATATTTGGTATGCAACATTGTAGGGTGGATCTGATTCAAGTTTGTTCAAATCGGCCCCCTGGGTTCATATTTGGGCTCCGTATAGGAGCCCGATTTCGAACTTAGTGCATTTCAGGCAAATTTCTTAAAAAATCTTCTTCTCCAGATCCAGCAGGCAGAATCTTTTGATATTTGGTATGCAACATTGTGGGGTGGATCTGATTCAAGTTTGTTCAAATCGGCCCTCTGGGTTTATATTTGGGCTCAGTATAGAAGCCCAAATTTGAACTTACTGCATTTCAGGCAAATTTCTTTGAAAATCTTCTTCTCCAGATCCAGCAGGCAGAATCTTTTGATATTTGGCATGCAACATTGTAGGGTGGATCTGATTGAAGTTTGTTCAAATCGGCTCCCTAGATTCATATTTGGGCTCACTATAGGAGCTTGAATTCGAACTTAGTGCATTTCAGGCAAATTTCTTCAAAAATCTTCTTCTCCAGATCCAGCAGGCAGAATCTTTTGATATTTGGTATGCAACGTTGCGGGGTAGATCTGATTCAAGTTTGTTCAAATCGGCCCCCTGGATTCATATTTGGGCTTACTATAGAAGCCCGAATTCGAACTTAGTGCATTTAGGCAAATTTCTTAAAAAATCTTCTTCTCCAGATCCAGCAGGCAGAATCTTTTGATATTTGGTATGCAACATTGTGGGGTGGATCTGATTCAAGTTTGTTCAAATCGGCTTCCTAGATTCATATTTGGGCTCACTATAGAAGCTCGAATTTGAACTTAGTGCATTTCATGCAAATTTCTTAAAAAATCTTCTTCTCCAGATCCAGCAGGCAGAATCTTTTGATATTTGGTAAGCAACATTGTGGGGTGGATCTGATTCAAGTTTGTTCAAATCGGCCCCCTGGGTTTATATTTGGGCTCAGTATAGGAGCCCAAATTTGAACTTGGCGCATTTCAAGTAAATTTATTAAAAAATCTTCTTCTCCAGATCCAGCAGGCAGAATCGTTTGATATTTGGTATGCAACATTGTGGGATGGATCTGATTCAAGTTTGTTCAAATCGGCTTCCTAGATTCATATTTGGGCTCACTATAGAAGCTCAAATTCGAACTTAGTGCATTTCAGGCAAATTTCTTAAAAAATTTTCTTCTCCAGATCCAGCAGACAGAATCTTTTGATATTTGGTATGCAACATTGTGGGATGGATCTGATGCAAATTTGTTCAAATCGGCTCCCTAGATTCATATTTGGGCTTACTATAGAAGCTCGAATTCGAACTTAGTGCATTTCAGACAAATTTCTTAAAAAATCATCTTCTCCAGATCCAGCAGGCAGAATCTTTTGATATTTGGTATGCAACATTGCGGGGTGGATCTGATTCAAGTTTGTTCAAATCGGCCCCCTGGATTCATATTTGGGCTCACTATAGAAGCTCGAATTCAAACTTAGTGCATTTCGGGCAAATTTCTTCAAAAATCTTCTTCTCCAGATCCAGCAGGCAGAATCTTTTGATATTTGGTATGCAACATTGCGGGGTGGATCTGATTCAAGTTTGTTCAAATCGGCCCCCTGGATTCATATTTGGGCTTAATATAGAAGCCTGAATTCGCACTTAGTGCATTTCAGGCAAATTTATTAAAAAATCTTCTTCTCCAGATCCAGCAGGCAGAATCTTTTGATATTTGGTATGCAACATTGTGGGGTGGATCTGATTCAAGTTTGTTCAAATCGGCTTCCTAGTTTCATATTTGGGCTCACTATAGAAGCTCGAATTCGAACTTAGTGCATTTCAGGCAAATTTCTTAAAAAATCTTCTTCTCCAGATCCAGCTTCAGAATCTTTTCATATTTGGTAAGCAACATTGTGGGGTGGATCTGATTCAAGTTTGTTCAAATCGGCCCCCTGGGTTTATATTTGGGCTCCATATAGGAGCCCAAATTTTAACTTAGTGCATTTCAGGCATATTTCTTAAAAAATTTTCTTCTCCAGATCCAGCAGGCAGAATCTTTTGATATTTGGTATGCAACATTGTGGGGTGGATCTGATTGTGATTCATGAACGTATTTATTTGTAAAGTTGATAGAATCTTAGACAAAATTTGCAGAAAAGATCTACTATAGAAGGGGTGGTATCCAGGGTGAACCGTTTACCCAAATCTAGCAGTACTAATGCATTATTCACACAAATCTCCGTTCAAATTTTATGACCCCTCATTGGAACACACGCATTCAGCTCATTCCAACAAAAGTCATATGCCATGTTTTCGAGACAAAAGAATAAAAATTTTAGTTATTCATGAAATTTTTAGGCAACTGTTGTCTGTTATTCACATTGCTTCATGAAATTTCAGTACTTTTAGAAGTTACCTCAGTAATCAAGGGTTAATTCCCCTTAATTAAATGTCGCCTCTAAAAAACAACCACTTTGCATATCTTACCTTTTTACCAGCATAACTGCCAAAACTTGTCAGCATTCTTCGCAAAAATCGCTATTCAAATTTAAATTTTTGTCTCTTAAACATACATGTACTTATCGCTTGTAAATACCCCATTGGAATGAGCTTTTTGAGCTCATTCCAATGAGAGGTCGCACACCATGCTTTTTTAGTCAAAAAAGCAATTTTTTAGTTATTCCAGAATTTCGTACGTAAAACACAGCTTTATGACTTCACATTAAAATGAGCTCTCTAAGCTTGTTCCAATCAACATTCACGCACTATGTCTTTCACACAAAAAATAAAATTTTCCATTTATTCAGGAATTTTGTTTGCAAGAACACTCTTACCCCCCCCCCCCCCCCCCCCCCACCTCCCCCACACACACACACACAGACACACACATCTAAAAGTTAGGCAGCAAAAAAACAGTTACTTCAATTTTTAAATGCATTATAGGAACAACTTGCCTAATCAAATTTAAATACTTTTGCATCATTCTGTATCTAGAACAAACCATTTACCATATCTTTACGCAAAATTCTCCAGCATCATTCACAAAAAAACACCATTATTTATATATTCACATTTCTGTCTCAAAAATATACCTGATCTTCCCATACCCCTATTGGAATAAGCTGTTTGAGCTTGTTCCAATGATGATAAAAAAAACTAATATTTTGGAAAATTTGTGAAAATTTTTGTTTTCTTGCATGCAAATATGTACATGTAGCACATGGAAGATATCCACAGTTGGGGAGAGATGTCCAAGGCTATCTCTTCACATTCCTTGTTTGTGCTTCATGCTAAACCAGTTTGTCTGCAGAGATAAATTTGCTTTATTAAAAATCATTGGAGATTGGCCACACACCAATGATTTTAAATAAAACTAATTTTAGGTAACAAATGTTGAACTTCAAACAAAATCTATCACTCAACCAGTTAATGTTGATGAGGCATGACATGGTGAAGGTGACCTAAAATACTTCTTAGAGTCACTTTGTCAGGTGAGCGATTAAGGCCACGTGGGGCCTCTTGTTGTGAATAGTGCTGACCAGTTTTGGCCATTACATTGGGTAAAGGGTTAAGATTCTGCACACTGATGTTGAAATATCAAAATTTTAAGCAGCCACTTTTTCCCATAACGCAACAAGGAATTTAAAGAATTCAATTATATTTGACGGTGCTCAGAGCTATGTCAAACAAGACAGAATTAGTTAAGTTCCTTGTTAAATTATGGGACAGATTTGCTGCCTGAAATCTCAATATTTTGACGTCATTGTGCAGAGGGTTAACCTTTTCCCCAATGTAACGGCCGAAACCGGCCAGCACTATTCTCAAAAATCGCCAATTAATTTTCATTATATTTTCATTTTTTGTCTCAGAAACATAGGTTATGACCCCTCCTTGGAACGAGCTCATTGAGGTCGTTCCAATGAGGGATCATGACCTATGTTTTTGAGACAAAAAAATGAACAAAATTAGTTATTGAAGAATTGTTTTTGCAAGTGCCGTCTGCTTTTCATGTTAGGTAAAGGGTTAAAGAGTACCTCACCCATCACAGTGTTATGCTGTGATATCAAATCAGATGTTTCCAGTACACATGTTCGAAACAATTTGATAAGTTGAACAAGTATATTTGATAACAGTTTTTTGCTGTTCTGTATAACATAGTTAAAAACATGTTATCAGATACATGTACCATTCACGCATATATTATATAACTTTCATAACTATATTGCCCACCACTAAAAAGTTAGAGGGTGGACAATAATGTTCATTCTATGTGTTAACCTCTATCTGTGACTTTGACCCTGTTTGTTTATTCGTGAATTTTCAGACACACTTTAATAGTGGCCCATGTGTTGTGTAAAATTCACTGTAATGTCCCCTTCCACTAAAAAGTTATGCCTCACACAATAAAAGGTTGATACACATGTTGATTCCATATGTTGACTTCTATCTGTGACCTTGACCTTGATCGGTGAATTGTGAATTTTGTATGCAACACACAATCTAGTAGCAGTACATATGTTGCCTAAGTTTCATTATGCAGGGATTCCGCCAGGGTGACCTGTTATCCCTGAATGCCCCCATTCCCTTTGCCCTAAATTCCCCTAAACGTGCATTCCATAGTTGATATAAATTGCAACAAGAAGTTTGACAATGGAGAAAACATGAAATAAACCTCTCATGCTACCAAAGCAATGCATTCGACGGTAATAATCGTGGGTTACACCAGACAAGAGCAGGAAATGCATTGTAAAATTAAACACGAATGTCGGTCAGAGATCAATCAATGACACTCTCTGAGTGTGTAAGACCAGGTGCAGGTCATGCAGCAGTGTATGAGAGCATTGGCAAACTTCAAGTCAATCAGTGACTGATGTCACAACTGCATGCTTTTTGATTTCTGCATGATCGCTTCTGAGTAAACTGTTGTGACGTATAACGGTTGTTGACACCCCCATACATACAATCATTGAACTGGATCATCCATGCCCCCATGGTCCGGTTTTGTCAGTAAGTACTCTAATCTGTATGAATGATTTTTCACCTGAATTTCTCCTCATTGGTCCTTATTCTTCTGCAATTACTGGCTCTCGGAATGTGAAAACCTACATAAATATCGCTGTGAAAAATCTCAAAATATCCCTCAGGTGCAATGAAATGGGGATTTTGGGACCCCGGAATTTAAAATTTAAAATTCAGGGGTCGACGACTCTTGGTTGCCCCATTTTCACCAAATTTCCGGCCCCAATATTTTCATCCTAGCGGAAACCCTGCATTGTGGTATCTCTTCCCATTAAAAAGTTATGGTCCGAACACAGAAAAGTTAATGTGCTTGTTCATTCCATGTTTTGATCTCAATTGTGTCCTTGATCTTGGTGGGTCATTCATGAAGTTTACATGCAACACATCGTCTAGTGGTGGTATATATGTTGTATACATTTCATTTTGACATCGGCCCATTAAAAAGGTATGGCCCAGACATGAAAAGTTGATGGGCATGATCATTCCATGTGTTGACCTGTATCTGTGACCTTGACATTGGTGAGTCGGTCATGAATTTTGTACACTACATATGTTTTGTAAGTTTCATTGTGATATATAAACACATTCGTGAAGATTTTTTTTTTGGAGCCCATCTTGGATGCCATCTTGAATATTTGCCCAAGGTTTACAGATTCAAGTTTGATCAAATCAAGTTCTTGGATTCATATGTGGTATACAGGTGGGAGCCTGAACTTTAACTTAGAACAATATTAGTAAAATTCTATAAAAACCTTAATTTGATCCACCAGTTGATCCACCAATCTGTTGATACATGGTGCAGGGGAACCCTGTTAATTGAATAGCCACTTTGCCACTGGAAATTATTCATTTAACAAGAGTATTCAATTAACAGGAACTGTGTCACTTTTCTGTATTCTCGAGATATATTTACCATTTATTCTAGTATATCTTATTTGACAGAGCTCCATTGCAAAGCCTTCTTGCACTCAAGGGATGAAATACACCACCTCCCATGCTATTCTGTAGATGATGAGGCCTATAACATAAAACAAGAACATGAACTTTTGATTGCAAAGAAATAATAACAAAATAAAAAATAAAATAAAAAACTGACTGCCCTTGCAATTGTACAAAAAAATGGCCTGAGAAACAGAAGATCTCCTTTGTGGAGCCTTATTATTATCATGGTTTAAGGGAGGTAACTCAAAACATTTACATGACAATTGAAACTTTTTATGCACTTCTACTTGTTTACCCCTTAAGTTCCCAGACAGCCACAATCTGCCCCTTTTATAGGCTCTGAAAAAGTTATTCCTAGTGTATTCTCCCATGAGAACTTTTCTGGTAGGATGCATTTACCTCAACAGTGTTTTTACATCACTACATGTACAGGCAACCAACAACATTGTACAAACACTGTTAAAGTGCCAGTCACACATTAATGGAAACGGCAAACTTATGAGAAACGGAAAATAATTCTTGCTCTCCATTGATGTTCATTGAAATACGTTTTCTATCCTTTCCATGTTCGTTCCATGTTTGTTATGTTCGTCGGACTACATTTCTTGTCAGTGTGTGTCCGGAGAGGCTCCGAAATATTTTTGAGCATGTTCCAAATTTTCGGCGAGCATCAACAGAAACTTGCGTATGGTCTTTCTTCGTTTTTCATTCGTTTTGTCCTCTACACATACTGTACATGTTCATAACTTATCTTGAGGTATCCTTTGGCTTCCTGTGTTTTTTCCGGTGGCTATGGTTGATTCTGAACAACTACCGAACACGCAATAGATGATACAGACAATACACAAATACAAACAGGACAGCCACAGGATGCCTACCGTACAATTACCTGACGACTGACGGACAGTAACAGACAAGAACCGGAGAAACCAAACAAAATGCAAAAGGTCCAGTTATGCACAGGAAATGTACCGCAAATCGGCCGGAAAACTAATGGACATGTAATGGCTACAGATAGGAAGAGAACCAGTGACGTTGCAGTCTTCCAAGGGCATATAAATATGAGGTCCTCTGATCATCATGTCTACATCTTCAGCTGCACTAGAGTGAGGACCTCAGTTCTTCAAGTGATGGATTGCCTTGTCCGGGTCCCGTGATTGTTCCATATTTGGTATTTTTGCATTGCGTGTGTAGTGGATGTTCGCTCCTTATACGGTGCTAAATTGTTCTATCCTTTACACCTTCTGTTTTTGTAGTGGTCAGCTGTTGGTTATTTGTTTGTCATCCGGTGTTGTTCGTTCCTCATTCGTTGCTCTCCGTTAGAAATTTCGATCCTTATATGTTGGCTGTCTGGTTTATCTGTTCCATATTCTGTGCATATACTGTGCATATCCTGTTCTTGGCCATTCAAAAATAAATTCTTTACCGGACAATTTCAAAATTCCCACTGGATAAAAATTGTCTTTACATTACTCATATGCTACTCATACGTTTGCCATTTCCGTTTATGTGTGACTGGCGCATAAGTCATCTGCAGCTATGTAAATGTATATTCAGTAGTTATTAACAGAAAAATAATTTGAGGACCTAAGTGTTTAAATAAATCAACAAAAGTATATAATATGATGCTGCATGTTCCAGTGAAAGGGACACCTGGTATTGAATTGTCAAAAAAGGGCCTTAAAAGTTAAAAATCAGTTTTTTAGGGCTCCCGCTTGGTCCTTCTGGCTGCCACATCCTCTCTTTTTATAACCAATGCAAACTTGAAAAAAATAAAAATTAAATGGTTTGTGTCAGATATTCTACCCACGGTAATAAAATTGATAATTTTGTTCCTTGAGTGCAACAAGGCTTTGCAATGCTTTAGCTAACCCTTAAGGTCTTGAACAATTGTCTTGAATTCACACTTGACCACAGTCTGTACACAACCAGTGGCTTACTTAGTGATTTCTAATCGAGTCTTGGCTGTCTGTTAAGGCAGCCAAGACTTGACTAGGAACCACTGCCTAGGTAATTTCTCTATTGTCAGGATGTCATCATGATGGCATGTTGAGAGCTCCTGTTTTGAGGTGGGAAAAATTGGAAATCGGCCTATAAGGGTTTAGTCATCTGCTGCTATCTAAATGTATATTCGAATTTGAGCACCTAAGGGTTAAAATAAATCAGCAAAGGTATATAATGTGACATAGCATGTTCCAATGAAAGAGACACCTGGTATGGTATTGTTAATAGAAAAGCAGACATTGCACATATCAGATCTGGCCAAGTCCATTTGTTAGAGGTTAGATTTAACTTGTTGAGTGCTAAATTATTAGCTCACCTGACTGAAAGTCAGGGTGAGCTTTTCTTATCACTCTTCGTCCGTCGTCCGTCCTGAAGGTGGTGTTTGAGCCTCTTTCTCCTAAACCACTGGCCACATTTTAATTAAATTTCATGGAAGTAGTGGTTATATAGGGGCATTTTGATTTTTATCCAAATTAGGTTTCGGCTCATAATGAGCAGGGGTGTGGGGAAAAAATGGCCAAATTTTTTGAAAATCTTCTTCTAATGAACCACCAGTAGCAGAGACTTGATATGTGGTATACATAGTCCTTTTGAGGTTTAGAATCAAGTTTGTTCAAGAGAAGTTTGTCGGGCATTATTTGCCTTCATTATGGGAGGGGCAAAAATTTTGGCCATGCCTAAAGTTTTTATTTTCAGAACCGTGAGGTCGATTTGAACCAAATTTGATATGAGATGATAATGGGTCATAAGTAGTTGATTGATGCAAAAAAAAATTTTCTCATTACCCCGTGGGAACCTCGGGAGCTAAAAATAGGAAAAACCTTAAAACTGCCATATCTCCAAAACTACACGGCACAGAGAATTCTTATTTTGTATAAAGCTTACTTTTATCCAGTAGAATAGAATGGTTTAAAAAAATCCCCATCGGTTTGATCACAAGGTACTTTTTTCAGGACTTTGAAAAAGTGCTGAGTCAGCACTTTTTAACACTGTAGGCAATGGGAAAAAGATTAAAAAATCTTCTTCTCCAGATCGAGTAGGCAGAATCTTTTGATATTTGGTATGCAACATTGTGGGGTGGATCTGATTCAAGTTTGTTCAAGTCGGCCCCCTGGATTCATATTTGGGCTCACTATAGAAGCCCTAATTCGAACTTAGTGCATTTCAGGCAAATTTCTTAAAAAATCTTCTTCTCCAGATCCAGCAGGCAGAATCTTTTGATATTTGGTATGCAACATTGTGGGGTGGATCTGATTCAAGTTTGTTATCGACCCCCCTGGATTCATATTTGGGCTCACTATAGAAGCTCGAATTCGGGGTGGATCTGATTCAAGTTTGTTCAAATTGGCCCCCTGGGTTTATATTTGGGCTCAGTATAGAAGCTCGAATTCAAACTTAGTGCATTTCAGGCAAATTTCTTCAAAAATCTTCTTCTCCAAATCCAGCAGGCAGAATCTTTTGATATTTGGTATGCAACATTGTGGGGTGGATCTGATTCAAGTTTGTTATCGACCCCCCTGGATTCATATTTGGGCTCACTATAGAAGCTCGAATTCGAACTTAGTGCATTTCATGCAAATTTCTTCAAAAATCTTCTTCTCCAGATCCAGCAGGCAGAATCTTTTGTTATTTGGTATGCAACATTGTGGGGTGGATCTGATTCAAGTTTGTTCAAATCGACCCCCTGGATTCATATTTGGGCTCACTATAGAAGCTCGAATTCGAATTCGGGGTGGATCTGATTCAAGTTTGTTCAAATTGGCCCCCTGGGTTTATATTTGGGCTCAGTATAGAAGCTCGAATTCGAACTTAGTGCATTTCATGCAAATTTCTTCAAAAATCTTCTTCTCCAGATCCAGCAGGCAGAATCTTTTGTTATTTGGTATGCAACATTGTGGGGTGGATCTGATTCAAGTTTGTTCAAATCGGCCCCCTGAGTGTATATTTGGGCTCAGTATAGAAGCTCAAATTCGAACTTAGTGCATTTCAGGCAAATTTCTTCAAAAATCTTCTTCTCCAGATCCAGCAGGCAGAATCTTTTGATATTTGGTATGCAACATTGTGGGGTGGATCTGATTCAAGTTTGTTCAAATCGGCCCCCTGGATTCATATTTGGGCTCACTATAGAAGCTCGAATTCGAACTTAGTGCATTTCAGGCAAATTTCTTCAAAAATCTTCTTCTCCAGATCTAGCAGGCAGAATCTTTTGATATTTGGTATGCAACATTGTGGGGTGGATCTGATTCAAGTTTGTTCAAATCGGCCCCCTGGATTCATATTTGGGCTCACTATAGAAGCTCGAATTCGAACTTAGTGCATTTCAGGCAAATTTCTTAAAAAATCTTCTTCTCCAGATCTAGCAGGCAGAATCTTTTGATATTTGGTATGCAACTTTGTGGGGTGGATCTGATTCAAGTTTGTTCAAATCGGCTCCCTAGATTCATATTTGGGCTCACTATAGAAGCTCGAATTCAAACTTAGTGCATTTCAGGCAAATTTCTTCTCAAGATCCAGCAGGCAGAATCTTTTGATATTGGGTATGCACCATGCTTAGGGGCGTGAGATTCAAGTTTGTTCAAGCCAAGTCCCTGGGTTCATATTTGGGCTCACTGTGGTAGCTCAAAATGAGGAATTTTCTTTAAAAATCTTCTTCAGATCCAGCAGTCGGAATGTTTTGATATTTGGTATGCAGCATCCTTAGGGAGGGTGAGATTCAAGTTTGTTCAAGCCATGTCTCTAGGTCCATATTTGGACTCACTGTGGGAGCTTGAATTGTAACTTAGTTCAAAATGAGGAATTTTCTTTAAAAACCTTCTTCTTCAGATCCAGAAGTCGGAATGTTTTGATGTTTGGTGTTCAAGTTTGTTAAAGCCAAGTCCCTGGGTTTAAATATGGACTCCCTGTGGGAGCCCGAATTATAACTTCGTTCAATATGAGGAATATTCTTTAAAAATCGTCTATTTTTTTTAAATCCATTGGTCAGAATCTTTGGATATTTGGTATAAGCTTCTCTTAGGAAGAGCAGATGTAACTTGTTGAAATCAATTCTCTGGTTTGATATTTAGGCTACCATGTCAGGTGAGCGCCCTCAGGTCCCTTGGGGCCTCTTGTTTTTCTATAGTAATTTATAACATGCATATTTTTTTCAAAGATTCCATGTTACCAGCAAGGGTAGCCTTAGTTTATGAAGATTTTGTTCATAAATAATTGGGGTTTTTTACAATATATTGCCATATTATAATTGGAGAGTGCCTGTTGGCTCCCTCCAATGAATTGCAACAAAACAATTTTATACAAATATTACTTCTCTACTACTGAGTAAACAACAAGCTAAGGTATACTGTGTAAAACCACTAAAATGGCTTTCAGAACTTTTCAATAGAGCCATGATAGTGGCTTCTAGCACTCAACAGTTAATGGGTAACTTCTATTCAAATAGGACTGTCGCATGACATGGGAAAGCACTCCAGATGAAACCATGAGTGACTTGGAAGAGTTCATGTTCTCTTTACTGCATCCAGTTTAGACTAGCCTAAAACCCTGATACATTTATTACAAACTTTAACAGTTCCTTACATATTTGTTGAAGAAGAATTTACTGTTAATTGCTTATGAACATTAAATTAAGCGAAAATTTTGTGAAAAGTTTGAATTTCTCTAACCGATTGTTTTGTTTTGACATTGAATAATTAACTACCAAATTTATAGTATTTTATTGACAGAGCATGTTGGAATTAACCTGATATCATAATCAAATTGCTGATAACAGTCCTATTTATATTAAAAATCTCTCTTTTTTAGCTCATCTTGACAAAGTCAAGCTGAGCTAATCTCATCGCTTGCCGTCCGTCGTCTGTCGTCTGTCGTCTGTCATCCGTCGTCCGTCGTCCGTCAACACCATGTTTTGGTCTTCTCCTCCAAAGCCACTGGGCCAATTCAAGTGAAAGTTTGTGTGAGTGATGGTCCCAAAGGGGCATTTCATTTTTGTTCAACTCAGCATGCCCAGCCCCATAGGGAGGGAGTGGGGGAAAATGCTCCAAAATATTTTAAAAATCTTCTTCTCAAGAACCAGTGTGTACAATGACTTAATATTTGCTATGGAGCTTCCATATGAGGTGTAGAATCAAGTTTGTTCAAACGAAGTTCGTGAAGTAATATTTGGCTTTGTAATAGGAGGGGTAAGATTTTTGGCCCCGCCCAAAATTTATATTTTCTGAACCGATGGTCCGGTATGAACCAAATTTGGTTTGTGGTAGTATTGGGTCATAAGTACTTGACCCATGCAAAAAAAAAAATTCCCATATCCCCATGGGAACCCTGGGAGCTAAAAATAGAAATATTTTCAAACGCCCATATTTCCCAAACCCCACGGAACAGAGAGCTTTTATTTGGTATGAAGTATCCTTATGACCAGTAGAATTGAATGGTAAAAAAAAATTGCCATCGGTTATGTTAGGGTGTTCTGTAATGGGCATCGAAAAAATGCTGAGTCAGCATATTTGCAAAAATTTAAAAAAATCTTTTCTCCAGAACCAATCATCAGAATCTTTTGATATTTGGTATACAGCATTCATAGGGGGGTCAGATAAAAGTTTGTTGAAATAAAGCTCATTGGTTCATATTCGAAGTTTTAACATAGGGTAATATGGGGAATATTCTTTAAAAATCTTCTTCTTCAGAACCACCAGTCAGAATCTTTTAATATTTGGTATACATCATTGTTATGAGGGTCAGATTCTAGATTGTTCAAACCAAGTCCCTAGGTTAATATTTGGGCTTCCTATGGAAGCCCAAATTTTATCTTTGTTCAATGTGGTGGGTAATTTAAAAAAATCTTCTTCAGATCCATCAGTCAGAATGCTTTGATATATGGTATGCAACATCTCTATGGGGGTCAAATTCAAGTTTGTTCAAATCAGATCCCTAGGTATATATTTGGGCTCACTATGGTAGCCCAAATTTTTACTTAGTGCAATATGAGAAAATTTCTTTAAAAATCTTCTTCTTCAGATCCTCCAGTCGGAATGCTTTTATATTTGGTATACAACATCTCTAGGGGGGTCAGATTCCAGGTTGTTCAATTCGAGTGCCTAGGTTAATATTTGGGCTCCATATGGGAACATGAAATTTAACTTAGTACAATATGAGGGAATTTCTTCAAAAATCATCTTCTTCAGATTCACTTGTCAGAATGCTTTCACATTTGGTGTACAACATCTCTAGGGGGGTCAGATTCAAGTTTGTTCAAATCGGATCCACAGGTCAATATTTGGGCTTGCTATGGTAGCCCATATTTGAACTTAGTGCAATTCGAAGAAATTTCTTTACAATTTCTCTTCTTCAGATCCAATGATCAGAATGCTTTCATATTCGGTACACAACATCTCTAGGGAAGTCAGATTTAACTGTGTTCAAATCAAGAGCCTGGGTTAATATTTGGGCTCTCTTCGGGAGCCAGAATTGGCCATTTTGCTGAAGAATTAAAAATTTTGTATTCAGTACCCTCTAGAGGTACTAAGATTAATCCACATAGGTTGTATCAAGGGGCTTCATAGGGGAGCTCTACATTTTACTTATGATCAACTGAAGAAAAGGCATGATGACTAGATTATTTTTGTCACTCCTGAGGGACTCGAGGATTGACAGTGTAGCCTATGGAGATGGCCTGCTTAATGTAGACTCATTCTTGGACTCTGTTTAAATTGTGTTCTGTACAAGATGAGTGCTTCAGGCCCCATGGGGCCTCTTGTTTCCATGGTACCATTGCTTCCAACCCCTCATTAGAATGAGCTTGTTGTTACAAGTCCAGTTGCACACCATTTTAATGAGGTGTTACAAATCATGATTTGGAAGGAAAATTAAGATTACAATTTGAATCAGAATATTGCCAATTCACCTGTCTAACTGGTTAAGGGCTAAACTATTTTTTGTCGTCAAAATTTGTTCACATGTCTTTGCCTTGTTACAATTTATGGGTGAGTGCCTATAGGCATTCTCCCATAAATTGTAACCATGCAAATCCACACAGATTACACAATTTTATTTCAAAAGTGGGAAGGGCATCTACAGAATATGAAACCTTTAAGTTGCAGTGCCTACATTTCAGAATAGAGCCCAAATATGGGCTTCCAGAACAATGCCAGTTGAGCCATCACCTAAAAGAACTAGGAGATGCCGCTTGCAAAAAATGTCTCGGTACTTAATTTTCTTTTCATTTCCAAAGTGTAGATTTTGTCCACTCATTGGAAGGAATTTGAGGTGCTTCTTTCACTGATGGGTCATAAGCTTTGTTTTTTCAGGAAAAATAAATATTATTAAAAAAAATGTAATTTTAGTGAAGTCAAAATAAGTTGTAGCATAACCATAATAAAAACTAAGTATACTGTGGCTCCTGCACTGATAAGATCGGAATCTGACATCTGAATAATGTCAGATTCTGGTATTATCAGTGTAGGAAGAGAAAGATATATAGTTTATAGTGGTTATCCTACAACTTATTTTGATTTGTACTGTAATGAATAAACTGCACATCTGCCTGCATAATTTAGAAATTGAGCAGTTATCAAAAAAATGTCAATAAAAACTTATCATGTGATCCTCTCATTGGAACGAGTTCATTCCAGTGAGTGGTTACATACAAGCCTGAAAATAAGCAGACTGTCATCTGCAAAATGAGGTTTCGGTTGTAGAAGTTGGTTTCGGAAGTAGAATTGAGTTAATCTTCTCTTATTTTTCATTAACTGTCTACCTAATACAAATAATAGACCACATTTCCAGAAAGCATTTCCCGAGTAACAAAATATTTTCATTTTTTGTCTCAAAAACACAGCTTATGACACCTCATTGGAACAAGCTCATCCGAAAATATAGCTTATGACCTCGTCATTAGAAAGTGCTCAATGAGCTTGTTCCAGTGAGTCGTCATAAGCAAGCCTGAAAATAAGTAAACTGTCATCTGCAAAAGGAGGTTCCCAGAGGGTGAATTTTGTGATGCTACCCTGCACAGCAGAGTAGCATCACGAAATTTACCCTCTGTGAACCTCAGTCTCAATCAAGGTCTCAAGCCAAAACAGAAAGATGTACCTAGAGAATAAATTGGCCCACTGTATGGGATAGCATCATCAAATTCACCCTCTGGGGACCTCATTTTGCAAATGACAGGTTGCTTATATTCAGGCTTGGTTACATAATATGGTTTTGTGGATAATTTTTTGAAAAATCCAAAAAACAAATGATTTAAATAAGAAATTTGAATATCGAGTGTGTGGAATAAAAGGTTAATGGGCAGAAGCTACTTTTTAAAAAAATTGTGAAATTCCATTGGACATTTAAAATGTGAGGAACTGCTGTAATAATTTCTTTTCCACAGATAAGGATGGGATCGAGAGAAAACGAAAGAAAACCATTCGATTTGGAGGAGCAGGTGATTTTGGAGGATCTGGACCAGGAGGAGGTGGTGGAATGGGTCCTGGTCCTGGTGGTGGTGGTAGTGGTGGAGACAGATGGATAGGTTCTGGCCTGAACCTAGATCTCACAAATGGAGGTGCATTATTCTTATAGTGTTCACTTGGCTATTGATGTCTTTCTGTGGAGGGATATAAACAATGTGTTTGCTTGTTTACAAGGTTTTAACAACACCATCTCTAGCCAAGGTCAGGGGTTTAAACCTTTCACCCAAAATTGTGAATTCAGTGATTTTTGAGCCACCCATAGTGAAATAAGCCAAGATTTAATTAGCCATTGATGAAGTAAATTTAGCGGTAATAGTTTGGACCACCGTAATTCCCTCCCCATAAAAAAAAGTATAAAAAATTAAGGGACTGAAAGATCTCAGTTGAGCAAGGGAATTGTGGGGTTTGCTTTTCAAATTTTTGTGGTGATTGTATTGGAGCAGGCCACACCATGGTAGCCCTGCTTATGCATATCCCCAACTACATCTATCCAAAAGGCCTGGCCAGGGTTATAATCTTTAACCCATAAAAGGACCAGAGGTTTTTTATACATATTTGTAACATTTTAGTCTCCATCCTGTGGCAGTGCAGTTGTTTCCGGGCAAGTCTTTGCTGCTTGTATAGGTATCCAAGACTTTCCAAGAAAAACTGCCAAGGCACTTAAAATGTAACTTGCAAATTTCCCCAGAGAGCGCATTTTAGGGCACCAAGTACCCACATTTAAAAAAAAACAAACTTAAGTTCAGACTCAATATTTCTGACTTAGTTCAATTCCTGATGCAACTGAGTTTTTGAATTTGTCATTTTATCCTTAGAAAACTTACTTGATTTAAGTTGACTTTTTAACCCTCAACCAAGAGCCATAATTTTTACATTAACTCTTTACCTAACAAATCAGCTGCATCCACCTGCGTAATATGCAAATTCAGCAGATGAAAAAATATTATATTTCAAACAATTTCAACAAAACTATATCATGTGGCCCCTCATTGGAACAAACTTGTTGAGCTCATTCCAATGAAGGGTCAAATAATATGTTTTTTTTGTTGAAATTGTTTCAAAAATGTGGAGAATATATTATTTAAAATATTAAATATTGATATCATCTGTGCTGGGTAAAGGATTGAGAACATCCATTGGACGATCAGCAAACAGAATAATAAACAACAAATAGTGTGAGAGGATTAGTTAAATTTAGGATTGTAGGATTAAATTTTCTCTGAACCCCATAAATGCAAAATAAATTCGCCTAATTGCTGCAGATAGT
Organism: Pictodentalium vernedei; assembly: GCA_031216915.1. Lineage (NCBI taxonomy): Eukaryota > Metazoa > Mollusca > Scaphopoda > Dentaliida > Dentaliidae > Pictodentalium > Pictodentalium vernedei. The sequence goes on from CM062297.1 coordinate 262,228,425, forward strand.
ATGTGTTTGATGACTTGATTTTTAGCTTAACTTGACAAAGTCAAGATAAGCTATTGCCATCAGGCGTGCGGAAGTCAGTTAGTCTGTGAGTCTGTTCACATTTTCATTTAGCACAGGCTACACCCTGCAGTTCTTGTCTAATCGTCACGAAATTTCATATGCAGGTTTGCGGGTCATGTCTAGATGAGAACGTCCCCTTCTGGTCGCGATCGGTCAACCGGTATGGCTGCCCAAGCCCAAAACCCGAAAAACATTAGCACAGTCTACAGGTCGAATTTATGAAGGGATTTCATTGTAACTTGGTAGGATGCCTCTGTATAATGCCTAGATGAGAACGTTCCCATTTGGTCATGATCTGTCAACCTTGATGGTTGCCCAAGCCCGAAACCCAAAATTTTTTAGCACAGTCTGCAGGTCATATTTAATATGGAGGGATTTCATTGTAACTTGGTAGGATGACTCCGGATGATGTCTAGATGAGAACTTCCCCATTTGGTCGCGATCTGTCAACCGTGATGACTGCCCGAGCCCAAAAACCTTTAGCACAGTCTACAGGTCATATTTATGGAGGGATTTCATTGTAACTTGGTAGGTTGACATCATATAATGTCTAGATGAGAACATCCCCTTTTGGACGTGATTAGGCAACCGTGATGGCTACAGGGGCCCGAAGCCCGAAAACCTTTAGCACAGTCTACAGGTCATATTTATGAAGGGATTTCATTGTAACTTGGTTAGATGAGAACGTCCCCTTTTGGTCACGATCATTCAGCCTTGATGGGTGCCCGAGCCCAAAAAACTTTAGCATAGTCCATAGGTCGTATTTATGTAAGGATTTCATTGTAACTTGTTAGGTTGACTCCATATAATGCCTAGATGATGACATCCCCTTTTGGTCGTGATTGGTCAAAGTGACGGCTACAGGTGCCCGAAGCCCGAAAACCTTGAGCACAGTCTACAGGTCATATTTATGAAGGGATTTCATTGTAACTTTGTAGGATCACTCCAGATGATGCCCAGTTGAGAATTCCCCCTTTGGTTGCGATCATTCAACCGTGATGGCTGCCCAAGCCCAAAGCCCAAATACCTTGAGCACAGTTTACAGGTCATATTTATGAAGGGATTTCATTGTAACTTGGTAGGTTGACTTCATATAATGTCTAGATGAGAATGTCCCCTTTTGGGCATGATGGGCAACTGTGATGGCTACAGGGGCCCGAAGCCTGAAAACCTTCAGCACAGTCTACAGGTCATATTTATGAAGGGATTTCATTGTAGCTTGGTAGGATAACTCCAAATAGTGTCTAGATGAGAACGTTCCCTTTGGTCGCGATCATTCAGCCTTTATGGCTGCCCGAGCCCAAAAACCTTTAGCATAGTCTATAGTCATATTTATGTAAGGATTTCATTGTAACTTCTTAGGTTGACTCGATATAATGCCTTGATGATGACAACCCCTTTTGGTCGTGATTGGTCAACAGTGACGGCTACTGGGGCCCGAAGCCCAAAAACCTTGAGCACAGTCTATAGGTCATATTTATGAAGGGATTTCATTGTAACTTCGTGGGATCACTCCAGATGATGCCCAGATGAGAATATCCCCTTTTGGTTGTGATCATTCAACCATGATGGCTGCCCGAGCCCAAAGCCCAAACACCTTTAGCACAGTCTACAGGTCATATTTATGAAGGGATTTCATTGTAACTTGGTAGGATGACTCCAAATAATGTCTAGATGAGAACATCCCCTTTTGGATGCCATTGGGAAACTGACTGCTACAGGGGCCCGAAGCCCGAAAACCTTTAGCACAGTCTACAGGCCATATTTATGAAGGGATTTCAATGTAACTTGATAGGATGACTCGTTTTGGAATAATTTCACTGTAACTTGGTAACTTTCGTTGATATATGTTAACTGTGAGGGCCACATACATTAACTGTGAGGTCATATTAACCCACCCCTCTGCTCTTTAGTACAGTGTACACCTCATATTATTTTTATCAAAAACATGGGATACTGTGAACAGAAATGAACATATTCCCAATTATCACAATTCTTGTCTTATTTCATAATCCTTTCATAAACATTGAACATTATCCTTTTCATCAAACACAACACACAAGTTAAGCTACAGTGTCATTGACACTTTCATTATTCGAAGAAAATGGGGGGAGGTATACTGGATTACATGCATCCGTCCATCTGTTTGTCCGTACGTCCATCCATCTGTCCGTGTGTAAATCCATCCGAGAATATTCATAACTTTCATAACTTAAGTAAATTATTGTTATGGAACTTGGTATGTAATTAAATTGTAACATTTCCCAAGACTAGAATGATTTTCGGTGTTGTCAGATTATTTTTTTTTTTTTTTTTTCACCTGAGTTATGGCACTTACTTTGTCAAATGTTCAGTAGTTTTGGATTTTGTCCATAAAGACATAGACCCATCCCTCAACTTGACACCTGTGGGGGTATGCCAGCACCTCAGGTGCAATCTCTTGTTGGTAATGACTTGAAGCAGAGATGAATTTTAAACTTAACCCTTAAAGGCCTATTTACAAATTTTCTGACCTCAGAATAGGTGCTCTTAACATGCCATCATGAGGCGGTCTTGCTGACAATAGACAGGCAGCCAAGACTTGACTAGAAATCACTGCTAAGCCATTAGACGTATAGAGACTGTGGAATTTTGGGAATTCAAGTCACTTGTCCAGGCTCTTAAGGGTTAACCTTTAAAGGCCAAACTATGCATCACATCAGGTGCAGTTTTGGGGGTATTTTTGTACATGGTGCAGAAACAGAAACAAAAGGAAAGGGAAGCCTGCATCATAATAATCCACGCAGTCATTAATAATAGCTGCTTACGTGAACATTAATTCTAACACAAACATACCACTGACCATATCTATCAACACTTAAAATACAATAGGTCATAAGAACCAAACAATGAAGAGGAAAATGCAGGGTGCGAAGTGCAAACACTCCAAAAACATCAGTATTAATATTCAGGAACAAAGGAAAAACAAGAAAAATGTTACAAAAAAATGCCCCCCCCCCCCCCCCCCCCCGCTGTGACCTCCACCTTGCAGATGCGGTGGAAACTATTATACGCGACACACCTTCTGACTGTCCTTAACATTTGTAAAAAGTTTAACAATTGTACTATGATTTGTTTCTGAGTTATGACTGAGACACGAATATTGACCAATTTTTAGTGTGACCTTGAATTGTGACTTTGATCTTGAAAGTACGAGCCCGGCTATGGTGTGTGATGCATCCTCCCATGGTCCTTTATAATTGTGTGAAGTTTGATGACTGTAGCCCTAATAGTTTAGTTTGGCTTTATACATGTATTGAGGTCATGAAATAGCCATAACGTGTAAAGTAACAGGTGTTCCATAAATAAAAACTGTATATTTTTATACTGTATACCAATGGCCCAGACTTAACTTGTGCTAACTCAAAAATATCTAGGGCCAAACACAAATTTTGCCCCCCAATCCTCAAAATTTGCATGCAAAACTGAAAATTGGAAGTCCTATCTGGCCCTCCATACATTTACCCTCTGCACATGCGCAGATGCCTGGAAGTCACCGAAACTGGCGCCAACATCATTCTTTGTTTGGCTCTTTAGTCAGATAGCAACAAACTGACATCTGTGCTTTTAAATCTCAGTTTTAATGATGCCAGACACAAATCAATGGTTGTTTTGGTGGATCCAAGGACACAACTGGATGAAGGAAAGAAGAAATGGTGGTTTGAAACGTTCAGGGCTGTAATTTTATAATATTTATAAAAATTAGTTCATGTTCCCCAATTTCAGGACATGGGCCTGACGTCATCATTGATTGATAATGATCTGTCCACTGTTTGTTTAGTATTCCTTCCCTACCTTGATCTCCCCAGTGAAGCTCCCAAGCTTTTTGGCTTGTTTTATTGAAATTTTTTTATAAAATTTCTTGGGAGTTTAACGTATTATACAGAAGATTATTCTGTACATCCCCCTGGTTGCGTCTTCACCCTAGGGGTGTTTAGACGTTTTGGTCATGCATCATACAGTACGTGGGGAGTGTATTATCACTAAATCACCCGCAGAGTGGGAATTTCACCCAAGCAATAATTGCAAATTTGTTGCAAAGCATAACAAGCACAAGCAAAGTTTCAGCCAATGGACCTCTGGGTTAAACCCGGAGGTCCATTGGCTGAAACATTGCTTGTGTTTTTAGTCGATATATACAAAATTTGAAAGTTATAGTTTGGGTGATAACTCCACTCTGTGGGTGATTTAGTTATAATCCACTCTCCACAGACTGTACATCCGATGTGTCGTTTTTTCTTCTGATGAAGATCTTGCTTTACATCGGATAGTCTTGTTTCTGTTACTGACTTCGGGCCGTGTTGCCTGGGGTCTTGTTTTCGTTTTTTTGTTTTGAAATTGTTTTATGGCATATTATTATAATTTTGTCCACACTTCGGCTTTTTTGGGCTCATCATTACCTTTGGGAACTTGGACTCTTATATAAGAAAAAAAATTTCAAATTTTTTTTTATTTTTTGAAGGAATTTTTCTTTTGGATGTATTTATTTCATCGATCGTATTTTAATGTTATCTTATATTTATGTAGATTTGGTGGTAGTACAATTGACCTATGTTAGATTTTAGGTAATAATATTTATCTAATAGCAAGGCAAATAAGAGGAAGCCTTTCCTCTATTTACATGGTCGTTGTCTTGCTTATAGTCGATGTACTACCACTAATTCTTTCTCCATGTGTCAGATTTTGACAATGTTGATGACAGGTGTCATGCTTTGTGTTAGGCGAGTGGACACTATCGGTCCTCTCGCAGAGAGGGGACACTGCTGGTCCTCTCGACAAAATGTCACTATAGTTTTTCAGTTTCTGTTTACAGAGGAACAAGAACATGGTGTGGTTTCGTGACGCCGTCAGAGAGTGTGTTTCCATCGTCGCATTATACTATTAGAGCTAGCGGAAAAGTGCTCAAGGATATAAGACAAGGGTCTAGGCCTTAGAATATAGGGTTTATGTCCCTTGTCGCCAGCTAGCTTAACCGGCAGATCTGTCATGCAGAATATGGGTGGTGTGACGCCGGGTATGTCTGTAGCGGTCGAGAAGAGGAACAAGGGTGTATCGAGCACTATAAAAATCTGAACATGCTCACCCTGTGACGACGGAAAGGAGGAAGCAGACAAGTTATGAGGTATGCTCGTCCAGGTCTACCATGATCGCGAGCAAGAGAGAGACCCCTCACTCTTATAACAACATCTGGGGTCAGAGGTTGTTGGTAGGAACTTGTGTCAGTTGGAGCTTACGTCCATGCCTTCCTGTCCGGGACGCTTCTTGTAATAGGCTTCCGCGGTCGGCTAGTCTTATAGCTTCCTCTTAGTTTGAAAAGCACACACGACTCCACAAAGTCTGTTGTCGCCAACTAGCTCGTCCGGTGAAGCGCTTACTCAGGCCTCTGAGAACGGTGACACCGGGTGTGTCTACTCTGGGCTAGGAGATGATATAGGGTGGAGCGAGCACTATAATATGCAACCATGCTCACCCAGTGACGACAGAAGGAGGAAGCCGGCAAGTTCTGAGGTATGCTCGTCCAGGTCAGCCAGGACCGCGAGCAAGAGAGAGGTCTCTCTCTCATACAGCACCATGTTGTTGGTAGGAACTTGCATCAGTTGGAGTTTACGTCCATGCCTCCTGTCCGGACGTCTCGTCTACTAGGCAGCCGGGGTCAGCTAATCTAACGGCTTCCTCCGCATAACGGCTAAAGTGCTTTTTATATTGCACAGGGCTATAAACAGCGATGAGTGGTTTCAGTTCCCTGTCGCCGGTGAAGCGGTTAAGATTGAATATGAGGACCGTGAAACCGAATGTGTCGCATGTGCATTGTATTCAGAGCTAGCGGCATAAGTGCTCAATGATATAAGACAACTTCCTAGACCTTAGAATATAGGGTTTACGACCTTGTCTCAAGCTAGCTCGACCAGCGGATCGCTACTCAGAATATGGGTAGTGTGATGCCGGGTATGTCCATAGCAGTCGCGAGAGAAACAAGGGTGTAGTGAGCACTATAAAATCCAATCATGCTCACCCTGCGTCGATGGAAGGAAGAAGCCGGCAAGTTCTGAGATACGCTCGGCTAGGTCTTCCAGGACCGCGAGCAAGAGGGAGACCCCTCTCTCTCTTATAACAACATCTGGGGCCGGGTGTTGTTGGTGGGAACTTAAGTCAGTCGGAGCTTACGTACATACCTATTGTTCAGTACGCTCAGTTCATTTCTTAGCCAGGAAGGCTACAGTTTGGCTTCTTCAGCATCGACCAAGCACTCACGACCGCACCTTGGCTAAGTGACTTAGGATATCTAGTCTGCATCGTCAAGAGGTCCACCTTTTGTGAAGAAAGTCGCACCATCTAGTAGCCAAGGAGATGAGGCTTCATTCATCGGGACGTCCGCAGTAAGAGCCATCTCGGACACACTGTCCCTGGAGCAGCTGGCGGACAAGCAATACATGACTGCTGCTCCTCAGGCCTCCATAATGGACTTGCTGTCGCAGATGCGCAGCTCATCACAGTATTCCTGCTAATGCAGAAGCACTCAATGCCAGTCTCAAATCTTGAGCTGTCGAATGGTGCTTGATCGGTCCAGTCATCTGCCTGTTCAGATGCCTGTGACCGTGATTCTAAAACTGATTAGTCGAATGATGAAAGGGATACCGAGGAGGATAATCTTCCCTTTCGGAACAACTCATGGATGATACGGATACTACCCATTATCATTTCCTTGAACTTGTTCCAGTGAATCACAATGCTGCGAGCAATTGTGAGAAACCGCAAGCGTTGTAAGACGCTGACTTCATCCGGACAAAGAGCAGGATAATAAGATCTCTTTTCCGGTTAAGTCTACACGGGTGTCACGGGTCTTTGATTATGTAGATGACGCCATATTTAACTTCCTGTGGGAAGAAGTAATACGGTTTCTTATCAACATCTTCTGTATTTTTAACCATTTTTTGATCTCATACATTTAAAAAACGCCCGGGAAGATGTGTTGAGAGTTTCTCTGCGTTGAATGAGCAGGCTAAGGTCTTAGTTGTAGCCTTACCTTCATCATTTCGCTTTTCGCTCGGACACAATTGAGAAGATAATTTCTTATTCAGGGCGAATTTAGACTCACGGTCTTATGTACTTCACTTTTAAGTACTGTGATGCAACGTCTATATGGAAAAGAATTTTGTGGATGTTTGTACCTTTTAAAAATTCTTTCCAGGCCTATTTATCACATATATATCTCTGTCTTAACAGATGTTAAGTGGGAGCTATTCTGCTGCGACGAATCCTTGCGTCATCATCTTTAACTTTTTACTTGGTGGAAAACTTGCTACAGGTCGCTTTAGTTTTCCAGACACTAAGTCTTTGATGGTAAGCTTTCATTAATATAGGAATAAGCTACAAGAAAGCTTCTATACTAACCTCTTTAAGTTGGGGTCTAATCGACCAACACCAGCAGAAAGAGTAGGAGAGGTTGTCCAAGACTCAGATCGTCTACAAGGACTCATAGCAAAGGTATAGGTATCCCTCCTGTATATTTAGGGATTAACTATACAGCCACTTGGATAGGGGGTTTAGGTCTGTTTGAGTTTACTGATCAGACACCCCAGAGCCGGTGGCTCGAGGCTCTTATAAAGCTCGGTCCAACCGATTTTGACTGGAACTGGATAATTAGGTTATTTATGATAATCTTTCAGTCGAAAAGCGAGTGTTCGTATGATCGGCAATGCCACAAGATAGTTCTTTAGTTCACTTGAAGAATGAACTAAATAATGTCTCTTGCAATGAATAAAAGGATACACATATCCTACAATTCATTTCCAACAAGCTGGTTCGTCTGTTGTTTAACGGAGCGAATTAGCCAGTTGTTAGGCTCGCTTTTGTCTTTTATCAGATGCATTATCAGCGGATGATTTTATGTGTTGAATGGGGTTGTGCAGAGCAGCTATGAATGTTATTTCGATGGGTCGCTTATGCATACATCCCCTCCAGTTATTCTTAACTGGAATAGTAGACGTTTTTCGCTCTAGACCTGTATTGTTTTAGCAGATCTTTTAACATAAGGTCAAGTTTGAGCATATATTTAACAGTTTTCTCAATTATGATGGACGTGAGTTCATATATTGGGTTACAATCCTGAGTCCGATGGTCTCTCTAGGCAGGGCTCTTAGGACCCTCGGTTCTTGGAGACCACATATTCAGAAATGATGTCTTATTGTTTAAGCTAGATCATTGAATTTATATTTTTAGCGATCATGTATTTATAGACGCTGATCAGAGTTTATCAGAAGAGAAGATAACACTTCTTTTTGTCATTATTTTCCAATAGAAGGGACATTTGGGTTCATTCTATTCCTAGATGGATTCAATTTGCTAATCATACTGCTTAGGAAAATTTATTTTCCAGTCAGCAGTCAGTGCTTAAGATTTCAGCGCATGAAGTAAAAGCGCTGGCAGCATCTTGGGCTTATTCTAACTGTATGGCTACTAATGATCTTTTGTAGGATTGCTTCAGGATAGTTGAGTTTGAAGTGCACAGGAATAATAGTTTCCATCATTTGTGTCGCCAGTATTTCGCATTTGAGCGCATAATTTGACGCTCAGCCGTATTCATGGGAATGAATGGTAGGATACGTGTATCCTTCAATTCGTTTGTTTCTGTTGATTACATTGAGGTTAACAGTCTCAGAGTGATTCCTGCTATACCATATCAGTTTTCTCTAGTATCTGTTATTGAACATTCACCAGAAGCTTCCTCCACGAGAGGGTCTTCTTCAGGGGAAATTTTGTTCTTCAGGTCATTCTCCACTCTTAGTAGCATAACGGAGTATGTCAGACGTGAGGAAGCCTTGTGGTTACTATATTTTTGCTGTCTGGACCAGCAATGATTAAGTAATGTGGGTGAGAAGGTTTCGACATGAATTCAAATCCCTCCCCCCCCCCCCCCCACACTCACACACTGTCGCGTATATATATCTTAATACATACATACTATGCATTGGGTCATGTTGAATGGTGCCCTCATAGGCATATATGCAGTTTTGTCGCATTAGTTTCCGGTGTTTATTTTCTGATTTCTATTATACAAGCGCTTATTATATCATCATAATTGCTGCTATTTGAGTTCGGAGGTGACTGCATAACCAGTTAGTGTTTTTTTAGATGATTACATGCTGGACTTTAATGCACTCGCGCAAAATTCTATTACACTATCGATTTGGTGGACCTTGAAATTATTATGTATTTTGGGGGCGGTCTGTGTTGGTGCCGGTTATTCATACCTACCTCCATTTCTAGATCCTGGTCTCCATTTTGTTGGTTCTCAAATCGCATTTTCTCACATGTTTATAGTTATAGATATTAAGCAGTACACGTTGGAGAGTGTTCTTACCGGATTTTATTGTACAGAGGCTGCCTGTGCATGATCTTTGAAGTGGGTTTTCTCTGCAGAGATTGTTCATCGTATCCTGTTTTTATATGTGTATGTTATATTATTATTTCACTGATTTTGTCGTACATGTATACGCCGTCTGCAGTGCATATTTTGTAGCGGACAATATTATTTTACAAAATCATCGCTATTGGCTTGTGAAGTGGTGTTAACCACCATTTATTATTCATAAATTACTTTAAATTTTTTCATTTTTTACATGAATCTACTAAGATTCGCATACTTGGAGATTTGGGCGAATGTTTACTCAAATCGATTCGAGCCAAAAGTTTGCCCCTGTTTAATTAGTTCAGCCATCTGAACATAACCATCAGTATAAGTGAGTATCAGACACAGGTACTGATAACTTTGTTCTGATTCTGATCTAATCTACGATATAAAAGTATATTGCGGTATTTTTTTAATACCAATACCGGTATTGAAATTTGAATACCGTGCAGCTCTATATTAACCCTTTACCTGATGAATCGGCTGCACCCGCCCGCATAATATGAAAATTCAGCAGTTGAATAGAATATTATTTTTCAAAAAGTTTCATAAAAATATATCATGTGCCCCCCCCCCCCCCCCCCTCCTCCCTCCTCCTGCATTGGAATGAAGGGTCACATGATATGGTTTTGTTGAAATTTTTGGAAAAATTTGAAAAACTGATACTTAAAATAATAAATTCTGATATTGTCTGCGTTGGGTAAAGGGTTCAAAAATTTTCTGATGATTCAGTTCAAATTCTGGTCGCACTTATTTGGAAATTTTTTAATCATTGAGATATAATTTATCAAAAATGACTCTTCTTAATCTCATCTAACATCAGGTCTTCTGTACAGGAGACCTCAGGATATAAGAAGAGTTCAAGAAAATTTGGGTTCTGAAACTTCTGGTACATTGATTCCATTTCTAAAATATTTTGGAATTTTAAAATGTTTAGTGGCTTACTGATTGATTGGCCAAAGTAGACAAGATTCTGTTGAATGGTGGCTGTCATTATTTTCTATATTCTATGATTGTAAGAAAATGCAAAAGTGGTGAGATTCTATGCGAGATTCAACTTGATTCAACCTGAAATTTGGGATTCACAGAGCCCCACCCTAAACAGTTCTGGGCTATACCTCCAATCCTGGATATCAGATGGGTGCGAGTGCAATTGCTCCCGTAAGCACCCGTGATTTCTATTTTAAGGGAGCTAAAAAATGCACTCTTTGAAAAATATTGTGGAGCACTAATATACTGTAAGGGCATATAAATGTGTGTTGTTTTGAGAAAGCAGCACTCTATGGCCAGTGGCAAGTTACTGTCACAATTCAGCAATTCCTTATACATTTAACCCTTTGAACACTGATGGTATCTGCCATGCCAGTTCAATGGCGGCAATTAGAAGAGTCCATATTCATTTTTTGGGATGGACCAGTCAATATTTTCAACGTGCAGCCTCGGGGTTGCACATTAAAAATACTGTTTGGTCTACCCCACACATTTACTGAACAGCCATCCTATTTAATGACATTATGATGTATCATGTTCCTGGCTGGAAAAGGGGCTGCTTGGGTTCAAAGGGTTAAGGTTTCTGGTGTTTGGTGACAGTATTCCCTTGAAAATTCATGTACTAACATTTTACGGGTGCAATTTACTCTCGTCTCTGCTTTCGTGGTAGCTTAAAACTGCACCCGTCAATTTTGTTCATTTCCAGCACTGTACCTCTGCACCTAAATGGCTATTGTTATTCTTTTCAGGACTGCCACAGTTTGGAATGATAGATAATACCAACTTACATAATCATCTAGCCTCCTTAGGTATGTATTTGACTAACTTTCAGTTTTGTGATTTGTTCAATGGGAATAAGGCCTAAGAAAGGTAAGATCTGTTTCTCAGGCTCTCCTGCATGGTCCTTTTGGCTGCTGCATGTTCACTTTTTACAACCAATACAAACTTGAAAACATAAAGATTAAATGGATTGTGTCTGATATTTTACCCAAGTTAATAAAATTGATAAATTTGTCCCTTGAATGCAACAAGGCTTTAGCATTGCAAAGCCTTCTTGAACTCAAAGGACGAAATACACCACCCCCAAACTATTCTGTAGATTATGAGGCATAAAACAAACCAAGATTATGAACTTTTGATGGCAAAGAAATAATTACAAAAACTAAAAATAGAATAAAAAACTGCCTGCCTGCATGCAGTTTCACAAAAAATGGCCTGAGAAACAAGATCTTCTTTGTGAGGTGTAATGTATATCTGTACTTTTGCAATAAATACTCTTATGTGTTTTTTGTTTAATCGAATATCCCTGCTAATATAACAATAACATGAGTTTTGGAGGGCATTACGGTTTATTAATGGCCTGGTAGGAATGAATTACAGCCCAAGGGTTTATTAATGGCCCGGGACGAAGGCGTTAATAAGCTAGAGGGCTGTTATTCAGTCCTTGCTTTGATGAGATTGCGCGTTAGTAGTTGCTATTTCTAATAGCAGAATTTTGTTAAGATGTAAACGACATGCCATTCTATTGATATGTGACAGGCAAAACATTTCAGGTTAGTAATTTAATTTATGTTGTAATATGTCATAACCTGTAGTGTGGTCACTTATTTTATAATTGACGTAACCTCCTCGTAACCTAAATGGTCGCTCACGAGTTATTTCCACATCAGGGAAAACCCACGTCTCCAGTGTTCCATATGTTGTGTTTGCCCACGAATAAATTCCTACAGATACCATATGTTGATATTTTTTTCTTTTGCAGAGTCTGCATTTGGCTTGTCTCAGTCAACACTGGCAAGAATGAATGGTGTACTTGAAGATGATTCCATGCTGCCAACCATGTCACCAAATGATTTAGAGATCGATTCAGGTCCAGTAACGACTCAAGCTCCACAACTGCTCCTGTGTGCAAGAGGAAATACAGTGACCTCTATTGGACAGGCTCCACTAGAAAACAAAGTTAGCGAAGTAATTTCTTGTGGCGCTTCAGCAAGTTTAACATCTGCAGACTTAGGTTCCAAGTCTTTCAATGACAGTCATTCAAGGAAGAAAGGACACACCAGTCCTGTTGTTGATTTATATAAGACAGAAGATGCAAAAGAACAGCATGGCGCAGCCTCTACAACTGTACCTGGTAATAATATTTTTTTTCAATCTGATTAGCATTTAATCATTTGATGTCAAAATACAGAAATTTTATGCACCAGATTTTTCCCATAATGCAACTAAGAATTTGACCAGCTGAATCGTATTTGAGCTTTGTCAAAAAAGAGTGAATAGGATAAAATCCTAGATGCATTATGAGAAAATTGCAGGTTGAAATTAATATATCGACATCAGTGTGAACAGGGCTAACACATCACCCAACACATTTTGAAGAAACAGTTCCATATGGCTTCTGCTTTCTTTGATATTTATAAAAAGAGTAACCTTGTGAATTGCATATAACTTTCAAAGACCAAGATATTTAGGATGCTTTCAATACATATATGTCCTACTAATTAAATGCAGGTTGTGGAGTAAATCTCTGATAATTGGATACAAAATTGAGTGATCTATCAAAAAATGATACTGACAGACCTCAGATTTCCTGGCTTTTACTAGCCACTTTGGCGGCACCAGGGGTCAGCCGAGTGGGCAACTGGGGTGAAGAAGTTGCCTTGTCATTCCTTAAGTCGCCTTAGCTTATGTTGGGGGCGAAATTAAAGTCGCCCTCCCAAAATTCCTTGGGAGACATAGCAGTTTTGGGCATTTCTGATGTTTTTTTCCAAATAGAAACACCGTCACATTCTGATGGTTATGATAAAATAAACATGTTTGCAGTTGCTGTTAAAATCTGTCATATAGCTTTGAAAATAGCCCATACTAGCTTAATTTAATATTTCTCAATAGAGTTGTAATTTCCTATTGTGGTGTTTAAACAATTCTCCTTACTGGTACCAGTACAAAAATGGCTTTTTAAAAATAGAATTCCATTCTGATTATAAATCACAAATATGAGGGTGGATGCAAATGGCAGGCCTCCATTGCACCAATCACACGAATCAATGTAGGATGGCTGTCAGAAACTGTCATATTTTTATACTATAACCCAATGGCCCAGACTTAGCAGGTGCAAACTCAAAGTTATCAAGGGCCAAACACAAATTTTGATCCCCCCCCAATCCCCAAAATTTGCTTGCAAAACCGAAAATTAAAAGTCCTATCTGGTCCTCCATACTTTTACTCTCTGCGCATGCGCAGTCGCCAGGAAGTGACCGAAATTAGTGCCAACATCATTCTTTGTTTGGCCCTAAAGTCAGCAACAATGAACTGACATCTGTGCTTTAAAATCTCCTTTTTTGAGGATGCCAGACACAAATCAGTGCAAGAATTGGTGGATCCAAGGCTGTTATTGGATGATGGAAGTGTTCAACGGTGGTTTTAGACGTTCAGGGCTGTAACTTTATAATAATTATAAAATTATTTTATGTCTCCCAATTTTGGGACATAAGCCTGATATCATTTTTGTTAATGATTATTCCACTCTTTGTTAAGTATTCCTTCCCTTTCCTTCCATGAACCCTTCCTTTTAAACTCTTAAGCTTTTTGGCTATTTTTTATTGAAATGTTTTATTAAATTTCTTGGGAGTTTAACATTTATTACAGAATATTATTCTCTTTTTCCCCATGGTTACATCCTCACCCTAGAGGTGTTTAGGTCATTTAGTCTTGCATCTTCTATCCCATGTATCGTTTCTTCTTCGTATGAAGATCTAGCTTTGCATCTGGTAGTATTAAATTGGTTTCTGACTTTGGGCCTTTTTGTTTGCCTGATGTCTTGTTTTCATTTATTTATTTATTTATTTATTTATTTATTTATTTATTTATTTATGTTTAAGGTCACATATTTATGCACAATGGCTAATCATGACCGTGACAGTTTTACGGGTGGAGGAAGCCGGAGTACCCAGAGAGAACCACCGAGCAACGACAAGCAGCTGCCAGCTCCCCAACATTGTAACTCCGCACTGCAGCACAGGCAGGGTTAGATTGGTTGAAGACATGCGTACCATTGACGTGCAGTATGCCTTAGTACACGCCGTCATCGTGCCCCCCACGCGGGCAATGGAGATGAAGTGTCTTGCCCAAGGACACAACGCGGTTGCTGAAGGTGGGATTCGAACTGAGGACCTCTCGGCTTACAGCCTGCACTTCTACCAACTGAGCCACTGCGCTCCCTTGTTTTCATTAACGTTTACATTGACAACGTCCTCATATTAGGTAGTTTTTTATATTCTATTACTGTAGAATTACTGTAGGATACATGGATTATTATTCCGGTAGTGTGGCTAAAAAACTTGGATTTTGTCCACACTTTGGCTCTATCGGGATGCCTTTGGGCTCTTAATGTTCCCTTTGGGAACTTAGGCATTTTTTCAAACTTGTTTTTTCCAAAAAATATTTTGAATTTAATTTTGAATGCTATTATTCATGTATCTTAATTATATATATTTTGTTGTGGAGTTTGGAGGTCTGATATCGACTTTAGTCGATGCACTCTTGCAGACTTTTGTCATTCTTAGGTTCACTGGAATGACTAATGGTGGAGATGGGTGTTGCAGTAGTACGTTGTTGGCAGTGAGGTTCTGAGGGCAGGCCTCTCACTGTGTTATAATTCATTTTGTCAGTTTCTATTTCAGAGGAACAATAACATGATGATGATATTCTGACACATATCCAAGTGTGCTACAGTTCTCGTGCTCTGTTGAGCATATAGGGCTAGCTGCAGTCCTCATAATTGTAAGAGTTAGGCCTTTTGTTAAGGGTTTCAATCTCTTGCAAGCAGCCAGCTCAACCGATAAAGCGGTACTCTGTCCGTGGGTGCCGTGACGCCAGGTAAGTCTGTTGCGGTCGAAAGAAGTGGATTGGGCAGAGCGAACACTTTAATATAAATAGCTCACCCAGCGACGACAGAAATAGGGAGGAAGTCAGCAAGTTTCTTGTACTCGGCGAGGTCTATAGACCCCGAGCGGGAAAGGCCCCTCTCTACCCTAACAGACATTTGGGGCCAAATGTTGTTATTAGAAACTTGCACGAGCCGGAGCATATGTCCGCCCTCCACTTGGGACGCTCTGTTTAGTCTGCAGCCGAGGTTGGCTTCAGTCATGGCTTCCTCCTCTACGTTTCACAAGCCAAAATGAAGTATTTTTATACTCTACCAATGACCCAGACTTAGCTGGTGCTAACTCTTATATTCTAGGGCCAAACACAAATTTTGCACCCCCCAATCCCCCAAATTTGCATCAAAATCCAAAAATTAGATGTCCTATGTGGTCCTCCATACTTTTATCCACTGCACATGCGCAGTAGTCAAGGAAGTCCGAAACTGGAGCCAAATCCTCATTCTTTGTTTGGCCCTTCAATCAGTAACATCACACTGATATCTGTGCTTAAAATCTCAGTTTAAATGAGGCCAGACACATAATCAAGAGAGAAATGGTGGATCTAAGGATGAAATAAAAGGATGAGAGGAAGGAACAATGGAAGGATGTGTTCAGGGCTATAACTTATAATTTTTATGCAAAATTATTTCATGTTCCCTAATTTCGGGGCATGGGCCTGATATTTTCATTCTTGCTATGAAATTTCCATTGTTTGTTCAGTGTTTCCTCTCTCCCTTTCCTTAATACCCCTCTTGCTATTCTCCCATGCTTTTGGCATAATTTTTGTAATTATTTTTACAATGAAATTTCTTGGGAGTTTTGGCTTAGTAACAGAATGTTTATTCTGTTTTTCCCCATGGTTACGTCCTCACCCAAGGGTGGTTAGGCATTTCAGTCATGCATCTACCATCCGATGTACTGCAGTTTCTTCTCAGGAAGCCTCAGTTTTACATTGGATAGTGTTAAAATTGGTTACTGATTTCAGGCCATATTTTCAGTGCCTGGAGTCTTGTTTCCAGTTTTATTCACTTTTGTTTTCATTGACAACAGTCACTTCAGACAGTGATTCCTTGTCATCTATTAAGTTCTGCTCATAGTCAGATACATAATATTGTCCGTAAGTGTAACATTAATTTTTAGACATGATTTAAATTTTTGTCCACACTTAGGCTTTTTTGGGATCCATTTGGGCTCATCGTTCCCATTGGGAACTTGGGCTCAACTTGAAAATTTTTTCAAAAATTTTTTCTTTCGAATTATTTTTCGAAATGTTTGTAATGGATTATATTATTATCATGTATCTTGTTTTCAAGGGTTAGGGCGAGTACGATGACTGTTTAACTTTTTTCAGAATGAAGGAAGTTTGTTCAAATTTTAATTCCGAGGAAGTCTTTCTCTGATTCTCATGCTCAGTGTATTATTTGTAGTCAGTGTACTCGCACTAATTCTTGCTCTGTGTATGCCAATTGGAATGACAAATGTTGGAGACGTGTGTCACAGTATATTGTTAGTGGTGAGAGGTCCATGCCGGTCCTCTCGCCACAGGGTCACTCTTGTTTTTCAGTCTCTTTTTCAGAGGAACAAGAACAGGGTGATGTTTCCGTGATGTCTTCACGAAGTGTGCCTCCGTCGTCGCAACAAATGAAGAGCTAGCGGCAAAAGTGCTCAAATTTGGCAAATGCCTAAGATGTCCCACGTAGGATCGATGGCATTGTCGCCCGCTAGCTCGCCCAGTGAAGCAATCATTCACGAAATGGCTGTGATGCCGGGTTTGTCCGTTGTGGTCCAGGAAAGGGGATCGGGTGTTGCGAGCACTATAAACATGGATCGTGCACTTCCGGCGACGACGGATCCGAGGATAGAAAGGAGGAAGCCAATCAGTCCGGTACCTAGCTCGTTCAGGTCTGCCCGGACCACGAGCGAGAGAGGCCCCTCTCTCTTACAACAACATCTGGGACCATAATGTTCGTCAGTCGTCACTCCTCGGGACACTCCGTCGTATAGACAGTCCGGCACGACTAGTCTATTGGCTTCCTTATCCAGCACACGACCACAACTTGGCTACGTGACTTCTGATATACAGCCTGCTTCACCAACCAGGGATTTCACATCGATCAGGTCATGCCATCCGGTAGCCAAGGACATGAGGCCTTACCAGTCGGGGCGTTTGCATAAAAGAAGTATGCAGGAATAAACGTCCCAAGAGCTCCCAGCGGCTAAATCATGTAAGACTGCGGCTCTACAGGCCTCCGTGACGGACTTGCTATCACAGATAGCTCAACTCATTGCAGCATCTCAGCAGCCATCAGAAACTTTTTCGGAACAGGAATTGTCTGAGGAAGCTGGGTCGGTTCGCTCCCCTGCAGAGTCAGAAAGGGACGACCGAGAATCTCATATGGTCCAGTCGGATGGTGAAAGGGAATCAGCGGAGCTGGAATTTTCCCTTTCCGAACAACATAAGGTGGCCGTAGATTTTATCCGGCAACACCTTCCAGAAGTTGTTCCTCTGGACCAAAATGCTGCATTACCGGAAAAGAGACTGATAGCGTCACTGGACACAGACTTATTCGGCCGGAATAGGGACACTGTCCCTGAGTTTCCGACCCAGTCCAGAAATGTCACACAGACATTTGAACTATTGAATGACTCTATATTCAAGCTAGCCTCTAAGACTGGCAAATCCGGTTTCTTATCGCCTAGCGCTATACAGCTGCCTTTCATCAATTCAAGAAATAGATTTGAAACGGCAGGACATGGCGTACCAAGAGTTCCTCTGCGTTTGGACGACCAGGCAGAAGACTTGGAGTTGTCATTGCTGGCGTCCATGTCTATTAACTCCAGTATACTGGAGACGACAATCTTGTCTAATAGAATTAATTTAGATGCATTATCTTACGCAGATCACCTTACCAGAGCGTTATCATTACGTCTCGAAGGGAAAGAATTCCAGGATGTTCAAACTTCCTTAAGAGTTCTTTCGCGGGCTATAGCATATTCTACGTATAACACCGCCCTTTCAGTGGCAAATCTGGAGTTAGTCAGACGTGATGCTGCCCTTGCTGCATCCACTTGAGTGGATAGTATGGTGAAAAACTCTCTTCGAGTCGCTCTCTTCGACGGAAAGCTTTCTATTATCTGTGATCAGATTACTAAGAAAGCTTCGGATTCTCTTCTTTTTAAATCCACTTCTAAAAAGTCGGACTCAGCAGAGAGGAGTAAGGCAGGCACTTCGGGGGCGAATACGTCCAAGGGAAGTTCCTATAGAGGATCTAAGAAAGCCTCTACGTCTTACTCCAGAGACCGTCAGAGTAGCGACTCAGGTAGGGGCCGTTATGCTGGCCGAGATAACCGGTCAGACGCCTCTAGGTCGACTGGACGAGGTGCGGGTCATGGAGGACGTGGTTTCTCCTCCCGCAAGCCTCGCAGGGCCAGGAGGTGATGGTGTAAACCTCTATTGCGTTCCTGTTGACGGAAGGCTGTCGAGATTCTTAACCAATTGGTTGTCAATTATGGATGACCCATGGGTGCAAGGGGTGATTTCTGAAGGTCTAAAACTGTCCTTCAAGGAAAAACCTCCATTTACTTGAAGTCCACATTGGACTCAGCTTCCGTCAAATGTTCAGAAGAGAGAATCGCTTCTATCAGAAGTTCAATCTCTTCTGGACAATAATGCTATAGAGGTCGTAGAAAACCAGGAATCTCCAGGTTTCTACAGTCACCTGTTTCTGGTTCCAAAACCAGACGGCTCGTTTCGTCCAGTCATAGATCTGAGCTGGATAAACAAGCTGATCATGGCTCTGAAATTTTATATGGAGACCATCCGATCGGTCAGAGCGAGCATTCGAGTGAATGATTATGCTGCGAGCATATATCTCAAAGATGCGTACTTTCACGTCATGGTACAACCAGCGTTCAGAAAGTATCTTCGCTTCGCTGTCCTAGGAGTCGTTTATCAGTTCCGAGCGATGTGCTTCGGTCTGAATCTAGCACCCTGGTCATTCACTCAAATAATGAACTCGGTAATGACTCATTTCCGAGCTCATTCGTCTGTAGTAATGTCGGCCTACTTGAACGACATTCTTCAGATGTACGGCAACGAGTTAACGCTTCAGAACGATGTTCAGAGTCTGCTTCAACTGCTCCGACGTTTCGGTTTCATAGTAAACGAAAAGAAGTCGGATCTAGTGCCGTCCAAGTCATTTGCCCACCTGGGAATGAGCTTCGAGATGCACAACAATCTCGTTCGTCTGCTGTTGACCAGAGCAAAATTAGTCAGTTGTTACGCTCGCTTTTGTCTTCACTCAGATGTAGTAACAGTGAGAGAATTCATGAGACTGACAGGTTTGTGCGGAGCTGCTGCGGATCTTATTCCGATGGGGTGGCTATGCACTCGTCCACTCCAGATATTTTTTACTCAAAATTGGAGTGTGAAGACTCATTCGCTCGAAACGAACATCGTCTTGTCGAATCAAGTGAAACAAGAGATTCAGACTTGGGCAGATATTCAGTGGTTAACTCAAGGAGTACCACTGTAACTGCCGGATCTGAGTTTTACGATAATGACGGATGCGAGTCAAACAGGTTGGGGCACTACTCTGAGCCCAACAGATTCGAGGTGCCAGGGTCTTTGGGATCCGCAGTTCCAAAACAAGCACATAAACATCAAAGGAATGATGTCAATTTGGCTTGCGCCACGTCAGTGGATGAACATTCTTTAGAATTCGCATGTTCAAATTCTGTCCGACAATTCGACAGTAGTAGCATATATTCGGAACCAGGGAAGCACTCATTCCATTCCGTTATTCAATTTTACGGAAAGGATCCTTCCGTTTGTCCTAGAGCATCAAGTTCTCCTATCGGTCTGTCATATTCCGGGTCGTCTGAACGTTCTAGCAGACTCCCTTTCCCGGAAAGGTTGCATGTTGCCGTCAGAATAGACTCTCAACAAACGAGTATTCAATCAGGTTTGCTACCAATGGGATCGTCCAATGATAGACTTATTTACATCGCATCTCAACAATCAGTTGCAGACGTATGTGTCGCCATGCCCAGATCCTCGAGCGTTTGTAGTAGATGCCCTCTCGATCTCTTTGGACAGAATGATAGGATACCCATATCCTCCAGCTCCGTTGATTCAGCAGATATTGCTGAAAATCAAGCAATCTCACTGCAAGATTCTGTTGGTAGCATCTCTGTCACCCCAGAGACCATGGATAAATCTACTCAGGTGTCTGTTATGGGACATTCCACGGAAGCTTCCTCCACAGGAGGACCTTCTTTCGCAGGGGAAATCGCGCACACTGCATCACAACCCGCGAGGTCTCAACCTTCACGTATTTCCGTTGTGCGGTCCTTCTTGCACGGCAAGCATTTTACAGGATGAGCAGTGGACGCAATTTCTAAATGTAGGAGGACCTCCTCTTCGCTAAATTATGCTGCTAAGTGGAAGGTTTTCTATCGGTGGTGTAGGGATCATTCTATTGATATTTATGATCCCTCCATTCCAGACATTGCTAATTTTCTGGTATACTTGTTTGACGAGATCAAACTGCAGCCAATAACCATCAAGGGTTATAGGTCTATGTTATCGGATACCTATGCTCATCATGATAGCTTACAGATTGGATCTAATGTCTCTTTATCTAAGTTAGTGAAAAACTTTTCGATAAATAGACCTAGAACCCTAAGGTTAATTCCTAAGTGGAATTTAGCTTGGGTTCTTCTGAAGCTAAAAGAAGTAAAAGAAGCGCCATTTGAGCCTCTTGATACATTGGACTTCAAATTCTTATCTTATAAGACAGCTTTTCTCTTAGCCTTCTCTTCTGCCAGAAGAGTTAGTGATCATGCACTATCGGTTGATGATTCTCACTATCGTAGTGTTGGTAATACTATTACTTTAACTACTAATGTTGGATTTTTGGCTAAGAATCCAGCTCCTAATAAGTATCCTGAACCTATTGTTATTAAGGCTCTTCCGTCTTCAGACGGTCATAGGCCTTTGCTCTGTCCAGTTAGAACCATGCGTATTTACAAACGTAGATCTGAGTTTATCAGAAAGGGACATAAGCATTTCTTTCTGTCTCTGCTGCCAAATAGAAAGGACATTACAGTCCATTCTATTGCAAGGTGGATTCAATTAACTATCCGTACTGCTTGTGAAAAATTATCTTCAACTCAGCAGTCTGTGCTTAAGATTTCGGCGCATGAAGTAAGAGCGCTGTCTACATCTTGTGCTTATGCTAATAGTGTTGCTATTACTGATTTGATGAAGGCTGCATATTGGTCTCAGCCTTCCACGTTCGCAAATTTTTATCTTAGAAATATTGACTCCATTTCTGGCGACTTTCGATGTTTAGGTCTGTTATCTGTTGCTCAGAATGTCGCCCACTAAACAGTTGCAACTATAGTTATGCAGGCTTTCTGTTCCAGTTGTGACTCTGTCCTGCTGCCCTCTTCATTCTGGGGTATTTGACCCAGAGCAAGGGGAAGGTGGGGGGGATGGTGTTCCCTTATATCACCTGCTTTATAGTGAAAAGCAAGGGAATACCTCCTCTGGAGTCAGTAATTCCGAGTCGGTGCCAGGATGGTTTTGAAGTGTAAAGCTAATGTCTATCTCATTTATGTAATATTTTTAAAGTGTAGCTCGGTGTGAAGCATTTGTATATGTCACGGTCATACGAGCGCTAATATACAATCCTTGGACACTTTTAAATGAGTACAAAGAGTCTCATTCGCTGGACTATCTTTATTTATTGGCTTTCCTTTAAAAAGATTAGTATAATGGGTTATACTGGATGTTAATAGAGATCATTGATGTTATTGTGCTCAATTACGGAATGGTATTGTGTCTTTCTTTTTTGGTACAAACAAGAAAGGTACATGTAAAACTTGTTCTCGTCTTCTCCTTGAGAGGATAATTCTGTTTACATGTAATTGAGCCTATTGGATTTTCCTTTATGTCCTAGGCCCTCCAGCCTTTTTTCTATTCAGCTAAGTCTGGGTCATTGGTACAGTATAAAAATGTTAAAAAATTTATAGTAATTTATATATTTTTTATACTTACCAATGACCCTCCCATGAGTTGGGAACTCATACCTCCCCGCTGATTACATAACACTTACCAGGCACTGGTTGTAAGAATGAGGATTTGGCTCCAATTTCGGACTTCCTTGACTACTGCGCATGCACAGTGGATAAAAGTATGGAGGACCACATAGGACATCTAATTTTTGGATTTTGATGCAAATTTTAAGGATTGGGGGGGCAAAATTTGTGTTTGGCCCTAGAATATAAGAGTTAGCACCAGCTAAGTCTGGGTCATTGGCAAGTTTAAAAAATACATAAATTACTATAAATTTTTTAACTTTCTGGTTGGAAACTTGCATGAGACAGAGCATACGTCCGCCCACTGCTCGGGACGCTCCGTCTAGTCTGCAGCCAGGGTCGGCTTCAGTCACGGCTTCCTCCGCTATGTTATTAAAGCACACATGACTGCATCCTAGCTACCCGACTTTGGATATCCAGTCTGCTGCACGAAGAAGGAACTATTCGCCGGTGAAGTCGGATCATCTGGTAGTTAGGGAGATGAAGCCTTGATCATTGGCAGGGCTCGCCTTGAGTAAAATGGTCGGGGCCTAAAAAAAAGTGCCCCACATATTGAGGTCGGGGCCTTTTTGGGGCTGATTTTCCATTTTGTCCATTATTGTTAGTGCTTTTTTGTGGAAAATGTCGGGCTTGAAAAAAAGCCCCCAGCAAAAGTGCTCCTCGGGGCTGATCTCAGGGCCTGGGCTGATCAGCCCCGACTCAAGGCAAGCCCTGCATTGGGACGTTCCATCTAAGACACACCGCCCCAGGATCAGCAAGCGGCTAGGAAGCAGAAGACCGCTGCTCCTCAGGCCTCGATGACGGACTTGCTGTCGCAGATTGCGCAGCTGATCCCAGCATCCCAGCAAGTGCAGATGCAGCCTCCCTCAGCCTCAGAACTTGAGCTGTCGGACGGTGCTGGGTCGGTCCAGTCATCTGTTCACGCAGATGCAATGGACTGAGATTCACAACTGATTCTCTCGGATGGTGAAAGGGATTAGGAAGAGGATTACCCTTCCCTTTTGGAACAGCACAGGGTTGCGATGGATTTCATCCATCAATACTACCCTGAATTTGTTCCGACGAATCAGAATGCTGCGACGATAAGTGAGAAACCGCTGGCGTCGTTGGACGCAGACTTTAATCGGACAAAGGAAGAAGTTCTTTCTTTTCCAGTTCAGCCTAGGTAGGTGTCGCAGGCCTTCGGCCATGTAGACAATGCTGTATTCACCTCCCGCGTGTGAGGAAAGGATGGATTTTTATACTGTACCAATGACCCAGACATAGCTGGTGCTAACTCTTAAAAATATAGGGCCAAACACAAATTTTGCCCCCCCAATCCCCAAAATTTGCATCTAAAACCAAAGAAATCATGTCCTGAATGGCCCTCCATACTTCACCTCTACTGCGCATGCGCAGTGTCAAGGACGTCCTGAAATTGGCGCCATTAATCATTCTTTGTTTGGCCCTTCATCAGTTAACATCTGACTGATCTTTGTGCTTGTAAATCTCAGTTTAAATGATGCCAGACACATAAATATTAGAGAAATGGTGATTCTAAGGAGGATATAGAAGGAGGAGAGGAAAAATGAGTGACAGAAAATAATCAGGGCTGTAACTTAAATTTTTTTTAATGAAATTATGTTAAGTTACCTATTTTCGAGGCAAGAGCCTGTTGTTGTCATTCTTGTTATCAAGTTACACTGCTTGTTCAGTGTTTTCCTCTCTCCCTTTCCTTTAAGTCCCCCTAGCTATTCTCCCATGCTTTTGGCATATTTTCTGTAATATTATTACTAAAATTTCTTGGGAGTTTTAGCTGGATAACAGAATGAATTCTGTTCTTTTCCCCATGTTTACGTCTTCACCTATGGGTGGTTAGGCGTAGTGTTCTGCATCTACCATCTGATGTTCTGCAGTTTCTTCCCTGGAAGTCTCTGTTTTGCATCAGATAGTGTATTATTGGTAACTGATTTCGGGCCAGGGTTATCAGTGCCTGGAGTCTTGTTTCTGGTGTTTTTACACTTCTTGTTTACATTGACAACAGCCCTCTGTGTGAGGGGGGATTTCTTGAAAATAATATCTTGATGTTAGTTTAATCATTACTAGATACATTATTATTGTTCGTAAGTGTTGCATTAATTTTTCAAAATTTTTTTAAAATTTTTGCCCACACTTAGGCTTGGGATCCATTGGGGCTCAACGTTACTTTTCAGAAACTTGGGCTTTTCTGAAAAAATATTTTTTCAAAATTTTTTGATTTCAGTTATTTTTTCTATGTTAATGGATCATGTTATTATGTATTTTGATTGTCAGGGGTTGGTGCGAGTACTAGGACTTTGTTTTCTTTTCACATTGAAAGGATATTGTTCAATTGTAATAAGAGGAAATCTTCCTCTGACTTTCATAATCATTGTATAAATGTAGTCAGTGTACTCTCACTAACTCTTGTTCCGTATGTGTTATTTTCGATGACAACATGGGAAGCGTGTGTCACGGTATGTTAGTGGGGAAATGGCCATTCCGGTCCTTTCCCCGCAGGGTCACTCTAGTTTATCAATCTCTATTTCAGACGATCAAGAACAGGGTGATGTATCCGTGATGTCTTCCAAAAGTGTGCCTCCGTCGTCACAATTAATGAAGAGCTAGCGGAAAAGTGCTCATGAAAATACGTCAATTGCCTAAGAGGTCCCTAGTAGGATCGACGGCCTTTGACGTCCACTAGCTCGCCCGGTGTAGCATCCATTCATCGAATGGTTCGGCAGCCGGGTTCGTCCGTTGTGGTCCAGAAAGGAGTTTTGGGTGATGCGAGCACTATAAATCAACCAAATGCACACCCAGTGACGGCGGATTAGAGGAGAGAACGGAGGAAGCCTTTTAGTCCGGTTCCTAGCTCGTCCAGGTCCATCCGGACTGCGAGCGAGAGAGGCCCCTCTCTCGTACAACAACATCTGGCCCCAGATGTTGTGGTACAAAATGTTTCGCATTCGGAGCATACGTCTGCCGCTCGGGATGCTCCGTTAGATAGACAGCCCGGAGAGACTGTCAATAAGGCTTCCTCATCCTCATGGTAGCGCACACGACCGCTCTTGGCTACGTGACCTCGGATATCCAGTCAACTTCGCCAATCAGAGAATCCTCGGCGACCAGGTCACGCCATCCGATAGCCAGGGACACGAGGCCTGGAGACTCCGGACATTCGCATAAGAAAGTATGCGGGAGTCAACGTACACAGAGCTTCCAGCAGCAAAGCATCGTAAGACCGCTGCTGCACAGGCCTCGGTGACGGATGTGCTATCCCAAATAGCACAACTTATCGTAGCATCCCAGCAACGACAGAATCTCTGTCGCATCATGTAATATCCGACGACGCTGGGTCGGGACGCTCCGCGGAAGCATCAGGTACAGACGTCCGAAAATTTCATACGGTCCGACGGGATGCCGAAAGGGATTTGGAGGATTTCGAGCTTTCCCTTTCGGAACAACATAAGCTGCTGTATATGTCATCCGACTTCATCTTCTAAAGGTTCTTTGTCGGACCAGAATGCTGCGATGCCGAATAAGAAACTGATAGCATCGGTGGACACAGAAATTTTTGGTTCGGTTCAGGGACATCGTCCCTCAGTTCCGACACAGTCCAATAATGTCTCAGAAACTTTCGATTTATTGAACGACGCTATATATATTTTTTATATGCTTGCTATTTACAAGCATGTCTGGTTTCTTGTTCGCAAAATTACTGAGATGTCTTTCAAAAGTGTGCCTCTGTTGTCATAGTTTATGAAGAGCTAGCGGCAATTAGTGCTCATGGAATACGTCAATCGCCTAAGAGGTCCCTAGTAGGATCGACGGAGTTGACATTCGCTAGCTCACCTGGTGTAGCGTCCTTTCATCGAATGGTTCGGCAGTCGGGTTCGTCCTTTGCAGTCTAGGAAGGAGATTTGGGTGATGCGAGCACTATAATAGACTTTAGTACACACACAGTGACGACGGATTAGGGGAGAGATCGGAGGAAGCCTGTTAGTCCGGTTCCTAGCTCGTCCAGGTCCGTCTGGGCAGCGAGCGAGAGAGGTCCCTATGGGACCAGATGTTGTGGTACAGACATTTCGCATTCGGAGCATATGTCTGCCGCTCGGGACACTCCGTTATATAGACAGTCCGAGTGACTGTCGATAATGCTTCCTCATCCTCACAGCAGAGCACACGACCGCACATTGGCTACGTGACCTCGAGTATCCGGCCAGCTTCGTCAGTCAGTGATTCCACGGTGAACAGTTCACGCCATCCGGTAGCCAAGGGACACGAGGCCTGTACACTCCGGTCGCTCGCATAATAGAAGTATGCATGGGGTAACGAACATGGAGCTTCCAGAGGCAAGGCATCGTAAGACCGCTTCTCCACAGGCCTCAGTGACGGACGTGCTATCCAAAATAGCACAGCTTATCGCAGCATCCCAGCAAACGACAGATTCTCGGTCGGATCAGGAATAATCCGACGGCGCTGGGTCGGTGTGCTCCGCTGTTGCATCAGGTACGGACGACCGAACACTTCATAGGGTCCGACAGGATGGCGAAAGGGATTCGGACGATTTCGAGCTTTCCCTTTCGGAACAACAGAAGCTGCAATACATTTCTTCCGGCATTATCTTCCAGAGGTTGTTCCGTCGGACTACATTGCTGCGATGCTGGATAAGAGACTAATAGCGTCATTGGACACGGAGTTTTGGATCGGTTCAGGGACATTGTCTCTGAGTTGCCGACGCAGTCCAATAATGTCATTAGAACATTCGAATTATTGAACGACGCTATATATAAGCTTGCTACCAAACATGCTAGTCTAGTTTCTTGTCCGCAATGCTCTATTCTGCCTTTCATCAATTCTAGGAAAATAAATTTTTATTGGCAGAACTGGGCATACCGAGAATCCCTATGCGTCTAAGACGGTGAGGCTGAAGACTGGGAATTATCTTTTTCGCCGTCTATCTCAATTCCAACCACGACGTTGGAAACAACAATGATGTCTAATAGACTTAACTTAGACGCTTTATCATACGTAGACCACCTTACTGAGGCATTATCATTACGTCTTCAAGAGAAAGAATTCCAGGATATGATCCTCATTGAGATTTCTTTCAGGGGCAGTAGTTTTTCCACGTATAACTCCGCCCTTCAGTGGCAACCTGGAGTTTGTTAGACGTGACGCAGCCCTAGCTACATCCACGCGCATGGATAGTAAGGTGAAGAACTCTCTCAGAGTCGCTTCGGTCTCGGAGAAGCTTCTCTTCGACGGCAACCTTTCAGCAATCTTTGAATTGCTCGATATACACGTTCTCTTGTCAATCAAGTGTAACAAGAGATTCAGACGTGGGCAAACATTTGGTGGTTGACTCAAGAGAGTTCCACTGTAGTTGCCGGATCCGAGTTTTTCGATTATGACGGATGCCAGTCAAACAGGTTGGGACACAATATTGATCCCAACGGATTCGAAGTGCCAGGGTCTTTGGGTTCTGCAGTTTTTAGGCAAGCACTTAACTTCCAAGAAATGATATTATTGTGGCTTGCACTACGTCATTGGATGAACATTATTCAGAAACGCATGTCCAAATCCTCTCCAATAATACGACAGTAGTTGCGTATATCCAGAACCAGGGAGGCACTCATTCGGTTCCGTTATTGATTTTAACGGAAAGAATCCTTCTGTTTGTTATAGAACACCAAGTTCTGTTTCGGTCCGTCATATTCTGGGTCGTCGGATCGTATTAGCAGACTCCCTTTCACGTAAGGGTCGTTTATTGCCATCAGAATGGACTCTCAACAAACAGGTATTCAATCAGATTTGCTACCAATGAGAGTGCCCAGTGATAAATTTATTTGCGACACAACTCTCCAATCAATTGCAGACGTATGTGTCACCATGTCCGGATCCCCGAGCATATGTAGTTATCGCTCTATCGATCTAGTAGGACGGGATGATAGGATATGCGTATCCTCCAGCGCTGTTGATTCAGCAAGTATTGGTAGGATTATACATTCACAATACAATTCTGTTGGTAGCATCTCTGTCTCCACAGAGACTGTGGATAAATTTACTTAGATGTCTGCTGTGGGACTTACCGCGGAAACTTCCTCCACGAGAGGATCTTTTTTCACTGGGGAAATCGTGTCAACTTCATCACAACCCGCAAGGTCTCAACCTTCACGTATTCCGTTGTGCGGTCCTTCTTGCATGGCAAGCATTGTACAGGACGAGCAGTGGACGCGATTTCTAACTGTAGGAGGACCTCCTCTTCGCTATACTATGCGGCTAAAGTTGAGGGTCTTCCGTCGTTGGTGTAGGGATCTTTATGTTGTTATTTTTGATCCCTCCATACTAGACATTGCAAACTTTCTAGTATACTTGTTTGACGAGATCAACTGCAGCCAGTTACTTTTAAAGGTTATAGGTCTATGTTATCTGATACCTATGCACACCATGATAGTTTACAATTGAGCCTAATGTCTCTTTATCTAAGTTAGTTTGAAACTTTTCGATAATAGACCTAGAATCCTTAGATTAATTCCTATACGGAATTTAGCTTGGGTTCTTATTAACTAAAGCAACCATTTGAACCTCTTGAGACAGTAGTTTCAAATTCTGGCCTTTTAAGGCAGCAATTCTCTTAGTCTTCTCTTCTGCTGAAGAGTCAGTGAGCTTCATGCACTATCGGTGGACGATTCTCACTTTCGTAGTATCGGAAACTCTATTACCTTTACTACTAATGTTGTATTTTTGGTTAAGAATCAGGCTCCTAATAAATATCCGGAACCTATTGTTTTTAAAGTCCTTCCGTCTTCAAACGGGCATAGGCCTTTACTCTGTCCGGATAGACCTTTATGTATTTATTAACAGATCTCAGTTTATCAGTAAGGACGTAAAGTTTCTGGCTCTGATGCCTAATAGAAAGGTCATTACGGTCCATTCTATTACTAAATGCATTCAATTAACTATCGGTACTGCTTAGGATAATCTATCCTTAACTCAGCAGTCTGTGCTTAAGATTTCGGCTCATGAAGTAAGAGCTCTTCTACATCTTGGGCTTACGTAAATAGTGTTGCTATTATAGATTTAAAGTAGGCTGCATATTGGTCTCAGCCATTCACATTCACCAATTTTTATCTCAGAAATATCGAGTCCATTTTTGGAGGCCTGCATTATTTAGGTCCATTATCGGCTGCTCAGAATGTCGATCACTTAACTATTGCAACTATTGCTATGTAGGCTTTATGTTCCTGCAGTGACTCCGTCCTGCTGCCCTCTTCGCTCTGGGCTATTTGACCCAGGGCAAGAAAAAGGGGTGGGGGGGGGGGGAGGGTGTTCCCTTGGGTCACCTGTTTTATCAGTAATTCTGAGCTGTTACTGGGATGTTTTTTTAAGTGAAAAGTTATGTTTTAAAATTCATTCATGTCATAGTTTTAAAGTATAGCATTTGAATATGTTACGTGTCAAACGGGCATTATTATACTATCCTCGGACACTTTTAAAGAGTATAAAGAGTCTCAATTCTCTGGACTAACTTTATTTATTGGCTTACTTTAAAAATAATTAGTATAACAATTATACTGGATATTAATAGAGAATATGGATGTTATGATGCTCAATTATAGAAGGTATTGTGTCTTTCTAATTTATCATAAATAAGAAAGATACATGTGAAGCCTAATTCTCCTTTTCTCCTCCAGGAGATGACTCTATTTTATATAGTTGAGCTTATTGGATTTTCCTCTATGTCCTGGGCCCTCCAGCCTTTTTACTATTCAGCTATGTCTGGGTCATTGGTACAGTATAAAAATCTGAAAAAATTTATAGTAATTTATATATTTTTTATACTTACCAATGACCCAGACGGGGATGGCCCTCCCAGGAGTTGGGAACTCATACCTCCCCGCTGAGGACATAGCGCTTACCAGGCACTGATGGTAAGAATGATTAATGGCACCAATTTCGGGACGTCCTTGACACTGCGCATGCGCAGTAGAGGTGAAGTATGGAGGGCCATTCAGGACATGATTTCTTTGGTTTTAGATGCAAATTTTGGGGATTGGGGGGCAAAATTTGTGTTTGGCCCTATATTTTTAAGAGTTAGCACCAGCTATGTCTGGGTCATTGGTAAGTATAAAAAATATATAAATTACTATAAATTTTTTAAGTTTCTTAACTACTTCTTCCATAAACATACCGTTTCATGGACTATGTTCATTTAAAAAACGGTTGGAGAAAATGTAGATGTATCCTTGCCTGCATCATTCACTATTCGCTCAGACACAATTACAACGGCAATTTCATCAAGTAGAGCGAATTTGGAAGCAATGTCTTACACAGGTAATCTGACCAGAGCTATGGCACAACGACTCAACGGGAAGGAATTTGAGGACGTTTGTACCTCTCTTAGAGTTCTTAAATGTCAAAAGGGAACTCCTCACAAGGGTACAAGAAGTCCTCTTACAATTACTCTGGAGGTCATCAATATAGCGACTCGGGAAAGGGGCGTAGGTCTGATCGGGACTATCGGTCAGACGCCCCTAGGCCGACGAGACGAGGTTCTTCGCGGGGAGGACATAGTTTCTCCTCCCGTAAGCCCCGCAGGTCATACAGGTGATGTTCAAGACCTCTAATGCTTGCCAGTTGGCAGAAGGATATCATCTTCGTGAGAAACTGAACAGCAGTCACGGAAGATCAGTGGGTGAGAAGTGTAGTCTCAGACGGCCTACGGCTATCATTGCAAACGGCATCCCCACTAACAAGATGTCTGCGTTGGACAGATCTTCTGTCGGATCCTTTCAAAAAAGAGTCTTTCCTAGCGGAGGTACAGGCTCTATAATAAAGGAAGCAGTAGAGATCGCCAAGACTCGGGATTCTCATTGTTTTTACAGTCACCTGTTCCTCGTACCGTAGCCAGTCAGCTCGTTCTGACCAGTAATAGACTTGCTGGATAAACAAGTTTATCGTGGCTCCAAAATTCTATAAGGAGACCATGCGGTCGGTAAGAGCGAGCATTTGAGTGAACAACTATGTGGCAAGCATAGATCTAAAGGATGTGTACTTTCATGTCCTGGTACATCCGGCGTTTAGAAAGTACATACGGTTCGCCGTACAAGGGAAGGTGTATCAGTTCAGAGCGATGTGCTTTGGTCTGAACCTGGCTCCCTGGGCATTCACTCGTGTAATGTCATACTTCCAAACTCGGTTGTCTGCGGTAGCGTCTGCGGTAACGTTGGCTTACTTCGATGAAATTCTACAGATATACGGCAACAGAATTATTCTTCAGAATGATGTTCAGAGTCTGCTTCTTTTGTTCCAACGTCTCGGTTTAATCGTAAATGAGAAAAAGTCGGATATAGCTCCGTCCAAATCGTTCACTCACTTGGAAATAAGCTTCGAGACTCAAAACAATCTGGTTTGCCAGCCATTACCCAGAGCGAAATTGTATCAGTTGTTATGCTCTCTTTTGTCTACACTCAGACGCATTAACAGCAAAGGAATTCATGCAACCGATGGGGCTGTGTGGAGCGGCTGCGGATCTTATTCCGATGAGCCATCTGCGCATGTGTCCCCTCCAGATATTCTTTACTCGGAACTGGAGCATTCGCTTGAAACCAGTATTGTTTTAACAGACCTAGTAAAACAAGGGTTCAGATTTGGGCAGATATTAACTCAGGGAGTTCTGCTGCAACTGCCGGATCTGGCTTCAGACGGGTTGGTAAGCGACCCTAAGTCCCACAGACTTGAGGCGTCAGGGTCTTGGGACCCTCATTTCCTACAGAAGCGCATAAACATCAAAGAGATGATGTCAATATGGCTAGCGCTACAACATTGGATTCACATAATAGCGGACATCAATGTTCAAATTTTGTCGGACAATTCGACAGTAGTAGCTTACATCAGGAACCAGGGCAGCACCCATTCATTTCCGTTATGTGAGAAGATTCTCCTATACGTTTTGAATCATCATGTTCATCTTTCTGTCCATCATATACTGGGTCGTCTGAATGTACTAGCAGACTCACTCTCTCAGAAAGGTCGCCTGTTGCCACCGGACCGGGCTCTCAACAAGCGAATATTCAGGCAGATTTGCTACCAGTGGGATAGTTCCATGATAGATCTATTTGTGACACACCGGAACAATCAGATACCGATGTTCGTGTCGCCATGCCAAGATCATCAAGTGTACACAATAGACGCTCTGTTGATCTCGTGGGATGGAATGATAGGATAGGCGTATATCCTCCAACTCCGTTGATTTAGCAGATTCTGTTTAGTTCAAACAGTCTCTTTGGGAAATCCTGATCAATCTTCTCAGGTGTCTGTTATGGGATGTTCCCGGAAGCTTCCTCCTCTAGAGGACCTTCTTTATCAGGGGAAGTACTTGTTCTTCACGTCCTTCTCCACCCTTAGTGGCATTATGGAGTCAGTCAGACATGAGGGAGCCTTGCGGTTCCTATACTATTTGATGACGAACACAAGAACGATTTCAAGTAATGTGGGTGAAGAGAGTTTGATATGATTTCGAATCCCCCCACTCAAATTGTCAATAATGCTTAATTAACGAAGGATAGTGAAAACTTTTTTAACTACACTTTTCAATTTAATTACGACATTCTAAAACCATGGTAGACCCTGCTTCTTATATGAATTTAAAGTTTATAATTTCACTTCCTAAGGCAAATTTAAAATCAATTTGAGTGCTTTTGAAGATTAAATGCACAGCTTTGTTTTTAGTTAACAGGCTGAGTGCTAAGCCACTATCATGGCTCCATTGAAAAGTACTGGAAGCCACTTTAGTGACTCAACACTGTATGCATCAGCTTGATGTTTGCCAGCAGTAGAAGAATTTTTTTTAAATAAAGTTGATTGGCAATCTCCAATAAATTGCAACAAAACAATAATTTATTAACAAACACTTCCTGCACTGAAGCCACTATTGCTGGTAGTGTGGTATCTTTGAAAAAAAATACCCAGGTTTCAAATCACCTTGGAAAAATAATTTAGCACTCAACCAGTTAATAAAACTTTTAAGTGGTCAGCTTATATCACCACTACCACCTTGCCCTAATGTATATGTCCGGTTGAACACAATATGAATGACTCTTTCCCTACCAGTGATTACAATAGTTACCATGCTTTGAATTACACATGGTCTCAAGTAATGTGAATGGTTGAGAACTTTAAAATTTGAAATGTACTGCTTGGAGGCAGCAGATTTCAAATTTTAGATTGCGCATCTGACAGTCAATCTACTAATCTAGTTCATAGTGCCGTTAAATGTAATGGCAAACATTTTTTATGTTTTTTCTGACTTCTCCCACATGTTCGCTGACTTCTCTATCCTAGCCCCTTTATTCTCCCTAACATCTCTGCAGGGAGAAGTCACTTCTCCCTAAAATCAGCTGCCAGACTGACCCCTGGGTGGCACTACACACAACATAAGCTTGTTTATCACAATATGAGCTTTTAAGCTCGTGTTAGACGGGAGCTCTGTGGCTAATTGGTTTGATCATTGGACCTAAGATCAAACGACCATAGGTTCTATCCTGACCTGTGTCATCTGCGTTCTTGGACCAGAAACCTTAAGATCATGGGTAATATTTGGGTTCCTTATGTTCTTGGACCAGAAACCTAATATCAGTTGCCCAAGTGGGAGCAGGCTGGTACAATAGGCTATGACATACTGCATGTTCACAGTACACAAGCCTTCAAATGATGCTAACCCTGGTTGTGTGAAGTTTGTGAGTTGGAGACTCTGACAGTCACTTGCCACTGCTCAAGAGTTCACTCTGGCTACTCATGCTCATTCATTTTCTTCAAATGAAGTCCCTGGGTTCATATTTTTATTCTTATGGGATATTAAGTTAGTTTAGTATGAGAAATATTCTTTAAAAATCTTCTCAAGATCAGAATGTTTTGATATTTGATACACAGCATCCTTATTTGTGGGGGGGGGGGGGGGGGGGCATGGGGGGCGTGGTCAGATTCAAGTTTGTTTAAATTAAGATCATGGATAATATTTGGGTTCCTTATGGGAGCCCAGTTTTAACCTCGGCAAAATTAGTAAAGTTCTTCAAAAATCTTATTCTTCTTATCCACAGATTCAAGTTTGTTCAAAGGTAGTCCATGGGTTCATATCTAGGCCTGAAATTCAACCTAGGGTAATATATAAGGAACCTTCTGTAACAGCTTGTGATCCACAAGCTAGAATCTCCTGGCTATTGGTATACATATAGAATATTTATTAAAAAAATTGGGAAGTGGGATGGGAGAATGAAGGACATGTGGTTAGTGAGTGACTCAAAGGAGAGGGTTAATATGCTAATCATAGAGATTAGGAAGAATTGGGCGAGGGATGTCATCAAGCAGTTTGTCTCCAAGTGTTGGGAGGAGAGAAGAACCGTGGGAATAGGGAGGCAGTTGGGAGCATAGGGGTAACCAAGGCCTTCTCACCCGACAAATCAGCGGCTGGCCAAAGTGTTATTAATATTAGTATTATTACCCAAGTACACCAAGTTACTTTGGGTATATTTTCCCCACGGGAGCCCCGGAAAGTGAAGCAGTGCCTTTTCACTGCGGTAAACAGGCTCTGTTTTACTGGTAAAATAGAACCAAGTCACCAATGCCTGGGAGGTGCAAACCCTCTCTAAAATGGGCAACATGGCTTATTAATGCTCACCCCTGGTCTTGAGTTGATACTCATGTTGTGGTCATGATTAGCCATTGTGCAAAAATATGTGACCTTAAACACCAATAAATAAATAATAATTTGGGTATATTTTATTTACTATAATCGACAGATTATTAAGAGTCGCTATTATTTTTGCTTGATTTTACTGAGAAACAGACGTACACACGTGCGAATCTGTTTTTGTTTACATGAGCACCACCAGTGGGCAGTACCAACGCTGTCAATTTTATCGCCGAAACGAAATGGAAAAAGAAACATGCAAATCATGGGGCCTTTTTCATTTTAATAACATACTAATTTCGTGTCATGGATGCTATATTAATATGAGACAACACATGTTTGTTACGTTTTGGTATCTTATGAGATAAACTGATTTAAAACGTAATAAATAACTGCCACTTTCATTTTGCTCTTCCTGATGCGACGAGCGATAAATTTAGACAAGTTTGGTTTAGGTCGAGGTCACCAAAGGTCATCTTTCGTGTAGTTCCACTGTTGGTGTAAATTTTAAAATTTTATCTATTGAAATCCAATTGCTGGAGTGTTCACCACGGTTGGTGTGTAAAGCTAAAATTTATGTCATAGGCTTTTTATATATTGTAGAATAGGTAATCATGATATAAAGCTTCCTTATGGGGCCAGATTCAAGTTTATCTGTACGTTCATATTGGAATCCCTATAATGTAGCCTGAACATAGCTAAGTATGGAAAAATTGTTTTGAAGAATTTTGGGTGATTTTTAGTAACTAATAAAAAATGTAAAAATTACCCATTTGACCCCGTGGATGGGGTGCATTCATTTGGGTGAGTTTGTTTTTCACTTGAAATCATAAATAATTACATGAGTTCATTCCTCCGTAGTTTTAACCCTTTACCTAACACGAAAAGCAGACTACACTTGCAAATAAAATTCTTGAATAACTAATTTTTTTGACTTTTTGCACCAAAATTATAGCTTACGACCCCTCATTGGAACAAGCTCAATGAGCTCATTCCAATGAGGGGTCATAAGCTTTGGTTTTGAGACAAAAAATGAAAAAAATAATGAAAATTGAATGGTAATTTTTGTGAAGAGCACTGGCTGGTTTTGGACATTACGTCGGGTAAAAGGTAAACTAACCATAGTTCTTCTTTAAACAACTTTGTCAGGTGACTGCCTCAAGCCCTGGGGTCAATTGTATTTTTTTATGGCTCAAAGAGAAAAATAAATCGTTGATTGTGAGATTCTGTGACAATCCCCTATTTTCAGGCATATTCAAGAAATTTTTTTTCTCAAAAATAAGTCTCCCCCTGAAATAGTTAGAAGCACCTTACCTGATATTACAGCAATATTTGGCCAGTATTATTGACAAAAGCCACCATTGAAATTTTATTTTATGATTGTTTGCCTCCAAAACAAAGCATATGACCCCTCGTTGGAACAAAGTCCTTTGAGCTCATTCCAGTAAGGGGTCATAAACTTTGTTTTTGAGACGAAGAATGAGTATTTCTTTTCAACCTACTCACAATTGTTTACAATTGGCTGTAACATAAGTGCAAGCCCTACTTCGGAACTAACTCAAGCTTTTAGAATCTTTTCCAAACGAGTTGGAAAAATACTAGAGTGCAAAAGCACGAAAAAGATTGAAAAAAGGGTCGAGCGAGACCAGCGCTCGAAATTACAGGTACTCTCTCTGCACACCTCTTGCATTTACCGAGCGCATGCGCAACAACCGTGACGTCAATTCCTTTATTTTCCGCCATTGTACAAAATTTTTGTGACTCATGCTAAATTATGCTGTTTATTCTTCGTGAACAACTTATTCTACATATTTAGTGTGCTAGTGGATTGTATCCTTTTATCAAGCTACCAAGTTATTATTAATTAATGTTAATTTGTATTTTTATTGCTTGTCTCTTCACACTTTATCTTGTCTTTCCCCCACGTGTGAACACGACCTTCGTGCTGTTTTCCGTCGGCGGGAAGCTTGATTATTTTGATATAATGCCTAAGACTATTCCTTGTTCCTCTTGCTTGCAAGTGAAGCATGTGGACGACTTTCATGCCACATGTGTCACTTGCAACAATTGCACTCAGGCCCAATCATGTGGTATTTGTGGGGTTTGGTCCTCTAAATTCTGGGCTTCTGTGAACAAGGTGGTTCTTTCCAGAGCTAGAACCCCTCGTTCTCGGGGTAAGGGTAGCCGTGCCGTAGCAGACATTTCTGCTGGCGCACGTGGTGACTCTGTCACACAGGATTCGGATCTGCCTTCTGTGACAAGTTCCTCTGCAACTGTTGGCGGTGTTAGTTCAGTGATACCTGACGAGGAGACCGTGGTCTCTTTGTCTTCTGATGTCTTCTGATGTCACTATTGAGGTGTCTGTTTTCGTTGAGAGCTTTTCCGAGGTCAGCTCGGTGACCCTCTCCGATCTGCCTCCTACACCATCGACCGTTGTTGAGGGGGTTGCTACTCCAGATCCTATTCTGTCTGATGGTGGCTCTTCCATCTCCTCTGGGGATGGTCTACAGTCTCGGGGGACCGAGGCTGTATCTGCTGGTGTATCTGTGTGTTCTCAGCCTCCCCCAGCCTCGCGGCGGAGCTGTGCGGGTTTGCTGTCTGCTCCGTCTCATCTGGCTAGGTTTGCTCCTAGTCGGTTGAGTCGGCCGGTCGCTTCGGCAGCGATTCCTCATCCCTCGAGTGAATCATTTATCGTTCCTCCTTCCCCTGCTAGTGTGCCGCCTAGCGGGATGGTGTTGGGACGTTGGCATCCAGGGCCTGCTGTTCGGCAGCGGTCAGTGACAGCCCCTGTTAGCTGTCACTCTCGAAACCTTCCTCCGGTGATTCCTCACTGTGTTCCGAGTCTGGGTGTCGATCGATGCTTGCCGTCAGTCTCAGAGGATAGGCAGTTGGGGCCGTCTGCTGCGCAGAGGCCATTCTTGGGACAATCCTCCGGTGTCTTCTCACCGTGTCCAAGGTCCAGCTACCGATCGACGTGCGCCGTCGGTCTCTTTAGAGGATTTGCAGGCAGGACCTTCTGTTTCGCAGAGGTCAGTGATGGCCCCTGGGCGTCACAATCGGGACTATCCTCCGGTGGCTTCTCACCGTGTCCCTGTTCTGTCTGCCGATCGACGTTCGACGTCGGTCTCTTCTGAGGATTTGGGTTCTTCTACCAGAAGGGTCCATTGGGAGGACACTCCGTCGGGCGATTCTCAGAGTGACCTGCGCCAGGCCGTTTTGGCGCTCACCCGGTTGCTTTCTGGCAACCCTCAAGTTGGCCTCCCTGTGCCTCCTGAGGCACAACCTCCTTTGGTCGGTCGCCGAGATGTCTCGCCTGGCCCCTTGGATACTGCACAGTATTCACAGGAGGTTTCTGCTGGTCAGCCCGAGTTGGGCTACGTCTCCTCTGCTACGGAGGATGACGAGTATCTTGAAGGTGATGGGCCCCCCTCGTCAGTCTTGGGGCAGGCTTTGGATTTCGTCTTTGGCTTATTGCCGGACGTTCAACCTTCCGACCAGCCTTCTGTGACCGTCCGGCCGCGGTCCACTGTGGAGCGCCGTAACCCTGTTGAGCCTTCTAGCTCCGGGGCTTTGCGTCCTCTGCAATCGGCTCAGGTTGTTGAGTCCTTCCAGGGCTTAGATGCCAAAATGCGTTCTAAGGCCCTCAAGGGTTCCTTCTTTTCTAGAGCTGATGCCTTTCTGCCTCCATCGCGGTTTCGTGTGTACGATTCCGTCCCTCCACCAGTCTTCCAAGGGATGACTACTGTGGATGAGGATTCTTCTTCCCTTGGGTTGACTAAGTCTAAGTCGGCAGTTCTCCCGATGTCGGTAGTTGAGTCTATGGTGGGCCTGTCCCGAGCGATGCTGGGTATGTTATCTCTCGCGGACCATGTCGTCGCTGCTCTGGCTGAATATTTTCCTCCAGGGTAGTTTGATGACGCTCAGGCGCCTTTTCGCGTTCTGTCACAGGCTCTTATGAACTTGAACTGTAACACGGCTAATTTGAAGCTGGCACGCCGGGATGCGGTTTTGGATTCTTTACAATCCCTTCCTTCTGAGCAACGTGCTGTTCTGAGGTCTGCCTCTTTGGTGGGACCTCAGTTGTTCCATGGTTCCGTGGAAGCTGTTCGTGGCGAAGTTCTTCGTCATTCGAAGGACCAGCTTTTGCTGAGACAGCTTGACCAACCTGCTGCTGCGGGTGGGGATCGTTCCAGGCCCGCCAAGCGTGCTGCTGCATCTGCCTCGTCGGCAACGTCGGCTCCACCTGCTCCTTCTGCTCATAAGAAGCGCCGATGTGGCCAGGTTCGCTGGCACCCTCAGGCTGGAAAGTCTCAGGACTCTGTCACTTCCCGAGGTGGTTTCTATTCTCGGGGGCCTCGTCGAGGCCGTAAGTGAAGGTTCTCACCTCGATTCGCCTCCAGTCGGGGGAAGGCTGTCGCTGTTTTACGACCGTTGGACAGAGATAACGTCGGACTCTTGGGTCCTCGACGTCATTCAATCCGGTCTGCGACTGTCCTTCCATCGGCACCCCAGTTTATCTCGGGTGCCCCTCCCGACTCAGGTCCCTTCCGATTCTCTGCGTCGGGACCTTCTGGTGCAGGAGATTGACAATCTCCTCACCAAAGGGGCGATCGAGGTGGTCAGGAACACCCTTTCACCGGGGTTTTACTAGAGACTTTTCTTGGTGCCGAAGAAAAACGGCCAATATCGTCCTGTCATCGATCTGAGTACCATGAACGAGTACGTAATAGCTCCTCGTTTCAGTATGGAGACTTTCCGGTCGGTTCGACGTTCAGTTCATCAGGGCGATTTTGCGGCCAGTATCGACCTGAAGGATGCCTACTTCCATGTACCCATTCATCTGGCGTCACGGAAATACCTTCGGTTCTCGTTTCGGGATCGAGTTTTTCAATTCAGAGCTCTCCCGTTCGGTTTGAACCTGGCTCCTTGGGCCTTCACCCGACTGATGTCACATGTGCTTGATTTCCACCGCACTCAGTCGGCAGTGACTTCGTCAGCCTACCTAGACGACATCCTCCAATGGCACCACGATGCTGCTGTTCTGGAGTTCGTTGTCCGGCAGTTTCTTTGCCTGCTAGCGTCGCTGGGTTTCAGAGTCAATCGCGAGAAGTCGGATCTTCTTCCTTCTCAGCGATTCCATCATTTGGGGATGGATTTCGACACTCTTCACAATGTAGTGTCGGTCCCCCAGGTTCGAGCGACGATTCTTTCCGCCTTGACTCGGGACCTGCTTCAATCTTCCTCGGTCTCGGCCAGGACTTTCCTTTGGATGCTGGGCCTTTGCGGTTCGGTGACAGATCTCATTCCGCTCGGTCGCTTGTTTGTCCGACCTCTCCAACACTTCCTGTTGGATCATTGGCATCCGAATGTAGATCCGCTGGACCTGGAACTCACTATTCCTCGGTCTCTGCTTTGTCACCTCCGCCCTTGGGCAGATATTCCCTGGCTGACACAGGGTGTTCCGTTGGATCTTCCTTTGGCCGATCGCATCCTTACTGTGGATGTCAGCGATCGGGGCTGGGGTGCGACGTTGGATCCTCTCGGTCTGTCTACTCACGGAGAGTGGGACAGCGAGCAGGTGGGCCTTCATATCAACCAGAAGGAGCTCCTTGCTCTTCTGTTGAGTTTTCGGCTTTGGATCCCTCATCTGTCGGACCATGTTGTCCTACTTCTTTCGGACAATTCGACAGTAGTGGCCTACATACGGAATCAAGGAGGCACACATTTGATTCCCATGTATCGGCTGTCTCGGGATCTTCTGTTGGCGCGGGATGTGAACGCTCGGGTGTCCATTCGACACATTCCCGGGCGTCTCAACGTCCTAGCAGACTCCCTGTCCCGACGCGACAGTGTCCTTCCAACTGAATGGATGCTACATCGGTCGGTGTTTTGGGCGATTTGCGAGCAGTGGGGCCATCCTCAGGTCGACCTTTTCGCTACTCGCTGGAATCATCAGGTAGAGACCTTTGTCTCCCCTTGTCCAGATCCTCTGGCATTTGCAGTAGACGCTCTGTCTCTGGACTGGACAGGTTGGTTTGGCTATGCCTTTCCTCCTGCACCGATTCTTCCTCAAGTATTAGCGAAGATTCGTGCTTGCAGTTGCAGGATCATTCTGATCACACCCCTATCTCCACAGAGGGTGTGGATCAATCTGCTGCGGCCTCTATTGGCCGATCGACCAATTCGTCTACCTCTACGTCGCGATCTTCTTTCACAGGGTCGTCCCAGGAAGTATCACAACAACCTGACGAGCCTGTCCCTTCACGCCTGTCTTTTATCAGGTCCAGTCTCCGACGTAGAGGTTTTTCGAGACGATCAGTGGAGTGCATTTCTGCATCGCGGCGACATTCCACTGGCATGACTTATGCCGCCAAGTGGAAGGTTTTCTGCTGCTGGTGTGCAGATCACAATGTGAATTACCGTGATCCGTCAATTGCTCAAATTGCGGATTTTCTGGTTTTTCTTTTTGACTCCAAGGGCCTCC
Organism: Pictodentalium vernedei; assembly: GCA_031216915.1. Lineage (NCBI taxonomy): Eukaryota > Metazoa > Mollusca > Scaphopoda > Dentaliida > Dentaliidae > Pictodentalium > Pictodentalium vernedei. The sequence goes on from CM062297.1 coordinate 262,270,124, forward strand.
AGCCTATTACGATTAAGGGCTATCGGTCTGTGCTGTCTGATACTTTCTCTTACGTGGGAAAGCGGTGCATTGGTCGCAATCTTTTTCTCTCCAAACTTATTCGGCACTTTTCTTTGAAGAGGCCTCGAGTTTTGCGTCTTACACCCAATTGGAACTTGGCATGGGTGTTGCACTGTTTGGAGGGGGCGCCATTCGAGCCTTTATCTGAGACCGACATGTGTTTTCTCACCTATAAGACGGCTTTTCTTCTAGCGTTTGCTTCTGCTCGTCGAGTCAGTGAGCTTCATGCGCTATCTGTTGATTCTGCCTTCTTCCGAAATGAGGCTAACAGTGTCACCTTCACTACTGATTGCTCTTTTCTGGCTAAGAATCAACTTCCTGATTCGGTACCTCCTCCCATCTGCATTCGGGCTCTCCCTGCTGTAGATGGCCGGAGGCCTCTTCTTTGTCCTGTTCGTGCGATCAAGACCCACATTACTCGCACTCAGTTCATTAGGAGGGGTCGGAAGAGTTTCTTTCTGTCTCTCATTCCTAAGAGGCAGTCTATCTCTTCCCATTCTATTTCCAGGTGGATCTGTCTTGTAATCAAGCTGGCTTATTCTCGCTTGTCTGCGTCGGATCTTGTTTCGAACCGGCTTAATGCTCATGAGGTTTGTGCCGTTTCTACATTCTGGGCGTTCTCCAATTCTGTTTCGCTCCGGGATGTTATGAATGCGGCTTACTGGAGGAATGCTTCTACCTTCTCCTCCTTTTATCTCCGCCACCTTCAGCAGCAATCTGAGGACCTTTATTCTTTAGGCCCTCCCGTTGCTGCTCAGGCTGTTGTGCACCCTCGTTAAAATTGTTTTTGTCGAGGTTGCGCTTAGCTCAGCCTTGTTCTTTTCAGGTGCCTTCTCTCTATCTTCATTACAGGTTTTCGTTTTTGTTCTCTGCCATCCTTGCTTTCGTTCTGCTACTCTTGTTGGTATTGGTTATGTGATTCACCTCCTCCTATTGTTTATTCAGCCAATTGTAAACAATTGTGAGTAGGTTGAAAAGAAAATAAAATTTTTTAGTAAATTTTGTTTCTTAACATACCTACCACAATTGTTTACCAGAGGCCCACCCTCCTTGGGGATATCTTTGATATCGATGCCTCCCCGCTAAATCACAAACTTCTCGTTGGCGAAAATATGGAATTGACATCACAGTTGTTGCGCGTGCCCTCGGTAAACGCAAGAGGTGTGCAGAGAGAGTACCTGTAATTTCGAGCGCTGGTCTCGCTCGACCCTTTTTTCGATCTTTTTCGTGCTTTTGCACTCGAGTACTTTTCCAACTCGTTTGGAAAAGATTCTAAAAGCTTGAGTTAGTTCCGAAGTAGGGTTTGCACTTATGTTACAGCCAATTGTAAACAATTGTGGTAGGTATGTTAAGAAACAAAATTTACTAAAAAATTTTAATTTTTAGTTATTGAAGAAATTTTAGTAAGTGACAGGTGAAGGTATAACATTGAGAATAAAGATAATACTGGCATAAGGCATATAATACCACTTCAGTAGTTCTTTCAGGAGTGTGATGAATAGAGCATTGGACTTGAAATTGAAAGCCGGCAGTTTAATTCTGACCAGCAGTAACTGTGTTGTTTCCTTGGTAAAGACATTTAGTCCTAATTGCCAATGCGGGGACATGGTAGCACTGTGTATTAAAGCACACTGTCCGTCAATGGTGCACTTGCCTTCAACTGCTGCTACCTCTGCTTGTGCAGAGTTAGTAAGTTGGAGAGTCTGACAGCTGCTCACTACTTCTCAGTTGTTCTCTCTAGGTTCTGCTTCCTCAACCTGTAAAACTGTCCAACATGATTTGACCCTGGCTGTTAACCCTGTACCCAATGAATCGGCCAGATCTATCCACGTAATATGAAAATTCAGCAGCTGAAAAAATACTGTTTTTCAAAATATTTCAACAAAACCATATCATGTCATTTCTCTTTGGAATGAGCTTGTCGAGCTCATTCCAATGAGGGGGTCACATGATATGGTTTTGTTGAAATTTTTGAAAATGAAATTTAAAATATGATATTTAAAATAATAAATTTTGATATCGTCTGTGTTCATTAAAGGGTTAAAAGTGTTGTTAAACCAAAAAAAATAAACAGTGGTTCTTTCTTGAGTAGCTAAGATAATTTTAGCATCAAGCAATGAAAATTAAATGAAGTTGAAGATGCTTTTTGTAGTATAAACATAAAACTCAACCCAGATCTTTCCTCTAGTCACAAGTTCTGTCAGACTGGAAATTCTTATACCCGCTTTCCATTACTTATACAAATGAGAGTACATAATATATCCAGAATAGGCATGCCTGGAAATAAGCCCTGTGTCATTTGCAGAATGAGGTGAATTCATACAGTAGGCCAATTTATCCTCTGGGTACCTTTTTCTGTTTAGGCTTGAGACCTTGATTTTGTTTGAGGGTCACAGAGGTTACATTCAAGTGATGCTACCCTGTTGTGCAGGGTAGCATCACCAAATTCACCCCCTGGGGACCTCATTCTGCAGATGACAGTCTGTGTATTTCTATGCTTGAGAACAGGGTGTCATTCCATTTCAATTGAAGTTACCAACCAGTGCCAATACCCATTTATACAGATGAGTGGAATAGAGCAAAGCATTTTGTCTTGCTCAGTCAAACCACACAAATGATGCTTATTAACTCTTTCACTGCCATACAGCACCACAGCAGTACATGCCACTGCCATGCAACCAGTGGAATTACACAGTAATAATACATGTAGTTTGGAAATAGGGAAATAACTTTTTTGTTTAGAGGAATATCTTAGGCCATTAAAAAAAAGTCTATGTTCTCATGCAATTGTGCCTCAAAGTTTTGATGAGGGCGGGAGGCTTTTTATTTTTATTTTAAAATCTGAAGAAGATGCCCTAAAAAAATATGTTCACATTTCAGGAAGAAATCTTTTACAAACTCCGGACTGGTGTTATCTTATCGCATGTAAATTGCGAAATGCTTCAATCAACTTGGCTGTTGATGACATGCCAAAGATGCTCCATTGCAGGATTATGTGCAGTCCATTGCTTATTTGAAATGATAAAAGGGGCATTTTCCTCCAAAGTTCTTTTTTGTACCTACATAGAAATCATAAATCAGAGAATGGAGAAATCTGAAGCAAAATACATTGGATAACACGAACAGAAAGTTGAAATATTATGAGGAAATGTGTACCGGTGCCGGTGCTCAATATTCCGATCCGAAAATACTGACGGGTAAATTTTTTTTGACGGGGCAGAATTTTGTTTTAATGGGTATTAAAAAGTTTTTACGTGGCGGAAATGTAATGACGCGGGCGGTGCTTGAGAACATAGACTTTTTTTTTGATGGCCTTACTGAAATTTGATATGCTGGTAGGTATAGGTCCAGATGCTGAATTGCATATGAAACTTGATAATATAAGGTCACTTGACCATGACAACCAAGGTGGCCGACACACCAAAGTAAGGAAATATCGCCATATTCTTGTGTTTTGTGTGATGGAGTTAAATCATTTGTAGCCAAATAATGGATTTTTATACAAAATGTTGTACTACTATTGATCTGCTTATTTGAAAAAAAATATTACAGATAGTCCTTTTATTTATTTGGGTATGTGGGGGGATATTGAAAACCAAGACGTCTTGTCATGGTCGGTATGGCTGAATCCAGCTAGGATCAAACGGATCTAAAGAATATATTTGCTTGTCAAAACTAATTGGGTCATTTCCTGACTCTGATGACTCTTCTACCACTAATCCTGCAGAATTTCCGAAGGCTCCAACATTTCAAACAAAATCTTGGCCATAAGGGTTAATATGTCCATATCTTGGGCTTGAGGGGATTAATATGTCCAAATCACTGGCCGTATCGTTGACATATTCCCCATCTTCAGTTTCAGAACCACAGTTGCTATCTGAGTCTTGAAAAATGCACTCTATAACCTCACTTGTCTTGAAATGTTTCAAAGTAGAGTTCCTGGAAGACATTTTATCTGAACGATGTGCCAAAACAAACCAACATACTTTTTGATCCAAGCTGCATTTCTATCCATGGTGGTTGTGGCATGAAATTTTACTTTACCTTTGAACATAAATAGAACATCACAATATCAAGAATCACAAAAAATAAGAGAGTTACTTCCCCTAGTACAGCCGTATTGCTGTCTGGTTTCAAATTTCAACTTCAATCACGATTGGCAGTGACTGGATGATTCGACTTTGGTTGCGTTCAGCAGCGAAAGAGTTAAGATAAAAAACACAACCTTTCTAAATAGTATGACATGATAGCTAACAGTAGAGTGCACCCTTTTATTACAGTGGAGCCCACTTTATTGGATATCTCTTAATTGTATATCCCTGTTAATTGAATATAATTTTCAAACACAAAACCATTTACCATACCTTCAGTACAAATTTGATCTGTTAATTTCATATGGGTTGTAGAGTAAACTCCTGTTAATTATATATAAATTTTTGTAATATGTCAAAAAAATTACTGTGACACGCACCAAATTCCCCTTATTTATCAACCTTTTTGGCCTCACTACATCCAATACAGGCATTTATTCTATTACATCTTGTTTGACAGAGCTCTATGAGCTCTGTCAAACAAGATATAATAGAATAAATGCTCAGTTTACCTCCAGAACACAGGAAACTGGCCAAATCTCTGTTAATTTTACACTCCTGTTAATTGAATAATTTTCACTGGCAAAATGGATATTGAATTAAGAGGATTGTACTGTATAATGAAACATAGAAAGTTGTTTACACTTTAACGAATACTAGATTTCCCGTGTGAACTCCTGGAATTGAAGCTGTGCTTGTTATACTGGGGTAAACAAGTTCTGCTTTACTTGTAAAATAGGACCTGATAACTAACATCTGGGGAGGGAGTCCTCTAAAGTTAAGCTCCTGCAAAAATTCAAAATTTGATAGAAATTTGATTCGAAAGTCAATATTCGATAAAATTTGATTCGAAAATGGAAATTCAAATATTTTCGAATATACTTCAGGCATAACTGTGAATGTTTACAGATTGTAATTGATCACATTATTTTATATTGAGTATTGTTCTGAGTAGAAACATATCTGACTTGTAGTGGTGAGAGTGTTTGTACAGTTGTCGCTACATTACTACAAACACTATTACATCTACAACTGTTCATTTCAACTTATTGTGCATTATGACCAGTGACTGTTTACAAAAAGTTTTGAATTTTGAAAAGTTATTCAGCTGTTCAACTTCTTATTTTATATTGAGTATTGTTCTGTTCGATCACAGTTATTGGCAGTGGCGTAGATAGCTTTGCGCTGGCGGAGGGGCAAGCCCAAAATTTTCCGACAGACCGAAATTTTTCCGACAGTGTAACAACAACAAAAATCCAAACAAACCGAAAGAATCTGTTGTTTACTGCAAATGTACTGAAAATTGTTTTTTTTTTTACCCCAAATTTACCCCAAATGGCATGTTTTTATCCCCAAAGCCAGTATTTTAATGTTATTAGGCATAAAATTTCCGACAAAACTTCTGGTGGTGGGGGGGGGGGGGGGGGGCTCCCCCCCCCCCCCGGCCCCCCCTTTATCAACTGGTTACTGGATACATCGTCAAAAGCAATGGTTTTCTAAAAGAATACCCCCAATTATTATATAAACGGAAGTGGAGCAGGTTTAATTTACAAGCAGATCGACTCCATTCTGCATTGAATTACCGTTTTGTTTTAGTCATTCTGCATTTTAATGTAAAACAAATGGCTTCAGGACCGAATAGAGCCGATCCGATTTGAAACAAGTTTTTTTTTACAAGAAAACATCTGATAAAAGTGAGGTATCAGCCCTATTAGCCAGATTCGTTTAAAAATGTATATCGCTGCAGTTCCGAAGCTACAAACTCAACTATTCAAATAGTTTCAGTCAAATGCTAGCATATTGGTTTATATCTCAATTTATAGTGTGGGAAGTGGTGCGGCGAAAAATACATCCTACATAACTGTGTGTCTTTTAATAATCAGGGTTATTATTTTAAAAAACTTGGAAGTTTGATAAAAAATTTGATTAGTTTTCACCAATTCGATTCGATGAAAATCGGCAATTCGCAGGTCCTTATCTGCAGTGGATAGCACGGGTATAAAAATGGCTAAACTTGACTTCACACATATGCTGCAGTTATGATGTAGTCATACATGCTGAAAGTGATCTTAACCCTTGACCTAACATGAAAAGCAGATGACACTTGCAAACAAAATTCTTGAATAACTATTTTTTTTATTTTTTTTGTCTCAAAACATAGGTTATTGCCCTTCTTTGGAACGAGCTCGACGAGTTCATTTCAAAGAGGGATCATAACCTATGTTTTTGAGACAAAAAATGAAAAAAAGAATGAAAATTAATTGGCGATTTTTGTGAATAGCACTTGTCGGTTTTGGCCATTATGTTGGGTAAAGGGTTAAACACCAGTAAATTAATAAATTGAATACAAGTCAAAAAATTAATACCACAAATCAAAAAAATTAGAGGGGAAATGTAGTTAATCTTCTTATGGATTCCAGGAGCTTGTGATCCAGCTTTCATAAAGAACAGAGAAATTGTTGTCAAGATTCTTGAGAGAACTGTCACTTCATTACAGGCCTATGCCTCAAGTGGTGATGTCAGGCATCTATTAGTGATGCAGCGGCACCTCACATCTAGCCAGAATGAGTATGGTGACAGGTATGTAGGAATGACATAGATTAGAATGGCATGAGTGGAAACAAATGCTGAATAGACTGATACTCAACCCTGGAAATAAGCAATCTGGCATTTGCAGAATGAGGTCCCCAGAGGGGGAATTTTCTGATGCTATCCCATACAGTGGGCTAGAATCCTCCAATTTATCCTCTGGGTACTTTTTTCTGTTCAGAGCTAAGACCTTGGTTCAGATTGAGCCTCACAAAGGATAAATTTAGAAATGCTACCCTGCTGTGCAGGGTACCATCACTAAATTCACCCTCTGGGGACCTCATTCTGCAGGTGACAGTCTGCTTATTTCCAGGCTTGCTGATATTGGAGCTCACTTAACTGGTTGAGTACTAGAAGCCACTATCATAGCACTATTGAAAAATGCTTGAAGCCACTTTAGTGGATTTACACTATATGCATTAGTGTTGGTTAGCTCAGCAGTAGAAAAAAAAAATTTTGTATGAAATATTTTGGTTGCCTTTATTTGAAAGTGCTCAATTGGCACTCTTCAATAAATTGTAACAAAATTATTTATGAACAAAATCATACTAAACAAAGGCTACTCTTGCTAATAGTGTAGTATCTTTGAAAACAAATACCCATGGTTCAAACCACTCTTTGAAAAATAATTTGGCATTCAACCAGTTAATTGGACATTTCTTAAATGAATAACCCTGTCAATTGCATATAATTAACAAACACCAAACTAGGGAGCATGGTGGCTCAGCAGTTATGGCATTGAACTTCAAACCAAGAGGTCCTCAGTTTGATCCCCAGCAGGGGTAACTGCATTGTGTCCCTGAGCAAGGCTCTTAATCCTGATTGCCCCCATGGGGGCACGGTGGCACTAAGTACTTAGGTGTACTGCACATCGATGGTGCACCTGTCTTCAACCAATGCCAACCCTGTTTGTGTGAAGTTAGTACATTGGGGAGTCTTGACTGTTGCTGGCCATTGCTTGGTGGTTCTATCCGGGTACTCCAACTTCCTCCACCTGTAAAACTGTCTGACACGAATGACACTGGCTGTCAAAAGTGTCATTAAACTCCAATGAATAGATAAATGAATAAATAAATACCAAACCATTTACCATATCATCAGTACAAATTTGACCTGTTAATTTCATGAGTTACAGAATGAAGTCCTGATAATTGAATAAATTAACCTGCGATCTAAGAATTACTCTCATCGTTACTGTATATCTGTGTATATAGACCTATTTTTTGTCAGCACATCCAATATAAGCATATAATCTGTTACATTTTATCTGAAACAGCTCCTTGAGCTGTGTCAAACAATTAAGAATAAATGCACAGTTGTTCACTAGAATATAAGAAAATGATAAAATTTCTGTTAATTGAGTGTTCCTGTTCAATGAATATTTTTCGCTCGCAATATTGCTTGTTGAATTTGGCCATTATGATGGGTAATTTATGTGTAAAATGTAACTAATCAGATTATGCATTCTACCCTTACTCCTCCTGATTTGTTGTCCTTCCCCATATCCTGTTTCTGCTGTAAACACACATTCTTCAGACCAAGTATGGTACAGTCATATTTCAACAAGATTTTCTCCAGTCAGGTTGCAGGTGCATCTGTTCTTCAGTCACAGTTCCTGAATTGTATCAGATCTTCACTGTTTTCAATAACAAACATAATAATCTTATACATTTTTTCACCAAAATGTGCAACATGCCTTGAAATATAGTTAACTTACAGTTTGGCCACTGTGGACTGGTCACTTTCCATATGTGGCTAATATTTCCACGGACACAATAATATTAGATTCCAAACACCAATAACAGGAATAATCATCAAATATGGAACTGATAAAGCACCGGTTACAACCCAGTGCTTCATTAATTAAAATTTTGCTGTTGATGATTTTTATTACCTGGTAAATGCATGCGTGGACATCCCTGCCCACACATGAATTATGACCAGTCCATGGCGGCTGTACTTTAAAAGTTAGATGTTCCTCTCATTTGATAGACTGGTAGGACACTGCACTGTTTTTCCAATTATTCATTTTGAATAGAGAAATGTCCAGAGAATTGTGCTGCTGATTTTTGGCTCACCAACGATAGTTGTGTGAGCCTATGGCATAGCCCTCATGTCGGTGGCGTCGGCATTGTCGTCAGCGGCATCTGGATTCATTCATTTTGAACTTTTGTGTGCAGGTTTTGATTTTTTTTTTTATGTCAGCATGCTTTTCAGGGATAGTAATATTTTATTCAACCCTTTCCATGCTCAGTTACTTGAATTTTGTGTACAGGTTTTTGACTTTTTTGTGCAGGTTTTTTACTTTTGTGTACAGGTTTTGAAATTTTGTCTTCAAGTGGAGTTTTACCTTACTGACATATTGCCATGGTGGTTACCTTAACATTTCAGGGTATTTTTCTCAATTTTAACCCTTTGAAACAAATGTGATACTTTTTTGACTTTTATGTGCAGGTTTTGAGGTTTGTCTTTCTTTTCTTCCAAGTGGATATTTTTCAAGTAGAGTTTCACCTTACTGGCATATTGCCATTGTGGTTACTGTGACATTTGCAGGGTATTTTTCTCAATTTTAACCCTTTGAAACAAATGTGATACTTTTTTTTACTTTTATGTGCAGGTTTTGAGGTTTGTCTTTCTTTTCTTCCAAGCGGCGACTTACCTTGTAGCATATTGCGATGGTTCCTATTTATGTTAGGATGCTTCTTGGGGCTAGTATTATATTATTTAACCCTTTAGCTGCTTATTTACCTTAATTTTGGACTTTTGTGTGCAGGTTTTTGACTTTTGTGTACAGGTTTTGATACTTTTTTTAAAAGGAGTTTTACCTCACTGGCATATTGCCATGGTGGTTACTGTAACATTTTTAGGGTATTTTTCTTAATTTTAACCCATTGAAACAAATGTGATACTTTTTGTACTTTTATGTGCAGGTTTTGAGGTTTTTCTTTCTTTTCTTCCAAGTGGATATTTTTCAGGTAGAGTTTCACCTTACTGGCATATTGCCATGGTGGTTACCAGACCTGTTAACTCTCCCGGTTTCACCGTGAGTCTCCCGGTTTGAGGCACCAACTCACGCTCTCACAGTCACATCCTGTTTTCTCCCGATTTGACACTTTTCAAAATAGTTGTCCTGAAATCCATCACATTTTACTGTTTACTAATTTCTGAAATCTGGGACACGCAAGATTACAAACATTTGTGTGAATGTGTTCAATGACTTCCGATTCGGCTGTGATCGACTCTGGTCCTCCTAAACACTAGAATTACTCAGAATACCCGGAATTACATGTTTTATGTCGTATTTTTCACTCTTTGCTTATTATTTTAAATATTTAATCACAGAGTTGTGAAAACTGTTCTCATAAAGTATCCAGAGATGTTCTATGTTGCCATTCCCCTTATCATTCACCCAACTACGAACTGATTTGTGGTGTCAGAATTCACTGGTTCACAGCATCAACACGCCGTTGGCCATAAGCATCACCCACCTGGCTTATTGTCACTGTGTTTGTTGGCAAACCTTCCAAAGTACAGTATAAGTTTATTTTATATGTATGCAATGCCAGCTATGAGAGGAGTATGATAAACACAACGGTCATCGATTTTTTTTTTTGATTCCGGGTAATTCCGGTGTTTAGGGGGACCCATCGGTTTCTGCAAATTTCTGCATCTTTGAATGGCAAGTCTTGTGTTCTATTTTGAAAATTAAACAAGTTGTCAAGTTGGTCATGATATATAAATTTATGACGCAGAATACTTGTTGGAAACGATAATTTATCAAAGATACACATTTACTTGACACAATATAAATAAATTGTGTTTGATGGTAAAACAGAATGCCAGTTATGCTCGATTGAAGTGTGAAGTAAATACCGCCAACATTTGATTTTCAGTCGGTTTTAAAAATTTTGAAATATCATTTGCTGATGAAATATTGACTTAAATGTATCGTGGTAATTGTGAATAAATTGGAAAAAAATATAGATTTACGATTTTATAAGGTAAGTTGAGTTTGGAATCGTATTCTTTGTGAAATAAATCACTGAAGTTGTAATTTACATGAATAAATGGCATGAACGAAGAAGGAATGCTTGTGTTGGTTCTTGAACGTTTTGGTCCTGGGACGTTTCGGCCCAAGATGTTTCAGCCTCCATGTAGTGAAGCACCGGGTTGGGCTTGCATGAGCAAGGAAAAATGGCTGGGTGGAGGGGGTTCGTACAAAGGCTAGATAGGCATCCACTCACATTTGTGTGTGTTGGGGGGGGGGGGGGGGTCATAGTCCCTGGGGGGCAGGAGGGGGGTGGACCAGTGATATCCATATTTGTATGCTTTTACTGACAAATACCATTAAAAGTGTTAAAATAAATTATTAAAATGAAATATAATGCATTTGGGTTGGGGAGGGGGAGTGCACCGGTTGGACCATGGGAGGCATAAAAAGGAAAATATTGATGTATTGGCCGCGCGCAAAAATCTCACTGACAAACATCCAAATCTCACTGAGAGCTCATCAAAATCTCGCTGACAGTCACCTTCAGAGGTTAACAGGTCTGGTGGTTACTGCAACATTATCAGAGTATTTTTCTCAATTTTAATCCATTGAAACAAATGTGCTACTTTTTTTTTTTACTTTTATGTGCAGGTTTTGAGGTTTGTCTTTCTTTTTTTCAAAGTCGAGACTTACCTTGTAGCATATTGCCATGGTTCCTATTTTATGTTAGCATGCTTCTTGGGGCTATTATTATATTATTTAACCCTTTAGCTCATTATTTACTTTAATTTTGGATTTTTGTTTGCAGGTTTTGGACTTTTTTTATACTCCAGCCACCCCTTTACATTGGCCACTTGCTGGTGAGCCACGGGGTACTGATACCCCTTCCACTTATGTCCTGGAATAAACTTGGCTTTATGTAGTTGCTGCGTTGACTTGATTTCAGGTTTTGATTATGATACCTAACCAAGGCTTAATCCAAGGCCTCTGAGGGGCCAGATTTCTACTCCATTCCAAATTTTGAAATACATGTAGGCAGTAAAATTCCCTTTTCAACTGACCATGTTTTCCCTGACCTACCCTCTCTCAGTACTCCAGTGCAATAAGCACCGAGTCGAAGTTCACAACTCATTATAGGGATACATGTAGGTTCTAAACTGCCAAAGATTACCTTTTAACAGAGTATACTCTAGGGTGGCTTTCCATGGCTTCTTTAACCCATAAAGTTTTTCTGACTGAGGCAAATTTTTTACCTCCTTTTATCTTACAATCAACATGTATTTTGTCTGTATTAACTCAGCAACTGTCGTGTATCCGACCCCCTGATACAGATGTTTGTATCAGGGGGTCGGATACAAGCACGTTCATTTTGCGTAAGTTCCATTTTTTTTCTTTTTGTTCATCCGTACAAATAAATAGTTCCTTAAATATTCGTCCAAATTCTTGACTTACCCCCAATATATTGTAAGATAAAATGATTATTACCATTATGTGGATGTACAAAATATGTATCCGAGTCTCGCTCTGGGTTTTAAGGGTAGATCACGACTCGTCTTCGAGACTCAGATACATATTTTGTACATCCACATAATGGTAATAATGTCTATAGAACAGGTGTTTCAACATGCGGTCTTTGAGTTAATTTGCAATGTACATTCCCAGAACATCGACAGTTGTTTCTAGATGAGACTTGCTTAGGTACAACTGCAAAGTCACAGAATTGAAATTGTCAAAGTGTAGCAGAAATATATAAAAAACCTCCGGGTCTTTAATCGCTGAGTACCTCAATTTCATGGACCTCAATAGATCAATGGTAATTTGTCAGGCACCACTGGTCTTTTATGATTCCCGAGACTATGCTGTAGTTTGTTCGAACTTGACAGGTTTTGTTAGCTCACCTGACTGAAAGTCAGGATGAGCTATAGTGATCACTCACCATCTGCCATCCGTCATTAGTGCTGAACTGATAATCAGAATTTGCAATCAGAACTGACCGGTTATGGGTCATCAGCTGATTATGACAACCGGCAGTTAAAAACCATCAGTTTCCGATTATTCTATATTTAACACTGATTTGCCCATTAAAAACATATGTAGTGCATAGCAGAATATAAGAATCGGTAGTGCTGAGATATTATAGGATATACCACCTGCAATCAGTACGAGATTGGCACTTGTTTCCCGGCTGATCGAAGTCACTCGCCTTCGTTGACCATGATTCTGCACATCGTTGCATTACGTTTAAAAATAAATACAATGTGTTCAGCCGGCAGTCTCAGTATTTCATGATACAGACATCACAACACAATAGGAGAATAAAATTAGAGAAAAAACTCAAAAACGATCTTTTTTTTTACATGACAGATGATTGTTACGCATGTCATGTATGTTGCATGGCTGTCACAACCACGTTTTCAGTTCAAGTTCATTGTTCAATTCAGTTAACTCCCTTGATGTTTCTCTCCAATGTTGACTATAGAGTAAAGGGAGGTAAAAAGTTGAAAAAGTAACATTAAATTCGGATACGTCCCACGGCTATCGATCTGTAAACCATGAATGGACACAAGTTCACAACACATTTACATCAAAGTTATTATTAAATTTAAACACTAAGTATGTGTGTTCAGTATATTTCTGGTTAATGCAGTCGAGTGTATTGTATTCATACACAAATCTGTATTAACACTATTTACCAGAATAAACACAGCCTTCACAAGAGAACAATATCATGTGATTATATCGTTAATCATAACCTTCTTTGCAAAAAACCCTGTAAATATTATTTTGGCTAATATTGCCCAGCACTAAACATGCATAGTCTGAGAACTTATTTGCTATTACACTTTTGTAATTGATGATTTACCAACAAAATATAGTGGTATAATAGGCGACAACAGATTTTTTTCTCTGCTATATTCAAACCATCAGAATCAGCATCAGAATTGGCATAATGTTTGGTGAAATAAACAGTAATCGGTTCATATCAAGTTTGTATAATCAGTTCATCACTGTTGTTCGTCGTCCGTGAACATGTTGTTTCCACCTGCTCCTCCTAAACCACTGAACTAATTTCAGTTAAATTTGAGGTGATTGCTTGTACTAACATCGCATTTTGTTTTTGCTCAAATCAACTTGCCCAGCCCCATAGGGAGGTGATGGGGGAAAATGCTCCAAATTTTTTTTTAAATCTTCTCATGAACCAGTGTGTACAATGACTTGATATTTGGTATGGAACGCATCCTTTTGAGGTGTAGAAGCAAGTTTGTTCAAATGAATTTCGTGGAGCAATATTTGCTTTTGTAATGGGAGGGGTGAGATTTTTTGGCTCCCCCCCCCCCCATAATTTTTATTTTTTGAAACGATTATCCAATTTGAACCAAATTTGGTATGTGGTATTAATGTTTCATAAGTAAATTTCAAATGCTCATATTTCCCAAACCTCTCGGAACAGAGAACTGTTATTTAGTATGAAGTTTCCTTAGGACCAGTAGAATGGAATCAGTTGTGACAGGGTGTTCTGATAGGGGGGGGGGGGGGGCATCGGAAAAATGGGTGAGTCGTCATATTTACAAAAGTTTAACCAAACTCTTTCTCCAGAACCACTGATAAAAATCTTTTGATATTTGGTATACAGAATCCATAGTGGAGGTGCAGGGTGGGTGGGTGGGGGGGGGGGAGGGGGTCAGATACAACTTTGTTGAAATTAAACCCCTTGATTCATAAATGAGCTCAATACAGGAACCTCATTGTGTCCTTGGGCAAGGCACTTTACCTGGTTGCCTACATGGGGGCACGATGGCACCATGTACTAAGGCGTACTGCACGTCGATGGTGCACATGTCTTCAGCCGCTGTAACCCTGCTTGAGCAGAGCTTGAACAGAATTAGAATGTTGAGGAGCTGACAGTTGCTCGTCAATGCTCGATGGTTCTCTCTGGGTACTCTGGCTTCCTCCACCCATAAAACTGTCACAGTCACGATTAGCTATTGTGGATAAATATGTGACCTTAAACACCAATAAATAAATAACATAGGAGCCTGAATTTTAACTTGGGGCAATATGGGGAATAATCTTTAAAAATCTTCTTCAGAACCACCATTCAGAATCTTTTAATGTTTTGTATACATCATTGTTATGAGGGTCAGATTCGAGATTGTTCAAATCAAGTCCTTTTGTTGATATTTGGGCTTCCTATGGGGGCCTGAATTTTAACTTAGTGCAACAATATGAGGGATGATTTTTAAAAATCTTCTCCTTCAGATCCACCAGTCAGAATCTTTTGATATTTGGTATACAGAATCTGTAGGGAGGTAAGATCTCATTTCGTTCGAACCAAGTCCCTGGGTTAATATTTAGGCTCCTTCTTGGAGCCTGAATTTTAACTTAGTCCAATTTGAGGAATAATCTTTAAAACTCTTCTTCTCAAGAAACATTAGTCAAAATCATTTAAAATATGACATACAGAATCCTTACAGGTGTTGGATTCAATTTGTTCAACTCAAGTGCATTAGTTAATAATTGGGCTCTCTAAGGGAGCCCAAATATTAACTTAATGCAATATGAGGAATAATCTTCTTCTTCAGATCCACCAGTCAGAATCTTTTGATATTTGGTATACAGCATCCTGAGGGAAGTCAGATCTAAGTTTGTTCAAATCAAGTCTTTGGGTTAATATTTGGGCTCTCTATTGGAGCCCAAATTTTATCTCAGACCAATATGAGGAATAATCTTGAAAAATCTGCTTCTTGAGAATCAATCGGAATCTTTTGATATTTGGTATACAACATCCCTATTGGGTTCAGATTCAGTTTGTTCAAATAAAGTCCCTGAGTTGATATTTGTGTTCCCTATGGGGGTGGGGGGGGGGGGGGAGGAACAAATTTTAACATAGTGCAAAATTGGTAAAATTCTCAAAATCTTCTTCTCCAGAACAACCAGTCACAATCTTTCAATATTTGGCAACAACATCCTTCAAGTTTGTTCAAGTTAAGTCCCTAGGTTGATATTTGGACTCCCTAGTTTTGCTGTAATGAAAATCTAGGCATTATTTCTGTGGTTGCAGTGCAACACTAGAAAAAATCATCTAGCATGAACAAAATTAAATAACTTCATTCCTCTGTAGTGTTAACTAACATAGATGCTAATTAAATTCTTCTTTAAACAACTATGATCAAGAGATTGCCTCAGGCCCCATGGAACTTCTTGTTTACAATGGCATAGTGGTGGTTCGAACATATGCAGAGAGAGTTTTTGAACCCCCACTATGTCATTGTAAATAAAACCAGGACGCATTCTTGATTCTACGGCACTCGGAAAATTTGAAAAATAAATTCTTGCTGATTTCCATGTAGTGCAGTATGTAGAATTAAATGTTGCAGTGATATGATGAATAATTGACAGGTTTTGGTTACCCCAGTGTATCCAATCCTCAGTCCTTAAAAAGGCTTCTCCCCAGTTTTCATGAATTAATTCCTGCATAAACTCAATGCAGTTAGTAAGACAACACACATGTATTAATAGCAGTCATCAGACATTTAATACTAAATCGTGTATTTAATTTAAAAACAAATCTTTTATTATTTCTTTTTTCAGTCTGTTACACATGGCTGTTATTAATAATCAGCCAGAGGTTGTAGAGAATTTATTAGATGTGATGGTGTCTTTACCTATGTACAGAGAAAGGATTAATTCCTATAATTACATGAGACAGGTAAGAAATACGTCAGTTTTACTTGAACTCTTTAACTGGTCGAGTGCTAGAAGCCACTATCAGAGCTCTGCTGAAAAGTGCTGAAAGCCACTTTAGTGGCTTTACACAGTATGCATAATCTTGTTATTTATGCACCAGTAAAAAATAGATGTTCATATAAAATTGTGTCACAAAAAAATTATCTATTAACAAAATCTTTCTAAATTAAGGCTCCCCTTGCTGGTAGCATTGTGTCTTTGACAACCCGCGTTATGTCCTTGGGCAAGGCACTTTATCCTGGTTGCCTGTATGGGGGCATGATGATGCTGTGTATTATGGCGTACTGCACGTCGATGGTACATATGTCTTCAACTGCTGTAACCCTGCTTGAGCCGAGCTTGAACACAGAATGTTGAGGAGCTGACAGTTGCTCATCAATGCTCGGTGGTTCTCTCTGGGTACTCCAGCTTCCTCCACCCGTCAAACTGTCACGGTCATAATTACCATTGTGCATAAATATGTGACCTTAAACACCAATAAATAAATAAATAAATAGAAATACTTTAAAGGATGAGAGATGACTGAAGTACACCTAGTTCTTGCTCAAGTTCAAAACATTGCTTCTAGCATAGAAATTTGAGTGTATATTACAATCTTCTCAACCGATATGAGTCTGAAATCAAAGGTTTCATGACTTCATAAATCAAAGGATTGTGTCAGATTTCTTATCCACTTTACATCATTAGCAGGACTCGACCACTGTGTTGCATTAAAAAAATAAAGACTAAATAAGAGTTTCGAGTTTCTTTCAAAGAAGAGTCCATTTTATTGGATATTGTTTAATGCAAAAACCCTATCAGTTGGATATAACTTCCAAACCACAAATTATTTAGCACACCTTCAGTTCAGTTTTAACCTGTTGATTGCATTTAAGTTACCAAGTAAACTCCTATTAACACAGTTGGCTGTAAAAAAAATTGTGTAGTCTATTGAAAAAATCATTCAATTCCCCTTGTTCTAAGACCAATTTGGCCTCAGTAAATATATAATATAGGCAGTTAATATATAATTTCATGTCAGACAGAACTCTTTGAGCTCTGTCAAACAAGATTTAATAGAATAAATAACTATAGAACAAACAAATCCCTGTTAATTGAATATTTTTCATTGGCAAAACATCTATTGAGTCAACAGGTTCCACTGTATTTACTTTTGGGACAGAAAGAATTACTCCTTTTTACCTGCGTCGCCAGCGGCAGAGCAGGTCTAGTAACTGCTCGACTCTGTCCGTCCGTCCGTCCGTCCGTCCGTCCGTCCGTCCATCCGTCCATCCATCAGTCCGTCTGAAACACTTTTTCCGTCAATGTTTTCTTGGCTTCTATGAAAGGGAATGATTTTATATTTGGTCTGCTGCTTCATAATGATGAGTTGTATCGTGTAAGCAATTTTCAGATCTGCCGTTCAGCCACTTCCTGTTTGCCGATACTTTGAAATTTTACTGTACCCACTGAACATTGAAATTTTTCCTCGAACTTTTCTCGGCTTCTATGCAAGGGATTGATTTTATATTTCATCTGGAGCCTGATAATGATCAGTTGTATCTTGTATGCAATTTTCAGATCTGCTGTGCAGCCACTCCTGTTTGCTGATTCAATTGCATGCAGCGACGCAGGTCCAGACCCGGTATTGGTCTTGGCTTGTTTTTTTTCTCAGATCCCTTTGAAATGCTTCTCTGCCATCGAATTACATAACATCACATTGCAAAGCCTTGTTGCACTCAAGGAACAAATTTTTCAATTTTATTAACTTGGGTGAAATGTCGGACATAAACCACATAATTCTTTTTTTTTTTAAAGTGTGCATTGGTTATAAAAAGAGAGCATGCGGCAGCCAAAAGGACCATGCAGGAGGGTCTGAGAAACAGATTTTAAACTTTTTTAGGCCTAACGTTTTATTTACTTTACAGACCTTTTTTGTTTATTTATAACAATTTATTTATTTTACAGACCCCTCTGTGCTTATCAATTATCACTAAGCAGCCTTATATTTTGGAAAAACTACTTAAAAAAGGAGGAGACATAATGAGAACTGACAGGAACGGAAATACAGCTATTCACTTGGCAGTTTTATCCCAGTCAAATGAATGTATAGGACTGGTTGTTGAGCATTTGAAAGAAAACAACAGTAACATGGAAGTTGAGCACCTAAACTACAATGGTTTGTAATCCTGCTGAGATAAATATTTTTATCCTAGGCCTATAAAAAAGCATTTCTTGTTTCTCTGGCAATTTTATGATCAGGGAGGGATACTTTTTCTGCTTTTTTTAAAATTATTTGTTTATTCACAAAACCGTTCTGAAAATAGTCAGCATCAGAAATTTAACTACTTACACTATTATGTGGCAAGCCAGTGTTTTCAACAGTGAAAATTTCCCATAATGTAGTTGAAAATTTAACCAACTATGTCTTGTTTGACAAAGTTCTGTGAGCTCTGTCAAACAAGATATAGTTGGTTAATTATTTGCCCTACATGTGCAAAATTTTGTCATTGAAGAGATTTCCAGGTTAAAAAAAGGTGATTAGGCAGATTTTCTATGACAAGGGAGGTGCCTGAGAAACAACAAATTTTTTTTAATAACTTTACAGTAAGAATGTATTTCCCCCAATACAAGTAAAAACGTCTAAATGAAATACAAATCTGTACCAAGGGTAGCAACTGCACATGCAATCGTTCAATTCCGAAAGAGAACGTTTTTTTACCTGCCCTCAATTGGCATTGAGTTATTACTCATGTCAAGGCCACCAATTTTGATATCAGTAACTAAATGACAAGTAAATCACCAACTCAAGAAAATAAATTAGACAAGATCATTTTTTTTGCTATAATGATATTTTCAGCTCACCTGACTGAAAGTCACGATGAGCTGTTGTGATAACTCACTGTCCATCATCAGTCACATGTCATCTGGCATCTGTGAACATGGTGTTTGCACTATTCCTCCAATGCCACTGAACTGATTTCAGTTAAATTTGAGGTGATTGCTTGTTCTGACATCGCATTTTATTTTTGTTCAAATCAACTGGCTTAGCCTCATAGGGAGAGGGTGGGGGAAAATGCTCCAAAATTTAAAAAAATCTTCTTCTCATGAATGAGTGGGTACAATGACTTAATATTTAGTATGGAGCTTCCTTTTGAGTTGAAGAATCAAGTTTGTTAGAACAATGTTTGTGGAGCAATATTTGCCTTTGTAATGGGAAGGGGCAAGATTTTTGGCCCCACCTGACATTTCTATTTTTTTAACCAATGAGCAGATTGATCCAAATTTGGTATGTGGTATTATTGAGTCATATAAGTACTTGATTCATGCAAAAAAAAGAAGAAATGAACATTACCATATCCCTGTGGGAACTACAAATTGAAATATTTTTAAATGACCATATATCCCAAACCGCACCTAACAGAGAACTACTTAGAATTAGTAGAGTGGAATGGTAAAAAAATTGCCACCCAGTTATGTGAAGGTGTTCTGTAGGGGGCAGGGGGGGGGATTGAAAAAATGCTGAGTCAGCATATTTGCAAAAATTTTTTTTTATACTGTACCAATGACCCAGACGTAGCTGGTGCTAACTCTTAAATTCTAGGGTCAAACACAAATTTTGCCCCCCCCCCCCCCCAATCCCCAAAATTTGCATCAAAATCCAAAAAATATATGTCCTGTGTGGTCCACCATACTTTTATCCACTGAGCATGCTCAGTGTCACGGAAGTGTGAAATTTGAGCCAAATCCCCATTCTTTGTTTGACCCTAAAATCAGTAACATCACAATGATATCTGTGCTTTAAATCTCAGTTTAAATGATGCCAGACACAATCATGAGAGAAATTGTGGATCTAAGGATGAAATAAAAGAATGAGAGGAAGAAACAGTGGAATGATGTGTGTTCAGGGCTGTAACTTATAATATTTTTATACTGTACCAATGACCCAGACTTAGCTGGTGCTAACTCTAACAAAACCAGGGCCAAACACAAATTTTGCCCCCCAATCCCCCAAATTTGCATCCAAAACCAAAAGAAATCATGTCCTATAGGACCTCCATACTTCGCCCCTACTGCGCATGCGCAGTGTCAAGGACGTTCCGAAATTGGCGCCAATTATCATTCTCTGTTTGGCCCTTCATCAGTCAACATCTCACTGATCTTTGTGCTTGTAAATCTCAGTTTAAAGGATGCCAGACACGTAATTATTGGAGAAATGGTGATTCTAAGGAGGATATAGAAGGAGGAGAGGAAAAAGGAGTGACAAAAAATAATCAGGGCTGTACTTAAAATTTTTTATGAAATTATGTTAAGTTGCCTATTTTCGAGGCATGGGCCTCATGTTGTCATTCTTGCTAAAATGTTGCACTGCTTATTCAGTGTTTCCTCTCTCCTGGCCTTCTAAGTCCCCCCTTGCAATTCTCCCATGCTTTTGGCATATTTTTGAGAAAGTTCATTTCTAAAATTCTCTTGGGAGAGTTGCTTGGTTACAGAATGTTTTCTGTTATTTTCCCCATAGTTACGTTTTCACCCATGGGTGTATAAACGTTGTGTTCTGCATCTTCCATCTGATGTTCTGCAGATTCTCCCCTGGGAGTCTCTGTCTTGCATCAGATAGAGTGTAATTTTGATGACTGATTTCGGGCCAGTTTTTTCAGTGCCTGGAGTCATGTTTTCTGGTGTTTTACACTGTTTGTTTACATTGGCAACAGCCTTTTTTGAGGGGGGCTGTTTGCCTTTGGTGTAGTTTATCTCACTATAAGATACATTTCTATTATCCGTAAGTGTCGCATTAATTATTTAATATAAATTTAAAATTTTTGACCACACTTAGCCATCGGATCCATCGGGGCTCAACGTTACTTTTCAGAAACTTGGGCTTCGCTGAAAAAATATTTTTCAAAAATTATTTTGATTTGCAATTGTTTTTTCATTATTAATGGATCATGTTATTATGTATCTTTGTGTCAGGGGTTTGTGCGAGTAACTAGGACTTGTTGTTGACTTTTCACAATGAAAGGATATTGTTCAAATTGTAATGGGAAGAAATCTTCCTCTGACTTTCATGATCATTGTATTAATTGTAGTCAGTGTTCTCGCACTAATCCCTGTTCTATATGTCAATATTGGGATGACAAACATTGGAAACGTGTGTCACGGTATGTTGTTACTGGAGAAAGGGCGATGCCGGCTCTTTCTCCGCAAGGTCACTCTACTCTCTCAGTTTCTATTTCAGAGGAACAAGAACAGGGTGATGTTTCCATGTTATCTTCCGCAAGTGCGCTTCCGTCGTCACAAATGAATACAGAGCTAGCGGCAAAAGTGCTCATGGAGATTAAACAAATGTCATCCGCTAGCTCGCCCGGTGTAGCGTCCATTCACCGAATGGTTCGGCAGCCGGGTTCGTCCGATGCGGTCCAGGAGGAAATGTTGGGTGATGCGAGCACTATAAACATTCAACGTGCACACCCAGTGATGGCGGATAGTAGGCGAGATCGGAGGAAGCCTTTGAGTCCGGTTCCTAGCTCGTCCAGGTCCAGCCGGGCCGCGAGCGAGAGAGGCCCCTCTCTCGTACAACAACATCTGGGACCAGAAGATGTTGTGGTACAAAATGTGCCGCAAGCGGAGCATACGTCCATCGCTCGGGACGCTCCGTTGTATAGGCAGTCCGTGGAGACTGCTTAGGCTTCTTCTCGTCAGCGCACACGACCGCACCTTGGCTGCGTGACCGCCGATATCTTACCAGCTTCGCCGATCAGGGATTCTTCGGCGACCAGGTCACACCATCCGGCAGCCAGGGACACGAGGCCGATGGACTCCGGATGTTCGCATAGAAAAAGTATGCGGGAGCCATCAGATGCGGAGCTGCCCTCGGCGAAGCAGCGAAAGACTGCGCCTCCGCAGGTCTCGATGCCGGACGTACTTGTGCAGATAGCACAACTTATCGCAGCATCCCAGCAGCCGACAGAAACGGTGTCGGATCGGGAATTATCCGACGGCGCTGGGTCGGTACGCTCTGCCGAAGCATCGGGGGCAGACGACCGGGAGCATCCTGAGGTCCGACCGGATGGTGAAAGGGATACGGATGATTTGGAGCTATCCCTTTCGGAACAACATAAAGCTGCCGTGGACTTCATCCGGCACTTTCTCCCTCAAGTTGTTCCGTCGGGCCAGACTGCTGCGGTTCCGGACAAGAGGATTATAGCGTCATTGGACTCTGAATTTTTCGAGCGGTTCAGGGACATCGCTCCCGAGTTTCCGTCGCAGTCCAATAATGTTGCAAGAACATTTGAATTATTGAACGACGCTATATTTAAACTTGCTTCCAAAACGGGGAAAGCAGGTTTCTTGTCCGCCAATACTCTCAACCTGCCTTTCATTAATGCAAGGAATAAATTCGACACGGCAGGACAGGGTATTCCGAGAGTTCCTCTGCGTATGGACGACGAGGCGGAAGACTTAGAGCTATCATTACCGTCGTCGGCTTCTATTCCAACCGCCGTGTTGGAAACAGCTATTTCGTCTAACAGAGCCAGTTTAGATGCCTTATCTTACGCAGATCACCTTACTAAGGCGTTATCACTGCGCCTTCAAGGGAAAGAATTTCAGGATATACAATCCTCTTTAAGACTTCTTTCAAGGGCAGTAGCTTATTCCACGTGTAACTCCGCCCTTTCAGTGGCAAACCTGGAGTTGGTTAGACGTGACGCAGCCCTAGCTACACCACACTTGTGGATACTAAGGTGAAGAACTCTCTCAGAGTTGCTTCGGTCTCCAGAGAACTTCTCTTTGACGGCAAGCTTTCTGCTATTTATGATAAAATTACAAAGAAAGCTTCGGATTCTCTGTTGTTCAAATCTGCTTCTAAGAAGTCGGATACGGCAGACAAGAATAAGACAGGCACTTCTGGGTCTAATGCGCCCAAGAGAGGTTCCTATAGAGGTTCCGGTGCGTCCTCTTGGTCTTATTCGAGAGACCGTCAAGGTAGCGACTCACGTTCGGGACGACCTTCGGGCCGGGACAACCGGTTGGACGCCCCGAGGTCGACGGGATGAGGTGCGGGTCGTGGAGGACGTGGTTTCTCCTACCGCAGGCCTCGCAGGTCCAGGAGGTGATGGCTTAAACCTCTATCGCGTACCGGTTGGCGGAAGGTTGTCGAGCTTTTCACAAGAATGGGCGTTGATTACGGACGACCCTTGGGTGAGAGGAGTGACTTCGGAAGGTCTAAAGATATCCTTCAAACGAAAGCCTCCATTAACTCGAAGTCCAAAGTGGACTCAACTTCCGTCAAATCCGCAGAAAAGAGACGCTCTATTATCAGAGGTGCAGTCTCTTTTAATGAAGAATGCGGTAGAGGTCGTAGAAAACCAGGAGACTCTGGGATTCTACAGCCTTCTGTTTCTGGTTCCGAAACCAGACGGCTCGTTCCGTCCAGTCATAGATTTGAGCTGGATAAACAAGCTGATCGTCACTCCGAAGTTTTATATGGAGACGATTCGGTCGGTCAGAGCGAGTATTCGGGTGAACGATTATGCAACAAGCATAGATCTCAAAGATGCGTACTTTCACGTCATGGTACATCCGACATTCAGAAAGTATCTACGCTTCGCAGTCCTAGGAGTGGTGTATCAATTCCGGGCGATGTGCTTCGGATTGAATCTAGCACCCTGGGCTTTCACTCGGGTAATGAACTCGGTAATGATCTACTTCCGAGCTCATTCGTCTGCGGTAACGTCGGCCTACCTGGACGACATTCTTCAGAGGTACGGCAACGAGTTAACGCTTCAGAACGATGTTCAGAATCTACTTCTATTGCTCCGACGTCTCGGTTTTATAGTAAACGAGGAGAAGTCGGATCTGGTGCCGTCCAAGTCATTCACACATCTGGGAATGAGCTTCGAGACGCACAACAATCTCGTTCGTCTGCCGTTAACCAGAGCGAAATTAGTCAGTTGTTACGCTCGCTATTGTCTGCACGCAGACAAAGTCACAGCGAGAGAATTTATGAGACTGATAGGTCTGTGCGGAGCTGCTGCGGATCTCATTCCGATTGGGCGGTTACGCACGCGTCCTCTCCAACTTTTCTTGACTCAGAATTGGAGTGTGAAAATTCTTTCGCTCGACATAGACGTTCTCTTGTCAGATCAAGTGAAACAAGAGATTCAGACTTGGGCAAACATTCAGTGGTTAACTCAGGGAGTTCCGCTGCAGTTGCCGGATCCGAGTTTTACCATTATGACGGATGCCAGTCAAACAGGTTGGGGTGCATCATTGATCCCAACGGATTCGAGATGCCAGGGTCTTTGGGATCCGCAATTCCTGGGCAAGCACATAAACATCAAGGAAATGATGTCAATTTGGCTTGCGTTACGTCATTGGATGGACATTATTCACAATGCTCATGTCCAAATCCTATCCGACAATACGACAGTAGTGGCGTATATACGGAATCAGGGAGGCACTCATTCAGTTCCGTTGTTCAATCTAACGGAAAGAATCCTTCTGTTTGCGCTAGAACATCAGGTTCTTCTTTCGGTCCGTCACTTACCGGGTCGTCTGAATGTGCTAGCAGACTCCCTTTCACGAAAGGGTCGCTTGTTGCCGTCGGAGTGGACTCTCAACAAACAAGTATTCAATCAGATTTGCTACCAATGGGAACGGCCAATGATAGACTTATTTGCGACACATCTCAACAATCAGTTGCAGACGTATGTGTCTCCGTGTCCGGATCCAAGAGCATTTGCAGTAGACGCTCTGTCGATCCCTTGGAACGGAATGATAGGATATGCATATCCTCCAGCGCCGTTAATTCAGCAAGTATTGCTAAAGATAAAACAATCTCAATGCAAGATTCTGTTGGTAGCATCTCTGTCTCCACAGAGACCGTGGATAAATCTACTCAGGTGTCTGTTGTGGGACCTACCTCGAAAGCTTCCTCCACGGGAGGATCTTCTTTCGCAGGGGAAATCGCGTCAACTCCATCACAACCCGCAAGGTCTCAACCTTCACGTTTTTCCGTTGTGCGGTCCTTCTTGCATGGCAAGCACTTTACAGGACGAGCAGTGGATGCGATTTCTAACTGTAGGAGGACCTCCTCTTCGCTAAACTAAGTGGAAGGTTTTTCGTCGTTGGTGTAGGGATCATTCTGTGGATATTTTCGATCCCTCTATACCAGACATTGCAAACTTTCTAGTATACTTGTTTGACGAAATTAAACTGCAGCCTGTTACTATTAAGGGTTATAGGTCTATGTTATCTGATACCTATGCACATCATGATAGTTTACAAATTGGATCTAATGTCTCTTTATCTAAGTTGGTTAGAAACTTCTCGATAAATAGACCCAGAACTCTTAGGTTAATTCCTAAATGGAATTTAGCTTGGGTTCTTCTTAAATTGAAGGAAAAGCCATTTGAACCTCTTGGGACAGTAGATTTCAAATTCTTATCTTATAAGACAGCTTTTCTCTTAGCTTTCTCTTCTGCTAGAAGAGTCAGTGAGCTTCATGCACTGTCGGTGGATGATTCTCACTATCGTAGTGTCGGGAACACTATCACCTTCACTACTAATGTGGGTTTTTTAGCTAAGAATCAGGCTCCTAATAAATATCCGGAACCTATTGTTATTAAGGCTCTTCCGTCTTCAGACGGGCGTAGGCCTTTACTCTGTCCTGTTAGAGCGTTACGTATCTATAAACAGAGATCTCAGTTTATCAGAAAGGGACGAAAACGTTTCTTTCTGTCTTTGATGCCTAATAGAAGGGACATTTCGGTCCATTCTATTGCTAGATGGATTCAATTAACTATCCATACTGCTTATGAGAGTTTATCTTCTTCTCAGCAGTCTGTGCTTAAGATTTCCGCTCATGAAGTAAGAGCTCTTGCTACTTCTTGGGCTTATGCTAATAGTATTGCTATTACAGATTTAATGAAGGCTGCTTATTGGTCTCAGCCATCCACATTCACGAATTTTTATATCAGAAATATTGAGTCCATTTCTGGAGACCTGCATTGTTTAGGTCCGTTATCTGTTGCTCAGAATGTCGTCCACTAAACAGTTGCAACTATAGTTATGCAGGCTTTCTGTTCCAGCAGTGACTCCGTCCGGCTGCCCTCTTCGCTCTGGGCTATTTGACCCAGGGCAAGGGGAAGGGGGGGGGGGGTGGGTGTTCCCTTAGGTCACCTGCTTTATAGTGAAAAGCAAGGGAATGCCTCCTCCAAAGTCAGTATTTCTGAGTCGCTTCCGGGATGGTTTTAAAGTGTAATATTAATGTTAAAATTCATTCATGTCATATTTTTAAAGTGTAGCTCGGTGTGAAGCATTTGTATATGTAAAGTGTCAAACGGGCTTTAATATACAATACTCGGACACTTTTAAAAGATTATAAAGAGTCTCAATTCTCTGGACTAACTTACTTTATTTATTGGCTTACTTTAAAAATAATTAGTATAAGGGTTATACTGGATGTTAATAGAGAACATGAATGTTATTGTGCTCAATTATAAAGGGTATTGTATCTTTCTAATTTAATATTAAATAAGAAAGATACATGTAAAGCCTAATACTCCTTTTCTCCTTAAGGGGTTGCCTCTATTCTATATAGTTGAGCTTATTGGATTTTCCTCTATGTCCTAGGCCCTCCAGCCTTTTTACTATTCAGCTAAGTCTAGGTCATTGGTACAGTATAAAAATGTTAAAAAATTTATAGTAATTTATATATTTTTTATACTTACCAATGACCCAGACGGGGATGGCCCTCCCAGGAGTTGGGAACTCTTGCCTCCCCGCTGAGTACATAGCGCTGACCAGGCACTGCCAGTAAGAATGATAATTGGCGCCAATTTCGGAACGTCCTTGACACTGCGCATGCGCAGTAGGGGCGAAGTATGGAGGTCCTATAGGACATGATTTCTTTTGGTTTTGGATGCAAATTTTGGGGATTGGGGGGGGGCAAAATTTGTGTTTGGCCCTGGTTTTGTTAGAGTTAGCACCAGCTAAGTCTGGGTCATAGGTAAGTATAAAAAATATATAAATTACTATAAATGTTTTAACTTTTATGAAAAATTATTTCATGTTCCCTAATTTCGGGGCATGGGCCTGATATTTTTATCCCGACTGTTTACAGTAAGGGCTATAGTAATGACGTTTGTCCGTCTGTCCGACCGTCTGTCCGTCTGTTAACATTTAGAGTTTTGGTTAAAGTTTGTGGTTAAAGTTTTTTACTGAAGGTTCAAGTGTGTTTTTTTTTTCTTTCATTTCCTGTTTAGTTGATATTTGGAGTTTTGGTTAAAGTTTGTGGTTAAAGTTTTTTATTCAACCTTCAAGTACAGGCTATACCCGGTAGTTCTTGTCTGATCATCACAAAATTTCAAATGCAGATTCTAGGTCATGTCTACATGAGAACATCCCCTTTTGGTCGTGATCGGCCAACCGGTATGGCTGCCCGAGCCCATAACCCGAAAACCATTAGCACAGTCTACAGGTCATATTTATGAAGAGATTTCATTGCAACTTCATAGAATGCCTCTGTATAATGCCTAGATGAGAACGTCCCCGTTTGGGCATGATCTGTCAACTGTGATTGCTTCCCAAGCCCGAAACCCAAAAACTTTTAGCACAGTCTGCAGGTCATGTTTAATGTGGATGGATTTCATTGTAACTTGATACGATGACTCCGTATGATGTCTACATGAGAATTTCCCCATTTGGGTATCAACTGTCACAACTGCCCGAGCCCAAAACCCGAAAACCTTTAGCACAGTCTACAGGTCATATTTATGGAGGGATTTCATTGTAACTTGATAGGTTGACTTCATATAATGTCTATATGAGAAAGTCCCCTTTTGGACGTGATTGGGCAACTGTGATGGCTACAGGTGCCCGAAGCCCGAAAACCTTCAGCACAGTCTGCAGGTCATATTTATGAAGGGATTTCATTGTAACTTCGTAGGATCACTCCACATGATGCCCAGATGAGAATGTCCCCTTTTGGTTGCAATCATTCAACCATGATGGCTGCCCGAGCCCGAAGCCCAAAAACCTTTAGCACAGTCTACACTTCATATTTATGGAGGGATTTCATTGCAAGTTGATAGGTTGACTTCATATAATGTCTACATGAGAACGTCCCCTTTTGGGCAACTGGGATGGCAACAGGGGCCCGAAGCCCAAAAACCTTTAGCACAGTCTACAGGTCATATTTATGGAGGGATTTCATTGTAACTTCATAGGTTGACTTCATATGATGTCTAGATGAGAACGTCCCCTTTTGGTCAACTGTGACGGCAACAGAGGCCTGAAGCCCGAAAACCTTTAGAATATTCCACAGGCCATAATTATGAAGGAATTTCATTGTAGCTTGGTAGGATGACTCCAAGTTTGTGGTTAAAAACCCAGACAAACACCCCCACCCCCTACTCCCACCCACGCTCCCCCAATTAGGTTTTTTTTCTTCTTTTCTCCAATATGCATTTTGAACTATTTACAATCATTACATGTGGAACCTTTTTTAAACTTACGTACCCCCTCCCCCCCCCCCCCCCCCTTCATCCATCATAAATGCTTGTTTACAGTTTTGGTTAAAAACCCAGACAAACACCACCCCCTCCCCCCCCAATTAGGCATTTCCTCCAATATGCATTTTGAACTATTTACAGTCACTACATGCAGAACCTTTTTTTTGCTTTTGTCAAAAAAGCTTTTTTACAGTTTTCGTTGAAGTTTGTGGTTAAAAATCCAGACAGAAATTATCCCCCCCCCCCCCCCCAAATTAGGCATTTTTTTTTTTCTTTCCTCGAATATGCATTTTGAACTATTTACAGTCACTACATGCGGAACCTTTTTTTAAACTCATGTAGTCCCCCGTCCCCCCCCCCCCCCCCCCCCCCACCCTGCCCCAATTACCAATTAGGCACTTCTTTTTTTTCTTTTGTCATGGTTAAAGTTTGTGGTTAAAAACCCAGACAAACACCACCACCCACCCCCACCCCCACCCCCACCCCCACCCCCATGGTGCCAGTTAGGTATTTTTAGCTCATCTTGACAAAGTCTTCTTCTTCAGATCCATCAGTCAGAATGCTTTGATATTTGGTATGCAACATCTCTATGGGGGTCAGATTCAAGTTTGTTCAAATCAGATCCCTAGGTATATATTTGGGCTCACTTAGTGGAATATGAGGAAATTTCTTTAAAAATCTTCTTCTTCAGATCCACCAGTCGGAATGCTTTTATATTTAGTATACAACATCTCTAGGGGGGTCAGATTCCAGGTTGTTCAATTCGAGTGCCTAGGTTAATATTTGGGCTCCATATGGGAACATGAAATTTAACTTAGTACAATATGAGGGAATTTCTTCAAAAATCTTCTTCAGATTCACTTGTCAGAATGCTTTCACATTTGGTACACAACATCTCTAGGGGGGTCAGATTCAAGTTTGTTCAAATCAGATCCATAGGTTAATATTTGGGCTCGCTATGGTAGCCCAAATTTGAACTTAGTGCAATTCGAAGAAATTTCTTTACAATTTCTCTTCTTCAGATCCAACAGAATGCTTTCATATTCGGTACACAACATCTCTAGGGAAGTCAGATTTAACTGTGTTCAAATCAAGAGCCTGGGTTAATATTTGGGCTCTCTATGGGAGCCGGAATTGGCCATTTTGCTGAAGATTGTATTCAGTACCCTCTAGAGGTACTAAGATTAATCCACGTAGGTTGTATCAAGGGGCTTCATAGGGGAGCTCTACATTTCACTTATGATCAACTGAAGAAAAGGCATGATGCCTAGATTATTTTTGTCACTCCTGAGGGACTCAGGGATTGACAGTGTAGCCTATGGAGATGGCTTGCTTAATGTAGACTCATTCTTGGACACTGTTTAAATTGTGTTCTGTACAAGATGAGCGCTTCAGGCCCCGTGGGGCCTCTTGTTTTTTCTCTGCTCAAAATGCATTCTGAACGATTTAGACTGATCACGTGGAAAAAAATGGACTCCCCTAAGACACCCCCACTCTCCCCCACCCTTCACCCCCACCCCACCTCCTCCTCACCCAGGGCCATTCATGTAATATTTTTTTTTTGGTACAAAATGCATTTTTAGCCTGACTGTTTATAGTCAGGGCTATAGTCATAACTTTCATCCACACATCTGTCGGCCCATCCATCTGTCTGTGAACAATTGGTTTCCGACTGATAACTCCAGTTTGGATTATTTGATTTCAACCAAAGTTGATATGTGTATTTTCCAGCTAGTAATACAGGCCAGGTTTCAAGATAGGTTCCACGACTCCCTCCCCCCCCACCCACCCCCAGCCCACACACACACACACACACACACACACACACACACACACACACACACACACACACACACACACACACACACACACACACACACACACACACACACACACACACACACACACACGTGTCACTTAGGCAATTATTCCCAAAATGCATTTTGAAGGATTGGGAGTTATTGCATGCAAAAAAGAAAATTGACTCATATAGCCCAACATTGCTTTATGTACTGCATCTTTAATCCTTTACCTAACACAAGTTGAAGCCAACAGTACAAATTATTTTTCTGAAACATCAGATTTTTTCATTTTTAGCTTAACTTGACATAGTCAAGATAAGCTATTGCCATCACGCGTGTGGAAGTCTGTTAGTCTTTGAGTCTGTGAGCTGTGAGTCTGTGACGTCTGTTCACATTTTCCTTTAGCACGGGCTACACCCCGCAGTTCTTGTCTGATCGTCACGAAATTTTATATGCAGGTTTGGAGTCATGTCTAGATGAGAACGTCCCCTTTTGGTCGCGATCGGGCAACCGGTATGACTGCCCGAGCCCAAAACCCGAAAACCATTAGCACAGTCTACAGGTCGTATTT
Source organism: Pictodentalium vernedei (assembly GCA_031216915.1). Classification (NCBI taxonomy): domain Eukaryota; kingdom Metazoa; phylum Mollusca; class Scaphopoda; order Dentaliida; family Dentaliidae; genus Pictodentalium; species Pictodentalium vernedei. Next base: position 262,301,470 of record CM062297.1, read on the forward strand.
ATGAAGGGATTTCATTGTAACATGGTAGGAAGCCTCTGTATGATGCCTAAATGAGAACGTCCACTTTTGGGCATGATCTATCAACCGTGATGGCTGCCCAAGCCCGAAACCCAAAAACTTTTAGCACAGTCTGCAGGTCATGTTTAAAGTGGAGGTATTTCATTGTAACTTGGTAGGATGACTCCTTATGATATCTAGATGAGAATTTGGGCATGATCTGCCAACCGTGACGACTGCCCGAGCCCAAAACCCAAAAACCTTTAGCACAGTCTACAGGTCATATTTATGAAGGGATTTCATTGTAACTTGGTGGGTTGACTTCATACAATGTCTAGATGAGAAAGTCCCCTTTTGGACGTGATTGGGCAACTGTGACGGCTACAGGGGCCCGAAGCCCGAAAACCTTTAGCACAGTCTAGAGGTCATATTTATGAAGGGATTTCATTGTAACTTGGTAGGATGACTCCAAATAATGTTTAGATGAGAACGTCCCATTTTGATCGCGATCATGCAGCCTTGATGGGTGCCCGAGCCCAAAAACCTTTAGCATAGGCAAAAGGTCATATTTATGGAAGGATTTCATTGTAACCTGTTAGGTTGACTCCATATAATGCCTAGATGATGACATCCCCTTTTGGTTGTGATTGGTCAGTTGTGATGGCTACAAGTGCCCGAAGCCCAAAAACCTTGAGCACAGTCTACAGGTCATATTTATGAAGGGATTTCATTGTAACTTCTTAGGATCACTCCAGATTATGCCCAGATGAGATTGTCCCCTTTGGTTGCGATCATTCAACCATGATGGCTGCCCGAGCCCGAAGCACGAAAACCTTTAGCACAGTCTACAGGTCATATTTATGAAGGAATTTCATTGTAACTTGGTAGGTTGACTTCATATAATGTCTAGATGAGAACGCCCCCTTTTGGACACGATTGGGCAACTGTGACAGCTTCAGGGGCCCAAAGCCCGAAAACCTTTAGAGCAGTCTACAGGTCATAATTATGAAGGGATTTCATTGTAGCTTGGTAGGATGACTCCAAATAGTGTCCAGATGAGAACGTCCCCTTTTGGTCGCGATCATTCAGCCTTGATGGCTACCCGAGCCCAAAAACCTTTAGCATGTCTGTAAGTCAGATTTATGGAAGGATTTCATTGTAACTTGTTAGGTTGACTCCATATAATGCCTAGATGATGACATCCCCTTTTGGTCGTGGTTGGTCAACTGTGTTGGCTACAGGTGCCTGAAGCCCGAAAATCCTGAGCACAGTCTACAGGTCATATTTATGAAGGGATTTCATTGTAACTTCATAGGATCACTCCACATGATGTCCAGATGAGAATGTCCCCTTTTGGTTGTGATCATTCAACCATGATGGCTGCCCAAGCCTAAAGCCCAAAAACCTTTAGCACAGTCTTCAGATCATATTTATGAAGGGATTTCATTGTAACTTGGTAGGTTGACTTCATGTAATGTCTAGATGAGAACAGCCCCATTTGGACACCATTAGGCGACTGTGTTGGCTACAGGAGCCCAAAGCCCGAAAATCTTTAGCTCGGTTTACAGGTGATATTTATGAAGGGATTTCATTGTACCTTGGTAGGATGACTCTAAATAATGTCTAGATGAGAACGTCCCCTTTTGGTCGCGATCATTCAGCCTTGATAGCTGCCCGAACCCAAAACCCCAAAACCTTTAGCATAGTCTATTGGTCATATTTATGGAAGGACTTCATTGTAACCCGTAAGTTTGACTCCATATAATGACTAGATGATGACATCCCCTTTTGGTCGTGATTGTCAACTGTGACGGCTTCAGGGGCCCGAAGCCCAAAAACCTTGAGCACAGTCTACAGGTCATATTTATGAAGTGATTTCATTGTAACTTTGGAGGATCACTCCAGATGATGCCCAGATGAGAATTTCCCCTTTTGGTTGTGATCATTCAACCATGATGGCTGCCAGAGCCCAAAGCCCAAAACCTTTAGCACAGTCTACAGGTCATATTTATTAAGTGATTTCATTGTAACTTGGTAGGTTGACTTCATATAATGTCTAGATGAGAACGTCCCCTTTGGATACAATTGGGAAACTGACGGCTACAGGGGCCCGAAGCCTGAAAACCTTTAGCACAGTCTACAGGCCATATTTATGAAAGGATTTTAATGTAACTTGATAGGATGACTCGTTTTGGAATAATTTCACTGTAACTTGGTAACTTTTGTTGATATACGTTAACTGTGAGGGCCACATACATTAACTGTGAGGTCATATTAACCCACCCCTCAGCTCTTTAGTACAGTGTACACCTCATATTATTTTTATCATAAACATAGCATACAGGGAACAGAAATGAACATATTCCCACTTATCACAATTCTTGTCTTATTTCATAATCCTTTCATAAACATTGAACATTATCCTTTTCATCAAACACAACACACAGGTTAAGCTACAGTGTCATTGACACTTTCATTTATTTACGTCTAACCATGGCTTATTACTCCTTATTGGAACAAGCTCATCAAGTTTGTTCCATTAATAGGTCATGAGGTATGTTTTGAAGTAGAGAAATGAAAAAATAAAATTTGAATAGCAAATTTTGTATATCATGAGTGCAGATATGGCAGATTCATTAGGTAAACTGTTAACAAAAAATGGCTCCGACTATTTTGCGTCTAAGCATTGCCATTTCTAGGACAGTCGGGCTGCATGCGTGACATCACTCTAGTCATTCTTGCTATGAAAATTCCATTGTTTGTTCAGTGTTTCCTCTCTCCCTTTCCTTAATACCCCCCTTGCTATTCTCCCATGTTTTTGGCATTATTTTTGTAATTATTTTACAGTGCAATTTCTTGGAAGTTTTGGCTTGGTAACAGAATGATAATTCTGTTTTTCCCCTTGGTTACATCCTCACCCTAGGGTGGTTAGGTGTTTCAGTCATGCATCTACCATCCGATGTATTGCAGTTTCTTCTCAAGAAGTCTCTATTTTACAGCGGATAGTGTTAAAATTGGTTACTGATTTTGGACCATATTTTCAGTGCCTGGAGTCTTGTTTCCAGTTTTATTCACTTTTGTTTATGTTGACAACGGTTACTTCACACAGTGATTCCTTGTCATCTATTTAGTTCTGCTCATAGCCAGATACATAATATTGTCCGTAAGTGTAACATTAATTTTTAGACATGATTTAAAATTTTTGTCCACACTTAGGCTTTTTTGGGATCCATTTGGGCTCATCGTTCCCATTGGGAATTTGGGCTCATTTTGAAAAGTTTTTGAAATTTTTTTTTTCTTTTGAATTAATTTCGAAATGTCTGTAATGGATTATTATTATTATGTACCTTTGTTTTCAAGGGTTGGTGCGAGTACGATGACTGTTTAATATTTTTTCAAAATGAAAGAATATTGTTCAATTGTAAATCGAGGAAGTCTTTCTCTGATTCTCATGGTCATTGTATTTGTTGTAGTCTGTGTACTCACACTAATTCTTGCTCAGTGTGTGCCAATTGAGATGACAAACGTTGGAGACGTGTGTCACGGTATATTGTTAGTGGTGAGAGGTCCATGCCGGTCCTCTCTCCACAGGGTCACTCTAGTTTTTTCAGTCTCTTTTTCAGAGGAACAAGAACAGGGTGATGTTTCCGTGATGTCTTCAAAAGTGTGCTTCCGTCATCGCAATAATGAGCTAGTGGCAAAGTAATAATGAGCTAGCGGCAAAGTGCTCAAGGTATGCAGCAAGTGCCTAAGAGATCCCACGTAGGATCGATGGTCACTTGTCAGCCGCTAGATCCCCCGGTGAAGCAATCATTCACGAAATGTTTGTGACACCGGGTTCGTCCATTGCGGTCCAGGAGAGGAGAAGGGGTGTTGCGAGCACTATAATCTCGAATCACGCACACCCGGCGATGACGCATCGGAGGATGGAATGGAGGAAGCCAGTCAGTCCGGTAGCTAGCTCGTCCAGGTCGATCCGGACCACGAGCGAGAGAGGCCCCCTCTCTCTTACAACAACATCTGGGCCGAGATGTTGTTGTATGTAACGTTTGTTAGTCGGAGCATACGTACACTCCTCCTGCTCGGGACGCTGCGTCGCATAGACAGTCCGGCGCGGCTTGTCTATTGGCTTCCTCATCCTCACATCAGCACACACGACCGCACCTTGGCTATGTGACCACAGATATCCAGCCTGCTTCGCCAACCAGGGAGTCCACGTCGACCAGGTCATGCCATCCGCTGGCCAAGGACACGAGGCCTTTCCAGTTGGGACGTTCACATATCACAGGTATGCAGGAATTAACGTCCCAGGAGCTTCCAGCGGCTAAATTACGTAAGACCGCGGCTCCACAGGCCTCCATGACGGACTTGCTATCACAGATAGCTCAATTCATCGCAGCAGCTATCAGAAACTTTTTCAGTAAAGAAACTGTCTGAGCAAGCTGGGATGGTTTGCTCCCCTGCAGAGTCAATATGGGACGACCGAGATTCTTATGTGGTCCAGGCGGATGGTAAAAGGGAATCAACACAACTGAAATTTTCCCTTTCCGAACAACTTAAGGTGGCCGTAGATTTCATCCGGCATCACCTTTTAGAAGTAAGTTTCTCCGGACCAAAATGCTGCGTTACCTGATAAGAAACTGAAAGCGTTGCTGGACACAGACTTTTTCGGCTGGATTAGGGACACTGTCCTTGAGTTTCCGACCCAGTCCAGAAATATCACGGACATTTGAACTTTTGAATGACACTATATTCAAGCTAGCCTCTAAGACTGGCAAATCCGGTTTCTTATCGCCTAGCGCTGTACAGCTGCCTTTCATCAATGCTAGACATAGATTTGAAACGGCAGGACAAGGCGTGCCGAGAGTTCCTCTCCATTTGGACGACTAGGCTGAAGACCTGGAATTGTCATTGCCGGCGTCCATGTCTATTAACTCCAGTATACTGGAGACGACAATCTCGTCTAATGGAATTAATTTAGACGCATTATCTCACGCAGATCACCATACCAGAGCGTTATCACTACGTCTCGAAGGGAAGAATTCCAGGATGTTCAAACTTCCTTAAGAGTTCTTTCGAGGGCTATAGCATATTCTACGTATAACTCTGCCCTTTCAGTGGCAATATGGAGTTAGACGTGATGCTGCCCTGGCTGCATCCACAAGAGTGGATAGTAAGGTGAAAAAACTCTCTTCCAGTCGCTCCGGTCTCAGGAGAGCTTCTTTTAACTTTAAGCTTTCTACAATCTATAATCAGATTACTAAGAAAGCTTCAGATTCTCTGCTTTTATTCTGCTTTGAAAAAGTCAGACTCAGCAGGGAGGAGTAGGGCAGGTAGTTCGAGGACGAGTACGTCCAAAGGAAGTTCCTATAGAGGATCTAAGAAAGCCTCTACGTCTTACTCTGGAGACCGTCAGAGTAGCGACTCACATAGGGGTCGTAATGCGGGCCGAGATATCCGGTCAGACGCCGCTAGGTCGACTGGGCGAGGTGCGGGTCGTGGAAGACGTGGTTTCTCCTTCCCCAATCCTTGCAGGGCCAGGAGGTGATGGGGGTTATTTCCGAAGGTCTAAACTGTCCTTCAAGGAAAAACCTCCGTTAACTCGAAGTACACGCTGGTCTCAGCTTCCGTTAAACGTTCAGAAGAGAAATTCGCTTCTATCAGAAGTTCAATCTCTTCTAGACATGAACGCTATAGACGTCGTAGAAAACCAGGAATCTCCAGTTTTCTACAGTCACCTGTTCCTGGTTCCAAGACCAGACGGCTCGTTTTGTCTAGTTATAGATCTGAGCTGGACAAACAAGCTGATCGTGGCTCCAAACTTTTATATGGAGACCATCCGATTGGTCAGAGCGAGAATTCGCGTGAATGGTTATGCTGCTAGCGTAGATCTCAAGTATGTGTATTTTAACGTCATGGTACATCCGGCATTTAGAAAGTACCTTCGCTTCGCTGTCCCAGGAGTTGTTTTCAGTTCCGAGCAATGATGCTCTAGTCTGAATCTAGCGCCCTGGGCCTTCACTGGAATAATAATCTTGGTATTGACTCATTTCCAAGCTCATTCGTCTGTGGTAACATCGACCTACTTGGACGAGTTTCTTCAGAGTTACGGCAGCAAGTTAATGCTTCAGAACGATGTTCAGAGTCTGCTTCAATTGCTCCGACATCTCGGTTTCATAGTAAACGAAAAGAAGTCGGATCTAGTGCCATCCAAGTCATTCACCCACGTGGGAATGAGCTTTGAGATGCACAACAATCTCGTTCCTCTGCCGTTAACCAGAGCGATATTAGTCAGTTGTTACGCTCGCTTTTGTCTTCACTCAGAGGTAGTAACAGCGAGAGAATTCATGAGACTGACAGGTTTGTGCGGAGCCGCTGCAGATCTTGTTCCGATGGGGCGGCTACGCACTTGTCCACTCCAGATATTTTTACTCAGAATTGGAGTGTGAAGACTCATTCGCTCGAAACGAACATTGTCTTGTCGAATCATGTGAAACATGAGATTCAGACTTGGGCAGATATTCAGTGGTTAACTCAGGGAGTGCCACTGCAACTGCCGGATCCGATTTTTATGATATTGACGGATGCGAGTCAAACAGGTTGGGGCGCAACTTTGAGCCCAGCAGATTCGTGGTTCCAGGGTCTTTGGGATCCGCAGTTCCTAAACAAGCACATAAACATCAAAAGATGATGTCAATTGGCTTGCGCTACGTCAGTGGATGAACATCATTCAGAATTCACATGTTCAATTTCTGTCCGACAATTCGACAGTAGTAGCGTATATTTAGAACCAGGGAGGCACTCATTCCATTTCGTTGTTCAATCTAACGGAAAGAATCCTTCTGTCCTAGAGCATCAAGTTCTTCTATCGGTCCGTCATATTCCGGGTCGTCTGAACGTTCTAGCAGACTCCCTTTCTCGGAAAGGTCATATGTTGCCGTCAGAATGGACTCTCAACAAACGAGTATTCAATCAGATTTGCTACCTATGGGATCGTCCTATGATAGACTTATTTGATACGCATCTCAACAATCAGTTGCAGACGTATGTGTCGTCATGCCCAGATCCTCGAACATTTGCAGTAGACGCCCTCTTGATCTCTTAGGACGGAATGATAGGATACGCGTATCCTCCAGCTCCGTTGCTTCAGCTGATATTGCTAAAAATCAAGCAATCTCACTGCAACATTCTATTGGTAGCATCTCTGTCACCCCAGAGACCATGGATAAATCTACTCAGGTGTCTGTTGTGGGACATTCCGTGGAAGCTTCCTCCATGGGAGGACCTTCTTTCGCAGGGGAAATCGCGCACACTGCATCACAACCTGCTAGGTCTCAACCTTCACGTATTTCCGTTGTGCGGTCCTTCTTGCATGGCAAGCATTTTGCAGGACGAGCAGTGCACGCAATTTCTAACACTAGGAGGACCTCCTCGTAGCTAAATTATGCTGCTAAGTGGAAAGTTTTCTCTCGATGGTGTAGGGATCATTCTGTTGATTTTATGATCCCTCCATTCCAGACATTGCTAATGTTTTGGTCTTCTTGTTTGATGAGATCAAACTGCAGCCAAATACTATTAAGGGTTATAAGTCTATGCTATCGGATACCTATCCTCATCATGATAGCTTACAGATTGGATCTAATGTCTCTTTATCTAAGTTTGCGTAAAACTTTTCGATAAATAGACCTAGAACCCTTAGGTTAATTCCTAAGTGGAATTTAGCTTGGGTTCTTCTGAAGCTAAAAGAAAAAAAGAAACACCATTTGAACCTCTTGATACAGTGGATTTCAAATACTTATCTTATAAGACAGCTTTTCTCTTAGCCTTCTCTTCTGCTAGAAGAGTTAGTGAGCTTCATGCATTATCTGTTGATGATTCTCACTATCGTAGTGTTGGTAATACTATTACATTGACTACTAATGTTGGATTTTTGGCTAACAATCAGGCTCCTAATAAGTACCCTGAACCTATTGTTATTAAGGCTCTTCCGTCTCCAGACGGTCATAGGCCTTTGCTTTGTCCAGTCAGAGCTCTGCGTATTTTGAGTTTATCAGAAAGGAACGTAAGCGTTTCTTTCTGTCTTTGCTGCCTAATAGAAAGGACATTACAGTCCATTCTATTGCAAGGTGGATTCAGTTAACTATCTGTACTGCTTATGATAAATTATCTTCATCTCAGCAGTCTGTGCTTAAGATTTCGGCGCATGAAGTAAGAGTCCTGTCTACATCTTGGGCTTATGCTAATAGTGTTGTTATTACTGATTTGATGAAGGCTGCATATTGGTCTCAGCCTTCCACGTTCACGAAGTTTTATCTCAGAAATATTGAGTCCATTTCTGGCAAACTGCGTTGTTTAGGTCCGTTATCTGTTGCTCAGAATGTCGTCCACTAAACAGTTGCAACTATAGTTATGCAGGCTTTCTGTTCCGGCAGTGTCTCTGTCCTGCTGCCCTATTTGTTCCAGGGGTATTTGACCCAGAGCAAGAGGAAGGTGGGGGGGGGGGGGGGATGGTGTTCCCTTATATCACCTGCTTTATAGTGAAAAGCAAGGGAATACCTCCTCTGGAGTCAGTAATTCTGAGTCGGTGCCGGGATGGTTTTAAAGTGTAAAGCTAATGTCTGTCTCATTTATGTAATATTTTTAAAGTGTAGCTCGGTGTGAAGCATTTGTATATGTCATGTGTCATACAAGCGTTAATATACAATCCTCGGACACTTTTAAATGAGTATAAAGTGTCTCATTCTCTGGACTATCTTTATTTATTGGCTTTCCTTTAATAATTAGTATAATGGGTTATACTGGATGTTAATAGAGATCATTGATGTTATTGTGCTCAATTACAGAATGGTATTGTGTCTTTCTTTTTTGGTTTAAACAAGAAAGATACATGTAAAGCCTGTTCTCCTCTTCTCCTTGAGGGGATAATTCTGTTTACTTGTAATTGAGTCTATTGGATTATCCTTTATGTCCTAGGCTCTCCAGCCTTTTTTCTATTCAGCTAAGTCTGGGTCATTGGTACAGTGTAAAAATGATTTAAAATTTATAGTAATTTATATATTTTTTATACTTACCAATGACCCAGACGGGGATGGCCCACCCATGAGTTGGGAACTCATGCCTCCCCACTGATTACATAACGCTTACCAGGCACTGGTTGTAAGAATGAGGATTTGGCTCCAATTTCGGACTTCCTTGACACTGCGCATGCGCAGTGGATAAAAGTATGGAGGACCACATAGGACATTTAATTTTGGGATTTTGATGCAAATTTTGGGGATTTGGGGAGGGGGTGGGGGGGTGTCAAAATTTGTGTTTGGCCCTAGAATTTAAGAATTAGCACCAGCTATGTCTGGGTCATTGGTAAGTATAAAAAGTATATAAATTACTATAATTTTTTTAACTTTCACAAACCTCCAATTAGAATCTTGATACATGGTATACACCACCCACAGGAGGAGTCAGAGTCAAGTTTGTTAAAATCAAGTTACTGGTTAAGTATTTTGGCTCCCTATTGGAGCCTGAATTTTAACTTCCTCCAGTATGAGGAATAATCTTTAAAAATCTGCTGATTGAGATACAATCAGAATCTTTAGATATCGGGTGTACATCATTCTTAGAGGGTTCAGATTCAGTTTGTTCAGACAAAGTCCATGGTTTGATATTTGAGTTTCCTATAGGGTGCAAATTTTAACACAGCTCTAAATTGGTAATATTCTCAAAATCTTCTTTTCCCAACCTACCAGTCAAATTCTTTTGATATTTGCTATACAACATCCGGGGGTGTGGGAAGGGGAGGTGGGGTGGGGGTTTAGGGGTGGTGAGGCAGTTTCAATTCAAGTTTTTTTTTTTTACAACACTCTAACCAGGCACGTATTCAAGTTTGTTCAAATTAAGTTCGCAGATTCATATTTGGACTCCCTATGGGGCCCAAAGTTTTTCATAGTGTCATATCACAAATAGTCTTTAAAAAAATCTCTTTCAGATCCTCTATTCACAATCAGATGTAGGGGAAGGGGTCAGATTCAAGTTTGTTCAAGTTAAGTCCCTAGGTTGATATTTGGACTCCCCAGTTTTCATCACTGGAAATTTGGGCTTTATTTCTGTGGTAGCATCCCAATACTATAAAAAAATCATATGGTAGAGACAACAGAGTTATAAATAATTAAATAACTTCATTCCTTTGCAGTGTTAACTAGCCATGGGTACTAATTAAATCCTTCTTTAAACAACTTTGGTCAGGTGAGTGCCTCAGGCCCCATGTGGTCTCTTGTTTTTATATAGGCCTTCCATTTATTAAACATTAAAAATAAAATAAAGAAACACAGTTGAAACATTACTATAAACTTAAGCGGTAAAAGGAAAGGTAGAACAATGAATGAGGATTACATCATACACACCGCAAGAACGCAATGCCATGACGTCTTGATCTTCATTCATTTGAATTCAACTAAACATGCAACTGAAATCATCCCACACTTTAACTCCATTATTTTTAGCTCACTTGAGCAAAGCTCAGGGGGAGCTTTACTGATCGCTTTCTGTCCATCATCAATCTGTCTGTCCATCCATCCATTGGTCATCCATCCAGCATCCAACAAGTGTTAACTTTACATTATCGACTTCTCCTAATAAACTACTGGGCTAAATTGAATTAAATTTGATTATCATATGTCCATTCAAGTTTGTTCAAATAAAAATGCCTCACACAGGCTCCACAAGGGACATAATTCTGTCAGCACCCTCAAAAGTGTTTTACACAATTAAAAAGTCTTCTCCAGAACTACCAATCAGAATCTTTTGATACTTGGTATACAACATCCTTAGTGGGGTTAGATGCAAGTTTGTTTGCAACAAGTCTCAGCTTTCATATTTGGGCACCCTATAGGAACCTGAATTTTAATTTTATGCAATGCAAGGAAATTTATTTTAAAATCTTCTTCAGATCTACCAGTCAAAAACTATTGATTTGGTATACGTCATCTTTAGGTGCTGTACAGGGTAGCATCACTAAATTCACCCTCTGGGGACCTCATTTTGCAGATGACAGTCTGCTTATTTTCTGGCTTGATTGTAATAAACTTTAGTTGGATGTAAATGTGAGTACATGAGATTAATGTTTGCTCAAATGGGGACCTCCAGGTCACTGGGAGATTTTTAGCTCACCTGACTTTCAGTCAGGAGAGCTATAGTGATCACTCACCGTGCGTTGTCCATCATCCGTGAACATTGGTGTTTGCATCTTCTCCTCCCAAACCGCTGAACCAATTTAATTGATATTTGAGATAAAAGTTTATGACATCGCAATTTGATTTTGTACAAATCAAGTTGCCTCGCCCCTTGGTAAGGCCACGCCCAAAAAGTGTGCCTAAATCTTAAAAAATCTTCTTCTCATGAACCAGCAGTAGCAGAGACTTGATAATAGGTGTGCAGCTTCCTTTTGAGTTGTAGACTCAGATTTGTTCAAGAGAAGTTTGTGGGGCTATATTTGCCGTTGTTATGGGAGGGGCAAGAATTTTTGCCGCTCCCAAAATTTCTATATTTTTATACTGTACCAATGACCCAGACATAGCTGGTGCTAATTCTCAAAATCTAGGGCCAAACACAAATTTTGCCCCCCAATCCCCAAAATTTGATTCGAAAACCGAAAATAACATGTCTTAAATGGTCCTCCATACTTTTCCTCCACTGCGCATGCGCAGTGTCAAGGAGGTCTCAAAATTGGCGCCAATTATCGTTCTTTGTTTGGCCCTTCATCAGTTCACATCTGACTGATATTTGTGCTTGTAAATCTCAGTTTAAATGATGCCAGACACATAAATATTAGAGAAATGGTGAATCTAAAGAGGAAATAGAAGGAGGAGAGGACAAATTAGTGGCAGGAAATAATCAGGGCTGTAACTTAAAATTTTTTTATGAAATTATGTTATGTTACCTAATTTCAAGGCATGGTTTGTTGTTGTCATTCTTGCTATAAAGTTATACTGCTTCTTCAGTGTTTCCTCTCTCCTTTTCCTTTAGTCTCCCCTTGCTATTCTCCCAGGCTTTTGGCATATTTTCTGTAATATTATTACTAAAATTTCTTGGGAGTTTTAGCTTGGTAACAGAATGAATTCTGTTTTTTCCCCATGTTTACGTCCTCACCCATGGGTGTTTAGGCGTGGTGTTCTGCATCTACCATCTGATGTTCTGCAGTTTCTTCCTGGGAAGTCTCTGTTTTGCATCAGATAGTGTTGTAATTGGTAACTGATTTCGGGCCATGTTTATCAGTGCCTGGAGTCATGTTTCCGATTTTATACACTTCTTGTTTACATTGACAACGGTTTCTGTTGAGAGTGATTTCTTGTCTTTGTATTAGTTTAATCATAACAAGATACATTATTATTATACATAAGTGTTGCACTAATTTTTTTGAAATATTTAAAAAAATTTTGTCCACACTTAGGCTTTTTGGGGATCCATTGGGGCTCAACGTTACTTTCAGAAACTTGGGCTTTTCTGAAAAAATATTTAAAAAAAAATTTTTTTTGGATTTCAATTATTTTTTCTATATGTTAATGGATCATGTTATTATGTATCTTTGTTTTCAGGGGTTGGTGCGAGTACTAGGACTGTTTGTGTTCTTTTCACCATGAAAGGATATTGTTCAAATTGTAATAAAAGGAAATCTTCCTCTGACTTTCATAATCATTGTATTAATTGTAGTCAGTGTACTCGCACTAACTCCTGCTCAGTGTGTGTCAATTGGGATGACAAACATTGGAAACGTGTGTCACCGTATGTTGTTAGCGGGGAAAAGGCCATGCCTGTCACTCTAGTTTTTCAATCTCATTTTCAGAGGAACAAGAACAGGGTGATGTTTCTGTGATGTCTTCCAAAAGTGTGCCTCCATCGTCACAGTTAAATGAAGAGCTAGCGGCAAAAGTGCTCATGGAAATACGTCAATTGCCTAAGAGGTCCCTAGTAGGATCGACGGCATTGGCGTCCGCTAGCTCGCCCGGTGTAGCGACCTTTCATCGAATGGCTCGGCAGCTGGGTTCGTCCGTTGCGGTCCAGGAAGGAGATTTGGGTGATGCGAGCACTATAATAACACAAAGTGCTCACCCAGTGACGACGGATCAGAGGATAGAATGGAGGAAGCCTATTAGTCCCTTTCCTAGCTCGTCCAGGTCCATCCGGGCTGTGAGCGAGACAGGTCCCTCTCTCGTACAACAACATCTGGGACCAGATGTTGTGGTACAAAACGTTTCGCATTCGGAACATACGTCCGCCACTCGGGACGCTCCGTTATATAGACAGTCTGGAGAGACTGTCAATATGGCTTCCTCATCCTCACGGCAGCGCACACGACTGCACCTTGGCTATGTGACCGCGGATATCCAACCAGCTTCGCCGATCAGGGATTCCACGGCGACCAGGTCACGCCATCCGGTAGCCAGGGACACGAGGCCTGTAGACTCCAGACGTTCGCATAAAAGAAGTATGCAGGAGTCAACATCCAGGGAGCTTCCAGCAGCAAAGCAACGTAAGACCGCTGCTCCACAGGTCTCAGTGACGGATGTGCTATCACAAATAGCACAACTTATCGCAGCATCCCAGCAGACGACAGAATCTCTGTCGGATCAGGAATTATCCGACGACGCTGGGTCGGTGGAGCTGAAGCATCAGGTAAGGACGACTGAGAACTTCATAGGGTCCGACAGGATGGCGAAAGGGATTCAGAGGATCTGGAGCTTTCCCTTTCGGAACAACATAAAGCTGCCGTAGATTTTATCTGGCATTATCTTCCAGAGGTTGTTCCGTCGGACCAGAATGCTGCGATGCCGTATAAGAGACTGATAGCGTCACTGGACACAGTATTTTTTGATTGGTTTAGGGACATCATCCCCAAGTTTCCGACACAGTCCAATAATGTCACAAGAACATTTGAATTATTGAATGACGCTATATATAAGCTTGCTACCAAAACGAGCAAGTATGGTTTCTTGTCCGCAAATGCTCTACATCTGCCTTTCATCAATTCAAGGAATAAATTCGAAACGGCAGGACAGGGCATACCGAGAGTTCCTCTGCGTCTAGACGACCAGGCTGAAGACCTAGAATTGTCTATACCCTCGTCTATGTCAATTCCAACCACGACGTTGGAAAACGACAATTATGTCTAATAGAGTTAACTTAGATGCTTTATCATACGCAGATCACCTTATTAAAGCGTTATCATTACGTTTTCAAGGGAAAGAATTCCAGGATATACAATCCTCATTAAGAGTTCTTTCAAGGGCAATAGCTTATTCCACGTATAACTCCGCCCTTTCAGTGGCAAACCTGGAGTTGGTTAGATGTGACGCGGCCCTAGCTACATCCACGCTCGTGGATGGTAAGGTGAAAAACTCTCTCAGAGTCACTTCGGTCTCCGGAAAGCTTCTCTTCGACGGCAAGCTTTCAGCAATCTATAATCAAATAACCAAGAAAGCTTCGAATTTTCTGCTATTCAAATCCGCTTCTAAAAAGTCGGATACAGCAGAAAAGAGTAAGACAGGCACTTCTGGGACAAGTACGCCCAAGGGAAGTTCCTATAGAGGTTCCTATGCGTCCTCTAGGTCTTATTCTAGAGACCATCAAGGCAGCGACTCACGTAGGGGACGTTATTCTGGCCGAGATAACCGGTCAGATGTCCCTAGGTCGACGGGGTGAGGTGCTGGTCGTGGAGGACGTAGTTTCTCCTTCTGCAAGCCTCGCTGGTCCAGGAGGTGATGGTATGAACCTCTATCATGTTCCGGTAGGCGGAAGATTGTCGAGTTTTATAAACAATTGGGCGTCAATTACGGACGACCCCTGGGTTCGAGGGGTAATTTCGGAAGGACTAAGAATATCCTTCAAACGAAAGCCTCCATTAACTCGAAGTCCAAAATGGACTCAGCTTCCATCAAATCCGCTGAAAAGAGACACTCTTCTATCAGAAGTACAGTCTCTTTTGGAGAAGAACGCAGTAGAGGTCTTAGAAGACCAGGAATCACCGGGTTTCTACAGTCATCTGTTTCTGGTTTCGAAACCAGACGGCTCGTTCCGTCCAGTCATAGATCTGAGCTGGATAAACAAGCTGATCATCGCTCTGAAGTTCTATATGGAGACAATTCGATCAGTCAGAGCGAGTATTCGGGTGAACGACTATGCTACAAGCATAGATCTCAAGGATGCGCACTTTCACGTCATGGTACATCCGACATTCAGAAAGTATCTACGCTTCGCAGTCCTAGGAGTTGTATATCAGTTCCGAGAGATGTGCTTCGGTTTGAACCTAGCACCCTGGGCTTTCACTCGAATAATGAACTCGGTAATGATACATTTCCGAGCTCATTCGTCTGCAGTAACGTCGGCCTACCTGGACGACATTCTTCAGAGGTACGGCAACGAGTTAACGCTTCAGAACGATGTGCAGAATCTGCTTCTATTACTCCGACGTCTCAGTTTTATAATAAACGAGGAGAAGTCGGATCTAACCAGAGCGAAATTAATCAGTTGTTATCCTCGCTATTGTCTTCACTCAGACAAAGTCACAGTGAGAGAATTCATGAGACTGATAGGTCTGTGCGGAGCCGCTGTGGATCTCATTCCGATGGGGCGGTTACGCACTCGTCCTCTCCAAATTTTCTTGACTCAGAATTGGAGAGTAAAGATTCATTCGCTCGATATAGACGTTCTCTTGTCAAATCAAGTGAAACAAGAGATTCAGACTTGGGCAAACATTCAGTGGTTGACTCAGGGAGTTCCACTGCAGTTGCCGGATCCGAGTTTTACTATTATGACGGATGCCAGTCAAACAGGTTGGGGTGCAACATTGATCCCAACGGATTCGAAGTGCCAGGGTCTTTGGGATCCGCAGTTTCTAGGCAAGCACATAAACATCAAAGAAATTATGTCAATTTGGCTTGCACTATGTCATTGGATGAACATTATTCAGAAAGCACATGTCCAAATCCTGTCCGACAATTCGACAGTAGTAGCGTATATTCGGAACCAGGGAGGCACTCATTCCGTTCCGTTATTCAATTTAACGGAAAGAATCTTTCTGTTTGTACTAGAATACCAAGTTCTACTTTCGGTCCGTCATATTCCGGGTCGTCTGAATGTATTAGCAGACTCCCTTTCACGGAAGGGTCGCTTGTTGCCTTCAGAATGGACTCTCAACAAACAGGTATTCAATCAGATTTGCTACCAGTGGGAGCGGCCAATGATAGACTTATTTGCGACACAGCTCAACAATCAGTTGCAGACGTATGTGTCACCATGTCTGGATCCTCGAGCATATGCAGTAGACGCTCTATCGATCTCGTGAGACGGAATGATAGGATATGCGTATCCTCCAGCGCCGTTGATTCAGCAGATATTGCTAAAGATAAAACAATCTCAATGCAAAATTCTGTTGGTAGCATCTCTGTCTCCACAGAGACCGTGGATAAATCTACTCAGGTGTCTGCTGTGGGACATACCGCGGAAGCTTCCTCCACGAGAGGATCTTCTTTCGCAGGGGAAATCGCGTCAACTACATCACAACCCGCAAGGTCTCAACCTTCACGTATTTCCGTTGTGCGGTCCTTCTTGCACGGCAAGCATTTTACAGGACGAGCAGTGGACGCAATTTCTAACTGTAGGAGGACCTCCTCTCTAAACTATGCGGCTAAGTGGAAGGTCTTTTGTTGTTGGTGTAGGGATCATTCTGTTGACATTTTTGATCCCTCCATTCCAGACATTGCAAACTTTCTAGTATACTTGTTTGATGAGATCAAACTGCAGCCTGTTACTATTAAAGGTTATAGGTCTATGTTATCTGATACCTGTGCACACCATGATAGTTTACAAATTGGATCTAATGTCTCTTTATCTAAATTAGTTAGAAACTTCTCGATAAATAGACCTAGAACCCTTAGATTAATTCCTAAATGGAATTTAGCTTGGGTTCTTCTTAAACTAAAAGAAAAGCCATTTGAGCCTCTTGAGACAGTGGACTTCAAATTCTTATCTTATAAGACAGCATTTCTCTTAGCTTTCTCTTCTGCTAGAAGAGTCAGTGAGCTTCATGCACTATCTGTGGACGATTCTCACTATCGTAGTGTCGGGAACACTATTACCTTTACTACTAATGTTGGATTTTTGGCTAAGAATCAGGCTCCTAATAAATATCCGGAACCTATTGTTATTAAGACCCTTCTGTCTTCAGACGGGCATAGGCCTTTACTCTGTCCGGTTAGAGCTTTACTTATTTATAAACGAAGATCTCAGTTTATCAGAAAGGGACGAAAACGCTTCTTTCTGTCTCTGATGCCTAATAGAAAGGACATTACGGTCCATTCTATTGCTAGATGGATTCAATTAACTATCCGTACTGTTTATGATAATCTATCTTCAACACAGCAATCTGTGCTTAAGATTTTGGCTCATGATGTAAGAGCTCTTTCTACATCTTGGGCTTACGCAAATAGTGTTGCTATTACAGATTTCATGAAGGCTGCATATTGGTCTCAGCCATCCACATTCACGAATTTTTATCTCAGAAATATTGAGTCCATTTCTGGAGACCTGCATTGTTTAGGTCCGTTATCTGTTGCTCAGAATGTCGTCCACTAAACAGTTGCAACTATAGTTATGCAGGCTTTCTGTTCCGGCAGTGACTCTGTCCTGCTGCCCTCTTCGCTCTGGGGTATTTGACCCAGAGCAAGGGGAAGGGGGGGGGGGGATGTTCCCTTAGGTCGCCTGCTTTATAGTGAAAAGCAAGGGGATACCTCCTCCGGAGTCAGTAATTCTGAGTCGGTACCAGGATGGTTTTAAAGTGTAAAGCTAATGTTTAAATTCATTCATGTCATATTTTTAAAGTGTAGCTCGGTGTGAAGCATTTGTATATGTCACGTGTCAAACGGGCGTTAATATACAATCCTCAGACACTTTTAATGAGTATAAAGAGTCTCAGTTCTCTGGACTTACTTTATTTATTGGCTTACTTTAAAAATAATTAGTATAAAGGGTTATACTGGATGTTAATAGAGAACATGGATGTTATTATGCTCAATTATGAAAGGTGTTGTGTCTTTCTAATTTGTCTTAAATAAGAATGATACATGTAAAGCCTAATCCTCCTTATGTCCTAGGCCCTCCAACCTTTTTACTATTCAGCTAAGTCTGGGTCATTGGTACAGTATAAAAATGTTAAAAAATTTATAGTAATTTATGTATTTTTTATACTTATCAATGACCCAGATGGGGTTGGCTCTCCCAGGAGTTGAGAACTCGTACCTCCCAGCTGAGTACATAGCGCTGACCAGGCACTGCTTGTAAGAATGATAATTGGCGCCAATTTCGAGAGCTCCTTGACACTGCGCATGCGCAGTGGAGAAAAAGTATGGAGGACCATTTAGGACATGTTATTTTCGGTTTTAGATGCAAATTTTGGGGATTGGGGGGCAAAATTTGTGTTTGCCCTAGATTTTGAGAATCAGCACCAGCTATGTCTGGGTCATTGGAAAGTATAAAAAATATATAAATTACTATAAATTTTTTAACTTTCCAAACCGAGAGGCAGATTTGAACCAAATTTGATATGAGGGCTTATTGGGTCATAAGTACTTAATTTATGCCCAAATTTTTAGCTTAACTTGACATAGTCAAGATAAGCTATTGCCATCACGCGTGCGGAAGTCTGTTAGTCTGTGAGTCTGTGACGTTTGTTCTCATTTTCCTTTAGCACGGGCTACACCCCGCAGTTCTTGTCTGATCGTCACGAAATTTCATATGCAGGTTTGGGGTCATGTCTAGATGAGAACGTCCCCTTTTGGTCGCGATCGGGCAACCGGTATGGCTGCCCGAGCCCAAAACCCAAAAACCTTTAGCACAGTCTACAGGTCGTATTTATGAAGGGATTTCATTGTAACTTGGTAGGATGCCTCTGTATAATGCCTAGATGAGAACGTTTGGGCATGATCTATCAACCGTGATGGCTGCCCAAGCCTGAAACCCCAAAACTTTTAGCACAGTCTGCAGGTCATGTTTAATGTGGAGGGATTTCATTGTAACTTGGTAGGATGACTCCTTATGATGTCTAGATGAGAATTTCCCCATTTGGGCATGCTCTGCCAACCGTGACGACTGCCCGAGCCCAAAACCCAAAAACCTTTAGCACAGTCTACAGGTCATATTTATTGAGGAATTTCATTGTAACTTGGTGGGTTGACTTCATACAATGTCTAGATGAGAAAGACCCCATTTGGACGTGATTGGGCAACTGTGACGGCTACAGGAGCCCGAAGCCCGAAAACCTTTAGCACAGTCTAGAGGTCATATTTATTAAGGGATTTCATTGTAACTTGGCTGGATGACTCCAAATAATGTCTAGATGAGAACGTCCCATTTTGATCGCGACCATGCAGCCTTGATGTGTGCCCGAGCCCAAAAACCTTTAGCATAGGCAAAAGGTCATATTTATGGAAGGATTTCATTGTAACCTGTTAGGTTGACTCCATATAATGCCTAGATGATGACATCCCCTTGCGGTCGTGATTGGTCAGTTGTGATGGCTACAAGTGCCCGAAGCCCGAAAACCTTGAGCACAGTCTACAGGTCATATTTATGAAGGGATTTCATTGTAACTTCTTATGATCACTCCAGATGATGCTCAGATGAGATTGTCCCCTATGGTTGCGATCATTCACCCATGATGGCTGCCCGAGCCCGAAGCCCGAAAACCTTTATCACAGTCTACAGGTCATATTTATGAAGGGATTTCATTGTAACTTGGTAGGTTAACTTCATATAATGTCTTAATGAGAACGTCCCCTTTTGGACATGATTGGGCAACTGTGACGGCTAAAGGTGCCCGAAGCCCGAAAACCTTTAGCACAGTCTACAGGTCATATTTATAAGGGGATTTCATTATAACTTGGTAGGATGACTCCAAATAATGTCTAGATGAGAACGTCCCCTTTTGATCGCGATCATTCAGCCTTTATGGATGCCCGAGCCCAAAAACCTTTAGCATAGGTAAAAGGTAATATTTATGGAAGGATTTCATTGTAACCTATTAGGTTGACTCCATATAATGCCTAGATGATGACATCCCCTTTTTGGTCGTGGTTGGTCAGCTGTGATGGCTACAAGTGCCCGAAGCCCAAAAACCTTGAGCACAATCTACAGGTCATATTTATGAAGGGATTTCATTGTAACTTTATACGATCACTCCAGATGATGCCCAGATGAGATTGTCCCCTTTGGTTGTGATCATTCAACCATGATGGCTGCCCGAGCCCGAAGCCCGAAAACCTTAAGCACAGTCTTCAGGTCATGTTTATGAAGGGATTTCATTGTAACTTGGTAGGTTGACTTCATATAATGTCTAGATGAGAATGTCCCCTTTTGGACATGATTGGGCAACTTTGACGGCTAAAGGTGCCTGAAGCCCGAAAACCGTTAGCACTGTCTACAGGTCATATTTATGAAGGGATTTCATTGTAACTTGGTAGGTTGACTCCAAATAATGTCTAGATGAGAACGTCCCATTTTGGCCGTGATCATTCAGCCTTGATGGGTGCCCGAGCCCAAAAACTTTTAGCATAGGCAAAAGGTTATATTTATAGAAGGATTTTATTGTAACTTTGTTAGGTTGACTCCATATAATGCCTAGATAATGACATCCCCTTTTGGTCGCGATTGGTCAACTGTGATGGCTACAGGTGCCCGAAGCCCGAAAAACTTGAGCACAGTCTACAGGTCATATTTATGAAGGGATTTCATTGTAACTTCACAGGATCATTCCAGATGATGCCCAGATGAGATTGCAATCATTCAACCATGATGGCTGCCCGAGCCCGAAGCCCGAAAACCTTTAGCAGTCTTCAGGTATATTTATGAAGGGATTTCATTGTAACTTGGTAGGTTGACTTCATATAATGTCTAGATGAGAACGTCCCCTTTTGGACACGATTGGGCAACTGTGACGGCTTCAGGGGCCCAAAGCCCGAAAACCTTTAGAACAGTCTACAGGTCATAATTATGAAGGGATTTTATTGTAGCTTGGTAGGATGACTCCAAATAGCATCCAGATGAGAACGTCCCCTTTTGGTCACGGTCATTCAGCCTTGATGGCAGCCCAAGCCCAAAAACCTTTAGCATGTCTGTAGGTCGTATTTATGGAAGGGTTTCATTGTAACTTGTTAGGTTGACTCCATATAATGCCTAGATGATGACATCCCCTTTTGGTCGTGGTTGGTCAACTGTGATGGCTACAGGTGCCTGAAGCCCGAAAATCTTCAGCACAGTCTACAGGTCATATTTATGAAGGGATTTCATTGTAACTTCATAGGATCACTCCAGATGATGTCCTGATGAGAATGTTCCCTTTTGGTTGCGATCATTCAACTATGATGGCTGCCCAAGCCTAAAGCCCGAAAACCTTTAGCACAGTCTTCAGATCATATTTATGAAGGGATTTCATTGTAACTTGGTAGGTTGACTTCATGTAATGTCTAGATGAGAACAGCCCCTTTTGGACACCATTAGGCAACTGTGTAACTTGATAGGATGACTCATTTTGGAATAATTTCACTGTAACTTGGTAACTTTTGTTGATATACGTTAACTGTGAGGGCCACATATATTAACTGTGAGGTCATATTAACCCACCCCTCAGATCTTTAGTACAGTGTACACCTCATATTATTTTTATCATAAACATAGCATACAGGGAACAGAAATGAACATATTCCCAATTATCACAATTCTTGTCTTATTTCATAATCCTTTCATAAACATTGAACATTATCCTTTTCATCAAACACAACACACAAGTTAAGCTACAGTGTCATTGACACTTTCATATTTCTCGTCGCCCCATGGGAACTGCAGGAGCTAAAAATAGAAAAAAACCAAAACGCCCATATCTCCTAAACTACATGGCACTGAGAATTCTTATTTGGTGTGAAGCTTCCTTAGGACCAACAGAATGGAATGGTAAAAAAAAATTGCTATCGGTTTTATCATGGGGGTACTTTTTGGGGACTTTAAAAAAGTGCTGAGTCAGCATTTTTTAACACTGTGGGTAATGGGAAAAGCATGTAAGACTACTTTTCTCCTAAACCACTGCTCCAAAAGCTTTCAAATTTCACATATAACATCTTTGGAAGATTGTTTCACATGTTTATTGAAATCATTTCCCTGGGTCCTTATTTGGGCTCTCTATGGGAGCCCATATGTTTAAATTAGTGCAGTTTGAGGAATATTCTTTAAAAATCTTCTTCAGATCTACCAATAAGAATCTTTTGATATTTGGTATGCAGCATCCTTAGGGGGGTGAGATTCAAGTTTGTTCAAGCCAAGTCCCTGGGTTCATATTTAGGCTGAAAATTTGGGACCCCGTTCCGGACTTAGAAATTTTAGACCAAAATCCGGAATTTTTTTTTGTTTTTTTATGCGTTTCGGTCAATTTTAAGACAAAAAAAAATTATTTTTTTTACGCTGAAAATTTGGGGTCCGGGTGGGACTTAAAAAATTTTGTACCAAAATCCTGAAATTAGTTTTTGGGTTTTTTATGCATTTTAAGAAGAAAAAGAAAATTTAGGCTGAAAATATTTTGTTTGGGAAAAAAATCTGTTTTTTACGTGTTTATCTCAATTTTGGGACGTAAAAGTGCAGGAACTGGAAATAGAAGGAAAAACCTGTGTATTATGTGGGCACAATCGCTTTATCTAGTTGGTGTATGCTTTTCTTAGGAGGGGCGTATGCAGCTTATTCAAGTCAAGTCCCTGGTTTGATATTTACACTACCATGTCAGGTGAGCGCCCTCAGACCCCCTGGGGCCTCTTGTTTTCTTTTCTCGTTGCTTGAAAATGTGTTTTGAAGAAGTTTAATTGATTTTACACCAAAAAAATTCAATCAACAGACCCTTCTCCTCACCATCCCAATCCCCTAGCTGAATTAGATAACTATATTAGCATGTAGATGCTGAATGTGATCTTTAATCCTTATTTAACCCTTTACCCAACGAATCGCCCGCATCCGCCCGCGTAATATGCAAATTCAGCAGCTTAAAAAATATTATTTTTCGAAACATTTCAACAAAACCATATCATGTGACCCCTCGTTGGAACGAGGGGTCACATGATATGGTTTTGTTAAGGTTTTTTGAAAAATTTGAAAAAATGATATTTAAAATAATAAATTTTGATATCGTCTGCGTTGGGTAAAGGGTTAAGCAATTTTATCAGGTGAGTGATTAAGCTCCCATGGGGCCTCTTGTTATTTGTCATTACTAAAGGCTTCGTCTTCAGAAAAGTCTGTCTGCAGAATAATTTCTTCAACATGTATTAGTTAGAAAGTTTTCTGGACAGAAAAGAAATTTTCTTGGTAGTAGTTTCCATTCAGATGGCTGGAAACTGACATGAAATTATCAACAAAGAGTACCAGATTTCACATGTTATATTTCAGAAGATTTTATAAAAAATATATTTTCTTAGGCATTCAACTATCTGCCTTTGAAAATGATTCTATCTTACCAGAATCATAGACCTCATGCAGCTCTCTTAACCCTTAAGGGTCTAATTCAGACTTTGATAACTTTTTATCTCCCCGAGATTTCTTGGGGGGGGGGGGGGGGGGGATATAGCCATGGCACTGTCCATCCATTCATCTGTCTAGATGGTGATGGTGACCTTGAACTTTAATTATACCACCCATTCAAGTGGGTAGTGTATAGTGTTCACTTGGTCCGTCCGTATGTCTGTCCATCCTTCCGTCCGTCCATTATGCTTTGGGGGTACACATCTCCTATCCGCAACTCCTCCTAAACCAGTGAACGGATTTCATTGAAACTCTCAGACCTTCTTTTACATACATTGAAGATGTGCACCTCCTATTTTCTTTTCAGATATTTTCATTTTTACAGTTTCCCATATTGAAAAATGAACTTTGTCAAATTCAATTGACATTCTGTACAGATCTGCTATCCGCAACTCCTCTTAAACCATTGAACAGATTTCATTGAAACTTTCAGATGTTCTTTTACATACATTGCAGATGTGCACCCCCTATATTTTTATACTGTACCAATGACCCAGACTTAGCTGGTGCTAACTCTTAAATATTTAGGGCCAAACACAAATTTTACCCCCCAATCCTCAAAATTTGCATCAAAAACCGAAAATTGCATGTCCTATATGGTTCTCCATACTTTTACTCCACTGCGCATGCGCAGTGTCAAGGAGGTCTCGAAATTGGCGCAATTATCATTCTTTGTTTGGCCCTCACATCAGTTACATCTCACTGATATTTGTGCTTGTAAATCTCAGTTTAAATGATGCCAGACACATAATTATGAGAGAAATGGTGGATCTAAAGAGGAAATAGAAGGATGAGAAGAAGAAACAGTGACAGGAAATGTTCAGGGCTGTAACTTATAATTTTTTTACGAAATTATTTCATGTTGCCTATTTTCGAGGCATGGCCCTTATGTTGTTATTCTTGCTATGAATGTACCATTGTTGTTCAGTGTTTCCTCTCTCCCTTTCCTTTATTCCCCCCTAGCTATTCTCCCATGCTTTTGGCATATTTTTTGTAATGTTGATTACTAAAATTTCTTGGGAGTTTTGGCTTGGTAACAGAATAATATTCTGTTTTTTCCCCATGTTTACGTCCTCACCCTTAGGTGTTTAGGCGTTTTGGTCTGCATCTACCATCTAATCTTCTGCAGTTTCTTCTCTGGAAGTCTCTGTTTTGCATCAGATAGTTTTTAAATTGGTAACTGATTTCGGGCCATGTTTATCAGTGCCTGGAGTCATGTTTCCGTTTTTTGTACACTTTTTGTTTTTGTTGACAACGGTTGCTTCTGATAGTGATTACTTGTCTTCTGCTTAGTTCAATTCATAGCAAGATACATTAATATTGTCCGTAAGTGTTACATTAATTTTTTGAAATGGTTTTAAAATTTTTGTCCACACTTAGGCTTTTTGGGGATCCATTTGGGCTCATTGTTCCCTTTGGGAACTTGGGCTCTTCTGAAAATTTGTTCAAAAAATTTTTTTTTTGAAATTATTTTCTTTCGAAATATTATAATGGATTATATTATATTATGTATCTTTGTTTCAAGGGTTAGTGCGAGTACTATGACTGTGTATATTTTTTCTTGATGAAAAAATATTGTTCAAATTGTAATGCGAGGAAATCATCCTCTAATTCTCAGGTTCATTGTGTTTCTTGTAGTCAATGTATTCGCACTAATTCTTGCTCAGTGTGTGTTGATTGGATTGACAACATTGGAGACGTGTGTCACGGTATTTTGTTAGTGGTGAGGGGTACATTCCGGTCCTCTCTCCGCAGGGTCACTCTACTTTATCAGTCTCTTTTTCAGAAGAACAAGAACAGGGTGATGTTTCCGTGATGTCTTCAACAAGTGTGTCTCCATCATTGCAATATTAGGGCTAGCGGCTAAGTGCTCATGGAAATACGACAATTGCCGAAGAGTTCCCTAGTAGGATCGAAGGCATTGATCGTGCGCTAGTCCGCCCGGTGTAGCGACCATTCAACGAATGGATCGGCATCCGGTTTCACCCGTTGCGGTCCAAGGAAGCAGTTTGGGTGATGCGAGCACTATAAACATCGAATGTGCACACCCAGCAACGACGGATCTGAGGATAGTACGGAGGAAGCCTGTCAGCCCGGTAGCTAGCTCGTTCAGGTCTATCCGGACCACGAGCAAGAGAGGCCCCCTCTCTCTTACATCAACATCTGCACCACGATGTTGTTGTATGTTCATTCGTTAGTCGGAGCTTACGTCCACTCCTCCTGCTCGGGACGCTCCGTCGCATAGACAGTCCGACGCGGCTGTTATATTGGCTTATATAAATGCAGGAATGAACGTCCCTGGTGCTCCTGCTTCGCCGACCAGGGAATACACGTCAACCAGGTCACTCCATCCGCTAGCCAAGGACACAAGGCCTTTCCAGTTGGGACGTTTGCATATTATATAAATGCAGGAATGAACGTCCCTGGAGCTTCCAGCAGCTAATTACGTAGGACCGCGGCTCCACAGGCCTCATTGAGGAACGTGAACAGGGTGATGTTACCGTGATTTCTTCGAAAAGTGTGCTTCCATCGTCACAGTCAAATGAAGAGCTAGCGGTAAAAGTGCTCATGCAGATACGTCAATTGCCTAAGAGGTCCCAAGTAGGATTGATGGCTTTGGCATCCGCTAGCTCGCCCGGTGTAGTGACCATTCATCGAATGGCTCAGCAGCCGGGTTCGTCCGTTGCGGGCCAGGAAGGAGATTTGGGTGATGCGAGCACTATAAAAATACATTGTGCACACCCAGTGACGACGGATACAAGGATGGTACGAAGGAAGCCTATTAGTCCGGTTCCTAGCTCGTCCAAGTCCATCCGGGCTGTGAGCGAGAGAGGTCCCTCTCTCGTACAACAACATCTGGGCCCAGATGTTGTGTTACAAAATGTTCCTCAGTCGGAGCATATGTCCACCGCTCGGGATGCTCCGTTATATAGACAGTCCGGAGAGACTGTCAATATGGCTTCCTCATCCTCACGGCAGCACACACGACTGCACCTTGGCTTTTTGACCAGTGATATCCAGCCAACCTCACCGACCAGGGATTCCACGGCGACCAGGTCACGCCATCCGGTAGCCAAGGATACGAGGCCTTCATACTCTGGACGTTCCCATATAAGAAGTATGCAGGAGTCAACGTCCAAGGAGCTTCCAGCGGCTAAATCCTATAAGACCGCAGCTCCACAGGTCTCCGTTATGGACGTGCTATCGCAGATAGCACAAATTATCGCAGCATCCGACAGAAACTCTGTCGGATCAGTAATTATCTGAGGAAGCTGGGTCGGTACGTTCCACTGCAGCTTCAGGCACGGACGACCAAGAATTACAAGTGGTCCGACAGGATGGGGAAAGGGATACGGAGGAGTTGTAATTTTCCCTTTCGGAACAACATAAATTGCTGTAGAGTGCATCTGGCATTATCATCTGACGTTGTTCCTCCGGACCAAAATGCTGCGTTGCCGGATAAGAGACTGATAGCGCCACTGGACACAGAATTCTTTAATCGGTTTAGGGACATCGTCCCTGAGTTTCCGACACAGTCCAGAAATGTCTCACGGACATTTGAACTATTGAATGACGCTATATATAACTTGCTACCAGAACGGGCAGGTCCGGTTTCTTATTGGCAAATGCTCTACATCTTCCTTTCATCAATTCAAGGAATAATTCGAAACGGCAGGACAGAGCATTCTGAGAGTTCCTCTGCATCTAGACGACCAGGCCAAAGACCTAGTATTGTCTATACCATCGTCTATGTCAATTCCAACCACGACATTGGAAACGACAATATCGTCTTAACAGGGCTAGCTTAGACGCATTATCGTACGCAGATCACCTCACCAGAGCGTTATCATTACGTCTCGAAGGAAAAGAATTCCAGGATGTACAACCTCCTTAAGAGTTCTTTCAAGGTCCTTAGCATTCTCCATGTAATACTCCGCCCTTTTAGTGGCAATATGGAGTTGGTTAGACGTGACGCAGTCCTGGCTAAATCCACGCGTGTGGATAGTAAGGTGAAAAACTCTCTCAGAGTCGCTCCGGTCTCCGGAGAGCTTCTCTTCGACGGCAAGCTTTCTGCAATCTATGATCAGATAACTGAGAAAGCTTCAGACTCTCTGCTATTCAAATCCGCTTCCAAAAAGTCTCATTCAGCGGAGAAGAGTAGGACAGGCACTTCTGGGGCGAATACGTCCAAGGGAAGTTCCTATAGAGGTTCCTATGCGTCCTCTAGGTATTAATCTAGAGACCGTCAGGGTAGTGACTCAGGTAGGGGCCGTAATACTAGCCGAGACATCCGGTCAGACGCCCCAAGGTCGACGGGGCGAGGTGCGGGCCATGGAGGACATGGTTTCTCCTTCCGCAAGCCTCGCAGGACCAGGAGGTAATGGTATTAACCTCTATCATGTTCCAGTGGGCGGAAGACTGTCAAGTTTCTCAACCAATTGGGAGTAGATTACGGACGTCCCTTGGGTTCGAGGGGTGATTTCGGAAGGACTAAATTGTCCTTCAAAGGAAAACCTCCGTTAACTCGAAGTCCAAGATGGATTCAGCTTCTGTCAAGTCCGCAGGAAAGAGGCTCGCTTCCATCAGAAGTCCAGTCTCTTCTGGAGAAGATCGCGATAGAGATCGTAGAAATCCAGGAATCTCCTGGTTTCTACAACCATCCTTTTCTGGTTCCGAAACCAGACGGCTTGTTCCACCCACTCATAAATCTGAGCTGGATAAACAAGCTGATCGTGGCACCAAGATTCTATATGGAGACCATCCGATCGGTCAGAGGGAGTATTCGGGTGAACGACTATGCTACATGCATAGATCTCAAAGATGCGTACTGTCACGTCATGGTACATCAGGCGTTCAGAAAGTATCTTTGCTTCACCATCATAGGAGTTGTGTATCAGCTCCGAGCAATGTGCTTCGGTCTGAATCTAGCGCCTGGGCTTTCACTCGAATAATGAACTCGGTAATGACACATTTCCGAGCTCATTCTTCTGCGGTAACGTCGGCCTACCTGGACGACATTCTTCAGAGGTACGGCAATGGGTTAACGCTTCAGAACGATGTGCATAATCTGCTTTTATTGCTCCGATGTCTCGGTTTCATAAGTAAACGAGGAGAAGTCGGATCTGGTGTCGTCCAAGTCATTCACCCACCGGGGGATGAGCTTCAATACGCACAACAATCTCGTTCGTCTGCCGTTAACCAGAGCGAAATTAATCAGTTGTTACGCTTGCTATTGTCTTCACTCAGACAAAGTTACAGCAAGAGATTTCATGAGACTGATAGGTTTGTGCGGAGCTGCCGCGGATTTTATTCCGATGGGGCGGCTACGCACTCGTCCTCTCCAAATTTTTCTGACCCGGAATTGGAGGGTGATGATTCATCCGCTCTATATGGACATTCTCTTGTCAAATCAAGTGAACAAGAGATTCAGACTTGGGCAGATATTCAGTGGTTAACTCAGGGAGTTCCACTGCAATTGCCAGATCCAAGTTTTACAGTTTTGACGAATGCCAGTCAAACAGGTTGGGAAGCAGCATTGAGCCTAACGGATTTGAAGTGCCAGGATCTTTGGGATCCGCAGTTCCTAATCAAGCACATAAACATCAAAGAAATTATGTCAATTTGGCTTGCGCTACGTCATTGGATGAACGTTATTCAGAATGCTCACGTGCAAATTCTGTCCGACAATTCGACGGTATTAGCATATATTCGGAACCAGGGAGGCACTCATTCCATTCTGTTATTCAAGTTAAGGGAATGAATCCTGTTTGTACTAGAACATCAAGTTCTCCTATCATCGGTCCATCATATTCCGGGTCGTCTGAACGTACTAGCGGACTCCCTTTCACGGAGGGGCTGCTTGTTGCTGTCAGCATGGACTTTCAACAAACGAGTATTCAGTCAGATTTAATAGCAATGAGAGCGGCCAATGGTGGACTTTTTTGCAATGCATCTCAACAATCAGTTGCAGACGTATGTGTCTCCATGTTCGGATCCTAGTGCGTTTGCAATAGACACTCTATCAATCTTGTGAGACGGAATGATAGGATATGCGTATCCTCCAGCGCTGTTTATTCAGCATATATTGCTCAAGTTAAACAGTCTCAATGCAAATTCTATTGGTAGCATCTCTATCTCCACAGAGACCATGGATTAATCTACTCAGGTGTCTGTTGTGGGACATGCCGTGGAAGCTTCCTCCACATTTCGGTCCATTCTATTGCTAGATGGATTCAATTAACTGTCCGTACTGCTTATGATAAATATCTTCAACTCAGCAGTCTGTGCTTAAGATTTCAGCTCATGAAGTAAGAGTTCTTTCTACATCTTGGGCTTACGCTAATAGTGTTGCTATTACAAATCTGATGAGGGCTGCATATTGGTCTCAGCCTTCCACTTTCACAAATTTGTATCTTAGAAATATTGAGTCCATTTCTGGAGATCTGCATTGTTTAGGTCCGTTATCTGTTGCTTGGAATGCCGTCCACTAAACAGTTGCAACTATAGTTATGCAGGCTTTCTGTTCCGGCAGTGACTCTGTCCTGCTGCCCTCTTTGCTCTGGAGTATTTGATCAAGGGGAAGGGGGGGGGGGGAGGGTGTTCCCTTAGGTCACCTGCTTTATAGTGAAAAGCAAGGGAATACCTCCTCTGGAGTCAGTAATTCTGAGCCGGTACCGAGATGATTTTAAAGTGTAAAGCTAATGTTTACTCATCCATGTAATATTTTTAAAGTGTAGCTCGGTGTGAAGCATTTGTATATGTCACGTGTCATACGGGCGTTAATATACAATCCTCGGACACTTTTAATGAGTATAAAGAGTCTCATTTCTCTGGACTTCCTTTATTTATTGGCTTTCCTTTAAAAATAATTAGCATAATGGGTTATACTGGAGGTTAATAGAGATCATTGATGTTATTGTGCTCAATTACAGAATGGTGTTGTGTCTTTCTCGTTTTGATGCAAATAAGAAAGATACATGTAAAGCCTATTTCTCCTTTCTCCTCGAGGGGATAATTCTGTTATATGTAGTTGAGCCTATTGGATTTTCCTTATGTCCTAGGCCCTCCAACCTTTTTACTATTCAGCTAAGTCTGGGTCATTGTTACAGTATAAAAATGTTAAAAAATTTAACGCTTACCAGGCACTGGTTGTAAAAATGTTAATTGCGCCAATTTCGAGACCTCCTTGACACTGCGCATGCGCAGTGAAGTAAAAGTATGGAGGACCATATAGGACATGTAATTTTCTGTTTTTGATGCAAATTTTGGGGATTGGGGGCAAAATTTGTATTTGGCCCTAAATATTTAAGAGTTAGCACCAGCTAAGTCTGGGTCATTGGTAAGTATAAAAAATATATAAATTACTATAAATTTTTTAACTTTCTTTTCAGATATTTTCATTTTTAGGGTTTCCCATATACTTTGTCAGTTCAAGCTTGCATGTGGGGGTGGGGAGGGGGGATGTTGTGTTGAGATTTGCTATCCGTGACCTCTTTTAAACTAGTGAATGGATTTCAATGAAATCTTCAAACATTCTTTTACATACAGTGAAAATGTGTACCTTCTATTTTGTTTTCAGATATTTTCATTTTTACAGTTTCACATATTGAAAAATGGGCTTTGTCAGTTCAAGCTTTGGGGTGGGGGGTGGTGTCAGTGTTTGTGCTCTCTACATTAAACACACTTTTACTGTTGTAAAATGTTTCTTGGTGGGAGTGGGTGGTATCATTTAGTGAGCAGTGCTCACAGTTTTTCTAGTTTCTATCAGTGTTGGTTTCCGCTGTGTAATTAAAGTTCCACTTGGGCGACTGAATCCAAACCTGGGATGTGGGTTAGGCACAATGAGGGGAAGAAGCCTATTTATTTTGGGATCATTCTGCCAAAGGTCAAGGTCACAGTGAAGTTGAACTTTAATTTCTATTGGTGTTGATTTCTGCTCTGTAATTAAAGTTCCACTTGGCAGACTGAAGCCAAACTGGGCATGTGGGTTAGGCATGATGAGATGTAGAACCCTATTTATTTTGGGGTCAGTGTGCCAAAGGTCAAGGTCACAGTGACCTTGAACTTCAATTTTTATCAGTGTTGGTTTCTGCTCTGCAATTAAAGTTTCGCTTGGCCAACTGGAACCCAACTTGTTATGTGGGTACGGAATGATGAGCGGAAGAGCCCTATTCATTTTGATGTCATTGTACCAAAGGTCAAAGTCACAGTGACCTTGAACTTAAACATTTACCTGAGTTGGCTTCACAAATTGAAATTCTACTTACTCGATTGATATTTAACTTGGCTTATTGGTTGAGCATGATGAAAGGAAGAACCCTATTTACTTTTGGATTATTGTGTCAAAGGAAAAGGTCTCAGTTACCTTGAATTTTAATTTTTCTCGGTCATAGTTGGTTTCCGCTCTCTAATTAAAATGTTGTTTGCCTGATCGAAACCAAACTTGGCATGTGGATCCGTCATAACGGGAGGAAGAACCTTATGTATTTTCAATGTCATTATGCCAAAGGTCAAGGTTATAGTGACCTTGAAAGAAAATTTTATAGGTCGGAGCTGGTGTCGGCTCTCTTAATTATTAAAAATATGCATTCATGATCGAAACCCAACTTGACATGTGGGTTGAGCATGTTGAGAGGAAGAGCTCTACATATTTTTATGTCATTGTGCCAAAGGTCAGGGTCACAGTGACCTTTAACTTAAAAAATCTTATCAGTCCCGATTGAAACCAAACTTGACATTTCATCAAATACAGGAATTCTTTTCTGTATTCTTTGAATAAATAATACCAACAGTTACTGTGTTAATTTAATGAAATATATTACCAAGGTTACTGTATCAGGGTGATTTTTCAGGGGGAATTGCCACCCCTAAGTGGCTACCTCTAGTTACTGCAGCAGAACAGATGCCCAACATTCATTCTTTTGGTGAACTCAAAACTTTTATTCTATGTACCTTAGCAGTTGTTTCTAGCCATCTCTTGCCTGCCTTTGTAGGCATCCAAGACTTTCCTAGATACAATTGCAAAAGAACCGGGAGAAAGTCAAAGTGTCACAAAAATGTACAAAAAATCTTCAAGCCCATAAGGGTTAAACAAAGTAAAATTCATTAGGCCTCAAAAAGTTAAAAATCTGTTTCTCAGGCCCTCCCACATGGTCCATTTGGCCGCTGCATGCTCTTGTTTTATAACCAATGCAAACTTAAAAAAATAAAAATTAAATGGTTTATGTCTGATATTTTAAAATAAAATTGATAAATTTGTCCCTTAAGTGAATTGCAAAGCCTTCTTGCACTCAAGGGACCAAATACACCACCATCCATGTTATTCTGTAGATTATGAGGCCCAAAACATAAAACAAACAAGAATATGAACTTTTGATGGCAAAGAAATAATTACAAAAATAATAACTAAAATAAAAAACTTTCCGCCCCCATGCAATTTTACAAAAAATGACCTGAGAAACAGAAGATCTACTTTGTAGGGCCTTAAATGCTTTCATTGGAAGTTGTGAGTCCAAAGAGTTCTGAACCACAAAGGCATTTTTGGCCGCTTGTACAGTGTGTACATTTTTCATTGATCTCGACAACTTTTATTAAATCAACAAGTATTCACTGCATAGCCCATATATGCAATTAATAGGTTGACTTTCTACAGAAAGTATGGTAAATGCTTTGGTGTTTGGCATTTATATGCAGTCAACAGTATTTATTCACCAACATGAAGTTCAATGGGTCCCATTGTTCTCATTAAGCAATTATATGATTTTCTGCACCTGAAAAATGGTAAAATTCCAATAATTTTTTGTAACTTTTGAAGAGTTCTGCAAATCCTGTATAACACAGTTGGGAACATGCTTCACTTTCTGAATTCATAGTAAATCAGAACCCTGTCAATAAAATGGCCACTTTGCCTGTGAAAAATATTAAATTAATGGGAGTATTCAATTAACTGAGGTTTCCCATATTCTAGTGATAAAGTAGGCCCCGGCAAATATCTGAATATGCCCGAATCGATTACCACATTGAATTACTGCACCTATTTGTGAAGCAAATATTTAGTCAAATACATAACATTTGTTATTGGTAGCACTTCAATAAAAAAAAAAATCACATTTAAATGCAGTTGAAGTTGATTTAACTTGTCGCAAACAACAAATTAACTTCATCACTTAATTCTACATACTGCACCATATAGAAATCAGCAAGGACATCTCTTTTTTAAATTTCAGAAAGAAGAACGCTTTGAAGATATTCGGTACATATTCGGCATCAATTCTCAAATTGAGTATTGTTATCAAATCAAATATTTGAATACCAAATATTCACGGGCTTATGATAAAGTGTACATTTATTCTATTTTATCTTGTATGACACAGCTC
The DNA here is from genome assembly GCA_031216915.1 of Pictodentalium vernedei. Classification (NCBI taxonomy): domain Eukaryota; kingdom Metazoa; phylum Mollusca; class Scaphopoda; order Dentaliida; family Dentaliidae; genus Pictodentalium; species Pictodentalium vernedei. The sequence continues at coordinate 262,335,438 of CM062297.1, forward strand.
ATTCAGCTCTGTCAAACAAGTAATAGTATATGAATTGGTTGTTCCAGTGTGATGGTTACCTGTTTTCAAAAAGTAAGAATGGGATAAGGTCTCAAAAAGTTAAAGATCTGTTTCTCAGGCTCTCCTACATGGTCCTTTCAGCTGCTGCGTGCTCTCTTTTTACAACCAATGCAAACATAAAAAAGAAAAAAGTTAAATGGTTTTTGTCTCATATTTTACCCAAGTTAATAAAATTGATATATTTATCCCTTGGCTGCAACAAGACTTTGCAATGCTTTAGCATTGCAAAGCCTTCTTGCACTCAAGGGCCGAAATACATCACCACCCATGCTATTCTATAGATTATGAGGCCTAAAACATAAAACACACCAAGAACAGGAACTTTTGATGGCAAAAAAATAATTACAAAAATAAAAAATAAAATAAAAAATAAAATAAAAAAAATGCCCGCCCACATGCAATTTTACAAAAAATGTCCTGAGAAACAAAAGATCTTCTTTGTGGGGCCTGATCAGACTTTATAAGAAGTAATAAAATTATTTTTTTTTGTTCGATGAAAAGGTTAATCGCCTATTCTTATCCTTTTTCAGGTTTAGCAGCAACTCATTTAGCAGTGCAAACAGGAAATCTGGCTGCTATCAGAATGTTAGTTCAGGTGAATGCTGATGTGAACTTGCCAGATGGAAAGAGTGGAAAAACCCCTCTACACTATGCTGTTGAAGCTGAACACATGGGTATTGCTGGCTACTTATTGTCTGATGTGAGTTTGAATTTCAGCATTAACCTTTTACCAAATGAAGACAGTTCAAAATTTATTATTTTAAATATTTTAAAAAAAATTGTTTAATTAAGGCTGTTAAAAAAATACTAAACCAACAGCATCAGGGTTAGCATTTGTTCAGATGATGGCAGATATTCCTGCCTGGCACAACAAATCTCTTGCCACAAGATTAAGTATAAGGCTATTAAAAAAAAAAATTGTTTCTCGTGCACCTCCTTCGTAATAGAAAATCTGCCTCATCACCATATTTTTATACTAATAACCAATGGCCCAGACTTAGCTGGTGCAAACTCGATATCAAGGGCCAAACACAAATTTTGAATCCCCCAATCCCCAAAATTTGCATACAAAACCAAAAATTAAAAGTCTTATCTGGCCCTCCATACTTTTACCATCTGCTCATATGCAGTAGTCAGGAAGAGACAGGAATTGGTGCCAACCTCATTCTTTGTTTGGCCCTAAAGTCAGTAACAATGAACTGACATCTGTGCTTTTAAATCTCCTTTTTTCAGGATGCCAGACACAAATAAATGAAAGAATTGGTCAGTCATCTGTACACACAGATCCAAGGCTGTAAATAGATGATGGAAATGTACAACAGTGGTTGGAAACGTTCAGTGCTGTAACTTTATAATAATTATAACAATTATTTCATGTTTCCCAGTTTCGGGACATACGCCTGACGTCATCATTCTTGCTAATGATTTATCCACTGTTTGTTCTGTGTTCCTTCCCTATCCTTCCTTGAAGCCCTCCTGTTAAATTCTTAAGCTTTTTGGCTATTTTTTATTGAAATTTTTTATTAAATTTTTTGGGAGTTTAACGTGTATTACAGAATGTTTATTCTGTTTATCCCCATGGTTACGTCCTCACCCTAGGGGTGTTAGTGTTTTTGTCTTGCATCTTCTATCCTCCGATGTATCATATTTTCTTTGTATGAAGATCTAGCTTTGCATCTGGTAGCATTTAAATTGGTTCCTGACTTTGGGCCTTTTTGTGTGCCTGATGTCTTGTTTCTGTTTTTTTCCTTGACGTTGTTTACATTAGCAACGTCCTCAAATATATGTAGTATTTTATATTATATTATGGTAGAATTACTTTAGGAAACATTGATTATTATTCCAGTAGTGTAGCTCATAATATTTGGATTTTGTCCACACTTAGGCTCTATCGGGATGCCCTTGGGCTCATAATGTTCCCATTGGGAACTTGGGCATTTTTTCCAAAAATTTTCGAAAATTATTTTATAAATTTTTGAATTTAATTTTGATTTCGATTATTCATGTATCTCTGCAAGCCGAGAGGTCCTCGGTTCGAATCCCACCTGCGGCAACTGCGTTGTGTCCTTGGGCAAGACACTTCACCCCCATTGCCCACGTTGGGGGCACGGTGGCATTGTGTACTAAGGCGTACTGCACGTCGATGGTTCACCTGTCTTCAACCAATGCTAACCCTGCTTGTGTGGAGTTGTATGTTGGGGAGCAGACAGTTGCTCGCCGTTGCTCGGTGGTTCTCTCCGGATACTCCGGCTTCCTCCACCCGTAAAACTGTCGCGGTCATGATTAGCCATTGTGCAGAAATATGTGACCTCAAACACCAATAAATAAATAAATAAATAAATAAATAAATAAATAAATAAATAAATAAATTCATGTATCTTTATCATATATTTTGTTGTGGAGATGCTCCGTCTAGACTGCAACCGGGGTTGGCTTCAGTCATGGCTTCCTCCACTACGTTATAAAAGCACACACGACCGCATGCTAGCTACCCGACTGCGAAGACGGAACCAGTCTTTGCCCGTGAAGTTGGACCATCCAGTAGCTAGCGATCCGCTGCTTTGTTCATTGGGATGTTCAGAGAAGAGATCTACCTGCGGATCTTAGTCCCAGGAGTAGCAAGCGGCAATAAAACAGAAGACCGCTACTCCTCATGCCTCGGCAACAGACTTACTGTCGCAGATTGCACAGCTGATTGCAGCATTCCAGCAAGTGCAAGAGCAGACTCCGGTGGTGAGCTGTCACATGGTGCTGTGTCGGTCCAGTCATCTGTACACGCAGATGCGAATGATCAAATGTCACAGCTGAATCAGTCGGATGGTGAAAGGGTCAAGGAAGAGGATTACCCTTCCCTTTCGGAACAGTATATGGTAGCGATGAATTTTATTCATCAATACTATACTGACTTTGTTCCACCTGATCAGCAAGCTGCGACTACTAGAGATAAACCGATGTCATCTCTGAAGAAGATTTCGTGTGGAGGAAAGACGATGTTCTTTCCTTCCCAAAACAGTCTCGACAGGTGTTGGAGGCTTCGGCCATGTTAACGATGCTATATTCAATCTCTCTAGTGCTAAGACGAAGGCGGTTTCTTATCGACATCTTCAATAAATATATCGTTCCTTGGACCATGTTCATTTAAAACGATTGGAGAAAATGTCCAGAGAGCTCCTCTGCGTTTAGATGAGCCGGCCGGGGATGAAAATATTCCCTACCTGCATCATTCAATATATGCTTGGAAGTGATGGAATGTGCTATTTCATCCAATAGAGTGAATCTGGACGCAATGTCCTTTGCAGATCACCTCACCAGAGCTATAGCGCAATGTCTTAATGGGAAGGAATTTGAGGATGTTGTTCCTCGCTTAGAGTTCTTTCCAGGGCAGTCATGTATGCCACGTACAACTCCGCTCTCACATTGGCAAAGTGGGAGTTCATCAGACGTGATGCTGCCCTTGCGTCGTCATAACTTATAGATGACAAGGTGAAAAGCTCTCTCCGAGTCGCTCGATATACTCTATTGATGAAGGGCTTTCATTAGTCGATGAAAAGGCTACAAGAAAGCTTCCAGTACACTGCTTCTGAAGTCTGTGCCTCAACAACATGCTTCAGCAGACAGGGTAAGCAAGGCCGTTCCACTTAAATCAGCTAAGGAACTCCTGGCGATCGTACAATAAACCCTCTTATACTTACTCTTGAGGTCATCAGTATAGCGACTCGGGAAGGGGGCACAGGTCTGATCCAGACTATAGGTCAGACGCCCCTAAGCCGACGGGACAAGGTTTTTCGCGGGAAGAATGTAGTTTCTCCTTCCGTAAGCCTCGTTAGTCGTACAGGTGATGAATAAGATCTCTGTTGCTTACCAGTTGATGGAAGGTTATCATCTTTGCGAGAAACTGGATTTATGTCACGGAAGATCAGTGGGTAAAAGTGTTGTCTCAGAAGGCCTACGGCTATGATTCCGAACAAAACCCCCACTTACAGGATGTCCACGTTGGACAAATCTTCTGGCGGATCCTTTCAAAAGGGAGTCGCTCCTAGTGGAGGTACAGGCATGGAAGGAAGCAATAGAGGTTGTTGAGAATAGACTTCTGTTGCTTTCCACTTAGCGGAAGGTTATCAACCTCGCAGAAGTGGATGAAATTGAGGAAGATCAGTGGATGTGAAGGTAGTCTTGGCAGGCCTGCGGCTATCAGTCCGAGCAAAGCTCCACTTACAAGTTCATGCTGGCCATATCTTCCGGCGAATTCTTTCAGGAGAGTCTCTCCTTGCAGAGGTATAGGCTCTCCTATTGAAGAAAAGCAATAGAGTTCGTCGAAACATTCTCCAGGTTTTTTCAAATCGCCTGTTTTCATCCTGAAGTCGGATGAATAGTTCATAGATAGGCTGAGACAGCAGTCTTGTTTGGAATAGAGCCATTAGAGGAAATTGGTACGTCTTTTCTCTCTCGGTGTTGTATTCCTTGGCGTCAAGACATTTATTGTCATTGTGGATGCCATAGTAGCCTTATGTACTGTTTACAGTGGTCTTTTCTTGCGTCTAGTGTTGTAAGTCTCCATTTAGGAGCCTTCAAGGCCACAAGTGACACAGATATGTCTTCAATAGACGAAGACTCATAACTGTGTAGATACCTTGAGATTACTGTCTTTTGGGGAATTACAGCTGTTAGAACAGCAGCTTGTCATTCCCTACCTTGCACGACGATGGTTGTAAGTCATGACTAACACAAGAGCGATTCAAGTAATGCAGGTGAGGTGGGTTCAGTATGAATTTTTCATCGAAACCCCGCACCCATCACATCCCCCACCTCCACCCCCACCCCACCCCCCTCCCCTCCCCCCTGCCCCTGTCAATGTGTTAAGAGGTGATTACAGGGCAGAACATAGTTTTCTTCCCGTAAGCCTTGTATGCATTTAGTATATATATGCCTTTCATGGCTTCTCGATTGACGGCTGGGTTGTGTTCTAATGGCTAGAACATCCACGTTTTAGTTGGTTTGTTTTCTGTAGTTGTTTGTTTATAAGTCATATACGAGCATATGATTCTTATCAATAAAATTGCTAGCCTTCGTGTACCATTGTGGTAATTAGTCCACTCTGAAAAGTTTCGCTCAGGGCAATCTGGCCTTTCTTACGATGTATAAGTTTATTACTCGGTTAACTGCATATTAACGTCGTATTATTCATTCAGTTTCCTGGTTACCCTTGTATCACTCGGTCATACCATGGGTACAGGCTGTATTCAAATGAGTACATGTGGGATTTCATTGCTCGCGTACATAATATGTGTATTATTAGGCAGACGCATTATTGACAGATTATATAAATTCTTACTCTGCTTATAGAGCTCATGAGAATTTTGGGGGCTATTTGGATCAGTTATCGAACTGCCAATAGGCCGTTTATGCATATTTTCTCATTTTTTGGCATCATTATTCAGAGTAATATTTTCTTCTCAGAACAGTCATTGGTTGTTACGGACCTAGGAAACAATTAATTATTTTGGGGACGGTCCATGACGGGTCTGTTAATCATAGCTTGTTCCATGTTCTAATCCAGGTTTCTATGAAAATACAATACACATTCTCGTATATTCGCACGTGTCAATAGGAGTGTTATTATTGGAAATAATTGTACACCTGAACGGGGTCACGTGTTGGTTGCCTTAGAAGCGTGTTTTCTCTTCAGACACTTTCCATAAGGATTCTACAGTATTGGACAAATGTATGGTTGTACTCATTATTGATTGGTTTTCGACCTATCTACGTATTCCGTCTCTGGTATATGTTAGAAGTGTGTGCTATTAATTACCGGGAACGCCATGATAGCCTTGGCTTCTGAAGTGGCATTAAGCACCAATAATTAATTAATATTTGGGTGCCTGTTGGACGAATATATATTGTTTAATTGGCACCGCTTTTCACTGATTCCAGAGCGCTTCCCTCTTTGTTTTGAAGAAATTTCCTTCCAAAAAAGGGGGGGGGGGGGGGGGGGGGGTGTGAATTTTTGTAAATCTCCTCTGGCTTGATAAGCGTGTAACTATGAGTGAAGCTGTTTTTGTCTGTAGATTATATCTGATCCTAGATACAGCTTGTTTATTATTTATATATGGCGTATGTTTGTGGGGGTTAGTCTCTCACTCTCAAATACACCATCCTAATTTATGGGGCTTAGTCTGGACTAGCCTTAAAATTGGGGGCTTGTTACACCCAATTAGCATAATCTTTCATGCTAAAAATACGGAATTACTTGGATGTGGCTCCTTATTATGATATGTCTTCTCTATTATTGTATAGAGAGACATACATGTAATTCCTTTTAAATTTCATTTCATTTCACCTTGGAATCCAGGCTTAGGAGCTATATTTGATCTGCTAATTCTTAAGTCCTAGGCCCTCTGCCTTTTTACTATTCAGCTAGTCTGGGCCATTGGTTGTCGTATAAAAATATAAATTTAAAGTAATTTGTGTGTTTTTTATACTTACCAATGGCCCAGACGGGTATGGCCCTCCCATGAGTGGGCACTCATACCTCCCCTCTGAGTTATTATTAGTATGTTCATCTACAAAGAATGCCGTTGGTGTCAATTACGGTCTCTTCCTGACCACTGCACATGTGCAGAGAGTAAAAGTATGGAGGGCAGATAGGACTTTTAAATTTTTATACTGTACCAATGACCCAGACATAGCTGGTGCTAACTATTAAAATATAGGGCCAAACACAAATTTTGCCCCCCAATCCCCAAAATTTGCATCTAAAACCAAAGAAAACATGTCCTGAAAGGCCCTCCACACTTCACCTCTACTGCGCATGCGCAGTGTCAAGGACGTTCCGAAATTGGCGCCATTAATCATTCTAAGTTTGGCCCTTCATCAGTTAACATCTGACTGATCTTTGTGCTTGTAAATCTCAGTTTAAATGATGCCAGACACATAAATATTAGTGAAATGGTGATTCTAAGGAGGATAGAGAAGGAGGAGAGGAAAAATGTGTGACAGAATATTATCAGGGCTGTAACTTAAAATTTTTTAATGAAATTATGTTAAGTTACCTATTTTCAAGGCAGCAGCCATTTTGTTGTCATTCTGATTATTTAGTTACACTGATTTTTCAGTGTTTTCCTCTCTCCCTGTCCTTTAAGTCCCCCCTTGCTATTCTCCCATGCTTTTGACATAGTTTTTGTAATTATTATTACTAAATTTTCTTGGGAGTTTTAGCTGAATAACAGAATGAATTCTGTTCTTTTCCCCAAGTTTACGTCTTCACCTACGGGTGGTTAGGCGTTGTGTTCTGCATCTGCCATCTGATGTTCTGCAGTTTCTTCCCTGGAAGTCTCTGTTTTGCATCAGATAGTGTATTTTTGGTAACTGATTCCGGGCCTGGGTGCCTGGAGTCTTATTTTAGTGTTTTTACATTCATTGTTTACATTTACAACAGCCCCCTGTGTGAGGGGGGGGGATTTCTGGAAATAATATCTTGATGTTATTTTAATCATAACTAGATACATTATTATTGTTCGTAAGTGTTGAATAAATTGTTTAAAATATTTTTAAAATTTTTGTCCACACTTAGGCTTGGGATCCATTGGGGCTCAACGTTACTTTTCAGAAACTTGGGCTGTTCTGAAAAAATATTTTTTCAAAATATTTTGATTTCAATTATTTTTTCTATATTAATGGATCATATTATTATTATGTATTTTGATTGCCAGGGGTTAGTGCGAGTACCAGGACTTGTTTTCTTTTCACATTGAAAGGATATTGATCAATTGTAATAAGAGGAAGTCTTCCTCTGACTTTATAATCATTCTATATGTGGTCAGTGTACTCGCATTAACTCCTGTTCTGTATCGTATGATTTCGATGACAATATGGGAAGCGTATGTCACGGTATGTTATTGGGGAATTGGACACTCCGGTCCTTTCACCGCAGGGTCACTCTACTTTATCAATTTCTATTTCAGACGATCAAGATTAGGGTGATGTATCTGTGATGTCTTCCAACAGTGTGCCTCCGTCGTCACAATTAATGAAGGGCTAGCGGAAAAGTGCTCATGTAAATACGCCAATTGCCTAAGAGGACCCTAGTAGGTTCGACGGCCTTTGACGTCCGCTAGCTCGCCCGGTGTAGCGTCCATTCACCGAATGGTTCGGCAGCCGGGTTCGTCCGTTGCGGTCTAGAAGGAATTTTGGGGTGATGCGAGCACTATAAATCAACCAAATGCACACCCAGTGACGGCGGATCGGAGGGAGAACGGAGGAAGCCTTTTAGTCCGGTTCATAGCTCGTTCTGGTCCATCCGGATGGCGAGCGAGAGAGGCCCCTCTCTCGTACAACAATATCTGGCCCCAGATGTTGTGGTACAAAATGTTTCGCATTCGGAGCATACGTCCGTCGCTCGGGACGCTCCGACATATAGTCAGTCCGGAGTAGACTGTCAATAAGGCTTCCTCATTCTCATGGTAGCGCACACGACCGCTCTTGGCTACGTGACCACGGATATCCAGTCAGCTTCGCCAGTCAGAGAATCATCGGCGACCAGGTCACACCATCCGGTAGCCAGGGACACGAGGCCTGCAGACTCCAGACGTTCGCATAGGAAGTGTGCGGGAGTCAACGTACAAGGAGTAAGACCGCTACTGCACAGGCCTCGGGAACGGACGTGCTTTCTAAAATAGCACAGTTTATCGCAGCATCCCAGCATCAACTGAATCTGTCGCATATTTTTTATCCGACGATGCTGGGTCGGGACGCTCCGCGGAAGCGGGTACGGACGTCCGAAAATTTCATCCGGTCCGACGGGATACCGAAAGGGATTTGGAGGATTTCGAGCTTTCCCTTTCGGAACAACATATGCTGTTGTGTTTGTCATCTGACTTGGTCTTCTACAGCTTCTTTCGTCGGACCAGATTGCTGCGATGCCGGATAAGAAACTGATAGCGTCGGTGGACTTAGAAATTTTTGGTTCGGTTCAGGGACATCGTCCCTCAGTTCCGACATAGTCCAATAATGTCACACAACTTTCGAATTATTGAACGACGCTATATATATTATTATTATATGCTTGCTATAACCAAGCATTTCTGGTTTCTTGTTCGCAAAGTTACGGAGATGTCTTTCAAAAGTGTGCCTCTGTCGTCATAGTTAATGAAGAGCTAGCGGCAATAAGTGCTCATGGAATATGTCTATCGCCTACGGAGTGACATTCGATAGCTCACCCGGTGTAGCGTGCATTCATCGAATGGTTCGGCTGCCGGGTTCGTCCGTTGCGGTCTAGGAAGGAGATTTGGGTGATGCGAGCACTTTAATTACTTTAGTACTCACCCAGTGACGGCAGATTGAGGACAGATCGGAGGAAGCCTGTTAGTCCGGTTCCTGGCTTGTCCAGGTCCGTCCGGGCTGTGAGCGAGAGAGGTCCCTCTCTCGTCCAACAACATAGGGGACCGCATGTTGTGGTTCTGATATTTTACATTCGGAGCATATGTCTGTCGGTCGGGACGCTCCGTTATATTGACAGTCCGAGAGACTGTCCATAATGTTTCCTCATCCTCACAGCAGGACACACGACCGCACATTGGCTACGTGACCTCGAGTATCCGATCAGTTTCGTCATTCAGTGATTCCACGGCGAATAGGTTGCGCCATCGGGTAGCCAAGGGACACGAGGCCTATACACTCCGTTCGCTCGCATATTGGTAGTATGCACGGGGTAACGATCACGGAGCTTCCAGCGGCAATGCATTGTAGGACCGCTTCTCCTCAGACCTCAGTGACGGACATGCTATCCAAGTTAGCACAGTTGTTTCGCAGCATCCCAGCAATTGACAGTTTCTTGGTCGAATCAGGAATTATCCGACGGCGCTGGGTCGGTGCGGTCCGCGGTTGCATCAGGTATGGACGACCGAACGCTTTATAGGGTCCGACAGGATGGCAAAAGGGATTCGAAAGATTTCGAGTTTTCCCTTTCGTAGTATCGGAAGCTGCCATTCATATCTTCTGGCATTATCTTCCAGTGATTGTTATTTCGGACTACATTGCTGCGATGTTGGATAAGAGACTTATAGAACATTGGACTCGGAATTTTCGATCGGTTCAGGGACATTGTCACTGACTTACCGACGCAGTCCAATAATTTCATTACAACATGTGTTTTATTTTTCGACGCTATATATGCATACAAGCCTGCTACCAAGCATGATACTTTAGTTTCTTGTCCGCGTTGCTCATTTCTGCCGTTTTATCATTTATACGAATAGTTTATTTTGGCAGTGCAGGGCATACCGAGAGTTCATATGCGTCTAGACGGTGTGGTTAAAGACTGGAAATATTCTTTTTCGCCGTCTATGTCTTTTCCAACTTCAATGTTGGAAACGACAATGATGTCTAGTAGACTTAACTTAGACGCTTTATCATACGTGAGGCGTTATCATTACGTCTTCAAGAAAAGATTTACGGGATATTATTCTCAATGTAATTTCTTTTGAGGGCAGTAGTTTGTTCACGTATAACTCCGCCCTTCAGTGGCTGATTGGAGTTGGTTAGACGTGACGCAGCCCTAGCTACATCCACGTGCGTGGATAGTAAGGTTAAGAACTCTCTCAGAGTCGCTTCGTTCTCGGAGAAGCTTCTCTTCGACGGCAACTTTTCAGCAATCCATGAATTGCTCGATTTACACGTTCTCTTGTCTATCTACTGTTACAAGAGATTCAGACTGGGGCAAACATTCGGTGGTTGACTCAGAGAGTGCCACTGCAGTTGCCGGACCCGAGTGTTGCTGTTATGACGGTTGCCAGTCAAACAGATTGGGATATAATATTGATCCCAACGGATTCGAAGTGCCAGGGTCTTTGGGTTCCGCAGTCTCTTAGCAACCAATTATCTTCCGCGGAATAATGTTTTTTAGGCTTGCTTTATGTCATTGCTTGAACATTATTCAGAAACGCATGCCCAAATCCTGTCCGTTAATTCGACAGTAGTGGCGTATCTCCGGAACCAGGGAGGCACTCTTTCGTTTCCATTATTCAATTTAATGGAAAGAATCCGTCTGTTGGTTATAGTACACCAAGTTCTGTTTTGGTCCGTCATATTCCGGGTCGTCTGATTGTTTTACCGGACTCCCATTCACTTAGGGGTCGCTTGTTGCTGTCAGAATGGACTCTCAACAAACAAGTATTCAATCAGATTTGCTATCTATGGGAGTGCCCAATGATGATTTATTTACGACACAGCTTGCTAATCAATTGCAGACGTATGTGTTGGCTTGTCCGGATCTCTGAGCTAATGTTGTTAATGCTCTATTGATCTATAGGACGGAATGATAGGATACGCGTATCCTCCGGCGCTGTTGTTTCAGCAGGTATTGCTAAGATAAACAACCACAATACATTTCTGTTGATAGCATCTCTATCTTCACAGAGACCATGGGTAATTTACTCTTTTGTCTACTGTGAGACTTAACGTGAAATCTTCCTCAATGTGAGGATCTTTTTTCACTGGGTAAATCGTGGCATCTTTATCACAACCCGCAAGGTCACAACCTTCATGTATTCCGTTGTGTGGTCCGTATTGCATTGTAAGCATTGTACTGGACGAGCTTTGGACGCGATTTCTTACTATAGGAGATCCTCTTCTTCGCTATTCTATGCGGCTAAAGTAGAGGCTCTTCCATCGTTGGTGTAGGGATCATTATGTTCATATTGTTGATCCCTCCATTCTACTCATTGCAATTTTTTAGTATACTTGTTTCACAAGATCTACTGCAGCCTGTTATTATTAAGGTTATAGGTTTATGTTACCTCATACCTATGCACTCTAGGATAGTTTACAATTGAGTCTTATGTCTCTTTATCTAAGTCAGTTAGTAACTTTTTGATAAATAGACTTAGAATCTTTAGATTAAATTCCTATATGGAATTTAACTTCGGTTCTTATTTAGCTAAGTAATCATTTGAGCCTCTGGAAACCGTAGTTTTCAAATTCTGACCTTTTAGACAGTAATTCTGTTGGTTTCTCTTTTACTGAAGAGTCAGTGAGTTTCATGCATTATTGATGGATGATTTTCACTTTCGTAGTTTCGGAATCACTACTTCCTTTACTATTTAGGTTGGATTTTTGCATAAGAGTTAGGCTCCTAATATCCGGAACCTATTGTTATTAAGGTCCTTCCGTCTTCGTACGGGCATAGGCCTTTACTCTTTCTGGTTAGAGTTTATGTATTTATAAACAGATATCTGTTTATTACTACGGGCGTAAGCTTCTTCTGTCTTTGATGCCTAGTAGAAGGACGTCACGCTCCATTCTTTTGTTTATGGATTCTATTAACTATCGGTACTGCTTATGGTATATCATTGACTCAGCAGTTGTGCTTAAGATTTCGGCTCATGAAGTAAGAGTTCTTCTACATCTTGGGCTTACATTAATAGTGTCGCTATTATAGATTTTTGAAGGCTGCTCATTGCGCTCAGCCATCCACATTCATGAATTTTTATCTCAGAAATATCGAGTCCATTTCTGGAGGCCTCTATTGTTAGGTCTATTATCTACTGCTCAGAATGTCATTCACTTAACAGTTGCTACTATAGCTAGGTAGGCTGTCTGTTTTGGCAGTGTCTCCGTTCTGCTGCCCTCTTCGCTCTGGGCTATTTGACCCAGGGCAAGAAAAAGGGGGGGGGGGGGAGGGTGTTCCCTTGGGTCACCTGTTTAACTATGAAAACAAGGGGATACCTCCTCCGGAGTTAGTAATTCTGAGCTGTTATTGGGATGGTTGTTTAGTGAGAAGTTTATGTTTTAAAAATTCATTCAAGTCTTAGTTTTTAAAGTATAGCTTTTGAATATTGCATATGTCAACGGACATGATTATGCAATCCTCAGACACTTTTAAGGAGTATAAGAGTCTCTATTCTCTAGACTTACTTTATTTATTGGCTTACTTTAAAAATTATTAGTATAAGGATTATATTGGATATTAATAGAGTTTATGGATGTATGAAGCTCAATTTTGGAAGGTGTTGTATCTTTCTAATTTATCATAAATAAGAAAGATACATGTAAGGCCTATTACTTCTTTTTCCCTACAGGGGATGACTCTATTTTATATTATTGAGCGTATTCCATTTTGCTCTATGTCCTTGGCCCTCCAGCTTTTTTACTATTCAGCTATGTCTGGGTCATTGGTACAGTATAAAAATGTTAAAAAATTTATAGTAATTTCTATATTTTTTATACTTACCAATGACCCAGATGGGGATTGCCCTCCCAGGAGTTGGGAACTCTTGCCTCCCCGCTGAGTACATAGCGCTTAACAGGCACTGGTTATTAGAATGATTAATGGCGCCAATTTCGGAACGTCCTTGACACTGCGCATGCGCAGTAGAGGTGAAGTGTGGAGGGCCTTTCAGGACATGTTTTCTTTGGTTTTAGATGCAAATTTTGGGGATTGGGGGGCAAAATTTGTGTTTGGCCCTATATTTTAAGAGTTAGCACCAGCTATGTCTGGGTCATTGGTAAGTATAAAAAATATAGAAATTACTATAAATTTTTTAACTTTTCGGTTTTGTATGCAAATTTTGGGGTGTTCAAAATTTGTGTTTGGCCTTGGATAATATGGTAAGTATAAAAAATATACAAATTACTTAAAATTTATCATTTTCAGTTCCATATGGATGAGATAGTTCCCGATATTCACTGTTCATATTAAATAGTGTAGTTTTTCTTATTATTATGAAATTTAATAATTATAATACTACAAATGAGAATATTCTCATATTTTTCATTGATGTTAATTTTTAGAAATTTTAAATGTCAGTTTACAACAAGGAATTTGGAATTGAGTGCGCTGACTCATCAAAAAATCCAGTTTAAGACTCAATATCACTCCCGGAGTCATTTTCTATACATCTAATTGTTTTACATTATTATTATTATACATCAAAAAGGCGAAGTGATGTGCCGAAGTGTGATGTCATTTAGAAACTACTGAGGGATATTCCTCGATATCCATCAAGTCGATGAATATCAACAAATATCGTTTAGATAATTCACAGGCTAGCATATAATAAAACAGTACTCTCAAGTTCTATATATTTACGAATTAAAAATTGATTCTTGCAAGAGCAATTTGTTGGAATGAAAACTAATTCGCGGGAATCTTGACAAATTTTTAGGCCTGACAATATTATAAAATGCCCAAACTCATGTTAGTTGAATACTCCTGATAACTGATGACATATATATGTTGCCCATGTACAGGTGAGGCTTAAAGATTTGTTCTATGGTCTTGACATGTCACCTCCATTCGGAAAATGAGAGTCAATCAGAGTTAGCGGCTAAAGTGCTCTCAAATATTAGACAGGGCAATAAACCACGCCCCCGTGGTCATAAGACCCTGTCGCTAGCTAGCTTGTCCGGTGAAGCGGTGGGCACCGCAACACCGGCTGCGTCTGTAGGATATAAATATGGGTAGAGCGAGCATTATAATCTCTTATCAGGCTCGCCCAGCGACGACGGAAAGAAGGAAGCAAGCAAGTTCGTCAGTCGGCTCGGCAAGGTCTAGCAAGACCGCGAGCGAGAGAGCCCCTTCTCTCTGTCAACAACATCTGGGGCCTGATGTTGACAGTAGAGCTTCCTCGAAGTCAGTTCAGCACACAAGACTGCACCTTGGCTATGTGACGTCCGATATCCTACCGGTATCGCTGAGCAAGGACCGCTTGTCTATTAAAAAGTCACAGTAGCCAAGGAGACGAGGCCTTGTTCGATGGGACGTCCGCAGAAGAGAGCCATTGCGGACACACAGTCCCAGGAGCAGCCGGCGGCAAAGCAACAGAAGACCGCTGCTTCTCAGGCCTTGGTTACAGACCTGCTGTCGCAGATGCAGCTCATTGCAGCATCCCAACATAGTCAGGAGCAAGTTCCGGCAGGAGCACAAGCTGTCCGAAGATGCTGGGTCGGTCCAGTCATCTTCCCACTCAGAGGCAGAAGACCGTGACGAAATTCGGATTCAATCGGATGCAGAAAGGGATTTGGAGGATACGGGCCCATCCCTTTCGGAACAACACATGGTAGCGATGGATTTTATCCATCAATACTTTCCGGAGATTGTTCCAGCGAATCAGACTGCTGCATCTTCACATAAAAAGCTGCTAGCGTTGTTAGACGCGGACTATATCCGGTTAAGGGAGGATGTCCTTTCCTTCCCGGTACAGTCGAAACTAGTGTCGAACACATTTGCTCTCCTAAATGACGCTATATTCAGTCTTTCCAGGGGGAAGCGAAAAGGCAGCTTTCTTTCCTCATCTTCTGTTCGGATACCGTCTGTTGGACCACGTCCATTTAAAACGTTAGGGGAAGGTGTCCAGAGAGTACCTCTGCATTTAAATGAGTAAACTGAGGACATAGATTTGGCATTACCCCCTTCATTTACTATTCGCTCGGAAACAATTGAGACGGCAATTTCCACAAATAGAGCGAATTTAGACGCAATGTCGTACGCAGATCACCTAACGAGAGCTATGGTGCAATGTCTCAATGGAAAGGAGTTCTTCCTTGAGGGTTCTTTCCAGGTCTGTACTGCTTACCATGTATAACTCCACCCTTACATTGGCTAATTTGGAGTTAGTTAGACGTGATGGAGCCCTTGCGTCGTCATCTTTAATAGATGACAAGGTGAAAAACTCTCTTAGAGTCGCTCCTGTATCAGGACAGGATATGTTCGATGATAAGCTTTCTTTGATCTATGACCAAGCTACAAATACTCTGCTTTTAAAGTCAGAGAAGAGTAAAGCAGGAGGCTCTGGACAAAAATCGTTCAGAGGAAAATGCTCGCGAAGATATAAGAAATCCTCTTACAATTATTCGCAAAATCGTCAATTCAGCGACTCTGGTAGGGGGTGTGGGTCTGGCCGAAACAACTGGTCAGATGCCCCCAAGCCGGCGGGCAGAGGCTCTTCATGGGGAGGACGTAGTTTCTCTTCCCGCAAGCCTCGCAGGTCCTACAGGTGAAGGTCAGGACCTCTGTTGTGTTCCAGTTGGCGGAAGGTTATCAAGATTTGTGACAAACTGGATAACCATTACGGAAGATCGGTGGGTGAGAAATGTAGTCTCGGAAGGACTAAGATTGTCGTTCCGAGCCTAACCACCGCTAACACGATGTCCACAGTGGACTCAACTTCCATCAAACCCATCAAAAAAGAGTCTCTCCTTTTGGAGGTAAGCTCTCTCCTACAAAAGAACGCAATAGAGGTCGTAGAAAACCATGAATCTTTAGGTTTCTGCAGTCACCTGTTCCTCGTACCGAAGCCAGACGGCTCGTTCCGACCAGTAATAGACTTGAGGTGGATAAACAAACTTCTCGTAGCTCCAAAGTTCTATATGGAAACCATTCGGTCAGTAAAAGCGAGCATATGTGTGAACGACTATGCGGCAAGCATAGATCTAAAAGTTGTGTACTTTCATGTCATGGTACATCCGGCATTCAGAAAGTACCTACGGTTCGCCATTCAGGGGACGGTATATCAGTTCCGAGCAGTGTGCTTCAGTCTGAATCTAGCTCCTTGGGCGTTCACTCGAATAATGAACTCAGTAATGTCTTATTTCCGAGGTCATTCGTCTGCGCTAACATCGGTTTACTTGGACGACATTCTTCACAGATACGGCAACACAGATATTCTTCAGAACGATGTTCAGAGTCTGCTTCTACTGCTCCGACGTCTCGGTTTCATAGTAAACGAGAAGAATTTGGATCTAGCTCCATCCAAGTCGTTCATCCACTTGGGTATGAGCTTCGAGACTCACAATAATCTGGTTCGTCTGCCGTTACCCAGAGCAAAATTAGTCAGTTGTTATGCTCGCTTTTGTCTACACTCAGATGCAGTAACAGCGAGGGAGTTCATGTGACTGATGGGACTGCGGTGCGGCCGTGGAACTTATCCGATTGGCTGCTTGCGCACACATCCTCTCCAGATATTCTTTACTCAGAACTGGAGTGTGTAGACGCATTCGCTCGAAACAAATATTGTTTTAAAGGACCAAGTAAAACAAAAAGTTCAGATTTGGGCAGATATTCAGTGGTTAACTCAAGGAGTTCCTCTGCATTTGCCGGATCCGCCTTTTACGATTATGACGGATGCGAGTCAGATTGGTTGGGGCACTACCCTCACTCCGACAGACTCGAAATGCCAGGGTCTTTGGGACCCGAAGTTCCTAGTCAAGCACATAATCATCAAAGAAATGATGTCAATATGGCTAGCGCTACAACAATGGATTGACATTATAGAGAACGCTCATGTTAGATATTGTCGGATAACTCGACAGTGGTAGCGTACATAAGGAACCAGGGTGGCACACATTCGATTCCGTTATGTCAGTTAACAGAAAGAATCCTTCTGTTTGTCTTGAATCATCAAGTTCAGCTATCCATCCGTCATATTCCGGGTCGTCTGAACGTGTTGGCAGACTCGCTCTCTTGGAAGGGCCGCATATTGCAGTCAGAATTGACTCTCAACAAGCGAGTGTTCAGACAGATTTGCTACCAGTGGGATCAACCATTGATAGACTTATTTGTGACACATCTCAACAATCAGTTGCAGACTTACGTGTCGCCATGTCTGGATCCCTCGAGCGTATGCAGTAGACGCTCTCTCGATTTCATGGGACGGAATGATAGGATACGCATATCCTCCAACTCCGTTAATTCAACAGATCTTGCTAAAGATCAAGCAATCCCATTGCAAGATTCTGTTAGTAGCATCTCTGTCGGCACAGAAACCTTGGATCAATCTTCTCAGGTGTCTGTTATGGGACATTCCTGGAAGCTTTCTCCGCGGGAGGACCTTCTTTATCAGAGGAAGTCACGCACACTGCATCACAACCCGCAAGGTCTCAACCTTCGCGTATTTCCGTTGTGCGGTCCTTCTTGCACGGGTCATAACCTATGTTTTGGGAGCAAAAAATGAAAAGTTTTAGTTATATGAGGATGTTTTTTCCAAGTGCCATCTGCAACTCAAGTTAGGTAATGGGTTAAAAGTCATACTAAGTGGTGAATTTGTGCGTGTGTGTGTGTCATATGATACATAGAATATGAAATGAGTGTTTTTCTCATATAATATTTATGAAACTCGTCCGAATTTTCCGTTTGCACTTGCCAGAGGCTCGCCAAAACGGAAAATTCTTAGACTTGTTTCATAAATATTATATGAGAAAAACACTCATTCCATATCCTCTATATACTCAGTTACTTTGTTGGTGTTATGTCCTTCTTATTTTATTAAATAAGAAGGACATATGTAATTCCGTGCTCTCCTATTCTCCTTTAGGAGATAATCTGTTAGTAGTTATTGGATTTTCCTTTATGTCCTAGGCCCTCCAACCTATTTACCATTCTGCTATGTCTGGGCCATTGGTTACTTGTGTAAAAATATGATAAATTCATAGTAATTTGTATACTTAACAATGGCCCAGATGGGGGCGGCCCTCCCATGAGTGGGTGCTCATACCTCCCCACTGACTATAACATTTAGCAGACAATCTAGAAGGAATGATATTTGGCGGCAATTTCGGCACTTCCTGGACACTGCGCATACGCAAATGTCAAATGTATGGAGGGACACATAGGACTTTGAATTTTCAGTTTTTGATGCAAATTTTGGGGATTGGAGGGCAAAATTTGTGTTTGGCCCTGGATAATTTAGAATTAGCACCAACTATGTCTGGGCCATTGGTAAGTATAAAAATATACAAATTACTATGAATTTATCATTTTTTGTGTGAATGTTTAGTACCGTGGGATACATCACATATAATACAGGGTTTTTTCTCGTCCATAAATTATGCCAATTAGACTAACTTTGATCTATTTAATGTTACTTTCAGCACTTTAACTGTAAATGCCAATACGGCTCGGGCTAGAGGCTGTATTTATGAACCGATCTTTACAAAACTCGTTGGGTACCTTTGTTATCACCATGGGACGAGAACGAGTGGTTTTGGTGCGGTTCGAAATTCAAGCTAGCCACCAGCAGCCATTTTGTACTTTAGTTAGTGCAATCAGTTTTTTGTACAAAATTTCTGTATGAATGATTAGTAACATGGAGTACATCACATATAATACGGGTCGTGCAAAAATTATGCAAATTAGATGAAGTTTGATTTATTCAGTGCTACTTACACACAGTAAATGCACATGTCAATACGGCTCGGGCTAGAGTCTGTATTTATGAACTGATCTTCACGAAACTTCTTGGGTACCTTTGTTATCACCTTGGGTCGAGAACGAGTGTTTCTGGGTGTGATCCAAAATTCGAGATGGCTGCCATTGGCCATTTTGTACCGAAATTAGGTCCAATCAGTTTTTTGTACACAACTTCTATACGGCTCAGGCTAGAGCTGTATTTATGAACCGATCTTTACAAAACTTCTTGGGTACCTTTGTTATCACTTTGGGATGAGAACGAGTGTTTTGGGGTGCCGTCCAAAATTCAAGATGGCCACCAGCAGCCATTTTGTACCAAAAATTAGTTCAATCAGTTTTTTGTACAGAACTGCTGCATGAAAGCACTGATTTGAATAAAGTTTTGTATGAATGTTTAGTAACATGGAATACATCACATATAATGGTTTTTTTCTCGTGCAGAAATTATGCAAATTAGATGAACTTTGATTTATTCAGTACTACTTATACACTGTAAGTGCACATGTCAATACGGCCAGGGCTGGAGGCTGTATTTATGAACTGATCTTCATGAAACTTCTTGGGTACCTTTGTTATCACCTTGTGAAAGGAACACGTGTTTTGGGGTGCCTTTGTTATCACTGTGCTATGAGAACAAATATTTTTGGGTTCAGTCAGACCCACTCTGGTACTCAAAGATTTCTTTTCTAGTTTAACATCTAACTGTCACCCCACTTTTACAATACATTACCTATATATTTGTTACAGGCTACGGTCAGCATTTATGTACAGACCGTTACAATACTTTACATGTACTTTTGTTATCAGGTCATTACCTAGATGTTTGTCATTGCTGTGTCACATACTATACATGTACATGTCTTAAACAAGTTGAGCTACAGTGTCATTGACACTTTCATTTTTTTTTAATAAAATTACATGCGGGCGGGCATTTTTTTATTTTTAGCTCACCTGATTGCAAGTCAGTGTGAGGTATTGCCATCACTTGTTGTCCGTTAACTTTTGCAAACCTGACTTCTTCTCCACAGCCATTCAGCCAAATTCAGACATATATTACACAAATCATCCCTGGGGTATACCCTTTCTATTTTGTTCAAATGGAGCGGCTGTCTTCTTTGGGCTCTGGGCAATGATGCCAAAGCCTAAAAATCTTTAAAAATCTCCTTCTCATGAACCATCAGAGAGATTGCCTTGATATATGGTATGTAACCCTCTTTGGTATTGAAGATTAAAGTTTGTTCAACAGAAGTTGGTAGATCAATATTTGGGCTCTCTATGGGCACATATCAATTTTAGGGTCTGCCCAAAATTTCTATCTCTAGAACCGATGGGCCGACTTCACCAAATTTGGCATGTAGCATAAGTGGGTCCAAAGTA
Source organism: Pictodentalium vernedei (assembly GCA_031216915.1). Classification (NCBI taxonomy): domain Eukaryota; kingdom Metazoa; phylum Mollusca; class Scaphopoda; order Dentaliida; family Dentaliidae; genus Pictodentalium; species Pictodentalium vernedei. The sequence continues at coordinate 262,356,055 of CM062297.1, forward strand.
CTTGATTGATACCCGAAATCTTTTTTTACTCCAGGGGCTAAAAATAGAAAAACATTCAAATGCCCATATTTCCCAAACTACACGAAACATAGAACTTTTATTTGGTATGAAGCATCCTTTTGACTGGTAGAATGGATTTAAAAAAAAAAGGCCTTCAGTTGTTTTTGGGTGTTCTGTAGGGGGGGGGGGGGGGGGGGGGGGGCATTTGAAAAATGCTGAGTCAGCATATTTGCAAAAATTGAAAAAAATTTTCTTCAGAACAGCTGATCAGAATCTTTTGATTTTTGGTGTACAGCATCCATAGGATGGTCAAATACAAGTATGTTCAAATCCCCACCCCCCCCCCCCCTCCACCCCCATCAGTTCATATTTGGGCTCAACAGAGGAGCCCAAATAATTAACTTAGGGTACTATGGGAAATAAGCTTTAAAAATCTTCTTCTTCAGATCAAACAGTCAGATTCTTTTGATACTTGGTATACAGCATCTCTACAGGAGGCAGATTGAAGTTTGTTAAAATTGAGTCCCTGGGTTAATATTTATGGAAGCCTGAATATTAACTTGGTGCAATATGGGGAAAAATCTTTAAAAATCTTCTTCTTCAGATCCACCATTCAGATTTTTAGCTCAACTTTGGCGAAGCCAAATTTGAGCTTATGCCATGGCCCGTCGTCCGTCTGTCCGTCTGTCCATCAACAATTGGATACGGCTCAGGCTAGAGGCCGTATTTATGAACCGATCTTTATGAAACTTCTTGGGTACCTTTGTTATGATCGTGGGACGAGAACGAGTGTTTTTGGGTGCGGTCCGAAATTCAAGATGGCTGCCAGCCGCCATTTTGTACCGACGATGCAGAAATCTGTATTTTTATACTGTACCAATGACCCAGACATAGCTGGTGCTAACTCTTAAAAATATAGGGCCAAACACAAATTTTGCCCCCCAATCCCCAAAATTTGCATCTAAAACCAAAGAAAACATGTCCTGAATGGCCCTCCACACTTCACCTCTACTGCGCATGCGCAGTGTCAAGGACGTCCCGAAATTGGCGCCATTAATCATTCTTTGTTTGGCCCTTCATCAGTTAACATCTGACTGATCTTTGTGCTTGTAAATCTCAGTTTAAATGATGCCAGACACATAAATATTAGTGAAATGGTGATTCTATGGAGGATATAGTAGGAGGAGAGGAAAAATGAGTGGCAGAAAATAATCAGGGCTGTAACTTAAAATTTTTTGATGAAATTATGTTAAGTTACCTATTTTCGAGGCAACAGCCTGTTGTGGTCATTCTTGTTATCAAGATTACACTGCTTATTCAGTGTTTTCCTCTCTCCCTTTCCTTTAAGTCCCCTCTTGCTATTCTCCCATGCTTTTGGCATATTTTCTGTAATATTATTACTAAAATTTCTTGGGAGTTTTAGCTGGATAACAGAATGAATTCTGTTCTTTTCCCCATGTTTACGTCTTCACCTATGGGTGGTTAGGCGTAGTGTTCTGCATCTACCATCTGATGTTCTGCAGTTTCTTCCCTGGAAGTCTCTGTTTTGCATCAGATAGTGTTTTATTGGTAACTGATTTCGGGCCAGGGTGCCTGGAGTCTTGATCTAGTGTTTTTTACACTTATTGTTTACATTTCCAACAGCCCTCTGTGTGATGGGGGATTTCTTGAAAATAATATCTTGATGTTAATTTAATCATAACTAGATACATTATTATTGTTCGTAAGTGTTGCATAAATTGTTTAAAATATTTTTAGAATTTTTGTCCACACTTTGGCTTGGGATCCATTGGGGCTCAACGTAACTTTTCAGAAACTTGGGCTGTTCTGAAAAAATATTTTTTCAAAAGTTTTTGATTTAATTATTTTTTTTATGTTAATGGGTCTTGTTATTATGTATTTTGATTGTCAGGGATTGGTGCGATTACTAGGACTTTGTTTTCTTTTCACAATGAAAGGATATTGTTCAATTGTAATAAGAGGAAATCTTCCTCTGACTTTCATATTCATTGTATAATGTAGTCAGTGTACTCGCACTAACTCCTGTTCTGTATGTGTTGATTTCGATGACAACATGGGAAGTGTGTGTCACGGTATGTTAGTGAGGAATTGGCCATTCCGGTCTTTTCCCTGCAGGGTCACTCTACTTTATCAATCTCTATTTCAGACGATCATGATCAGGGTGATGTATCCGTGATGTCTTCCAAAAAGTGTGCCTTCATCGTCACAATTAATGAAGAGCTAGCGGAAAAGTGCTCATGTAATACGTCAATTGCCTAAGAGGACCCTAGTAGGTTCGACGGCCTTTGACGTCCGCTAGCTCGCCCGGTGTAGCGTCCATTCATCGAATGGTTCGGCAGCCGGGTTCGTCCGTTGCAGTCTAGAAAGGAGTTTTGGGTGATGCGAGCACTATAAAATAACCAAGTGCACACCCAGTGACGGCGGATTAGAGGGGAGAACGGAGGAAGCCTTTTAGTCCGGTTCATAGCTCGTCCAAGCCCATCCGGGCTGCGAGCGAGAGAGGCCTCTCTCTCGTACATCAACATCTGGCCCCAGATGTTGTGGTACAAAATGTCTCGCATTCGGAGCATACGTCTGCCGCTCGGGACGCTCCGTTATATAGACAGTCCGGAGAGACTGTCAATAAGGCTTCCTCATTCTCATGGCAGCGCACACGACCGCACCTTGGCTACGTGACCTCCGATATCCAGTCAACTTCGCCAATCAGAGAATCCTCGGTGACCAGGTCACGCCATCCGATAGCCAGGGACACGAGGCCTGGAGACTCCGGACGTTCGCATAAGAAAGTATGCGGGAGTCAACGTACATGGAGCTTCCAGCGGCAAAGCATCGTAAGACCGCTTCTGCACAGGCCTCGGTGACGGACGTGCTATCCCAAATAGCACAACTTATCGCAGCATCCCAGCAGCGACAGAATCTCTGTCGCATAATGTAATATCCAACGACGCTGGGTCGGGACGCTCCGCGGAAGCATCAGGTGCGGACGTCCGAAAATTTCATACGGTCCGACGGGATGCCGAAAGGGATTCGGAGGTTTTCGAGCTTTCCCTTTCGGAACAACATAAGCTGCTGTATATGTCATCCGACTTCATCTTCTAGAGGTTCTTCGTCGGACCGGAATGCTGCGATACCGGATAAGAAACTGATAGCGTCGGTGGACTTAGAATTTTTGGTTCGGTTCAGGGACATCGTCCCTCAGTTCCGACACAGTCCAACAATGTCTCAGATACGTTCGATTTATTGATCGACGTTATATATATTTTTTATATGCTTGCTATGTACAAGCATGTCTGGTTTCTTGTTCGCAAAATTACTGAGATGTCTTTCAAAAGTGTGCCTCTGTCGTCATAATTAATGAAGAGCTAGCGGCAATTAATGCTCATGGATTACGTCAATCGCCTAAGAGGTCCCTAGTAGGATCGACGGAGTTGACATTCGCTAGCTCACCCGGTGTAGCGTCCATTCATCGAATGGTTCGGCAGTCGGGTTCGTCCATTGCGGTCTAGGAAGGAGATTTGGGTGATGCGAGCACTATAATAGACTTTAGTACACACCCAGTGATGACGGATTAGAGGAGAGATCGGAGGAAGCCTGTTCGTCCGGTTCCTAGCTCGTCCGGTCCGTCTGGGCGGCGAGCGAGAGAGGTCCCTCTCTCGTGCAACAACATATGGGACTGGATGTTGTGGTACAGACATTTCACCTTTGGAGCGTATGTCCGCCACTCGGGACGCTCCGTTATATAGACAGTCCGAGTGACTGTCGATAATGCTTCCTCATCCTCACAGCAGCGCACACGACCGCACATTGGCTACGTGACCTCGAATATCCGGCCAGCTTCGTCATTCAGTGATTCCACGGCGAACAGATCACGCCATCCGGTAGCCAAGGGACACGAGGCCTGCACACTCCGGTCGCTCGCATAATAGAAGTATGCACCGGGTAACGAACACGGAGCTTCCAGCGGCAATGCATCGTAAGACCGCTTCTCCACAGGCCTCAGTGACGGACGTGCTATCCAAAATAGCACAGCTTATCGTAGCAACCCAGCAAACGACAGATTCTCGGTCGGATCAGGAATAATCCGACGGCCCTGGGTCGGTGCGCTCCGCTGTTGCATCAGGTACGGACGACCAAACATTTCATAGGGTCCGACAGGATGGCGAAAGGGATGCGGCCGATTTCGAGCTTTCCCTTTCGGAACAACAGAAGCTGCCATACATTTCTTCCGGCATTATCTTCCAGAGGTTGTTCCGTCAGACTACATTGCTGCGATGCGGGATAAGAGATTAATAGCGTCATTGGACACGGAGTTTTGGATCGGTTCAGGGACATTGTCCCTGAGTTGCCGACGCAGTCCAATAATGTCTTTAGAACATACGAATTATTGAATGACGCTATATATATAAGCTTGCTATCAACATGCTAGTCTAGTTTCTTGTCCGCAATGCTCTATTCTGCCTTTCGTGAATTCTAGGAAATAATTGTTTATTGGCAGAACTGGGCTTACCGAGAGTTCCTTTGCGTCTAAGACGGCGAGACTGAAGACTGCAAATTATCTTTTTCGCCGTCTATGTCAATTCCAACCACGATGTTGGAAACGACAATGATGTATAATAGACTTGACTTAGACGCTTTATCATACGTACACCACCTTACTGAGACGTTATCATTACGTCTTCAAGAGAAAGAATTCCAGGATATGATCCTCAATGAGATTTCTTTCAGGGGCAGTAGTTTTTCCATGTATAACTCAGCCCTTCAGTGGCAACGTGGAGTTGGTTAGACGTGACGCAGCCCTAGCTACATCCACGCGCTTGGATAGTAAGGTGAAGAACTCTCTCAGAGTCGCTTCCGAGAAGCTTCTCTTCGACGGCAACCTTTCAGCAATCTTGAATTGCTCGATATACACGTTCTCTTGTCTATCAAGTGTAACAAGAGATTCAGACGTGGGCAAACATTCGGTGGTTGACTCAGAGAGTTCCACTGTAGTTGCCGGATCCGAGTTTTTCGATTATGACGGATGCCAGTCAAACAGGTTGGGACACAATTTTGATCCCAACGGATTAGAAGTGCCAGGGTCTTTGGGTTCCGTAGTTTTTAGGCAAGCTCTTTACTTCCAAGGAAGAATATTATGTTGGCTTGCACTACGTCATTGGATGAATTTTATTCAGAAACGCATGTTCAATCCTGTCCGATAGTACGACAGTAGTTGCGTATATCCGGAACCAGGGAGGCACTCATTCGGTTCTGTTATTGATTTTAACGGAAAGAATCCTTCTGTTTGTTATAGAACACCAAGTTCTGTTTCGGTTCGTCATATTCTCGGTCGTCGGATCGTATTAGCAGACTCCCTTTCACGTAAGGGTCGTTTGTTGCCGTCGGAATGGACTATCAACAAACAAGTATTCAATCAGATTTGCTATCAATGGGAGCGCCCAGTGATAAATTTATTTGCGACACAACTCTCCAATCAATTGTAGACGTATGTGTCACTGTGTCCGGATCCCCGAGCATATGTAGTTAACGCTCTATCGATCTAGTAGGACGCGATGATAGGATATGCGTATCCTCCAGCGCTGTTGATTCAGCAAGTATTGCTAGGATTATTCATTCACAATACAATTCTGTTGGTAGCATCTCTGTCTCCACAGAGACGGTGGATAAATTTACTTAGATGTCTACTGTGGGACTTACCGCGAAAACTTCCTCCACGAGAGGATCTTTTTTTCGCTGGGGAAATCGTGTCAACTCTATCACAACCCACAAGGTCTCAGCCTTCACGTATTCCGTTGTGCGGTCCTTCTTGCATGGCAAGCATTGTACAGGACGAGCAGTGGACGCGATTCCTAACTGTAGAAGGACCTCCTCTTCGCTATACTATGCGGCTAAAGTGGAGGGTCTTCCGTCGTTGGTGTAGGGATCTTTATGTTGATATTTTTGATCCCTCCATACCAGACATTGCAAACTTTCTAGTATACTTGTTTAACGAGATCATCTGCAGCCAGTTACTTTTAAAGGTTGTAGGTCTATGTTATCTGATACCTATGCACACCATGATAGTTTACAATGGAGCCTAATGTCTCTTTATCTAAGTTAGTTTGAAACTTTTCGATAAGAGACCTAGAATCGTTAGATTAATTCCTATTCGGAATTTAGCTTGGGTTCTTATTAACTAAGCAACCATTTGAACCCCTTGAGACAGTAGTTTCAAATTCTGGCCTTTTAAGGCAGCAATTCTCTTAGTCTTCTCTTCTGCTGAAGAGTCAGTGAGCTTCATGCACTATCGGTGGACGATTCCCACTTTCGTAGTATCGGGAACTCTATTACCTTTACTACTAAGGTTGTATTTTTGGTTAAGAATCAGGCTCCTAATGATATCCGGAACCTATTGTTTTTAAGGTCCTTCCGTCATCGAGCGGGCATAGGCCTTTACTCTGTCCGGATAGACCTTTATGTATTTATTAACAGATCTCAGTGTATCAGTAGGACGTAAAGCTTTTTCTGGCTCTGATGCCTAATAGAAAGGTCATTACGGTCCATTCTATTACTTAATGCATTCAGTTAACTATCGGTACTGCTTAGGATAATCTATCCTTAACTCAGCAGTCTGTGCTTAAGATTTCGGCTCATGAAGTAAGAGCTCTTCTACATCTTGGGCTGATGTATAGTTTTGCTATTATAGATTAAGTAGGCTGCATATTGGTCTCAGCCATCCACATTCACAAATTTTTATCTCAGAAATATTGTATCCATTTCTGGAGACCTGCATTATTTAGGTCCATTATCAGCTGCTCAGAAAGTCGATCACTTAACAATTGCAACTATAGCTATGTAGGCTTTATGTTCTGGCAGTGACTCTGTCCTGCTGCCCTCTTCGCTCTGGGCTATTTGACCCAGGGCAAGAAAAAGGGGGGGGGGGGGGGGGGTGCGGGGGAGGTTGTTCCCTTGGGTCTCCTGTTTTATTATGAAAACAAGGGGATACCTCCTCCGGAGTTAGTAATTCTGAGCTGTTACTGGGATGGTTTCTTAAGTGAAAGGTATGTTTTAAAATTCATTCATGTCATAGTTTTAAAGTATAGCATTTGAATATGTCATGTGTCAAACGGATGTTATTATACTATCCTCGGACACTTTTAAAAGAGTATAAAGAGTCTCAATTCTTTGGACTAACTTTATTTATTGGCTTACTTTAAAAATAATTAGTATAAGAATTATACTTGATATTAATAGAGAACATGGATATTATGATGCTCAATTATAGAAGGTATTGTGTCTTTCTAATTTATCATAAATAAGAAAGATACACGTGAAGCCTATTTCTCCTTTTCTCCTCCAGGAGATGACTCTATTTTATATAGTTGAGCTTATTGGATTTTCCTCTATGTCCTGGGCCCTCCAGCCTTTTTACTATTCAGCTATGTCTGGGTCATTGGTACAGTATAAAAATCTGAAAAAAATTATAGTAATTTATATATTTTTCATACTTACCAATGACCCAGACGGGGATGGCCCTCCCAGGAGTTGGGAACTCATACCTCCCCGCTGAGGACATAGCGCTTACCAGGCACTGATGGTAAGAATGATTAATGGCGCCAATTTCGGGACGTCCTTGACACTGCGCATGCGCAGTAGAGGTGAAGTATGGAGGGCCATTCAGGACATGTTTTCTTTGGTTTTAGATGCAAATTTTGGGGATTGGGGGGCAAAATTTGTGTTTGGCCCTATATTTTTAAGAGTTAGCACCAGCTATGTCTGGGTCATTGGTAAGTATAAAAAATATATAAATTACTATAAATTTTTTCAGTTTTTGTACAGAACTTCCATATGAAAGCTCTGATTTGAATAATTTTTTGTATGAATGTTTAGCACCATGGGATACATCACATATAATACGGGTTTTTTCTTGTGCGTAAATTAGGCAAATTAGACTAACTTTGATGTGTTTTGGTGTTACTTTCAGCACTGTAAGTGCAAATGCCAATACGGCTCGGGCTAGAGGCCGTATTTATGAACCGATCTTTACGAAACTCCTTGGGTTCCTTTGTTATCACCATGGGACGAGAACGAGTGTTTTGGGGTCCGGTCCGAAATTCAAGATGGCCGATGGCAGCCATTTTGTACAAAATTTGGTGCAATCAGATTATTGCACAGAACTTCCATATGAAAGCGTTGATTTGAATAATTTTTTGTGTGAATGTTTAGTACCATGGGATACATCACATATAATACAGGTTTTTTTCTCGTGCAGAAATTATGCAAATTAGATGAACTTTGATTTTTTCAGTGCTACTTACACACAGTAAGTACACATGTCAATATGGCTCGGGCTAGACTCTGTATTTATGAACCGATCTTCACAAAATGTCTTGAGTACCTTTGTTATCACCTTGGGACGAGAACGAGTGTTTCTGGGTGCAGTCCCAAATTTAAGATGGCTGCCAGTGGCCATTTTGTACCGAAATTAGGTCGAATCAGTTTTTTGTACACAACTTCTATACGGCTCAGGCTAGAGGCCGTATTTATGAACCGATCTTTACAAAACTTCTTGGGTACCTTTGTTATCACTGTGGGATGAGAACGAGTGTTTTTGGGTGTGGTCCAAAATTCAAGATGGCCACCAGCAGCCATTTTGTACCAAAATTAGTGCAATCAGTCTTTTGTACAGAACTTCTGTATGAAAGTTCTGATTTGAATAAATTTTTGTATGAATGTTTAGTAACATGGAATACATCACATATAGTACAGGTTTTTTTCTCATGCAGAAATTATGCAAATTATATGAACTTTGATTTATTCAGTGTTACTTATACACTGAAAGTGCACATGTCAATACGGCTCGGGCTAGAGGCTGTATTTATGAACCGATCTTCACAAAACTTCTTGGGTACCTTTGTTATCACCTTGGGATGAGAACGAGTGTTTCTGGGTGTGGTCCAAAATTCAAGATGGCTGCCAGTAGCCATTTTGTACCGAAATTAGGTCCAATCAGCTTTTTGTCACAACTTCTACACAGCTCATATTTGTGAACTGATCTTCACGAAACTTCTTGGGTACCTTTGTTTTCACCTTGGGACAGGAACGAGTGTGTTTTGGGGTGTCTTTGTTATTACTGTGCTATGAGAACAAATATTTTGGGGTTCAGTCAGACCCACTCTGGGACTCAAAGATTTTTTTCTCGTTTGGCATCTGACTGTCACCCACCTTTACAATACTTTACCTATACATTTGTTACAGGCAACGGTCAGTATTTATGTATAGACCGTTACAATACTTTATATGTACCTTTGTTATCAGGTCATTACCTAGATGTTTGTCATTGCTGTGTCACATACTATACATGTACATGTCTTTGTCTTGACAAGTTGAGCTACAGTGTCATTGACACTTTCATTGATATTTGGTATGCAGCATCTCTATGGGGGTTAGATTCAAGTTTGTTGAAATGGGATCCCTGGATGAATATTTGGCTCTTTATTGGAGCTCAAATTTTAACTTGGTGCAATATGAGAAAATTTCTTAAAAAATCTTCTTTTTCAGACCCACTAGTGAGAATCCTTTCAGATTTGGTATGTGACATCTCTAGAGGTGTAAGATTTGAATTTGCTCAAATCGACTCTCTGAGTTAATATTTGGGCTTCCAATGGGAGCCTGATTATTAACTTGGTGGAATGGGGGGGGGGGGGGATATTCTTTAAAAATCTTCTTCTTTAGATCCTCCAGTCAGATTCTTTTGATATTTGGTATGCAGCATCTTTTGGGAGGGGGGGGGGGGGGGGATAGATTCAGGTTTGTTCACATTGGCTCCCTGGACGAATATTTGGGCTCTTTATTGGAGCCCAAATTGTAACAGTGCAATAAGAGAAAATTTCTTTAAAAATCTTCTTTTTCAGACCTGCTATTGAGAATTCTTTCATATTTGGTATGTGCCATCTCTAGAGGTGTAAGATTCGGATTTGTTCAAATCGAGTCCCTGGGTTAATATTTGGGCTTCCGGTGGGAGCCTGAATATTAACTTTGTGCAACATGGGTAATAATGATTAAAAATCTTCTTCTTCAAATTTTCGAGTCAGATTCTTTTGATATTTGGTATGCAGCTTCTCTAGGGTGGTTAGATTCAAGTTGTTCAAATGGGATCCCTGGATGAATTTTTGGGCTCTTTATTGGATTCCAAATTTTAACTTCATGCAGTATGAGAAAATTTCTTAAAAAATCTACTTTTTCAGACCCACTAGTGAGAATCCTTTCATATTTAGTATGTGACATCTCTGGAGGTGTAAGGTTCAAATTTGTTCAAATCGAGTTCCTGGGTTAATATTTGGGTTCCCCAAGGGAGCCAAAATATTTACTTAGTGCAATATGGGGAATTATCGTTTAAAATTATCTCCTTCAGATCCAGCAGTCAGATTCTTTTTTGATATTTTGTTTACAACACCTCTGGGAGGGTTAGATTGAAGGTTGTTCAAATCAGGTCCCTGGCTTAATATTTGGGCTTTTTATTGAAGCCCAAAGTTTAACTTGGAGCAACATGAGAAAATTTCTTGAAAATTCTTCTTCTTCAGATCCACCAGTGAGAATCCTTTCATATTTGGTATGTAACATCTCTAGGGGTGTTGAATTCAAGTTTGTTCAAATCGATTCGCTTGGTTTTTTAAAAAAAAACAATTTGGGGGTGGGGGGGGGGGGGCACTAGAAAGAACACAGTAGTTAAAAACAAAACAAAAATTTCTTTCGGTTGTTGTTTTTTAATACTTCACAGAACAGAGTTTGCTAGGAAGCTTTCCTAGGACCAGCAGAAATGAAACGCCAAAAAAAATGTTTTAGGCCTCATTATCCACAGAATAGCATGGGTGGTGGTGTATTACATCCCTTGAGTGCAAGAAGACTTTGCAATGCTAAAGCATTTCAAAGCCTTTTTGTACACAAGGGACAATCTTATTAACTTGGGTAAAATATCAGACATAAACCATTTATTTTTTATTTTTTCAAGTTTGCATTGGTTATAAAAAGAGGGCATGCAGCAGTTAGAAGGGTCATGCGGGAGGACCTGAGAAACAGATTTTTAAATTTTTTTAGGCCTTATGGATAGTGTTATAATCATTGAAATTCCCGTGAAAGCATTCAAAATATTAACCGTAACTTTCTTTAGTTTTTACCTTTTTTGTTCTACTTACAGGCAGGAGCTGATGTGAATATGACTCGCTATGATGGTAACACTGCTTTGCATTTTGCATGTAGCCATGGTCTTATTGGTATGACTTCATTACTGCTGGCATGTGGGGCCAATCCTGACATTGAAAATGAAGATTTTCCTCCAGATGATGACAGTGATTCAGATGAACCAAAAGCAAGTCATAATAATAAAGAGAGGCATGGTTTGAAGCCTGAAAATTATGCAAAGAATAATGAAAAGGTAACTGCTTTCCTGATATATGTACAACATGCAACATGTTTTCTGATCTGTTTGGAATTTTTTATACCCCCCGCAAACAAAGTTTGGGGGGGGTATATAGGAATCACCCTGTCCATCCGTCCGTCTGTCCATCTGTCCATCTGTCCACCTGTCCATCCTTGTAAGTGCAACTCCTCCTAAACCGTTTTAAGAATTTTCATGAAATTTTACACAATGGAAGAACTCCTTATGAAGATGTGCATGAAGCAATATAATTCTGTTCTGACATTTCCAAGGGGAGATAATCTAACTTATACCGTCTGTCCATCCTTGTAAGTGCAACTCCTCCTAAACCGTTTGAAGAATTTTCATGAAACTTTACACAATGGGAGAACTCCATATGAAGATGTGCATGAAGCAATATAATTCCGTTCTGACATTTCCAAGGGGAGATAATCTAACTTATACATTTCATGTGCGGGGGTATCACTTTGTGAGTTTGCTCACAGTACCTCTAGTTTTTGATTAATTGTATTCACTCTTAACCTACTGAGTATTTTTACAAAATAGTTTCCATCATGTGATGTAGTACAGCTATGGCCTTGTGAAGCATCGAGATTCGATTCGATTTTGAATCTTCAGTTGATATTCGATTTGATTCAAAATCATCTGTCCAATTTGTTTCCTTTCGATTCTTTACATGGGAGTTTAGCTTGGTATTCATCATTGTCATCGTCTCACAAAATGTATAGTTCAGATGGAGTTTGCATGCAAATAATGCTGACAATAAAGACAGAGTGTAACATAAATTGAATCTGACCCATGCCACCTCCTATGCTAATTCCATTCTCACTAGTCTCTACAACTCTTGAAAACAAAGAAAAAGTTTCCAAACATTGTTGACGATGAGCTGTTGCTGGCGGCTAGTCCTGTGCAGTGCTTACTGCTGGTAAGTCCCGCATCCGTTTCTTGGTAATATTCCAACTACATCATCAAAACATGTCATCCACAAAGGCATGCCTTGATGTAGCTGGAATATTTTATCAGCTGGGACGGGAGCAGTCTGAATTGGAACAATCAGGTTTACAGGTGCCCCCCCCCCCCCCATCAATCATCTTCAACACGCCCAGAAATCTATTTGAATTTCGATTTGATTTTGAATAACAGACCCAAATCAATTTGAGATTCGAATCGAGAGGTTTTTTTTTTTTTAGCTCACCTGACTTTCAGTCAGGAGAGCTATAGTGATCACTCACCGTCCGTCGTCTGTCATCCGTTGTCCGTGAACATGGTGTTTGCGTCTTCTCCTCCCAAACCACTGAACCAATTTAATTGATATTTGAGATAATAGTTTGTTATGACATCGCAATTTGATTTTGTTCAAATCAAGTTGCCTCGCCCCTCGGTAGGGCCACGCCCAAAAAGTGTGCTTAAATCTTAAAAAATCTTCTTCTCATGAACCAGCAGTAGCAGAGACTTGATATTTGGTGTGCAGCTTCCTTTTGAGGTGTAGACTCAGATTTGTTCCAGAGAAGTTCGAGGAGCTATATTTGCCTTCGTTATGGGAGGGGCAAGAATTTTCGCCCCACCCAAAATTTCTTTTTCCCAAACCGAGAGGCAGATTTGAACTAAATTTGATATGAGGGCTTATTGGGTCATAAATACTTAATTTATGCCCCAATTTTTTTTCCCGCTTCCCCATGGGGACCGCAGAAACTAAAAATAGAAAAAAATTAAAACACCCATATCTCCAAAACTACACTGAGAATTCTTATTTGGTGTGAAGCTTCCTTAGGACCCACAGAATGGAATGGTAAAAAAAAATTGCTATCGGTTTTATCATGGGGTACTTTTTTGGGACTTTGAAAAAGTGCTGAGTCAGCATTTTTTTAACGCTATGGGTAATGGGAAAAACATTTAAGACTACTTTTCTCCCAAACCACTGCTCCAAAAGCTTTCAAATTTCACATATAACATCTTTGGAAGATTGTTTCACATTTTTATTGAAATCAAATCCCTGGGTCCATATTTGGGCTCTCTATGGGAGCCCAAATGTTTAAATTAGTGCAGTATGAGGAATATTCTTTAAAAATCTTCTTCAGATCTACCAATAAGAATCTTTTGATATTTGGTATGCAGCATCCTTAGGGGGGTGAGATTCAAGTTTGTTCAAGCCATGTCCCTAGGTCCATTTTTGGGCTCACTGTGGGAGCTTGAATTGTAACTTAGTTCAAAATGAGGAATATTCTTAAAACATCTTCTTTAGATCCAGCAATCGGAATGTTTTGATATTTGGTGTGCAGCATCCTTGGGGGGGGGGGGGGGGGGGGGGGGGGGGAGATTCAAGTTTGTTAAAGCCAAGTCCCTGGGTTCATATTTGGGCTCTCTGTGGGTGCCCAAATTATAACTTAGTTCAATATGTGGAATTTTTCTTTAAAAATCTTCTTCTTCAGATTCAGCAGTCGGAATGTTTTGATATTTGGCATGCAGCATCCTTAGGGGGGGGGGGGGGGGGGCGAGATTCAAGTTTGTTCAAGCCAAGTTCCTGGGTTCATATCTGGGCTCAATATGGGATGCAGAATGATAACTTAGATCAAAATGAGGAATTTTCTTTAAAAATCTTCTTCTTCAGATCCAGCAATCAGAATGCTTTTGATATTTGGTATGCAGCATCCTTAGGGGTAAGATTCAAGTTTGTTCAAGCCAAGTCCCTGGGTTGATATTTGGGCTCCCTGTGGGAGCCTGAATTATAACTTAGTTCAGTATGAGGAATATTCTTAAAAAATCTTCTTCTTCACATCCACCAGTCAGAATCTTTGATATTTGGTATACAGCATCCCACTGGAGGTGAGATTCACTTCCCTTGGTTGATATTTAGGCTACCATGTCAGGTGAGCGCCCTCACGCCCTCTGGGGCCTCTTTTTTAAGAGCCTTATGCTTAATCTTGTAGCAAGGGATTTGTTGTGCTTGGCAGGTATATCTGCCATTACTTGAACCAATGCTAACCCTGATGCTGTTGGGTGAGTAATTTGAAGAGTCTGATAGTTACTTGTTGCTGCTCAGTGGTTCTCTCAGGACACATAGCTTCCTCCACTGTAAAACTGTCTGAGAGAATATAATTCTGACTTTCAAAAGTGCTGTTAAACCTAAAATAAATATAAATAAGTCTGCCAGCAGCATGTAAGAAATTAATCAGAGACAAAACTAGAACAATTACTCCCGATTACCCACATGGGGGCATGGTGGCGTTGTGAACTAATGCGTACTGCATGTCAATGGTGTACTTGTCTTCAACCAATGCTAGCCCTACTTGTGTGGAGTTAGTATGTTGGGGAGCCTGACAGTTGCTTGCCATTGCTCAGTGGTTCTCTCTGGGTACTCCGGCTTCCTCCACCTGTAAAAATGTCCGACACGAGGTGACCGTGGCTGTCAAAAGGCTTGTTAAACCCCAATAAATAAATGAATAAATAATAACATTTACTGGTCTTGGGAAGAACTTTTCAAACCACTTGTCCACTATCAGTACAAAACAGATAGCACAATGACATGATTTTTTCTAAATATCTCAATAACTAGAAGTTTTTGAAATTGCAAAGAGAATTTCCAGAGGTCATTCAACGAAGCATGGCCAATGCTGAGGTGGGCGGCCCATGCCGTTTGGACATCAAACACCATTTTGGCAGCCAAGTCTAGCATGTATTGTGATTATATTTTCCAAATTCTGAATGGCAAATGTTAAAAATGAAGTTGAAAAGAGAATGTTAACACAAAAATATAAGATTGGTACCCCTGATGTTGTTTATGTCATATCTTTCGGAATTTGATGTCGGATTTTCAAAATTGTTTCAACTTTGTATCTGGGACTATGAGTACAGTGGAGCCCACTTAATTGGATATCTCTTAACTGATTAACATATTTAATTGAATATAATTTCCCATCACAAAACCATTTACCATATCTCCAGTACAAATTTGACCTGTTTATTGAATATTGGTTATAGAGTAAACTTTGTTAATTGAATAAAAAATTATGTAGCCTGTCAAGAAATTACCCTGACTTGCCCCAGTTTTCCTTTGTTTATAGACATATTTGGCCTCAGTTCATCCAATACAGACAATCTATTATATCTTGTTTGACAGAGCTCATGGAGCTCTGTCAAGCAAGAAAAAATAGAATAAATGCTAAGTTTATCTCTAGAATACAGGAATGTGACACAATCCTTGTTAATTGAATATTAACAGGAGTATTCAATTAACAGGGTTCCACTGTACTAAAATGCCCCAAGATTTCGACTTCATGTAGTGAAATTTAATGTTGATGTTTTCAGACCCCCGAAAAGCATTTACACCATAGTATCAACAATTTTCAGGCAACGTTGATACAAATTGGCAGTGTTTGCCTTCAATTTCTCTTGTCACCTGTATATAAATTTAATGCTATGTTTTTTAGTTTGGGGGGTAGGGCTGTCCACAAATGAGAGGGGTGTATCCCTGATGTTGTTTACGTCATCTCTCCAGCATCTGACTTCAGATTTTGAAATTTTTTTTAACTTTGTGTTTGGGTCACATGGGCAAACCTTCGGAAAATGGAATTAAATTTTTTACATTTTTCACCACTCACATTTGAATTGTGATACCATGGCGTCCAGTTTATTGCATCATTGAGCATACAACTGTGCGTAGACAAGGTTTTATGCCTAGAAATCCTTACAATTATCCCTTGCACTGTGTGTTTTAATTTTTATAGGGGGTAATTGTTGAAAATCCTGAAATTTCAGTGTAGTTCCCGGCCTCCCGGACAGGAATCAGTTTTGGACAAAAAGTCCCGTTGTAACTTATGTAAAATGTTCGGTTTCAAATCACATGCACTTTAAACTCTGGTAAAAACTCACGAAGCAGTAAAATATGGATTTAAGTTAAATTTATTTATGAAAAGGATATTTTATGATATATATTTCAACCGTGTTCATGTTTATTTCTGTTTATTTTTATACAACAACCAATGGCCCAGACTAACTGGTGCTAACTCAAAAGATAATCCAGGGCCAAACACAAATTTTGCCCTCCAATCCCCAAAATTTGCATGCAAAACAAAAAAAATAATGTCCTATCTGGTCCTTCATACTTTTCAGATCTGCACATGCGCAGTATCCAGGAAGACACCGAAATTGGCGCCAACTATCATTCTTTCTATAATTGCATGTTAAATGTTGTAAACAGTGGGGAGGTATGAGTGCCCGCTCATGGGAGGGTCAAACCCATCTGGGCCATTGGTAAGTATAAAAAATATACGAATTACTTAAAATTTATAATATTTTTATACAACAACCAATGGCTCAGACTAGCTGAATCGTAAAAAGGTTGGTGGGCCCAGGACATAAAGGAAAATCCAATCTCTCAATCACTTCAGTAAAGGATATCTCCTACAGGAGAATAGGAGAAGATAGGAATTATATATGTCTTTCTCCTTTATGAGAAACGAGAAAGACATAAAACCAACAATGTAATTGAGTATTACATGATATATAATTCTCCATTTAATGCCAGCATAACCTGTTATGCAAATTCGGTGAAGGAAAGCCAATATATAAAGATAGTCACACCAAGCTACACATTAAAACCATCCCAGCAACGACTCAAAACTAGTGACACCGGAGGAGGTCTTCCCTTGCTTTTCACTATAAAGCCAGATGATCATAAAGGAATAAACTGTCAGCACCCCTTCCCCTTGTTCTGAGGTACATGTCCTCAGAACAAAGAGGGCAGCGGAACAGCGTCACTGCTGGAACGGGTTGCTTGAATAACTATAGATGTAACCATTAAAGTACGACATTCTGAGCAACACAAAGAGGACCTAAATATCTAAGGTCACCGGAGATGGACTCTAAATTTCTGAGGTAAAACTTGGTAAATGTCGAGGGCAATGATTTTGAGGCACTCTTTCATAAATTGTAACAAGGAAAATCCATACAGATCAAATAATTTAAATTCAAAGATAATATGAAGGACACCCATAGAGTTTGAAGCCTCTGAGTTACAGTACCTACACTTTAGAGTAAAGCCCAAATAAGGGTTTCCAGTAGTACTGAAATGGTTAACCGGATAATGAGTTTGAAACCAGTTAGCTACCTAACCGATTAGAAAAACTGTCAACCAGTTATCCGAAATATCGATAGTGATCGGCATTCCACGTTTAAAGTGTAGCAAATCTGCCGCTTCTCCTTTGTGATAGATTACACATCAAAGTCACGTTGTATATATTGAGAAATAGACAATGAAACAACTCAATAGAGTTCAAGGGGACCTGTGCTTAGGAATCCCGTAAATAAGTCTGATTGGTATGCCTAACCGGTTTCGTTCTGATTGGAGAACTCGTCAGAGGCAAAGGTAACTGCTTGTGGCTCAGCCTTATATACTATCTCGGCTCAGTGTGGCGGATGCAGAGTGATGACGTGTTTGGCAAAAGCATGGGGTGTTTGTGTTGGCCTGTAATGAGTTTGGTGAGAGGTACATACAAAATCGATATATCGAATGACGCCATCCTATTGTTTCCATTGTTGAGTGGAAAAACCCGAATGTGGGGTAAAGGGAGGTAACAATAGTGGGATTAACACTTTGTAGTAGATCTGAACATTACCTATGATTGTGAATTTTGCAGGTGGTAACAGAGAAACGCGATGTTAAGGCTCAAGTAGTCGGAGCAGGAGTAGCTGTGAGTGAAGGGATAGGTACAGACTAAAAAGGAAAGGAGCGATAGAGTACCATAGGCTACGGACATCAGCGTTTGTGACAAGAAACTGAGGATATGGGGTGGAAATGAAATAAAATGAACTGATATACTGACTGTATTGTTTCTGTGTTATTATTTGATTTTTCCTTTTACCTCAGCTGTAAGGAGTTAAGTTCATACAACGAGGTGCAATCTGGTCAGTAATAGTCTGGTAGTAAGAGTTGAGCTGCTGCATATTCAAGGACTTTTTCTGTGTGGTACAAGTCGGTGATGTTGGTGGTTTCAGATGGCGTATTTCCCACATGGCTAAGGATCCGAGGGTGTGGACTGCCAATGTCCGGATTGATGGTGTAGTTCTCGAACAACGTTGGAGATAGGATTCAGCCGTGGATAGCTGCATTATCAGTTTCCAGTACAGGCTGTGTCTCACGGAGCGGAACTCTGTCAGTTCCTTTTGGAAGTGTATAATGTATAATGAGAAATAATCGACTTTGGCGTTCAAACCTTCGTTAATGATCGGCAGTTTCCGTGAGTAATGAGCAATCGCAGAAACTATTCTGTAGTGTGTATACAAACGAATGTTGTCAAGTCCTCGACAACGTTCGTTTGTATGCACACTACAGAATAGTTTGAGAATACTGCTTTCCAACTCCTATAGTTTTGATCCCATATGCAGTGAAATAATGGCCACGGTTAACTGGACGGATATTATCTGGTTATAGCTCTCAGTTAGTCGGTTACGAAAATGAGCCAACCGTTTCAGCCCTAGTTTCCATCACTCAACCAGTTAAGCTGAGGCCTAGGTCGCGATAGCTTAAGGGAAAAAATGGGAAAGACAGCGAAAAGAGGTGCCAAATGTGTTATTTGGTAGTAATGGAGACCCTGGAGCACCTTCTCTTAGAATGTATATAATATCAGTCTGACAGAACAGCATTCACTAGAAGAATAAGGAGGAAATGGGATGGGGGAATGAAGGAAATGAGGTTAGTTGGTAATACAAAGGAGAGGGTTAGTATGTTGATAAGTGAAATTGGGAAGACAGAAGTGTGGGATAGCATTAAACAGTTTGTTTCGGTGTCCTGGGAAGGGGAAGGGAAGGTAGCAACATTTGGGAGACCAGGAGATAATAAGGGCCCTCTCATGTAATAACAATGTCAAACCAGCAGATGGCCAAAGGGTTATTATAAAAATAACATGTAATAATAATATACCATATGTATTAAAATTAACAATGCTGTTCTTTAAAAAAAATAATCAAAGTTATATCTTTAGTTATGATATCCGTGACAAAAACTGTGATTAGTCAGCTATGGACCTATATTTTAATGTGGAGTTATCAGTCCATTTTTAGCTCAACTTGACAACGTCAAGTATGAGCTATTGGGATGGGTTGCGATCTGTCGTCCTTCCAAATTCAGCCACTATCCATGTACTGTTTCCGAGTTTGCACCAGGCCACTTGACAACCTCAAGCAAAATATTTGGATGTCCACATATATAAGATGATGTTTGATTCAACTCATTAGAATGGGTGGATATGTATAGGAACAAAATACTATGACAAAAGCACATCTCGCTTCTCATGCACATATCTGACATTTGTAAAAAACCTTGCCCTCGTGAAAACCACACATGCTTCCTGGTGTGTTTCTCCAAATGTTATTACGGAATAGATAGTTGAAACACACTTTCATTGTTTTCTGTCATTTGAGTATGCTTTTTGTGTCGCCTGCCCCACGAAGTGGGGAGCGACATATAGGGATTACTTTTGTCATCTTGCGTCGTCCGCGTCGTCGTCAGCGTCACACTTTCTCTTATCCGCCACTCATCTTTAACCTATGAATGGATTTTGATGAAACTTTCAGTGATTCTTTATCACATAATGGCATTGTGCACCTCCTATTTTATTTTTTGATCCGCTGTATTTTTTCCAGAGTTATGCCCCTTTTCCACTTAGAATTCTGTCTGAAATATTAAAATATAGTGCAGGCGACACACGTCTTACATGGAAGACTCACATCTAAGTCTTTAACCCTTTACCTAAAAGGAAAAGCAGACGACACTAACAAACAAAATTCTTGAATAACTATTTTTTTCATTTTTTGTCTCAAAAACATAGGTTATGACCCCTCTTTGGAACGAGCTCTTTGAGCTCGTTCCAAAGAGATGTCATAACCTATGTTTTTGAGACAAAAAATAATGAAAATTAATTGGCGATTTTTGTGAATAGCTCTGGCTGGTTTTGGCTGTTATGTTGGCTAAAGGGTTAACCATTTAAAACAGCAAGTGCATGTGATCATCAGAATATCAAATCACCCAAATGGCCACCCTTTTGGTGAAGGATTCACAAACCACAACATTGCCTTTTGACTGCTCCACGGATAAATAGCCTATTTTTTTTGTATGCCCATGGTTAAACAGCAGTAGTACACGACTGGTGGAGGAGGCTCTTTTTCATATATATACTTTTTTCAGAATTCTTGACTGATAACTGCTCGATCAACACCAATCAGTTTCACTGTTCCCTGATGGTTACATGGGGAATAAAGTGGGGGGCATGTGGGGGGAGGGGAGGGGTATCCAATTGGATTGTTATCCTCCCCCCCCCCTTCCCCCACACACACTTATGATGATGATCGGGTTTTTTTACTCCCCTGCTACCTCCCTCAAATGTGGGGTAGCCACTACATGGGGTAGCTGCTAGAATTGCTGAACTTTATATAACACAAGCTAAATTGCCATGGCTATGTTCCTGATAATTCATAGCCCCGAAGGTAATGGAAAATAAAAATAAAATCCTCCCTCACAAATTTGAAAAAAACTTCTCTAAGAATCAAAACTATTTTTTATTTTTCCTAATCTTGTATACCTTTATAACCAGGTAAAACACATTAAAAATAGAAATACACACCAACAAATTCTGAGCATGTTGCATTAATAGTACTGCGTTATGTCATTATCTGCATGTCATCATTCATTCAACAAGTTAATGAAGTAAATCATAAATGTCATCACACCACATCATTTCTTCATTAAGATACTGTAAAGCTGAAGAAGTTGTTTCTCATCATCAGATGACACAAATTATTCATATTTTATGGGGGGGGGGGGGGGGGGGGGGCGCGGTGGCATTGCGGTAACCGGTTCTCGTCAGATCACCAAAGTTAAGCAACGTCAAGCGTGGTTAGTCCTCGGATGGGTGACCGCCTGAGTGATCGATTCGAACTCCCGCATTGTGTCCTTGGGCAAGGCACTTAACCCTGATTGTCCACATGGGGGCATGATGACACTGTGTATGAATGCATACTGCATGTCGATGGTGTGCATGTCTTCTAGGCTTGCTGTGATTATGCAAAAAGTTGACTAATCATCGGTCGTGCCGATTGATCGACTTTAAATTTGAAAGTCGACTTTTTCAACGTTTTTTTTACCCCCACATGTATAACGACACCACTTCCTTGCCAGAACGTGATCACGCTGTATATACATGATGGGAACTTTTCTGGATGTATAAACGACAGTGGTAGACCATATGGAGGTAAAGGAGGGCGGCCTCAAGCCTGCCCCCCCCCCCCCCCCCCCCCCTCAAATAAATTATCATTTTTCTAAGTCCGATTCAGAAATGTTTGCGGTAATTACCTCCCACTTTAATGATTTTTTTTGGTTGAAAATATGAAAGTTATTTTCAAGTATTACTGCTCTAGTCATGTCAACAACACGTCTGTATTTTAAACAACATCGTTTCCAATAATCATTCTTTGCTCATAAATTTTTTATTTTGAACAACACGAAATGAAACTCGCTGCGTTTGATGAAATTTCAGTATTTTGCATCACAAAACTAGAGTTAGCTCCCTTGGGTCACTCTTTCGTGTTGGAAATCCTAAAATCACGTTTCCCACCATTGATAAATTATCGTGAGTGTTTGTGCGGAAGGGGAGGGGGGAGGGTGACTTTTGACATCCTTAGTGCCCTTACAGGGTCCAGCAGAATAGTCCTTGTAAGTTGTAAAATCCCTCTCCCTCGGATCAGGCCTAGTTCCTTCTGGCTGCTCACTATTATGTTTAATCTGAAATTTTTATACTGTACCAATGACCCAGACTTAGCTGGTGCTAACTCCACAAAAACCAGGGCCAAACACAAATTTTGCCCCCCAATCCCCAAAATTTGCATCCAAAACAAAAAGAAATCATGTCCTAAAGGACCTCCATAGTACGACTCTACTGCGCATGCGCAGTGACGCAGTCGTCCCGAAATTGGCGCCAAATATCATTCTCTGTTTGGCCCTTCATCAGTCAACATCTCACTGATCTTTGTGCTTGTAAATCTCAGTTTAAAGGATGCCAGACACGTAATTCTTGGAGAAAATGTGATTCTAAGGAGGATAGAAGGAGGAGAGGAAAAAAGAAGTGGCAAAAAATAATCAGGGCTGTACTTAAAATTTTTTGTTGAAATTATGTTAAGTTGCCTATTTTCGAGGCAAACGCCTCTTGTTGTCATTCTTGCTAATTGTTGCACTGCTTATTCAGTGTTTCCTCTCCCCTAACCTTCTAAAGTCCCCCCTTGCAATTCTCCCATGCTTTTGGCATATTTTTGAGAAGTTTCATTTCTAAAAATTCCCTGGGAGAGTTGCTTGGTTACAGAATGTTTTCTGTTATTTTCCCCATAGTTACGTTTTCACCCATGGGTGTATAACGTTTGTGTTCTGCATCTTCCATCTGATGTTCTGCAGATTCTCCCCTGGGAGTCTCTGTTTTGCATCAGATAGAGTGTAATTGATGACTGATTCCGGGCCAGTTTTTTCAGTGCCTGGAGTCATGTTTTCTTCTGTGTTTACACTGTTTGTTTTCATTGGCAACAGCCTTTTTTGAGGGGGGCTGTTTGCCTTTGAGGTAGTTTATCTCATTATAAGATACATTTATATTATCCGAAAGTGTCTCATTAATTATTTTATATAATTTTAAAATTTTTGACCACACTTTGCCATCGGATCCATCGGGGCTCAACGTTACTTTTCAGCAACTTGGGCTTCTCTGAAAAAATATTTTTTCAAAATTATTTTGTTTTGCAATTGTTTTTTCATTTATTAATGGATCATGTTATTATGTATCTTTGTGTCAGGGGTTTTTGCGAGTAACTAGGACTTATTGTTGTTCTTTCACAATGAAGGGAACTTGTTCAAATTGTAATAGGAAGAAATCTTCCTCTGACTTTCATGATTATTGCATTAATTGTAGTCAGTGTTCTCGCATTAATCCCTGTCCTGTATGTGAACATTGGGATGAGAAACATTGGAAACGTGTGTCACGATATGTTGTTTCTGGAGAAAGAGCGATGCCGGCTCTTTCTCCACAAGGTCACTCTACTCTCTCAGTTTCTATTTCAGAGGAACCAGAACAGGGTGATGTTTCCATGTTATCTTCTTCAAGTGTGCGTCCGTCGTCACAAATAAATACAGAGCTAGCGGCAAAAGTGCTCATGGAGATTAGACAAATGTCGTCCGCTAGCTCGCCCGGTGTAGCGTCCATTCACCGAATGGTTTGGCAGCCGGGTTCGTCCGATGCGGTCCAAGAGGAAATTTTGGGTGATGCGAGCACTATAAAAATAATAGATGCACACCCAGTGACGGCGGATAGTGAACGAGAACGGAGGAAGCCTTTTAGTCCGGTTCCTAGCTCGTCCAGGTCCAGCCGGGCCGCGAGCGAGAGAGGCCCCTCTCTCGTACAACAACATCTGGGACCAGATGTTGTGGTACAAAATGTGTCTTTAGCGGAGCATACGTCCGTCGCTCGGGACGCTCCGTTGTATAAGCAGTCCGCAGAGACTGTTAAGGCTTCCTCTTCTCGCCGGCGCACACGACCGCACCTTGGCTGCGTGACCTCCGATATTTTGCCAGCTTCGCCGATGAAGGATTCTTCGGCGACCAGGTCACACCATCCGGCAGCCAGGGATTCGAGACCGATGGACTCCGGACGTTCGCATAGGAAAAGTATGCGGGAGCCATCTGATGCGGAGCTGCCCTCGGCAAAGCAGCGAAAGACCGCTCCTCCGCAGGTCTCGACGTAGGACATTCTAGTGCAGATAGCACAGCTTATCGCAGCATCCCAGCAGCCGACAGAGACGGTGTCGGATCGAGAATTATCCGACGGCGCTGGGTCGGTACGCTCCGCCGAAGCATCGGGGGCGGACGACCGGGAACATCGGGAGGTCCGACCGGATGGTGAAAGGGATACGGATGAATTGGAGCTATCCCTTTCGGAACAACACAAAGCTGCCGTGGACTTCATCCGGCACTTTCTTCCTCAAGTTGTTCCGTCGGGCCAGACTGCTGCGCTTCCGGACAGGAGAATTATAGCGTCATTGGACTCTGATTTTTTCGAGCGGTTCAGGGACATCGCTCCCGAGTTTCCGTCGCAGTCCAATAATGTTGCAAGAACATTTGAATTATTGAACGACGCTATTTTTAAACTTGCTTCCAGGACGGGGAAAGCAGGCTTCTTGTCCGCAAATACTCTCAACCTGCCTTTCATTAATGCAAGGAATAAATTCGACACGGCAGGTCAGGGTATACCGAGAGTTCCTCTGCGTATGGACGACGAGGCGGAAGACTTAGAGCTATCATTACCGTCGTCAGCTTCTATTCCAACCGCAGTGTTGAAAACAGCTATTGCGTCTAACAGAGCCAATTTAGATGCCTTATCTTACGCAGATCACCTTACGAAGGCGTTATCACTGCGTCTTCAAGAGGAAGAGTTTCAGGATATACAATCCTCCTTAAGACTTCTTTCAAGGGCAGTAGCTTATTCCACGTGTAACTCCGCCCTTTCAGTGGCAAATCTGGAGTTGGTTAGACGTGACGCAGCCCTGTCTACATCCACACTAGTGGATTCTAAGGTGAAGAACTCTCTTAGAGTCGCTTCGGTCTCAGGAGATCTTCTCTTTGACGGCAAGCTTTCCGCTATTTATGATAATATTAAAAAGAAAGCTAGTGATTCTCTGTTGTTTAGATCCGCTCCTAAAAGGTCGGATACAGCAGACACGAATAAGGCGGGCACTTCTGGGTCTTATCCGCCCAAGAGAGGTTCCTATAGAGGTTCCGGTGCGTCCTCTAGCTCTTATTCGAGAGACCGTCAGGATAGCGACTCTCGTTCGGGACGTCCTTCAGGCCGGGACAATCGGTCGGACGCCCCGAGGTCGACGAGGCGAGGTGCGGGTCGTGGAAGACGTGGTTTCTCCTACCGCAGGCCTCGCAGATCCAGGAGGTGATGGCTCAAACCTCTATCGCGTTCCGGTTGGCGGAAGGTTGTCGAGTTTTTCTCAAGAGTGGGCGTCGATTACGGACGACCCGTGGGTGAGAGGAGTGACTTCGGAAGGTCTAAAGATATCCTTCAAACGAAAGCCTCCATTAACTCGAAGTCCAAAGTGGACTCATCTTCCGTCAAACCCTCAGAAAAGAGACGCTCTGCTATCAGAGGTGCAGTCTCTTTTAATGAAGAACGCGGTAGAGGTCGTAGAAAACCAGGAATCGCTGGGATTCTACAGCCATCTGTTTCTGGTTCCGAAACCAGACGGCTCGTTCCGTCCAGTCATAGATTTGAGCTGGATAAACAAGCTGATCGTCGCTCCGAAGTTTTATATGGAGACGATTCGATCTGTCAGAGCGAGTATTCGGGTGAACGATTATGCAACGAGCATAGATCTCAAAGATGCGTACTTTCACGTCATGGTACATCCGACATTCCGAAAGTATCTACGCTTCGCAGTCCTAGGAGTGGTGTATCAGTTCCGGGCTATGTGCTTCGGATTGAATCTAGCACCCTGGGCTTTCACTCGGGTAATGAACTCGGTAATGATCTACTTCCGAGCTCATTCGTCTGCGGTAACGTCGGCCTACCTGGACGACATTCTTCAGAGGTACGGCAACGAGTTAACGCTTCAGAACGATGTTCAGAATCTTCTTCTATTGCTCCGACGTCTCGGTTTCATAGTAAACGAGGAGAAGTCGGATCTGGTGCCGTCCAAGTCATTCACTCATCTGGGAATGAGCTTCGAGACGCACAACAATCTCGTTCGTCTGCCGTTAACCAGAGCGAAATTAGTCAGTTGTTACGCTCGCTATTGTCTGAATACAGACAAAGTCACGGCGAGAGAATTTATGAGACTGATAGGTCTGTGCGGAGCCGCCGCGGATCTCATTCCGATGGGACGGCTACGCACACGGCCTCTTCAAATTTTCCTGACTCAGAATTGGAGTGTGAAAATTCATTCGCTCGATGTAGACGTTCTCTTGTCAGATCAAGTGAAACAAGAGATTCAGACTTGGGCAAACATTCAGTGGTTAACTCAAGGAGTTCCGCTGCAGTTGCCGGATCCGAGTTTTACCATTATGACGGATGCCAGTCAAACAGGTTGGGGTGCATCATTAATCCCAACGGATTCGAGATGCCAGGGTCTTTGGGATCCGCAATTCCTGTGCAAGCACATAAACATCAAGGAAATGATGTCAATTTGGCTTGCGTTACGTCACTGGATGGACATTATTCACGATGCTCATGTCCAAATCCTATCCGACAATACGACAGTAATGGCGTATATACGGAATCAGGGAGGCACTCATTCAGTTCCGTTGTTCAATCTAACGGAAAGAATCCTTCTGTTTGCGTTGGAACATCACGTTCTTCTTTCGGTCCGTCACATACCGGGTCGTCTGAATGTGCTAGCAGACTCCCTTTCACGAAAGGGTCGCTTGTTGCCATCGGAGTGGACTCTCAACAAACAAGTATTCAATCAGATTTGCTACCAATGGGAACGGCCAATGATAGACTTATTTGCGACACATCTCAACAATCAGTTGCAGACGTATGTGTCCCCGTGTCCGGATCCAAGAGCATTTGCAGTAGACGCTCTATCGATCCCTTGGGACGGAATGATAGGATATGCGTATCCTCCAGCGCCGTTAATTCAACAAGTATTGCTAAAGATAAAACAATCTCAATGCAAGATTCTGTTGGTAGCATCTCTGTCGCCACAGAGACCGTGGATAAATCTACTCAGGTGTCTGTTGTGGGACCTACCGCGGAAGCTCCCTCCACGAGAGGATCTTCTTTGGCAGGGGAAATCGCGCCAACTACATCACAACCCGCAAGGTCTCAACCTTCACGTTTTTCCGTTGTGCGGTCCTTCTTGCATGGCAAGCACTTTACAGGACGAGCAGTGGACGCGATTTCTAACTGTAGGAGGACCTCCTCTTCGCTAAACTATGCGGCTAAGTGGAAGGTTTTCCGTCGTTGGTGTAGGGATCATTCTGTTGATATATTTGATCCCTCTATACCAGACATTGCTAACTTTCTAGTATACTTGTTTGACGAAATCAAACTGCAACCTGTTACTATAAAGGGTTATAGATCTATGTTATCTGATACCTATGCACATCATGATAGTTTACAAATTGGATCTAATGTCTCTTTATCGAAATTGGTTAGAAACTTTTCGATAAATAGACCCAGAACTCTTAGATTAATTCCTAAGTGGAATTTAGCTTGGGTTCTCCTTAAATTGAAGGAAAAGCCATTTGAACCTCTTGGGACAGTAGATTTCAAATTCTTATCTTATAAGACAGCTTTTCTCTTAGCTTTCTCTTCTGCCAGAAGAGTCAGTGAGCTTCATGCACTATCGGTGGATGATTCTCATTATCGTAGTGTTGGGAACACTATCACCTTCACTACTAATGTCGGTTTTTTAGCTAAGAATCAGGCTCCTAATAAATATCCGGAACCTATTGTTATTAAGGCTCTTCCGTCTTCAGACGGGCGTAGGCCTTTACTCTGTCCTGTTAGAGCACTACGTATCTATAAACAGAGATCTCAGTTCATCAGAAAGGGACGGAAACGTTTCTTTCTGTCTTTGATGCCTAATAGAAAGGACATTTCAGTCCATTCTATTGCTAGATGGATTCAGTTAACTATCCGTACTGCGTATGAAGATTTATCTTCTTCTCAGCAGTCTGTGCTTAAGATTTCTGCTCATGAAGTAAGAGCTCTTTCTACTTCCTGGGCTTATGCTAATAGTGTTGCTATTACAGATTTAATGAAGGCTGCTTATTGGTCTCAGCCATCCACATTTACTAATTTTTATCTCAGAAATATTGAGTCCATTTCTGGAGACCTGCATTGTTTAGGTCCGTTATCTGTTGCTCAGAATGTCGTCCACTAAACAGTTGCAACTATAGTTATGCAGGCTTTCTGTTCCGGCAGTGACTCCGTCCGGCTGCCCTCTTCGCTCTGGGCTATTTGACCCAGGGCAAGGGGAAGGGGGGGGGGGGGGGGGCGGGTGTTCCCTTAGGTCACCTGCTTTATAGTGAAAAGCAAGGGAATGCCTCCTCCAAGACAGTATTTCTGAGTCGCTTCCGGGATGGTTTTAAAGTGTAATATTAATGTTTAATTTCATTCATGTCTTATTTTTAAAGTGTAGCTCGGTGTGAAGCATTTGTATATGTCAAGTGTCAAACGGGCTTTAATATACAATACTCGGACACTTTTAAATGATTATAAAGAGTCTCAATTCTCTGGACTACTTTATTTATTGGCTTGCTTTAAAAATAATTAGTATAAAGGTTATACTGGATGTTAATAGAGAACATGAATGTTATTGTGCTCAATTATTAAGGGTAGTGTATCTTTCTAATTTAAATATTAAATAAGAAAGATACATGTAAAGCCTAATACTCCTTTTCTCCTTAAGGGGTTACCTCTTTATTTTATAATTGAGCTTATTGGATTTTCCTCTATGTCCTAGGCCCTCCAGCCTGTTTACTATTCAGCTAAGTCTGGGTCATTGGTACAGTATAAAAATGTTAAAAAATTTATAGTAATTTATATATTTTTTATACTTACCAATGACCCAGACGGGGATGGCCCTCCCTGAGTTGGGAACTCTTGCCTCCCCGCTGAGTACATAGCGCTGACCAGGCACTGCCAGTAAGAATGATATTTGGCGCCAATTTCGGGACGACTGCGTCACTGCGCATGCGCAGTAGAGTCGTACTATGGAGGTCCTTTAGGACATGATTTCTTTTTGTTTTGGATGCAAATTTTGGGGATTGGGGGGCAAAATTTGTGTTTGGCCCTGGTTTTTGTGGAGTTAGCACCAGCTAAGTCTGGGTCATTGGTAAGTATAAAAAATATATAAATTACTATAAATTTTTTAACTTTCGGGCGTCAGGGTGTGTTACTGTTTAACTGTATGGCAGACGATCGACCAACTTAACAGAATATGGTCAACGAAACGTTCATTCCGACGTTCACCAAGCCTTATAATGTGGGAATGATTGATCGTTGACTATGTCACCATGTTATTTGAAATGTACATGGCCACACGCTCAGTTATACCTACCTTTATGACCATTCAGCCATCTCGTTTTAGTCGACTCTTTGTTAAAAAAACGTGGTAAAAAAAGTCGACTAAGCATCGATTTTGGGCTCTGATTAATCGACTATGGAATTTCATAATTGCGGCAAGCCTAATGTCTTCAACCAATCAAACCCTGTCTGTGCTGCAGTGCGGAGTTACAACGTTGGGGAGCTGGCAGCTGCTCGTTGTTGCTCGGTGGTTCTCTCCGGGTAATCCGGCTTCCTCCACCCATCCGGCTTCCTCCACCCATAATGCTGTCACGGTCATGATTAGCCATTGTGCATAAGTATGTGACTTAAAACACCAATAAATAAATAATTCATATTTTATGTGTTTTTAATTAATGATGTTCAGTTTATTTTTAATAATTACACCTGGTTTTCAAACACAAGTGATAGTTTTTCAGCAGTGAAAACTTCTGTTGATTGGAAACAGTTGGCTTTTTATAGAACATAACTAACATAACTCTTACTCCCTTGAACTCATTTGGAACATAATCGCAATATGGATGTAAGCAGTTTGGCTGCCTCATTTGTGAGGGTGGGATATGGATTTGGGAAAAACATTGTCGTTTTCCATTAAATTGGATTGTATGTAAGCTTTTTGCTTGTCTAAAATTTTGTTAAATTTACTGCATTATTACTTATTTCAGATCTTGCATATTTTAAGAGGAGAACCATATGCAACTAAGGAAGAAATTGAGGCTGAGATTCAAGGTAAAGAAGGTAGTAAAGATTTGCATTTTGAAGAGACGTACAAATCCATAATAGAGAGTGGTTTTAGTGGCTTTAGTACCATGAGCTTGAAAGGTATGCTTCTTAATTGATCCATAAATCATTTATACTCCTGCATCTTAACCCTTTACCTAATGAATTGGGTGCATCTGGCCACGTAATATGCAAATTGAACAGTTGTAAAAAATTTATTTTTCAAAACATTTCAACAAAACAATATCATGTGACCCCTCTTTGGAACGAACTCATCGATCTCGTTCCAATGAGGGATCACTAATTATGATTTTGATGAATTTTAAAAAAAAATTGAAAAAACAATATTTAAAATAAAAAAAAAATTAAACTAAAGGCATTATTTCATGCTGGATATACTTTATCTGTTTTCAGCTTCTGGTTTTAGTTGTTTCAGCAAACATAAACAGATCGCCAAATCATTATGTTCACAAGCAGGTATTGACAATATTGCCTTCCAGTTGTAATTCTCTTGCGATTACGGCAAACAGAATATTTTTGTTTCACGGCGTTGCTTCACTTTACCAGATCTCTATAAAAAATTAACCCGTTATAAGTCTTATTCTGTGAGGCAAAACTGAGAAGTGGGTATGACAAAGCCTATCAAATTCTAAAAAATAATTATTCTCCTCTTTTCTTTCATTCTCCATTTCGAGCATCTTTTGGACGAAACTGAACAGTTTTACCATTTCAGCCCAAATGATGTCAGATATCAAATATATACTCGCCCAAAAAAGAAAGTGTGCATTACAGAAATTGATCAAACTCCAAAAAAATAATTTCGTAGGTGTAAAGAGTGTTAACATGTTCATGAATAAGTTATATTGATCACAAAAACAGCTTTCCCCGTTAAAATTGCATTAACGTTAAATGACGTGCTGCACGTTTGTGAAAAGGCATGTTTTGCACGTGGAGAGTCTGAAAATTCATGCAGCAGTGTGAATCCTTGGGTATTTAAACACTGAAGTAAGGCCTTCCTATCGTTCACATTCAAACTTGCACTGCTGTTAAAACGACTCCACATGAGCATGCCAAGATTGACAATGAATCAACGTCTCCTTGCCCTGGGTATGATTAGAGCTGGCAGAACACACAGAGAGGTTGCCCAGCATTTGAACTGCCACCATAACACTGTAGACAGGCTAGTCCATTGACATGCACAACATGATGACGTTCGAGACCGACCCCACTCCGGGAGACCCCGAGTTACCACCCCTGCACAAGATCGGTATATCCGTGTCGTCCATCTCCGGAACCGGCAACAAACGGCAACGACGACAGCCAGGAACATCCTTAACCTGAGACGGATACATCCTCAAACAGTAATCAACCGGCTGAGAGAATACAGCTTACGTCCTCGAAGACCTTCAAATCGTCCAATTTTGACGACGTGTCATCGTCGTGCTCGACTGCAGTGGTGTAGAGTAGGGTTAGGGTTAGCCTAACCTAACCCTACCCTAACCCTAACCTAACCCTAACCCTAACCCTACCTAACCCTAACCTAACCTTACCGTAACCCACTTCCATGCTAACTTGTTCGCTTCCATGAGGCGTAGATGCACAGCAGTAGTCGATAAAGACGGAGGTCATACCAGATATTAAGTGTGTGACTTTTGTGTTTGACCCTTAGTGTCTTTGACTCTCCATGGCACCAAGAGTATTCGTCGTAGCGTAATGAAATTTCTCGTGTTGATCACAAATTGATTCATCTGTGATTGAATAAAATTTCCATGAATGAAAATGATATATATCTTTTTTTAGTGTTATTTTTTAGCATGCACACTTTCTTTTTTGGGAGAGTATATAATGTCCAATGAACAATTTATTCTGTAACAGCTTCAGTTTTGCCTGAGTGTGCCCACCCTGGCAGACTCCCTTACTAGAATGAATGCAAGATTAATCAGTATCAATATTTTTTTCATGTTCTCAACTTCCAGAGGAAATATAAAACAGCAATATGGTGTGTTTTTCAATTTATTCTGAAAATATTTTTCATAATCAACATACAATTGATTGAAATTTTTTATCTTCTCAAATTGGAATCATATTGAGGAATAGACAGTGTAACATACAGTCATAACCATTACCACTGGTCCAGACTAGCTAGCTATCCCAGTTCGAAGAATCAGGCCAAACACTTAATTTTAAACCATTTAATTTCTGACTAGAAAGATATTATATACAGAAAGGGATATTTACTCATGTGTTTCCATATTTCCTTTCTGTAGGCCATCTTATGTTGTTCACTTAGTCATGATCTTTACTGGCAAAAACGGGAGCATGGTGGCTCACTGGTAGACTGTTAGACTTCCATGCTAGAGGTCCCGAGTTCGATCCCCGTGCAGAATGACCTGCATTGTGTCCTTGGGCAAGGCACTTTATCCCGGGTTGCTTAAATGCGGGCATGATGACGCCATGTACTAAGGCATACTGCACGTCGATGATGCACATGTTTTCAACCGCTGTGATCCTGTTTGAGCGAAGCTTGAACAGAGTTAGAATGTTGAGGAGCTGACAGTTGCTCGGTGATTCTCTCCGGGTACTCCGGCTTCCGCCACCCGTAAAACGGTCATAGTTGCGATTAGCCATTGTGCATAAGTATGTGACCTTAAACACCAATAAATAAATATAAATAAATACCCAACGTAACAGCCCAAACCGGCCAGCACTGTTCTAAAAAATCACCTATTAATTTTCATTACTTTTTCATTTTTAGCTTAACTTGACAAAGTTAAGATAAGCCATTGCCATCACGCGTGCAGAAGTCTGTTAGTCTGTGAGTCTGTTCACATTTTCCTTTAGCACGGGCTACACCCCGCAGTTCTTGTCTGATCGTCTCAAAATTTCATATGCAGGTTTGGGGTCATGTTTAGATGAGAACGTCCCCTTTTGGTCGCGATCGGTCAACCGGTATGGCTGCCCGAGCCCAAAACCCGAAAACCATTAGCACAGTCTACAGGTCATATTTATGAAGGGATTTCATTGTAACTTTGGTAGGATGCCTCTGTATAATGCCTAGATGAGAACGTCCCCTTTTGGGCATGATCTGTCAACCGTGATGGCTGCCCAAACCCGAAACCTAAAAACTTTTAGCACAGTCTGCAGGTCGTGTTTAATATGGAGGGATTTCATAGTAACTTGGTAGGATGACTCCTTATGATGTCTAGATGAGAATTTCCTCATTTGGGTGTGATCTGCCAACCGTGGTGACTACCCGAGCCCAAAACCCGAAAACCTTTAGCACAGTCTACAGGTCATATTTATTGAGGAATTTCATTGTAACTTGGTGGGTTGACTTCATATAATGTCTAGATGAGAAAGTCCCCTTTTGGACGTGATTGGGCAACTGTGACGGCTACAGGGGCCCAAAGCCTGAAAACCTTTAGCACAGTCCACAGGTCATATTTATGAAGGGATTTCATTGTAACTTGGTAGGATGACTCCAAATAATGTCTAGATAAGAATGTCTCATTTTGATCGCGATCATTCAGCCTGATGGGTGCCCGAGCCCAAAAACCTTTAGCATAGGCAAAAGGTCATATTTATGGAAGGATTTCATTGTAACCTGTTAGGTTGACTCCATATAATGCCTAGATGATGACATCCCCTTTTGGATCATGATTGGTCAACTGTGATGGCTACAGGTGACCGAAGCCCAAAAATCTTGAGCACAGTCTACAGGTCATATTTATGAAGGGATTTCATTGTAGCTTCGTAGGATCACTCCAGATGATGTCCAGATGAGAATGTCCCCTTTTGGTTGCGATCATTCAACCATGATGGCTGCTGAGCCCAAAGCCCAAAAACCTTTAGCACAGTCTTCAGGTCATATTTATGAAGGGATTTTATTGTAACTTGGTAGGTTGACTTCATATAATGCCTAGATGAGAACAGTTCCTTTTGGACACCACTAGGCAACTGTGACAGATTCAGGGGCTCGAAGCCCGAAAACCTTGAGCACAGTTTACAGGTCATATTTATGAAGGGATTTCATTGTAATTTCGTAGGATCACTCCAGATATGCCCAGATGAGAATGTCCCCTTTTGATTGCGATCATTCAACCATGATGGCTGTCCGAGCCCAAAAACCTTTAGCACAGTCTACAGGTCATATTTATGAAAGGATTTCATTGTAACTTGGTAGGTTGACTTCATATAATGTCTAGATGAGAACGTCCCCTTTGGACGCAATTGGGAAACTGACGGCTACAGGGGCCCGAAGCCCAAAAACCTTTAGCACCGTCTACAGGCCATATTTATGAAGGGATTTCAATGTAACTTGATAGGATGACTCATTTTGGAATAATTTCACTGTAACTTGGTAACTTTCGTTGATATACGTTAACTGTGAGGGCAACATACATTAACTGTGAGGTCATATTAACCCACCTCTCAGCTCTTTAGTACAGTGTACACCTCACATTATTTTTAGCAAAAACATAGCATACAGGGAACAGAAATGAACATATTCCCAATTATCACAATTCTTGCTTTCATAAACATTGAACATTATCATTTTCATCAAACACAACACATGAGTTAAGCTACAGTGTCATTGATCCTTTCATTTGTCTCAAAAACATAGGTTATGACCCCTCGTTGGAACGAGCTCATCGAGTATATTTTCTTTGCAAGTGTCATCTACTTTTCATGTTAGGTAAAGGGTTAAACAAGATTGAATTGGTTAAAATCTTATCTGCTTATGAGAAAAATTTCATGTTGTAATTTCGATATTTCCACATCATTGTGTAGAAATTTAAACAAGGGTTGCAGTTAATTTGAAGATTGCCTGGGAAACTTCTTCCTGCTTCCACAGTGGTATTGCCATTCTGAGGTCTTAACAGTTTAACAGTTTACCAGATCTGAAGTTGAGACAATTACAGTTGAATGAAGCTTAAAGAGCTGTTTGTAGTGGTTATAAAATTTGCAGTTAGTAGTTTTTGTGATTCTGTTTTCTGATAATTATAACTTTAAGAGTGTTATCTGACTGAGATCTGGAAGCTTTGAGTTTCATTCTGAAGTCCAGGTACCACAACTTAAAGTTGCTCTCCCATAAATTGTAACATGGCAAAGACCTGTGAACAAATTTTGATGATTAAAAATAATTTAGAACTCTTATCAGTTAAGAACAATTGATCGTATTAGGGATTTATTCCAAAATGCACAGTGTATTAATATTCACAGGTGGTGATTTACAGAAACTTGACCCCAAAAAGAGAAAGGAGTTGTCAAAACTGTTGGACAAGAAGTGTGCTTACATTAAGGTTGCAGAGAAACTAGGATTAGAAAAATACATTATTAGCAGTTTGGAAGGTGCTGAGAGTCCTACAAGGCTCTTACTGGACTACTATGAGGTAAAACTGACTTCTCATTTTTTGAATATTTTGGTTAACTGCATACACTTTCCAGTGTACATTTATTTACTAAACATGCACTAAAATACAGAAATTTGCCCTGTTCATTGCTTTTTGCCCTCGTGAGAACTGTAGGAAGTGAGGCAATGCATGTTTACTATGGTCCACAAGTTCTGCTTTACTGGTAAAATTGGACCCAATAACTAACGCTTGGTGTGTGAAATTCTGTAAAATGTGCAACCTTAGTAAACTTTACTTCATTCCTTTGTTGCAGTCATAAATACTGAAAGTGACCTCAGACATCATTAACCCTTTACCCAACGAATCGCCTGCATCCGCCCACGTAATATGCAAATTCAGCAGCTGAAAAAATATTATTTGATATGAGATGATAATGGGTCATAAGTAGTTGATTGATGCAAAAAAAATTTTCTCATTGCCCCGTGGGAACCTCGGGAGCTAACTCGGGAATGATAACTTAGTTCAAAATGAGGAATTTTCTTCAAACATCTTCTTCACCAGATCCAGCAGTCGGAATGTTTTGATATTTGGTATGCAGCATCCTTAGGGGGTGAGATTCAAGTTTGTTCAAGCTTGATGAGCTCGTTCCAAAGAGGGGTCACATGATATGGTTTTGTTGAAATTTTTTGTGTTGGGCAACCTCGCTCTTATGTCCATAGGCCTAAATGAAAGCCTATGCTTTGACAGCTAATGTGAATCGAATTTGATTCGCATTAACTATCAGAAAGCTTATTTTATCCTTTGTCATCATCAGACTTGCACAGGGCTTATAGGAATGTTGAAATAGGCCTTACGGGGCATAATTTCTTAGTTTTATTAGCTCACCTGACTAAAAGTCAGGGTGAGCTTTTCTGATCACTCTTCGTCCATCCGTCCGTCTGTCGTCCTGTGTGAAGGTGGTGTTTGCCCCTCTTTCTCCTAAACCACGGGCCACATTTTAATTAAATTTCATGTAAGTAGTGGTTATATAGGGGCATTTTGATTTCTATGCAAATTAGGTTTTGGCTCATATTGAGCAGAGGGGTGGGGAAAAAATGGCCAATTTTTTTGAAAATCTTCTTCTAATGAACCATCAGTAGCAGAGACTTGATATGTGGTATACAGAGTCCTTTTGAAGTTTAGAATCAAGTATGTTCAAGAGAAGTTTGTCGGGCATTATTTACCTTCGTTATGGGAGGGGCAAAAATTTTGGCCACGCCTAAAATTTCTATTTTCAGAATCATGAGGTCGATTTGAACCAAATTTGATATGAGATGATAATGGGTCATAAGTAGTTGATTGATGCAAAAAAAATTTTCTCATTGCCCCGTGGGAACCTCGGAAGCTAAAAATAGGAAAAACCTTAAAACTGCCATATCTCCAAAACTACACGGCACAGAGAATTCTTATTTTGTATAAAGCTTACTTTTATCCAGTAGAATAGAATGGTTAAAACACATCCCTATCGGTTTGATCACAAGGTACTTTTTTCAGGACTTTGAAAAAGTGCTGAGTCCGCACTTTTTTACACTGTAGGCAATGGGAAAAACATTAAAAAATCTTCTTCTCCAGATCCAGCAGGCAGAATCTTTTGATATTTGGTATGCAACATTGTAGGGTGGATCTGATTCAAGTTTGTTCAAATCGGCCCCCTGGGTTCATATTTGGGCTCAGTATAGGAGCCTGATTTCGAACTTAGTGCATTTCAGGCAAATTTCTTTGAAAATCTTCTTCTCAAGATCCAGCAGGCAGAATCTTTTCATATTTGGTATGCACCATGCTTAGGGGGGTGAGATTCAAGTTTGTTCAAGCCAAGTCCCTGGGTTCATATTTGGGCTCACTGTGGTAGCCCAAATTATAACTTAATTCAAAATGAGGAAATTTTTATACTGTACCAATGACCCAGACATAGCTGGTGCTAACTCTTAAAAATCTAGGGCCAAACACAAATTTTGCCCCCCCCAATCCCCAAAATTTGCATCTAAAACTAAAAGAAATCATGTCCAGAAGGACCTTCATACTTTGCCCTTACTGCGCATGCGCAGTGTCAAGGACGTTCCGAAATTGGCGCCAATTATTATTCTCTGTTTGGCCCTTCATCAGTCAACATCTCACTGATCTTTGTGCTTGTAAATCTCAGTTTAAAGGATGCCAGACACATAATTATTGGAGAAACGGTGATTCTAAGGAGGATATAGAAGGAGGAGAGGAAAAAGGAGTGACAAAAAATAATCAGGGCTGTACTTAAAATTTTTTATGAAATTATGTTAAGTTGCCTATTTTCGAGGCATGGGCCTGTTGTTGTCATTCTTGCTATAATGTTGCACTGCTTATTCAGTGTTTCCTCTCCCCTGGTCTTCTAAGTCCCCCCTTACTATTCTCCCATGCTTTTGGCATATTTTTGAGAAAGATCATTTCTAAATTCTCTTGGGAGAATTAGCTTGGTTACAGAATGAATTATGTTATTTTCCCCATGTTAACGTTTTCACTCATGGGTGTATAAACGTTGTGTTCTGCATCTACCATCTGATGTTCTGCAGATTCTCCCCTGGGAGTCTCTGTTTGCATCAGATAGTGTGTAATTTTGATGACTGATTTCGGGCCAGTATTGTCAGTGCCTGGAGTCATGTTTTCTGGTGTTTTTACACTGTTTGTTTACATTGGCAACAGTCTCTTTTGAGGGGGGCTGTTTGCCTTTGGAGTAGTTTATCTCACTATAAGATTCATTATTATTATCCGTAAGTGTTGCATTAATTATTAGCTCAACTTTGACGAAGTCAAATTTGAGCTATTGTCATGGCCCGTCGTTCGTCTGTCCGTACGTCAACAATTGGCTATGGCTCGGGCTAGAGGTCGTATTTATGAACCGATCTTTACGAAACTTCTTGGGTACCTTTGGTATGACCGTGGGACGAGAACGAGTGTTTTTGGGTGCGGTCCAAAATTCAAGATGGCTGCCAGCCACCATTTTGTACCGATGATGCAGAAATCTGTTTTTTGTACAGAACTTCCATATGAAAGCTCTGAGTTGAATAATTTTTTGTATGAATGTTTAGTACCATGGGGTACATCACATATAATACGGTTTTTTTTCTCGTGCGTAAATTGTGCAAATTAGACTAATTTTGATGTTTTTTGGTGTTAATTTCAGCACTGTAAGTGCAAATGCCAATACGGCTTGGGCTAGAGGCCGTATTTATGAACCGATCTTTACGAAACTTCTTGGGTACCTTTGGTATCACCGTGGGACGAGAACAAGTGTTTTTGGGTCCGGTCCGAAATTCAAAATGGCCGATGGCAGCCATTTTGTACAAAATTAGGTGCAATCAGATTTTTACACAGAACTTCCATATGAAAGCGCTGATTTGAATAATTTTTTGTGTGAATGTTTAGTACCATGGGATACATCACATATAATACGGGTTTTTTTCTCATGCAGAAATTATGCAAATTAGATGAACTTTGATATTTCAGTGCGACTTACACACATTAAGTACACATGTCAATACGGCTCAGACTTGAGTCTGTATTTATGAACTGATCTTCACGAAATGTCTTGGGTACCTTTGTTATCACCTTGGGACGAGAACGAGTGTTTCTGGGTGCGGTCTAAAATTCAAGATGGCTGCCAGTGGCCATTTTGTACCGAAATCAGGTCTAATCAGTTTTTTGTACACAACTTCTATACAGCTCAGACTAGAGGCCATATTTATGAACCAATCTTTACGAACCTTGTTGGTTACCTTTGTTATCACCGTGGGATGAGAGCGAGTGTTTTTGGGTGTGGTCCGAAATTCAAGATGGCCACCAGCAGCCATTTTGTACCAAAATTAGTGCAATCAGTCTTTTGTACAGAACTTCTGTATGAAAGTTCTGATTTGAATAAATTTTTGTATGAATGTTTAGTAACATGGAATACATCACATATTCTAAGGGGTTTTTTTTCGTGCAGAAATTATGCAAATTAGATGAACTTTGACTTATTCAGTGCTACTTGCACAATGTGAGCACACATGTCAATACGGCTCAGGGTAGAGGCTGTATTTATGAACCGATCTTCACAAAACTTCTTGGGTACCTTTGTTATCACCTTGGGACGGGAATGAGTGTTTCTGGGTGTGGTCCAAAATTCAAGATGGCTGCCAGTGGCCATTTTGTACCAAAATTAGGTCCAATCAGTTTTTTGTCACAAGTTCTATACAGCTCGTATTTATGAATTGATCTTCACAA
Source organism: Pictodentalium vernedei (assembly GCA_031216915.1). NCBI lineage: Eukaryota > Metazoa > Mollusca > Scaphopoda > Dentaliida > Dentaliidae > Pictodentalium > Pictodentalium vernedei. The sequence continues at coordinate 262,395,933 of CM062297.1, forward strand.
AACTTCTTGGGTACCTTTGTTTTCACCTTGGGACAGGAACGAGTGTGTTTTGGGGTGCCTTTGTTATCACTGTGCTATGAGAACAAATATTTTGGGGTTCAGTCAGACCCACTCTGGGACTCAAAGTTTTCTTTTCTAGTTTAGCATCTGACTGTCACCCACCTTTACAATACTTTACCTATACATTTGTTACAGGCAACGGTCAGTATTTATGTACAGACCATTACAATACTTTATATGTACCTTTGTTATCAGGTCATTACGTAGATGTTTGTCATTGCTGTGTCACATACTATACATGTGCATGTCTTTGTCTTGACAAGTTGAGCTACAGTGTCATTGACACTTTCATTTAATATAATTTTAAAATTTTTGACCACACTTAGCCTTGGGATCCATTGGGGCTCAACGTTACTTTTCAGAAACTTGGGCTTCGCTGAAAAAATATTTCTCAAAAATTATTTTGATATTTTTATACTGTACCAATGACCCAGACATAGCTGGTGCTAACTCTTAAAATATAGGGCCAAACACAAATTTTGCCCCCCAATCCCCAAAATTTGCATCTAAAACTAAAGAAAACATGTCCTGAAAGGCCCTCCACACTTCGCCCCCACTGCGCATGCGCAGTGTCAAGGACGTTCCGAAATTGGCGCCATTTATCATTCTAAGTTTGGCCCTTCATCAGTTAACATCTGACTGATCTTTGTGCTTTTAAATCTCAGTTTAAATGATGCCAGACACATAAATATTAGTGAAATGGTGATTCTAAGGAGGATAGAAAAGGAGGAGAGGAAAAGAATGTGTGACAGAATATTATCAGGGCTGTAACTTAAAATTTTTTAATGACATTATGTTAAGTTACCTATTTTCAAGGCAGCAGCCATTTTGTTGTCATTCTGATTTTTTAGTTACACTGTTTTTTCAAGTGTTTTTCCTCTCTCCCTGTCCTTTAAGTTCCCCCTTGCTATTCTCCCATGCTTTGGCATAGTTTCTGTAATTATTATTACTAAAATTTCTTGGGAGTTTTAGCTGAATAACAGAATGAATTCTGTTCTTTCCCCATGTTTACGTCTTCACCTACGGGTGGTTAGGCGTTGTGTTCTGCATCTACCATCTGATGTTCTGCAGTTTCTTCCCTGGAAGTCTCTGTTTTGCATCAGATGGTGTATTTTTGGTAACTGATTTCGGGCCTGGGTGCCTGGAGTCTTATTTTAGTGTTTTTACACTCATTGTTTACATTTACAACAGCCCTCTGTGTGAGGGGGGGATTTCTAAATAATAATATCTTTATGTTATTTTAATCATAACTAGATACATTATTATTGTTCGTAAGTGTTGAATAAATTGTTTAAAATATTTTTAAAATTTTTGTCCACACTTAGGCTTGGGATCCATTGGGGCTCAACGTTACTTTTCAGAAACTTGGGCTGTTCTGAAAAAATATTTTTTCAAAATATTTTGATTTCAATTATTTTTTCTATATTAATGGATCATATTATTATTATGTATTTTGATTGCCAGGGGTTAGTGCGAGTACCAGGACTTGTTTTCTTTTCACATTGAAAGGATATTGATCAATTCTTTTAAGAGGAAGTCTTCCTCTGACCTTATTATCATTCTATATGTGATCAGTGTACTCGCATTAACTCCTGTTCTGTATCGTATGATTTCGATGACAATATGGGAAGCGTATGTCACGGTATGTTGTTGGGGATTTGGACACTCCGGTCCTTTCCCCGCAGGGTCACTCTACTTTATCAATTTCTATTTCAGACGATCAAGATTAGGGTGATGTATCTGTGATGTCTTCCAATAGTGTGCCTCCGTCGTCACAATTAATGAAGGGCTAGCGGAAAAGTGCTCATGTAATACGCCAATTGCCTAAGAGGACCCTAGTAGGTTCGACGGCCTTTGACGTCCGCTAGCTCGCCCGGTGTAGCGTCCATTCACCGAATGGTTCGGCAGCCGGGTTCGTCCGTTGCGGTCTAGAAGGAATTTTGGGGTGATGCGAGCACTATAAAATTAACTTAATGCACACCCAGTGACGGCGGATCGGAGGGAGAACGGAGGAAGCCTTTTAGTCCGGTTCATAGCTCGTTCCGGTCCATCCGGACGGCAAGCGAGAGAGGCCCCTCTCTCGTTCAACAACATCTGGCCCCAGATGTTGTGGTACAAATGTGTCGTTAGCGGAGCATACGTCCGTCGCTCGGGACGCTCCGTTGTATAGGCAGTCCGCTGAGACTGCTAAGGCTTCCTCTTCTCGTCAGCGCACACGACCGCACCTTGGCTGCGTGACCGCCGATATATTACCAGCTTCGCCGATCAAGGATTCTTCGGCGACCAGGTCACACCATCCGGCAGCCAGGGATTCGAGACCGATGGACTCCGGACGTTCGCATAGGAAAAGTATGCGGGAGCCATCTGATGCGGAGCTGCCCTCGGCGAAGCAGCGATAGACTGCGCCTCCGCAGGTCTCGACGCCGGACATTCTTGTGCACATAGCACAGCTTATCGCAGCATCCCAGCAGCCGACAGAAACGGTGTCGGATCGAGAATTATCCGACAGCGCTGGGTCGGTAGCCGGGGACTCGAGGCCTGCAGACTCCGGACGTTCGCATAGGAAGTGTGCGGGAGTCAAAGTACACGGAGCTTCCAGCGGCAATGCATCGTAAGTCCGCTACTGCACAGGCCTCGGGAACGGACGTGCTTTCCTTAATAGCACAGTTTATCGCAGCATCCCAGCATCAACTGAATCTGTCGCATATATTTTATCCGACGATGCTGGGTCGGGACGCTCCGCGGAAGCGGATACGGACGTCCGAAAGTTTCATCCGGTCCGACGGGATACCGAAAGGGATTCGGTGGATTTCAAGCTTTCCCTTTCGGAACAACATATGCTGCGATGCCGGATAAGAAACTGATAGCGTCGGTGGACTTAGAAATTTTTTGGTTCGGTTCAGGGACATCGTCCCTCAGTTCCGACATAGTCCAATAATGTCACACAAACTTTCGAATTATTGAACGACGCTATATATATTATTATTTTATGCTTGCTATCCAAGCATTTCTGGTTTCTTGTTCGAAGAGTTATGGAGATGTCTTTCAAAAGTGTGCCTCTATCGTCATAGTTAATGAGGAGTTAGCGGCAATAAGTGCTCATGGAATATGTCTATCGCTTACGGAGTGACATTCGCTAGCTCACCCGGTGTAGCGTACATTCATCGAATGGTTCGGCTGCCGGGTTCGTCCGTTGCGGTCCAGGAAGAAGATTTGGGTGATGCGAGCACTTTAATTACTTTAGTACTCACCCAGTGACGGCAGATTGAGGATAGATCGGAGGAAGCCAACAACATAGGGGACCGCATGTTGTGGTTCAGATATTTTACATTCGGAGCATATGTCCGTTGCTCGGGACGCTCCGTTATATTGACAGTCCGAGAGACTGTCTTTAATGCTTCCTCATCCTCACAGCAGGGCACACGACCGCACATTGGCTACGTGACCTCGAGTATCCGATCAGTTTCGGCATTCAGTGATTCCACAGCGAATAGGTCGCGCCATCCGGTAGCCAAGGGACACGAGGCCTATACACTCCGTTCGCTCGCATATTGGAAGTATGCACGGGGTAACGATCTCGGAGCTTCCTGCGGCAATGCATCGTAAGACCGCTGCTCCTCAGGCCTCAGTGACGGACGTGCTATCCGAGTTAGCACAGTTGTTTCGCAGCATCCCAGCAATTGACGGTTTCTCGGTCGAATCAGGATTTATCTGACGGCGCTGGGTCGGTGCGGTCCGCGGTTGCATCAAGCTACGGATGACCGAACGCTTTATAGGGTCCGACAGGATGGCGAAAGGGATTCGAAGATTTCGAGTTTTCCCTTTAGTAGTATCGGAAGATGCCTTTCATATCTTCTGGCATTTCTTCCAGTGATTATTTTTCGGACTTCATTGCTGCGATCTTGGATAAGAGACTTATAGCGTCATTGGACTCGGATTTTTCGATCGGTACAGGGACTTTGTCCCTGACTTACCGACGCAGTCCAATATTGTCATTACAACATGTGTTTTATTTTTCGATGCTATATATATTTATATATATATACAAGCCTGCTACTAAGCATGATAGTTTAGTTTCTTGTCCGCGTGGCTCATTTCTGCCATTTTATCTTTTTTACATATAGTTTATTTTGGCAGAGCAGGGCATACCGAGAGTTCATATGCATCTAGACGGTGTGATTAAAGACTGCATATATTCTTTTTCGCCGTTTATGTCTTTTCCAATTTCAATGTTGGGAACGACATTATGTATAGTAGACTTAACTTAGACGCTTTATTATACGTAATCCGCCTTACTGAGGCGTTATCATTACGTCTTCAAGAAAGGATTTACGGGATATTATTCTCAATGTAATTTCTTTTGAGGGCAGTAGTTTGTTCACGTATAACTCCGCCCTTCAGTGGCTGATTGGAGTTGGTTAGACGTGATGCAGCCCTAGCTACATCCACGCGTGGATAGTAGGTTAAGAACTCTCTCAGAGTCGCTTCGTTCTCGGAGGAGCTTCTCTTCGACGGCAACTTTCCGGCAATCCATGAATTGCTTGATTTATACATTCTCTTGTCTATCTAGTGTTACAAGAGATTCAGACTGGGGCAAACATTCGGTGGTTGACTCAGAGAGTGCCGCCGCAGTTGCCGGACCCGAGTGTGGCTGTTATGACGGTTGCCAGTCAAACAGATTGGGATATATACTGATCCCTACGGATTCGAAGTGCCAGGGTCTTTGGGTTCCGCAGTCTTTCAGCTATCAGTTTAACTTCCGCGGAATAATGTTTTTTAGGCTTGCTTTATGTCATTGCATGAACATTATTCAGAAACGCATGCCCAAATTCCTGTCCTTTAATTCGACAGTAGTGGCGTATCTCCGGAACCAGGGAGGCACTCTTTCGTTTCCGTTATTCAATTTAATGGAAAGAATCCGTCTGTTGGTTATAGTACACCAAGTTCAGTTTTGATCCGTCATATTCTGGGTCGTCTGATTGTTTTATTGCACTCCCGTTCTCTTACGGGTCGCTTGTTGCTGTCAGAATGGACTCTCAACAAACAAGTATTCAATCAGATTTGCTATCTATGGGAGCGCCCAATGATGTTTTATTTATGACACAGCTTGCTAATCATTTGCAGACGTATGTGTTGGCTTGTCCAGATCTCTGAGCTAATACTGTTATCGCTCTATTGATCTATAGGACGGAATGATGGGATACGCGTATCCTCCGGCGCTGTTGTTTTAGCAGGTATTGCTAAGATAAACAACCACAATACATTTCTGTTGATAGCATCTCTATCTTCACAGAGATCATGAGTAATTTACTCTCTTGTCTACTGTGGATCTTAACGTGAAATCTTCCTCTATGTGAGGATCTTTTTTCACTGGGTAAATCGTGTCATCTTTATCACAACCAGCAAGGTCGCAACCTTCATGTATTCCGTTGTGTGGTCCGTATTGCATTGTAAGCACTGTACTGGACGAGCTTTGGACGCGATTTCTTACTATAGGAGATCCTCTTCTTCGCTATTCTATGCGACTAAAGTGGAGGCTCTTCCGTCGTGGTGTAGGGATCATTATGTTCATATGGTTGATCCCTCCATACTACTCATTGCTATTTTTTAGTATACTTGTTTCACAAGATCTACTGCAGCCTGTTGTTATTTAGGTTATAGGTTTATGTTACCTCATACCTATGCACTCTACGATAGTTTACAATTGAGTCTTTTGTCTCTTTATCTAAGTCAGTTAGTAACTTTTTGATAAATAGACTTAGAATCTTTAGATTAAATTCCTATACGGATTTTAACTTCAGGTTCTTATTTAGCTAAGTAATCATTTGAGCCTCTGGAAACAGTAGTTTTCAAATTCTGACCTTTTAGACAGTAATTCTGTTGATTTCTCTTTTACTGTAGAGTCAGTGAGTTTCATGCACTATCGATGGATGATTTTCACTTTCATAGTTTCGGAATCAATACTTCCGTTACTATTTAGGTTGGATTGTTGCATAAGAGTTAGGCTCCTATTATCCGGAACCTATTATTTTAAGGTCCTTCCGTCTTCGTATGGGCATAGGCCTTTACTCTTTCCGGGTACAGTTTATGTATTTATAAACAGATATCTGTTTATTACAAGGGCGTAAGCTTCTTCTGTCTTTGATGTCTAGTAGAAGGACGTTACGCTCCATTTTATTGTTAATGGATTCTATTAACTAGCGTACTGCTTATGGTATATCATTGGCTTAGCAGTTGTGCTTAAGATTTCGGCTCATGAAGTAAGAGTTCTTCTACTTCTTGGGCTTACATTAATAGTGTTGCTATTATAGATTTTTGAAGGCTGCTCATTGCGCTCAGCCATCCATTCATGAATTTTATCTCAGAAATATCGAGTCCATTTCTGGAGGCCTCTATTGTTAGGTCTATTATCTACTGCTCAGAATGTCATTCACTTAACAGTGGCTACTATAGCTAGGTAGGCTGTCTGTTTCGGCAGTGTCTCCGTTCGGCTGCCCTCTTCGCTCTGGGCTATTTGACCCAGGGCAAGAAAAAGGGGGGGGGGGAGGGTGTTCCCTTGGGTCACCTGTTTTTACTATGAAAACAAGGGGATACCTCCTCCGGAGTTAGTAATTCTGAGCTGTTATTGGGATGGTTGTTTAGTGAGAAGTTTAAGTTATAAAATTCATTCAAGTCTTAGTTTTTAAAGTATAGCTTTTGAATATTGCATATGTCAACGGACATGATTATGCAATTCTCACACACTTTTAGGAGTATAAGAGTCTCTATTCTCTAGACTTACTTTATTATTGGCTTACTTTAAAAATTATTAGTATAAGGATTATTGAATATTAATAGAGTACATGGATGTATGAAGCTCAATTTTTGGAAGGTGTTGTATCTTTCTAATTTATCATAAATAAGAAAGATACATGTAAGGCCTATTACTTCTTTTCCCTACAGGGGATGACTCTATTTTTATTTTATTGAGCGTATTTCATTTTGCTCTATGTCCTTGGCCCTCCAGCCTTTTTACTATTCAGCTATGTCTGGGTCATTGGTACAGTATAAAAATGTTAAAAAATTTATAGTAATTTATATATTTTTTATACTTACCAATGACCCAGACGGGGATGGCCCTCCCAGGAGTTGGGAACTCTTGCCTCCCCGCTGAGTACATAGCGCTTACCAGGCACTGGTTATTAGAATGATAAATGGCGCCAATTTCGGAACGTCCTTGACACTGCGCATGCGCAGTGGGGGCGAAGTGTGGAGGGCCTTTCAGGACATGTTTTCTTTAGTTTTAGATGCAAATTTTGGGGATTGGGGGGCAAAATTTGTGTTTGGCCCTATATTTTAAGAGTTAGCACCAGCTATGTCTGGGTCATTGGTAAGTATAAAAAATATATAAATTACTATAAATTTTTTAACTTTCAATTGTTTTTTCAATATTAATGGATCATGTTATTATGTATCTTTGTGTTTAGGGGTTTGTGCGAGTACTAGGACTTGTTGTTGACTTTTCATAATGAAAGGATATTGTTCAAATTGTAATAGGAAGAAATCTTCCTCTGACTTTCATGATCATTGTATTAATTGTAGTCAGTGTACTCGCACTAATCCCTGTTCAATATGTCAATATTGGGATGACAAACATTGGAAACGTGTGTCACGTTATGTTGTTAGTGGAGAAAGGGCTATGCCGGTTCTTTCTCCGCAGGGTCACTCTACTCTATCAGTTTCTATTTCAGAGGAACAAGAACAGGGTGATGTTTCCATGTTATCTTCCGCAAGTGCACTTCCGTCGTCACAAATGAATACAGAGCTAGCGGCAAAAGTGCTCATGGACATAAGACAAATGTCGTCCGCTAGCTCGCCCGGTGTAGCGTCCATTCACCGAATGGTTCGGCAGCCGGGTTCGTCCGATGCGGTCCAGGAGGAAATGTTGAGTGATGCGAGCACTATAAACATTCAACGTGCACACCCAGTGACGGCGGATAGTAGGAGAGTTCGGAGGAAGCCTTCGAGTCCGGTTCCTAGCTCGTCCAGGTCCAGCCGGGCCGCGAGCGAGAGAGGCCCCTCTCTCGTACAACAACATCTGGGACCAGATGTTGTGGTACAAAATGTGTCGCAAGCGAAGCACACGTCCGTCGCTCGGGACGCTCCGTTGTATAGGCAGTCCGCTGGGACTGCTTAGGCTTCTTCCTCTCACCAGTGCACATGACCACACCTTGGCTACGTGACCGTCGATATTCTTCCAGCTTCGCCGATCAGGGATTCTTCGGCGACCAGGTCATGCCATCCGGTAGCCAGGGACACGAGGCCGGTTGACTCCGGACGTTCGCATAGGAAGAGTATGCGGGAGTCATCAGATGCGGAGCTGCCCTCGGCGAAGCAGCGAAAGACTGCGCCTCCGCAGGCCTCGATGTCGGACGTGCTTGTTCAAATAGCACAACTTATCGCAGCATCCCAGCAACCGACAGAAACGGTGTCGGATCGTGAATTATCCGACGGCGCTGGGTCGGTACGCTCCACAGAAGCATCGCGTGCAGACGACCGGGAGCATCATGAGGCCCGACCGGATGGTGAAAGGGATACGGATGACTTGGAGCTATCCCTTTCGGAACAACATAAAGCTGCCGTGGACTTCATCCGGCACTTTCTTCCTCAGGTTGTTCTGTCGGGCCAGACTGCTGCGGCACCGGACAAGAGAATTATAGCGTCATTGGACACTGATTTCTTTGAGCAGTTCAGGGACATCGCTCCCGAGTTTCCGTCTCAGTCCAATAATGTCACAAGAACATTTGAATTATTGAACGACGCTATATTCAAACTTGCTTCCAAAACAGGAAAAGCGGGTTTCTTGTCCGCCAATGCTCTTAACCTGCCTTTCATTAATGCAAGGAATAAATTCGATACGGCAGGACAGGGTATCCCGAGAGTTCCTCTGCGTATGGACGACGAGGCAGAAGACTTAGAATTATCATTACCGTCATCTACATCTATTCCAACCGCGGTGTTGGAGAAGACGACTATTTCGTCTAACAGAGCCAATTTAGATGCTTTATCTTACGCAGACCACCTTACTAAGGCGTTATCACTGCGTCTTCAAGGGAAAGAATTCCAGGATATACAATCCTCTTTAAGACTTCTTTCAAGGGCAGTAGCTTATTCCCCGTGTAACTCCGCCCTTTCAGTGGCAAACCTGGAGTTGGTTAGACGTGATGCAGCCCTAGCTACATCCACACTCGTGGATAGTAAGGTGAAGAACTCTCTCAGAGTCGCTTCGGTCTCCGGAGAACTTCTCTTCGACAGCAAGCTTTCTGCAATTTACGATAAAATTACTAAGAAGGCTTCGGATTCTCTGCTGTTTAAATCTGCTTCTAAGAAGGCGGACACGGCAGATAAGAGTAAGACAGGCACTTCTGGGTCTAATGCGCCCAAGAGAGGTTCCTATAGAGGTTCCGGTGCGTCCTCTTGGTCTTATTCAAGAGACCGTCAAGGCAGCGACTCACGTGCGGGACGTCCTTCGGGCCGGGACAACCGGTCGGACGCCCCGAGGTCGACGGGACGAGGTGCGGGTCGCGGAGGACGTGGTTTCTCCTCCCGCAGGCCTCGCAGGTCCAGGAGGTGATGGCTTCAACCTCTATCGCGTGCCGGTTGGCGGAAGGTTGTCGAGTTTTTCACAAGAGTGGGCGTCGATTACGGACGGCCCTTGGGTGAGAGGGGTGATTTCGGAAGGTCTAAAGATATCCTTCAAGCAAAAGCCTCCATTAACTTGAAGTCCAAAATGGACTCAACTTCCGTCAAATCCACAGAAAAGAGACGCTCTGTTATCAGAGGTGCAGTCTCTTTTAAGGAAGAACGCGGTAGAGGTCGTAGAAAACCAGGAGACACCGGGATTCTACAGCCGTCTGTTTCTGGTTCCGAAACCAGACAGCTCGTTCCGTCCAGTCATAGATTTGAGCTGGATAAACAAGCTGATCGTCGCTCCGAAGTTTTATATGGAGATGATTCGATCGGTCAGAGCGAGTATTCGGGTGAACGATTATGCAACAAGCATAGATCTCAAAGATGCGTACTTTCACGTCATGGTACATCCGACATTCAGAAAGTATCTACGCTTCGCAGTCCTAGGAGTGGTGTATCAATTCCGGGCGATGTTCTTCGGTCTGAACCTAGCACCCTGGGCTTTCACTCGGGTAATGAACTCGGTAATGATGTATTTCCGAGCTCATTCGTCTGCGGTAACGTCGGCCTACCTGGACGACATTCTTCAGAGGTACGGCAACGAGTTAACGCTTCAGAACGATGTGCAGAATCTGCTTCTATTGCTCCGACGTCTCGGTTTTATAATAAACGAGGAGAAGTCGGATCTGGTGCCGTCCAAGTCATTCACACATCTGGGAATGAGCTTCGAGACGCACAACAATCTCGTTCGTCTGCCGTTAACCAGAGCGAAATTAGTCAGTTGTTACGCTCGCTATTGTCTGCACGCAGACAAAGTCACAGCGAGGGAGTTCATGAGACTGATAGGTCTGGGCGGAGCCGCTGCGGATCTCATTCCGATGGGGCGGTTACGCACGCGTCCTCTCCAAATTTTCTTGACTCAGAATTGGAGTGTGAAAATTCATTCGCTCGACATAGACGTTCTCTTGTCAGATCAAGTGAAACGAGAGATTCAGGCTATTTGACCCAGGGCAAGGGGAAGGGGGGGGGGAGGGTGTTCCCTTAGGTCACCTGCTTTATAGTGAAAAGCAAGGGAATGCCTCCTCCGAAGTCAGTATTTCTGAGTCGTTTCCGGGATGGTTTTAAAGTGTAATATTAATGTTAAAAATTCATTCATGTCATATTTTTAAAGTGCAGCTCGGTGTGAAGCATTTGTATATGTCAAGTGTCAAACGGGCGTTAATATACAATCCTCGGACACTTTTAAAGAATATAAAGAGTCTCAATTCTCTGGACTAACTTTATTTATTGGCTTACTTTAAAAATAATTAGTATAAAGGGTTATACTGGATGTTAATAGAGAACATGAATGTTATTGTGCTCAATTATGAAGGGTATTGTATCTTTCTAATTTAACATAAAATAAGAAAGATACATGTAAAGCCTAATACTCCTTTTCTCCTTGAGGGGTTGACTCTATATTATATAGTTGAGCTTATTGGATTTTCCTCTATGTCCTAGGCCCTCCAGCCTTTTTACTATTCAGCTATGTCTGGGTCATTGGTACAGTATAAAAATGTTAAAAAATTTATAGTAATTTATATATTTTTTATACTTACCAATGACCCAGACGGGGATGGCCCTCCCAGGAGTTGGGAACTCATACCTCCCCGCTGAGTACATAGCACTGACCAGGCACTGCTTTGTAAGAATGATAATTGGCGCCAACTTCGGAATGTCCTTGACACTGCGCATGTGCAGTAAGGGCAAAGTATGGAGGTCCTTCAGGACATGATTTCTTTTGGTTTTAGATGCAAATTTTGGGGATTGGGGGACAAAATTTGTGTTTGGCCCTAGATTCTTAAGAGTTAGCACCAGCTATGTCTGGGTCATTGGTACAGTATAAAGATTCAAGTTTGTTCAAGCCATATCCCTAGGTCCATATTTGGGCTCACTGTGGGAGCCTCTGAATTGTAACTTAGTTCGAAATGAGGAATTTTCTTTAAAAATTTTCTTCTTCAGATCCAGCAGTTGGAATGTTTTGATATGTGGTGTGTAGCATACTTAGGGGGGTGAGATTCAAGTTTGTTCAAGCCAAGTCCCTGGGTTCATATTTGGGCGCACTGTGGGAGCCCGAATGATAACTTACTTCAAAATGAGGAATTTTCTTTAAAAATCTTCTTCTTCAGATCCAGCAGATGAATGCTTTTGATATTTGGTATGCCGCATCCTTAGGGGGGTAAGATTGAAGTTTGTTCAAGCCATGTCCTTAGTTCCATAAAATTTGTCTGTCATGACTTCATTCCTTTGTAGTGTTGATGAACCATGTTTAACTGAATGTGACCCCAAATACTTCTTTGAACCACTTTGTTTGAATCACTTTGCCCGGTGAGCGATTAAGGCCCCTTGGGGCCTCTTGTTTGTTTTAGAGCCACCGGTCAGAATGTTTGGATATTTGGTATAAGCTTTTCTTAGGAGGAGCAGATGCAACTTGTTGAAATCAATTCTCTGGGTTGATATTTAGGCTACCATGTCAGGTGAGCACCCTCAGGCCCCCGGGGGCCTCTTGTTTGTTTTTTTAGCTCACCTGACTGCAAGTCAGTGTGAGGTATTGCCATCACTAGGCATCCGTCGTCCTTTAACTTTTGCAAACTTGGCTTCTTCGTCACAGACATTCAGCCAAATTCAAACACACATTGCACAAACCATCTCTGGGGTATACCCTTTCTGTTTTGTTCAAATGAAGCGACCACCTTCTTCGGGCTCTGGTCAATGATGCCAAAGCCTAAATATCTTTAAAAATCTTCTTCTCGTGAACCATCAGAGAGATTGCCTTGATATATGGTATGTCGCACTCTTTAGTGTTGAAGATTAAAGTTTGTTTAAAAGAAGTTGGTAGATCAATATTTGGGCTCTCTGTGGGCACCTCCCAAAATTTTTATTTCAACAACCGATGGGCCGATTCAAACCAAATTTGGCATGTAGCACAAGTGGGTCCAAAGTATTTGATTGATGCCCTCAATTTTTTTTTTCATTGTCCCCTGTGGATACCCCAGGGGCTAAAAATAGAAAAAATTCAAATGCTTATATTTTCCAAACTACATGGAACAGAGAACTGTTATTTGGTATGAAGCATCCTTTTGACCAGTAGAATGGATTAAAAAAAATGGCCCTCGGTTTGTGTCAGGGCGTTCTGTAGGGGCGTTTGAAAAAATGCTGAGTCAGCATATTTGCAGATTGAAAAAATATTTTCTTCAGAACCGCTGATCAGAATCTTTTGATATTTGGTATGATTGGTATACAGCATCCATAGGATGGTCAATACAAGTGTGTTCAAATCGCCCCCCTCGGTTCATATTTGGAATCAACAGAGGAGCCCAAATAATTAACTTGGGGCGCTATGGGGAATAAGCTTTAAAAATCTTCTTCTTCAGATCAAACAGATTCTTTTGATACTTGGTATACAACATTTCTAAAGGGGTCAGATTGAAGTTTGTTCAAATTGAGTCCCTGGGTTAATATTTCTTCCTATGGAAGCCCGAATATTAACTTGGTGCAATATGGGGAATAATCTTTAAAAATCTTCTTCTTTGGTATGCAACATCTCTAGGGGGTTAGATTCAAGTTTGTTCAAATGGGATCCCTGGATGAATATTTGGGCTCTTTATTGGAGCTCAAATTTTAACTTGGTGCAATGTGAGAAAATTTCTTAAAAAATCTTCTTTTTCAGACCCCCTAGTGAGAATCCTTTCATATTTGGTATGTGACATCTCTAGAGGTGTAAGATTTGAATTTGTTCAAGTCGACTCCCTGGGTTAATATTTCTTCCTATAGGAGCCTGAATATTAACTTGGTGGAATATGGGGGATATTCTTTAAAATTCATCTCCTTCAGATCCACCAGTCAGATTCTTTTGATATTTGGTATGCAGCATCTTTAGGTGGGGTTAGATTCAAGTTTGTTCAAATGGGATCCTTGGATGAATACTTGGGCTCTTTATTGGAGCCCAAATTTTAACTTAGTGCAATATAAGAAAATTTCTTAAAAAATCTTTTTCAGACCCACAAGTGAGAATCCTTTCATATTTGGTATGTGACATCTCTAGAGGTGTAAGATTCAAATTTGTTCAAATCGAGTCCCTGAGTTAATAATTGGGCTTCCGGTGGGAGCCTGAATATTAACTTTGTGCAATATGGGGAATAATCTTTAAAAATCCACAGATCCACTAGTCATATTCTTTTGATATCTGGTGTACAACACCTCTGGAAGTGTTAGATTGAAGGTTGTTCAAATCAGGTCCCTGGGTTAATATTTGGGCTTTTTATTGAAGCCCAAGGTTTAAGTTTGAGCTATATGAGAAAATTTCTTAAAAATACTTCTTTCGGATCCACCAGTGAGAATCCTTTCATATTTGGTATGTAACATCTCTAGGGGTGTCAAATTCAAGTCTGTTCAAATCGATTCGCTTGTTTTATCTTGTTTTGTTTTTTTAAATTTTTGTAGGGGGTGGTGGTGGGTGGGGGTGGGTGGGGGGGGGGAGAGTTGCGCTTGAGAGAACCACAGTAGTTTAAAAAAAAAATTTGTTTGGTTGTTGTTTTTTAATACTTCACAGAACAGAGCATGCTAGGAAGCTTTCCTAGGACCAGCAGAAATGAATGGCCAAAAAAGTTGCTTTTGGTTGTGTCATAGCAAATCAAAATAATTGCTCTTGCTGCTGATCACTTGCTGATACACTCATCTGTTTTGACAATTTGAGCCAGGTGAGCATTTTAGGCTCACTTGAGCCTCTGGTTTAATACTTCACAGAACAGAGCTTGCTAGGAAGCTTTCCTAGGACCAGCAGAAATGAATTGCCAAAAAAGTTGCCTTTGGTTGTGTCATAGCAAACCAAAAAATTGCTCTTGTTGCTGATCACTTACTGATACACTCATCTCTTTTGACAATGTGAGCCAGGTGGTCGTTTTAGGCTCACTTGATCCTCTGTTTTTTTGTTTCCTTTTCTTTGGGGGTTAAACAAAAATTGTGTTATATCGGAGGCACAGCCAGGATTTCCTATTGATGGGGGCATAATTTGTAGGAGGAGAGTCAGGTCGATATGTGCCACAGGCATATCCGATGGCCATAGGTCTGAGGTGGGGGTGGGTATGGCTCTCCCATTGGTGGGGTTTGGGGCCCTTAGGCCTATTTGTTTCACATTTTTGCATTTTATCCTACAATACTTTATATAACATGGAAAGGTTGGGGCGGGAAATCGGTAAAAGACTAAATTATGGTGTTGAAGATTTTTCAGCCGACAAATATTTTAAGAAAAGATTATTTTCAGTTCTTGGCCCTTGAGCAATTGTAAAATGATGAAAGAAATAATATTTGTTGGCTCAACTTGACAAAGTCAAGCTGAGCTATTGCCATCACTTCTCGTCCGTCGGCGTACATACGTACGTACGTACATTAGTATGTTAGTACTTTAGTACGTACGTCCACAATTTCCTTTGGCACACCTCACAGGTCGCATTTATGATCAGATTGCTTTGAAACTTGGTATGCTTGTTTGGGGTGACCTCTAGATGGGAGCTATCGATTTTCTTCAATTTCCGTCAAAAAATGTTGCTGCGGCCAACGTTCTTAGAACTTGGTTTAGTCAAACCTCAATATTTCCCTTTGGCACACCCTACAGGGCACATTTATGATTGGATCACTTTGATACTTCGTATGCTTGTTTGGGGTGTCCTCTAGATGGGAGCTATCGATTTTCTTCCATTTCTGTCAAAAAATGTTGCCACGGCCAATGTTCTTAGAATTTAGTTTAGTCAAACCTCAATATTTCCCTTTGGCACACCCTACACGGCACATTTATGATTGGATTGCTTTGAAGCCTGGCATGCTTATTTGGGGTGACCTCTAGTTGGGAGCTATCGATTTTCTTCCATTTCCGTCAAAAATTGTTGCCGCGGCCAATATTCTTAGAACTTAGTTTAGTCAGACCTCAATATTTCCCTTTGGCACACCCTACAGGGCACATTTATGATCGGATTGCTTTGAAACCTGGCATGCTTGTTTGGGGTGACCTCTAGATGGGAGCTATCAATTTTCTCCCATTTCCGTCAAAAAATGTTGCCACGGCCAACGTTTTTAGAACTTAGTTTAGTCAGACCTCAATATTTCCCTTTGGCACACCCTACAGGACACATTTATGATCGGATTGCTTTGAAACTTTGTATGCTTGTTTGGGGTTTCCTCTAGATGGGAGCTATCGATTTTCTTTGATTTCCATCGCAAAATGTTGACACTGGCAATGACCTTCGATGAACGTAGTAAAAACTTAGTGCAGTTAAGCATCAGTATTTCCCTTTGACACACCCTGCAGGGCACATTTATGATTGGATCACTTGCAAACTTGGTGTGCTTGTGTGGGGTGACATCTATATGGGAGCTGTCGATTTTCTTCCATTTCTGTCAAAAAATGTTGCCACTGACCTTTGAACTTAATTTAGTCAGGCCTCAATATTTCCCTTTAACACACCCTTCAGGGCACATTTATTATAGGATCACTTTGAAACTTGGTATGTGTGTTGGGGGTGACCTCTAGATGTTATTGCTTTTTTTCATTTCCATAAAACATTATTGTCGTTATCACCAGCCTTTGAACTTACTGCATTTGTGAATCAACTTATCCCTTTTGAACTCTCTGCTGGGTATATTTATGAATTTCCATAAAAAAACCCCCAAAGCCACAAGCAATGACCTTCTACTTAGTGCATTTGTGCATTAACATCTTCCGTTGGCATGCCTCAGAGGGCACATTCATTATCAGGTTGTTTGAAACTTTGTATGCTTATGCAGGGTGACAAAGATAGGAGCTATTGATTTTCTTTTCATTTCCATCAAAAACTGTTGCTGTTAGCAACAATCTTTGAATTTATTTCATTTGTGCATCAACATTCTTTGACATGGCCTACAGGCCACATTTATCATAGGATTGTTTTTGAACTTGGTGTGCTCATTAGGCAAGACCTTTAGCTAAATAAGAGCTATTGATTAGCATTCATTTCTGTGAAAAAAAGTTGCCATTTACAGTAACCTTTGAACATACTGCATTGTGTATCAACATTCTTCCTTTAACCAGTCTTACTGTTTACATTTAAAAATTGCATGGATTACTCTGACGTTGTGCACACACACAATGCTGTTATGTTGAAATTTCATCAAATAACATTGATCTTCAATTTTGCCGTTTCATTTATAACTTACCAAGTTCAAGTTTGTCAAGTTGAGCTACAGTGTCATTGACACTTTCATTTGTGGTCACTTTTATTACTTGTCCGCCTTGTTATTCTTTAATTGTTTGTTGTTAGAGTAATAAACTCCTGATTAATGTTTATCAGTTTTCTGCTCTCTGTTACACGATTACCTACTATCAATTAAGCTACCATCAACAGTAGGTGTTAAAATGATGTTAGGTGTGATAAATTGATACTATCGCAGAAAAACAGTTTCTGTGCAAAATGTTCTCAGCTGGACCTGTGACGTATAGGCAACTATAGCCGTGGATGTAAGGGGGACTGGGAGTGAGAAATCACCACAAGTGACCACAATTGCCCCACTCGGTATTAAAGTTATACATATATCTTTTGTTTTCAAACCATGGTGTTTGACCCTCATTGAAATGGATGTGTCCTAATGTCTGTTTTAGAAGCAAAAATGATAATCACATGAGTAATTCTTTTTTGTTGTTGTTTGTTTGCTACCCGGGCTTGTTAAATAATTAGTGGGTCAGCCTGTATAAAAATATAAAATACAATATGGCAGGCTCCATTAAATACAACTTCTGGCTCATGCTCCCATTAGGGAAACAGATCCCCGCCCCCAGACTCCAAACTGTCTCTGCCTCTAGGTTGGACTGGAATGTCTTTAATTATTCATTTATTTTTGCATCATGCTATAGAATGGGGAGGGGGGGGGGGGGGGGGGGGGGGGGGGCATATAACGTTTACAACTTTTAAACCTGCCGTTGATCCTCATCCCTCATCTAAAAAGTGCCACTGACACCATTTTCAACTGTTATTCTGTTCCAGGTTGGCTGAGATGACATTACGACATACTGTCTCAGACTTCTCGCCATGTTTTCATCGATGGCTGGTTAAAAGCTTACAAAACTAGATTAATTATTTGAGGTGGGGGGTGCACCCTCCTTTGATGGCACTGTGAAGGTTCAACAATGACAAATGATTAGAAGTTTGTCTTCATTTTTTAGCTTAACTTGACAAAGTCAAGATAAGCTATTGCCATCACGCGTATGGAAGTTTATATTTTTATACTGTACCAATGACCCAGACATAGCTGGTGCTATCTCTTAAAATACTAGGGCCAAACACAAATTTTGCCCCCCAATCCCCAAAATTTGCATCTAAATCCAAAGAAATCATGTCCTGAAGGTCCTCCATACTTTGCCCTTACTGTGCATGTGCAGTAACAAGGACGTTCCAAAATTGGCGCCAATTATCATTCTCTGTTTGGCCCTTGATCAGTTAACATCTCACTGATCTTTGTGCTTGTAAATCTCAGTTTAAATGATGCCAGACACATAAATATTGGAGAAATGGTGATTCTGTGGAGGATAGAAAAGGAGGAGAGGAAAAAGGAGTGACAGAAAATATTCAGGGCTGTAACTTAAAATTTTCTATGTGAAATTATGTTAAGTTGCCTATTTTCGAGGCATGGGCCTATTGTTGTCATTCTTGCTATGAAGTTGCACTGCTTATTCAGTGTTTCCTCTCCCCTTATCCTGTAAGTACCCCCTGGCTATTCTCCCATGCTTTTGGCATATTTTTCAGTAAGATTACTAATAAAATTTCTTGGGAGAATTAGCTTGGTAACAGAATGATTTCTGTTATTTTCCCCATGTTTACGTTTTCACCCATGGGTGTTTAGATGTTGTGTTCTGCATCTACCATCTGATGTTCTGCAGATTCTTCCCTGGAAGTCTCTGTTTTGCATCAGATAGTGTTTATTTTGATAACTGATTTCGGGCCAGGATTGTCAGTGCCTGGAGTCATGTTTTCTAGTGTTTATACACTTTTTGTTTACATTGGCAACAGTCTCTTTTGAGGGGGGGCTTTTTGCCTTTGGAGTAGTTTACTCATTATAAGATACATTATTATATTTTTATACTTAACCAATGACCCAGACATAGCTGGTGCTAACTCTTAAAAATATAGGGCCAAACACAAATTTTGCCCCCCAATCCCCAAAATTTGCATCTAAAACCAAAGAAAACATGTCCTGAATGGCCCTCCATACTTCACCTCTACTGCGCATGTGCAGTGTCAAGGACGTCCCGAAATTGGCGCCATTAATCATTCTTTGTTTGGCCCTTCATCAGTTAACATCTGACTGATCTTTGTGCTTGTAAATCTCAGTTTAAATGATGCCAGACACATAAATATTAGTGTAATGGTGATTCTGAGGAGGATATAGAAGGAGGAGAGGAAAAATGAGTGACAGAAAATAATCAGGGCTGTAACTTAAAATTTTTTGATGAAATTATGTTAAGTTACCTATTTTCGAGGCAACTGCCTGTTGTGGTCATTCTTGTTATCAAGATTACACTGCTTATTCAGTGTTTTCCTCTCTCCCTTTCCTTTAAGTCCCCTCTTGCTATTCTCCCATGCTTTTGGCATATTTTCTGTAATATTATTACTAAAATTTCTTGGGAGGTTTAGCTGGATAACAGAATGTATTCTGTTCTTTTCCCCATGTTTACGTCTTCACCTATGGGTGGTTAGGCGTAGTGTTCTGCATCTACCATCTGATGTTCTGCAGTTTCTTCCCTGGAAGTCTCGTTTTGCATCAGATAGTGTATTATTGGTAACTGATTTCGGGCCAGGGTGCCTGGAGTCTTGATATAGTGTTTTTACACTTATTGTTTACATTTCCAACAGCCCTCTGTGTGAGGGGGGATTTCTTGAAAATAATATCTTGATGTTAATTTAATCATAACTAGACACATTATTATTGTTTGTAAGTGTTGCATAAATTGTTTAAAATATTTTTAGAATTTTTGTCCACACTTAGACTTGGGATCCATTGAGGCTCAACGTTACTTTTCAGAAACTTGGGCTGTTCTGAAAAAATATTTTTTCAAAAGTTTTTGATTCAATTATTTTTTCTACGTTAATGTTATTATGTATTTTGATTGTCAGGTGTTGGTGCGAGTACTAGGACTTTGTTTTCTTTTCACATTGAAAGGATATTGTTCAATTGTAATAAGAGGAAATCTTCCTCTGACTTTCATAATCATTGTATAATGTAGTCAGTGTACTCGCACTAACTCCTGTTCTGTATGTGTTGATTACGATGACAACATGGGAAGCGTGTGTCACGGTATGTTAGTGGGGAATTGGCCATTCCGGTCCTTTCCCCGCAGGGTCACTCTACTTTATCAATCTCTATTTCAGACGATCATGATCAGGGTGATGTATCCGTGATGTCTTCCAAAAAGTGTGCCTCCGTCGTCACAATTAATGAAGAGCTAGCGGAAAAGTGCTCAGGTAATACGTCAATTGCCTAAGAGGACCCTAGTAGGTTCGACGGCCTTTGACGTCCGCTAGCTCGCCCGGTGTAGCGTCCATTCATCGAATGGTTCGGCAGCCGGGTTCGTCCGTTGCGGTCTAGAAAGGAGTTTTGGGTGATGCAAGCACTATAAACATCCATGTGCACACCCAGTGACGGCGGATTAGAGGGGAGAACGGAGGAAGCCTTTTAGTCCGGTTCATAGCTCGTCCAGGCCCATCCGGGCTGCGAGAGAGAGAGGTCCCTCTCTCGTACATCAACATCTGGCCCCAGATGTTGGGGTACAAAATGTCTCGCATTCGGAGCATACGTCCGCCGCTCGGGACGCTCCGTTATATAGACAGTCCGGAGAGACTGTCAATAAGGCTTCCTCATTCTCATGGCAGTGCACACGACCGCACCTTGGCTACGTGACCTCCGATATCCAGTCAACTTCGCCAATCAGAGAATCCTCGGCGACCAGGTCACGCCATCCGATAGCCAGGGACTCGAGGCCTGCAGACTCCGGACGTTCGCATAAGAAAGTATGCGGGAGTCAACGTACACGGAGCTTCCAGCGGCAAAGCATCGTAAGACCGCTTCTGCACAGGCCTCGGTGACGGACGTGCTATCCCAAATAGCACAACTTATCGCAGCATCCCAGCAACGACAGAATCTCTGTCGCATAATATAATATCCGACGACGCTGGGTCGGGACGCTCCACGGAAGCATCAGGTGCGGACGTCCGAAAATTTCATACGGTCCGACGGGATGCCGAAAGGGATTCGGAGGTTTTCGAGCTTTCCCTTTTGGAACAACATAAGCTGCTGTATATGTCATCCAACTTCATCTTCTAGAGGTTCTTCGTCGGACCAGAATGCTGCGATACCGGATAAGAAACTGATAGCGTCGGTGGACTTAGAAATTTTTGGTTCGGTTCAGGGACATCGTCCCTCAGTTCCGACACAGTCCAATAATGTCTCAGATACGTTCGATTTATTGAACGACGCTATATATATTTTTTATATGCTTGCTATGTACAAGTATATCTGGTTTCTTGTTCGCAAAATTACTGAGATGTCTTTCAAAAGTGTGCCTCTGTCGTCATAGTTAATGAAGAGCTAGCGGCAATTAGTGCTCATGGATTACGTCAATCTCCTAAGAGGTCCCTAGTAGGATCGACGGAGTTGACATTCGCTAGCTCACCCGGTGTAGCGTCCATTCATCGAATGGTTCGGCAGTTGGGTTCGGCTGTTGCGGTCTAGGATGGAGATTTGGGTGATGCGAGCACTATAATAGACTTTAGTACACACCCAGTGACGACGGATTGGAGGAGAGATCAGAGGAAGCCTGTTAGTCCGGTTCCTAGCTCGTCCGGTCCGTCCGGGCGGCGAGCGAGAGAGGTCCCTCTCTCGTGCAACAACATATGGGACCGGATGTTGTGGTACAGACATTTCACCTTCGGAGCGTATGTCCGCCACTCCGGACGCTCCGTTATATAGACAGTCCGAGTGACTGTCGATAATGCTTCCTCATCCTCACAGCAGCGCACACGACCGCACATTGGCTATGTGACCTTGAATATCCGGCCAGCTTCGGCATTCAGTGATTCCATGGCGAACAGGTCACGCCATCCGGTAGCCAAGGGACACGAGGCCTGCACACTCCGGTCGCTCGCATAATAGAAGTATGCACGGGGTAACGAACAGGAAGCTTCCAGCGGCAATGCATCGTAAGACCGCTTCTCCACAGGCCTCAGTGACGGACGTGCTATCCAAAATAGCACAGCTTATCGTAGCATCCCAGCAAACGACAGATTCTCGGTCGGATCAGGAATAATCCGACAGCGCTGGGTCGGTACGCTCCGCTGTTGCATCAGGTACGGACGACCGAATATTTCATAGGGTCCGACAGGATGGCGAAAGGGATTCGGATGATTTCGAGCTTTCCCTTTCGGAACAACACAAGCTGCCATGCATTTCTTCCGGCATTATCTTCCAGACGTTGTTCCGTCGGACTACATTGCTGCGATGCTGGATAAGAGACTAATAGCGTCATTGGACACGGAGTTTTGGATCGGTTCAGGGACATTGTCCCTGAGTTGCCGATGCAGTCCAATAATGTCTTAGAACATTCGAATTATTGAACGACGCTATATATATATAAGCTTGCTATCAACATGCTAGTATAGTTTCTTGTCCGCAATGCTCTATTCTGCCTTTCGTGAATTCTAGGAAATAATTGTTTATTGGCAGATCTGGGCTTACCGAGAGTTCCTTTGCGTCTAAGACGGCGAGACTCAAGACTGCAATTGTCTTTTTCGCCGTCTATGTCAATTCCAACCACGATGTTGGAAACGACAATGATGTATAATAGACTTAACTTAGACGCTTTATCATACGTACACCACCTTACTGAGACGTTATCATTACGTCTTCAAGAGAAAGAATTCCAGGATATGATCCTCAATGGGATTTCTTTCAGGGGCAGTAGTTTTCCACGTATAACTCCGCCCTTCAGTGGCAACCTGGAGTTGGTTAGACGTGACGCAGCCCTGGCTACATCCACGCGCGTGGATAGTAAGGTGAAGAACTCTCTCAGAGTCACTTCGGTCCCCGAGAAGCTTCTCTTCGACGGTAACCTTTCAGCAATCTTGAATTGCTCGATATACACGTTCTCTTGTCTATCAAGTGTAACAAGAGATTCAGACGTGGGCAAACATTCGGTGGTTGACTCAGAGAGTTCCACTGTAGTTGCCGGATCCGAGTTTTTCGATTATGACGGATGCCAGTCAAACAGGTTGGGACACATTTTGATCCCAACGGATTCGAAGTGCCGGGGTCTTTGGGTCCGTAGTTTTTAGGCAAGCTCTTTACTTCCAAGGAAGAATATTATGTTGGCTTGCACTACGTCATTGGATGAATTTTATTCAGAAACGCATGTTCAATCCTGTCCGATAATACGACAGTAGTTGCGTATATCTGGAACCAGGGAGGCACTCATTCGGTTCCATTATTGATTTTAACGGAAAGAATCCTTCTGTTTGTTATAGAACACCAAGTTCTGTTTCGGTTCATCATATTCTCGGTCGTCGGATCGTATTAGCAGACTCCCTTTCACGTAAGGGTCGTTTGTTGCCGTCGGAATGGACTATCAACTAACAAGTATTCAATCAGATTTGCTATCAATGGGAGCACCCAGTGATAAATTTATTTGCGACACAACTCTCCAATCAATTGTAGACGTATGTGTCACCGTGTCCGGATCCCTGAGCATATGTAGTTAACGCTCTATTGATCTAGTAGGACGTGATGATAGGATATACGTATCCTCCAGCGCTGTTGATTCAGCAAGTATTGCTAGGATTATTCTTTCACAATACAATTCTGTTGGTAGCATCTCTGTCCCGCAGAGACGGTGGATAAATTTACTTAGATGTCTACTGTGGGACTTACTGCGGAAACTTCCTCCACGAGAGGATCTTTTTTCGCTGGGGAAATCGTGTCAACTCTATCACAACCCGCAAGGTCTCAACCTTCACGTATTCCGTTGTGCGGTCCTTCTTGCATAACAAGCACTGTATAGGACCAGCAGTGGACACGATTCCTAACTGTAGAAGGACCTCCTCTTCGCTATACTATGCGGCTAAAGTGGAGGGTCTTCCGTCGTTGGTGTAGGGATCTTTATGTTGATATTTTTGATTCCTCCATACCAGACATTGCAAACTTTCTAGTATACTTGTTTAACGAAATCATCTGCAGCCAGTTACTTTTATAGGTTATAGGTCTATGTTATCTGATACCTATGCACACCATGATAGTTTACAATGGAGCCTAATGTCTCTTTATCTAAGTTAGTTTGAAACTTTTCGTTAAGAGACCTAGAATCGTTAGATTAATTCCTATTCGGAATTTAGCTTGGGTTCTTATTAACTAAAGCAACCATTTGAATCCTTGGGACAGCAGTTTCAAATTCTGGTCTTTTAAGGCAGCGATTCTCTTAGCCTTCTCTTCTGCTGAAGAGTCAGTGAGCTTCATGCACTATCGGTGGACGATTCTCACTTTCGTAGTATCGGGAACTCTATTACCTTTACTACTAATGTTGTATTTTTGGTTAAGAATCAGGCTCCTAATGATATCCAGAACCTATTGTTTTTAAGGTCCTTCCGTCTTCGAGCGGGCATAGGCCTTTACTCTGTCCGGATAGACCTTTATGTATTTATTAACAGATCTCAGTTAATCAGTAGGACGTAAAGCTTCTTCTGGCTCTGATGCCTAATAGAAAGGTCATTATGGTCCATTCTATTACTTAATGCATTCAGTTAACTATCGGTACTGCTTAGGATAATCTATCCTTAACTCAGCAGTCTGTGCTTAAGATTTCGGCTCATGAAGTAAGAGCTCTTCTACATCTTGGGCTGACATATAGTTTTGCTATTATAGATTAAGTAGGCTGCATATTGGTCTCAACCATCCACATTCATGAATTTTTATCTCAGAAATATTGTATCCATTTCTGGAGACCTGCATTGTTTAGGTCCATTATCGGCTGCTCAGAAAGTCGATCACTTAACAATTGCAGCTATAGCTATGTAGGCTTTATGTTCCGGCAGTGACTCCGTCCTGCTGCCCTCTTCGCTCTGGGCTATTTGACCCAGGGCAAGAAAAAGGGGGGGGGGGGGGAGGGTGTTCCCTTGGGTCACCTGTTTTTATTATGAAAACAAGGGGATACCTCCTCTGGAGTTAGTAATTCTGAGCTGTTACTGGGATGGTTTCTTAAGTGAAAGTCATGTTTTTAATTCATTCATGTCATAGTTTTAAAGTATAGCAATTGAATATGTCATGTGTCAAACGGATGTTATTATACTATCCTCGGACACTTTTAAAAGAGTATAAAGAGTCTCAATTCTTTAGACTAACTTTATTTATTGGCTTACTTTAAATATAATTAGTATACGAATTATACTGGATATTAATAGAGAACATGGATGTTATGATGCTCAATTATAGAAGGTATTGTGTCTTTCTAATTTGTCATAAATAAGAAAGATACACGTGAAGCCTATTTCTCCTTTTCTCCTACAGGAGATGACTCTATTTTATATAGTTGAGCTTATTGGATTTTCCTCTATGTCCTGGTCCCTCCAGCCTTTTTACTATTCAGCTATGTCTGGGTCATTGGTACGTTATAAAAATCTGAAAAAATTTATAGTAATTTATATATTTTTTATACTTACCAATGACCCAGACGGGGATGGCCCTCCCAGGAGTTGGGAACTCATACCTCCCCGCTGAGGACATTGCGCTTACCAGGCACTGATGGTAAGAATGATTAATGGCGCCAATTTCGGGCCGTCCTTGACACTGCGCATGCGCAGTAGAGGTGAAGTATGGAGGGCCATTCAGGACATGTTTTCTTTGGTTTTAGATGCAAATTTTGGGGATTGGGGGGCAAAATTTGTGTTTGGCCCTATATTTTTAAGAGTTAGCACCAGCTATGTCTGGGTCATTGGTAAGTATAAAAAATATATAAATTACTATAAATTTTTTCAGTTTCCGTAAGTGTTGCATTAATTATTTAAAATAATTTTAAATTTTTTGACCACACTTAGCCTTGGGATCCATTGGGGCTCAACATTACTTTTCAGAAACTTGGGCTTCGCTGAAAAAATATTTTTCAAAAATTCTTTTTGATTGCTATTGTTTTTTCAATATTAATGGATCATGTTATTATGTATCTTTGCTTTTAGGGGTTTGTGTGAGTACTAGGACTTGTTGTTGTTTTTTCACAATGAAAAGATATTGTTCAAATTGTAATAGGAAGAAATCTTCCTCTGACTTTCATGATCAGTGTATTAATTGTAGTCAGTGTACTCGCACTAACTCCTGTTCAATATGTAATTTTTGGGATGATAAACATTGGAAACGTGTGTCACGATATATTGTTAGCGGGGAAAGGACCATGCCGGCCCTTTCTCCACAGGGTCACTCTAGTCTATCAATTTCTATTTCAGAGGAACAAGAACAGGGTGATGTTTCCATGTTATCCTCCAAAAGTGCGCTTCCGTCGTCACAATTGAATGCAGAGCTAGCGGCAAAAGTGCTCATGGAGATACGACAGTTGCCTAAGAGGTCCCTAGTAGGATCGACGGCGCTGTCGTCCGCTAGCTCGCCCGGTGTAGCGTCCATTCACCGAATGGTTCGGCAGCCGGATTCGTCCGTTGCGGTCCAGGAAGGAGTTTTGGGTGATGCGAGCACTATAAACATACAAGGTGCACACCCAGTGACGGCGGATATAAGGGGAGATCGGAGGAAGCCTTCTAGTTCGGTTCCTAGCTCGTCCAGGTCCAGCCGGGCCGCGAGCGAGAGAGGCCCCTCTCTCGTACAACAACATCTGGGACCAGATGTTGTGGTACAAAATGTGTCGCAAGCGGAGCACACGTCCGTCGCTCGGGACGCTTCATTGTATAGGCAGTCTGCAGAGACTGCACAGGCTTCCTCATCCTCTCAGCAGCGCACCCGACCGCACCTTTGCTACGTGACCGCGGATATTCTACCAGCTTCGCCGATCAGGGATTCATCGGCAACCAGGTCACGCCATCCGGTAGCCAGGGACACGAGGCCGATAGACTCCGGACGTTCGCATCGGAAGAGTATGCGGGAGTCAGTTGATGCGGAGCTTCCCGCGGCTAAGCAGCAAAAGACCGCTACTCCGCAGGCCTCGATGACGGACGTGCTAGCTCAGATAGCACAGATTATTGCAGCATCCCAGCAACCGACAGAATCGGTGTCGGATCAGGAATTATCCGACGGTGCTGGGTCGGTACACTCCGCCGAAGCATCGGGTGCGGACGACCGGGAGCATCGTGAGGTCCGACCGGATGGCGAAAGGGATACGGATGACTTGGAGCTATCCCTTTCGGAACAATATAAAGCTGCCGTGTACTTCATCCGGCACTTCCTTCCTCAAGTTGTTCCATCGGGCCAGACTGCTGCGGTACCGGACAAGAGACTGATAGCGTCATTGGACACTGATTTCTTTGAGCAGTTCAGAGACATCGTCCCTGAGTTTCCGTCTCAGTCCAATAATGTCACAAGAACATTTGAATTATTGAACAACGCTATATTCAAGCTTGCTTCCAAAACACGCAAAGCTGGTTTCTTGTCTGCCAGTGCTCTTAACCTGCCTTTCATTAATTCAAGGAATAAATTCGATACGGCAGGACAGGGTGTTCCGAGAGTTCCTCTGCGTCTTGACAACGAGGCGGAAGACTTAGAATTGTCATTACCGTCGTCAACGTCCATTCCAACCTCAGTGTTGGATACGACAATTACGTCTAACAGGGCCAGTTTAGACGCTTTATCTTACGCAGACCACCTTACTAAGGTGTTATCACTACGTCTACAAGGGAAAGAATTCCAGGATATTCAATCCTCTTTAAGACTTTATTCAAGGGCAGTGGCTTATTCCACGTATAACTCCGACCTTTCAGTGGCAAACCTGGAGTTGGTTAGACGTGACGCAGCCCTAGCCACATCCACACGGGTGGATAGTAAGGTGAAGAACTCTCTCAGAGTCGCTTCGGTCTCCGGAGAGCTTCTCTTCGACGGCAAGCTTTCTGCAATCTACGAGAAAATTACTAAGAAAGCTTCGGATTCTCTGCTGTTTAAATCTGCTTCCAAAAAGTCGGATACGGCAGAAAAGAGTAAGACAGGCACTTCTGGGACTAATGCGCCCAAGAGAGGTTCCTATAGAGGTTCTGGTGCATCCTCTTGGTCTTATTCAAGAGACCGTCAAGGCAGCGACTCACGTTCGGGACGTCCTTCGGGCCGGGACAACCGGCCGGACGCCCTAAGGTCGACGGGACGAGGTGCGGGTCGTGGAGGATGTGGTTTCTCCTCTCACAGGTTCAGGAGGTGATGGTATCAACCTCTATCGTGTTCCAGTTGGCGGAAGGTTGTCGAGTTTTTTAGAAGAGTGGGCGTCGATTACGGACGACCCTTGGGTGAGAGGGATGATTTCGGAAGGTTTAAGAATAACCTTCAAACGAAAGCCTCCATTAACTCGAAGTCCAAAATGGACTCAACTTCCGTCAAATCCACAGAAAAGAGACGCTCTGTTATCGGAGGTGCAGTCTCTTTCAATGAAGAACATGGTAGAGGTCGTAGAAGACCAGGAAACACTGGGATTCTACAGCCATCTGTTTCTGGTCCCGAAACCAGACGGCTTGTTCCGTCCAGTCATAGATTTGAGCTGGATAAACAAGCTGATCGTCGCTCCAAAGTTCTATATGGAGACGATTCGATCGGTCAGAGCGAGTATTCGGGTGAACGATTATGCTACAAGCATAGATCTCAAGGATGCGTACTTTCATGTCATGGTACATCCGACATTCAGAAAGTATCTACGCTTCGCAGTCCTAGGAGTAGTGTATCAATTCCGAGCGATGTGCTTCGGATTGAACCTAGCACCCTGGGCTTTCACTCAGGTAATGAACTCGGTAATGATATATTTCCGAGCTCATTCGTCTGCGGTAACGTCGGCCTACCTGGACGACATTCTTCAGAGGTACGGCAACGAGTTAAAGCTTCAGAACGATGTGCAGAATCTGCTTCTATTGCTCCGACGTCTCGGTTTTATTATAAACGAGGAGAAGACGGATCTGGTGCCGTCCAAGTCATTCACTCATCTGGGAATGAGCTTCGAGACGCACAACAATCTCGTTCGTCTGCCGTTAACCAGAGCGAAATTAGTCAGTTGTTACGCTCGCTATTGTCTTCATGCAGATAAAGTCACAGCAAGGGAGTTCATGAGACTGATAGGTCTGTGCGGAGCCGCTGCGGATCTCATTCCGATGGGGCGGTTACGCACTCGTCCTCTCCAAATTTTCTTGACTCAGAATTGGAGTGTGAAGATTCATTCGCTCGACATAGACGTTCTCTTGTCAGAACAAGTGAAACAAGAGATTCAGACTTGGGCAAACATTCAGTGGTTGACTCAGGGAGTTCCGCTGCAGTTGCCGGATCCGAGTTTTACGATCATGACGGATGCCAGTCAAACAGGTTGGAGTGCATCATTGATCCCAACGGATTCGAGGTGCCAGGGTCTTTGGGATCCACAGTTCCTAACTAAGCAAGCACATAAACATCAAGGAAATGATGTCAATTTGGCTTGCGTTACGTCAGTGGATGGACATTATTCAGAAAGCTCATGTCCAAATTCTGTCAGACAATACGACAGTAGTGGCGTATATCAGGAACCAAGGAGGCACTCATTCCGTTCCGTTATTCAATTTAACAGAAAGAATCCTTCTGTTTGCTCTAGAACATCAAGTACTACTTTCGGTCCGTCATATACCGGGTCGTCTGAATGTACTAGCAGACTCCCTTTCACGGAAGGGTCGCTTGTTGCCGTCGAGGTGGACTCTCAACAAACAAGTATTCAATCAGATTTGCTACCAATGGGAACGGCCAATGATAGACTTATTTGCGACACATCTCAACAATCAGTTGCAGACGTATGTGTCTCCATGTCCAGATCCAAGAGCATTTGCAGTAGACGCTCTATCGATCTCATGGGACGGAATGATAGGATATGCGTATCCTCCAGCGCCGTTAATGCAGCAAGTATTGCTAAAGATAAAGCAATCTCAATGCAAGATTCTATTGGTAGCATCTCTGTCTCCACAGAGACCGTGGATAAATCTACTCAGGTGTCTGTTGTGGGACTTACCGCGAAAGCTTCCTCCACGAGAGGATCTTCTTTCGCAGGGGAAACCGCGTCAACTGCATCACAACCCGCAAGGTCTCAACCTTCACATTTTTCCGTTGTGCGGTCCTTCTTGCACGGCAAGCATTTTACAGGACGAGCAGTGGACGCGATTTCTAACTGTAGGAGGACCTCCTCTTCGCTAAACTATGCGGCTAAGTGGAAGGTTTTTCGTCGATGGTGTAGGAGTTGGGAACTCATACCTCCTCGCTGAGTACATAGCGCTGACTAGGCACTGCCAGTAAGAATGATAATTGGCGCCAATTTCGGAACGTCCTTGACACTGCGCATGCGCAGTAAGGGCAAAGTATGGAGGACCTTCAGGACATGATTTCTTTGGATTTAGATGCAAATTTTGGGGATTGGGGGGCAAAATTTGTTTTTGGCCCTAGTATTTTAAGAGTTAGCACCAGCTATGTCTGGGTCATTGGTAAGTATAAAAAATATATAAATTACTATAAATTTTTTAACTTTCTGTGAGTCGGTTCAGCATTAGCACAGTCTACATGTCGTATTTATGAAGAGATTTCATTGTAACTTGGTAGGATGCCTCTGTATAATGCCTAGATGAGAATGTCCCCTTTTGGTAATGATCTGGCAACTGTGATGGCTGCCCAAGCCCGAAACCTAAAAACTTTTAGCACAGTCTACAGGTCATATTTAATTTGGCCGGATTTCATTGTAACTTGGTAGGATGACTCTGTATGGTGTCTAGATGAGAACTTCCCCATTTGGTCGCGATCTGTCAACCGTGATGACTGCCCGAGCTCAAAACCTTTAGCCCAGTTTACAGGTCGTATTTATGGAGGGATTTCATTGTAACTTGGTAGGTTGATTCCATATAATGTCTAGAGATGATAACGTCCCCTTTTGGTCGCGATTGGTCAACTGTGACGGCTAAAGGGGCCCAAAGCCCGAAAAACTTTAGCTCAGTCTACAGGTCATATTTATGAAGGGATTTCATTGTAACTTGATAGGATGACTTCAGATAATGCCTAGATAAGAACATCCCCTTTTGGTTGCCATCATTCAACCATGATGGCTGCCAAAGCCCAAAACCCCAAAAACTTTAGCACAGACTACAGGTCATATTTATGAAGGGATTTCATTGTAACTTGGCAGGATGACTCGTATAATGTATAGATGAGGATGTCCCCGTTTGGTTGTGATCGGTCAACCGTGATGGCTACACAGGCCCTGAAGCCCAAAAACCTTTAGCACAGTCTACAGGCCATATTTATGAAGGGATTTCATTGAAACTTGATAGGATGACTTGTTTTGGAATAATTTCGCTGTAAATTGGTTACTTTCATTGATATACATTATAATTCTACAAGATTGATATTTCTCTACATATTCTGGCTGGTCTGACTCATTTGCACTAAGTGACCTTTAAGTGCATGTTTACATCATTGTTACACATAATCTATTTTTAAATGATTGTACATATAGCTGTTGATTGTTTAAGTAGGTCAAGGACCTTATTTACATCAATTAAGACAGAATCACCTAGAAACTGATAGAAAACAGAACTTTGGAGAAACTTCATATTCTAGGACATTCTATCTGAGTACTATTTAAAGGTTTGTCAACAGAATTCAGGAACTCATTTTCAGAAAGCCTCATTTCAGTTAAAATAGATATTCTATAACAGAGCAGTTGTTTCCATTGGAGATTATTATTGTTCCTGAGCAGTGCATTTATTATAGAAGCAGTGTTTCTTTGTGAATTTGGAAAAGCGATTCCAAAAGAGAATTTTGAAGAGAATTTATTCATCTTGTAAAAGAGAATTTATACTTTTTGTGAAACAGAATATATTTTTGTGAAAAGCCAGGATTCTACTGGATTAATTGAAATTACCTGTGGCGCCAATATTTATTGGATTTTTACTCCATTTTGCGGAGCATTTTATTATAGTTTATTGGAGACTGCTGAAATTTGTAAGTTAACATTTCATCACAAATGTACGGGATACTGTTTCTGAAGACACTTTCTTGGATTTAATACTACCAGCTGGAAATTTCTTCACAAGATTCTTTGCCACTGGATTCTGTCAAACTGTATTTTGGACTAATTCAATAACTGATAAGTACCACTGTTTTTATTTTCTGTAAACCAATTAGAGTAAAAAATCTTTGTATCATTTTTTTTTATTATTTTTTTTTAATTAAATTTCAGAATAATTAAATTCATAGTTATTGTTGCTGATTCTCAGATTTCTTTCTGTTACCAATATCATTAATATTTCCACACCGTAACAGAAATTGGGGGCTCGTTGCCGAGATTGAATATTAGATAACAAGAAAAATTTATTTGTGTATTGCAATTATTATTTTGGCTCACTTTCAAAACATTTAAATTTTCTTAGAAAATTTCAGTATTATTATTTATATAATCTGAGAACCAGCAAACCTTTTCAACCAAAAAGAAATAAAAATAAAACAATTGGAATCTCAATGTCAAGGCTCAAATGTAATTTCAACAAGTAGATTTGATGCAACTGAACATGTTAGGCTAGTTCCCCCCTTTCAAGAAAAAGAAGTTGATAAATATTTTTCACATTTTGAAAAAGTGGCAACAAGTTTAGAATGGCCAAGGGACATCTGGACTTTGCTATTCCAAAGTTTTTTGAAAGGGAAGTCCCCAGAAATCTATTCTGCTCTATCTTCTGAGCAAAATAATAATTATGACACTGTTAAAAGGCTGTACTTAAGGCATATGAACTTGTTCCAGAGGCCTATAGGCAGCAATTCAGAAATTATTATAAAAACGAAAATCAAACTCATGTGGAATTTGCCAGAGAAAAACAAAATTTATTTGACAGGTCGTGCCATTCCAAAGAAATAGAGAAAGATTTCTCAAAATTAAAAGAAATGATGCTGATTGAAGAGTTTAAAAGAAAGATACATTCAGATATAAAGGTCCACCTGGATGAACAAAAGTTGACACTTTAAACAGAGCAGCAGTACTAGCAGATGACTATGCCTTAACTCATAAAATTAGTCGTAACTCCTCAAATGTTTGGTCCCACAAGAATTCTTTCCAAAGTGGACCTAGACCAACTTCAGATAAAACTCATCCTTCCAATCCTCCAAACTTTTCACTGCCCAAATTTAATAAGAAATCTGGTGAAAATAAAACCTCTTATGCCAGCCCTACACCATTACGACCCAACAGTTCAACTAAAACTTGTAATTATTGTAAGAAACCAGGGCATTTATTATCTGATTGTTAAAAAGGAAAAATGAGTCCTCTACTTCACAGAATGCACTAGCATGTGCTCCATGCCCTGAAAATTATGTAATAAAACAAGATGCTTTAGAAAATTATAAGCCATTTATTTCTGAAGGCTTTGTTTCCCTCGAGGGGGATAAGCACTGTTCCTTACCAATAAAAATATTGAGAGACACGGGCTACTCAGTCTTTAATGTCAGAAGGCATTTTGCCATTTTCTGAAGAAAGTGCTACAGGGGCACAAGTTCTCGTATCGGGTATTGAGTCAAGCTCTTTGAATGTCCCATTTCATAAGATAAATTTAACAAGAAGTTTTAGTAAATGGGACTGTGACAGTAGGAATCAGACCTACTCTACCTGTAAAAGGTATTTCTTTATTATTAGAAAATGACTTAGCTGATGACAAAGTGACTGTAGAACCTCAAGTGGTGGAAAAGCCAAGCACAGATGAAAGTATTATTAATATGAAGGAATGTTTTCCTTTTGCCTTTCCAGCATGTGCTGTGACTCTGTCCATGGCAAAGAAAGCTGAGTTTGATAACAACCTCAATTGTGTTGATTTAAACAGCAAAGCAGAAGATAATGATGGTCGCAGAATTATTGATTCTGACGACAGTGATTTGTCTCAGACATTTTTGAGTCAATGTGATGATTCCTTCAGAAATTGTAAAGAGGCCACTACACCTGAGAGTGATAGGGGGACCTCCTTAAATGTCATTTCTCGGACTTCTTTAATTCAGGAACAGGAAACAGAGTCTGAAGCTCAAAACTCCACTGTCTGTTATTTCAGAAAATCTGGTATACTCATGAGAAAATTTCGACTACCAGAAGTACCCTCCGATAGTGAGTGGGAGGTTATTTATCAAATAGTTGTCCCCACTAAATACCGGAAGGAAATAATAAGCCTGGCTCATGAAAATCCAATGGCTGGACATTTGGGAGTTAGGAGAACCTACTCTCCAGTTCAACAGTGTTTCTACTGGCCCAAGCTTCGACAGGATGTTGTCGAATTTTGTAAAACCTGCCACACCTGTCAAATTGTAGGAAAACCCAACCAGAAGATTCCTCCTGCTCCCCTTCAACCAATCCCTGCTTTTAAGGAGCCATTTAGTAGAATTATTATTGATTGTGTTGGCCCATTGCCTAGAACAAGATCTGGAAATGAATATCTGCTTACCATCATGTGTGCTTCTACACGATTTCCTGAGGCTATTCCTCTAAGAAATATTAAAACTAAAACTATAGTTAAGGCCTTGATAAAATCTTTCACGACTTTCGGTCTACCCAAGTCAGTGCAATCGGACCAAGGCTCAAATTTTATGTCAAACATTTTTCAGCAGGTGATGTATGAGCTCAAAATTAAGCAGTACACATTAAGTGTCTACCATCCCAAAAGTCAAGGTGCTCTTGAACGCTTCCATCAAACATTGAAGACCATGATAAAGGCCTCCGGGGAGGATAACAAGAAGGATTGGGATGAAGGAGTACATCTCCTCTTATTTGCAGTCTTTGAAACTGTACAGGAATCTCTGGGGTTAAGCCCTTTTGAATTAGTGTTTGGACACTCAGTGAGGGGTCCACTCACTGCTTTGAAGGAGAAAAGGCTTGAGCAAGAGCCACTTGACATTTCTCTTCTGGACTATGTGTCCACTTTTAAGGAAATATTGCACCAGGCCAGAGAAATGGCAAATAAACATTTACAGAAAGCCCAGAGTCACATGAAGACCTGGTATGATAAAAAGGCAAAAGTTCGCACCTTTAAACCTGGGGACAAGGTGCTAGTATTATTCCCTGTAAAGGGCAATGCTTTACAAGCAAGATATTCAGGCCCTTATATTGTTAAGCACAAGATCAGTAATACTGATTATGTTGTTGAGACTCCTGATAGACTCAAAAATACTCCGCTGTGCCATATAAATATGTTGAAAACATATTATAAGAGAGAACCAAACTCTCTACCAGTCTCAACAGTCACCCATATGGACGAGGTGGAAAATCCTGTGGAGGATATTAATGAAGAAGGCAAAAATGTACCTCTCAAGTTACAGAACTCAGATGTTCTGAGACATCTACAAAATAAAATAGATTATTTACTGCCTGACCAAAGAAAAGATTTAGTTGATTTAATTTCCAAACATCAACACTTATTTTCCGATGTTCCTAGTAGGACATCTGTTATTTTTCATGATGTTGAAGTGGGAGGAGCAAACCTCATCAAACAGCATCCATACAGATTGAACCCTTTCAAAGCTGAGATCATGCAAAAGGAAATACAGTATACTGTAACATTAATCCTTGTCACTCAGATCTGTCGTGGCCGCGGTGTCTAGAAACAAAATTGTCACTGACATTCCGCAGTGGGTCACTGGCAGTCCATGGCAGAAATGTCACCATGCGGGCATTTTGGTAGTAATCCACCCTCCACGTACTGTATATCTTGTTTGACAGACCTCTCTGAGCTCTGTTAAAAGCGTTATTCATCATTCAAATACTCATTAGAAATATTTTAACAGAATTCTGATTTATAATAGATTATTTCATTTGTTTGAATAGTTTTGACAGTGGTTTGGGTATTCAACTTCCAGGGTTCCACTGTGTATGTGCAAACTGTTGGACTCAAAAAGGCTTTTTGTACAGTAGAACCCTGTTAATTGAATAACCACTTTGTCATTGAAAATTATTCAATTAACAGGAGTAGTCAATTAAGAGGGATTTGTCACTTTGCTGTATTCTAGAGATAAATGTAGCATTTATTCTTTTATATCATGTTTGACAGAGCTCAAGGAGCTCTGTCAAACATGATATAATAGATTAAATGCCTGTAATGGATGTACTGAAACCAAATAAGTCTATAAATAGGTAGAATTTGATCATCTTCAGGGTAATTCCATGACATATTGCAAGATTTTTTATTCAATTAACAGGAGTTTACTCTATAACCCATATGCATTTAACAGGGTAAATTTGCACTGAAAGCATGGTAAATGGTTTGGTGTTTGGAAATTATATTCAATTAACAGGGTTATTCAATTAAGAGATATACAATTAAGTGGGCTTCACTGTTCCATGATTGCTGTTTGTATTCAATGTTACATGATGTAATACTGACATTAAGAAATGTGCAAGATACAGCACACATAAAATCTGGCCTACATGTAAGAATGCATCGGATTGGTATTACATATCAGAGTGACGTTATGACATGAATGAAATACTTTGACACTGAGCTTAATTTGGAGGACAAGAATCAAAGACCCTTGATTGAATTTTCCCTTATTTCACACACACCTTCGGTGGAATAGAATTGTGACAGAGGTACATAGGACTGTGTACCCTTCCAAAGATGTGAAAAACTAATAAAGTGAATATCCAAAAATTGTAAATCAAATTTTATTTTTTCAATTTTTAACTCAAAAGTCATAACTTATGACCCCTTAGGGGAACAAGTTGAGCTTATTCCAATAAGCTATTTTTGGGTAAATTGTGAAGTCTTGTCTGCAATAAAAACCTCCAAGACTACTAGAAACTACTTCCAGAGTACTCTGAATGTAACCTTTAAGTTACAGCCATGAAGGGTTAAGTCTTAGCTGCTAATAAAGGCAGCCCAGACTGCTATGGTATGAGGAATCCTTGTGACAAGCAACTCCTGCACATGTTATAAAAAAGTTGCCCGCATATTTTTCACCAGAGTTATGGTCCTTACTTTGTAAATTTGTCCTTATTTTTTTCTGTCCAAATGATATCTCCGTAGTGAGGGGATGGATTTCAGTGAAATTTGGTATGAGGGATCCTTGTGACAAGCTGCTCCTGCACATGTTATAAAAAAGTTGCCTGCATAATTCTCTCCAGAGTTACGGTCCTTAATTTGTCAATTTTTCATGATTTTTTTCCAACAACATCGATATCTCAACATTGATGGATTTCAGTGAAATTTTTATGAGAGATCCTTGTGACAAGCCATTCCTACATATGTTATAAAAAAGTTGCTCACATTTTTCAACAGAGTTATGGTCCTTACTTTGTTTTTAATTCATTTATGTTTCATTGGTCCAGTAAAGCAGTGGGGGTATAAATTGCCTTCAGCAATAGCTCATGTTAAATTAGAATGAGTGATTTCATTGAAGTAGTATATGAAATGTAAGGTTATTTTTGCACGTGGAATTGATTGCTTCTATCAGTTAAACAACAGTTTAACTTATAGAAACTTTAGTGAGCTTTAGTGACAAATTTAGTGATGAACTTTAGTGATGAATTTCCATCCATCGTCTGTCGTCCATCAATCCCCATCTGTGCATTTGACATGAACTTGACATTTATCAACTTCTCCTCGTAAGCTACTAGGCTGAATGGAACTAAATTTGATATTCATGTTTCTTATCATAAGTCAGTTCAAGTGTTTTCAAATAAAGTTGCCATGCTCACCAGGGGTACCACAAGAGGCGTAATTCTGTTAGCACCCCACAAATTTTGTTTAAAAAATTTTAAAATCTTCTCCAGAACTACCAAGTAGAATCTTTTAATACATGGTATTCAACATCCTTAGAAGGACCAGATTCAGGTTTATTCAAAACAAGTCCTCAGGTTCATATTGGGGCTCCAGGTGGGGAGCCAAATTTTAACTTGTTGCAGTATGAGGACATTTATTTAAAAATCTTCTTCAGATCTACCATGCAAAATTTTTTGGTATTTGTAATTCTCCATCTTTGGAGGGTCAGCTTCAAGTTTGTTCAAATAAGTCATATTTGGGCACCCTGTGGGAGCCTGGATTTTATCTTAGTGTAATATGGGTAATATTCTTTAAAAGAGAGTGGTGGTCGAGTGGATAAGTGCTCTGGTCTCTCATGCCAGAAGTCCCAGGATCAATCCTCGGTCGGGAAAGTTCTTGAAGTGTCTGAACACTCTCTGTCATCATCAATTGTGGGGTTAATGCTGTCACAGCATGATGTCCTATCGGGTGGGGGATGTAAAATGGCTGTCCTCTTTGCGGAGAGAGACACACTCCGTGCAAGCTGAAGATCTCTTCATAGTATTCGAGAAGAGTGAGGCTACGAAGTTGCCGATACAAAGGATATCCCACACACCTGTCCCATTGCCCCAAGGAAAGGCAATAATATAAGTTGCATAACTTGTTCGCCAGTCCTTGTAAAACAAATAGGCTTAAAAAAATATACTTTAAAAATCTACTTCTTCAGATCCATCAGTCAGAATCTTTTAATATTTGGTATATAGTATTCTTAGTGGGATTCAAGTTTGTTCAAATCAAGTCCCTTTTTTGTTCAGATCAAGTTTGTTCAAACAAAGTCCAATGGGAACCAAGTTTTAACTTTGTCCAATATGAGTCAAGATTTTTAAAATCTTCTTCTTCAGATCCACCAGTCAGAATCTTTTATTATTCAATATGCAGCATTCTTTAGTAGGTTCAAATTCAAATTTGTCCAAATCTTGTCTCCAGGGTCATATTTGGACTCCCTATGGGGACCCAAATTTTAGCTTAGTGCAATATGAGGAATATTCTTTAAAAATCCTCTTCCTCATATCCATCAGTCAGGATCTTTTGACATTTCATATACAGTATCCTTAGGAGGTTCAATTTTAATCAAATCAAATCCCTGGGGTCATATTTGAGCTCCCTGAGGGGGCCCAAATTTTAACTTAATGCAATATGAAGAATATTCTGTAAAAACCTTCTTCAGATCTTTTGAAATTTGGTTTGCTGTATCCTTAGTGTATGTGTGTGTGTGGGGGGAGGGGGGGGGGGGGGGGGGTAAAGCCTAGTGTGTTCTATTCAAGTCCATGGGTTCATATTTGGGCACCTTATGGCAACCTAAATTTTAAGTTAGTGCAGTTTTGGGAAATCCTATTAAAAGTCTTCAGGTCCATCTGTCAGAATCAGAATCTTTTAATATTTGATATGCAGCAACCTCAGGATGTTCAGATTCCACTTTATTCAAATCAAGACCCTTGGTTCATATTTGGGCTCCCTGTGGGAATTTCAAATTTTAAGATAGTGCAATATAAGGACTATTCTTTAAAAAATCTTCCCCAGTTGGAACCCTGGGGAGTGATGCAGTGCTTGTTTACTGTGGTAAACACGCTCTTCTTTACTGGTAAAATAGGACCCAGTCACCAATGCTTGGGGTGGAAGTCCTCTAAAATGGACACCAAGGGTATAAATGATTGACTAAACTTGATTTTATTGCTATGTTGCAGTTATGATTGGCCATTGTGCAGAATTCATTGGTTAGATTCTTTTGTTACATATTATTGATATCCTTAGTGTGGTGAGATTCAAGTTAGTTCACTTGAAATCCCAAAACTCATATTTGGGCTCCCAACAAGAGTCCATATTTTAAGTTAGTGCAGTATGAGGAATATTCTTCAAAGATCTTCTTAGATCCATGAAGTAGAATCTTTTTATATTTGGTATAAAGCATTACTATGAATCCTAGATTTAAGTTGGTTCAAAGTGATACATTTGACTGACTTTGGTGGATACCATAGGGGTTTGAAATGTAACACAGAAACCAGTGGAGAGTTCACTTTGTTTAACCCTTTACCCAATGCATGGGCTAACAAAATTTACTATTTTAATTACTGTTTTTTTTAAGTTTTCTAAAAATTTCAACAAAACCATATGTGGAACCTCATTGGAACAAGCTTGATGAGCCCGTTCCAATAAGGGCTCATGTGATATGGTTTTGTTGAAATTTTTTGAAAAATATTTTGGTTTCAACTGCTTAATTTATAAATTACACAGGCGGATGCGGCCATTTCATTGGGTAAAAGGTTAAAAGGTTAAATGAATTATGCTGATGCATGATACAGCTGGTAAACTTGAGTTAAAAGTAAATGTGAGAACCTAAGATTAACATTTGATCAAATGGGGTTCCCAAAATCCACTTGAGGCCCAGAGGTGGGGGTAGGGGGTGTGGTGGTTGGAAAAGATCCATTGGCCAAACTTTTTTTGGCTTGATAACAAGATTTGACAAAACCCACTTTCATCCTGTTGGGGGGGGGGGGGGGGGGGGGGTGAGAGGGCGGCAACTGGTTTATTTTTTTGTTCTCCTTTTTTCAAAATGAGTTTTGAAGGGATTTGAGTGATTTTATGCCCCCCAATTGTTTTTATACCACCCACTTGAAAAGTGGGCGGTATATAGCATTCATGGTGTCCGTACTTCCGTACTTACGTACTTCCGTACTTCCGTACGTCCGTGACGCTTTGGGGGTACACATCTGCTATCCGCTACTCCTCTTAAACCAGTGGGTGGATTTCATTGAAACTTACAGGCATTCTTTTCTATACATTATAGATGTGCACCTCCTATTTTGCTTTCAGGTATTTTTATTTTTTACTCTTTCCCAAAGGGCGAAATGAACTTAGCCAAATTGTTGTGATGCTTTAGGGGGGTACACTCCTGCTATCCGCTACTCCTCTTATACCAGTGGGCGAATTTCATTGAAACTCTCAGACATTCTTTTATATACATTATAGATGTGCACCTTCTATTCTGCTTTCAGGTATTTTTATTTTTTCATCTTGCATGCTCTTTGTAATATTTACCCTTTCTCAAATTGAAAATTGCTCTCATGTTTTCGGAGAACATACAGATGTGCTGTGTATATTAAATACTTTTTTACTGTTGTGAAATGTTTCTTGGTTGGAGTGGGTGGTATCTTTAGTGAGCAGTGCTCACAGTAATTCTAGTTAAATCCTTCTTTAAACAATTTCATCAGGTGAGCGATTAATGCCCTTTGGGGCCTCTTGATCTTAAATTATCAACATATTTAAATGTAGTTGTATTTTGTAGATTTATGATGGATCTGTGAGTAAATTGAAGAAATGTTTATTGGAGCTCAACAGAAAAGATGCAGCTGCAATGATAGGAGAGGAAAGTACTTATACATCAACAGAATGTGAACCAAAGGCAATTCCCTCAGCTGCAGGTAAGTGGTTGTTATGCCCCGACCTCTGAAGGAGGATTCAGGGGGTATCTGGTGAAGCCCTCCATCTGTCCATCCATCTGTCTTCCTGTCTGTCGACCTGTCTGTCCATACAAACGTTTTTCTGTCCCACAATACCTTCAAGGCTACTTCGAACTTGCATATGAGTCGAGGGCAGTGGCCAATGCTTTGCATTGCCTATATCAGTTTTTATCATCTCTCACTTACTCCTTTTTTCTTTTGTAACTAGTCCTGCACAGGTTACCATGAGGGACATATGGATTGCACTCTGTCTGTCTGTCTCTCTGTCCATCTGTCAGTCTGACAGTCTGTCTTTCCTGTTACCAACTGTATCACTGATATTGTTGAATGTTGGTGTTTCAAATTTTCAACATTAATCTGACATGAAAATATGATGCACGTCAGATGTTGTAGAAAAAAATTAAAGATGACTGAGTGGTGGCCATTTTTGTTGTAATTTTTTCATATTTTTATACATTACCATCTGTATCTCTGAGATGCTTGGATATTGGTGTTTCAAATTTGTAACATTAATCAGACATTATGAAAATATGATGCTAGTCAAATTTTGTATAAAAAAAATGAAAGATGGCTGACTGGCGGCCATTTTCATTGTAATTTTTAGCTCAACTTGACAAAGTCAAGCTG
The DNA here is from genome assembly GCA_031216915.1 of Pictodentalium vernedei. Classification (NCBI taxonomy): domain Eukaryota; kingdom Metazoa; phylum Mollusca; class Scaphopoda; order Dentaliida; family Dentaliidae; genus Pictodentalium; species Pictodentalium vernedei. The sequence goes on from CM062297.1 coordinate 262,437,802, forward strand.
AGCTATTGCCATCACTTCTCGTCCGTCGGCGTACGTACATACGTACGTACGTTAGTATGTTAGTACGTTAGTACGTACGTCCACAATTTCCTTTGGCACACCTCACAGGTCGCATTTATGATCAGATTACTTTGAAACTTGGCATGCTTATTTGGGGTGACCTCTAGATGGGAGCTATCGATTTTCTTCAATTTCCGTCAAAAAATGTTGCCGCGGCCAACGTTCTTAGAACTTAGTTTAGTCAAACCACAATATTTCCCTTTGGCACACCCTACAGGGCACATTTATGATGTGATTGCTTTGAAACCTGGTATGCTTATTTAGGGTGACCTCTAGATGGGAGCTATCGATTTTCTTCAATTTCCGGCAAAAAATGTTGCCACGGCCAACGTTCGTAGAACTTAGTTTAGTCAGACCTCAATATTTCCCTTTGGCACACCCTACAGGGCACATTTATGATCAGATTGCTTTGAAACCTGGTATGCTTGTTTGGGGAGACCTGTAGATGGGTGCTATCGATTTTCTTCAATTTCTGTCAAAAAATGTTGCCGCGGCCAACATTCTTGGAACTTAGTTTAGTCAGAAGACTCAATATTTCCCTCTGGCACGCCCTACAGGGTACATTTATGATCGGATTGCTTTGAAACCTGGCATGCTTGTTTGGGGTGACCTCTAGATGGGAGCTATCGATTTTCTTCAATTTCCGTCAAAAAATGTTGCCGTGGCCAACGTTCTTAGAACTTACTTTAGTCAAACAACAATATTTCCCTTTGGCACACCCTACAGGGCACATTTATGACTTGATTGCTTTGAAACCTGGTATGCTTATTTAGGGTGACCTCTAGATGGGAGCTATCGATTTTCTTCAATTTCCGGCAAAAAATGTTGCCACGGCCAACGTTTGTAGAACTTAGTTTAGTCAGACCTCAATATTTTCCTTTGGCACACCCTACAGGGCCCATTTATGATCAGATTGCTTTGAAACCTGGTATGCTTGTTTGGGGAGACCTCTAGATGGGAGCTATCGATTTTCTGCAATTTCTGTCAAAAAATGTTGCCGTGGCCAACGTTCTTGGAACTTAGTTTAGTCAGAAGACTCAATATTTCCCTCTGGCACGCCCTACAGGGTACATTTATGATCGGATTGCTTTGAAACCTGGCATGCTTGTTTGGGGTGACCTCTAGATGGGAGCTATCGATTTTCTTCAATTTCCGTCAAAAAATGTTGCCGCGGCCAACATTTTTAGAACTCAGTTTAGTCAGACCACAATATTTCGCTTTGGCACACCCAACAGGGCACATTTATGATTTGATTGCTTTGAAACCTGGTATACTTGTTTGGGGAGACCTCTAGATGGGAGCTATCGATTTTCTTCAATTTCCGTCAAAAAATGTTGCCGCGGCCAATGTTCTTAGAACTTAGTTTAGTCAGAAGACTCAATATTTCCCTTTGGCACACCCTACAGGGCACATTTATGATCGGATTGCTTTGAACCCTTTCATGCTTGTTTGGGGTGACCTCTAGATGGGAGCTATCGATTTTCTTTAATTTCCATCAAAAAATGTTGCCGCAGCCAACATTCTTAGAACTTAGTTTAGTCAGACCACAATATTTCCCTTTGGCTCACCCTACAGGGCACATTTACGATTAGATTGCTTTGAAACCTGGTATGCTTATTTACGGTGACCTCTAGATGGGAGCTATCGATTTTCTTCCATTTCCGTCAAAAAATGTTGCCACGGCCAACGTTCTTAGAATTTAGTCTAGTCAGACCACAATATTTCCCTTTTATACACCCTACAGGGCACATTTATGATCGGATTGCTTTGAAACCTGGCATGCTTGTTTGGGGAGGCCTCTAGATGGGAGCTATCGATTTTCTTCGGTTTCTGTCAAAAAATGTTGCCACTGGCCAAAAAAATGACATTGGTACCAATGATCTTCAATTTTGCCATTTCATTTATAACTTACCAAGTTCAAGTTTGTCAAGCTGAGCTACAGTGTCATTGACACTTTCATTTAAAATTTTTTCATACTTTTATATCTTACCACCTCTATCTTCGAGATGCTTGGCTGTTGGCATTACAGATTTTTAACATTACTCAGACATGTAAATATGACTCATGGCAAATTTTGTAGAAGAATATTAAACATAGCTGAATGATGTCTATTTCTGTTGAAATTCATCCCTGTGGGAATACCAGGAGCTAAAAATAGAAATATTTTTAAACACCCATATTTCCCAACCACAGTAAAATTGAATGGTAAAAAAATATTGCCATCGGTTATGTTAGGGTGTCCTGTGTGTGTGGGTGGGGGTGGGGGCATTGAAAAAATCAGCATATTTGCAAACACTAAAAAAACTCTTTTCTCCAGAACCAATGGTCAGAATCTTTTGATATTTGGTATACAGTATCCATAGAGTTGTCAGATACACGTTTTTTAAAATGAAACCCATTGGTTCATATTTGGACTCAATACAGGAGCCTGAATTTTTAACTTAGGGCAATATGGGGAATATTCTTTAAAAATCTTCTTCAGAACCACCAGTCAGAATCTTTTAATGTTTGGTATACATCATTGTTATGAGGGTCAGATTCAAGATTATTCAAACCAAGTCCCTAGGTTAATATTTGGGCTTCCTATGGATTCAAGTTTGTTCATGTCGGGTCTGTAGGTTAATAATTGGGCTCGCTATTGTAGCCCAAATTTTAACTCTGTGCAATATGAGGAAATTTCCTTCTTCAGATCCACCAGTCAAAATACTTTCATATTTGGTATACAACATCTCTAGTGGGGTCACCTTCAACTTTGTTCAGTTTGAGTGCCTGGGTTAATATTTAGGCTTCCTGTGGGAACCCAAATTTTAGCATCATGCAATATGAGAGAATTTCTTCAAAACATTACGTGTACAGTCCCTGTAAAAGTTGTCTTCCAAATTACCCCAGTTGTTACATATGATTACATAATGCAGTCACTGTTAATCAGGTTCATTTAAGATCTCTGTGTCTATTTATAGAGGAACTTTTTATGAGTGGGCGGAGCTAATTCATGGGGTTTTTCAGCACTGGTCTGATAAAGCATAACACTTTTGAGATGTTGCTTATAAACCTTTCTGACAACTTTTATTTATCAAATGTTATTAAATATCTTTTTGAAATTTATTCTGTATTTTGTTATATTTTATTGGGAATGCATATATATCAATATATTCAATTAATTGTAATTTGTAACAAAATCACATTAAAATAATCTTTGCATATAAAGTTCAAATGGAGAAATATTCAAGTCTAATTACTGTGTAATATTCATTTTTGCATTTAACACTTTACGTGATATAACTGTAAACAACGGCCAGCGCTATACACGAAATTCGTCATTCACATTTTTTTTTAGGTTTTTATCTTCATTTTTTGCTTCCAAGGCATATCTTATGACTTCTGATTGAAACGAGCGCGTAAATGGTGGGAAGCCCCCAAATGAAGTCGCCTATGGGAGAAGTCGGCCAAAAATAAAGTCAGCAACTGAGGTATACCCCTAAGTCGGATTAAATCGGCCCAGGGCTTTTTCGTAGTGCTAATTAACATGTGCACGGTTAACTTAAGTGACAGGCCAAATGTTAGAAATTGAATTTTTTCTCATTTTGTTGCAACTATTTGTTGGAAAACACCACACGAGTGCTGTCTTTTCCTATAAATAGATTCAAAATAATTTCTATATTTGTCGTAGTGCTGATAATATTGTTAAATGGTAGGTCGAATGTTAGAAACAAAATTTTCTTTACAAGTCGCAGTGCAAATATAAAAGTATATAGATATACATAATTGTAATTCAATTTAACCAGTTTCTGATGTTGGAAATCTCAAAAGAATAAACTTCATAGGAGTAATTTATGCTTTATCCTTTATCACCAGTCAGTGTTTTCATTGCGATCAGAGGCTGTTTCAGAAACAATCAGTAGCTATTGTCGGCTCTTGTTTTACATCTTTGGAAGGGTAATTAAAGGATTAGTTCGGATTAGAAAATGTTATTGCTACCAAATTTTATTGCTGCCGCGAGAACTCAATAATTGATCGTGTTAAGTGTTGTGTTATATTCAGTTATATTACAACAGCCTGGGTCTACTTTTCTCAGTGGTCCAAAGCAACAAACCTCAAACTATGCGCATCGTTTTTGAACAAAATTTAAAATATATGTATATGTTTCTTCTAATTTTGCTGAGTTCTGACAGGAAACTGAAAACTCTCCCAAATTCTTCCAATTTTTAATTTTAACTGATCTCAGATACATTCAGACACATCGCGTCCCATCTCGTCACATCAGGGTCTCTGCTAAAACACTCAAGGAGTGAGGATTCCACTCACAAAATATGCTCTCAGCTTCAGTGGAAAAGGGACAGCGAACACAACATATTTCTGCAGATGACCGTAGGTTGTCGTTCAAAGGACCCTCAGTTCAATGAAGTGCTTTTTTCACATGGATTAAGACGCTTGCATATCCCACTTGATGCTGCGTAAGATTCCCACCCCACCTAAGTTCACCGGGATTTTTTTTAATTGGCCTAGGCCCACAAATAGTAAGCTTACTGAACATTAGGAGACGGAAACACAGACATTAAATGTTTGTGGGGTTGGCCTACGCATCTGCACCCTCTGATGGCAAGATGGCAGGCCTATATAACAATTGGCTTTCTGCCTCCATTGAATTTGTACTTAGCCCCCCCCCCCAACCAACCAACCAACCAACCAGTCAGATGATATCTATACCCGACAGTCTTCCACTGCATTTTTGTTACCAAGAACATTTTTTGGAGGGGGGGGGGGGGGGGGGTGCAGATTAAAATTCTGCACCCGTCTTTTGGGTATTCTTTTTATATTTTTGCCCTGCCACATTGAGTTGGAACTTCGCCTTGTAAAACATGGATGCTTTGTCGCGTCACTGGGGCGAGTTCGCAATGGACCGGCTCGTTCTCTGCACACCTTGAAATCCAACATTAATCGTTGAACGCTTATTTTTTTTATTGAGAAATGTTGTATGTCATCCTCGGATTAAAGGGGATGTCGTCATTCGGAGTTGCTGTGCATCCCACCCCAGGTCTCACTGCCTAGTCCAACCACAGACATCTGGAGTCCTGATTAATATCTCATTGCCCCCAACGTCACACCTCCACCTTATATATGCTGCCCCCCCCCCCCCCCCCCCCCACACACACACACTTCCCAAATAAATAACGCACAGATCTGTGTATTATATATTTCGGGGGGGGGGGGGGGGGGTGCATATAAGAATGAGGTGTTTTGAGGTAGGTGTGATTTAGATCAGGTTTCCAGACGTCTGTGGTCTAATAACTCTGGCAATTTGGCCCATTTAGTGTGTAACGAAACTACGTTGTTCTCAGCCTGTTATGTCGACACCAGCTATCCTTCATGCGGATACCTGAATACCTGGAAACGCAACCAAATTGTTTAAAGTTCTTTTTCATTGCCTGGAATATGTCTACCACTGCAGTATAAAAAAGGTGTGTATTTGAATGACTCTTTTCAAAAGGTTCTTCAACCTGTTACAAATGAGATTTTTTTATTATTTCCATTTTTGGCGTAACTTCGCTAATAATAGTCGGATTGTAAAAATTGAAGGATGAAATCGCACTGATGTTTACTCAATATATTCGAAACAAAATGCGTTTTTAAAATTTCCCTATGATATTAAAAATAGTATATTTTTATACTGTACCAATGACCCAGACTTAGCTGGTGCTAACTCTAACAAAACCAGGGCCAAACACAAATTTTGCCCCCCAATCCCCAAAATTTGCATCCAAAACAAAAAGAAATCATGTCCTAAAGGACCTCCATACTACGCCGCTACTGCGCATGCACAATGACGCAGACGTCCCGAAATTGGCGCCAATTATCATTCTCTGTTTGCCCCTTCATCAGTCAACATCGCACTGATCTTTGTGCTTGTAAATCTCAGTTTAAAGGATGCCAGACACGTAATTTTTGGAGAAAATGTGATTCTAAGGAGGATAGAAGGAGGAGAGGAAAAAGAAGTGACAAAAAATAATCAGGGCTGTACTTAAAATTTTTTTGATGAAATTATGTTAAGTTGCCTATTTTCGAGGCATGGGCCTCTTGTTGTCATTCTTGCTAAATGTTGCACTGCTTATTCAGTGTTTCCTCTCCCCTAGCCTTCTAAAGTCCCCCCTTGCAATTCTCCCATGCTTTTGGCATATTTTTGAGAAAGTTCATTTCTAAAATTTCCTGGGAGAGTTGCTTGGTTACAGAATGTTTTCTGTTGTTTTCCCCATAGTTACGTTTTCACCCATGGGTGTATAACGTTTGTGTTCTGCATCTTCCATCTGATGTTCTGCAGATTCTCCCCTGGGAGTCTCTGTTTTGCATCAGATAGAGTGTAATTTGATGACTGATTCCGGGCCAGTTTTTTCAGTGCCTGGAGTCATGTTTTCTGGTGTTTTACACTGTTTGTTTTCATTGGCAACAGCCTTTTTTGAGGAGGGCTGTTTGCCTTTGCTGTAGTTTATATCATTATAAGATACATTTATATTATCCGTAAGTGTCTCATTAATTATTTAATATAAATTTAAAATTTTTGACCACACTTTGCCATCGGATCCATCAGGGCTCAACGTTACTTTTCAGCAACTTGGGCTTCGCTGAAAAAATATTTTTTCAAAATTATTTTGATATGTAATTTTTCATTTATTAATGGATCATGTTATTATGTATCTTTGTGTCAGGGGTTTTTGCGAGTAACTAGGACTTGTTGTTCTTTCACAATGAAGGGACTTTGTTCAAATTGTAATAGGAAGAAATCTTCCTCTGACTTTCATGATCATTGTATTAATTGTAGTCAGTGTTGTCGCATTAATTCCTGTCCTATATGTGAATATTGGGATGAGAAACATTGGAAACGTGTGTCACGATATGTTGTTTCTGGAGAAAGGGCTATGTGGGCTCTTTCTCCGCAAGGTCACTCTACTCTCTCAGTTTCTATTTCAGAGGAACAAGAACAGGGTGATGTTTCCATGTTATCTTCTACAAGTGTGCGTCCGTCGTCACAAATGAATTCAGAGCTAGCGGCAAAAGTGCTCATGGAGATTAGACAAATGTCGTCCGCTAGCTCGCCCGGTGTAGCGTCCATTCACCGAATGGTTCGGCAGCCGGGTTCGTCCGATGCGGTCCAGGAGGAAATTTTGGGTGATGTGAGCACTATAAACACAATAGATGCACACCCAGTGACAGCGGATAGTAAGCGAGAACGGAGGAAGCCTTTGAGTCCGGTTCCTAGCTCGTCCAGGTCCAGCCGGGCCGCGAGCGAGAGAGGCCCCTCTCTCGTACAACATCTGGGACCAGATGTTGTGGTACAGAATGTGTCTTTAGCGGAGCATACGTCCGTCGCTCGGGACGCTCCGTTGTATAAGCAGTCCGCGGAGACTGTTAAGGCTTCCTCTTCTCGTCAGCGCACACGACCGCACCTTGGCTGCGTGACCGCCGATATATTGCCAGCTTCGCCGATCAAGGATTCTTCGGCGACCAGGTCACACCATCCGGCAGCCAGGGATTCGAGACCGATGGACTCCGGACGTTCGCATAGGAAAAGTATGCGGGAGCCATCTGATGCGGAGCTGTCCTCGGCGAAGCAGCGAAAGACTGCGCCTCCGCAGGTCTCGACGCCGGACATTCTTGTGCAGATAGCACAGCTTATCGCAGCATCCCAGCAGCCGACAGAAACGGTGTCGGATCGAGAATTATCCGACGGCGCTGGGTCGGTACGCTCCGCCGAAGCATCGGGGGCGGACGACCGGGAACATCATGAGGTCCGACCGGATGGTGAAAGGGATACGGATGACTTGGAGCTATCCCTTTCGGAACAACATAAAGCTGCCGTGGACTTCATCCGACACTTTCTCCCTCAAGTTGTTCCGTCGGTCCAGACTGCTGCGGTTCCGGACAAGAGGATTATAGCGTCATTGGACTCTGAATTTTTTGAGCGGTTCAGGGACATGCTCCCGAGTTTCCGTCGCAGTCCAATAATGTTGCAAGAACATTTGAATTATTAAACGACGCTATATTTAAACTTGCTTCCAAGACGGGGAAAGCAGGTTTGTTGTCCGCTAATACTCTCAACCTGCCTTTCATTAATGCAAGGAATAAATTCGGCAGGACAGGGTATACCGAGAGTTCCTCTGCGTATGGACGACGAGGCGGAAGACTTAGAGCTATCATTACCGTCGTCGGCTTCTATTCCAACCGCGGTGTTGGAAACAGCTATTGCGTCTAACAGAGCCAATTTAGATGCCTTATCTTACGCAGATCACCTTACTAAGGCGTTATCACTGCGCCTTCAAGGGAAAGAGTTTCAGGATATACAATCCTCTTTAAGACTTCTTTCAAGGGCAGTAGCTTATTCCACGTGTAACTCCGCCCTTTCAGTGGCAAATCTGGAGTTGGTTAGACGTGATGCAGCCCTAGCTACATCCACACTAGTGGATACTAAGGTGAAGAACTCTCTTAGAGTCGCTTCGGTCTCAGGAGAACTTCTCTTTGACGGTAAGCTTTCTGCTATTTATGATAAAATTACAAAGAAAGCTAAGGATTCTCTGTTGTTCAAATCTGCTCCTAAGAAGTCGGATACAGCAGACACGAATAAGACAGGCACTTCTGGGTCTAATGCACCCAAGAGAGGTTCCTATAGAGGTTCCTGTGCGTCCTCTTGGTCTTATTCGAGAGACCGTCAGGGTAGCGACTCTCGTTCGGGACGTCCTTCAGGCCGGGACAATCGGTCGGATGCCCCGAGGTCGACGGGGCGAGGTGCGGGCCGTGGAGGACGTGGTTTCTCCTACCGCAGGCCTCGCAGGTCCAGGAGGTGATGGCTTAAACCTCTATCGCGTACCGGTTGGCGGAAGGTTGTCGAGCTTTTCACAAGAATGGGCGTCGATTACGGACGACCCTTGGGTGAGAGGAGTGACTTCGGAAGGTATATCCTTCAAACGAAAGCCTCCATTAACTCGAAGTCCAAAGTGGACTCATCTTCCGTCAAATCCGCAGAAAAGAGACGCTCTGTTATCAGAGGTGCAGTCTCTTTTAATGAAGAACGCGGTAGAGGTTGTAGAAATCCAGGAATCTCCGGGATTCTACAGCCATCTGTTTCTGGTTCCGAAACCAGACGGCTCGTTCCGTCCAGTCATAGATTTGAGCTGGATAAACAAGCTGATCGTCGCTCCGAAGTTTTATATGGAGACGATTCGGTCGGTCAGAGCAAGTATTCGGGTGAACGATTATGCAACGAGCATAGATCTCAAAGATGCATACTTTCACGTCATGGTACTTCCGACATTCCGAAAGTACCTACGCTTCGCAGTCCTAGGAGTGGTGTATCAATTCCGGGCGATGTGCTTCGGATTGAATCTAGCACCCTGGGCTTTCACTCGGGTAATGAACTCAGTAATGATCTATTTCCGAGCTCATTCGTCTGCGGTAACGTCGGCCTACCTGGACGACATTCTTCAGAGGTACGGCAACGAGTTAACGCTTCAGAACGATGTTCAGAATCTTCTTCTATTGCTCCGACGTCTCGGTTTTATAGTAAACGAGGAGAAGTCGGATATGGTGCCGTCCAAGTCATTCACACATCTGGGAATGAGCTTCGAGACGCACAACAATCTCGTTCGTCTGCCGTTAACCAGAGCGAAATTAGTCAGTTGTTACGCTCGCTATTGTCTGCACGCAGACAAAGTCACAGCGAGAGAATTTATGAGACTGATAGGTCTGTGCGGAGCTGCCGCGGATCTCATTCCGATGGGGCGGTTACGCACACGTCCTCTTCAAATTTTCTTGACTCAGAATTGGAGTGTGAAAATTCATTCGCTCGATGTAGACGTTCTCTTGTCAGATCAAGTGAAACAAGAGATTCAGACTTGGGCAAACATTCAGTGGTTAACTCAGGGAGTTCCGCTGCAGTTGCCGGATCCGAGTTTTACCATTATGACGGATGCCAGTCAAACAGGTTGGGGTGCATCATTAATCCCAACGGATTCGAGATGCCAGGGTCTTTGGGATCCGCAATTCCTGTGCAAGCACATAAACATCAAGGAAATGATGTCAATTTGGCTTGCGTTACGTCACTGGATGGACATTATTCACAATGCTCATGTCCAAATCCTATCCGACAATACGACAGTAGTGGCGTATATACGGAATCAGGGAGGCACTCATTCAGTTCCGTTGTTCAATCTAACGGAAAGAATCCTTCTGTTTGTGCTAGAACATCACGTTCTTCTTTCGGTCCGTCACATACCGGGTCGTCTGAATGTGCTAGCAGACTCCCTTTCACGAAAGGGTCGCTTGTTGCCATCGGAGTGGACTCTCAACAAACAAGTATTCAATCAGATTTGCTACCAATGGGAACGGCCAATGATAGACTTATTTGCGACACATCTCAACAATCAGTTGCAGACGTATGTGTCTCCGTGTCCGGATCCAAGAGCATTTGCAGTAGACGCTCTGTCGATCCCTTGGGACGGAATGATAGGATATGCGTATCCTCCAGCGCCGTTAATTCAACAAGTATTGCTAAAGATAAAACAATCTCAGTGCAAGATTCTGTTGGTAGCATCTCTGTCGCCACAGAGACCGTGGATAAATCTACTCAGGTGTCTGTTGTGGGACCTACCGCGAAAGCTTCCTCCATGGGAGGATCTTCTTTCGCAGGGGAAATCGCGCCAACTCCATCACAACCCGCAAGGTCTCAACCTTCACGTTTTTCCGTTGTGCGGTCCTTCTTGCATGGCAAACATTTTACAGGACGAGCAGTGGACGCGATTTCTAACTGTAGGAGGACCTCCTCTTCGCTAAACTATGCGGCTAAGTGGAAGGTTTTTTGTCGTTGGTGTAGGGATCATTCTGTAGATATATTCGATCCCTCTATACCAGACATTGCAAACTTTCTAGTATACTTGTTTGACGAAATCAAACTGCAGCCTGTTACTATAAAGGGTTATAGATCTATGTTATCTGATACCTATGCACATCATGATAGTTTACAAATTGGATCTAATGTCTCTTTATCTAAGTTGGTTAGAAACTTTTCGATAAATAGACCCAGAACTCTTAGATTAATTCCTAAGTGGAATTTAGCTTGGGTTCTTCTTAAATTGAAGGAAAAGCCATTTGAACCTCTTGGGACAGTAGATTTCAAATTCTTATCTTATAAGACAGCTTTTCTCTTAGCTTTCTCTTCTGCTAGAAGAGTCAGTGAGCTTCATGCACTGTCGGTGGATGATTCTCACTATCGTAGTGTTGGGAACACTATCACCTTCACTACTAATGTGGGTTTTTTAGCTAAGAATCGGGCTCCTAATAAATATCCGGAACCCATTGTTATTAAGGCTCTTCCGTCTTCAGACGGGCGTAGGCCTTTACTCTGTCCTCTTAGAGCATTACGTATCTATAAACAGAGATCTCAGTTTATCAGAAAGGGACGGAAACGTTTCTTTCTGTCTCTGATGCCTAATAGAAAGGACATTTCGGTCCATTCTATTGCTAGATGGATTCAATTAACTATCCGTACTGCTTATGAAAATTTATCTTCTTCTCAGCAGTCTGTGCTTAAGATTTCTGCTCATGAAGTAAGAGCTCTTTCTACTTCCTGGGCTTATGCTAATAGTGTTGCTATTACAGATTTAATGAAGGCTGCTTATTGGTCTCAGCCATCCACATTTACGAATTTTTATCTCAGAAATATTGAGTCCATTTCTGGAGACCTGCATTGTTTAGGTCCGTTATCTGTTGCTCAGAATGTCGTCCACTAAACAGTTGCAACTATAGTTATGCAGGCTTTCGGTTCCGGCAGTGACTCCGTCCGGCTGCCCTCTTCGCTCTGGGCTATTTGACCCAGGGCAAGGGGAAGGGGAGGGGGGGGGGGGGGGGGCGGGTGTTCCCTTAGGTCACCTGCTTTATAGTGAAAAGCAAGGGAATGCCTCCTCCAAGTCAGTATTTCTGAGTCGCTTCCGGGATGGTTTTAAAGTGTAATATTAATGTTTAAATTCATTCATGTCTTATTTTTAAAGTGTAGCTCGGTGTGAAGCATTTGTATATGTCAAGTGTCAAACGGGCTTTAATATACAATACTCGGACACTTTTAAATGACTATAAAGAGTCTCAATTCTCTGGACTACTTTATTTATTGGCTTGCTTTAAAAATAATTAGTATAAGGGATATACTGGATGTTAATAGAGAACATGAATGTTATTGTGCTCAATTATTAAGGGTAGTGTATCTTTCTAATTTAATATTTAATAAGAAAGATACACGTAAAGCCTAATACTCCTTTTCTCCTTAAGGGGTTACCTCTTTACTATATAGTTGAGCTTATTGGATTTTCCTCTATGTCCTAGGCCCTCCAGCCTGTTTACTATTCAGCTAAGTCTGGGTCATTGGTACAGTATAAAAATGTTAAAAAATTTATAGTAATTTATATATTTTTTATACTTACCAATGACCCAGACGGGGATGGCCCTCCCTGGAGTTGGGAACTCTTGCCTCCCCGCTGAGTACATAGCGCTGACCAGGCACTGCCAGTAAGAATGATAATTGGCGCCAATTTCGGGACGTCTGCGTCACTGCGCATGCGCAGTAGAGGCGTAGTATGGAGGTCCTTTAGGACATGATTTCTTTTTGTTTTGGATGCAAATTTTGGGGATTGGGGGGCAAAATTTGTGTTTGGCCCTGGTTTTGTTAGAGTTAGCACCAGCTAAGTCTGGGTCATTGGTAAGTATAAAAAATATATAAATTACTATAAATTTTTTAACTTTCCAGACTGGTTGGAAAAATGTGCTAATTGGTATCCAAAAAATTACGGGATCAAAGAAACACCGACATCGACAAAAAGTAACGAGAAGGTCTTCACAAATATTCATGCGAGATCGAAACTGCCCTCAAAAGTCATTTTGTACGATATTTTGAAATAAATTTTAACGATTTTATTTTTATTTGTGTAGTTTGGGAGCGATGTGCTTTTTCCCCTAATTATCAACGGCCGTTTTGCAGAGAAATGATGTTTGGAGGTCCTATTTTGGGTCGGAAGCATAACATTGTAACAACATTGGGAAACACTTCGTGCTAATTATAACTGGTAGTACGTCTTATTGAAGTCACGTGGTTGGGTTTTGATACCCCACCTCATAGAGCAGTTAGTGGGGAGTCGATTGGCAGTGTTTTACAGGGAGCGTACACGTAATGAATCTTCTTCTTCAGATTCACCTGTCAGAATCCTTTCATATTAGGTTTGCAACATCTCTAGTGGAGTCAGATTCAAGTTTGTTCAAATTGGGTCCCTGGGTTAATATTTGGGCTCCCTATGGTAGCCCGCATTTTAACCTAGTGCAATATGAGGAAATTTTGTTAAAAAAGTTCTTCTTCAGATCCACCAGTCAGAATGCTTTCATATTTGGTATACAACATCTCTAGTGGGGTCACATCCAACTTTGTTCAAATTGAGTGCCAGGGTTAATATTTGGGCTCCCTAGGGGAGCCGGAGTTGGCAGTGTAGCTGAAGAATTAGAAATTTTGTATTCAGTATCCTCTAGAGGTGTGTAACTAAGATTAATCCACATAGGTTGTATCAAGGGGCTTCATACGGGAGCTTCACTTTTTCCATTATGATCAACTGAAGAAAAGGCATGATTCTTGGACTATTTTAGTCACTCCTGTGGGGCTCAAGGATTGATAATGTATCCTATGGAGATGGATTGCTTAATGTAGATTCATTCTAGGACTCTGTTTATATCGTGTTCTGTTCAAGGTGAATGCTTCAGGCCTCGTGGGGACTCTTGTTTTTCAACTGCTTAATTTGCAGATTATGCAAGTAGATGCAGCCGATTCATTAACTGGTAGATTGATGAATTATTTTTGTCATCAGAATTTGTTCCTGTGTCTTTGCCTGGTTACAATTCTTGAGAGAGTGCCTAGGCACTCTCTCATAAATTGTAACATGGCAAATCCTAACAAAATTATTAAACTTCAAAGTTAATATGAAGCTCATCCACCCAAAATGATGCATTTAAGTTGAAACACTGCACTTCAGATTAAAGCTCCACATTGGGCTAAGAGTACTCTGAAAGTTATTAGTCCCCTACAGGAACCGTAAGGGGACTATAGGATTGCACTCCGTCCGTCTGTCCATCCATCTGTCCATCCATCTGTCCGTCTGTCTGTCTGTCTGTCGGTTTTTAGCTCACCTGAGCGAAGCTCAAGGGGAGCTTTACTAATCACTTTCTGTCCGTCGTCCGTCGTCCGGCGTCCGGCGTCCGTCGTCGTCCGTCCGGCGTTAACTTTACATTATCGACTTCTCCTCCTAAACCACTAGCCCAATTTTATTCAAATGTTGGCTAAATGATTATTACCTAATGCCAATTCAGATTTGTTCAAATGAAGTTGCCCCTCCTCCTGGGTGGTGCCACGCCCCCAAGGGGCACCAAAATCTTTGTAAATCTTCTTCTCATGAACCAGCAGTAGCAGAGACTTGATATTTGGTGTGCAGCTTCCTTTTGAGGTGTAGACTCAGATTTGTTCAAGAGAAGTTTGTGGGGCTATACTTGGCGTTGTTATGAGAGGGGCAAAATTTTTTGCCCCGCCCAAAATTTCTATTTTCCAAACCGAGAGGCTGATTTGAACCAAATTTTATGTGAGGGCTTATTGGGTCATGAGTACTTGATTTATGCAAAAAAAAATTTTCCCGCAGCCCCGTGGGAACCGCAGGAGCTAAAAATAGAAAAAATTTAAAACGCCCATATCTCCAAAACTGCACGGCACTGAGAATTTTTATTTGGTCTGCAGCTTCCTTAGGACCAACAGAAAGGATTGGTAAAAAAAAATTGCCATCGGTTTTATCATAGGGTACAGTTTCGGGACTTTGAAAAAGTGCTGAGTCAGCACTTTTTAACACTGTAGGCAATGGGAAAAACATTAAAAAATCTTCTTCTCCAGATCCAGCAGGCAGAATCTTTTGATATTTGGTATGCAACATTGTAGGGTGGATCTGATTCAAGTTTGTTCAAATCGGCCCCCTGGGTTCATATTTGGGCTCAGTATAGGAGCCCGATTTCGAACTTAGTGCATTTCAGGCAAATTTCTTAAAAAATCTTCTTCTCCAGATCCAGCAGGCAGAATCTTTTGATATTTGGTATGCAACATTGTGGGGTGGATTTGATTCAAGTTTGTTCAAATCGGCCCCCTGGGTGTATATTTGGGCTCAGTATAGGAGCCCAAATTTGAACTTACTGCATTTCAGGCAAATTTCTTTGAAAATCTTCTTCTCCAGATCCAGCAGGCAGAATCTTTTGATATTTGGTATGCAACATTGTAGGGTGGATCTGATTCAAGTTTGTTCAAATCGGCTCCCTAGATTCGTATTTGGGCTCACTATAGGAGCTCGAATTCGAATTTAGTGCATTTCAGGCAAATTTCTTCAAAAATCTTCTTCTCCAGATCCAGCAGGCAGAATCTTTTGATATTTGGTATGCAACGTTGCGGGGTAGATCTGATTCAAGTTTGTTCAAATCGGCCCCCTGGATAAATATTTGGGCTTACTATAGAAGCCCGAATTCGAACTTAGTGCATTTCAGGCAAATTTCTTAAAAAATCTTCTTCTCCAGATCCAGCAGGCAGAGTCTTTTCATATTTGGTAAGCAACATTGTGGGGTGGATCTGATTCAAGATTGTTCAAATCGGCCCTGTTCAAATCGGCCCCCTGGGTTCATATTTGGGCTCAGTATAGGAGCCCGATTTCGAACTTAGTGCATTTCAGGCAAATTTCTTAAAAAATCTTCTTCTCCAGATCCAGCAGGCAGAATCTTTTGATATTTGGTATGCAACATTGTAGGGTGGATCTGATTCAAGTTTGTTCAAATCGGCCCCCTGGGTTCATATTTGGGCTCAGTATAGGAGCCCGATTTCGAACTTAGTGCATTTAGGCAAATTTCTTAAAAAATCTACTTCTCCAGATCCAGAAGGCAGAATCTTTTGATATTTGGTATGCAACATTGTGGGGTGGATCTGATTCAAGTTTGTTCAAATCGGCTTCCTAGATTCATATTTGGGCTCACTATAGAAGCTCGAATTTGAACTTAGTGCATTTCATGCAAATTTCTTAAAAAATCTTCTTCTCCAGATCCAGCAGGCAGAATCTTTTCATATTTGGTAAGCAACATTGCGGGGTGGATCTGATTCAAGTTTGTTCAAATCGGCCCCCTGGGTTTATATTTGGGCTCAGTATAGGAGCCCAAATTTGAACTTAGTGCATTTCAAGCAAATTTATTAAAAAATCTTCTTCTCCAGATCCAGCAGGCAGAATCTTTTGATATTTGGTATGCAACATTGTGGGATGGATCTGATGCAAATTTGTTTAAATCGGCTCCCTAGATTCATATTTGAGCTTACTATAGAAGCTCGAATTCGAACTTAGTGCATTTCAGGCAAATTTCTTAAAAAATCATCTTCTCCAGATCCAGCAGGCAGAATCTTTTGATATTTGGTATGCAACATTGCGGGGTGGATCTGATTCAAGTTTGTTCAAATCGGCCCCCTGGATTCATTTTTGGGCTCACTATAGAAGCTCGAATTCAAACTTAGTGCATTTCGGGCAAATTTCTTCAAAAATCTTCTTCTCCAGATCCAGCAGGCAGAATCTTTTGATATTTGGTATGCAACATTGCGGGGTGAATCTGATTCAAGTTTGTTCAAATCGGCCCCCTGGATTCATATTTGGGTTTAATATAGAAGCCCGAATTCGGACTTAGTGCATTTCGGGCAAATTTCTTCAAAAATCTTCTTCTCCAGATCCAGCAGGCAGAATCTTTTGATATTTGGTATGCAACATTGCGGGGTGGATCTGATTCAAGTTTGTTCAAATCGGCCCCCTGGATTCATATTTGGGCTTAATATAGAAGCCTGAATTCGCACTTAGTGCATTTCGGGCAAATTTATTAAAAAATCTTCTTCTCCAGATCCAGCAGGCAGAATCTTTTGATATTTGGTATGCAACATTGTGGGGTGGATCTGATTCAAGTTTGTTCAAATCGGCTTCCTAGATTCATATTTGGGCTCACTATAGAAGCTCGAATTCGAACTTAGTGCATTTCAGGCAAATTTCTTAAAAAATCATCTTCTCCAGATCCAGCAGGCAGAATCTTTTGATATTTGGTATGCAACATTGCGGGGTGGATCTGATTCAAGTTTGTTCAAATCGGCCCCCTGGATTCATATTTGGGCTCACTATAGAAGCTCGAATTCAAACTTAGTGCATTTCGGGCAAATTTCTTCAAAAATCTTCTTCTCCAGATCCAGCAGGCAGAATCTTTTGATATTTGGTATGCAACATTGCGGGGTGGATCTGATTCAAGTTTGTTCAAATCGGCCCCCTGGATTCATATTTGGGCTTAATATAGAAGCCCGAATTGCACTTAGTGCATTTCGGGCAAATTTATTAAAAAATCTTCTTCTCCAGATCCAGCAGGCAGAATCTTTTGATATTTGGTATGCAACATTGTGGGGTGGATCTGATTCAAGTTTGTTCAAATCGGCTTCCTAGTTTCATATTTGGGCTCACTATAGAAGCTCGAATTCGAACTTAATGCATTTCAGGCAAATTTCTTAAAAAATCTTCTTCTCCAGATCCAGCTTCAGAATCTTTTCATATTTGGTAAGCAACATTGTGGGGTGGATCTGATTCAAGTTTGTTCAAATCGGCCCCCTGGGTTTATATTTGAGCTCCGTATAGGAGCCCAAATTTTAACTTAGTGCATTTCAGGCATATTTCTTAAAAAATCTTCTTCTCCAGATCCAGCAGGCAGAATCTTTTGATATTTGGTATGCAACATTGTGGGGTGGATCTGATTGTGATTCATGAACGTATTTATTTGTAAAGTTGATAGAATCTTAGACAAAATTTGCAGAAAAGATCTACTATAGAAGGGGTGGTATCCAGGGTGAACCGTTTACCCAAATCTAGCAGTACTAATGCATTATTCACACAAATCTCCGTTCAAATTTTATGACCCCTCATTGGAACACACGCATTCAGCTCATTCCAACAAAGGTCATATGCCATGTTTTCGAGACAAAGGAATAAAAATTTTAGTTATTCATGAAATTTTTAGGCAACTGTTGTCTGTTATTCACATTGCTTCATGAAATTTCAGTACTTTTAGAAGTTACCTCAGTAATCAAGGGTTAATTCCCCTTAATTAAATGTCGCCTCTAAAAAGCAACCACTTTGCATATCTTACCTTTTTACCAGCATAACTGCCAAAACTTGTCAGCATTCTTCGCAAAAATCGCTATTCAAATTTTAATTTTTGTCTCTTAAACATACATGTACTTATCGCTTGTAAATACCCCATTGGAATGAGCTTTTTGCGCACATTCCAATGAGAGGTCGCATACCATGCTTTTTGAGTCAAAAAAGCAATTTTTTTAGTTATTCCAGAATTTCGTACGTAAAACACAGCTTTATGACTTCACATTAAAATGAGCTCTCTAAGCTTGTTCCAATCAACATTCACGCACTATGTCTTTCACACAAAAAATAAAATTTTCCATTTATTCAGGAATTTTGTTTGCAAGAACACTCTTACCCCCCCCCCCCCCACACACACACACACACAAACACACACACACACACAAACACAGACACACACATCTAAAAGTTTGTCAGCAAAAAAACAGTTACTTCAATTTTTAAATGCATTATAGGAACAACTTGCCTAATCAAATTTAAATACTTTTGCATCATTCTGTATCTAGAACAAACCATTTACCATATCTTTACGCAAAATTCTCCAGCATCATTCACAAAAAAACACCATTATTTATATATTCACATTTCTGTCTCAAAAATATACCTGATCTTCCCATACCCCTATTGGAATAAGCTGTTTGAGCTTGTTCCAATGATGATAAAAAAAACTAATATTTTGGAAAATTTGTGAAAATTTTTGTTTTCTTGCATGCAAATATATACATGTAGCACATGGAAGATATCCACAGTTGGGGAGAGATGTCCAAAGCTATCTCTTCACATTCCTTGTTTGTGCTTCATGCTAAACCAGTTTGTCTGCAGAGATAAATTTGCTTTATTAAAAATCATTGGAGATTGGCCACACACCAACGATTTTAAATAAAACTAATTTTAGGTAACAAATGTTGAACTTCAAACAAAATCTATCACTCAACCAGTTAATGTTGATGAGGCATGACATGGTGAAGGTGACCTAAAATACTTCTTAGAGTCACTTTGTCAGGTGAGCGATTAAGGCCACGTGGGGCCTCTTGTTTATGTTACCACCTCTCCCTCCAACATGCTTTAAGATACATGGATAAATGGTTCTGATGGGATGATGCACGCTCAAAATTTTTTTTTTCAAAATCCAAGATGGCAGAATGGCGGCCATTTTTGTTGTGTTTTTTAAGCTGTTTTTCTCTATTTTCATGTTACCACCCCTCCCACCAACATGGTTCAAGCTACACCTTTCATATTTGGTACATGGATAAATGGTTCTGAGGGGATGATGCTCGCTCAAAATTTTTTTTTCAAAATCCAAGATGGTGGAATTGCCGCCATTTTTGTTGTGTTTTTTAAGCTTTTTTTCTCTATTTTCATGTTACCACCCCTCCCACCAACATGGTTCAAGCTACACCTTTCATATTTGGTACATGGATAAATGGTTCTGAGGGGATGATGCACGCTCAAATTTCTTTTTTCAAAATCCAAGATGGCGGAATGGCGGCCATTTTTGTTGTGTTTTTTAAACTTTTTTTCTCTATATTTTTATACTGTACCAATGACCCAGACTTAGCTGGTGCTAACTCTAAAAAATCCAGGGCCAAACACAAATTTTGCCCCCCAATCCCCAAAATTTGCATCCAAAACCAAAAGAAATCATGTCCTATAGGACCTCCATACTTCGCCCCTACTGCGCATGCGCAGTGTCAAGGACGTTCCGAAATTGGCGCCAATTATCATTCTCTGTTTGGCCCTTCATCAGTCAACATCTCACTGATCTTTGTGCTTGTAAATCTCAGTTTAAAGGATGCCAGACACGTAATTATTGGAGAAATGGTGATTCTAAGGAGGATATAGAAGGAGGAGAGGAAAAAGGAGTGACAAAAAATAATCAGGGCTGTACTTAAAATTTTCTAAGTCCCCCCTTGCAATTCTCCCATGCTTTTGGCATATTTTTGAGAAAGATCATTTCTAAATTCTCTTGGGAGAGTTGCTTGGTTACAGAATGTTTTCTGTTATTTTCCCCATAGTTACGTTTTCACCCATGGGTGTATAAATGTTGTGTTCTGCATCTTCCATCTGATGTTCTGCAGATTCTCCCCTGGGAGTCTCTGTCTTGCATCAGATAGAGTGTAATTTTGATGACTGATTTCGGGCCAGTTTTTTCAGTGCCTGAAGTCATGTTTTCTGGTGTTTTACACTGTTTGTTTACATTGGCAACAGTCTCTTTTGAGGGGGGCTGTTTGCCTTTGGTGTAGTTTATCTCACTATAAGATACATTTTTATTATCCGTAAGTGTTGCATTAATTATTTAATATAAATTTAAAATTTTTGACCACACTTAGCCATCGGATCCATCGGGGCTCAACGTTACTTTTCAGAAACTTTTCAAAAATTTATTTTGATTTGCAATTGTATTTTCATTATTAATGGATCATTTTATTATGTATCTTTGTGTCAGGGGTTTGTGCGAGTAACTAGGACTTGTTGTTGACTTTTCACAATGAAAGGATATTGTTCAAATTGTAATAGGAAGAAATCTTCCTCTGACTTTCATGATCATTGCATTAATTGTAGTCAGTGTTCTCGCACTAATCCCTGTTCTATATGTCAATATTGGGATGACAAACATTGGAAACGTGTGTCACGATATGTTGTTAGTGGAGAAAGGGCTATGCCGGCTCTTTCTCCGCAAGGTCACTCTACTCTCTCAGTTTCTATTTCAGAGGAACAAGAACAGGGTGATGTTTCCATGTTATCTTCCGCAAGTGCGCTTCCGTCGTCACAAATGAATACAGAGCTAGCGGCAAAAGTGCTCATGGAGATTAAACAAATGTCGTCCGCTAGCTCGCCTGGTGTAGCGTCCATTCACCGAATGGTTCGGCAGCCGGGTTCGTCCGATGCGGTCCAGGAGGAAATGTTGGGTGATGCGAGCACTATAAACATTCAACGTGCACACCCAGTGACGGCAGATAGTAGGCGAGATCGGAGGAAGCCTTTGAGTCCGGTTCCTAGCTCGTCCAGGTCCAGCCGGGCCGCGAGCGAGAGAGGCCCCTCTCTCGTACAACAACATCTGGGACCAGATGTTGTGGTACAAAATGTGTCGTAAGCGGAGCATACGTCCGTCACTCGGGACGCTCCGTTGTATAGGCAGTCCGCGGAGACTGCTCAGGCTTCTTCCTCTCGTCAGCGCACACGACCGCACCTTGGCTACGTGACCGCCGATATTTTACCAGCTTCGCCGATCAGGGATTCTTCGGCGATCAGGTCACACCATCCGGTAGCCAGGGACACGAGGCCGATGGACTCCGGACGTTCACATAGGAAAAGTATGCGGGAGTCATCAGATGCGGAGCTGCCCTCGGCGAAGTAGCGAACGACTGCGCCTCCGCAGGCCTCGATGTCGGACGTACTTGTGCAGATAGCACAACTTATCGCAGCATCCCAGCAGCCGACAGAAACGGTGTCGGATCGGGAATTATCCGACGGCGCTGGGTCGGTACGCTCCGCCGAAGCATCGGGGGCGGACGACCGGGAGCATCATGAGGTCCGACCGGATGGTGAAAGGGATACGGATGACTTGGAGCTATCCCTTTCGGAACAACATAAAGCTGCCGTAGACTTCATCCGGCACTTTCTCCCTCAAGTTGTTCCGTCGGGCCAGACTGCTGCGGTTCCGGACAAGAGAATTATATAGCGTCATTGGTTTCTTGTCCGCCAATACTCTCAACCTGCCTTTCATTAATGCAAGGAATAAATTCGACACGGCAGGACAGGGTATTCCGAGAGTTCCTCTGCGTATGGACGACGAGGCGGAAGACTTAGAGCTATCATTACCGTCGTCGGTGTCTATTCCAACCGCGGTGTTGGAAACAACTATTTCGTCTAACAGAGCCAGTTTAGATGCCTTATCTTACGCAGATCACCTTACTAAGGCGTTATCACTGCGCCTTCAAGGGAAAGAATTTCAGGATATACAATCCTCTTTAACCTTTTGCGACTACGGTACGTAATAT
This sequence comes from Pictodentalium vernedei, assembly GCA_031216915.1. Lineage (NCBI taxonomy): Eukaryota > Metazoa > Mollusca > Scaphopoda > Dentaliida > Dentaliidae > Pictodentalium > Pictodentalium vernedei. Next base: position 262,460,123 of record CM062297.1, read on the forward strand.
TACGTACGAAAATTGCCGTGCGTTGCGACTACGCTACGTAATAATACGTTCTCCGACTTTGACCCCGAGCGGCCGCTTTTTCGTCCAGAAACATGATACTTCATAATTTCATTAAATGTGATGGATGCTAAGTGCATGTGTGCGGTAGACCAATCAATATTTTCAATGTGCAGCCACAAGGCTGCACGTTGCAAATATTAATTGGTCTACCCCCAAATAATGAATATGGACTCTTCCTGTTGCTGTCATTGAATTGATACGGAAGATACCACCAGAATTCAATGGGCTAACGATTGCGCTTGACGTCGCCAAAACCTGATTCTACGTGACGTTAAAACGTCACGATAACCGTAGTCGGAAAGGGTTAAGACTTCTTTCAAGGGCAGTAGCTTATTCCACGTGTAACTCCGCCCTTTCAGTGGCAAACCTGGAGTTGGTTAGACGTGACGCAGCCCTAGCTACATCCACACTCATGGATACTAAGGTGAAGAACTCTCTCAGAGTCGCTTCGGTCTCCGGAGAACTTCTCTTTGACGGCAAGCTTTCTGCAATTTATGATTAAATTACAAAGAAAGCTTCGGATTCTCTGCTGTTCAAATCTGCTTCTAAGAAGTCGGACACGGCAGACAAGAGTAAGACAGGCACTGCTGGGTCTAATGCGCCCAAGAGAGGTTCCTATAGAGGTTCCGGTGCGTCCTCTTGGTCTTATTCAAGAGACCGTCAAGGTAGCGACTCACGTTCGGGACGTCCTTCGGGCCGGGACAACCGGTCGGACCCCCCGAGGTCGACGGGACGAGGTGCAGGTCGTGGAGGACGTGGTTTCTCCTACCGCAGGCCTCGCAGGTCCAGGAGGTGATGGCTTAAACCTCTATCGCCTACCGGTTGGCGGAAGGTTGTCGAGCTTTTCACAAGAGTGGGCGTCGATTACGGACGACCCTTGGGTGAGAGGAGTGACTTCGGAAGGTCTAAAGATATCCTTCAAACGAAAGCCTCCATTAACTCGAAGTCCAAAATGGACTCAACTTCCGTCAAATCCGCAGAAAAGAGACGCTCTATTATCAGAGGTGCAGTCTCTTTTAATGAAGAACGTGGTAGAGGTCGTAGAAAACCAGGAGACTCCGGGATTCTACAGCCATCTGTTTCTGGTTCCGAAACCAGACGGCTCGTTCCGTCCAGTCATAGATTTGAGCTGGATAAACAAGCTGATCGTCGGTCCGAAGTTTTATATGGAGACGATTCGGTCGGTCAGAGCGAGTATTCGGGTGAACGATTATGCAACGAGCATAGATCTCAAAGATGCGTACTTTCACGTCATGGTACATCCGACATTCAGAAAGTATCTACGCTTCGCAGTCCTAGGAGTGGTGTATCAATTCCAGGTGATGTGCTTCGGATTGAATCTAGCACCCTGGGCTTTCACTCGGGTAATGAACTCGGTAATGATCTATTTCCGAGCTCATTCGTCTGCGGTAACGTCGGCCTACCTGGACGACATTTTTCAGAGGTACGGCAACGAGTTAACGCTTCAGAACGATGTTCAGAATCTACTTCTATTGCTCCGACGTCTCGGTTTTATAGTAAACGAGGAGAAGTCGGATATGGTGCCGTCCAAGTCATTCACACATCTGGGAATGAGCTTCGAGACGCACAACAATCTCGTTCGTCTGCCGTTAACCAGAGCGAAATTAGTCAGTTGTTACGCTCGCTATTGTCTGCACGCAGACAAAGTCACGGCGAGAGAATTTATGAGACTGATAGGTCTGTGCGGATCTCATTCCGATGGGGCGGTTACGCACGCGTCCTCTCCAAATTTTCTTGACTCAGAATTGGAGTGTGAAAATTCATTCGCTCGATGTAGACGTTCTCTTGTCAGATCAAGTGAAACAAGAGATTCAGACTAGGGCAAACATTCAGTGGTTAACTCAGGGAGTTCCGCTGCAGTTGCCGGATCCGAGTTTTACCATTATGACGGATGCCAGTCAAACAGGTTGGGGTGCATCATTGATCCCAACGGATTCGAGATGCCAGGGTCTTTGGGATCCGCAATTCCTGGGCAAGCACATAAACATCAAGGAAATGATGTCAATTTGGCTTGCGTTACGTCATTGGATGGACATTATTCACAATGCTCATGTCCAAATCCTATCCGACAATACGACAGTAGTGGCGTATGTACGGAATCAGGGAGGCACTCATTCAGTTCCGTTGTTCAATCTAACGGAAAGAATCCTTCTGTTTGCGCTAGAACATCAGGTTCTTCTTTCGGTCCGTCACATACCGGGTCGTCTGAATGTACTAGCAGACTCCCTTTCACGAAAGGGTCGCTTGTTGCCGTCGGAGTGGACTCTCAACAAACAAGTATTCAATCAGATTTGCTACCAGTGGGAACGGCCAATGATAGATTTATTTGCGACACATCTCAACAATCAGTTGCAGACGTATGTGTCTCCGTTTCCGGATCCAAGAGCATTTGCAGTAGACGCTCTGTCGATCCCTTGGGACGGAATGATAGGAAATGCGTATCCTCCAGCGTCGTTAATTCAGCAAGTATTGCTAAAGATAAAACAATCTCATTGCAAGATTCTGTTGGTAGCATCTCTGTCTCCACAGAGACCGTGGATAAATCTACTCAGGTGTCTGTTGTGGGACCTACCGCGAAAGCTTCCTCCACGGGAGGATCTTCTTTCACAGGGGAAATCGCGTCAACTCCATCACAACCCGCAAGGTCTCAACCTTCACGTTTTTCCCTTGTGCGGTCCTTCTTGCATGGCAAGCACTTTACAGGACGAGCAGTGGACGCGATTTCTAACTGTAGGAGGACCTCCTCTTCGCTAAACTATGCGGCTAAGTGGAAGGTTTTTCGTCGTTGGTGTAGGGATCATTCTGTGGATATTTTTGATCCCTCTATACCAGACATTGCAAACTTTCTAGTATACTTGTTTGACGAAATCAAACTGCAGCCTGTTACTATTAAGGGTTATAGGTCTACGTTATCTGATACCTATGCACATCATGATAGTTTACAAATTGGATCTAATGTCTCTTTATCTAAGTTGGTTAGAAACTTCTCGATAAATAGACCCAGAACTCTTAGGTTAATTCCTAAATGGAATTTAGCTTGGGTTCTTCTTAATCTGAAGGAAAAGCCATTTGAACCTCTTGGGACAGTAGATTTCAAATTCTTATCTTATAAGACAGCTTTTCTCTTAGCTTTCTCTTCTGCTAGAAGAGTCAGTGAGCTTCATGCACTGTCGGTGGATGATTCTCACTATTGTAGTGTCGGGAACACTATCACCTTCACTACTAATGTGGGTTTTTTAGCTAAGAATCAGGCTCCTAATAAATATCCGGAACCTATTGTTATTAAGGCTCTTCCGTCTTCAGACGGGCGTAGGCCTTTACTCTGTCCTGTTAGAGCGTTACGTATCTATAAACAGAGATCTCAGTTTATCAGAAAGGGACGAAAACGTTTCTTTCTGTCTTTGATGCCTAATAGAAGGGACATTTTGGTCCATTCTATTGCTAGATGGATTCAATTAACTATCCGTACTGCTTATGAGAGTTTATCTTCTTCTCAGCAGTCTGTGCTTAAGATTTTGGCTCATGAAGTAAGAGCTCTTGCTACTTCTTGGGCTTACGCTAATAGTTTTGCTATTACAGATTTAATGAAGGCTGCTTATTGGTCTCAGCCATCCACATTCACGAATTTTTATCTCAGAAATATTGAGTCCATTTCTGGAGTCCTGCATTGTTTAGGTCCGTTATCTGTTGCTCAGAATGTCGTCCACTAAACAGTTGCAACTATAGTTATGCAGGCTTTCTGTTCCGGCAGTGACTCCGTCCGGCTGCCCTCTTCGCTCTGGGCTATTTGACCCAGGGCAAGGGGAAGGGGGGAGGGGGGTGTTCCCTTAGGTCACCTGCTTTATAGTGAAAAGCAAGGGAATGCCTCCTCCGAAGTCAGTATTTCTGAGTCGTTTCCGGGATGGTTTTAAAGTGTAATATTAATGTTAAAAATTCATTCATGTCATATTTTTAAAGTGTAGCTCGGTGTGAAGCATTTGTATATGTCAAGTGTCAAACAGGCGTTAATATACAATCCTCGGACACTTTTAAAAGAATATAAAGAGTCTCAATTCTCTGGACTAACTTTATTGGCTTACTTTAAAAATAATTAGTATAAGGGTTATACTGGGTGTTAATAGAGAACATGAATGTTATTGTGCTCAATTATGAAGTGTATTGTATCTTTCTAATTTAACATAAAATAAGAAAGATACATGTAAAGCCTAATACTCCTTTTCTCCTTGAGGGGTTGCCTCTATATTATATAGTTGAGCTTTTTGGATTTTCCTCTATGTCCTAGGCCCTCCAGCCTTTTTACTATTCAGCTAAGTCTGGGTCATTGGTACAGTATAAAAATGTTAAAAAATTTATAGTAATTTATATATTTTTTATACTTACCAATGACCCTGACGGGGATGGCCCTCCCAGGAGTTGGGAACTCTTACCTCCCCGCTGAGTACATAGCGCTGACCAGGCACTGCCAGTAAGAATGATAATTGGCACCAATTTCGGAACGTCCTTGATACTGCGCATGCGCAGTTGGGGCGAAGTATGGAGGTCCTATAGGACATGATTTCTTTTGGTTTTGGATGCAAATTTTGGGGATTGGGGGGCAAAATTTGTGTTTGGCCCTGGATTTTTTAGAGTTAGCACCAGCTAAGTCTGGGTCATTGGTAAGTATAAAAAATATATAAATTACTATAAATTTTTTAACTTTCATGTTACCACCCCTCCCACCAACATGGTTCAAGCTACACTTTGCATATTTGGCACATGGATAGAGGGTTGGGAGGGGATGATGCACGTTCAATATTTTTTCTTCAAAATCCAAGATGGCGGCCATTTTTGTGGTGTTTTTTAAGCTTTTTTCTCTATTTTATGTTACCACCCCTCACTCCAACATGGTTCAAGCTGCACTTTTCATATATGGTACATTGATAAAGGGGTTGTGAGGGGATTATGCACGCTCAATATTTTTTTTCAAAATCTAACATCTGTCTGTCTGTCCGTCTGTCTTTCTGTCTGTTTTTATGTTACCACCTCTCCCTCTAATATGCTTCAAGCTACACCTTTCATATTTGGTACATGGATAAATGGTTCTGAGGGGATGATGCACAGTCAATATTTATTTTTGAAAATCCAAGATGGCAGAATGGTGGCCATTTTTGTTGTGTTTTTTAAGCTTTTTTCTCTATGTTATGTTACCACCCCTCCCTCCAACATGGTTCAAGCTACGCCTTTCATATATTGTACATGGATAAAGGGTTGTGAGGGGATTATGCATGCTCAATATTTTTTTAGCTCATCTTGACAAAGTCAAGCTGAGCTAATCTCATCGCTCTCCGTCCATCGTCCGTCGTCTGTCGTCCGTCGTCCGGCATCCGTCGTCCGTCGTCTCTCATCCGTCGTCCGTCAACACCATGTTTTGGTCTTCTCCTCCAAAGCCACTGGGCCAATTCAAGTGAAAGTTTGTGTGAGTGATGGTCCCAAAGGGGCATTTCATTTTTGTTCAACTCAGCATGCCCAGCCCCATAGGGAGGGAGTGGGGGAAAATGCTCCAAAATATTTTTAAAATCTTCTTCTCAAGAACCAGTGTATACAATGACTTGATATTTGTTATGGAGCTTCCATATGAGGTGTAGAATCAAGTTTGTTCAAACGAAGTTCGTGAAGTAATATTTGGCTTTGTAATAGGAGGGGTAAGATTTTTGGCCCCGCCCAAAATTTCTATTTTCTGAACCGATGGTCCGGTATGAACCAAATTTGGTTTGTGGTAGTATTGGGTCATAAGTACTTGACCCATGCAAAAAAAAAAATTCCCGCATCCCCATGGGAACCCTGGGAGCTAAAAATAGAAATATTTTCAAACGCCCATATTTCCCAAACCCCACGGAACAGAGAGCCTTTATTTGGTATGAAGTATCCTTATGACCAGTAGAATTGAATGGTAAAAAAAAATTGCCATCGGTTGTGTTAGGGTGTTCTGTAATGGGCATCGAAAAAATGCTGAGTCAGCATATTTGCAAAAATTTTAAAAAATCTTTTCTCCAGAACCAATCATCAGAATCTTTTGATATTTAGTATACAGCATTCATAGGGGGGGTCAGATAAAAGTTTGTTGAAATAAAGCTCATTGGTTCATATTTGGGCTCTCTACAGGAGCCCGAAGTTTTAACATAGGGTAATATGGGTAATATTCTTTAAAAATCTTCTTCTTCAGAACCACCAGTCAGAATCTTTTAATATTTGGTATACATCACTGTTATGAGGGTTAGATTCTAAATTTTTCAAACCAAGTCCCTAGGTTAATATTTGGGCTTCCTACGGAAGCCCATATTTTATCTTTGTTCAATATGGAGGGTAATTTAAAAAAATCTTCTTCTTCAGATCCATCAGTCAGAATGCTTTGATATTTGGTATGCAACATCTCTATGGGGGTCAGATTCAAGTTTGTTCAAATCAGATCCCTAGGTATATATTTGGGCTCACTATGGTAGCCCAAATTTTTACTTAGTGCAATATGAGGAAATTTCTTTAAAAATCTTGTTCTTCAGATCGACCAGTCGGAATGCTTTTATATTTGGTATACAACATCTCTAGGGGGGTCAGATTCCAGGTTGTTCAATTCAAGTGCCTAGGTTAATATTTGGTCTCCATATGGGAACATGAAATTTAACTTAGTACAATATGAGGGAATTTCTTCAAAAATCTTCTACAGATTCACTTGTCAGAATGCTTTCACATTTGGTATACAACATCTCTAGGGGGGTCAGATTCAAGTTTGTTCAAATCGGATCCATATGTTAATATTTGGGCTCGCTATGGTAGTCCAAATTTGAACTTAGTGCAATTCAGTGCAATTCGAAGAAATTTCTTTACAGGCTCTCTATGGGAGCCGGAATTGGCCATTTTGCTGAAGAATTCAAAATTTTGTATTCAGTACCCTCTAGAGGTACTAAGATTAATCCACATAGGTTGTATCAAGGGGCTTCATAGGGGAGCTCTACATTTTACTTATGATCGACTGAAGAAAAGGCATGATGCCCAGATTATTTTTGTCACTCCTGAGGGACTCAAGGATTGACAGTGTAGCCTATGGAGATGGCTTGCTTAATGTAGACTCATTCTTGGACTCTGTTTAAATTGTGTTCTGTACAAGATGAGCGCTTCAGGCCCCGTGGGGCCTCTTGTTTTCAAAATCCAAGATGCTTATATACTCTAGTGTCTTCTGTGACAAAAACACCTTATGTCACAAAAGCGCCGTAGGGGACCAATACCACCTCGGTGATCAAACACTTGTTTATTTATTGGTGTTTAAGGTCACATATTTATGCACAATGGCTAATCATGACCATGTCAGTTTTACGGGTGGAGGAAGCCGGACTATTTGGAGAGAACCACCAAGCAACGGCGAGCAACTGTCAGGTCCCCAACATACCAACTCCACACAAGCAGGGTTAGCATTGGTTGAAGACAGGTGCACCATCGACGTGCAGTACCCTTAGTACACAACGTCACCATGCCCCCATGCGGGCAATGGAGATGAAGTGTCTTTCCCAAGGACACAACATGGTTCCTGCAGGTGGGATTTGAACCGAGGACCTCTCAGCTTGGAGCCTGCACCTCTACCTACTGAGCCACCGCGCACCCACTCTGAAAGTTAAGTAAAGGGTTAAGGATTAATAACAATTCTGTTGGTAAACTTTTGATCAAATAATGGCATATAACAAAATGAAGTAAATTTTGTTTTTCACCTTTCAGGAGTTGAGAGAGTGCCAAAAGACAGAGCAGAGAAAATAGATTCTGGAGTTGAGAGTATGAGTCTCCAATCACATGATCAAAACCTAACATCATGATTGTAGTAATTTCAGTTTTCATTTCAAAGTCCAAATTCATGTTCTTAATGTCATTCACAAAGATTCTGAAACTAGTACTGGTTGGATAAGCCCCTGCAAATATTCATTATTCAAAATGATATTTGATTGGATCACAATATTTGATTGAAATTCGATTTCGGTGCTGTAAATTAATTGAATATCTGCAGTATTTTCTTCAATGTTTTGTCATCGAAATTTAAATGGACATCAACGTGAACAAAATAGATTTATATTTAAATAATCTACAAACTTTCTATAGTGGATTGCAAATCGCAACATCAAAACTTGTATATCTTATAGCCTGCAGTGTTTCCATTACTAACTGACAGAAATAATGATACCAGAAGTCTTGACAATCTCAGATTTTCAGTATTTGATTGAAGCATTGAATAATAGAGAAGATGTAATGTTGATTATCGATCAATGGTCTGTTTCCAATTCTGTGGTGACTGTTTCTGTAAATAAATGGGTTATTCTGTGACATAATTGGATGTTCCTTGAACTTTCTTGGGATTGAGACACCCTTTGGGATCCGGAAGTTCCACATTTTTAATGAATTCAAACTTGATGAGTCGCACAAAGAATTTGGTTATTTGTGTAGTAAATATAGCACTGACAGCCAAATGGTTGCATGAATCTGCCCACCTGGGAAGTCTCATTATCATATTCAGGTCTGTCTTTATGGTAAAGACAGCTTAATGATATGCTGCTTGTGACAGGTTAACTTAATTCTATGCACTGGTTTCAAGTGCGATTTTTTTTTCTGTCAAAGTACTACCAATAACGATTGTTGTGTTTTTGATTCGATATTTGATTTGCTACGTGAATAGTGTGCAGTATTTGATTTGGTATTTGATTCTGTCATTTTCGATTATTTGTAGGGGTCTATAATTGGAATACTTGAATAATATTTTTATACTGTACCAATGACCCAGACTTAGCTGGTGCTAACTCCAACAAAACCAGGGCCAAACACAAATTTTGCCCCCCAATCCCCAAAATTTGCATCCAAAACAAAAAGAAATCATGTCCTAAAGGACCTCCATAGTACGCCTCTACTGCGCATGCGCAGTGACGCAGTCGTCCCGAAATTGGCGCCAATTATCATTCTCTGTTTGGCCCTTCATCAGTCAACATCTCACTGATCTTTGTGCTTGTAAATCTCAGTTTAAAGGATGCCAGACACGTAATTTTTGGAGAAAATGTGATTCTAAGGAGGATAGAAGGAGGAGAGGAAAAAAGAAGTGGCAAAAAATAATCAGGGCTGTACTTAAAATTTTTTGTTGAAATTATGTTAAGTTGCCTATTTTCGAGGCATGGGCCTCTTGTTGTCATTCTTGCTAATTGTTGCACTGCTTATTCAGTGTTTCCTCTCCCCTAGCCTTCTAAAGTCCCCCCTTGCAATTCTCCCATGCTTTTGGCATATTTTTGAGAAGTTTCATTTCTAAAATTTCCTGGGAGAGTTGCTTGGTTACAGAATGTTTTCTGTTATTTTCCCCATAGTTACGTTTTCACCCATGGGTGTATAACGTTTGTGTTCTGCATCTTCCATCTGATGTTCTGCAGATTCTCCCCTGGGAGTCTCTGTTTTGCATCAGATAGAGTGTAATTGATGACTGATTCCGGGCCAGTTTTTTCAGTGCCTGGAGTCATGTTTTCTAGTGTGTTTACACTGTTTGTTTTCATTGGCAACAGCCTTTTTTGAGGGGGGCTGTTTGCCTTTGTGGTAGTTTATCTCATTATAAGATACATTTATATTATCCGAAAGTGTCTCATTAATTATTTTATATAAATTTAAAATTTTTGACCACACTTTGCCATCGGATCCATCGGGGCTCAACGTTACTTTTCAGCAACTTGGGCTTCTCTGAAAAAATATTTTTTCAAAATTATTTTGTTTTGCAATTGTTTTTTCATTTATTAATGGATCATGTTATTATGTATCTTTGTGTCAGGGGTTTTTGCGAGTAACTAGGACTTATTGTTGTTCTTTCACAATGAAGGGACATTGTTCAAATTGTAATAGGAAGAAATCTTCCTCTGACTTTCATGATCATTGTATTAATTGTAGTCAGTGTTCTCGCATTAATCCCTGTCCTATATGTGAACATTGGGATGAGAAACATTGGAAACGTGTGTCACGATATGTTGTTTCTGGAGAAAGAGCGATGCCGGCTCTTTCTCCACAAGGTCACTCTACTCTCTCAGTTTCTATTTCAGAGGAACCAGAACAGGGTGATGTTTCCATGTTATCTTCTTCAAGTGTGCGTCCGTCGTCACAAATGAATTCAGAGCTAGCGGCAAAAGTGCTCATGGAGATTAGACAAATGTCGTCCGCTAGCTCGCCCGGTGTAGCGTCCATTCACCGAATGGTTCCGCAGCCGGGTTCGTCCGATGCGGTCCAAGAGGAAATTTTGGGTGATGCGAGCACTATAAACATAATAGATGCACACCCAGTGACGGCGGATAGTAAACGAGAACGGAGGAAGCCTTTTAGTCCGGTTCCTAGCTCGTCCAGGTCCAGCCGGGCCGCGAGCGAGAGAGGCCCCTCTCTCGTACAACAACATCTGGGACCAGATGTTGTGGTACAAAATGTGTCTTTAGCGGAGCATACGTCCGTCGCTCGGGACGCTCCGTTGTATAAGCAGTCCGCAGAGACTGTTAAGGCTTCCTCTTCTCGTCGGCGCACACGACCGCACCTTGGCTGCGTGACCTCCGATATTTTGCCAGCTTCGCCGATGAAGGATTCTTCGGCGACCAGGTCACACCATCCGGCAGCCAGGGATTCGAGACCGATGGACTCCGGACGTTCGCATAGGAAAAGTATGCGGGAGCCATCTGATGCGGAGCTGCCCTCGGCGAAGCAGCGAAAGACTGCGCCTCCGCAGGTCTCGACGTCGGACATTCTAGTGCAGATAGCACAGCTTATCGCAGCATCCCAGCAGCCGACAGAAACGGTGTCGGATCGAAAATTATCCGACGGCGCTGGGTCGGTACGCTCCACCGAAGCATCGGGGGCGGACGACCGGGAACATCGGGAGGTCCGACCGGATGGTGAAAGGGATACGGATGAATTGGAGCTATCCCTTTCGGAACAACATAAAGCTGCCGTGGACTTCATCCGGCACTTTCTCCCTCAAGTTGTTCCGTCGGGCCAGACTGCTGCGCTTCCGGACAAGAGAATTATAGCGTCATTGGACTCTGAATTTTTTGAGCGGTTCAGGGACATCGCTCCCAAGTTTCCGTCGCAGTCCAATAATGTTGCAAGAACATTTGAATTATTGAACGACGCTATATTTAAACTTGCTTCCAGGACGGGGAAAGCAGGTTTCTTGTCCGCAAATACTCTCAACCTGCCTTTCATTAATGCAAGGAATAAATTCGACACGGCAGGACAGGGTATACCGAGAGTTCCTCTGCATATGGATGACGAGGCGGAAGACTTAGAGCTATCATTACCGTCGTCAGCTTCTATTCCAACCGCGGTGTTGGAAACAGCTATTGCGTCTAACAGAGCCAATTTAGATGCCTTATCTTACGCAGATCACCTTACTAAGGCGTTATCACTGCGCCTTCAAGGGGAAGAGTTTCAGGATATACAATCCTCTTTAAGACTTCTTTCAAGGGCAGTAGCTTATTCCACGTGTAACTCCGCCCTTTCAGTGGCAAATCTGGAGTTGGTTAGACGTGACGCAGCCCTAGCTACATCCACACTAGTGGATTCTAAGGTGAAGAACTCTCTTAGAGTCGCTTCGGTCTCAGGAGAACTTCTCTTTGACGGCAAGCTTTCCGCTATTTATGATAATATTAAAAAGAAAGCTAATGATTCTCTGTTGTTCAGATCCGCTCCTAAAAGGTCGGATACAGCAGACACGAATAAGGCGGGCACTTCTGGGTCTAATGCGCCCAAGAGAGGTTCCTATAGAGGTTCCGGTGCGTCCTCTTGGTCTTATTCGAGAGACCGTCAGGATAGCGGCTCTCGTTCGGGACGTCCTTCAGGCCGGGACAATCGGTCGGACGCCCCGAGGTCGACGAGGCGAGGTGCGGGTCGTGGAAGACGTGGTTTCTCCTACCGCAGGCCTCGCAGGTCCAGGAGGTGATGGCTTAAACCTCTATCGCGTTCCGGTTGGCGGAAGGTTGTCAAGTTTTTCACAAGAGTGGGCGTCGATTACGGACGACCCGTGGGTGAGAGGAGTGACTTCGGAAGGTCTAAAGATATCCTTCAAACGAAAGCCTCCATTAACTCGAAGTCCAAAGTGGACTCATCTTCCGTCAAATCCACAGAAAAGAGACGCTCTGTTATCAGAGGTGCAGTCTCTTTTAATGAAGAACGCGGTAGAGGTCGTAGAAAACCAGGAATCGCTGGGATTCTACAGCCATCTGTTTCTGGTTCCGAAACCAGACGGCTCGTTCCGTCCAGTCATAGATTTGAGCTGGATAAACAAGCTGATCGTCGCTCCGAAGTTTTATATGGAGACGATTCGATCGGTCAGAGCGAGTATTCGGGTGAACGATTATGCAACGAGCATAGATCTCAAAGATGCGTACTTTCACGTCATGGTACATCCGACATTCCGAAAGTATCTACGCTTCGCAGTCCTAGGAGTGGTGTATCAGTTCCGGGCCATGTGCTTCGGATTGAATCTAGCACCCTGGGCTTTCACTCGGGTAATGAACTCAGTAATGATCTACTTCTGAGCTCATTCGTCTGCGGTAACGTCGGCCTACCTGGACGACATTCTTCAGAGGTACGGCAATGAGTTAACGCTTCAGAACGATGTTCAGAATCTTCTTCTATTGCTCCGACGTCTCGGTTTCATAGTAAACGAGGAGAAGTCGGATCTGGTGCCGTCCAAGTCATTCACTCATCTGGGAATGAGCTTCGAGACGCACAACAATCTCGTTCGTCTGCCGTTAACCAGAGCGAAATTAGTCAGTTGTTATGCTCGCTATTGTCTGCATGCAGACAAAGTCACGGCGAGAGAATTTATGAGACTGATAGGTCTGTGCGGAGCCGCCGCAGATCTCATTCTGATGGGGCGGCTACGCACACGTCCTCTTCAAATTTTCCTGACTCAGAATTGGAGTGTGAAAATTCATTCGCTCGATGTAGACGTTCTCTTGTCAGATCAAGTGAAACAAGAGATTCAGACTTGGGCAAACATTCAGTGGTTAACTCAAGGAGTTCCGCTGCAGTTGCCGGATCCGAGTTTTACCATTATGACGGATGCCAGTCAAACAGGTTGGGGTGCATCATTAATCCCAACGGATTCGAGATGCCAGGGTCTTTGGGATCCGCAATTCCTGTGCAAGCACATAGACATCAAGGAAATGATGTCAATTTGGCTTGCGTTACGTCACTGGGTGGACATTATTCACGATGCTCATGTCCAAATCCTATCCGACAATACGACAGTAGTGGCGTATATACGGAATCAGGGAGGCACTCATTCAGTTCCGTTGTTCAATCTAACGGAAAGAATCCTTCTGTTTGCGTTGGAACATCACGTTCTTCTTTCGGTCTGTCACATACCGGGTCGTCTGAATGTGCTAGCAGACTCCCTTTCACGAAAGGGTCGCTTGTTGCCGCCGGAGTGGACTCTCAACAAACAAGTATTCAATCAGATTTGCTACCAATGGGAACGGCCAATGATAGACTTATTTGCGACACATCTCAACAATCAGTTGCAGACGTATGTGTCCCCGAGTCCAGATCCAAGAGCATTTGCAGTAGACGCTCTGTCGAGCCCTTGGGACGGAATGATAGGATATGCGTATCCTCCAGCGCCGTTAATTCAACAAGTATTGCTAAAGATAAAACAATCTCAATGCAAGATTCTGTTGGTAGCATCTCTGTCGCCACAGAGACCGTGGATAAATCTTCTCAGGTGTCTGTTGTGGGACCTACCGCGGAAGCTTCCTCCACGAGAGGATCTTCTTTCGCAGGGGAAATCGCGCCAACTCCATCACAACCCGCAAGGTCTCAACCTTCACGTTTTTCCGTTGTGCGGTCCTTCTTGCATGGCAAGCACTTTACAGGACGAGCAGTGGACGCGATTTCTAACTGTAGGAGGACCTCCTCTTCGCTAAACTATGCGGCTAAGTGGAAGGTTTTCCGTCGTTGGTGTAGGGATCATTCTGTAGATATATTTGATCCCTCTATACCAAACATTGCAAACTTTCTAGTATACTTGTTTGACGAAATCAAACTGCAGCCTGTTACTATAAAGGGTTATAGATCTATGTTATCTGATACCTATGCACATCATGATAGTTTACAAATTGGATCTAATGTCTCTTTATCGAAATTGGTTAGAAACTTTTCGATAAATAGACCCAGAACTCTTAGATTAATTCCTAAGTGGAATTTAGCTTGGGTTCTCCTTAAATTGAAGGAAAAGCCATTTGAACCTCTTGGGACAGTAGATTTCAAATTCTTATCTTATAAGACAGCTTTTCTCTTAGCTTTCTCTTCTGCCAGAAGAGTCAGTGAGCTTCATGCACTATCGGTGGATGATTCTCATTATCGTAGTGTTGGGAACACTATCACCCTCACTACTAATGTGGGTCTTTTAGCTAAGAATCAGGCTCCTAATAAATATCCGGAACCTATTGTTATTAAGGCTCTTCCGTCTTCAGACGGGCGTAGGCCTTTACTCTGTCCTGTTAGCGCACTACGTATCTATAAACAGAGATCTCAGTTCATCAGAAAGGGACGGAAACGTTTCTTTCTGTCTTTGATGCCTAATAGAAAGGACATTTCAGTCCATTCTATTGCTAGATGGATTCAGTTAACTATCCGTACTGCTTATGAAGATTTATCTTCTTCTCAGCAGTCTGTGCTTAAGATTTCTGCTCATGAAGTAAGAGCTCTTTCTACTTCCTGGGCTTATGCTAATAGTGTTGCTATTACAGATTTAATGAAGGCTGCTTATTGGTCTCAGCCATCCACATTTACTAATTTTTATCTCAGAAATATTGAGTCCATTTCTGGAGACCTGCATTGTTTAGGTCCGTTATCTGTTGCTCAGAATGTCGTCCACTAAACAGTTGCAACTATAGTTATGCAGGCTTTCTGTTCCGGCAGTGACTCCGTCCGGCTGCCCTCTTCGCTCTGGGCTATTTGACCCAGGGCAAGGGGAAGGGGGGGGGGGGGGGCGGGTGTTCCCTTAGGTCACCTGCTTTATAGTGAAAAGCAAGGGAATGCCTCCTCCAAGACAGTATTTCTGAGTCGCTTCCGGGATGGTTTTAAAGTGTAATATTAATGTTTAATTTCATTCATGTCTTATTTTTAAAGTGTAGCTCGGTGTGAAGCATTTGTATATGTCAAGTGTCAAACGGGCTTTAATATACAATACTCGGACACTTTTAAATGATTATAAAGAGTCTCAATTCTCTGGACTACTTTATTTATTGGCTTGCTTTAAAAATAATTAGTATAAGGGTTATACTGGATGTTAATAGAGAACATGAATGTTATTGTGCTCAATTATTAAGGGTAGTGTATCTTTCTAATTTAATATTAAATAAGAAAGATACATGTAAAGCCTAATACTCCTTTTCTCCTTAAGGGGTTACCTCTTTATTATATAATTGAGCTTATTGGATTTTCCTCTATGTCCTAGGCCCTCCAGCCTGTTTACTATTCAGCTAAGTCTGGGTCATTGGTACAGTATAAAAATGTTAAAAAATTTATAGTAATTTATATATTTTTTATACTTACCAATGACCCAGACGGGGATGGCCCTCCCTGAGTTGGGAACTCTTGCCTCCCCGCTGAGTACATAGCGCTGACCAGGCACTGCCAGTAAGAATGATAATTGGCGCCAATTTCGGGACACTGCGTCACTGCGCATGCGCAGTAGAGGCGTACTATGGAGGTCCTATAGGACATGATTTCTTTTTGTTTTGGATGCAAATTTTGGGGATTGGGGGGCAAAATTTGTGTTTGGCCCTGGTTTTGTTGGAGTTAGCACCAGCTAAGTCTGGGTCATTGGTAAGTATAAAAAATATATAAATTACTATAAATTTTTTAACTTTCTCTTATGTTTTATATTTGTTGAGTTATAAACAACATAGGCAACATGAACACTGATAAACAAACAGATTTGTAAATCTTAAATCCAAACCTACTGAGGTTGACTTTTCTTGTATATTGTTGTATTCTGTTCATCTGAAGATATGAAATCTTTTGTTATTTCATGGAATAAATATCCTTTCTTGTTTTAACACATATTCCCGAGGAAAGTGCTGCTCTGCTATTTCATCCTTGTTTGTCATGAATGATAATATTCACCTGAGGTATTAGTCAAGTCCATCCAACTTATTATTTTTAAATTTTTGTACCTCCTGCAATAAAGTTGTGGGGTGTACTGGAATCAGCTTGCCCATCCAGCCATCTGTCCACATGTCTGTGGACACAAGGTTGTACAAATCTTTTGTCGGTCATTTCTGAGTCACTATTTTTTAAACCTGGCATGCAAGTTAATGATCATGGGAATCTGTGATCCTGCGATGCTGAGATTGATTGGGCTTGTTGTTCCATAGTTATTCCACTTTTTGAGGTATTTGTAGGGCCCCCCCCCCCCCCCCCCGATGGGGCAGACACCTCTAGTTATTAACCCTTTACTTAACCCTTAAAGGCCCATTTCTGACTTTTATGTCCTCAGAACGGTTACCCTTAACATGAAATTATGAAGAGATCCTGCTGAAAATAGACATATTACCTTGGCAGTGGTTTCTAGTCAAGTCTTGGCTGCCTGAATAGACAGCCAAGACTTGACTAGAAGTCACTGCTTGGCTACTGGCAATGCGCAGGTGGTTATCTAGTGGGTATTCAAGAAATTTGTCCAAGCTCTTAACCCTTTACCTAACTGAAAAGCAGACGACACTTGCAAACAAAATCTTGATTAACTATTTTTTTCATTTTTTGCCTCAAAAACCTAGGTGATGACCCCTCATTGGAATGAGCTCGTTCCAAAGAGGGTTCATAACCTATGTGTTTGAGACAAAAAATGAAAAAATAATAAAAATTAATTTGCGATTTTTGTGAATAGCGCTGGCCGGTTTTGGCCATTATGTTGGGTAAAGGGTTAACAATCATCTACACATGCCCACATAATTTACAAATTGAGCTGCTAATAAAAACAAACAACTTTCAAATTTTAATAAAACGATATCATATAACCCCTCATTCTAATGAGCTCATTCCAGTGAGGACATATGATATGGCGTTTATCCACCATTACCACTAGCCCAGACTAGCTAATACTCAATTCAACAGAATTAAGGCCAAACGCTTTATTTTCAACTCCACAAAATTAAGCCAAATAACAAAAAAAAGGAGCCCTGTAAGGTGCTCCATAGACTGACCTCTGTGTGCACATGTGCAGAAGTCCAGGAAGTGTCTTCCAGTCCTGCCAACCATCATTCTTTTATAGTGCATGCTAAGGGATAATAGTTGTATGCGGGGAGGTGCAAGTGAACAACTATTGGTAGGATCAGTAGTATATAAGATAAATTTAGAAATTATTTTAAATTCCCAATTATCTTGAAATATTTTGAAACTTTTTAAAAAAGAATATTTAAAATATATTGATATCATGTGCATTGATTTAGTGCTGGAAGCCTTTATTTGGGTTTTATTATGAAGTGTAGGAACACCAACTTAAAGGTTTCATATTCTGTGGATGTGCGTCATATGATCTGTGGAGTGTTTGTTAAAAGGCACTTTCCCTTAAGTGTGACAAAGCAAAGACATCTGAACAAAGTTTGATGACAAACAATAAATCAGCGCACTACCAGTTAAGCAATAGCCCCTCATTGAAACAAATTTACCAAGATTGTGCTAGTAATGGGTCAGAAGGTATGAATTTACCCCTTCACATAACATATTGACTAAACCTCCCTGCCCTTACAGTACAGTCTCCATGGACTGGTCGTAATCCATGTGTGGGCATTAATGTCCATGCATGCATTTACCAGGTAATAAAAACCATCATCAGCAAAATTCTAATTAATAAAACACAAGCCGGTGCTTCATTGATTAAATTTCTGATGATTATTCATAGAATTAGTGTCTGGAATGTAATATTATTGCATCCATGGAAAGTGACCAGTCCATGGCAGCCATACTGTAAAACCTGCACAAAAGGTGCCATTCAATTTTTGCTGCAAACACATAGCTCACTTAATGAGCTCATTCCAATATGAGTACTTTAGTTATGTCATGGAAGGAAAATTTGAGATAAAAATAGCAAAATTTGAATGCTGATATTCTTTTATTGTGCTGGGAGGATTTATCCATTTAATTAGGTTATGAATTAACCCTTTACATAACACGACAGGAAGACGACACATGCAAACAGAATTCTTTATTAGCTCAATTTTTTCATTTTTGCGTCAAAAACATTGCTTATGACCCATCACTGGAACGAGCTCACTAGTGCTCCTAGGAAAACATAGAATTGGTGCATTCAAATGAAGTTTTCTGGTGGCTTCATTTGAAAGCATGATCCAAATTGAAGAGAGATATGTCCGTCTCTTATTACATGAAAAACATGACTCATATTTAGGAGACGAAGTGCATGAACGTACACTACTCATAATTATCTGCTTCCAAGGTTGTAAGTCATTACTGGATATCTTCATTTCCTGGTGGGTGTATATGGGAGTAAAGAATAGAGAGACTGTGAAGGTGTGTGTGTATGTAGGTGTTTGTGAGTGGGAAAGAGGGAGGGAGTGTGTGAGGGTGGATGGATGTGTGTGGAGGACAGTAGGGCAATGGGTAGTCAAAGTGTTTAGGGGCAAATTCACCCTACACTATCTGTAAAGTTGTCAAGCTTTTTTCAATTTTGCTTCATATTCAGTTAGAAGCTAACTGGGGTAACCAGGGTTTAAAATTCTCACAAATGATTCTTGCAACAAAACAATGAGAATCAACCTTGATTCTCACAAAATGTTCATTTGTTTCTTGACATAGATTCTGAGAGTGCCCTTAAAGGCCTTGAGAATTCTGCCCTTGTTTTGTTCCCACATAAGGTAACACTCTGACTTAGTAGAGGTGTCTAGTGAAGTCTTGGCTGCCTATATAGGCAGCCAAGACTTCACTATAAACCAATGCCAAAGTGCCATCAGCAAGACCACAAGAATCCTGTCCGATGGAATATGTATTCTACATGTACATGTAAGACAATAAACTCTCTAAAATTAAAAATAGGCCCATAAGGATTAAACTCTGGTATTTATTTATTTATTTATTTATTGGTGTTTAAGGTCACATACTTATGCACAATGGCTAATCATGACCGTAAAACTCTGGTAAATATATAAAAATTAAGTTTGTTTTTTACTATAGAATTTGTACTGAATGCACTAACAAGTGAAGAACAGTACTCTCAAATTCTAAATTATTTAAGAACTGAAAGTTGATTCTCGTAGCGGGAATTCACGAGAATCAAAACTGATTCTCATGGATCTGGACAAATTTTAAGGCTGGTAATGGGTTTTCCCTCCAAACTTGGGGTCATACATCAAACAAAAAATAGTTAAATATAACATTGTGTATAACAAGCAAATTCATACTTTCCATTGTGTATTTCATTTGAATTATGATATTGCTCTTCCAAGCGACCTTTCATCATAATGTCATTTACTCTTGATAAATGCAGACTTTCAGAATGTCAATCATTATGCCTTCCTAAATATGCTTCACAGCCAAGTATGTAACTAGGCATGTATGCAGATAGGGATGAAAGTTTTCAGGGATTTCTCTTAATTCAGGGATTTTTAACCCCCCCCCCCCCCCCTGCAACAAATTGTGGGGGGTTATACTGGGAATCATCTTGTCTGTCCATCTGTCTGTTTGACCATCCATAAACATAAGTTTGTCCAGAAATTTTCTCCAATCTTTATGGGCTAATCCTTTTGAAACTTGGCATGCATGTTCACCACCATGGGAACCTGTGCCTCTGCAGTTATAGTTCCGGTCGGACTATTTTTGCCATAGTTACGCCCCATTTCGATTAAGAATTATTTGCTGCTAGGTTTAAATTTTGTCCTGAGATTTTCTATGATGTTCACAGGCCAATCCCGTCGATGCCTGTCATTGCACTAGGGGGTATTGATAGGCCCATCCAGGGACAGTCACACCTCTAGTTTTATAAAAGTTTTGTCCATTCAGGGATTTTGATTTTCAATAATGAATGGCTTTACTCAGCAGTTTCAGAGTTTTTCGGTCCTAAATGGTAGAGTGATAGATTAATTTTGGTTGTTGGAATTCATTCATGTAGATTTGCCTTGTAACAATTTATTGGAGAAAATTGTGACAGGCCAAATCCATTTGAATAAAGAAAACATATTCCTAAGAAAATGTGAAGCACATCGGCATAATATGACACCTTATAATGATTGAGGCACCAACACTTTTCAGTTGGGTCCAAGTATGGGCTTCTAGCACTCAACCTGTCAACACACTTACATCCCCTACACAGATAAGTACTGTCTTCTGACTTCTCTCAGACTGTCCACAGTGTGTGCCATAGGCAATTGGCAAGCACCTTTAGCTCTTGATCAAACAAAAGATTTTCAGGGATTTTTGTGTCAAGGCACATTCATCTCTGTATGTAGAACACTTAAGTAACTGCTTATAGCAGCATATCAGGATATTGTGGGCTTTATGTACCAGCCACCATTCCACATCTGGGTCTGTTTATGGCCCAAGTGATGTGGCACTATAGTCCATGCCATGCAGGTTCCATTTGGAAATTGATTATGGATTATCCTTCCAACTTCATCATCAAGGCATGCCTTCGACGAAGGCATGCCTTGATGATTAGTTGGATTATTTTATCAGTCAGGACTTGAGCCATCACAGTCAGAACAAATCACATTTATAGCACTCACAACCCTCATCGGTCATCTTCAGCACACTTCTGGTTCGATTCAAAGTTCAATTTGATTTCAAATAACAGATGTGATTCGATTTGAGATTTGATTCAAATCGAAAATGTGTGATTCGCAGGGCCCTCTTGATGGTTTGATTCTGACCCACATCATCTCATGTGTGTACTTGAGCAAGACAATTCATCCAGACTGCCCAGGTTGGAGTACCATGGGACCATGTACTAAAGCATACCATGGCTAGACAGTTCATCCAGGCTGTGCAGGTGGGAGTACAGTGGGACCATGTATTAAAGTTTACTACAGCAAGACACTTCGTCCAGATTACCCAAGTGGAAGCATGATGGGCCATGTACTAAAGTATACCATGGCAAGACAATTCATCCAGACTGCCCAGGTGGGAGCACAGAGGGGCAACAAAAGCATACCACAGCAAGACACTTTGTCCAGGTTACCCAAGTGGAAGCATGATTGGGCCATGTACTAAAGTGTAACACACTAAGATGGGACACTTGCCTTCAACAAATTTCAAAAGTCCTTGTGCCAGGGTAAGAAGTTTGCGAGTCTGACCGTTACTCACTGCTGCTTGATTGTCTCGGGGGACTCTGATTTCCACCATCCATAAAACTGTTTGATACTATTTGCCCCTGCCATTGAAAGTGTAATTAAACAAACAAACAAGCAAACAAACAAACCAGAAACTCAAAAAGGATTGCATGTACGATTGTGGGGAATTTTTTATATGCCTGTTTGAAAAACGGTCATATAATGTAATCAGTCCATCTCTCTGTCCATCTGTTAACATTTTTGGTTTCTGATCGATAACTCCAATTTGGATTATTTGATCTCAACCAAAGTAGGCATATGTATTACTCAGCTAGTAATACAGGCCAAGTTCGAATATGGGTTCTGTCCAATCATTTTTACATGAGTTACTTTTTCAACGTAGAATTTGACCATCTATCAACATTTTTGTTTTCCGACCGATAACTCCAGTTTGGATCATTTGATCTCAACCAATGTTGGTATGTGTATATTCCAGCTAATAATACAGAACAAGTTTAAATATGGGTTCCGTCCAATTATTTTTACATAAGTTACATCCCTTTTTGACTTCGAACAGGTGTATTTAGCCACACCTGGCAGTGCTCTTGTTGCTGAAAGTGTTAACCCTTTACCTAACATGAAATGCAGATGACAGTTGCAAACAAAGTTATTGAATAACTATTTTTTTTTATTTTTGTGTCAAAAACATAGCTTATGACCCCTCATTGGAATGAGCTTGATAAGCTCATTCCAGTGAGGGTCATAAGCTATGTTGTTGAGGAAAATAATGAAAACTGAATGGTGATTTTGTGAATATTGCTGACCAGTTTTGTCCATTACATTGGGTAAAGGGTTAAGTGGTAAATATTGTATCTGGATATCACATAATGTGCAATATATGATTTTATAATATTTATTAGAGAATACTGGAAGTTGTTAACAAAGGTTACAAGATTCTCGGCACTGAATAATGAAACTTTTTCCCATGCTCCTAGTACTGACATATATCAAAGAACATTCACTAAAATAGATGTATATACAATTTTGTCAATCTGCATATTTTTTGTTGTTTAAATCAGTTCTGATAAATTAATTAGTTATAGAGATCTGGTTTTTCTCAGTCATTTTTCTGATGATTTGTACTGTTGTTAACATTATTTTTAGGTGATGTCACTCAGTATACATGTATATAACAAGCTGTAAAAATATTGATAAAGCCTCTTGTTTGCTCAGTTATTTTTATCTGGAGGAAACCCCTGCACACAGATCAGCAGATCAAAATTGTAACCTGCAAATTTTGCCTATAATGTAACTAATTTAACCCTAATGAATTGGCTGCATCCATCCACATAATTTACAAATTAAGCTGCTGAAAAAAGATTATTTTTAGTCGAGTTTTCACGAAGAAACTCGACTTATAGTTTGATGAAGTGGCGGCGGGCGTAAACCATTGGTTTCCAGGCAATAACTTTAGTTCTATTTGATGCACCTTTACCAAAATTATACCAGAGGTTACCCTATAGGAAGGAAAGACACCTATTGATTTCGGAGTCTGGGACTCCAGGGTCAAGGTCACTGTTACTATAAATAGAATATTTTGTGACAAATTGGTTTCCGGGCAATAACTTTAGTTCTATTTGACGCACCTTTACCAAACTTATACCAGAGGTTACCCTAGAGGAAGGGAAGACACCTATTGATTTCGGAGTCTGGAGCCCCAAGGTCAAGGTCACTTAAACTATCAATAGAATATTTTGTGACAAATTGGTTTCCAGGCAATAACTTTAGTTCCATTTGACGCACCTTTACCAAACTTATACCAGAGGTTACCCTATAGGAAGGAAAGACACCTATTGATTTCGGAGTCTGGGACTCCAGGGTCAAGGTCACTGTTACTATAAATAGAATATTTTGTGACAAATTGGTTTCCGGGCAATAACTTTAGTTCTATTCCGTGTATCTACACCAAACTTATACCACAGGTTACCCTGTAGGAAGGGAAGACACCTATCGATTTCGGAGTCTGGGGCCCCAAGGTCAAGGTCACCTACTATCAATAGAATATTTTGTGACAAATTGGTTTCCAGGCAATAACTTTAGTTCTATTTGACGCACCTTTACCAAACTTATACCAGAGGTTACCTTATAGGAAGGGAAGACACCTATTGATTTCGGAGTCTGGGACTCTAAGGTCAAGGTCACTGTTACTATAAATAGCTTATTTCTTCAGAATTTAATGTCAAAACTCGACTTCTGGATCTGTGATCCTCTTGCTGGATTTTTTAAATATTTTGCTACACTCTGACAGTCAACATCCTGTGGCTTTGCAGTTGTTTTAGACAGGTCTTGGCTGTCTATACAAGTAGCCAAGACTTGCAAAAAAACAATTTCCCAAAAATTTAGAATTTAACTTGTGAGTTAAGTTAGTTAACCCTAGGAGAGCACAATGGGGCACCTGTTCTGTTGCAGTAAAAGTGATCAAAGTCAAAATTAGGCCGGTAAGGGTTAAATGATTGCAGTCTTTTGTGCCAGTAGAAATGTTATTAGTCGAGTTTTGACAAAGTCAGACTCGACTTATAGTTTGATGAAGTGGCGGGTGGGCGGCGGATGGTGGGCGGGCGGGCGGCGGGCATAAACAATTGGTTTCCAGGCAATAACTTTAGTTCTATTTGATGCTCCTTTACCAAAATTACACCAGAGGTTACCCTATAGGAAAGGAAGACACCTATCGATTTCAGAGTCTCATGCCCCAAGGTCAAGGTCACTGTTACTATAAATAGAATATTTTGTGACAAATTGGTTTTCGGGCAATAACTTTAGTTCTATTTGACGCACCTTTACCAAACTTATACCAGAGGTTACCCTAGAGGAAGGGAAGACACCTATTGATTTCGGAGTCTGGGACTCCAAGGTCAAGGTCACTGTTACTATAAATAGAGTATTTTATGACAAATTGGTTTCCAGGCAATAACCTTAGTTCTATTTGACGCACCTTTACCAAACTTATATCAGAGGATACCCTATAGGAAGGGAAGACACCTATTGATTTCGGAGTCTGGGACTCTAAGGTCAATAGAATATTTTGTGACAAATTGGTTTCCGGGCAATAACTTTAGTTCTATTTGAAGCACCTTTACCAAACTTATACCAGAGGTTACCTTATAGGAAGGAAGACACCTATTGATTTCGGAGTCTGGGACGCCAAGGTCAAGGTCACTGTTACTATAAATAGCTTATTTCTGCAGAATTTAATGTCAAAACTCGACTTCTGGATCTGTGATCTTCTTGCTGGATTTTTAAAAATTATTTTTAACCCTTTACCTAACATGAAAAGCAGACGACACTTGCAAACAATATTCTTGAATAACTATTTTTTTTCATTTTTTGTCTCAAAAACATAGGTTATGATCCCTCATTGGAACGAGCTCAGCGAGTTCATTCCAAAGAGGGGTCATAACCTATGTTTTTGAGACAAAAATTGAAAATTAATTGGCGATTTTTGTGAATAGCGCTGGCCGGTTTTGGCCGTTACATTGGGTAAAGGGTTAACAAAACCCTATCATTTGATCACTCATTAGAACGAACTCATCAAGTGGTCTCATGATATGTTTTTTTTTAAATGTTTTGAAAAAATAATATTTAAAATATTAAATTTTAATTTCCTGTGCATTGGTAAAGGGTTATGTAATTCAATCCTGTTTGACAGTGGTCAGTGATTATGTCACACATATCAGAGAAAACAATCATGGCGTGTTTTAGAATGCATCAGTTACACTTTTGTGTCCTTGGGCAAGGCACTTAATCCTGATTGCCCACGTGGGAGCACGGTGGCGCTGTGCACTAAGGCGTACTGCATGTCAATGATGCATCTATCTTCAACCAATGCAAACTTTGCTTGTGTGATATTAGTACATTGGGTAGCCTGACAGTTGCTTGCTATTGCTCAGTGGTTCTCTCCAGGTACTCTGGCTTCCTCCACCCATAAAACAGTCCGACACGAGGTGACCCAGGCTGCCAAAAGTGTCACTAAGCCACAATAAATAAAAAAAATAGATCAGTTACACTGCATACTGCAATTTGTAGTGCCCCTCAAGTTCACCCCTCCCACTGCACATACTTTTGTGGTTGGGGGCAGAGGTTGGTGTGGTGTGGAGCTTCCTTGTTTAAAACACCCACGCAAGACGTGCCTTGACATTCACATCTAGCCCTTTGTACGCAGACTGATCATGCGAAGCATTTAACTCCTTGCATGCTGTTGGCGGCTATACCTGCCTAGAACAGGATTTACCTTTGTCACTGGAATAAGTATAATTTGTGTATATTTAATCAAATTTTCCCCTGTAAATTACATGGATTTTTTGCACCAAAGATGTCTTGAGTTAAATGTTTCGATGAATTTTTCATCAAATCTAGTCATGGCAGCTTGAAAGCAGCCATGACTAGATCTGATGAAAAATGTCTAGAAAATACTGTGTGAGTTAAAAGTTACTGCTCAATGTTTTACCTTGAGAATAATCTTCAGAGTACTTACCTCCTTAGTTATATTGTGCTTTGGCAGGGTAATCAGCCCAATGCGCCCTATCATAATTTTATATACAGTTAAAACTAGAAGGCCTGTCATGAAACGTGCACAAATAGCACGTTGATCTGTGCATTAGTCTACGCCTTATGACCATAGTATGGCTGTCAAATTCTGTACATATGGCCTGTGCACACACAGTGTTTCAGCCAATGGACCTTCGGGTAACCGGAGGTCCATTGGCAGAAACATTGCATGTGTTTGCTATGAGTAACCAGGAGAACCTGCTGTGCTTTGGATGCTATTCAATATGGCAATTGCGCACAATTCCTACGCACAATTAAGCCTAGATAAGTGCACAGTTTGTGACAGGACTTCTAGTTTTAACTGCAGGTGGTGTACATTACCAAATACCTGTGTAATGAAATTCTAAAGAGGGGTCAAGTGGTATAATTTTGTTGAATTTTTGGGAAAAATGTTTTTTTCAACTGTTTAATTTATAAATCACACAGGCAGATTTGGCCACTTTGTTAGGTAAAGAGTTAAAAAAACAAGTAACAAATCACCTTTGAAAAAATAATGTAGCACTCTAACAGTTAAGCCACTTTGAACATCTTGTACTATATCATGATTGCAACATAATACTTCTTACTAACTTTCTGGTTTTGGACTAGCTCCAGTTTTAGGTTATTTATATTTCTTTCATTGGTATTTATAGTCACGTGGAGCATGTCATAAGTTACAGGGCGTTCAGGTGGCGGATACGGTATCATATGAGGCGAGGTGAAAACAATATTGGACGAGGCGGTACGCCGAGTCCAATATTGTTTTTGTCGAGCCTCATATGATACCGTCTCCGCCCCCCGAACGTCCTGTAACGTATTTATTATGCCAGCGAAAACAAAATAACAATCAAATTTGAACGCCGGCACATTTTCAAAACTGGTGCAAAACGCTATGTAAGTTGTAACAAACGTGCACAGTTGTCTCCCTGTTTGTGTATAATTTCCTTGGCAACACAGACAACAGCGATAGACGCTTTTCTTCGTACTGTCACTTTGTCTTGAGCGTGCAGAAAATGTCCGAAACGTCCGATTTTATAGAATTCGAACAAAATAAATGTATCTCGCATCTTTTCCTTCATAGCTATGATTCATTTCTTACAATTTCATTATAGTGCAGTCGCTATTTATATTTTATCCATTTTCGAAGCGGCGTTATCCATTTACCACAACAGAGACTACAGAATGAGCTCAACGAGAAAAATTGAAATTAATCTTTTCCCGGGATAAGACAATTTTTTTCTCAGTTTATTTATTCACACTATATATATTTTTCAACTTTCTAACCACGCATTTATGGGTTATATATTTTTTCTAAAGCTTTTAAAATATCGAGGCGAACACCATACCCAAACTGTTGTGTGTTAGCCTCAATAAGCTTAGCCCCTATGTCAAGTTAGGGCCAGACCGACTTAACCGTTATTGGTGGATCGACTACAGTAGTATTTCTCACTTCAAATAATTAAATTTACATTTAGAAAATAAATTTCACAATAAATTTATTATAAAATGAGAGAAAATGAGACATATAGACACGGAGGGACGTTTGATTGTACTGCAATTTCTTCAATATGGATATAAAAGCACCGCGAGGTGAGGAATTTCCACGTCGAAACAAAATGGCGGTACTGACCTAATACGAGTTTCGTATTAGGTCACCTCGGGCTGCAGGTGACCCAATACGGCTCAGTACCGTCCCACTATTCGGGGGCTGTGATTGGCGAATTTCATTAGCTGGCATAGTAAAGGGCTATATCATGGTTGCAACATGAATAATGCTTCTCCTTTCTGACATTGACATTCATACTGTGTGGGTGACTACATTCGTATTGACATTCCAACTTTACCTCTACCTAGAATTGGTCAGTCAATTTATATACCCCTATTGGTTTGTAGTATTATTGGGTGACACATTTATCCCTGTGACCCCCCTCCCAAATCCAACTCGCATCCCTATAGGAATGCCAGGTGCTAAATATAGAACAAATTGTAGGTCACACAAAGTAGTTCTTCTGTTTCTCAGATCATTTTTTGTAAAATTGCATGTGGGTGGGCAGTTTTTTATTAGCTCACCAAAGGGAGCTTAACTTATCACTTGCCGTCCGTCGTCGTCTTGAACATTTTTCAAACGACATCTCCTCTGAAACCACTGGTCCGATTTTCACGAAACTTCACGTGGATATTCATTACTATATGACAATTCAGGTTTGTTCAAATGAAATGGCCACGTCCCTTGGTGGCTCTGTAAGGGGCATAACTCTGATAGCACCGTATGAATTATAGAAAAATTATTTAAAAATCTTCTTCTCCAGAACCAGTGGGCGGAATCTTTTGATGCTTGGTATGCAGCATCTTGGTATGGGTCTGATTCATGTTTGTTCAAATCGCCCCCCCCCTGGATTCATATTTAGGCTCACAAAAGAAGCCCAAATTCGAACTTAGTGCATTTCAGGCAAATTTCTTAAAAACTCTTCTTCTCCAGATCCAGCAGGCAGAATCTTTTGGTATTTGGTATGCAACATTGTGGGGTGGATCTGATTCAAGTTTGTTCAAATTGGTCCCCTGGATTCATATTTGGGCTCAGTATAGAAGCCCAAATTCGAACTTAGTGCATTTCAGGCAAATTTCTTAAAAAATCTTCTTCTCCAGATCCAGCAGGCAGAATCTTTTGATATTTGGTATGCAACATTGTGGGGTGGATCTGATTCAAGTTTGTTCAAATCGGCCCCCTTGGTTCATATTTGGCTCAGTATGGGAGCCCAATTTGAACTTAGTGCATTTCAGGCAAATTTCTTTAAAAATCTTCTTCTCAAGATCCAGCAGGCAGAATCTTTTGATATTGGGTATGCAGCATGCTTAGGGGGGTGAGATTCAAGTTTGTTCAAGCCAAGTCCCTGGGTTCATATTTGAGCTCACTGTGGTAGCCCAAATTATAACTTAGTTCAAAATGAGGTATTTTCTTTAAAAATCTTCTTCTTCAGATCCAGCAGTCAGAATGTTTTGATATTTGGTATGCAGCATCCTTTGGGGGTGAGATTCAAGTCTGTTCAAGCCATGTCCCTAGGTCCATATTTGGGCAGACTGTGCGAGCCTAAATGATAACTTAGTTCAAAATGAGGAATTTTTAAAAAAAAATTTCTTCAGATCCAGCAGTCGGAATGTTTTGATATTTGGTATGCAGCATCCTTAGGGGGGTGAAATTCAAGTTTGTTCAAGCCATGTCCCTAGGTCCATATTTGGGCTCACTGTAGAAGCTTGAATTATAACTTAATTCGAAATGATTAATTTTCTTAAAAAATCTTCTTCTTCAGATCCAGCAGTCGGAATGTTTTGATATGTGGTGTGTAGCATCCTTAGGGGGGTGAGATTCAAGTTTGTTAAAGCCAAGTGCCTGGGTCCATATTTGGGCTCCTTGTGGGAGCCTGAATTATAACTTAGTCAATATAAGTAATTTTTAGCTCACCACAGGGAGCTCAACTTATCACTTGCTGTCTGTCGTCGTCATGAACATTTTTCAAACGACTTCTCCTCTGAAACCACTGGTCCGATTTTCACAAAACTTCATGTGGATGTTCATTACTAATTCATGGCAATTCATGTTTGTTCAAATGAAATGGTCACGTCCCTTGGGGGCTCTGTATGGGGCATAACTCTGATAGCACCGTATGAATTATAGAAAAATTATTAAAAAATCTTCTTCTCCAGAACCAGTCCGAAGAATCTTTTGATACTTGGTATGCAGCATCTTGGTATGGGGCTGATTCAAGTTTGTTCAAATCGAGTCCCTCAACCAATATTGGGGCTCACTATGGGGGCGTGAATTTTTACTTAGTGCAATTGAAGAAAAATTCTTTGAAAATCTTCTTCTCCAGAACCAATGGGCAGAATCTTTTGATATTTGGTATGGTGCATCTTGGTATGGGTCTGATTCACGTGTGTTCAAATCGAGTCCCTTGATCAATATTGGGGCTCCCTATAGGGGCATGAATTTTTCTTTAGTGCAATTTAAGGAAAACTCTTCTTCTCCAGAACCAGTGGGCAGAATCTTTTGAAATTTGGTATACAGCATCTTGGTATGGGTCTGATTCAAGTTTGTTCAAATGGAGTCCCTTGATCAATTTTGGGGCTCACTATGGGGACCTGAATTTTTACTTAGTGCAATTTAAGAAAAAACTTTTAAATCTTCTTCTCCAGAACCAATGGGCAGGATCGTTTGATATTTGGTATACAGCATCTTGGTATGGGTCTGATTCAAGTTTTGTTCAAATTGAGTCCCTCGATCAATATTGGGGCTCACTAAAGGGGTGTGAATTTTTACTTAGTGCAATTTAAGAAGAAATCTTTAACAATCTTCTTCACCAGACCCAGTGGGCAGAATCTTTAGATATTTGGTATGCAGCATCTTGGTATGGGTTGGATTCACATTTGTTCAAATTGAGTCTTTTGATCAATATTTGGGCTCACTATGGGAGCGTGAATGTTTACTTTGTGCAATTCAAGGAAAATTCTTTAAAAATCTTCTTTAGAACCATCATGCAGAATCTTTTGACATTTGATCAGCAGCATTGTCCCATTCAGTCCTGTTGATGTTTTAGCTCCAGTTAACAGATTCCATTGAAACTCTTAGATATTCTTTTACATACATTGAAGATGTGCACCTCCTATTTTGTTTTCAGATATTTTGGGAGGGTGTCAGTGTTTGTGCTCTCTGCATTAAACACACTTTTACTGTTGTAAAATGTTTCTTGATGGGAGTAGGTTGTATCATTTATTGAGCGGTGCTCACAGTTTTTCTAGTTGTTTTTGTAATGATTTCTTTGCTTTCAAAAGTTCATGTTCTTGGTTTGTTTTATGTGTTAGGCCTCATAATCTACAGAATAGCATGGGTGGTGGTGTATTTTGTCTCTTGTGTGCAAGAAGGCTTTGCAATTCTAAAGCATTGAAAGCCTTGTTGCACTCAAGGGACAAATTTATTATCAATTTTATTAACTTCAGACATAAACCATTTAATTTTTATCTCTGTATGTCTGTCAATTTGGTATCGATTTGAAACTTTGTATGCAGACTTCCCAGGTGACAATACAAATCAAGATCGAATTCTGGCCTCGTCTGCACATTTCTACGAGTTATGGGACTTCAAAGAATTTAAATTGGAAATTGCTAATGGAAATTGGTTTCCGACCAATAATTCCAGTTTGGATTATTTGATCTCAACCAAAGTTGGTTTGTGTGTTACCCGGTTATAATACAGGCCAAGTTCGAATAGGGGTTCTGTCCAATCATTTTTACATGAGTTACAGCCCTTTCTTGACTTAGAATTTGACTGTCTATCAATATTTTTGGTTTCCAACCGATAACTCCTGTTTGAAATATTTGATTTCAACCAAAG
Source organism: Pictodentalium vernedei (assembly GCA_031216915.1). Classification (NCBI taxonomy): domain Eukaryota; kingdom Metazoa; phylum Mollusca; class Scaphopoda; order Dentaliida; family Dentaliidae; genus Pictodentalium; species Pictodentalium vernedei. The sequence goes on from CM062297.1 coordinate 262,491,479, forward strand.
TTAGTATGTGTATTACTCAGCTAGTAATCCAGGCCAAGTTCGAATATGGGTTCCGCCCAATTATTGTCACCTGGATTACAGCTTTTTTTTTACTTAGAATTCGACCATCTGTCAACATTTTTTTTCAATCCGATAACTCCAGTTTGGATCATTTGATCTTAACCAAAGTTGGTATGTATATCTTCCATCTATTGATACTGACAAAGTTTGAAAATGGGTTCCGTCCGATTACTTTTACATGAGTTACATCCCTTGTTCAACTTTAAACAGGCAAATTTAGCCACGCCTGGCAGTGCTTTTGCTTTAAGTTTGCATTGGTTATAAAAAGAGAGCATGCAGCAGCCAAAAGGACCATGCGGGAGGGCCTGAGAAACAGATTTTTAACATTTTTAGGCCTTTCACACCCATAATTCCTGAATTGTATGAGACATGCACATGGTTTGAAGCTTTCAGTTGTGATTTGCTATCTGTTGCACTTATCCCCTCCATTTGTGGGAGCCCCAGGAAATAGAGTAGCACATGTTTATTTTAGTAAACCAGTTCTGCTTCACTGGTAATATGAACAGATTACCAATGCCTGTGGTGGAATTCCTCCAATAAGACCAACATAGGTATAAACAATTTGTTAAACTTCACTTTATACTTGTTTTGTAGAATCATATAGTCATAAAAGCTGAAAGTGACCTTAAACACAAAAAATATATTAGTCATTTGTCTAGAGAGCTGGAGATTCTTGAAGTTTGAATGATTAGGTCAGTGATTCTCTTTGGCTTCCTCCTCTGCCTACCGTTAAAAGTGAATGACAGGATATGACACTGTTCAATTGCACCTATGAAAATAGAAATGTGAGAAATTAACACTTCACCTAACGAATCGGCTGCATCTGCCCACTTAATTTTCAAATTAAGCAGTTGAAAAAAATATATTTTTAAAACAACTTCTACAAAATCATAACGTGATCACATGATACATGTATGGGCTTTTTGAAATTTTTTGAAAATTTAAAAAAAAATTAATAAAGAAAAAACTGAAATCCTCAACAACACTATTCAATTGCACCCCTGGAAGTAGAAATGTGAGAACCTTAACACATCACCTAACGAATCTACCACATCTACTCATATAATTTTCAAATTAAGCGGTTGAAAAAATATATTTTTCAAAAAATTTCAACAGCACTATCATGTATATATATACATACTTTTTTGTCACAAACACTGTCGGGTATACAACTGGAGGTCTTTAGCACTCAATTCAGATTCTTGTTGGCCCAGCAGGACCAATTTGGAGTATCATATGTGTTAATTAAATATGAAGATGCAGCAAGGCAACCACATGGGAACCCCAGTAAATGAAGCAGTTCTTGTTTACTGTGATAAACAAGCTCTGTTTACTGGTAAAATAGGACCTATTCACCAATGCTTTGGGTGGAAGTCCTCTAAAATGCACAAAATGGGTATAAATGATTGACCAAACTTGACTTTATCTCTATGCTGTGATTGTGATTAGCCACTGTGCAGAAATATGTGATCTTAAATGCCAAATATAAATCATAAATATACTTTTGGAATTCTTTTGAATTTCTTTAAATTTAAAAATAATATTGTTTCAAGGCAAACTGCCCTACCTGGAATTGTATTTTTATTGTAAAATTATTTGAAAACTTTGAATTTCACTGTTGAAAGTGTAATCTGATTTGAAATGTGCATTTGAATATTAGAACAAGCAGTAGGTACCCCTGCTTGATTCAATGGCTACAAGCATGGAAATAAGGCCCCCAAAGTAGATCTTCTGTTTCTCAGGCCATTATTTGTGAAATTGCATGCGGGCGAGCGGTTTTTTATTTTGTTTTTTATTTCAGTAATTACATTTTTGCCATCAAAAGTTCATGTTCTTGGTTCAAGTTTTTGGCCTCATAATCTACAGAATAGCATGGGTGGTGGTGTATTTCATCCCTTGAGTGCAAGAAGACTTTGCAATGCTAAAGCATTGCAAAGCCTTCTTGCATTCAAGGGACAAATTCATCAATTTTTTTAACTTGGGTAAAATATCAGACATAAACCATTTAATTTTTATTTTTAAGTTTAAATTGGTTATAAAAAGAAAGCATGCGGTAGCCAAAAGGACCATGCGGGAGGGCCTGAGAAACAGATTTTTTATTTTTTTAGGCCTAAGCAATCTGTCATTTGCAGAATGAGGTCCCCAGAGAGTGAATTTGCTGCTGCTATCCCCCAGTTTATCCTCTGGGTACCAATTTCTGTTCAGGCCAGATACCTTGATTCAGATTGAGGTTCACCGTGACAGAGGGTAAATTTACTAATGCTATCCTGCTGTACAGGGTAGCGTCACCAAATTAACCCTCTGGTAACCTCATTCTGACAATCTTCTTATTTCTAGGCTTGGATGGTAAGATATAGTCAGTACCTTTTATATGTACAAATAATAAACCCATTCTCCCTATGCATCATTGTTCTCCTACTTCAAAGCCCCACTCCTCTATAATTTGATTAAAAGGCCATTGAAAGTTGGGGTCTTGCCAAGTTTCAGTTGCCTCATCATGAAAGCTGCCAGTGGGTTCCATTAAAGTGTTGGTTGCCTTTTCCAGAAAGTTGTTAGTGGGTTCAATTTAGTCAATTTTTGGTTGCCTTATTCACGGAAGTTGTTATTGTGCTCAATCAAGTCAATTTTGGGTTGCTTTAGTCATGTAATTTGCCATTGGGATCGATCAAGTCAATTTTGGGTAATCTTATTCATGAAAGTTTCTATTGGGTTGAGTTAAGTAAATTTTTGGTTGCCTTATTTATGAAAGTTGCTACTGGTTTCCATCACGTGAAATTTTGGCTGCCTTGCTCATGAAAATTGCTATTGGGTCCAATGAAGTCAATTTTGGGTTGCCTTATTCCTGAAAGTTGCCATTGGGTTCAATCAAACCAATGTTTGGTTGCCTTATTCATGAAAGTTACTATTGGGTTCAGTCAAGTCAATTTTGGGTTGCCTCATTATGCTCCACGTATAAATTTTTGTAGGGCAGATAATCGTCGCTTTGGGGACACACTAAAAAGTGTAGTCCGTGAAAAAGTGTAGTCGGGAATTAAATTATTATTTTCTCATTTATTTGTTGGTTGTTTTCCATGAAATGTGGAAAGTATACTCACGGGACGATACGAAATATATATGTCAAAAAAGAGAAGTTTGTACGATGTTATTTTACGATGTTAGAAGACATTTTCTCTTTCAAACACACTAAAAAGTGTAGCTGACTCGGCGCCATGTTAGCTAATTAATTGGCTTATGCTGTGTTGACACAGCGAGGCAGGCTGATTATCTTGGTTCTTTTTATGATTATGGGGAGATTAGTTGGGTGTAGATGACCGAAACAACGATTAATTCAGTGTTCAGTATTTTATTGGATAAATACAGGACATAATGCATAGCACAAAGGTATAGAGATACAGCACAAACATGGAACAAATAACAAACATATATATGAAAAGCAAATGTAAATTTGGTTGGTATGTCGTTTCAAGTGTTTTGTCATTGGATTCGCCTGCGACAGTAGATAAAAGGTGTCGATCGTGTTATAAAACCAGCCGAAATGATTAAATAGGGAAGGGCAGTCGAAATAAGCACAAGATTTTTTTCACACACTTATATATAATTCTAACATTTGACATCATTTCTTGGGAAGGTCTCAAGCAGAGAGACCTACCTAACAAATGATGTCAAGTGTCACGATTATCAACAAATTTCGGGAAGATGTAGGAGAAGCACATGGTCAACTAGCAAGGTTTCAGCTCATGGACCATCAGATGTGAACCGATGATCCATGAGCTGAAACTTTCCCGTGAACATGGTGTTTGCGTCTTCTCCTCCCAAACCGCTGAACCAATTTAATTGGTATTTGAGATAATAGTTTGTTATGACATCGCAATTTGATTTTGTTCAAAGCAAGTTGCCTAGCTCATTGGTAGGGCCACACCCAAAAAGTGTGTTGAAATCTTAAGAAATCTTCTTCTCATGAACCAGCCGTAGCAGAGACTTGATATTTGGTGTGCCGCTTCCTTTTGAGGTGTAGACTCAGATTTGTTCAAGAGAAGTTTGTGGGGCTATATTTGGCGTCGTAATGGGAGGGGCAAGAATATTTGCCCCTCCCAAAATTTCTATTTTCCAAACCAAGAGGCAGATTTGGACTAAATTTGATATGAGGGCTTATTGGGTCATAAGTACTTAATTTATGCCAAAATAATTTTCCCGTTGCCCCATGGGAACCGCAGGAGCTAAAAATAGAAAAAAATTAAAACGCCCATATCTCCAAAACTACACGGCACTGAGAATTCCTATTTGTTGTGAAGCTTCCTTAGGACCAACAGAATGGAATGGTCAAAAAAAATTGCTATCGGTTTTATCATGGGGTACTTTTTGGGGACTTTGAAAAAGTGCTGAGTCAGCATTTTTTAACACTGTGGGTAATGGGAAAAACATGTAAGACGACTTTTCCCCCAAACCACTGCTCCAAAAGCTTTCAAATTTCACATATAACATCTTTGGAAGATTGTTTCACACGTTTATTGAAATCAATTCTCTATGGGAGCCCAAATGTTTAAATTAGTGCAGTCTGAGGAATATTCTTTAAAAATCTTCTTCAGATCTACCAATAAGAATCTTTTGATATTTGGTATGCAGCATCCTTTGGGGGGGTGAGATTCAAGTTTGTTCAAGCCAAGTCCCTGGGTTCATATTTAGGCTGAAAATTTGGGGCTCCGTTCCGGACTTAGAAATTTTGGGGTCTGGGTGGGACTTAGAAAATGTTGGACCAAAATCCAGAAATTTTGTTTTGTTTTTTATGCGTTTCGGTCAATTTTAAGACAAAAAAAAAAAAAAAATTTTTTTACACTGAAAATTTGGGGGCTGGGTGGGACTTAAAAAATTTTGGACCAAAATCTGGAACTTTTTTTGGTTTTTATGCGTTTCGGTCAATTTTAAGACAAAAAAACATTTTTTTCTTTACACTGAAAATTTGGGGTCCGGGTGGGACTTGGAAAATTTTGGCCCAAAATCCGGAATTTTTTGTTTGTTTTTTATGCGTTTCGGTAAATTTTAAGACAAAAAAATTTTTTTTTTCTTACTCTGAAAATTTGGGGTCCGGGTGGGATTTTTGACCAAAATCTGGAATTTTTTTTTGTTTTTTATGCATTTCGGTCAATTTTAAGACCAAAAAAATTTTTTTTTTTACACTGCAAATTTGGGGTCCGGGTGGGACTTAGAAAATTTTGGACCAAAATCCGGAAATTATTTTTTTTGTTTTTTATGTGTTTCGGACAATTTTAAGACAAAAAAAAAAAAAAATTTTTTACACTGAAAATTTGGGGTCTGGGTGGGACTTGGAAAATTTTGGACCAAAATCCGGAATTTTTTGTTTGTTTTTTATGCGTTTCGGTCAATTTTAAGACAAAAAAAATTTTTTTTTCTTACACTGAAAATTTGGGGTCTGGGTGGGACTTAGAAAATTTTGGACCAAAATCTGGAATTTTTTTTTGTTTTTTATGCATTTCGGTCAATTTTAAGACCAAAAAAATTTTTTTTTTTACACTGCAAATTTGGGGTCCGGGTGGGACTTAGAAAATTTTGGACCAAAATCTGGAAATGAGGTTTTTTTTGTTTTTTATGCATTTCGGACAATTTTAAGACAAAAAAAAAAATTTTTTTTACACTGAAAATTTGGGGTCCGGGTGGGACTTGGAAAATTTTGGACCAAAATCCGGAATTTTTTGTTTGTTTTTTATGCGTGTCGGTCAATTTTAAGACAAAAAAAATTTTTTTTTCTTACACTGAAAATTTGGGGTCCGGCTGGGACTTAGAAAATTTTGGACCAAAATCTGGAATTTTTTTTGTTTTTTATGCGTTTCGGTCAATTTTAAGACCAAAAAAATTTTTTTTTACACTGCAAATTTGGGGTCCGGGTGGGACCAAAATCTGGAAATTATTTTTTTTGGTTTTTTATGCGTTTCGGACAATTTTAAGAGAAAAAAAAAAATAAATTTTTACACTGAAAATTTGGGGTCTGGGTGGTACATGGAAAATTTTGGACCAAAATCTGGAATTTTTGGTTTGTTTTTTATGCATTTTGGTCAATTTTAAGACAAAAAAACATTTTTTTCTTTACACTGAAAATTTGGGGTCCGGGTGGGACTTGGAAAATTTTAGCCCAAAATCTGGAATTTTTTGTTTGTTTTTTATGCATTTTGGTCAATTTTAAGACAAAAATTTTTTTTTTTCTTACTCTGAAAATTTGGGGTCCGGATGGGATTTAGAAAATTTTGGACCAAAATCTGGAATTTTTTTTTGTTTTTTATGCATTTCGGTCAATTTTAAGACAAAAAAACATTTTTTTCTTTACACTGAAAATTTGGGGTCCGGGTGGGACTTAGAAAATTTTGGACCAAAATCCAGAAATTAGTTTTTTTGTTTTTTATGCGTTTCGGACAATTTTAAGACAAAAAAAAAAAAATTTTTTACACTGAAAATTTGGGGTCTGGGTGGGACTTGGAAAATTTTGGACCAAAATCTGGAATTTTTTGTTTGTTTTTTATGCGTTTCGGTCAATTTTAAGACAAAAAAAAAAATTTTTTCTTACACTGAAAATTTGGGGTCCGGGTGGGACTTAGAAAATTTTGGACCAAAATCTGGAAATTTTTTTGTTTTTTATGCGTTTCGGTCAATTTTAAGACAAAAAAACATTTTTTTCTTTACACTGAAAATTTGCCGTCCGGGTGGGACTTGGAAAATTTTGGACCAAAATCCGGAAATTTTTTTTTGTTTTTATGCGTTTTGGTCAATTTTAAGACAAAAAAATTTTTTTTTTCTTACACTGAAAATTTGGGGTCCAGGTGGGACTTGGAAAATTTTGGACCAAAATCTTGAAATTTTTTTTGTTTTTTATGCGTTTCGGACAATTTTAAGACAAAAAAAAAAAAAAAAATTTTTCACTGAAAATTTGGGGTCTGGGTGGGACTTGGAAAATTTTGGACCAAAATCCGGAATTTTTGGTTTGTTTTTTATGCGTTTTGGTCAATTTTAAGACAAAAAAACATTTTTTTCTTACACTGAAAATTTGGGGTCCGGGTGGGACTTAGAAAATTTTGGACCAAAATCTGGAATTTTTTTTGTTTTTTATGCGTTTCGGTCAATTTTAAGACAAAAAAATTTTTTTTTTCTTTACACTGAAAACTTGCCGTCCGGGTGGGACTTGGAAAATTTTGGACCAAAATCCGGAAATTTTTTTTTGTTTTTTATGCGTTTTGGTCAATTTTAAGACAAAAAAAATTTTTTTTTCTTACACTGAAAATTTGGGGTCCGGGTGGGACTTGGAAAATTTTGGACCAAAATCTGGAAATTTTTTTTTGTTTTTTATGCGTTTCGGACGATTTTAAGACAAAAAAAAAAAAAAAAATTTTTACACTGAAAATTTGGGGTCTGGGTGGGACTTGGAAAATTTTGGACCAAAATCCGGAATTTTTGGTTTGTTTTTTATGCGTTTTGGTCAATTTTAAGACAAAAAATTTTTTTTTTTCTTACACTGAAAATTTGGGGCCCGGGTGGGACTTAAAAAATTTTGGACCAAAATCTGGAATTTTTGGGGTTTTTTATGCGTTTCGGTCAATTTTAAGACAAAAAAACATTTTTTCTTTACACTGAAAATTTGGGGTCCGGGTGGGACTTAGAAAATTTTAGATCAAAATCCGGAAATTTTGTTTTTGTTTTTTATGCATTTCGGTCAATTTCAAGACAAAAAAAAAAGCCCGAAAACCTTGAGCACAGTCTACAGGTCATATTTATGAAGGGATTTCATTGTAACTTCTTAGGATCACTCCAGATAATGCTCAGATGAGATTGTCCCCTATGGTTCCGATCATTCACCCATGATGGCTGCCCGAGCCCGAAGCCCGAAGCCCGAAAACCTTTACCACAGTCTACAGGTCATATTTATGAAGGGATTTCATTGTAACTTGGTAGGTTAACTTCATATAATGTCTAGATGAGAACGTCCCCTTTTGGACATGATTGGGCAACTGTGACAGCTAAAGGTGCCCAAAGCCCGAAAACCTTTAGCACAGTCTACAGGTCATATTTATGAGGGGGATTTCATTGTAACTTGGTAGGATGACTCCAAATAATGTCTAGATGAGAACGTCCCCTTTTGATCGCGATCATTCAGCCTTTATGGGTGCCCGAGCCCAAAAACCTTTAGCATAGGCAAAAGGTCATATTTATGGAAGGATTTCATTGTAACATGTTAGGTTGACTCCATATAATGCCTAGATGATGACATCCCCTTTTGGTCGTGATTGGTCAGTTGTGATGGCTACAAGTGCTCGAAGCCCGAAAACCTTGAGCACAGTCTACAGGTCATATTTATGAAGGGATTTCATTGTAACTTCTTAGGATCACTCCAGATGATGCTCAGATGAGAGTGTCCCCTATGGTTGCGGTCATTCACTCATGATGGCTGCCCGAGCCCGAAGCCCGAAAACCTTTAGCACTGTCTATACAGGTCATATTTATGAAGGGATTTCATTGTAACTTGGTAGGTTGACTCCAAATAATGTCTAGATGAGAACGTCCCATTTTGGCCGTGATCATTCAGCCTTGATGGGTGCCCGAGCCCAAAAACCTTTCGCATAGGCAAAAGGTTACATTTATAGAAGGATTTCATTGTAACATTGTTAGGTTGACTCCATATAATGCCTAGATGATGACATCCCCTTTTGGTCGTGATTGGTCAACTGTGATGGCTACAGGTGCCCGAAGCCCGAAAACCTTGAGCACAGTCTACAGGTCATATTTATGAAGGGATTTCATTGTAACTTCGCAGGCTCACTCCAGATGAGATTGTCCCCTTTGGTTGCGATCATTCAACCATGATGGCTGCCAGAGCCCAAAGCCCGAAAACCTTTAGCACAGTCTACAGGTCATATTTATTAAGGGATATTTCATTGTAACTTGGTAGGTTGACTTCATATAATGTCTAGATGAAAACGTCCCCTTTGGACGCAATTGGGAAACTGACGGCTACAGGGGCCCGAAGCCCAAAAACCTTTAGCACGAAAACCTTTAGCACAGTCTACAGGCCATATTTATGAAGGGATTTTAATGTAACTTGATAGGATGACTCGTTTTGGAATAATTTCACTGTAACTTGGTAACTTTTGTTGATATACGTTAACTGTGAGGGCCACATATATTAACTGTGAGATCATATTAACCCACCCCTCAGATCTTTAGTACAGTGTACACCTCATATTATTTTTATCATAAACATAGCATACAGGGAACAGAAATGAACACATTCCCAATTATCACAATTCTTGTCTTATTTCATAATCCTTTCATAAACATTGAACATTATCCTTTTCATCAGACACAACACACAAGTTAAGCTACAGTGTCATTGACACTTTCATTTGGTTTTTTATGCGTTTTAAGAAGAAAAAAAAATTTAGGCTGAAAATATTTTGTTTGGGAAAAAAATCTGTTTTTTATGCGTTTATCTCAATTTTGGGACGTAAAAGTGCAGGAACTGAAAATAGAAGGAAAATCCTGTGTATTGTGTGGGCACAATCGCTTCATCTAGTTGGTATATGCTTTTCTTAGGAGGGGCGTGTGCAGCTTATTCAAGTCCCTGGTTTGATATTTAGACTACCATGTCAGGTGAGCGTCCTCAGGCCCCCTGGGGCCTCTTGTTTAAAAAAGAAAACATTCTCATCGAGTGGAAAAAACACTTATTACATTGTGTTCAGTTTAACATGTGAATAATGTTACAGTAACACCCGATCGTGGAAGGTGGATTACAACTAAATCCATGCGTCAGGTGTTGTTGCTGGTGATGTCTGTGGTGTTGCCTGTTGTGCTGCCATATTTATGTTGTTGATTTGCCGGTTAATGTTTGCGAATGCTACCCTTAGTTCTTCATCTTGCTGTTCTCTTAGGATCCTGTGCTCTTCGGCTTCTCTTGTCCTCAAGGCTCTCCAAGTCCAGGCTCTTTAGCGCTGAAGGGAGAGGCGAGTGAGGGTCGGGAAGTGGCGAGAGGGCAACTTCCAATTCCGTCTCAGTCTCCACATGAGCCGGAAGTCGGTTGGGTGAGCCTGTGGGAGTGGGAGGGGAACTGGCGGCCGCCTCTGACCCTTTCCTTTCCTCGCTCTTCCCTCTCTTCCTTTCCAAAAAGGCCTCCAGGCGTCGGGTGCTCCTTCGCTTGGTAGACGGGCTCTTCTTTTTCCTCTTCAGTCTATTCTCAGGGCCTCCAGACTCCTTTAGGTGAGGACCAGTGTGAGAGGGGTTCCTCTCACGAAAGGTAATGCCTCTTCCCAAAGGAGTAGGTGTCGTGTCTTCTACAACGAATTCCAAGTTCAGGTGGACTCTCTTACCTGTCTCCTGGACAGTCCAGGTGACAGGGCAACAGATGCCCAGAGTTGAGATGATCTTGCCAAGTCTTTCTGGTAATTCCAGTTTTCCATGATTGCTAATCAAGGTGACAAGGTGCTCACACTCCGAAGTCAGAGGTGCGAAAAAGCATGTGTCAAATGAAGACCTGTGAAAATGACAATGCCCAAACGTTTTACATATAGGACAACGTGTGTCGCCTGGCGAACCAGCGTCCTCAAATTATTGAATTTGGCAGGAAACAGAATTTTATAGACAGTGAATCTGCCATCAGAAAATTGTTGTATGAACAACTGGTGCCAAGCTGTAATCATCAAGTGAACAAACAAAACAGTTAATAGACAAAACACGGATGATTTACTGGTATTTTCACACTTGAACTATCAAATTGTCTTGGTCAGTCTCCTCAATGGGTTATAACTTTTTGCCGGTAAAAAGGACGGCATCTGGTAAAAAAGGACGGTAAGTGTATAAAAACTACGTTTTAAAGTACTAAATGTACCTTTGAATGTGTGAAAAGTGATTATTTAAGGAAGCTTACACAATAATAAATATATAGAAGGAAGATTAAGTATTGTTTGTTTTATTGTAGACTATTTTCATGACAAAATATATCATTTCGCAATCGACACTGATCGACACGCCAGTTTGGTGCAAGGAAAACAACGAATTCGCTGAGGTGCACGACGGGGTGAATATTATCATATTTGATCGACGGAGAGGAGTAGTTAATTTTAGATGTTTCTGTTCACTACGAGGGAATTTAACAGAAAGTTTTTTTTTTTGGAAGAAACCATTTATAATTTGAAAATAGTCTACAATAAAACAAACAATACTTAATCTTGATTTTATATTGCGCACGCTTCATTAAATTGTCACTTCACACTTTCAGAGGTACATTTAGTACTTTAAAACAGTTTTGAAACACTTACCGTTCTTTTCACCGGCAAAAAGTTGTCTTCAAGCTTTTTTTTAAACGGGGGGTTCATATTTTATTTTCAGTTAGCGTTTCGCCAAACACATGCCGAGGTGATAATAAATATTTAAGCCAACCATACATCAGTGGATACTAGTTCTAGAGTCCTGTAAGTCCCACCTCAGTGATACCCACATGAGCCTATTAAGACTAGGGCCCCTTGTGCTCACTCCACCAATCCCTATGTGTGAGCTCACAGTGGTGGGGGCTGAGGGGCCCCAAATGCAAACCGTATCTTACAGTTTTTAACCACCACGTTTCCTCAGGAGGCAACAGAATCGATCTCAGAGCTTCAGAATTTGAAGAAAAAAAATATCCGGGAAAGGGCCCCCAACCGTGGGAGAGAATACGCCCAATTCCATAGTTCAAGCCCATTGAAATATGCCAGCGTTATGTCTTGTCCCCCCCCCCCCCCCCCACCACCACCATTTCGAAAATGTGGGGGGGGGGGGGGGGCAATCATGATATTTGGAAGGAATTAACAAGCAATAGATCTGGAATGCTTCCAATAACTTGATGCCCCATCTTGGAGTGCATGTTTAAAATAGCCTAAAGCGCCAGTGTGTTGTCAGGAGAAAAGCAGTAGGGATTGTGTTCAGATGCCAGTTTCAATGCAATCGTATGGCTTACTGGACAGGGAATATGGTGAAGAGAATTAACATGTACAGGGATTGGACTCTAGCCTAGTCTTTCGATTCTCGGGTCGCCATGCTGGCTTTCCAAGCAACTTAAAAAAAACAGGATGGGTGAGTTCTGCACCATACAACCTTCAAATGGTACATTTTTATCACCAATGTACAGCACCCACCCCACCCCGCCCCACCACTGGGAAGAAGGTGCCTCCTGAAGAAAGGGTAGAGGTTAAAAACAGTGACAGTTTTGCATTTTTTCTGGCGTGGGGGGGTGGGGGTGCGCAAACCCCACAACGACCTTCCAAATATCATGATACCCTCCCCCCAAAATGGCTACCCCTTCCCCCATTATAGAATCTACGCCCCTACTAGATAAAAAATCAATTTCATATTTTCGAAATGGGGGGGGGGGGGGGGGGAGCTAGATCGATATAATGCTTGAACTATGGAATTGTGAGTATTCCTTCCCACGATTATGAGCCCTTCCAGGATATTCTTATTCTTCAAATCTGAATCTCTGAGATCGATTCTGGTGCATCCTGAGGAAACATGGGGGGTTAAAAACAGTTAATTATGGTTTGCATTTAGGGACCCTCACCCACCCACCACCACCCCGGGCCCACCACTGGGAGCCACACATAGGATTGGTGGAGTGAGAACAAGGCGCTCCAGTCTTAATAGGCGCCTGTGAGTATCATTGGGGTAGGACATACAGGAATCTAGAACTTGTATCCACTGATGTGTTGTTGGTTTTAATATTTATTATCACCTCGGCATGTGTTTGGCGAAACGCTAACTGAAAATAAGTTGGGAACCTCCGTTTAAAAAACGTAGCTTGAACACAACTTTTTGTCTATAAAAAGGACGGTAAGTATATTATAAAACTATGTTTTAAAGTACTAAATGTACAACTGAATGTGTGAAAAGTGACAATTTAATGAAGCGTACGCAATAATAAATATATTTTATGAAGTTTAAGTATTGTTTGTTTTATTGTAGACTATTTTCAAATTATAAATGGTTTCTCTCCCAAAACCTTTCTGTTAAATCCCCTCGTAGTGAACAGAAACATCAAAAAGTTACGCACACGTATTAGTCACACCGCCATCGAGCAAGTATGATAATATTCACCCCGTCGTGCACCTCAGCGAATTCATTATTTTCCTTGCACAAAATGGTGTGTCAATCAGTGTCGATGGCGAAATGATCTATTTTGTCTTGAAAATAGTCTACAATAAAACAAACAATACTTAATCTTCCTTATATATATTTATTATTGCGTTAGCTTCCTTAAATAACCACTTTTCACACATTCAGAGGTACGTTTTGTACTTTAAAACGTAGTTTTTATACACTTACCGTCCTTTTTACCGGATACCGTCCTTTTTACAGGCAAAAAATATTACCCTCCTCAATTGTAATAAAAACACAGGCTCATTTATGAAACCCACAGCCTGTGAGATTAATATTAGAATTAGAAGCTGCATGGATTATGGATAAGTCAATTAATTTTATGGCAGTCTTCATTGAATTCATTATATTGTAGAAAATTAGGTAACAATATTCCCAAATACAATGTGGTTCCACATATGTATGTGCAATAAGCTGTTGTGCCTCCAAAAGTCATGTTATTGTTATATTATTCTACAAAGTAATTATTTTGTAGAATAATAAGGTAACAATATTGTGTATGTGTCAATAATGCTTGCCATAAAATAAAGTTAACCGAGTCGCTAGGGATTTTGAAATCCCACATCGTCCCTGCGCGTCTTTGGTGCGCGAAAACCTTTCATTCATTCATTCATCGCAACCGATTTGTGAAATTGGGAGGGCGCACGAGAGAGAGAGAGAGAGAGGGGGGGGGGGCATGGACGTGTAACTACCCACCACGGACATTTAACATAATCTTACGTGAAATAATCTTATTATACTCTTACTCTTGTACTTTACTCCATGTAAATGGAAAAAAGTAATGAAAGAAAATCTATCATTCAAATCTACACCCCACTTATCTCCTCATAATCATAAAAAGAACCAGGATAATCAGCCCGCCTCGCTGTGTCAACACAGAGTAAGGCAGTTAATTAGCTGACACGGCGCCGAGTCAGCTACACCTTTTAGTGTGTTTGAAAGAGAAAATGTCTTCTTACATCGTAAAATAACATCGTTCAAACTTCAAGTCTCTTTTGGCATATATATTTCGTATCGCCCCTGAGTATACTTTCCAAATTTCACAGAAAACAACCAACAAATAAATGAGAAAGTGATAATTTAATTCCGACTACACTTTTTCTCCGACACGGATTACACATTTTAGTGTGTCCCGTCGCTTTGTCCGTCTGTCCATTCGTCCCTCCGAAACAAATGGTTTCGGGATGATAACTCTAGTTTGCTTTGATGTATGTCCTTATAATTTTAAAACATTACTGCCTACTATAAAATGCGGTTAAAGTTCGATTTTCACCATTCCAGAATTATGCCCCTTGAAATGTCGCAAAATGGTAAAATCTGTATCTGTACGTCACAGATATCCCTGTTGGGCTCTGATTGGGGGGGGGGGGGGGGGTGCGCATTTGTCGCGATGGTGCAGTAATGCGGTTTTGAAGTTTTCTAGCTTCGGCGCGCGGACTATATTTTCTTCCTGATGGTTCCAATTTACTACCTTGCGGACGAAGAGTGAGTTTTTATATTGTTCTGTTCTGCTTGATGGAATTTCCACTGGTCTGCTGTTATTTCTTGCAGACGAACTTAAATGTTTGATGTTTGGCAGTTTGTGTATTGTTTCGCTTTAATTGGATGTTTTGATTTTTGGAATTTTATAAGACTGTTGGTTGGTATTGCTGGTATCTGCCCCTTAACCACTTTATAAAAGATTATCAGACGATTTTGTTGTCTTCTGGTTTGTAGGGTTGGTAGTTTTAAGTCCTCCAGTATTCTCGTCATATCAACAGAACTTTACCTGCATTTTACGTACAAAGTAATGTTGAAAAATTATAAGGTCGTACATCAAAGCGAACTAGGGTTATCATCTGGAAATCATTAATTTTACGAGTTTGCCACTTTTCAAGAGGCATCACTCTGGAACGGTAAATGTCCTAACAGTGAAATTGAACATGACATGCATTTTACAGTAAGTAGTATTTTTGCGAAATTATAAGGTCATGAATCAATGGTTTCCGAATGATAACTCTACTTCGCTTCGATGTACGACCTTATAATTTTTCAACATTACTACTTACCGTAAAATGTAGGTCAACTTGAAGTTCGATTGTCAGTACAGATGTGAATTGAGGACTCTGACTCGGACCGAAATTACACACTGAATTAAGAACTCGGACTCAAGTTTATGATCAATTTTCTGATAGTTTGCGGTATTTGTTGTATCTTTAACTGTATCAAACTAACTAGAGAAAACAAAAAGTGTTTGTCGAACGATTTTTAAAAAAAAATTAAAGGAAAAAACGCATTTTATTTCTGTTTTTGGGAGCAGGGTGTCTCAGTAGGTAGAGATGCAGGCTGCAAGCCGAGAGGTCCTTGGTTCGAATCCCACCTGCGGCATCGCGTTGTGTCCTTGGGCAAGGCACTTCATCCCCATTGCCCACGTATAGGAACGGTGGCGTTGTGTACGTTAAGTGTCGTAAAGCCCAAATCAAATTTCTGTTTTTGTTTTCTTAAACAAGGAAAAACGCAATTGATAAACACGATTTTGAACAAAACCTAAAAAAGCTATGTTTTTTAAGCAAAAAATAACGTGTAAGTTCAAGAAATGTTTTAGCAAGTGCCGTTTTCTACTGTCGGGTTAGGTAAAGGGTTAAATGAATTCCAAATTCCGAGCCTGGTACGTTTCTATAAACAGTATCTTCACTCAAAGAAGCAAAGACAACAAAAGAAAAGAAAGATTGAAATTTTAGCCTTACTAATGGGTGACCGACCAGAGACTGGTCTCATGGAAGCCAAACCACACATCGTGATGTAACCTCTACTTAAGTTACCCTGGGGCACTCACTTCTGATATGGCGACCATCGGTAACTTGTCATGGCTCGATAAAAGTTACATGTTTTTTGTTTCGCTCATGGGCCTGAGGATTTGATATATTTCGCATTCCAACAAATGAAGTTCCAGAAAACGCGAAAAATCAATGGCAATTCAACACTATCACCTGCGTCGAAATTGTGTCCGAGTCGGACTCCTGGTCCTTAATTCAGTGTGTGATTTCAGTCCCAGTCCGCGTCCGGGTTCTCAATTCATATTGTTATAGCATTCACCGCTCCAGAGTTATGCCCCTTGAAAAGTCGTAAAGTGGTAAAACCAGTGGTTTTCGGATATGAAAAGTCGTAAAGTGGTAAAATCAGTGGTTTCCGGATAATAACTCTAGTTCACTTTGGCCTTATAATTTTGCAACATTACTACCTACCATGTACCATGAAATGTAGGTCAAGTTCGATTTTCACCGTTATGACATTTACCGTTCCAGAGTTATGCCCCTTGAAATGAGGCAAAATGGTGAAGTGATCAAACATTTCTTATGGCATCTTATTAAATGTCCAGGGCATGTATAATCAAACCTGCTTAAACATTCACCCTAATTAAGCAGTGACCTGTCTTCAAAGGCCAGTTTAATCTACTCCCCGAAGAGCTTTTGATTCAGGTTCACTGTTTTCTGTTACCCCTTTCCTTCCACGCGTTTTTGTATTTTTTTATATGGCTTAAACAATTTCACAGTTCTGCATTTGAAACAAGAGCACCACCAGGCATGGTTGAATACGCCCGTTAGCCATTTTGAATTGTACCAACTTTGGTTGAGATCAAATGACCCAACTTGGAGTTGTCTGTCGGAAACCAAAAATGTTAATAGACGGTGAAATTCTAAGCTGAAAAGGGGCCGTAACTCGTAAAAATAATTAGACGGAACCCATATTCGAACTTGCTCTGTATTGCTAGCCGGATAATATACATGACAACGTTGAGATCAAGTAAACCAAACTCGAGTTATCGGTCGGCTAACATCAAGATGATAGAAAAAGGTATAGCGAAGTGAAGCGAGGTCCATCACTGGAAATTACAGAGATAGAACAGAAGAAACAGTGACAAACTGATGGACAAAGTGAATCTAACACCGCTAGAAACTCGAAGCCAGTTGCGAAGCCAGTTGCGGATAAAACTCTTTAGAAGGGTAGTGGACGGGCTGGTGCCAGCTATATACCCGGAAGTCATACTAACACGCAAAAGGGTGGGTAGAAAACAACCTCATCGAAAACCAGGAGTGTATTAACTCGCGGTCATTTGAACAGATACGAGCAGTGACGCCGCAATATAAGCACGCGCTCTTCGTTCAATCCTTGAATGGACAGTGCATGTGACAACATCAACGCAACACCATAGTATAGTCCATCCGAAAGGATACAGCGCTGTATAAATAGATACAGACCCAAAACGTTCGAATTCTGATTCGAAAAAGGGCCGTAACCCATGTACAAATGATTGGATGGAAGTCATATTCGATCCTGGCCTGTATTACTAGCTAGGTAACATATATATCAACTTTGCTGGAGATCAAATAATCCAGGCTGCAGTTATCGGTCGGAAACCAAAAACTTTGACAGACGGGATGAACGGACGGACAGACTTATTACATAATATGACCGTTTTTTCAAATGGGTGTATAAAAACCTGTATGTTGTTTCCATCAATTTGCATTTCGATCAATTTGCACTTCTGGGAGCATCTGTTGGCTGCGCCAAGTTTTACTTGGTTTATTAAAGTTGCTGTTGGGATCCAGTCAAGTTTTGGTTGCCTTATTTATAAAAGTTACCAGTGGGTTCTGATCAAGTTTTGGTTGCCTTGTTAACCTTACTGAAAGTCCGGGTGAGCTATAGTGATCACTCTCGGTCCGTTGTCTGTCCGCCACCCAGCATCCGTGAACAAGGTAATATTCGCCTTTGTAATGGGAGGGACAAGATTTTTTTGGCCTGTCTGAAATTTCTGTTTTATGAATCATTGAGCCAATTTGAACCAAATTTGGTATGCAATATTATTGTCAAAGGTACTTCATGAATGCCAAAAAATACAACCGCAACCCCGTGGGAACCTCAGGAACTAAATATAGATATATTTTCAGACACCCATATTTTCAAAACAGCACAGAACAGAGAAGTGTTATTTGGTTTGAAACACCCGAAGGACCAGTAAAATTGAATGCTGAAAAAATGCCATCATTTTTGTCATCATGTACTGTAGGGAGAATTGAGAAAATGCTGATCAGCTTATTCAAAAAAAAATTTTTTTTTCTAAGAACCGTCGATCAGAATCTTTGATATTTGGTACACAACATCCTTAGATGAGTCAGATTCAAGTTTGTTAAATCAAATCCCTGGGTTAATATTTGACCAAATTGTAAGTTAGTGTAACATGACGAATAATACGAATAATATTTAAAAATCCCCTTCAGATCTAACGTTCAGAATCTGTTGTTATTTGGTATACAGCATCCCGGTGTGTGTGTATATATGGAGGGGGGGGGGGGGGGGGGTTAGTAGTAAATGAGGCATCATTGAGGGATTTCTCATGGCCTCATAGGACAAAACAGGGATTCTCCAGAAAGTATCTTCGATAGATATCCTCAAATAATACAATACCAGGCCATAGGTATCCTCAAATACCGAAATGAGGCTAAAAGGGATAGTAAATGGGCCTCATTGAGGGATTTTTTCATGGCCCTCATGGCCTCATTTCTTTTGAGGGCACGAGGGATAGTAAATGAGGCCTCATTTCTTTTGAGGGAATGAGGGATAGTAAATGAGGCCTCATTGAGGGATTTCTCATGGCCTCGAACGACAAAAAAAGGGATTCTCCAGAAAGTATCCTCGATAGGTATCCTCAAATAATACAATACCAGGCCGTTCGAAACTACCAGGCATTACCCCACCCCCATCCCACAATCAATACCACTTGACCTGCCATAACGTACTACTTATACCAGTCATATTAATACACAGCAATCGGTTGGTTAATAATACCGAGGACTAACATAGGACCTACCGGGGCATATACCGTGCACCCTATGCCCCCGTTCTAAACAACCGATTATAATACTGTCTGACCTAGCATTACGAACTACCAATACCAGCCATAAGATAATACAAAGGATTCGGTAGGTTAATAGAACTAAGAGGGTAATACACCCACAGACTATTCATCCTATCCTGCCAATCTAAACCACCAAAGACTATCTCGCAATACCGCAGTGGGCAACCAAGCATTACCCCCAACCCCACAATACTGCTTGACCAAGCTATAGCAGACATAGGATAATATGAAGGCTCAAGGTTAATAGTATACCAACATTGATCTATATCAGTACTACCAGATCACCCAACCCCACTTCCGAGAAGACCGACACCCCTGACCCGAAAAACGTTATATCGGAATGTGCAGTGGCAATAACAGTGGTCAACGTCTCTGTGACGTCGCGTGCGCATCATGACGTAGCAACGTCAACCATTTCGCGGAGAAAAACTTTCAAGAAAAATCTCACCTTTCTCATCAATTTTCCACCGCATGCCCATACTATATATGCAGTACGTACACCACTTGCCGGATCTAGACGGATGGTGCCGACATTTTGCACCGGCAAAAGTTTCACCGTCAAAAGTTCGGTTCCTATGGGAATTTAACACTAGTTGCACCGGCAAAATTCAGGGTAATGGGGTCGATCGGGTACATACTATACTACTGACGTGCAATAAACACAGAAATACAGACGTGTGTGAATTGGTTAATCGATATGGCACTTGTGCCATCGCGAAAGAATAAAACTCGAGGCCTGCGGCCTCGCTTTCTATCCTTCCGCGATGGTACTCTTGCCATATCGATTAACCTATTCACACACGTGTGTCGTTCTCTGTATTTTCATGATAGCTATTTCTCTCTGAAAATTATGAAAAGTAAGACAGATCATTATTTATTAGATATGATTGTTCCCAGAATTGCCTATTATCAAGCTGGGCTGATATGACTCCAATCTGATATCACACCGGTCTCGGTCGATATGAACCAAGCCAAAGTCGTTACTTGGCGCAACTGATTGTGACAATGAAACGCAATCGGGAAAACTTTTGTTACCGGGCAGAATGGAGTGGTTTGGAGCCGAATGTTTGAATGACGTGGAATTAATGACGGCATTGATTGGTGGTTGGGTGGAGGAAGAGGAGAATGAAAAGAAGTGAACAGAAAATTCAACGCAAACTAAGAGTCATAAGAAGAGTTTTGTCGACGTGGGAGAAAAGATTGTTTAGCTACCTGAACGTCGCGACTTCTTCAGTGGGCAAGCCTAGTCGTTCCGACAGCCGAACTAAGTGAAGAAGAAACCTCGATCTTTGTGAAAAGGTTGAGAAACAATAATACTGTCAGAAAATTGTAACATATCTGAGAAAATTGAGTAATTTCTTGTTTTGGTTTAATAAATAAAGAGGTTATTATGTCTCCGACCATCTCGCGGCATTATGTTTTCACCATGTCCGTCGTCCGTCCGCCCGTCGTCCATCCGTCAACTTTTGGTTTCCGTCCAATAAATAAAGAACCGCTTATCTGATCAAATCATAATTTTAGGGGTTACTTAGTTTA
This sequence comes from Pictodentalium vernedei, assembly GCA_031216915.1. Classification (NCBI taxonomy): domain Eukaryota; kingdom Metazoa; phylum Mollusca; class Scaphopoda; order Dentaliida; family Dentaliidae; genus Pictodentalium; species Pictodentalium vernedei. The sequence goes on from CM062297.1 coordinate 262,512,147, forward strand.
AACAATATTTATTTAGTAAAAAAATGATACTATACACACGACAGTGAATGACAAAATGAAAATGACTGTACATTTTGGCAATTAGCAAAGTATGTATTATTATCAAGATAAATGAGCGAAGCGACAAATATACTACACAAAGTTTGCTGAGCACCAAGTATATCCAACTACCTGTTTTACGTTTTAGTTGAAATATTGTGATGAAAAGTGTATATATTTTTATTCAATTATATCTTTAATGATTTAAGTACAGAAATTAAGATTTTGTTTGTGTTTGGTATTGTTTTTCAGCTTTTGAATACGATAACCACGGAAAATGGATAGTATTGGTAAAAGAGGAAATTTTTCAATTTTCCAAAATGTCGACGGAGCGAACTGATACGGGTTCAATATCGAGTATGAGACCCATTACTTTTAATTACAGCTTGACAACGCTTCTCATGCTCCCAATCAGGTTCCTGGTGGTCCTTTGTGGAATGATGTTCCATTCTTGGACCAGCATGGCACCAAGCTCCTGGCCACTTCTTGGCTGGGCTGGACGGGCTGAAATTGCAAGCTGCAACTCATTCCAGACACGTTTGATTGGATTGAGGTCAGGGGATCTTGCTGGCCAGTCCATACGCTCAATCCCCTCCCTCTGTCGGTACTCCCCAACAGCACTGGGAACTTGAGGACGGACATTATTGTCCATCAGAATGAATCTATCACCCACTGCACCTGCATACAATCTGACGTGGACATGCAGGACCTCATCAATATACCGCTGTGCTGTCAATGTACCACGTTCAATAACACAGAGCTCTGTACGTCCATCCCTGCTGATGCCGCCCCAGACCATGATTCACCCTCCACCACCATAGCGGCCATGCTCAGCAATGTTGGCTGCATGAAATCGCTCTCCTGGTCTTCTCCATACCCTAGAACGCCTATCTGTGTAGTCTAGGCAGTACCTTGACTCATCTGTAAAAAGGACAGGTCGCCAATCTTCTGTGGTCCATACAACGTGGTCCATGGTCCATTCATATCGTGCCTGGCGGTTGTTCTGGGACAGCGGAATGCGAATACATGGTCTTCTCGATCGGAGACCACCTTCGTGCAACTTTGCCCGGATAGTCTGCGTCGAAACATTTACCCCGGATGCATTCTGAAGATCACTGCGAAGCTGGGTTGCTGTGGCAGAGCGGTTTCTACGGGCCTGAATGATCAAAAACCGGTCTTCAGCTGCAGATGTTGCCCTGTCTCTGCCACCACCATGCCGTTTGACTGGTGTGCCATACGGATGAAAGCTTGCCCAGGCTCTGGTGATCACTGTATGGTGCACACCAATGGCTTCACCAACCTGACGATGGGTAGCCCCTTGCTCCACCATCCCTACAGCCCACCACATTTCTGCTTCAGACAAATGTCTTCTTACATTTGCATTTGGAATATTTAATCATTAAATCACAAGGGTTTGTGTTGAAATGAAGATTGAATACCCTACACATGTCGTGTACATGTAGACAGTACACAAAAAACATCAAATTCAATGGGTACATGCTTCCCATGACTGTCACGAAAAGTCTGCCTGTCACGAGAGCTAATGTAAACACTGGAGACCACCTCAATACATTCCTCGATCATATCCACCAAAAATATCGCAAATATGTCACAAGCAAATTTCACAATGATGTGTCACATATTTGGTACTTAGCAAACTTTGAGTAGTATATATATAGTCAGGATTCGGCAGGAAGCTAATAGCTTATTTTGAGTCGTCTCCCAAGTAAACAGAATACATGAACAATTGAAAGATTTTGTCATACGCTGCATCTGATATTGTTTAAACCTTAGTATATAGACGAGAGAAAAAAACGGAAGATGGAACATGAGAGAGAGAGAGAGAGGGAGAGAGAAGAATGAGATAGAGAACCTAAAGGAAATAATACTTGAACACAAAACGTTTCCATTGGAAGAAATACAACCTGTTCGAGCCCAGTCTGTATGTCTATTGTTTGTTAACTGGTTTAATCCACTCATTTGATCCATCATAACACACATCTCCGGCGCAACGTCAAGTTGGCACCGCCAAGCACAGACCACATTGATGTAGCATTACGACCACAGTAATTGTGACCGGTGAGGGCACTCAAACGCCATGTCAAGGAAGTGTGCAAGGCGGGATTTATCTTCGGCTTTTTCCAAAAAGTATAACCACAGAATAAGACACATGTTGAAGAAGTATAGCACCGACTCCATCTGTTGTCGGGTTGAGGAGGACACTGATATAAGACCTAGAACGTCATTTAGTAACTTACAGAAGTAATGATTAAAATTAATGAAGCATTAATTTGTTATGTAATCGATGACGTTCACTGGAAGCGTCCAGTAGTCTTGGACTGCTCTGAAAACTTCGGCGTTTTCTGAGTTGTTCAATCTTTCCGAACTAAACAGAAGCATTGAGAGATCGACTTTGAACGGTAGAACATTAATGGTGGAATTACGAGCATCAGAATACAGTGGGCAATGCAATAAGAAATGGTCAGTTGTTTCGTACTCACCACATTGACGGAAGAAAAAAGCTAAGAGGTGATTATTGTATAAGTGGGCGTTAATTCGACTACAACGCAGCCTTTATCTACAATGGTATATTTGAGCTGGTCGGGATTTGGCTCCACGGTAAAATGGGGGTGGCCTTCGGCAGCCATTATTTAAGAAACTCTTAAAATGTCTAATGGAGGAGTTATTTTTCACTGGAATAGGTAAGCTACTCCACTAGTTGGTAACGGATGGGACGAATGAAGCCTGATACAGCTTTGTGTGACATTGCGGAAGATGAATTATAAATTTAAAGTAATTTGTATGTTTTTTATACTTACCAATGGCCCAGACTTAGCTAATGCAAACTCAATAGTATCAAGGGCCAAACACAAATTTTGAACGCCCCAATCCCCCAAATTTGCACGCAAAACCGAAAATTAAAAAGTCCTATCTGGTCCTCCATACTTTTACATTCCGCGCATGCGCAGTCGCTAGGAAGTGACCGAAATTAGCGCCAACATCATTCTTTGTAGAAAAGAGTACTACATAATAACTCAGCGGGGAGGTATGAGTGCCCACTCATGGGAGGGCCATACCCGTCTGGGCCATTGGTAAGTATAAAAAATATACAAATTACTTTATATTTATAATATTTTTATACTATAACCGGTAATTAATATCGCCCGCTTGTAACGTATACCGGAGTCGGCATACGCAGAATCTGAATTTGAATACTGTGTAAACCGCGTTTTCGCGTATTTTAACACAGGGGGAGCTGTTGATGTTTTTATATGCGCATGGCGGAGTTGCCGCAAACTGCATCGATGGCGGCCTGACTACTGGCATTCCAATCCACAATAGTACGTGGGAAAAAGCAGATAGGCTGAAAACCGGTGATATAATATATAACATACACATGTTCAATAGAATCACAATGAACGATCTCTGGAGAGTAAACACACCTCCCAGGTAACCAGCAGGCGACCCCATTCAGGTGTACAATAAATTCCTTTTTTAACACCCCAGACGTGTTATATCCGATATCTATGTTCCTAGAAACGTGTGAATATACGAGACTGTAAGACAAGATGTATTCGATTGGGTACCGCCATTAATAGAAACCTGGATCTAGAAATGGATCGAGCTATGATTAACAGACTCGCCACGGACCGCTCCCGAAATAATTCATAGTTTCTAAGGTCCTTAACATACAATAATGCGTCTGCCTAATAATGCGATTATTGTGCACGTGAGCACTGAAATCCCGCATGCAATCATCTGAATACCAGTTAACTGACTAGACAGCTTCCCAGGTACCCAAAGGATAGCAATTTATTGACGATGAATCATATGCTCGTATATGACACATAGACGAACAACCACAGGAAACCAACCATCTAGAAAGTGGGTGTGCCCATAAGGTCGCCACAGAACCCGACCCAGCCGCCAATCGAGAAGTCATGAAATGCATGTATGTACTTAAATGCATATGAGGCTTACGGGAAGAAAACTACGTCTTGCCCGGTAATCGCCTCTTAACACATTGGCGGTGTGTGTGGGGGGGGGGGGGGGGGGGGGCGGGGAGGGGATTCGAAAGCATATCGAAACTCTTCCAAAAACTAAAAAAAACAAACAAAACAGATAAAATTAAGTCCCATTTTAAAGAACTGAAGAAATTAATTAAAAGTAAAATTAAAACGGCATATGCAAATTATATTGAGAATATCTTAGATATTTCACAGGACAACAGTCACTCAAAACTCAAGACCAAAAAACTATTTAACCTAATTAAGAACTCAAGACAGGACTCACAGGGCATTGCGCCACTCGAAGACGCAATTAGTCAAACACTAAAGTCGTGTAATGTAGATAAGGCAAATATTTTAAACAGACAATTTCAATCAGTATTTTCACAAATGTCACCTCTCAGACTCGACCAGTCATGTAGGAATAAACTTAACATCAGTAAATTCCCACAGATGCCAGACATAGAGGTCAGTAGAAATGGTGTCCATAAATTACTCTCAAACTTAAAGCCAGACAAAGCACCAGGCCCTGATAACATCAGACCTATCATCCTGAAAGAACTTTCAAATGAAATAACCAACATTGTGCAAACTATTTTTAAACGGTCCTTAGAGAGTGGCAAACTACCATCTGATTGGACGAATGCAAATGTTGCTCCCCTATTCAAGAAGGGTGACCCTAGCAATCCAGCTAACTATAGACCCATCTCTCTAACATGTATTTTATGCAAACTCTTAGAACATATTATTGCATCAAATCTTGTTTCACACTTCAACCAGCACAAAATTCTTTATAATCTCCAACATGGGTTCCGGGAAAAACGATCATGTGAAACCCAACTAATCGAACTGATTGATGACCTGGCACGTGGCCTCATGTATGGAAAACAAACTGATATGATACTATGAGATTTTAGTAAGGCTTTTGATAAGGTAAACCATCTTAAACTTCTCTACAAACTGCGGGAACATGGTGTATCACCATGTATAATTAACTGGATAAAATCCTTTCTCATAGGCAGAACCCAAACTGTTGTTCTTGACGGTGAGGCCTCCTCTGTTGTGCCTGTGACGTCCGGTGTCCCACAGGGGTCGGTTCTCGGTCCTCTGCTCTTTCTGCTCTACATAAATGATCTTCCTGACTCGCTGACCTCACAGGTCAGACTATTTGCAGACGACACAGCAGTCTACCTTACTGTACAAAATCCCACTGACTGCCAAGCCTTACAAGCCGACTTGCTCCGACTCGAGGCTTGGGAATCAAAGTGGGATATGGAATTTAATCCAAGTAAATGTCAAGTGATACATATATCGAGAAGTAAAAACATCTTAAAACACAACTACATACTTCATAACCACATATTAGATTCTGTCCCGGATGCAAAGTATCTTGGAGTTGTCATCTCGCATGATCTCTCCTGGAACAAACATATCAGCAGAATCAGTAACACCGCTAACAAAACTTTAGGCTTTATTAAACGAAACATTCCTTCCAAAAACAAAAAGGTACGCGAATTAGCATATAAGACACTTGTACGGCCCCAGCTCGAGTACGCCTCAGCTGTATGGTCCCCACACACACAATCAAACATACTTAAATTGGAAATGGTGCAAAGGCGAGCTGCCAGATGGGTCATGAATAATTTTTCTCCATATGAAAGTGTAAGTAAAATGCAGTCTGACCTTGGGTGGAGAAGCCTTGAAGAGAGACGTATGTGCTCCAGGCTTGTTATGTTCTATAAAATAATTCACGAACAAGTAGCCATACCACTCCCACCGTACGTTCAACAACCCTCAAGACTTACCAGACACATGCACCCTTTCCACTTCAGACAGATCCACACAGGAGCAAATTTTTACAAATTTTCATTCTTTCCACATGCCTTTGTTTTATCGAATGATCTTCCATCAAACACTGTAACACTGCCTGACAAAGAGTCCTTTGGTAAGGCAGTGAGAGATTTAACCTATCCCTGAAGCCAGAATCGATTGTTTTTAACCTGATTTTATCTTTTTAAACACTGTTAATAAAATACTAGTCTATCATCTTTTTTTCAGACCTTACTATTCTTATTTTCATCTCTTTTCGCACTAACTCCCCGACGTTGCACCTTTTCCTGCTCATAATACCTGCAAGGGGTGTGCAGCAGTATTTAAAGAAAGAAAGAAAGAAACCCCTTCACCCGCATTACTTGAATCGTTCCTGTGTTCGTCATCAAATAGTATAGGAACCGCAAGGCTTCCTCCCGTCTGACCGACTCCATAATGCCACTAAGGGCGGAGAAGGATGTGAAGAACAAATACTTCCCCTGACAAAGAAGGTCTTCTCGTGGAGGAAGCTTCCGGGGAACGCCCCATAACAGACTAATGAGAAGATTGATCCAAGGTTTCTGTGACTACAGAGGTGCTACTATCAGGGTTTCGCAATGAGACTGTTTGAGCTAAGCAGAATCTGCTAAATCAACGGAGTTGTGGGATACGAGTAGTATGTGAATTGGTTTTCGACCCGGTTCTGCCGGAAGGGGGGGGTGAAGGGGTGGATGACGTCATGTTACGTAAGGTAATCAACATGACGTCAATTAATGAATATTTTTGTAATCACTTTAATTAATAACTGTTGCTTAATTAATTTTAATTAATGACTGCTGCATAATTAATGTAATTAATGAGTGTAATTAGGGTTGATTATAATAATTAGTATATTAATAATGTTTACGTTGATTAGTACATATTTGTTTTTTTTCAAGTCATAATTTGGGATAGATATTATTAGATAAAAAATAATATATTTAAAAATAATATTAAAGTTCGCTGACCATTGGACATATATATGAATGCTATCGACTGACTCTGACCTGGACACGTGCTAAGGTAAACACTGCATTGTGTCTGCGAGTAATTAAAAACCAATAAAATCTCGTTAAATCAATTTTTTTCAAACGCGAACTATGGTATGCGAGTGACAGATGTTGATCCCTAATTCCTATTGTTCAAAAGTTATGGGTGTAATAAAAACCTCATTAAATTAGCGATCAACACTCGACCTTATTCCAGACTCTGAGATTCAAATTTTCAAATTCATCGATTTTTTAACGGTCTGATTTCTGCGTTTTGACTGGTTCTCAAAAAATCAATCAGTCAATTTTAAAACAACGACAGTCACTCATAGCTAAATTTGTCATTTGTTTTGCAATCACATTGTTGGCAATTCGAGTTTTATTCACATCGTATCTACTATGTTGTAAGTATTCGAAATGGAAAACAAAACCTTTACCTGTGGAATTTGTGAGAAAGGATTTTCATTCAACAACCACAAAAATCGCCACGAGGCTACTGTACATGAGGGAGAGGCTATACAGGGCTGTACTTTATGCCCAAGACTTTCAAGAGATGAGTTAACGGATCATCTGAAAAGCCACCAAGAAGGTGCTTTGAACTGTCAATTTTGTATTTCAATAGCAAATTCAACAAAAGAGAGGCAGTGTACATCGTACAGACAGTGATGTCAAGGAGTTCCAGGGCACGTTTTGTCTGAAATCCTGTAATAGGAAAGATGCATTAGAAAAACATATCGAGAAATGACCAATTTCGACATTTAACTGCACGACTTGCGGGTTTCAGCTGATTCAACTTAACCATCATAATGCCACAAGTAGCAGAGATGCAAAACTCGATGTCGATTGACCGGTGGAGCCGCTCCTCATCCAATAAGGGGGGTCAAATGAGGTTATGAGGAGGGGTGAAGGAGACAATGTGCGGTCATGTGTTTAAAAATTTAATTTTAATTGCTTTGATGTAGTCCCCCTAATAAATAGCATATATTCATTTAATATAATATATTAATTATTGTCGTTAAATAATTCATTTTTATTCCACAAGACACTTCTCGAAAAAACAAAATGGCAGGTCAGTTTGACAGAAGTACATGTATCGATTTATTCATGACTGTCTGTCGGTTATCAAAACAGCCCTTAGGTGTTTAACAGTTAATTGTGGACCAGTGCATTTAAAAATGACAAATTCAAATAATGTCCAGCTATCATTTTTCTCAAAGTTGATGACAATAATTGCTTTTAACTCAAGTGAAAAAACGCTCAAATTTGGGTGATAACACTACGATTTTTGTTTAATCATAAAAAAATCACACCCCGTGCTATCGTGGCTTGCCAACCCGTATGTTTTATTTTATGAACGTTTACTGAAGAATAACCCACCCATCTAAGTAAAGGCATGAAATAGCTACCATTATCTAATTACCCATGTGGGGGATGGGGTGGGGCGGTAGAATTGTGTACTATGGCATACTACCTAAAGCCAATGATAACCCTGTGTAGAACTTTGACAGTTGTTTGCCTTTGCATGGTGGTTCTTTCCAGATTGCTCCAACTGTTAAATAAATAAATAAATAAATGAAAAACTACAGTTCTATAATAACAGGCCAAGCCCCCCCTTCTTTTTACAAGTTTTGTGAGGGGGTAAATCAGCAGTACTTTCACCCCCCCCCACCTCATTTTAACAGTTGAAAAACACTGTTACTCGATCCAAAAATGGTAAAAGGTAACGCAATTGTGTATTAACCACCCAAAATTGCCTGACTTTGGAAAATATAACCCACTTAGAGCTGCACCAAAGCTATGTACACTATTCAAACTCCCACATTGTGTCCTTGGGCAAGGTAATTAACCCCGATTATTCACATGTGGGCACGATGACGCCATGTACTAAGGTGTACTGCACGTTGATGTTATGCATATTTGTAGGGGCAAAGTGATCACTTTGTCCCATTTGCCACTATGAAGTGATCATTTGTAGGGGTAAAGTGATCATTTTGTAGGGGCAAAGTGATCATTTGTAGGGGCAAATCTGATTAAACAGTGTCGAGTTTGTGGTTCAGATGTGCTACCTCGGCTTGTCATGAATGTGACTTTGATGTTTCTTTTTTGAAGTAAACTATATGAATTTGTGTGAAGGTGAGCAAAAACTTATTTTATCCCAGAGCTCTATCACTGTAATTTCCCACAATGCACTGTGGGAGAATTTGAAGTAATCAATGATCAACAGGTTGGGGTAGAACCCACCTTATCTTGGTACATCATTACCAATCAGCGATTGATAGGTTGGAGTGGGACCCGTCCTATTCATACATATAAATGGAAGAGTATTGGAAGAGTATTGCCACTCTATTAACTCGCTTCTGAAAAGGAAAGGATGAATTCACGCTATGTCTGTAAATTGTGTCAAAAATCTTACTCTCATAAAACTAATTATTATTGACACAGACGAAAATTATACAAAAATGTAAATTTTAAACACCCTATAGGGGGAGCGAACCCAAATACAGCCGAGTTTACAACCAGATCTATTTGTAACCAACTACCCTATCCTCCTACAGTGCATATGAAATCAGCCTTTAGTTGGAACAATGCATTAACAAGTGGTAATATTTTGGGGCTTGCAAATAAGCTAGAGCCAGTAAAACCGCCAGTGATGGGGGAATCACTGAGGGAAAAACCTATAGATGACTCAACCAGCCTACCCTCAAGGAGAATTCAGTGTATTGAACCATGGGCCCCGAACAGTTACAGGAAATATGCACACCCCCGAATGCTGTAGCTGTCCCACCCATTGACCAGGGTACTAGGCCAATTACTGAATCTTCAGCATCGAGTTCTGAAGAGAAAGGCATGCTCTACAAGGAAATCTTTCAGCGCCATTCAAACTTACGCAATGAAAACACCAAACCACACTCCTTAAAGACTAGTTTTCCAGTGAAAAATGAACCGGACTGGATGGCCTGTGTACCTGATTCTATGCAGAAGAAGGTGCTTTTGTTACTCTAGATAATAAAGAATATACCCAATTTATCCTGGGATGAGAAAGAGCACCTCGTGTATAACGGCATTACAAATTCGGGCTCCAATATGTGTGATCTAATAAATGATCTGCTGTGAAAAAAAAAAGATTTTCAACCAACAGGCTTGAAAATTTTGGCAAACATTCTAAAAGATCAAAATATCCCAAGGTGCCTGATCGGAAGTAAAGAACGTATGGACTTTTTTCTTCCGGAAAACAATATCTCTGCAAAGCTGCGATGGACCAGTCTTTAAAGAAAATCCACTGGAAAAGACTGAGAAAGTCGAATGGACTTCGTGGAAGCTCTAATAAATAAGCATGAAACTGGACCAAAAAACGAAAACTCTCACCAATAGGGTGTCATTCCGAGTAGCCGCATATCGGTGTTCATTTTACTGCAAATTTCATATTCATTTGTAATTTAATACCAATCAATTTGATTAGTTTCGACCTCTGGTTAATATCGATATTTAAATAAATGCAATATATCTCAGATTTTTTCATTGTTTTATTTGTGGTGTCTCCTAAACTACAGAGTGCCTTTCTCGACAAGTTTGACATTAGCCAACTTCAGGAAATATACATAATTTATGGAATTTAAGCAATTATTCAAACGCTGTGATCCGATAAAAATTTGACTGTTATTAAGCGGGTATATTAATAATATTCGGGAATGTATACAGGACATATTTTATCAACGAAAAGCTGGTACACAAGGCATTCTTGCGTATTATCTTGTTTTTATATAGGTATTTGTGAGGGAAAGGTCTTGAGTTTTGTACAAAAATAATCGTTTTAGCACATACGCTGTAGTATGGTTCAATGAATCAGATTTCATTTCGATTTGCACTGTAGGGGGTGGTAAAAAAAAAAACTAGAAAAAACAACAGTTTGAGTGCAATTAGTTTCCACCCATACTGTATTGGTTGGTGAGGATGGAGAGAGAGAGAGAGAGAGAGAGAGAGAGAGAGAGAATCAATTGAAACGTTTGTTGTGATCATGGTGAGCAAAGGGTAGGTCGGGCTTTCGTAGTTAGATCCATTAAACATGCTAATCGGCGTGTCACATCAGTAACTATCATATACAGGTTTGTAAACCAGCTGCGTTTACACGAGTAAATCTATGTTAGAATTTAACAGAATCTCTGCAGAAAATACACTATTTCATTACACCCGGATATCAAGTTCAAGTTATAATTAAATGTTCGCAGTTTATTCTAAATAAACACAGAGTTCTCCAGCTCGAAGTTCAGAAGTTGCTGTCAATCCACTGGCTAAAATCAAATAACATGCACTGATTCATAATTATTCAGGTCTTAATAGATTTAAAATCCTAATTATCATTATTTATTTATTGGTGTTTAAGGTCATATACTTATGCACGATGGCTAATCATAACCATGACGATTTTACGGGTAGAGGAAACCAGAATGCCCAAAGAGAACCACCGAGCAACGACGAGTAACTGTCAGCTCACCAACATCTTAAATCCACACTGTCACACAGGTTGGGTTAGATTATTCGAAAATATGCATATCATTGACATGCAGTACACCTTAGTACACGGCATCATTGTGCCCACATTTGAATAATCGGGGTTAATTACTTTGCCCAAGGACACAATGCGGGAGGTCGAATAGTGTACGTAGCTTTGGTGCAGCTCTAGGAGGGTTATATTTCCCAAGTCAGGCAATTTTGGGTAGTTAGTACAGAATCGCGTACCATTTTTTGATCGGGTAACAGCGTTTTTCAACTGTTAAAATGAGGGGGGAGGGGGTGTGAAAGTACTGCTGATTTTCCCCCTCACAAAACTTGTAAAAAGAAGGGGGGCTTGGCCTATTATTATAGAATTGTAGTTTTTCATTTATTTATTTAACGACAGTTGGAGCAATCCAGAAAGAACCACCATGCAAAGGCAAACAACTGTCAAAGTTCTACACAGTGTTATCATTGGCTGAAGGCAGTACACCATAGTACACAACGCTACTGCCCCACCCCCTCCCCCAAAAGGGTAATTAGATAATGGTAGCTATTTCATGCTTTTACTTAGATGGGTGGGTTATTCTTCAGTAAACGTTCGAAAATAAAACATACAGGTTGGTAAACCATGATAGCGTGGGGTGTGATTTTTCTATGATTAAACACAGACCATAGTGTTATCACCAAAATTTTAGCATTTTTTCGCTTGAGTTAAAGGCGATTATTGTCATCAACTTTGAGAAAAATGATGGCCGAACATTACTTGAATTTGCCATTTTTAAACACACTGGTCCACAATTAACTGTTAAACACCTAAGGGCTGTTTTGATAACCAACAGACAGTCATGAATAAATCGATACATGTATTTCTGTCAAACTGACCCGCCATTTTGTTTTTTGGAGAAGTGTCTTGTGGAATAAAAATGAATTATTTAACAAAAATTATTAATATATTATATTAAATGAATATACGCTATTTATTAGGGGGACTATGTCATAGCAATTAAAATTTAAATTTTTAAACACATGACCGCACACTTGTCTCCTTCACCCCTCCTCATAACCTCATTTGACCCCCCTTATTGGATGAGGAGCGGCTCCACCAGTCAATCGACATCAAGGTTTGCATCTCTGCTACTGGTGGCATTATGATGGTTAAGTTGAATCAGCTGAAACCCGCAAGTTGTACAGTTAAATGTCGAAATTGGCCATTTCTCCATATGTTTTTCTAATGTATCTTTCGAACCATAGGATTTCAGACAAAACGTGCCCTGGAACTCCTTGACAACACCGTCTGTACGATGCACGCTGCCTCTCTTTTGTTGAATTTGCTATTGAAACACAAACTTGACAGTTCAAAGCACCTTCTTGGTGGCTTTTCAGATGATCCGTTAACTCATCTCTTGAAAGTCTTGGGGCATAAAGTACAGCCATGTATAGCCTCTCCCCCATGTACAGTAGCTTTGTGGCGATTTTTGTGGTCGTTGGATGAAAATCCTTTCTCACAAATTCCACAGGTAAAGGTTTTGTTTTCCATTTCAAATACTTACAACATAGTAGATATGGTGTGAATAAAACTCGAATTGCCAACAACGTGTTTGCAAAACAAATGACAAATTTAGTTATGAGTGACTGTAGTTGTTTTAAAATTGACTGATTGATTTTTTGAGAACCAGTCAAAACGCAGAAATCGGACTGTTAAAAAATCGATGAATTTGAAAATTTGAATCTCAGAGTCTGGAAGAAGGTCGCGTGTTGATCGCTAATTTAATGATGTTTTTATTACACCCATAACTTTTGAACAATAGAAATTAGTGATCAACATCTGTCACTCGCGTGCCGTAGTTCACATTTGAAAAAAAAATTGATTTAACAAAATTTCATTGGTTTTTAATTACACGCAGACACAATGCAGTGTTTACCTTAGCACATGTCCAGGTCAGAGTCAGTCGATAGCATTCATATATATGTCCAACGGTCGGCGAACTTTAATATTATTTTTTAATGTATTATTTTTTATCTAATAATATCTATCCCAAATTATGACTTTAAAAAAAAATATGTACTAATCGACGTAAACATTATTAATTCATTTAGTAATATACTAATTATTATAATCAACCCTAATTATATCATTAATTACATTAATTACATTAATTATACAACAGACATTAATTAAAATTAATTAAGCAACAGTTATTAATTAAAATGATTAAAAAAAATATTCATTAATTAAGTGACGTCATGTTAATTACCTTATGTAACAGGACGTCATCCACCCCTTCACCCCCATCACCCCCCCCTCCCTTCCAGCAGAACCGGGTCAAAAACCAGTTCACATACTACTGATATGCCTTTCCTATCCGGCATTCTGTCCCATGAGATCAACAGAGCGTGTGCTGCGTACACTCAATGATCTTGGCATGGCGACAGGAAAGTCGGTAACTGATTGTTCTGGTGTGTCGCAAACAGATCTATCATGGAACGATCGCACTGGTAGCAAATCTGACTGAATATTCGCTTGTTGAGAGTCCTGTCCAATGGCAACAGGCGACCTTTCTGAGAGAGCGAGTCAGCTAGTACATTCAGACGACCGGACAGAAAGATGAACATGATGATTCATGATGTATATGAGAATCTTCTCCGTTAATTCGCATAATGACATTGAATGAGTGTTGCCTTGATTCCTGAGGTAAGCTACTACAGTCAAATTGTCCGACAAATTTTGAACATGGACGTCTGCTATTATGTGAACCCAATGTTGTAGCGCTAGCCATATTGACATCATCTCTTTGTTTCTATGAACCGAGGGTTCCAAAGACTCTGACACCTCAAGTCTGCGGGACTTACAGTCGTGTCCCAACCTGTCTGACTCGCATCCGTCATAATCGTGAAAGCCGGATCCGACAGTTGCATTGGAACTCCCGGAGTTAATAGTGAAAAAAACCCAAATAATTGCAACAATTTGTTTTAGGGTGTTTATGTGTTAGTTTGGGTGTATGGAATCCGGAGTAGGAACCAGAGCTCATATGGAGACAGGCCGTTCGTACCACATTCCTCCCTTACCTATAAAAGTTTTCCACACATTTTTTTTTTAAAAATAATTAATGCTTGAATAAGTGGATGAATTATCACAGAAGAGTGTATTATAGTAAAAGTTACTGACGAGAAATCTGAAAACCTTCCCATCAGTCTACTTGGAACATCAGCAGGACAAAATGCTAACTTATTCAGTATGAGTGTCTGATAAAATTTGAATGAGAAAGCAGAATACCTTCCCAAGATAGATAACCCAAAGTCCAACTCATACTGGTATTTTAAGGAATATGTGTGTATTTACATTTGTAAATGTTTACAAAATTTATTTACATGTTATTCTGATATAGCAGTTTATAATTTGTAGAACTTCCTGGCATTGTTAGTGCAAGTCTCTAACAACCCAGGAAGTGATGTGTTTCTAACCTGTGCAATGATCTTTGCAGTGGGAATTATACTCCGTGGAGTACTAAATTTTGTGTCAGAATCTGTTGGAAGATATGGAGCATCCGATTCTAATAGAAGGTGTTCTGCTTTAATTTTCTTTAATGCTTCCATAGTTAAGGAATCTCTGACACTTTTAAAGGTCATACCAAAGTACAAATTTGGTAAAATTAAATTCCAGTGAACCAATTCTTCTGTCGTTCCAATAAAACAATGTCTGTGTATAGGCAATGAAGTCAAACGCATTTCAATTAGGATCTGTAAAAGATGATGAGCTGCGTCTCCAGTATTTTGGTCACGACAATGAAGAATGACTGGTTTTTGATATTTGTCAGCCAAGGGAAGAACCTGCTTTAAAAATAATTTCTAAAAATAATTTCTGAGATTCAATTTTCTTGGATCTACAAAGTACTTTATTAACACAAGCAGGATTGCATTTACAAAATGTAGTGTAATCAAGACCCACGTCACCCAAAGCTTTCACTTTTTTATCTTTTAAAAGATTTTCAACTTTGTTTATGAAGGAATTAACTACACCAGGTAATAAAAGATGGGGATGTATTCCCACTGCAATAGAAATTCTTGAGTCTCCAGAAATGAGAGCATCCATCCATGCAAGCAAACTGTTTTGGAAAAACAAAGTTTGATACAGCATACTTTAGTACAAATTTTTCAGAACTAAATAATTTCTGGACATCGTTTAATGTTTTACAGTGAGTTTGTTTCAATAATTGATCTAAATGAAAATGTGAATCACAAAATAAAGGTTCAGTAACATTTTTGACATGTGGTAACAGCTCATTGCCGGAATATGACATTCTATCGGACAAGTTTTTTTTACCTTTGTTAACAAACTTTCAGATAGTTTGAGATCACAGAGACGATTACAGAGGATTTTCCAATGCATGAGGCAAATGACATAATTTGGCGGAGAAAGATTGAATTGATACTCATGCACTGTTTGTCCAGTAGCAAGCTGAACATACTGGGACATTAAAAATCTTTCCTCTCTGCTATATTCAATAATGTTGGGGTCATATGGGGGAAAGAGCTGATTACCACTGACATACTGTAGTAGCAGTTCCAAATTACTTAAATTTAATAGATTACAGAAGAAGTAAAATTGGCCATTCATAAGATAAAACCACTTCTCAATGGTACATTCTGATTCTGAGCCATCAGGGCCCTTTATAGGAGTTTTGTGCCAGCAAGACATATGAAAACCTAAGAACCAAGGCAAGTGATCTTTTAAAACACGTCGCTTGAGATGTACAGTTCTAGCTGGACACAACTGGCAGTTTTTGTACTTCAGACGAGAGGATCGAGTGGAGATGGGTTTTAAATTACTTTTTTTTTCTAACCATTCTTCTTCCCTGTTTTCTACACTACTTGATGGTGTTGCAGTAGTCTCGATAACAAATTCATCCACACTTTCATCATAATCTGCTATGAAGTCGACTTCATCAAGATCCATTTTCTGAAAAAACGGAATTTATACTGCTAGTTTACAATAAAACTTGTACCAGAAACAGTGCAGTGTTTGTTTTGGTGCAAATGATTAAAACGTGTGTGGTCTGTTAGTCTAAAAATCGTGCAGGCTTCCTTATCTGTCGACCAGATGAGGAGGTTGGAGCTTCCATAAAAAGACTGGGCAGCACATCATCTTCCAGTGAGTTATAAAACCATGGTTCTACCTGATGATCGTCTGCTTGACTAGAATCAGTACCTCCCATGCCTTTACGGCAACTGTGACCCAATGGTGTATCCACGGTTGATTCATTAATGTCTGAAGATGCCAGTTTTCCATCTAAGTCAGCAATAATGTCTGACCCGGGTGGTAATGGCAATGAAGTAGACACCAGTCCTCCATCCGAGTCAGCAATAATGTCTGACCCAGATGAGAATGGCATCTGCTTATTTTTTGGTGAATCAACGGTAGGTTCCACCATTTCATCCGGCTCTTCAAAGTATTGTGCCTCAATCGCCGCAACCACATGGGCAGGACTCGATCATGACAGGGTTTAATCTATCATGATGGATTAACTGACTACCTTTTTGTCCTTGAATTTTGTATAAGGGTGACTTGCTTTCCAGAACCAAATATGGACCCATCCAGGGTGATTTCAACTTCGAACTCACTCACTTCTTGTGACTGAATCCCTCTTATACACAATATCACCAGCCTCATATTGCTTCTCTTTTAGTCTCAGATCAGGAGTTCTTTTCTGTCTAATTTGGGACTGGTTTAAGGTTTTACGGGCAGTTTGATGAGCTTCCCCAATAGCCAATTCAATCTGTTTCAGCCAATCACCCGGGGTTCTAGTTGAACAATTCAGTCCAAACATACGATCCACCGGTTGGACCAATTCTCTACCAAACATTAGGCAGTTAGAGGTGAACCCAGTATTTTTGTTAACGGTAGAATGCAATGCCATAGCTAGTAAAGGCAAATCTCTATCCCAGTTTTTGTTTTGGTGTTCAATATAACATCGAATCATTTGAAGCAAAGTTTGATTGTACCTCCCAACTTGACCATTGGAGGAGGGGTGATATGGTGTGGTTCTAGTTTTGGCAATGTCAAGTAGACTACACAATGAATCAAATAAATGGCTTTGAAAGTTACTGCCTTGGCCAGTGTGAATTTCAAGAAGACAGCCAAAAGTAATGATAATATGAACTAAAAACTTCTGAGCAACAGTTAAGGCAGTTTGTTCTGGAAGTGCAGCAATTTCTACCCATTTAGTGAATTGATCTAACATTAAAAGTACATATTTATTCCCATTGATACTTTCATTAAATGGTCCTAGGATGTCCAAATGGACTCTTTCCATTGGATAACCAGCATGGAAAGATTTTAATGAAGCTCTGGGATTGACATTTGCTTTTTTATTGGCATTGCAGACTGAGCAATATTTGACATAATCTCTACAAAACTGTGTCATGTTATACCAATAGAAAGATTTTTTGAGTCAAGCTAAGGTTTTATCTTGTCCGAGATGACCACAACTTTTCAGATAATGACACAAATACAGAACCCTTTCTTTTAAAGAGGAAGGAACTACCAAAACTGGGTGATTTTCTTCATTTTCTGTCCAGTTGTAAAACAAAACATCTTCTACCAATGACAACTGAGACCGACAGAGCCAAAAGGATCTAACAACTGGGCTACATAATCTAAGTTCAGCATCTGAAGGCGATGCATTATTTTTCTTCCAAGAAATTACCAGCTTCAGATCAGGGTCCTGCAACTGAAGTTCACTTAACTGTTCATGAGAATAAGAATCAAACCATGCTTTGTTCAAAGATTCCAACTCTGTATCCATAACATTTGTGTCCACAATTACAGGGTCTTGAGAACTCACAGTTCGAATAGCTAATGGAATGACATCGTCTACATCATCAAGAAACCTGGACCATTGAGAATGGACACGAGCACAATAAGGACAGCCTTTACAGGGAAGAGATTCGAGAGAAGAACCAGCTTCAAAGCAATCACAACTGACAGGTTTAGATACCATTCGAGACAGCACATCTGCATTAACATGTTTTTTACCATCCTGGTGAAGTATCTGCATGTCAAATTGTGAAAGCTCTGCCATTCACCTTTCTAACTGACCCTCAATATGTTTAAACCTCATGAGCCAAACAAGCCTGTTGTAATCTGTCCTTAAAATGAAAGTTCGACCCAAGAGATAATGTCTAAAATGTCTGCAAAACTTGACAACAGCAACAATTCCTTTCTAGTTGTGCAATACTTCCTTTGTGTCTTCAACAAAATATGACTAGCATATGAAATGACCTTGCCCTTATCATCTTGTACTTGAGACAACTCGGCACCAATTGCACAATCCGAAGCATCTGTGTTGAGGATAAACATGCCACCAGGAGAGGAATAAGACAGTACAGGTGGATTAGTCAAAATCTCCTTAAATTTTTCAAAAACTAACTGATGTTTTTCTTCCCAGTGATACTCTTTACTATGAGCCAATTCATACAAAACTGACGATAACTGAGCAAAACCATGTATATGCTCCCTATGGTAATTCACAAAACCAAGAAATGATTTTGTAACTGGATTGAGTTTTCAGGAACCCGCCAATTTAAAACTGCTTCGATTTTACTTGGTGCCACTGAGACCCCTTCACTGTCAACTTTCTTTCCTAAAAACTCCACTTCCTTTTTAAACAATTGACACTTCCTTGGCTTGAGTTTTAGATTATGCTCTCTAAACCTTATTAAGACCTCTTTCAAATTCATATAAGCAGACTCAAAATCTTTCCCGAGAACAATTATGTCATCTAGATACACCAAGACATCTTGCCAAGTAAGACCTCGCAAAACAAGCTCCATAGCTCTTTGAAATGTTGACGGCACATTACATAAACCAAAGCCCATTCTTGTGTGTGCAAACAATCCATGACGAGTAACAAAAGCTGTCTTTTTCATAGAATCTTCTGATAATGGAATCTGATAATACCCAGATGCCATATCCAAAGTTGTAAAAAAATTTGTTCCGTACAAAGTATCAAGACAGTCCTCAATGTTAGGTAAGGGGAAACAATCCTTGACAGTACATTCATTCAATGCTCTATAATCCACACACCAGCGAACAGCACCATCTTTTTTCTGACCAAAACGGGCGCAGAAACCCAACAAGAAACTGAGGGACGAATAACACCTGCATCCAACATTTTATTCAAGTGTTCTTTTTCCTGCTCCTGAAATCCTAAAGGAGTCCTCCTCATCTTATGTTTTACTGGAGGAGCAGAACCGGTATTAATATCATGGACAACTCCTGTCATGCAACCAATATCGAGATCATGTTTGGCAAAAACACCAGCAATGTCTGTCAATAGATGACCTACTTGAACAGCTTGATCAGCTCCTAAATTGACAATGGACTTTAAAAACAATTCATGTAAGTGGCCAGGCAAAGCCATTTTGACAGAATCCAATTCATCAGATAACAAAATACTGTCAGACTGAGCATCAATTACCCAAACTTCTGAAACACCCTCAGAAACATTTTCATCAACAGAAATTATTTCCTCTGCATTTCCTAAATGAAGTCCCCTTTTTAAACCTATCATAATGGTTAGTGTCATTGACCATACTAACAAGTGACTGATGCCCTCTTCCTATTGTGGCAGATACAAGTGAACCCTTATGTTGAATTTTAGGCTCAATTACAAAATCAGTTTCCAAATTTCCACTGACCCTAACCTGAAGTGAACAAACTGAATTTGGGGGAATAGTAACTCCCTTCTAAACTGTGACTCATGCTATCTGGATCTCAAAGCTATCACTTTTCTTGTAGAAAGCATTTAAAGCCTCCCCACTTATAGTGACAGTACTGTTTCTCAAATTCACAATGCAGTCATTTTCTTTGAGAAAATCAAGACCAAGAATCACAGGAACTGAGATGGGTGCAACACAAATATCCCAAACAAAAACATTTGAACCAATCAAGATTTGAACATCTTGATATATCCTACCAAAGACAGGACATTTGGAAATACCAGAAAGTTTCACAAGTTTAGATCATAGATGGCAATAACTTTGGACCAAACTTTTCAAAAAACTCTTCACTGACTAACGTCAGCATAGCAGCAGTATCAACAACTGCCAAAGCATTTTGATTAAAAATATAAACATCTAACATGAGACTAAAACCATCCAATCTATGTACAAAAACGTCCTCTAAAAACTCACCAGGACACTCTTTATTAACGTCAGGAAAATTTTGACCCTCATTGATGGAGCCTGGCATGCATCTTGGCTTCTTTGTATAGCATTTTTAAATGGACTTCCCCGATTCAATGGAGAACCCCTGGTAGGATTACCTGAAGCAATGTATGGCCTTGGCTGAGTTTGCTGTTGGCTTTGATCAGAAAAGACTTTGGAGCTTATAGCTTGTAACATTTTTTTCATTTCCTTTATTTCTTCTCCAAGGTCTGAATTACTTGAACTCTTCCAGTGCTTATTTTGCTTATCACTGGTATCATCTATATTGGAGTTTGAAGATGCAAACGACACTTGTCTGTGAGCATAATTTGCAGCTCTATACCCGAATATAGTCCTGTGAGTGGCCAAAGATGATTTGACATACTTTAATGCCTTGTGAATATTTTGAGGGTTTTTCTCCATTGCTGCCTTGGCCGCTTCTTTGTCCCTGCATCCCCTTAAGAAAGATTCTGTTGAAATTTGTTCTATAGTCTTCCAACTGGCATGCTTAAAACCGTCTATAGTCATAAAATGAATTCTCTGAGAGAATTCCTCCAATGACTCATCTTCTTTCTGACGCATAAAGTGTACCTGTCATCTTGCGGCAACAGGCTCATCTTTATGACTGAATCTCTCTTTTAATTTTTTTTATAACTTATGATAATTTTTGGCCAAATGTAATGTTTTGGCATATTCTAGGGCAGTTCCAGTCAAGCAATCTATTAACCGTTGTATTTTTTTTCGTTTATCCCATTTCCTTCTTTTTGCAATTCTCTCAAATTGGAACACAAAGGGTTCCCAATTGAGAGTACTATCCCCTGCAAAAATAGGCATTTTGGGTCTTAACAGGCTCTTACTTCTATGTCGCCTTGAATGGCGCTTTTTGTGATAATAATCTGAATGGCTACTAGATGATGAGCTGGAATACTCATCTTCAGAACTACTTCTAGAGTTATTAGTCCCAGAAGAACTTGATGAACTGAAATGTTTATTTTTCTAAGAATGACGCTTCTGAGACAGTGATCGATGTGATGTATCAAATTTTAAAAAGTCAGAGGTTTGAGAATCAGTTTTTGAAATATCAGCAGAATCTGAGGCAATTTTATTTTTTGGGGTACTTATATTGCTACCTGTGATATTCTTCTTGTATTGCCCATCAGGAGGAATTGCATCAGGAATTCAGGATATTAGTGGATCAGACTCTGGGCCAGCTGAGCGGTAAGCACTTGACATACTTTGATCTACTGAAGTATTCAGTTTTTCAAATCTTTCTTTCTTTAAATCTAAAGCCAATTTGTCATACTCTTGATTAAACTCTTTAAGCTTGCTTTGCATTTCAATATTTGCATCCCTTTTCATCCTATCACACTCATTTTCTTTTACTTTTAAATGGGTTCTGAGAATTTCATTTTGATCTATCATTCCTTCAAATTTTGTTGTCCACAACTGATTATTATTTGTTAACATGGTTTCCATTTTTTCTAACTTTGCCCTGAGTTCGTCCATGTTTTGGTTAATAGGAGTTTCTTTTAAACAAATTACCCCTTCAGCTAACCACTCAGCCCAAGTTTCTAAAGGTATATCAGTTTCCTTTGTTAAATCTTTTATTTCTAAACATTGTTTTTGTTGGCGACATCTAATTAGCTTTTCAGCTTTACTTTTACCAATGCCATGTAATTTTTGTAAATCTTCTGTTGTGGCTGTTTGTAAATTAATTGTAGTCATGATTGTTATTTATTTTTAAAGTTTGGAAGTGACAAAACTATATTTTTAAGAAAACTAATAAATTATAATTTCCTCAAATAAACAACAAAAAAAATAATTCAAGGGAACATAAAAAAATAAATAATTTAATCATAATTATTTAATGAAATAAAATTAGAAGGAAACAAAATGAAACTAGAAAAAATGATTTATCATAATTCACGAAGTTGAAAATGACAAAATGTTATGGCGCCTGTAGTCTGCCATATTATCCCGAGCATTTCATTGTGAATTCCATTGTTTACATTGGTAACGCGGGAATATTGAAATAATTGATACAGATAATAATGAAAATGTAAGAAAAAATGAAAATAACTAAATCTCAAATCGTTCTAAATGAAAAAGCGATTTTGTTCCTTCCCATTTTGTTGATTTGAGATGAGAAATTTCAGAAAAAATGTCAATAATGAAATTGAAAATGTTCCGAGTGGAAGCTAAACTGAAGAAACATTCAAACGAATTTAACACGGGGTTTTCTCGCGTAAAATTCGACAGATGTCGTCGCCAGTTGTAGCAAAACTCTACAAAAGAAAGATAAATTACCTTTCCAAGGTCACTTGACTCCGATGCAGTCGTCTTTGAAGATCGATGATGCTTTCAGAGCTGTAGTTCAAAATCAAGTGAAGTTGTTCTATTTTCCGATGGCGTCTTGGTATCTCGGATGCACTTGATGTTTAATCCGGAGTAGGAACCAGAGCTCATATGGAGACAGGCCGTTGGTACCACAATATGAGGACGTTGACAATGTAAACAACGTCAATGTAAACAAGACACCGGGCACATAAAAAGGCCCAAAGTCAGAAAACAATTTAATGCTACCAGATGCAAAGCTAGATCTTCATACGAAGAAGAAACGATACATCGGATAAAAGACGCAAGACTAAACGACCTAACACCCCTTGGATGAGGACGTAACCATGGGGAAAAACAGAATAATATTGTGTAATATATGTTAAACTCTCAAGAAATTTAATAAAAACTTTCAATAAAAAATAGCCAAAAAGTTTAAGAATTTAACAGGAAGGGTTCGTGTAAGGATAGGAAACAAATACTTAACAAACAATGGAATAATCATTAATAAAAATGATGACGACAGGCATATGTCCCGAAATTGGGAAACATGAAATAATTTTCTAATTATTATAATGTTATAGCCCTGAACGTCTAACGTCTTTGAACACTTCCATCATCCAATAACAGCCTTGGATCTACCAATTCTTGCACTGATATGTGCCTGGCATCCCCAAAAAGGGAGATTTTAAAGCACAGATGTCAGTTCATTGTTGCTGACATGAGGGCCAAACAAAGAAAGATATCTGCGCTAATTTCGGTCACTTTCTGGCGACTGCGCATGCGCGGTGAGTAAAAGTAGGGAGGACCAGACAGGCCTTTTAATTTTCGGTTTTGAGGCAAATTTTGGGAATAGGAGGGGGGGTCAAAATTTGTGTTTGGCCCTTGATAACTTTGAGTTTGCACCAGCTAAGTCTGGGCTATTGGGTTATAGTATAAAAATATGGTCTTGACTGATGGATGATGTAATGGGTGGTACTTTGCTGGAGATGTATTGGTGTGTAATCTGATGATACATTTTTAAGAATTGGAGAAGCTTGTGCTTCCGGCGTCTTTCTTGGAGAGTGTCCCAACATGTTTCAGTATAAAGTGAGGAACTGCTGGCACTTGTGGTGGCGCCAGTAATTATTCTTGCTGCAGCTAATTGGATTTTTCTAAGTCTGCGGCTTTAGTTATTGAACAGTTATCCCAAACACAATCTGCATACTCTAAGAGGGAACTAATAAATGCAAAATATATTTTTTTCCAAAATCGTACGATCGAGGGTGAACTTATGTAATCTTAACATATCTATACGAGTCCACGATTTGGAGCTGATGTGTTCTGTATGATTGTTCCATGTACAAATGCTATTCAAGATTACCCCGAGGTGCCTATGCTCAATAACTTCAGAGATCTGGCTTCCCCTTTGGTATAAGGGTGGGTGTGTTGTGTGAGCATAGGTTCTGTTTTTTGAGGATTGAACTCAACCAACCATGTTTTAGGCCAGTGTTCAATTGTTGCCATGTCATGGTTGATCAAGATCGAAGCCCGATCAGGGTTTTCAACTATGAGATATAGTGATGTGTCGTCTGTGAAAAGATGTATACTGCTAAGTAAGTTAACGGTGATGTTGTTAATGTAGATAAGAAACAGCAGAGGAACAAGGATTGACCCATGGGGAACACCAGAGTTGATAAGGATGTCTCGGAGACTATCAAGACTCGTTGATATCTATCAGAGATATAGGATTTCAAGAAGAGGAGTAGATCTCCTGAAATACCTATCATCTCGAGTTCGTGAATACGACCGGCATGCCATACCTTGTCGAATGCTTTGCTGACGTCAACGAACACAACCGGCACTTCTTTGACTTCATCAAGAGCATGACAGAACTCATCATAAATATCTGTTAATCGTAGGGCTGTTGAATCGCCTGGAGTGAAACCTGATTGGAATTGACTCAAAATGAGATTGTCAATCAAATACTTCCAAAGTCGTTTAAAAATGCACTTTTCAAATACTTTACCAACACAGCTAATCAGTGAAATTGGACGCTAATGCGAAACTATGTTTGAAGAACATTTTTTCAAAACGGGTTAATGACGTTGGCTTTTTTCCACTTAGACGGAAAATATGAATTATTCAGTAAGATATTAAAGAGGCCAGTGAGTGGTTCGCTCAGGGAACGACTACATTCCTTTAGGAGATGCGGACTTATCAGATTGGTGCTTTGGAGAAATTGATAGATTTGATTGATTCATGGATTTCACTACCTTTAAGGCATATACTGTCAATCGTTTGTGGAACACGGGTCGAGGAGCCTGACAAGAAGGCATTAGAGTCATCAACAGAAGAGATGGAACAGAAGTACTCATTAAATACTTCGGCTTTTTCTACGTTAGTAGAGTACATTTTGTTCAAATGGCGAATGGTCGGAAGCCCCGAGACATTGTTTCTAGTGAATGTTTTTAGGGTTTTCCACCACAGGGACGAAGGGGTTTTAGGGCTACTTAGTGTTTTCTGATCTTTTGATATATACGCGGCGTTGGCCTTCCTAACAGTTGGTACAATTTCCTTCCGTTTGTGTTTATAATTCGCCCAGGCATGTGGTAGACCCGAACGCTTAGCTACACGATATAAACGTTTCCTCTGCCTTATCGGTTGGCGTATCTCATTATGCATCCATTTAGGCTGATTTGACCTTGATGTAATAATTTTGTTTGGTATGTGTTTTGATGCAGTTTCAATTAGTTTAGCAGTGAAGTCAGAGACTATTGTGTCTAAACAGGGCTTATCAAAGACAATGCCCCATTGTGCGCCACTAAGAGCCATGTTTAAATCCTCGTAATTCCCTTGGGGGATACAACCATACACGCCTCTTGAAGCTTAGAGGCTGTGGCTTTAAAATGCAATTTCAATAGAATATGTATATTGAGATGCAAGATTTTTAATGTATTCGATGTCTTTACTAGGTTTACGTAACTTGGGCCAGGGTTAGTCTCAACATCGCCTGACACAATCAGAATCATAGCCAGGAGTGTAGCTATAGGCAACAGCGGGTAGGAATCACGAGTCCTAGGTATTAATTTAGAAAACCGTGGTAATAACAATGATCCCTCGTACTTGTGTGAGTTTGCCGATGAGAGAAACACCAACGATGGTGGAGCACCAAGATTCAAGCCGAGTCCAACTCTTGATGGTTCAGTAGTAGCGCTGTATCCGACGATGGATAGAAAGAACAGGGCAGCCATGATTGAAAAACATTCAAGTAGTTGACCACCTTTAAGTTTTCAGTACAGGTATGATAAAGCACACAGGGATGCATGTTTTGTTAATCTATGTTTTGGGCTGCGCCAGTAAACTGCTGTGATGAATGTACCGATTCTAGTACGATGCACTTCAATCCTATGCATTATGTAACTTGCTTATGATGATATATGTTTAGCGCTCGGGTGTTAGTAGCATTCATTGGTAACAATAGCATTATGTGTTGGTATTGGAAACATGTTGTGTTCAAGTTAGCTTCGCGACTAAAGAGGTGAGAAACAAAGGTATAAGGAAAGAGATGGAAGGCAAACATAAAGAAGAGTAAATACAACATACTGAGGTAATAAGAAATAATATTTTAACCTGCTTGCAAAAAAATCACTCATCGAATGCTGTGAAGTGGATATCTCTGTCTAGTTATGTAGGGGTCACGATTAGATGGATTGGAACAGTACTCAATAGTTGTCGGCAATGGTTGGTCAAGAGGCAACGTTAGAAGCACAGACAATGTGCCAAGTAATAATGTGCACGTGCTTCATAGAGCGACCATAGATGCAAATCATCGTAAGCATATCTGTAAGAATGTACTACTTATTTACACATATACATGCATTCGTATGCATAACCTATGTACATATGCGCTACACACATATCAGTATACACGAACACACATACAACATGACATATGTATCTTCCTAAACACACGCATACATATATGTATATACATATACAATCTAAACATAATCATCCAAAAATTAAATGCCACCAGATAAATAATCAAGTTAGAGTAACGTATTTGAGGATACCTATGACCTGGTATTGTATTATTTGAGGATACCTATTGAGGATACCTTCTGGAGAATCCCTTTTTTGTCGTATGAGGCCATGAGGGCCATGGGAAAATCCCTCAATGAGGTCTAATTTACTATCCCTCTTAGCCTCATTTCATTTGAGGCCATGAGGGCCATGAAAAAAATCCCTCAATTAGGTCTAATTTACTATCCCTCTTAGCCTCATCTCGATATTTAACAGCAATATCCCGTGGCACCCCAATTTCAGCACCCCTTTTTGGAAAACGTCTGGCCTTCGGCACCCCTTTATTATTGCAAGAGACTGGACAGAACGAAGTGAACGAAGGTCCAACACAACCAAGATCGAAGTTAATAGAACATAACAAAGTGAACGAAGCTCGAACTGATCTGATCGAACACAACCAAGCTCGAAGTGAACAGAACATAACAAAGTGAACAAAGTTTAACTGAATGAACTAATATATATAAGTAGCATTAAAACCCTCTGAACTGAATGAACTCTACTTTTGAACTATAACCTTAACTGTAAAACTCTTTGAACTATTTTGAACTCTATGGTTTAGCTATAACCCTAATGAAAACATAACACAGTGTTGACCCTCTTGAACTGAACAAAAGTTTAACTGAATGAATTTCTTAACTATAACCCTGATGAAGGTATATAAAATTAAAACCCTTTGAACTATTTTGAACTGAATGAAGTTTTGAATCACAACCATATGAACTAAATTCTCCCAATAGGGAAGGGGAATATCCAGGAGTGTTAAAATGTTAAAACACGGAATCCAACTTTACGGAATCGGCTAGGAATCCCAATTACGGAATTCCTTATATAGGCAATATAGCATGTCTCTTTGTAGTAAGAGAGTGATGAACCATGTCTGTTTGGTAGGACCCGGAAGTGACGTCATGTCACGTCACCCAGAGGCGCCATGTTTGGTTATCATGGTAATCCGCGTGAGCGGCCATCATGTGGCGTCATTACCACAGTGATACGTCGTGTTAATGCGCATGCGCAGCGCGTGTTGTTAGGGTTATAAGTATTTCCGTTGGCCATTTTGTATATTCGAGCCGCCATCTTGGTTTCCATGCTAGCACGTGGTTGCTATGTTACCCAATGAGCTACAACAAGACAGGGGTATGTTCGGATGGTGTGTTCCTTGGAACAGGAGTAATTTCCAGATTCGTAGAATTACCACAAACAACCCGACAATCCCCCCAAAGCACCAAAATTCACCCCAAACTACGGAAATTGGCTTTATCTTATACGGATTCTCCCAGAATCCTATTTAGGGCCCCATACCATGGTATCGAGAGGCCCCTAGGTACCGAGAAGGCCACCAGGGGTTAGTTCGATGGTACTAGAGTAGTTCTTCTGGTTCGAATTTCCCCATTGGCTGAAACATCACTTGTATTTTTGTCGATATGTACAAAATTTGAAAGTTATAGCTTGGGTGATAACTCCACTCTGCGGGTGATTTAGTTACAATCCACTCTCCACGTACTGTACGACTCTTATTCTCATTTCGGTATTTGAGGATACCTATGACTTGGTAGTGGATTATTTGGGGATACCTATCGAGGATACCTTCTGGGGAATCCCTTTTTGTCATATGAGGCCATGAGTGCCATGAGAAAAACCCCAATGAGGTCTATGAAAAAAATCCCTCAATGAGGTCTAATTTACTCTCCCCCTTAGCCTCATATCAGTATTTAAGAGCCCTATCCCTTGGCACCCAATTTCAGCACCCCTTTTTGGTGCCGAAGGCCATACATTTTCTAAAAAGGGGTGCTGAAATTGGGGTACCGCGAGATATGACTGTTCAAAAAACGAGATGATGCTAAGAGGGATAGTAAATAAGACCTCATTGGAGGATTTTTTTTTTTCATGGCCATCGTGGCCTCAAACGAAATGAGGCTAAGAGGGATAGTAAATTAGACCTCATTGAGGGCTTTTCTCATAGCCCTCATGACCTTATGCGACTAAAAAGGGGTGCCGAAGCCCAGACGTTTTCCAAAAAGGGGTGCTGAAATTGGGGTGCCACGAGATATGACTGTTAAATATCAAGATGAGGCTAAGAGGGATAGTAAATTGGACCTCATTGGAGGATTCTTTTTCATGGCCTCAAACGAGATATGACTGTTAAATATCGAGATGAGGCTAAGAGGGATAGTAAATTAGACCTCACTGAGGGCTTTTCTTAATACCCTCATGGCCTCATACGACAAAAAGGGATTCTCCAGAAGGTATCCTCGATAGTTATCCTCAAATAATACAATACCAGGTCATAGGTATCCTCAAATATCGAAACGAGGCTAAGAGTCTAAGTGCGAGTCACTCGAAGGAGCAATTGCTCGATAGCTTATTTGCTCGATGGGGTTCGAGTCGTTCGAACAATGACTTATCAGTAACTGCTCAATAGATTCTTAACTTTAGAAATCACGTTGGCTTTCATTATACACAAGAGAGATAACTATGCATACAGGTTACGGAACATCAAACACTAATGATTATAAGACTTGGACGAGGGAACCAGAGATAGTGTGGACTATATGAACTTCTAGGGTGAGAGTAGCATCTGTAAAAGGCAGAAAAATGGGATTCTGGGGGAAATCCGAACCAGAAAAAACTACTCTAGTTCAATCGAACTTACCCCTGGAGGCCTTCTCGGTACCTAGGGGCATTTCCTTAAACAGGATTCTGGGAGAAATCCGTATGAAATAAAGTCAATTTCGGTAGTTTTGAGGTGGCTTTTGGTGATTTGGGGGGAGGGGGGGGCGGATTGTCTGGTTGTTTGTGGTAATTCTAAGAATCGGGAAATTACTCCTGTTCCAAGGAACACACCCTCCGGACTAACCCCTGTCTTGTAGTAGGCCATTGGGTAACATAGCAACCACATGCTACCACAGAAACAAAGATGGCGGTCTCCAGTATACAAAATGGCCGACGGAAATACTTATCACCCTAACAACACGCGTTGTGCATGCGCACTAACACCACGTATCACAATGGTAATGGCGTCAGAAGATGGCCGCTCATGCGGGTTACCATGACAACCAAACATGGCGCCTCTGGGTCACGTGACATGGCGTCACTTCCGGAGTACTGCCAAACAGGCGCGGTTCATCGCTCTCCTACTACTGAGTACATTTATTTAGTTATTTATTTATTAGGGTTTAATGACACTTTCGGACAGTTTTACGGATGGAGGAAGCTGGAGTACCCGGATAGATCCACTGAGTATCAGCAAGCAACTGTCAGGCTCCCCAGCAAAGTAACTTCACACAAGCATTTGCAAGGCTAGCATTGGATGAAGACAAGTGCACCATCGACGTGCAGTACGCCTATAGTACACAATGCCACCGTGCCCCTTCGTGAGCAATGGGGGTGAAAGTGTCTTGCCCAAGGACTCAGTGCTGTTGCCACAGGCGAGATTCTGAATCTGAATCTGAATATGTTTACTGTGTAGATCGCGTAGTCGCGTATTATAACACTGGTTGGAAGGATGGTGGTAGTTAGTTGCGCTCTGCGACCTTGACACAAAGTGTGTCAATGGCGGTCTGGGTACTGGCGTTCCAATCCACGATCGTGCGTGGAAAAAAAGAGTT
Source organism: Pictodentalium vernedei (assembly GCA_031216915.1). Taxonomy (NCBI): domain Eukaryota; kingdom Metazoa; phylum Mollusca; class Scaphopoda; order Dentaliida; family Dentaliidae; genus Pictodentalium; species Pictodentalium vernedei. Next base: position 262,542,732 of record CM062297.1, read on the forward strand.
ATTGAATTTCTCAGTGTGTGTTCTGTATACCGCCAGTTTCATGTTATTACTCCTTGTACGAGATGGTCCTTTCTTAACATATGGATCCTTCGGAATGGCATCACTTCCAGAGATGATGTTGCCGAGTGTCTGGATGCGTTTATTTTTCCGACGCTCCTGAAGAAATGGCCAACCAAGTGAGTGGAGCATTTCACTTACGATGCGGTCTCTGCGATAGTCATTGCAGACAAAACGCGCAGCTCGTCGTTGAGTCATCTCTAATTTCTGGATGTGTTTTTGTAGATAAGGGTCCCACACTGTGCATCCGTATTCCAATTTCGAGCGAACCAGTGACTTAAATGCTGTTTCTTTTAGGGGTTTTGGGGCGTGTTTCAGATTTCTTTTGATGAAGCCGAGAGTGCTATTTGCTTTTGCATTTGTCTTGTTTATGTGGTTGTCCCATTTTAAGCTGTTTGAGAAGGCCAAGCCGAGGTAAGGCTTTGAGTCTACTTCTTGCAGGATGTGACCTTGGATGTCGTAGAAGTGGGTGAGTGGGGTTTTTTCCCGCGATGACCGAAAGATGTAACATTTCTTGGCGTTAAACCTCATACCCCACGTGTTTGCCCAAGACTGGAGCTTGGTCAGGTCTTGTTGCAACAGCTCTTGATCTTTGATGGAATTGATTGCTCGATAGAGGAGGCAATCATCAGCAAACAGCCGTACCTGTGATGTCACGTTGTCTGGTAGATCATTAATGTGTATGAGGAATAGTAGAGGGCCCAGTACAGTTCCTTGTGGAACGCCTGAATCAACAGGGACACAGTCAGAGTGCTCCCCTTCCACAACTACTTCTTAGGTTCTGTGGCAGAGAAATTCTTTGATCCAAACGAGGCTGTTACCTCTGATGCCATAGTGGTTTAGTTTTTTTAGCAATCTTTGATGCGGTACAGTATCAAAGGCCTTACTGAAGTCAAGGATTGCCAAGTCTATATCTGCACATTTTTGTCGTGTAGTTGTAGGAGGTCATGTGTTGTTATCAGGAGATGGGATTCACAGGAGTGTCCTCTACGGAATCCGTGTTGGGCATTTGTTAGGATCTTGTGGGATTCCAAATGGTTTAGTACACGACGGCAGATGATGTGTTCCAGGAGTGTGCAGCAGATACAGGTCAGGGAAACAGGTCTGTAGTTTTCACTTGCATGTCGGTTCCCTTTTTTGAAGACTGAGGTGATGTATGTTTTTGTCCAGTCCTTTGGTAGCTGCCCTGTGTCCAGCGATTGCTGGAATATATTTGCCAGAACTGGGGCTGACTCCTGGGCCGTCTCTTTGAGTATCGGGTTTGAGATGGAATCCGGTCCACATGCCTTGTTTGGGTGTAATTTCCTAAGAAGTGTTCTCACCCCATTAACATCTATGCTAAGTCCATTTATTGGTGGTTTTGGGACACCGGATGGTATTGGTATATTGTCGTTGTTTTCTTGAGTGAAAACGGATCTAAACTGTCCGTTCAGGAGCTGTGCGTTTGTTTTTGCATCGGCGTGGAGTTGGCCGTTTTGTCGAAGGGGGGAGATGCCAGTATTATCAGCTTTCCTTGATTTGATGTACCGCCCGAAAGTTTTGGGGTTGTTTTCCTCCAGGCTAAATATAAGGATCTGGTTGAGATAATGACGGTGTGATTTGTTTATGATTTTGCGGACAAGTTTTTTTTTTCATTTTATAGAAAAGCCGTTGTTTTTAATCACTTTTTTGACGTATCCATTCACCCACGGGAGGTTGTTTGCTCCTCTGGTGTCTTTGTGTGGGATGCATTTACATGTTATATCCAACAGGCCGCCTTTGAAGGTGGTCCAGTTTTCAATGACCGATCTTTTGTAGAAATGTAAGGATCTGGTTGAGATAATGACGGTGTGATTTGTTTATGATTTTGCGGACAAGTTTTTTTTTCATTTTATAGAAAAGCCGTTGTTTTTAATCACTTTTTTGACGTATCCATTCACCCATGGGAGGTTGTTTGCTCCTCTGGTGTCTTTGTGTGGGATGCATTTACATGCTATATCCAACAGGCCGCCTTTGAAGGTGTCCAGTTTTCATTGACCGATCTTTTGTAGAACAAGCCTGATTTCAGCATCTTATTCTGTAATGTTGTAACTTCTTTGATGTTTGGCCAGTCAGCCTTTTTAAATTGTGGCACTGATCGTCTTTTGGTAGACTTAGGTTGGCTTTAAGGCACAGTCGGCAATTACCATGTGATGATCTCCGACCCATGGTGCGGTTTGTACCTTTTTTTACTAAAGTTGGATTGTTTGTAAAAAAGAGGTCAAGGTTGCTGGCTTTTCTTGTTGGTTCGAATTGCATCTGTGTTAGAGTGTGTTGATTTTGGATGTCTAAGAGTTTTTGGCATACCCCAGCTTTGCGAGCTCCTGGTTTTACTGTGTTGGCGTTCCAGTTTATGTCACTAGCATTGAAGTCACCACCCAGATGTATCGTTTTGTCCAGGCATCTGCCAGGGAGTTTGTTCAGGGACTGGTTCAGAAACTCGAGTTTCTCTGCATTTTCATCTGAGTGTCTATAGAAGCTGCCAAGCACAAGTGATTTGGCTCCCTGGAGGTTTGCCTTTGCCCAGATGACTTCATTCTCGGTGTTTGCTTCCACAAGTTCTTCGCTGATATAACATGATTTTATTGCTATGAATACACATCCACCATGTAGGGTTCTGTCTTTCCTATATACTTTATATTCTGGTGGGAATTTCTCTGCAGTATGAATAGTGTTGTCTAGTTTGGATTCACACCCTAGTATGGCATCTGGTTTAATATAGTCAACTGCAGCTGCGAACTGGGCTTTTTTACTCTATATGCCTTCGCAGTTTACAATAATGGTTCTCCAGTTGTTGCTTGCCTTAACGGTCATGCATTGAATGTAGGGGTCTTTAGATGAGTCGACTGATGTGTTTTCCGAAGCAGTTTCGTGTCGGGCGCTCTGATGTTGTTGCATTGACCGGGGTGAGCTGGATGTCGCCGGGTGGAAGCTTGAGTCAATCGAAGCAATTGAAGTGTTCGCTTTTGTGGGAGAGCCAAGAATGCTGTATTTATTTTCTAGAATGATTTCATATGTGTGGAACGTGAATGACGCAAGATTTGGTGCATCGCATTTGGCGCATATCCACGATATGTCGCTTTTTTCTTGGCTGCGGAGATGGGACGAGCAGTATTCTAAGCAGGAGTTGTGACACCATACGTAACAGTCGTCACAGCAGATGGCTTTTTGCGACCAGTTAACTGGTCTCTCGCAGTATCCACATCCGAAGATGGAGGCATTTTTCGGCCCTGGGTTACTTTCGATGTTGCCCGCAATCAGCAGGAGCGTCTCTAGTAGTACACACTGTTCAGCTTTGTTGGGATGACATCTTACTCCCGTTTTCTGCAGACCCCGAGGGTGTCTAATACTTGTACATAGAGCAGCTAGTGGGTGGCTGTTGGTGAGGTCCTTTGTATGATTTACCACAATGGTTTCTGGTATGTTTTGGTGGTTGCTGGCCTGTGATATTTTCCGGTCGGGGCAAATGGCCAGGAGGAGGATTATGAATTTTAGTATGTACATTATATGACTACGGTTGGTGATGACTGATGGAGGTGCTCCACCTAGTCGTGTGCTTGTAAGTTGGTAAGTGATGAACGATAAATATGAATGAAACTCTGCCCTGCGACTGATGAGGGTGCCTCACCTAGTCGTAAGAGTGTCTGATGTAGTACTGTTGTTTTTGCAGCTGGTGGTTGACAATGACTGGTGAAGGTTCTCCACCAAGTCTTGTACTCATGAGGTAATGGTTGGCGTGTAGTGTACTTTTTAGTGGATAAGTGGTGCAAGAAGAGTGTGATATGGGGTGGGTTGCTACAGTTCGTGAACGTGCTTCACCTGTTGGTGGTGCAAGTGAGTGACGTCTGGCGAAGGTGCTCCGCCTAGGCGCGGTTTAATTAACAGCAGTGAAATTAAATTAAGGAAAGGGTGCTGATAGGTGTTCTTGAATGAGAGATCGAAGATGATACCTTGTATTCGCTCTACTTATTCAATCGATTCCAGTTCATCTTTACTTCAGTGACGGTGATATCTAAGAAGTCTGGTTCCTGTGAGTTGCTCCTTGTGGGTTGGTTTTTGTAGCACTCTTGGGCGATGTCACGTCGGAGATATCTACACCAACACTGGCTCAGCGCTTCTCCTGGGTGTACTCCGTCTTTCAGTAGGTGTAGCTTGAGAGAGTAGCGTCCCTTCTTGCATGCTGCTTTTCTCTGCCTGACCATAAACTTGCTGAATTTTAGTGTTGTGTGGCCAGGTTTGGTGTTGATATTTGAAATTTCAATGTTTAATGTCTTAATTTGCTGTGTTATGAGTTTGTCATCCAACTTAAAGGATTCAAAAGACCTTGGTAATGGTGTGTTTTGTGTTTGTAGTGTGGTTTTCTTTGTATTCCAGGCGTATGTAGAGATAGTGGGCAGTTCAATGAATTTAATGTCTGCTCCATGTGTCTTTTCGAAAATTGCTACGGCCCTGTTGTATTCTCTCAGGATTGAGTTTGTTTGTTTGTTTGTTGGTGGTTAACGTCACATATTTATGCACCATGGCTAATCGTGACACAACATGGAGATGAAGTCAAGTTTAGTCAATCGTTGATCAACATGTTGCCCAATTTAGAGGACTTTCACCCCAAGCATTGGTGACTGGGTCCTATTTTATTAGTAAAGCGGAACTGGTTGACCACAGGATTGAGTTCACTGTTTGGTTGGGATCGGATGGCTATTTGGTTGTTTCTATTTTCTGTGATGTCACATGTGCCCATCCAGGAGTATATCAAAATTGATTTGTGCCTTTTGATAGCCTTGGCGATTCGCTCCAGGAGTAGATCCACTAGAGTCTTGGTTGTGGCTCCATGGATGCACCAGAGTTCTAGGGGGAAACTTGAGTGTTGGCAGTTGTTTCCGATTGTGAAACCTTTGCTGTCAGACAGGAGGACGGCATTTCTGAGTTTATCTTCGTCGGGAAGATCTAATGTTTCTGAAGCATTCAGGAATTTTTGGAAGGAAGTGTTGTGGCTCATTTGTGTGAATCATGTCGTGATAGAAGTTACAAGTCAGAACTGATGAGGGTGCCTCACCTAGTTCGTTGTTGACAACTTCACAACGATATCGGTAGTTTTGATAAGGGATATCTGGCTGAACTGATGAGGGTGCCTCACCGAGTTCGTTAATTGACAGTGATAGCGATAAAATAGCGATAAAACTGATGAGGGTGCCTCACCTAGTTTGTATGTAATGTGTCCAAGTATATGTCTTCACTAAGTTCGATGTTGCTGATGTAAACAATAATTGCAAATGGCGTCGGTTATGTTGCTCAGCAGGATGGCGGTTTGCATTGTGATGAAGTTATGTGGAAATTTGGTAGTTATTTTGAAATAAAGTTGATATTTTGCAGTCGACAGGTGTTCAGGTGTGTTTACATATGGTGTATTATAAGAAGGAATATTGAAAATAATGTGTTTAAGTGAAAAATATCAGATATTTTTAGGAGCGTTTTGAAAGATACGCCTTACCGTGGCGCATGCGCAATCATCTTGGCTTGCAGCCTGCACCTCTCCCTACGGAGCCACTGCACCCCCTACGAGTACATACCCTTACAGGTAAAATGAATAGCCCTTGATATACCATATATCTTTTATTACTGTGAAATACTTAATACGACCAGTACATTGTATGTCGTAGGTAAAAACAATTCACTTTTCCAAAATATTTCTCAATAAAAATAAGTTGCTCTGTCTCTGAAAACCCATAAATGGTTTCAAACAATAAAATGCAAATGAAATAATTAAGTTAATAATAATATAATAATAACACTTTGGCCGGCCGCTGATTTGTCGCGGTTCTCGTATGAGAAGGCCTTGGTTATCCCTGTTCTGCCAACTGCCTCCCTATTCCCACGCTTCTTCTCTCCTCCCAACACTCGGAGACGAACTGCTTGATGACATCCCTTGCCCCATTCTTCCCAATCTCTCCGATTAGCATATTAACCCTCTCCTTTGAGTCGCCCCTTAACCACATGTCCTTCATTCTCCCATCCCACTTCCCCTTATACACCCCGTGAATCTTGTTCTTTTAGACTGGTATTTTGGGCATTCTAGAAGAAAGTGTTCCAGGGTCTCCACCACGCCCAAATTACACATCTGGCACTCCTTTCCACTGTTTTTTCCAATTTTTCCCCTCAGCTCCAGAGACCGCGACCTCAGCTTGAACAATAGTGACCCCCCCCCCCCAAAGGTGCCATCAACGTACTCTTCAAAAACAGGCTTCGAGATCTCCAATGAGTAGTTCTCTACTAGCTCCCTCACTTGGTCCACCCCGTCTTGATATTTCAGTTGAATATTCTCAGGAACATTACTTTACACCATCGGCTGTCGGGGAGATTTACCAAATAATTAAGAATGCCGAGTTTCAACAGGTCTATCTGTCCTTGATCCTCATCCACCCAAGATCCCTCGATAGTTATCCAAGACGTCTTTTTCCCCCTTTTTGTGAATAAATGTCACTTTACTTTTCCCCCTCTCCTTTGGGACCTCCTGTTTTTCTATGGCTAAATTGAATAGGGCAGTTAGGCTTTCCAAGAGTTCCTCTCCCCCTTTTTTGATAAACTCGTTAGAAATTTCGTCCACCCCTCCCGCTTTTCCATTCCTTAATTTTGAGATCACCCTCCGCACCTCCTCCGTTTTGACTTCGCTGCACACGAAGTTCGATAGATTTTCCTTCCTCGACCTGATTCGGACACTCTGGTGGGTTCCCCATTGCTTATCGTTTACCTTTCCCCGGTGCTTAACTAGTTCTAATTCGATTTGATCTCGCTCTTCTGTAACTCTGCCATCTACTTTAATAGTCTGTGGGTTACTTCCTTTGTTACGTTTGTTCACCCATTTCCAAAATACGTTCGAACTCGACCCCCCTGTCGTACTTACCGTCCTAATAAGACTGCTATTTCGCACTATCCGATTGTCGTCTTTAATCTTATTCATTTTATTTCGTGCTTGTCGGTACTCTTCCTTTGCTACCATGGCCTCATTGCTTTCCACCCCCTTAAGTTTTCTACTTCTCCTGTATGCAGCACACTTAGCTTTTCTACCCTTTATGTCCCTTTTCAGTTCTTCGTTCACTCTGTACCCCAAGTTTCCATGTTGGCAACCTAATCTTTCCTTCACTTTCCTTCCTTGCCTCCACTAGGCTCGCAACTATGGCGTCCGCCATCTTCTGGACAGTGACCCCCCCCCCCCCCCACGCCCTGTGTACGGTTGCAAGCTTTGGTTTCAGTTTTTCTTCGAACTTCGCCCAGTCAGCATCCTTTTTGAATACCCAAAACTCCTTGAAGCTTCCTTTGCTTTTATCTAGGTTTTTGGCCCTGATCGTCACTGTAATCAAGTTGTGATCACTGTCCAACTCCATTTTGACCTCATAATCCACTTTTACCCCTATCACCTCCCTCCATAAATTAATATCTGTGAGAATGTTATCGATTATTGATTTTCTGTCGTTTCTCTCCCAGGTCCATTTCCCCTTACACCTCGCGTCCCTGTTCAGAATCTTCAGATCGAGCTCATTTGTGAAGTTCAGCAGCTTCCTTCCATTCCTTTTGACTTTTTTGTCCCCACCCTCTATGCCCTCTTCCTTATCACCTATGTGTCCATTAAAGTCGCTCATCATAATTATACCGAGGCCCCGTTTTCTAGTTCAGCGATATTGGACCTTAGTGTTGAGTATATCGAATCATTCCACTCGGGATTACTTCCCTCCACCGCACAGTACACAATCCCAAGGGCAATACTTTTGTTTCTCAGGTTGATCTTTACCCAACCAATTTCTTTCGATACCGCAGCCGGGGTGATGACATCTTCCAGATCTGTGATCAGCGACGGTTTTAAATCCTCTTTAATGTACATGCCTACCCCTTCCCCTTTTTCTGGCCTCCCGTTCGCCCTACACCTATCCACAAGCACCCGCTTACTTGGTCTACCCGTTCCTCGTGTCTTACCCACGTCTCGCTTAAGCCCATGATACCAACCTCCTCTGCCTCGATCAATGTAGCAATTTCACTTATTTTCCGGTGGAGACCCTGGATGTTGCTATAACCCACTTCCAGGGTACCGAGGTTCATTGGCTTCCGCCAACTGGGCCCATTGTTTTCTGGCGCTAGCCTTGGTAAACTTATTTTGTCCCCCTCACTCTTGTTCACCCCGCCTATGTCCACTCTAGTTATACTTGCCTCTGACCTCCCACCCCGCTCCTCTCCAAAAAAGGCTCTGCTACCCGTAGAATTTTATCCCCAATACCCGTTTCCTCACCCTGCTAAGATGCAACCCGTCACGTCCGTACATGCTCCCATTGCCCCAAAACGTATCCCAATGGTCGATAAAGGGTATTCCCAGGTCAACACAGTAGTCCTCCAACTCTTCATTTAGCGCCAAAATCCTTGAGTTCCGTTCGTCCCCACCTCCAAGGACAGGACGGACCCCGGATACGACTACCATTGCATTCCTACTTAGCGGTTTGCTGACTAAGCCTCTATACGACTCCACCAAACTTACTGACCTTCTCTCCCTGATATTGTTGGTCCCCACATGGACCACCACTACCGATTCCGGTCCTGACCCTGCCACAATGCCATCTACCCGGTCCCTCAGATCCTCCACCTTCGCCCCCGGAAAGCACAAGATTGTTCGATTGGAACTATCAGGACCACAAACCACATTGTCAATCCCACGTACAATGCTGCTCCCCGCTACAACTAATTTTCTTCTTCTGGCCCCAGTTCCTATATCATCTGCAACTCGCCTCGTTTTGCATGCCCCTGGCCCACTCTTTCTCTTCACCGCTCTCCTTACCCCATCTGGCCTGTCAACATCAACAACTATCTCGCCCCCCCCCCCCCACAATTTCCCCCTCACTCTCGTCCCCAGGGGTATCAGAATCTAAAACACTAAACCTGTTTTCTAAACACCGCCTAGCAACCTTGGCAGCCTTACGCCGACTCTGGTTTCCGTACTCGACGCAACCGTCCTGACGCCACCTTCCGAATGTTCCTACTAGAACCCCCCTCCCCAGTTACACCTCCCACATCAAGCATTCCACCCCACGCTTCCTGCTTCCCAGTTTCCTCCTTGAGCCCACAACGACCTTCCACCCATCATCCACCTCACCATCATAGGTAACCTTCAACGGGGTAACTCCAGATACACCAGCCCTCCCCAACCTCCCTCTCAGCTCTGCAATCTCCCGCTCGAATCCAACACACTTCTCTAACAACTGTAAAATATCCCTGCAGTTCGCACATACCCCACTACTCTCCATTGGTCGACCACCACCATACCTCATATTACACTGTCTGCACGCCTCCGTATCCCCACTCTCCCCCACCTGCACCCCTCGACTCACCTCCCCCAGACCTCCCTTAATAACCATACTTACCTCCGTCTGAACACCCGTCGTGCACTTACCATTCATGATTATAAATATTATATAGAATCAAATGACCGGAAACGACAAAACACCAGGGCAACAAACACACGAAAAGAGGTAACTAAGGTAAACAAACAGCAAAATTGAAAAACCTATCAACTAAACCTCCTTATCTCACCCTACGATCCCCCCCCCCCCCCCCCACACAAAAAAAACAAAAACAAAAAAACAAAAAAAACAAAACAAAAAAACACACATGCAAAAACTAATATTTAGAAAATACTTATAAACAGTTCCGAGTAGAAAATTCTCTTCTCTTCGTGAGTACTATTCAATGTGTTATGATGTGTTATAATGGAAAGTTCCAATCGAATTAGTTTACCCATTTTTCTTCTTTAACCCTTTACCCAACGCAGACGATATCAAAATTTATTATTTTAAATACCATTTTTTAAAATTTTTCAAAAAATTTCAACAAAACCATATCATGTGACCCCTCGTTGGAACGAGTTCGACGAGCTCGTTCCAACGAGGGGTCACATGATATGGTTTTGTTGAATTTTTTGGAAAAATAATATTTTTTCAAATGCTGAATTTGCATATTACGTGGCCGGATGCGGGCGATTCGTTGGGTAAAGGGTTAATCACAGCTAAGGTAATTCAGAATTGATGACATTTTCGCACAAATTCAAATATAACTGGCACTTTCGAGTCACCTAATTATTAGCTCAATGTGTATGGAAAATGAATGTTTGTGCAGTCGAATTGAATGGTTTTTGCGCGCCGAAGGCGCGCAGGGACGCTCTGGGGCAAGCCCCTTTCGACCCCCATTGACTGTTTATGATCTTTGGTTTTATGTCAAGGCGTGTTGGAGGAGGAAAAGGTTCAGGTACTCGGCAGATGTATCTGGTGTCACGGGTGGAGGGTTGACTTTGTTGACTTATGCTGATCAAACCCTCGGGTGAGGACCAGTGTGGGAGGTTGGGTCCTCTCACAAAGGTACTACCTCTCCCCGAGGGTACTGTGGTGTTTTATTTTCGGGCAAGTATGGTCTGCCACTTCAGAGATGATTTCGATGGCGGCCATCATTGGCAAGTATAGTATGCCTCAGGCTGTCTTAGTCGTTTTTTAGGTTCGTGGTAGGACCTCTTTGGAAAGAACAACAACGACCCCTTTCGGGGACCACCAGTAAGAAGATCCGAACTTCCCTGGTTCGGGGGCAGGCCTGCTTTATGATCCTATTGGGCTGGGACAGAAAATATGCAATGTAGACACTTACAAAAAGGGGCAGAGGCGGGACGCAGGACCAACGCTCGCCTCCCTTGAAGTTGTCGACCACTTCCAGGGATGGAGCGAAGGATGTTCAGGAACCATGTAGGTTACAAATTCCATAACGGTTATAGTTCCCATAGCGGTTATTGGGGTGCTGGTCAAAAATCATCTTCTGTGTACCTGCTAAAAGAAGAAGACAGAATTAGTTTTCATTAAAGTATATAAAAAGTAAAAGCAGCATATTTAATATTATACAGCTATAATCCGTCTTTGTAATCACCTTTACATTTACGTTTTTATTTTGGATTTCCGATTTTTAGTGATTTTAGTTGAGTCTGTGAAGGTAGCCCTTTCTGGAAGAAGGCCACAGCTGAGCTGTTAGTCTGTCTGTTAGTTCACCTTCTCGTTCCCTATTTTGTTTGAGTGCTTCCGATTTTTAGTGATTTTAGCTGAATCGGTGAAGGAAGCCCTTTCTGGTAGAAGGCCACAGCTGAACTGTTAATCTGCCTGTTAGTTCACTTTCTCGTTCCCTATTTTGTTTAGGGGCTTCCGATTTTTAGTGATTTTAGTTGAGTCGGTGAAGGCAACCCTTTCTGGTAGACGGCCACAGCGGAGCTGTTAATCTGCCTGTTGGTTCATCTTCTCGTTCCCTATTTTATTTTGAGACTTCCTACTTTTAGTGATTTTTAGCTGAGTCGGTGAGAGCAGCCCTTTCTGGTAGAAGGCCACAGCTGAGCTGTTAATCTGCCTTTATATTCACCTTCTCGTTCCTGAATGGATCCTATTTATATTCTAGTTACAATATATTTTAGTTTTTCCTGGTGAGGTTATTTCCCTATGATTGGGCGCGTTTGGGTTTTTGTAGGCTTTCGCAAATTGTTTCAGGCTCGGAAATTAGTTGGCTGTCAGTAGGTAATAATTGAGAGTTTACTATCACTTTGTACATGTACGTGTACAAGATACGTTTACCAACGTGGGATTCGGTGTTAAATCGCACGCTTGTTCACAAAAATGTTCAGTGATGTTGAATCTCCCATGTTTTTTGTGACTCCTAGATCGCACTTTTAACGTTCAAATACTCGTGGTGAACGTTGAATGTCACGCGTTTTAAAAAAAAAAGGTGAAATTGTACATTTTCACTTTTTTCTTTTACTTTAAAATTTTTTGTCAACGTTCCCATCGCAGATCAGACCATCGATCCATCGTTGGTGAACGCGAGCAAAAAATTCTAGGCCATCATCAAAAAACGGTTTGCGGATTCTGGATCAGTGATCCAGAATCCGCAATTGTTTTGAGGCGGTGGGTTTTTCCCATTTATGACGTCATTAGGGGAATTCCCACTATTGACCAATCGGATCGCTCGATTCTCATAAACTCGATCATACAGAGTTATCTCCCCTCGTCGTGGGGTGGGGGAATACCCGGATTTTTTTTTCCTCCAAAAAACTTGACGGACAACTGTCGAACGCTTCCATTTCTGACGTGAGCGGGGGGAATACCTCGAGGAAATAAATAAAAAAAGTGATCGATATATATAGGAGAGAAAAACATAAACATAAAAATAATTATACATTTAATTTTGAAAATAATAAACAATTAAAAACGAAAGATGTTTTTACAGATGGATTCTAGACACCGAGATCGAATTTTAGAAGAGTTTGAGCGTGCTAAGAAGGGCATTCAGTCGGCTGATAGGAGCAGACGTCTTGGTGAGATGGAACTCAAACGCGAAGCCACAAAATTATTTAAACCCGTGACGGAGGGTCAAGAGCGAAGCAGGAAGGAGATAGTCGAAGAATTGAGACCCATAAAGGAGAGTTCTTTGAGAATGGGTTCGTTGCCTCCTAGTTTTGGAAATCGGTATTCCGTTCAATCTACACCGGATTACGTTCCCACGGGAATTCAAACAGATTTGAGCGAGAGCGACGATACAGCTTCGACTATCACCACTAGTAGCGTCGCATCGTCTGATGATGATGGCGGTAAGAGAGATCAGTCGTATGGATTTTATACGGATTCGGAGTGAAGGATTTTTGTAGGAGACACGGAAGTAGATATTGGCGATGATGAATTGATCGTGGGTTCGAACAGATACGAATTGACTGATGGGCTGCGCAGATTGCTCCTTTACGACAAGCCCGGCGATTACACGGATCAGGATTTCGACAATTACGGCGACATTCTGGTCCAGACCCACGCCATGAAGAGAAATAACGATGCCAGAGAGACGAGACCCAAAGCCAACAGAGGTTACAAGTGGACGAAAGTGGTGAAACCCATATGGGATATGAACAAGAAGTTCGTCGAATCGGTGACTGGCAAAGGGGTGAAAACCACTTTTCTTCCGAGCGATTCTGACGCTCTGTCTCAGAGATTGAGTTTGTTGATGGCGAGCAGACGGGCTGGTAACACAGGATTAGATAATCAGATAGTTACTATATCTGACGAATTGTTAAGACAAAATAAAAACCACTATAAAAGGCTGATGAAGGAATTGAAGGATTGATGTGTATATAATAAGTAGAGAGAAACAAACAAACAAACAAAAATAAAACAGTAAATTTTTTACACTAGAATAATAAAAGTATTTAAAACCGACAAAACGATTTACCAGTGAAAAAAAAAATATATTATAAAAATAAAATATGTTGGTGATAAAGAACAGGGGATACGTCAGAACTTACGTTCAAGGCAGTTCTGGCACCGTCGATTCTATAATGCGAGCGTTCACGAGCGATGCGGGTAGAAACCTCGCATCGACCGCGTTTGAGGTCGGTAAGAAGACGGCTTTGGATGCTGGTAAGAAAGCCGCTTCCGAAGCCAGTGGTAGGATAGCTTCTGTGGCTGGCAAGAGGGCAGCCGACGCGTTGATCGACAAGTTGATCAGTCCGCCGGCGAAGCGAGCTGCGTTAGAGCGAACGCCGAAAAGTTGGAAAGATTTTAAGGATGCTGTGGTGCCCATACAAGATTTAGCCAAAATGACGAGTGGATCCGGATTGAAGAGAACCCGCGACGGTGCGATATAAATAAATAATAACATTAAAAACAGAGTTTGAAAAACATAAAAAATTTGCGTTTGAAAAGAATCTAAAATAACAAAAAAAAAAAAATAAAACAAAGATGAACATTAAAGATATGTCTTGGAACGACGCCGCGACCAAGAGGTCGAATAACGAGTTCTTTCCCAAAAGCATAAGAGGCTTGATAGTGGGAAAATCGAATTGTGGAAAGACCAATCTGTTGATGAATCTGTTATCCCGACCCGACTGGTTGGATTACGACATATTGTTCGTGTTTGGCAAGAGCTTGTTTCAACCCGAATACAGATTGCTTCGAGAGTGCATGGATCGCAGATTGCCCAAGGACGTCATAGCCAGAATCTTTGACAGTAGGGAGCAATTCGACAAGAGCGAAGCTCCATTTTCGACCATTTTGGACGGTGCGGCGATAGAGCTGATGAAGAGAAATGCATCTTCGAACGTCGAGTGTCGATTTTATGAGAACGCTAGCGATGTTCCGGATCCTAGAGAACTGAAATCGGAAGATAATCTCTCATGATTTTCGACGATCTGCTTTTGGAGAGACAGAACCGATGTGAATCGTATTACGTTAGGGGTCAACACAGCAACGTGGACTGTTTCTACCTGTCGCAGAATTATTTTCGATTGCCCAGACAGACGATAAGGGAGATCGCTAATTTTCTATGTCTCTTTCGCCAAGATCTCAAGAATCTCAATCACATCTACGGCGATCACGTCGCAAACGACATGAGCGCGGCGGAATACAGGAGATTCTGCAAGAGGGTTTGGGATGGTGGACTTTACAATTTCCTCGTGATCGATTTGACAAGCGAATTTAATCACGGAAAATATCGGTGTGGATTCGACAAGTTTTATGTTTCTGATGATAATAAGATAGAGCGTGAAAATAAAAAAAATTAGAAAATAATAAATCTTCAAATAATTAGTTTTGAATAAAAAAAATAAAATTAAATATAATGTTCGAACATGGAGAATTGTTAGGACGGATAGCCGAGAATAAAAACAATTCATTCAAATCGTGGTGAGTGGCGATTCGACTCGATTCGCTACGAAATTCGAACCCTCCATCGAATTGAATAGAGAGAAAAGATACGAGATGACGCTGGTGAATCTGGAGACTTATTATTCCTTTCCCAACGTCACCAAAAAGAATAACTCATTCAAGTATTCCAACGGAACGGATTGGTTGGAGATTCGAATTCCCAAAGGGAGTTATGACATAGACGATTTGAACGATTACATTCAGACGCGAATGAAGACGGATGGAAAGGGAAGCAACAAGATCAGACTCGCTCCCAATCCTAATACCTTACAGACGATGTTGGATTTGGAAGATAATTTTCGAGTGGATTTCAACACGGACGATTCTATAGGCAAGATGTTGGGATTCGATCGAAAGATGTATCGAGGCCATGCGGCATCTGAAAATATGGTTGACATTCTCGCAGTCAATAGCATTCTGGTGAACGTGGATGTGATTGCTGGCAGCTACGTGAATGGTAGCACTCAACCGACGATCTATTCCTTCTTTCCAAACGTGTCGCCGGGTTATAAGATCGTGGAGCGACCTCGAAATTTAGTTTATCTACCAGTGATTTTGGACACGTTGTATAGCCTCAAAACCACGTTGACGGATCAAAATGGTGAACTGTTAGATCTTCGTGGAGAGAGAGTGACGATACGATTTCACATAAGAGAAATATAAAAGCAAAAAAAAAATATTATATATATATAGATAACAAAAATAAAATAAACGCAATATTAATTTTACAAAATTATTTTAATATAATTATTAAACAAGAAACAATTGAAGTAAATAATTTAAAAAAAACAGAATTATGACACAATACGTGGTTAAAAACGTGAACATATCCGCAGGACAGAGGAAGAAACTTAAGAGAGTGTTAACAACTTGAGGCGAGGCGGTGAGATTCAAATTCACTCACGAAGATCTGACGAGAGGCGGTCAGGATTCGATCGCCTGGACCAGAAGTCAAATCAAAAGGATGGAGAAAGTGATTCGCGATGGAAGAGGGTTGACGGTGAGATTGAGTCCCGCTCAATTGAGATACAATTTGAGAATGAAAGGCGGTTTCCTACCGCTATTGGCAGGAATCGCCGCAAAAGCATTACCCTTCGCCGCAAAGGCGCTACCCTTTCTCGGAAAGACTCGGCGTGGGAGCTCTCACGGGACTCGCTAGTTTGGCAGTTGAGAAATTAATGGGAGGCAGCGGACTGTTTTTGAAGAAGGGAGGAGCCGTGTGTCACGTCCACGTACACGACAGCGGTAAAGGATTGTATCTAGAACCCGCTAGAGGTGGCAACTCTCTGAGAGGAAACGGTCTCTATCGGAAGAGTGGATGGAACGTTGAGCGACTCGGCAAGGGTTTGTTGCTCGGTGAGAATTCGCCGTTTAAGAATATACCGATTTTGAATAAGTTATTATAATATAAAATTATATAAAATATAAATCATAAAAAAGTATAAAATAATATATTTAAAATGGATAAAAAGGTGGAGAAACAATTAGACGATAATGACGAATATCGCGAGACAGAGTGCGAAGAAACAAAAAAAAAAAATAGAAAAATGGTTAGACGCTAATGATGGATATATGAGGAAAGAACTAATGAAAGAGATAGATAAAGCATAGATAGACGGTTGAGAATGAGACGCTTTCCACCGTTACCACTACCTTCTAAAGAGAATGGTGATGATGCGAGTGTTACCAAGAGATGCACAACATTCGTCCATAATTATGATTCGGATAAACAAAAATGTTGTTATAAACGTATCATATCACAAAGAAAAAGAAAAAAAGAAAAAGAAGAAGAATCGACGCTGAAAATTGAGAGAAAAGGAAACGTTATTATAATATATGGTGATAGTGAAGAAGAAGGAAAACAAAAAAAAAGTAATGATCTCATTACTTTTTTTTTTCCTTCTTCTTCGCTAAAAAATCAATCACTCTATTGTTTATATTTCCAAGTCCGTTATTAGCATGTTGACACTCGTGTCTTCTCCTTTTTCGAAAACGTGTTGAATGTTTATCTTTACTCTTTTGAGTTTTTTTACATCGGTCAACTCGCTCTCACCACCCAATTTCTCCACGAGTTCGAATGAGATGTTTGGAAATATGTAATTTCCATAGGGCAACGACAAATCGTCCTTGTCGAATTCTCTATCTTCGGCGATGACGATGTTCTGCAGATCGCTTTGGTACTTGTAAATCAAATTGAGCACGGCTTTGTTCAATTTCAAAGGCATCTTATATTTGTTGTATTTGTGCTCTAAGCCCTTTGTCTCGACCTCGTTCAATTCGATGGGATCGTGTCGTTGTAATCTATAGATTTTATGACCGAATTTCTTATTCGTTTCGACTTGTTTCAATTTCAATTTGCATCTTTTAGGTGTTGTTGTCCTCATGATCGATTATTTGGTTTTTTGTTTTACGAATTCTTGCAAATAATGTATATTTTAAATTTTGTATTTAAATAATAATTTGTTTAAAAAGTTTTTTTTTTTTGCTCTTTATATATATATAAAAAAGTTGTTTTTTTAATTTTTAATTTTTTTAATGTAAAATTTTTTAGTAAAAGTTTTTTTCTCTTTATATGTATATAAAAAGTTAAATTTTAAATTTCAATCTCTCTATTGTTTATATTTCCAAGTCCGTTATTAGCATGTTGACATTCGTCATTTTTCCACTTACGAAAATGGTTTGAATGTTTATCTTTACTCTTTTGAGTTTTTTTCATCGGCGAATGCGCTCTCACCACCCGATTTGTTCACGAGTTCAAGTGAGATTATTGGATATATGTAACTTCCATAGGACAACAATAAATCACCCTTGTCGAATTCTCTGTCTTCAGCGACGATGATATTATTCAGCAGATCGCTTTGGTACTCGTAAAACAAATCGAGCGCGGCTTCATCCAATTTCAAACACATTCGATATTTGTGGTAGTAGCGCTCTAAGTCCACCATCTCAACCTCATTCAATTCGATGGGATCGTGTTGTTGTAATGTATAGATATTAAAACCGAATTTCTCATACGCTTCGTCTCGTTTCAATTTCAATTCGCGTCATTTAGGTGTTGTTGTCATGATCGATTATTTGGTTTTTATGAATTCTTGCAAATAATGTATATTTTAAATTTTGTATTTAAATAATAATTTGTTAAAAAAGTTTCTCTTTATTTCTCTTTATATATAAGTAAAAGTTAAAAAAAAAATATTCTTACAAACTCAATTTTGAGGTAAAAACAATGATCAAGTCCAAACATCTGAATTATAGTCTAGAACGTGAAAGACTTCAAACGTTTAAAAATTGGCCTTCGCATCTCGCTCAAAAACCCGAAGATTTAGCCGCCGCGGGTTTTGTTTACGTGGGTAAAGGTGACAAAGTCAAATGTTTTTGTTGTAACATACATTTGATGAATTGGGAACCTCACGACAGACCTTTACTAGAATACATAAGTAATATTAAAAAAGGTGAATGTGATTATTTGAACAAGATCCTAACGTTGGGATTGATCAAAATCGAAGACGAAGAGAGGGATAGAGATAAAAACCAAAAATTATTGATGGATATGTTACAACTTGGACACACCAAGGAACAATTGTACAATGCATTAAACAACGCGAACAAGACTCTGTCTCAATTCATAACTTTAGAACATCTCCTCAAATTCATGGCGGAAGCGGACGAGTTATCGTCACTTGGCGAAAACGAGCCGAGCAAAACGTCCACTAAGTGTCTGCTCTGTGAAGGTGTCACAAACGTCTTGTTTCTACCGTGCGCACACCTCCGTTACTGTAGAGAATGTTATTCCGAAGACGAGAAAACGTGTTCATTTTGCAAACGAGAAATAAAAGCGGTCTTAAATTGTTTTTGAATAAAAAACACATTAAAGAAAAAAATTGAATTTAAAATTCAACTTTTTTTTTTTTTTTTATATATATAAAAAAAGTAAAAAAGCAAAACTTTTTTAACAAATTATTTAATACAAAATTCCAAAAAAAATATTCTTACAAATGAAGCAAACAGATAAAACAATGGTAAATTTAAATGAGAAAACCATACCTCAGATAAACTAGATTTGTAAACTATTACAAATTTCAGATTTCAGAAATCATAGAACTAAATAAAAAAAAATTGAAGTCATACAAGAATATTTGCGAAACGCTAGAAAGGCAAATGAAATGTCGATAGCAACGACGTCAAAAGATGCATCGGTTGTGAAAAATGAGAAGATAGTAAAAGGAATCGAAATGCCGACGTCGAAAAAAAACAAAAACGTTTCGATTGTGAAAAATAAGAAGACGACTAAACGAAAAGCCGTTGAAGAACATCAAGTTTCCAAAGAAAAGAAAAGAAAAACTAAAACGAAAACGAGTGATGCACTTCAGATTCTAGACAAATGAGATATATCGAGCAAAATTCAACGAGCAATCGACGAAGAGAAAGGAGAAGAATATGTAACACGACTTGTTGCGGAACTATTCCAATCGAAACCTGTAGAATGGGAGAGTGCAATCAAAGGCATTTTTAAAACTTTCGACGTGGTTCCCTCGTTCAAGAAAATTGTTCCTGGAACGGGTGAAGAAAAAAGTATTGGATTTGTTTCGCGAATACATGAACGTGGGATTAAAAATTAAGATGATACTCCATTGCATAATGAATAAAATCGACGTGAAGTCCGGCGAGAGCATCGTGAAAAATGCACATTTCAGATCTAACGTCGAACCCGTATTTCGAGGTTCAGATCTATCGGACGTTTTCGAAAAGATGAAAGACAAGATGTTGACGTCTCTCGCGAATTATCAACATGAAGGTAGTAATTGGACATTCGATGAGGTGTTGAAACTCGAAATTCACATAAATAAAAACGAACCGTTGAAAGGATCTTCCTACTTGGAATTACCGTATTTCTTGGCTAAGAAACACGCCGTGGTCAACGTGAGAAATAAAGATGATCAGTGTTTTAAATGGGCACTCACCTCCGCCTTATACCCTGTCGAAATAAACTCTGATAGAGTTTCTCGTTACGTGGAAACTTCTAAAAATCTCGATTGGACCGGAGTGACTTTTCCAACAGAGTTAAAACATATCGAACGTTTTGAGGCTCAAAATCCCACCGTAGCGGTGAACGTCTTGGGATACGACGAGGAAAAATGAACGATCTATCCTCTTAGACAGACTTCGTATCTCGGAAGAGAAAAGACAATTATTTTATTATTGATTTCGAATGGTGACAATCGTCATTATTGTTGGGTTAAACATCCGACTCGATTACTGTCGAAACAAAATAATAAACATAAAGGAAAGATATCTTTATGTTTCAATTGCATGAACGTGTTTCACAGCAAAGACTCGTTGTCGAAACATCAGGAATATTGCAACAAAAATCAAGGTGTCGCCGTCGAAATGCCAAAACCTAACACCATCGTGAAGTTTGAAAATCACAATAGAAGGTCAAAAGTACCATTCATCGTGTACGCCGATTTCGAATGTTTCACCGCGAAAATGAGTTCCTGTCAACCCAACGCTCTTCAAAGTTACGTCGAAAGATATCAAAAAACACATACCTTCGGGCTATTGCATTTACATGAAATGCGCTTTCGACTTGCAACACGACATGGGTCCCTTCACCTACACGAAACAGTATGAAGACGACGACGTGGCTCAAAGGTTCGTGGAAGAGTTAGAATCGAAAATTCAAATATTATACGACAAATTCAAAACTCCGGCAAAAATGATCATCACGCGAGAGCAGCAGGACGAAAATAACAGAGCCACTGAATGTCACATATGCAGACAATCGTTCGACAAGAATTCGAAGGAAAATAAGAAGGTCAGAGACCACAATCATTACACGGGTCTGTTTCGCGATCTGGCTCACAGCAAGTGTAATTTAAAATATCGAGACGCTGTTTTCTATCCGGTGATGTTTCACAATCTCTCGGGTTACGACAGTCATCTGTTCGTGAAAAATCTTGGCACCTCACACGAAGAATTAAATTGCATCGCGAACAGCGAAGAAAGATACATTTCCTTCACGAAATGGAAGCTCATGGAGAAGAAAAGAGTAATCGACGGAGAGACGTTGAAAGAAAAAACAAAATCCATTCGTAGAGCCATACGTTTCATCGACAGTTTTAAATTCATGTCGACCGCTCTGGAAAAATTAGTCGATAACATGAGCAAGGATAAATTTAAAATCACGAGTGAACATTTCGGAGAACGAGTAGATGTCATGTTGAGGAAAGGAGTCTATCCTTACAATGACATGAACGATCTAAAGAGATTCGAAGACACCGCACTACCTTCGAAAGAAGATTTTTATTAGAAATTATACGAATCCGACATTTCCGACAAGAATTACGAACATGCCAAAAACGTGTGGAAATCATTCGATATGAAAACCATGAGAGATTATCACGATCTCTATCTGAAGACCGACGTTCTGCTCTTGGCAGACGTGTTCGAAAATTTTCGAGACGTCTGTCGTCAAAATTACGATCTGGATCCCACTTGGTATTTCACCGCACCCGGTCTGGCATGAGACGCTCTGTTGAAGACCACCGAAGTCCAATTGGAATTATTATCCGACGTGGACATGTTCGAAAGGGCTGCGAGAGGTGGCGTCTCGATGATCTCCCACAGATATTCTGAGGCTAACAATCCATACATGAAAGAAGGTTTCGATTCAAAACAGTCGACTAAATACATACAGTATTGGGACGCCAATAATCTGTATGGTTGGGCTATGAGTCATCCTTTACCGATTGGAAATTTCGAATGGGTGAAGGAGCCGAAAGAGATGCAAAAATGGAGAAACTATCCTTGCATTTTAGAAGTTGATTTGAACTATCCGGAAGAATTACACGATCCACACAATGATTATCCGCTAGCTCTTGAACGAATGGAACCGAACGAAGGAGACGAGGAAAAACTCATTCCAATTTATTTAACAAACGTAACTACGTCATCTACAGCGAAAGTTTGAAACAGTACGTCGATTACGAGATTAAATTAGTCGACATACATCGCATCATTCGATTCGATGAAGAGCCTTGGATGAAAAAATACATCAATCTCAACACGAATCTCAGAACTCGAGCCGAGAACAATTTCGAAAAAGATTTCTTCAAACTCATGAACAACTGCGTGTATGGCAAATCGATGGAAAACATCAGGAAGAGAACCGACGTTCGACTCGTCACATCTGAGAAAAGAGCTAAAAAATTAGTGGCGAAACCCAATTACAAACACCGAACCATATTCGACGAAAATCTAGTGGCCGTTCACATGCAAAAGACGCACATGAAGTTCGACAAACCGTATTATCTTTGACCGATCATCTTAGATATCAGCAAGCAATTGATGTACGAGTTTCACTACGATTACGTCAAATGAAAATTTGGTGATAAAGCCAAACTACTGTTCACCGACACGGACAGTTTAGTTTACGAGATAGAGACAAAAGACATCTACCGAGATATATCTCCGGACGTGGCCGAGTGGTTCGACACGAGCAATTATCCCGTCGATCACCCGTCCAACATTCAATCGAATGACAACAAGAAGGTGTTGGGTAAATTTAAGGACGAGAGTGGCGGTAAACAGATCGTCGAATTCGTGGGCTTGAGACCCAAACTGTATGCTTATCGTCTAGAAGATGATGAAGAGATCAAGAAGTGCAAAGGAGTTAAAGCGTGCGTGGTGAAGAAAAACATCTCTTTCCAAGAGTATAAAGATTGTCTGTTAGGAAGTGGTCCGGTGTATAAGACTATGAAATCGATTCGAAGCGACAATCACAACTTGTATACCGAAATAGTCAACAAGATTTCGCTGATGGCCAACGACGATAAGAGATTCGTGTTAGACGATAAAATAAGCACTTTGGCACTCGGATATTGGACTGTGGATCTAATTAGAGACGATATGAATATGGATGATTGGATTCTAGATACGATTGTGGATGATAAGATTCCAGATATGATTGTGGATGATAGGATTCCAGAAAATCAAGAAGAATTAGATGAACACAAAATTATAGAAATCGATAGTGACATCGAGAAAGTTAGTTTAAAAAGAAAAAGAAAAAAAAAAAAAAAATAATGTCATTTTTAGTGAATTATAATAAAATAAATAAAAAAAAAATATATATATACGCATTTATGAATAAGAAAATAAAGATATCCGTAGAAGGTGTCGTCTTACCTAACGAACCCCTATCCAACATCGATCTGTTGAATGCGGCAAAGGATTTGAAAATCAAAGATTTTCTAGGCGTGTTTTCCAGAGATGCCTTGCTGAAGAGAAGACCTCGACAATCGGAATGCGTAATTTTAAATCTACGCGATTCATCGGGTGAAGGCACTCACTGGATGGCATGGATCAAGAACGGGAAGAAGAAAAATTATTATTTCGACAGCTACGGAATCTCGCCGCCAAAAGAAATAAAGAATTATTTCAACAAATCGATGGTTCGTTACAACACGGAACAAGTGCAATCACCAGATCAAGTGTTTTGCGGTCACCTGTGTCTCTATGTTCTCAAGAGATGGTCTGAAGGAGATCGATTTCAAGACATTCTCAATGATTTACATTAGAGAGAGATTTTTTTTATAGTATATATAAAGATAAAAACTTATTTTAAAAAAATTTTAATCGAATAAAAACGAAAAATAAAATAACATAGTTCATTTTTAATAAACTGCGTTTTGAACATATTTTTCTAAAAACAAAAAAAAAATCCCACAACAACATGCCAGTCGATAAATTTGGTAGAAGTGATGACGAAAAAGTCAACCCGAGAAAGAAGAGGAAGACGTTCGAAGTCGACGATGGTTACGACGTTGCCAACTTGGACGAACGTTACATTCGGAGATACGAACCTCGAGAAGAACCTTTGAACATGAACGATAAGAAGCTCTACAATCTTCCCGAGCTGATAGATCTCGCAGATGCTGCGACTAAAAAATACGTCGACAGGGGGAACGCCGATTTCGAATGAATCCTGCTGGATAATTATGTGGATAAAACCATGACCGACGATCTCGATCTGAAATCCAAATGTTTGGTGAACGGCGCGAATCCCATAGATCCCACCGATGCCGTGACCAAGAAATACGTGGACGACTCTCACGCGAGATTCAGCGAACACCTGAGAAATAGATACGTTATGAAAACGATGCACTCGGAATTGAACGCCAGTTATAACAAGATAACGAACGTGGCCACTCCCACAAATCCCAAGGACCAAACACTACATAGATCTGGAACAGAGAAAGTCTGATGGACGAGAAATGAAATCGGATCTGAATGCAGGATTCAACAAGATATTGAATCTGTCAGAGATCAACGACACGGATGCAGACTCAACGGCAGTCAACAAGGGCTACGTAGATTCTGCTGTGATACAATCACGAGAATACCTAGAATCACAAGTGGACAATCTCTACCTGAACAAACAATCTGGCAGAACCATGGAGAGTGGCATCAACATGAATGGTCACAATTTATTCGGTCTCGATCACGATCCCGAATTCGATTCCAGCACGGTCAGCAGAAAGTACGTGGACGACAACTCGGTCTGGAGAAAGGGTGACATCATGGAAGGTAAACTAGACATGGGTGGACATGCGCTCACGAATCTACTGGATCCCGTGAACATGACGGATGCCTTCAGCCTGATTTCGGTGGTGGAGAAAATTAAATATGCTAGACAATTGATCACTGTGTGGGCCGAAGAGGCCGGCACCTTAGATGAGGAAAAAGCTGAGTGGTCTTTCGGAAATGGAGGTAGCGGATCAAAACATGGTGAGGTGGGATATCCCATGCCGTTGGGAGGTGAAATCCTTTGAATGAGTCTGGCTTCCTCGGATTTGAATAACAGAGCGGTCGTCAATCTCATGGTGAATGGTGTAGAGAGCAATAAAAGATACAGCGTCGAAAAGATTGAGAATTAACACGCGAATGTTATCACGTTCGGCACACCTCTCAAAGTGAACGCCGGAGACAGGATTAATTTCATCACGAAAACCAATAATCCCGAAGCCGCCACTTCCGTGGTGAGTCTACTGATCGAATTAGTTCCTTTGAACAAACAGTGAACGTGTGGAAAATAATGAATTAAAAAAAATAATGTGTGATTATTAAAAACAAAAAAAAAAGTAATGACATCATCTTTAGATCTCATTTTTTTTTTATTTTCCTTCTTCTTCACTATCACCATATATTATAATAACGTTTCCTTTTTTCTCAATTTTCAGCGTCGATTCTTCTTTTTCTTTTTTTCTTTTTCTTTGTGATATGATACGTATATAACAACACTTTTGTTTATCCAAATCATAATTATGAACGAATGTTGTGCATCTCTTGGTAACACTCGCATCATTACCATTCTCTTCAGAAGGTAGTGGTGATGGTGGAAAGCGTCTCATTCTTTTCATTTCCAACCGTCTATCCCGCTGTTTATCTAACCATTTTTCCACATCTTTTTTTTTGTTTTTTGGCTTGCAACACAGGATGGAACATCTGACGGAAACAGAGAGACAATCGCACAGGATCGAACAATCTAAGATCTGTTCGAGTTTTAATATCTTCGGCACGAAATATCCTTTTTGTTTCTCTTGAGTGAATAGCACACGATCTTTTAAATTATTCAGAACGTAATCGTAAAAATCTTTTTTTTTTTCAAATGCGAAAATGGAATGTGTATTTCGTTTTCTACGTGACTACTTACGAATTGTAACATTTTGTACGTCGAGAATGTTGAAAAAAGATGATTTTTTCTCGGATGAAACTTTTTTTTTGTTAAAAAAATATCATTAAAAACGAATTTATTTTTTTATTTTTTTTTGTTTTTAATTTTTTTCACACACTCATCTCTCATCGAATGATCAACATCTTATTTCCATCCGATTCGAATTGTAATTCTCTGTCCGACAGGACCAGGGCGAAGGCTTCGGTTTTTCTCAGCACATTCCTATCGAATTGCATCTTGATCTGAATGTCTAACACGCTACTCTTGAGTCGTTCACTCTGTTTACTGATGTCGAATACGAACAAGGGATACATCGACTTGTATTCTCCGGAAGACATGTTAGGGTTGCTCATCAATTTGTCTAGACCGTGATACTTCTTTCTAAAATCAGCGGCATCGCCGTAGTCTGCAGAAATCGTTCTTGTCGAACGACGCATTGTAATCGATTGCTGAATATCTCGTGGTGTTCAGAAACACTCGCATGTTTCTCAAATGGCAGTGATCGAACAGCGATGCATTCTTTTCCTGAGACCCGTCCCTATCGGTCTGAAACGCAACCACGATGAAACGCGGTCTCTCAGAAGCGGATTTGACCGTCAATCTCCAATCGAAGTGATTCGTGGAGAGAGGAATCTAGCCGTGTCGCACTGTCTCATTCTAAATCCCACGGGTAATTTACTCTTGGATTCTATGATCTTGTAGAGACACGCTTTTTCCACGATCGAAGGCTCCACGTGCGAAACGAACCACGATATCTTGTGTAGAGTTATCTTACCCGCATCGGTCGCAGTGAGTCTCACTATTGCGTCGTCGTTTCCTTTTCGAATCAATGTTAGATTGTGTTTGAATCCGTACATGATCTTGTTGTAATCGTCCGCAAATCCGAAGATGTGTTTCAAAGGTATCCTGAACGAAAACGTTCCTTTAGGTCTGGACATCTTGACGACGTAGTCGAATATCAAGGCGGCGCCTGCGCTAGCAGGGCCTACGGTGTCTTTCACCCACAACTGATTAAGTCCTCTGGATTTCGAAAAATCATCAGGATACGTCAAGAGTCCGAACATCATGGTGGCCTGACCGGGATGAAACACAGATTCTATCTCTTGTCCGGATAGCATGTATTTTATGTTACTGAATAGATGCATGATGCCATTATTGGCTAGAGTAACCGTGTCATCGTCGGCGTAGTCGCTCCCATCTTCCTTGGTGAGACGTCCCTGCACCACTATGTAACTCTCGCTAGGATGTACGAATAGATCTTGAGTTTCGACATTGATTCTTATCTCTCCCGCATTGTTCAAACTCGTTCCGGTTACCGGTTCGTATTCATGAACCTCATATTCTTGAATACTTTCATCTTTCACTTTGCTTTGTGCTATATCTAGTATATTTGTCATTTTAAAGGATTTTTAGTTTTTTGTTTATTAATTAACTTGCTTTCTTTATCTAAAAATAGTTTTTAATTATTTTTTATTATTATTTTTTTCTCTCTTATATATATGTGTGTAAACAAGAAAATGTTAAAGAGAGTAAATAAAAAATTTTTTGTCTTCTTCATCAAAACTTCGTCTTCTGTAATTGTTGTTCGTAAAACTTTCCGATGATCTCTTCTCCATCCAAAGTTTTGATTTCATAAGTCACTGGATCGGTGTGAAATATTTTGATTATCACGAAGATTTCCGAGGTCCATCGAGGAGTATAACCCTTTTCGAAGTGCTTCTTATAAGCGTAAATTCTCACTCGATCACCGACCGCAAATTTCGGCGTTCTAGACTTCTTCCTGATCTTAGATCTCTCAGGATATAGATTCGCGTAGACCCGTTTTTCGTTTCGAGGATCGCTAGCTTCCGCGGGAGTCATCTTGATCGATCTGTGCCGTGTGTTGTTGTAATCTTTGACCAGACCGTTCAGAGCGTATATGTATTTCTTGGTCGAATTCGCTGTGAAGTATCTGTACATCTTTTCCTTCATCGTTCAATTCCAACGTTCCACCACGCTGGCTTTCTCTTCGTTTTCGATCGAGTAGAGGTCTACCAATCGACGAACGTGCTTGTTGTAGAATTCCTTTCCCATATCCACCCACAATTTACTCGGTTTTCGAGAAGAAGAGTCGAACACGCTCTTCAGAGCCTCGGCCACGCAAGGTCCCCATTTATCCTTCAAAGCTCTGATCCAACCATATTTGGAAAACACGTCGATGACCATCAATAGATATTTGACGCCCTTGTTCCACCTCAAAAACGATCTCATGTCGACCAAGTCGGCAGACCAAATATCATCCAGACCCTTCACGAACACCCTTCTCTTTCGAAATTTACGCACTATGGGTTTGTGTAACTCCTCGTCCAATTCGCTCGTCAATAATCGTTTCTTCTTCTTTTCAGATGCGCTTTTTTTTTTGAACGCCCCATCCGAATCGACGTTTCGCACTGATCAGATTGCCGACCAGCAAACATTCCATCTTCTCTCTCCTGGTCGGATTCGATATGCCTCTCAATTTCCCCAACATGTTTTTGTCGCAGACGTCGTTGCAAGTCTTGGTGTCGGGATGTCCGGCGTAGCACAGATCGTGATCACGTCCACCCTATTCACAGGTTTGCTCCAAGATTTGGGTGTCAGATCGGCGTTGAGTCTCTTGTTCAATTTCGTTCCGGGTCCCGTGAAACTGTGACCGGGCAGATGCATTTTGAAAGGTAGATTATTGATCATTTTATTCACGATGCCTTTACCTTTGCTCGCATTCTTTTTTTTGATGAATCGTGTCTTGACAGAACCACACACGTCGCAAATTCTGCGAAGCATCTGTCTGTAGTTTTTAGTTCGCACTTCTCTAGAATTACTCGTCTCGGTAACTCTCTTACACTTTACGCAATACATTTTTAAGAGTTATTTAAATTAATTTCGTTTTTTTATTTTATATATAAATTTAATTTTTTTTTAAAAATTCTGTTCTTATTATATATATTTTTTTTTCAATCGCTGCTCTTGAGTTCTATCATCTTACTGAATTCCTCCCTGGCCTCTTTCCTCCCCTTTTCCACGAGAGAGTCCTTCATCTCTTCCTTGATGATCTGACGAGTCTTGATTCTCACGGCTTCTTTCATGGTATCGTATTTCGTTTTCTCACTCAATATCACGAAGTATTCTCCGTCCGATATCCTACTGTCTTTCAATGCCATAGAGATCATTTCAGATATCGTGTCGATCTTGGAGTCAGCCAAGACGCGAATCTTGTCGTGT
This sequence comes from Pictodentalium vernedei, assembly GCA_031216915.1. Taxonomy (NCBI): domain Eukaryota; kingdom Metazoa; phylum Mollusca; class Scaphopoda; order Dentaliida; family Dentaliidae; genus Pictodentalium; species Pictodentalium vernedei. Next base: position 262,571,526 of record CM062297.1, read on the forward strand.
TTCCTCGCCTTCAGATATAATTTCCTACTCAAAAAGTTTCTGAGCATGCTAAACAATCTGGCGGCGAGGGCCACTCCTTCTACGGTTAACACGATTGGAATGGCGACTGCAGTCGACAACAATCCAATGCCAGCCGCGTGTAAACCCATGGAAGTCGTGATGAGTGTCGTGTCGATCGTAACGTTTTTTTATTATCTATTCGATTTGATATATTTATTTTTCTAAATAACTATTATTTATATATTTTTTTTCTCTCCTATATATATCGATCACTTTTTTTTATTTATTTCCTCGGGGTATTCCCCCCGCCCACGTCAGAAATGGAAGCGTTCGACAGTTGTCCATCAAGTTTTTTTGGAGGAAAAAAAAATCCGGGTATTCCCACCACCCCACGACGAGGGGAGATAACTCTGTATGATCGAGTTTATGAGAATCCAGCGATCCGATTGGTCAATAGTGGGAATTCCCCTAATGACGTCATAAATGGGAAAAACCCACCACCTCAAAACAATTGCGGATTCTGGATCACTGATCCAGAATCCGCAAACCGTTTTTTGATGATAGCCTAGAATTTTTTGCTTGCGTTCACCAACGATGGATCGATGGTCTGATCTGCGATGGGAACGTTGACAAAAATTTTTAAAGTAAAAGAAAAAAGTGAAAATGTACAATTTCACCTTTTTTTAAAAAACGTGTGACATTCAACGTTCACCACGAGTATTTGAACGTTAAAAGTGCGATCTAGGAGTCACAAAAAAACATGGGAGATTCAACATCACTGAACATTTTTGTGAACAAGCGTGCGATTTAACACCGAATCCCACGTTGGTAAACGTATCGTGTGCACGTACATGTACAAAGTGATAGTAAACTCTCAATTATTACCTACTGCTGTCGGCTAACCGGTCATGATTTTTCGCAGCTAGGGAGGCAAGGCGGTCTTTTATGGTGGGGAGTTCGGCTCTATCATGGAGCGTTTTGATAGACGTGTCCCATGGGCACGGAGGACGACCCTAAGCGCGTGATGTTGGACCTTCTGTAGTTTCCCCATATTTGTTTGATTGAGTTCAGTTAGGATGATGGCCCTGTACTCGAGTATTGGGCGCACAAAGGCTTTGTATAGTTTGAGTAGAGTAGCCTGATTGGCTCCCCAGGAGGTTCCCTTTAGCAGTTTTAGTAAATTAATCCGTTTGGTTGCTTTGCTGGCAATATAGTTGGTGTGTTTATTAAAGGATAGATTATGGTCAATGGTAATGGCAAGGAATTTTGCTTCTTTGCATTCTGGGAGGACTTTATTCATTAGTTTGAGGTTGAGGTCACGGTTTTTTGTCTTGCGAGTAAAGCTGATTCGTTGGGTTTTATTAGCGTTCAGCTTTATTCTCCATTTTGGCACACCCGTGTTCAAGGTCCTCGAGAGCACGTTGCAGAGGTTTTTGGAGTAGATTTGCCGTATTATTAGAGTCCCAGAGGCCCTTATCGTCCGCGAATTGGGAGGCTTGAACTCGATCCTCGTAGGATTAGAGGTCGTCCACAAAGATGCTGTACAGGAGGGGGCTGAGGACAGATCCTTGGGGGGGTGCCTGCTTCTATGGGGGTGGGGGGTGGGGGGGGGGGGTGGCACTGTCGAACATTTCATTGTTTACTCTGATTTTAATTTCGCGATCGTTTAGGAAGGAGGAGAGTAATCTAAGCAGTTTCATTGGGAGTTTCATTTTAGATAGTTTGGAGGCGCATTCCATTGTGCCATACAGAGTCGAACGCTTTTGCGATGTCTAACAGGATTGCCGCGCCTATTTGTTGATTGTTAATCGCGGTTTTCATTTGGATGACTAGGCGGTAGACATGCTCGATGCCTTCTTTACGGTTCCTATAGGCTCTTTGCCATTTTTGAAAAACTCGTTATCTTCAAAGTGCTCCCTGAGTCGATTGGTAAGGATTCGTTCAAATACCTCACCAATGCAACTGAGGAGGCTGATTGGGCGGTAGCTGGACGGGTCGGTGAGGTCCTTGTCAGGTTTTGGTATCATGACACCAATGGCTATTTTCCAATATTTAGGAAAGTAGCCATTTGTGATGCATGCATTAAACAGTTTGTTGAGTTTGTCGATTAGGGAGTTTGGGCTTTGTTTTAGAATTTTGTAACTCACTTCATCCTCACCGGGCGAGGAAGAGTTTTTGCATTTTTTGATGATGTTGATGATTTCGTCACTTGTGATGGGTAGACGAGGTCATCGGCATCCCCGTCTTCAGACACGTTATCGAATTTGGGGTCACGGTAGATATCCGGGTGTTCATTGATGAAGTCATCAATGGCGTTTATGATGTCATCGTTGCCCGGACCGTGATACGGGCGATGCGTTTTTCTAAGGAGGTCGGCAAAGGTGTCGGCCTTGTCTTTGTCGATGCGCGTGAAAGAGCAATCTTCCCTTTTAAGGGGTTTGTTTGCACCTTTACGGCTTTTGTTTTTTTGCCTTGTTAGGGTTTTGAAAGAGTCCCAGAATTTTTTGTGCAGTGACAGTTTGTAATATATCAAGGCTTGAGTTGTTTTCATAAACATTATCACATTCCATGTCATTTGCACTTCAGAGTGTGAACACCATCTAAGCAATCAGCATAGCAAGTTTGGGCATCCCAATTAAGCCACAGAAAGCTTTGTCAGCTCTGGTCGTCTCTTGCCATCTCCACTGGACTCTCCAGATGTCGAAAGGGGCTTGCCGTACACTGCCCCTGCGCGGCTTCGGTGCGCGAAACCATTTCATCTGCAACATCATAATAATGTTGTCATAATTGCATGAATTTACATCAAATAACAATTCCGTTGTCTGCTTAATAGTGCCCAGCAAATATAAAAACAATCCCATTATGAGCTTACTTGGCTTCAACAAACACTGTTTACAAAACTAATTAGTAAGCTTGTTCGTCATACACAAGTTATAAACCGGATTGCTGGTCGATTCTTTGTTGACTGACCCGAATTAACTTTATAATACTGCCTATTGTATACTTAGCTAATTAATCAGTACTCAGCAGGATAAATCAAAACAAGACTTGAGATTAACAGTTCACAATTCATTGAACTATTATATAGATAAACAATGCTGCTCTATGCCAATGAAGGAACGAGAAGACACACCTCTGTTGAATGAAACAGGTATAAATAGCTGGTAGAACATGGCATAATTCTGAAAAAATTCAAATATTTACAAAGTACTCATAAAGTACTCATAAAATACTCGGGAGTACTGACCTTTTTTTCAAAGTAATGAGTACGAATATTTTAAATTATATGAGTAAAGTACGAGTATTGAGTACTTTGTCAAAAAATGGTCCCTGAGTACTTTGCACCCAGCCCTGATTGAATTTGGTTTCCGTCCAATAACTAATAAGAAATAACACTTTCGCCGGCCGCCGATTTGTCGCGGTTCTCGGATGCGAAGGCATTGGTTACCCCTGTACTCCCAACTGCCTCCCTGTTCTCACGCTTCTTCTCTCCTCCCAACACTTGGTGAAGAACTGCTTAACATCCCTTGCCCCATTCTTACCAATCTCTCCGATTAGCATATTAACCTTCTTCTTTGAGTCTCTCACTAACAACATGAAAGCAAGAAGCCAACCTGGGTGCAAACTGATCCGGTAAATCATCTAGTATTACTGAGGATACAAGTAGACTGTAATCACAGCATACGTATAAATTGGATATGGACTGTGTTCAGGGAAGCCGCCTACGTTCACACGCAATGGTACATCTTAAAAAACTGCATTAGTTTGTGTTTTCCGCGCCTGTCCTGGAGGGTATCCCAGCAGGTTTCGGAGTATAATAGGGCTTTGCTGGCACTGACAGTTCCCCCGGAAACAACCCTAGCTGCAGACCTTGAATTTTCTCTGTTAACAATGTCTGTTTCACTGCAGTTATCCCAAAGCGTATCGGCATATTCCAATAGGGGTCTTACGAATGCGAAGAAATTTTTTTTCCAGAACACATCTATCAAGTATGATTTTGTACTTTCGCATTAAGTCTACACGTGCCCAGGCTTTAGCGCGGATATAATCAGTGTGATTAGTCCAGGTTCAAATAGTATTCAATATAACACCTAAATGTTTGTGACTATTAACTTCGGCAATTTGTGTATTAGAAAACAACAGGGTTGGATGAGAACGGGGATTAGTTTCCCGAGATATGAGAATACTTTCAGTTTTTTGTGGACTGAATTCGACCAGCCATGAACTAGCCCAATTTTCTATTGTCGCCAGATCGCGACTGATTACATTAGCTGTTTGGGCAGTATGGTGTCTGGTTAGCACCAGTTGTGTATAAATGTATAAGGAACGTCTGCTCGCCATGCTGCATTATTAACTCACCTGACTGAAAGTCAGGGTGAGCTTTTCTTATCACTCTTCGTCCGTCGTCCGTCGTGAAGATGGTGTTTGAGCCTCTCTCTCCTAAACCACTGGCCACATTTTAATTAAATTTCATGTAAATAGTGGTTATATAGAGGCATTTTGATTTTTATGCAAATTAGGTTTCGGCTCATATTGAGCAGAGGGGTGGGGGAGAAACGGCCACATTTTTTGAAAATCTTCTTCTAATGAACCACCAGTAGCAGAGACTTGATATATGGTATACAGAGTCCTTTTGAGGTTTAGAATCAAGTTTGTTCAAGAGAAGTTTGTCGGGCATTATTTGCCTTCGTAATGGGAGAGGCAAAAATTTTGGCCACGCCTAAAATTTCTATTTTCAGAACCGTGAGGTCGATTTGAACCAAATTTGATATGAGTTGATAATGGATCATAAGTAGTTGATTGATGCAAAAAAATTTTTCTCATTGCCCCGTGGGAATCTCGGGAGCTAAAAATAGGAAAAACCTTAAAACTGACATATCTCCAAAACTACACGGCACAGAGAATTGTTATTTTGCACAAAGCTTACTTTTATCCAGTAGAACAGAATGGTTAAAAAAAATCCCTATCGGTTTGATCACAAGGTACTTTTTTCAGGACTTGGAAAAAGTGCTGAGTCAGCACTTTTTAACACTGCGGGCAATGGGAAAAACATTAAAAAATCTTCTTCTCCAGATCCAGCAGGCAGAATCTTTTGATATTTGGTATGCGACATTGTAGGGTGGATCTGATTCAAGTTTGTTTAAATCGGCCCCTGGGTTCATATTTGGGCTCAGTATAGGAGCTCGATTTCGAACTTAGTGCATTTCATGCAAATTTCTCCAAAAATCTTCTTCTCCAGATACAGCATGCAGAATCTTTTGATATTTGGTATGCAACATTGTAGGGTGGATCTGATTCAAGTTTGTGTAAATCAGCCCCCTGGATTCATATTTAGGCTCACAAAAGAAGCCCGAATTCGAACTTTGTGCATTTCAGGCAAATTTCTTAAAAAAATCTTCTTCTCCAGTTCCAGCAGGCAGAATCTTTTGAAATTTGGTATCCAACATTGTCGGGTGGATCTGATTGAAGTTTGTCCAAATCGGACCCCTGGGTTTATATTTGGACTCAGTATAGGACGTGTACCGCCATACGGATTCAGTGTTAAATCGTGTACAGAGTGTAAAAAATGTTGTTTTTGCGTGGTGGTCCAGAATTGGCAATTGTTTTTGAGGCTCTCGGATCACACTTTTGACCGTTCAAACATCCGTTGGCGAACGAGTACATTCGACACATCGCTGAGAAGTGAAAACATGTATGAAATTTGAAGAAAATGTAAATTTACAAATTTTTCTCGATGTTCCCATCGTGGAGCAGACCTTCAATCTATCGTTGGTGAACGCAAGCAAAAAACGCTTTGCCGGTTCTAGACCAGCATCAAAAAAGAGGTTTGCCGATTCTGGACCACCTACGTTCGCCAACGGCTGTTTGAACGGTCGAGGGTGCGATCCGATCGGTGAAACCTATTTGCCGATTCTAGACCAGGAAAAATCGATCTCAAAACGTTTTCTTTTCTTTTTTTAAAACTGATTTTGGCTTCCGGTACATCGAAAAAATGCAGTTTGCCGGTTCTGGACCACCACGTTCGCGATCGCATTCCGGATGGTCGAGGGTGCGATCCGATCAGCGAAAATGATTTGCCGATTCTAGATTGGGAAAATCTCAAAACGTTTTCTCTACGTTCACCAACGGCGCGAAGTGGGTGTAAAGTGAAGTTACTCGTCAAGGATTTTTTTTCAAACCAAAACTGAAAAACTCGAGTTTGGAAAATTAGAACCGATGGAAATCGTCCGTCCACGTTTTGTCATAGCGAGTTTTAAGGTAAATCATAATAGATCAGTTTTGTGGAGTTTTCAATATTTCACTCAGTGTAAATAAATAGTTTGAAATTTTAATTGACTCACGTCTTGGTTCAAGAGACATCAATAAAAACACCTTTTGAAGTGACACACTTCTAAATTATTCCTATTCACAAAAGTGCATCTGTTTACTTCAAACAGTATTTTGTTCTTTTGATGACAAATTGTTTTTGTTTACTTCAAACAGTATTTTGTTCTTTAATGATATGGAGGTGAGAATAATCGCTATGAAATCTTCGCAAATCATTTCATTTTTTGTTCCGGTGTCAATGAAATGTTTTTCATTTAATAAATCGACTATAAAATCGCATTCCACTCAGGTTTTTAAGAGGCAAATTGAGTTTTAATTGACACTATGAAATCTTTGCAAATCCTTTCAGTTTTTGTTCCGGTGTAAATGAAAGGTTTTTCGTTCAATGAATGAGACGGAAAAATCACGTTCCACTCAGTTAGGTTTTTAAGAGGTAAATTGAGTTTTTAATTGACTCGTGATAATGTTTCGTAGATATGAATAAACCCTTTTGACGGATACAATTCTTCTCAAACGTGTTAAATCAGAAAGAATTACTTGATAATTTTTTTGAAAACCGGTTTTTCATTTTTCGTTCGTAAAGTGGTTTTAAAACAGAATTTTTCACTTCATCTAAAATGCTGTTTGAGGATTACGATAATACGTTTATGTTCTTATGCGCTAAACTTTCAGACTTTTCAAAGTCGTTCTGTTCATCATGGTGTGAATAATCGGTGATGTGATCTTTAACACGTTCGAGGGCAAAACGCATTTATCGAGGTTTCATTTTGTAAAATGTTTTCCCTCAACTGGTTTTAGTCATTATATATTAAAGACAGAAGATTGTATTTACTTAAAACATAAAACATAAAAATAATTATACATTTAATTTTTGAGAATAATAAAATAACTCACGTTACCATACTCTAAAGGAAATATTAATAATTTTAAAAAACGAAAACGGAGAGATCAACTTCTCAACGAATATGAACGACTCAAGAAAAGCATTCAATCCTCTGACAGAAGCAGGCGACTGAGAGAGATGGAATTAAGACGCGACACCACAAAATTATTTAAACCTGTGACGGAGGTTCAGGAACAAAGTAAGAAGGAGATCGTTGACGAATTGAAGCCTATAAAAGAAAGTTCTTTCAGAACGGGTTCGTTGCCTGGCAGTTTTACGAGGGGGTTTTCCTTTCAAAGATCATTGCCGGATTACGTTCCCATGAGAATCAAAACTGACGTGAGCGAGAACGATGATACCGCTTCGACTATCACCACTGATAGCATCGCGTCGTCCGAGGATGGTGGTAAGAGAGATCTATTGTATTGAATTTATAAGGATTCTGGTGGTAGAACTTTCATAGGCAACACCGAAGTGCAAGAGGATGATGATAATTTAATCGTCGGTTCGAATAGGTATGAATTAATTCCTGGACTGCGCAAATTGCTCCTTTTCGGCAAGCCTGGATATTACACGGATCGGGATTTCGACAATTATGGCGACATTCTGGTTGAGACGCATCCATGAAGAGAAACGAGACCCAAAGCCAATAGAGGTTACAAGTGGACGAAGGTGGTGAAACCCATATGGGATATGAATAAGAAATTCGTCGAATCGGTGACTGGGAAACGAGTGAGAACCACTTTTCTTCCGAGTGATTCTGATGCTCTGTCTCAGAGATTGAGATTGTTGATGGCAAGTCGACGTGCTGGTAATACTGGATTAGATAATGAGATAGTGAGCATATGCGACGAATTGTTGAGGCAGAAGGTTTTGAATAAACACGATTATAAAAGACTGATGAACGAATTGAAGGATTGATATATATATATATATATATATATATATATAATAAGTAGAGAGAACAAACAAAAAACAGATAAAATAAAAACAGTAAATTTTACACTAGAAAATAATAAAAAATATTTAAACAACAAACGATTTACCAGTGAAAAAAACAAAATATATATTATAAAATAAAAATATGTTGGTGATAAAGAACAGGGGATACGTCAGAACTTACGTTCAAGGCAGTTCTGGCATCGTCAATTCTATAATGCGAGCGTTCACGAGCGATGCAGGTAGAAAACTCGTATTGACCGCATTTGAGGTCGGTAAGAAGATGGCTTTTGATGCTGGTAAGAAAGCCGCTTCCAAAGCTAGTGGTAGGATCGCTTCTGTGGCTGGCAAGAGGGCAATCGATGCATTGATCGACAAGTTGATCAGTCCGCTGGCGAAGCGAGCTACATGTACATTAGAGCGACCGCCAAAAAGTTGGAAAGATTTTAAGGATGCTGTGGTACCCATACAAGATTTAGCCAAAATGACGAATGGATCTGGATTGAAGAGAACTTGCGACGGTGTAATATAAATAAATAATAATATTTATAAAAACTGAGTTTGAAAAAACATAAAAAATTGTGTTTGAAAATCTAAAAATAACAAAATATAAAAAAAGATGAACATTAAAGATATGTCTTGGAACGACGCCGCGACCAAGAGGTCGAATAACAAGTTCTTTCCCAAAAGCATAAGAGACTTGATAGTGGGAAAATTGAATTGTGGAAAGACCAATCTGTTAATGAATCTGTTGTAGCAACCCGACTGGTTGGATTACGACAGATTATTCGTGTTTGGCAAGAGTTTGTTTCAAACCGAATACAAATTGCTTTGAGAGTGCATGGATCGTAGATTGCCCAAGGACGTCATAGCCAGAATCTTTGACAGAAGGGAGGAATTCGACAAAAGTGAAGCTTCTCTTTCGACCATTTTGGACATTGCGGCGATGGAATTGATGAAGAGAAATGCGTCTTTGAATGTCGAGTGTCGATTTTATGAGAACGCTAGCGACGTTCCGGATCCTAGAGAATTGAAATCGGAAGATAAGAATCTCATGATATTCGACGGCGATCTGCTTTTGGAGAGACAGAACCAATGCAAATTGTATTACGTTAGGGGTCGTCATAGCAACGTGGACTGTTTCTACCTGCCGCAGAATTATTTTCGATTGCCCAGACAGATGATAAGGGAGAACGCTAATTTACTGTGTCTCTTTCGCCAGGATCTCAAGAATCTCAATCACATCTACCGTGATCACGTCGCAAACGACATGAGCGTGGCAGAATTCAGGAGATTCTGCAAGAGGGTTTGGGATGGAGGACTTTACAATTTCGTCGTGATCGATTTGACTAGCGAATTTAATCGCAGAAAATATCGGAGCAGATTCGACAAGTTTTATGTTTCTGATGATAATAAGATAGAGAGCGAAAACAAAAATTAGAAAATATTAAATCATCAATAATTTAGTTTTGAAAAAATAAAATAAAAATTAAAAATATAATGTTCGAACAAGGAGAATTGTTAGAATGGATAGCTGAGAATACCACTGCAAAACAATCCACTCAAATTGTGGTGCGTGGCGATTCGACTCGATTCACGACAAAATTAGAACCTTCCATCGAATTGAATAGAGAGAAAAGATACGAGATGGCGTTGGTGAATCTGGAGACTTATTATTCCTTTCCCAACGTCACCAAAAAGAATAACTCATTCAAGTATTCCGACGGAGTGGATTGGTTCGAGATTCGAATTCCCAAAGGAAGTTATGACACAGACGATTTGAACAATTACATTCAGATGCGAATGAAGACGGATGGAAAGGGAAGCAACAAGATCAGACTCGCTCCCAACCCTAATACCTTACAGACAATGTTGGATTTGGAAGATAATTTTCGAGTGGATTTCAACACGAACGATTCTATAGGCAAGATGCTGGGATTCGATCGAAAGATGTATCGAGGCCACGCGGCATCTGAAAATACGGTCGACATTCTCACAGTCAATAGCATTCTGGTGAACGTGGACATGATTGCTGGAAGCTACGTGAATGGTAGCGCTCAACCGTCGATCTATTCCTTCTTTCCAAACGTGTTGCTGGGTTATAAAATTGTGGAACGACCTCAAAATTTAGTTTATCTACCAGTGATTTTAGACACGTTGTATAGTCTCAAAACCACATTGACGGATCAAAATGGTGAACTGTTAGATCTCCGTGGAGAGAGGGTGACGATACGATTTCACATAAGAGAAATATAAAAAAGCAACAAAAAAAAATATTGCGTATATATATAAATAATAAAATAAAATAAATGCAATATTAATTTTACAAAAATTATTTAATATATATAATTTTCATTAAAACAAAAAAAAACATTTGAACAAAATATATTTTAAAAAAAGAAATATGACTGAATACATGGTTAAAAACGTGAACATATCCAAAGGACAGAGGAAGAAACTTGAGAGAGCGTTAACTCGAGGCGAGCCAGTGAGATTCAAATTCACTCACAAAGATCTGATGAGTGGCGGTGACGATCGAATCACCTGGACCAGAACTCAAAGCAAAAGGATGAAGAAAGGGATCAGTGACGGAAGAGGGTTGAAGGTGAGATTGAGTCCCGCTCAATTGAAATACAATTTGAAAATGAAAGGCGGTTTCCTACCGCTATTGGCAGGAATCGCCACAAAAGCATTGCCGTTTGCCGCAAAAGCATTGCCCTTTCTCGGAAAGACTCTCGGCGTGGGAGCTCTCTCGTGACTCGTGAGTTCGGCAGTTCAGAAATTAATGGGTGGCAGTGAACTGTTTTTGAAGAAGGGAGGAGCCGTGTGTCGCATCCACATAGACGACAATGCTGGAGGATTGTATCTAGAACCCATTAGAGGTGGCAACTCTTTCAGTGGAAACGGTCTCTATCTGAAGAGTGGACAGAACATTGAGTGACTCAGTAAGGGTTTGCTGTTTGGTGAGAATTTGCTGTTTAAGAATATACTGATTTTGGGTATGTTATTATAATGTAAAGAAATTATATAATTGTATAAAATATAAAAATATAAATCATAGAAAGTATAAGAAAATAATATAAAATGGATAAAAAGGTGGAAAAACAATTAGACGATAATGATGAATATCATGGGACAGAGTGTGAAAAAGATGTGGAAAAACGATTAGATGCTAATGATGAATATTGCGGGATAGTGTGGGAAAAAGATGTGGAAAACCAATTAGACACTATTGATGGATATCTGAGGAAAGAACTGAGAAAAGAGTTTAAAAAAGATTGGGATAGATGGTTGAAATTTAAAAGAATGAGACGTTTTCCACTGCCACCACTACCTTCTGAAGAGAATGGTAATGATGTGAGTGTTACCAAGAGATGCACCACATTCGTTCATAATTATGATGCAGATAAATAGATAAATTAATAAGCAGATAATTTTTTTTTTTACAGATATATAAAGACTATTTTAAAACATTTTAACAAATTATTATTTAAATACAAAATTCAAAAAAAAAATATTCTTACAAATGAAGCAAACAAATAAAAAAAATGGAAAATTTAAATGAGAAAACCGTACCTCAGTTAAACGAGATGTGTAGAGAATTAAACATTCCACATTTCAGAAATCATAGAACCAAATAAAAAAAAATTCTAGTCATACAGAAGTATCATTTGCAAAACAATGGAAAGAAAAAAATCGAAAGATCGAAAGTGGACAAACTTAAACAGACTCAAATTGCAGAAAAAATAAGCCGATGACAGTAACGCCTGACGATAGAAAACGAAACGTGGAGCATGATGAAATTAGAAAGATCATGCGCGAGGAGTTCCATAGCTGCTCGATGAAAAGGCAAATGCAATGTTGATATCAACAACATCAAAAAATGCTTCGGTTGTGGAAAATGAGAAGAAAAAGATAGTAAAAGGAATAAAATGCTGCCGTCGAAAAAAAAAAACGTTTTGGTTGCGAAAAATAAGAAGACAACTAAACGAAAAGCCGTCGAAAAAAAAACTAAAACGAAAACGAGTGATGCAGTTCAGAATCTAGACAAACGAGATATATCAAACGAAATTCGACAGGCAATCGGTGAAGGGAAAGGAGAAGAATATGTAGCACGAGTCATCATGGAAGCATTCCAATCGAATCCCATAGAATGGGAGAGTGCGATCAAAGGTTTTTTTTAAAACTTTCGACGTGGTTCCCTCGTTCAAGAAAGTCGATCCGAAATTGTTCATGGAACGGGTGAAGAAAAAAGTATTGGATTTGTTTCGTGAACACATGAACGTGGGACAAAAAATTAAGATGCTACTCCATTGTGTGATGAATAAAATCGACGTGAATTCTGGCAAGAGCATCGTGAAAAATGCATATTTCAGATCTAATGTTGAACCCGTATTTCGAGGTTCAGATTTATCAGCCGTTTTCGAAACGATGAAAGACAAGATGTTGATGTCTCTCGCGAATTATCAACATGAAGGTAGTAATTGGACGTTCGATGAGGTGTTGAAACTCGAAATTCATATAACTAAAAATGATTTGTTGAAAGCGTCTTCCTATGTGGAATTACCGTATTTCTTAGCTAAAAAAAGCTGTGATCAACGTGAGAAATAAAGATGATCAGTGTTTTAAATGGGCAGTCACCTCTGCTTTATACCCCATCAAAATGCTCTCTGATAGAGTTTCTCGTTACGAGGAGACTTCTAAAAATCTCGACTGGACCGGAGTGACTTTTCCAACATAGTTAAAACACATCAAACATTTCAAGGTTCAAAATCCCACTGTAGCAGTGAACGTCTTGGGATACGACGAGGAAAAATGAACGATCTATCCTCTCAGACAGACTTTGTATCTCGAAAGAGAAAAGACGATTATTTTATTATTGATTTCGAATGGTGACAATCATCATTATTGTTGGGTTAAAGAATTGAGCTGATTACTGTTGAGACAAAATAATAAACATGAACATAAAACATGTTTATGTTGCAACTGCATGAACATGTTTCACAGCAAAAAATCGTTAGCGAAACATCAGGAATATTGCAACGAAAATCAAGGTGTCGCTGTCGAAATGCCTAAACCCCAAACCATCGTGAACTTTCAAAATCACAATAGAAGGTTAAAAGTACCATTCGTCGTGTACGTCGATTTCGAATGCTTTACCATGAAAATGAGTTCCTGCCAACCCAATGCTCTTCAAAGTTACGTAGAAAGATATCAAAAACACACTCCTTTGGGCTATTGCATTACGTGAAATGTGCTTTCGACTCACAACATGACATGGGTCCCTTCACCTACACGAAACAGTGCGAAGACAAAGTTCATGGAAGACTTAGAATCGAAAATTGAAATTTTATACGACAAATTCAAAACTTCAGCGAAAATGATCATCACGCGAGAGCAGTAGGACGAAAATAACAGAGCCACCGAATGTCACATATGCAGACAATCGTTCGATGAGAATTCAGAGGAAAATAAGAAGGTCAGAGACCACGATCATTACAGGGGTCTGTATCGCAGTCCGGCTCACAGCAAGTGTAATTTAAAATATCGAGACTCCGTTTTCTATCCGGTGATATTTCACAATCTCTCGGGTTATGACAATCATCTGTTCGTGAAAAATCTCGGCACCACTGACGAAGAATTAAACTGCATCATGAACAATGAAGAAAGATACATTTCCTTCACGAAATGGAAGCTCGTGGAGAAGAAAAGAGTAATTGACGTAGAAAAAACAAAATCCATTCATACAGCCATACGTTTCATCGACAGTTTTAAATTCATGTGGACCGCTCTGGAAAAATTAGTCAATAACATGAGCCAGGATAAATTTTAAAATCATGAGTGAACACTTCGGAAAAGGAGTAGACGTCATGTTGAGGAAAGGAGTCTATCCTTATGATTACATGAACGATCTAAAGAGATTTGACAACACCGTGCTACCTTCGAAAGAAGATTTTTATTCAAAATTATACGAATTCGACATTTCCGACGAGTATTACGAACACGCCAAAAACGTGTGGAAATCATTCGATATGAAAACCATGAGAGATTATCATGATCTTTGTCTGAAGACCAATGTTCTGCTCCTGACTGACGTGTTCGAAAATTTTCGAGACGTCTGTCGTCGAAATTACGATCTGGATCTGGCTTGGTATTTCACCACACCTCGTCTGGCGTGGGACGCACTGTTTAAGACCACCAAAATCCAATTGGAATTATTATCCGACGTGGACATGTTGCTCATGTTCAAAAAGGCCGCGAGAGGTGGCGTCTCGATGATCTCTCACAGATATTTTCTGAAGCTAACAATCCCTACATGAAAGAAGGTTTCGATTCAGAATGATCGAATAAATACATACAGTATTGGGATGCTAATAATCTGTACGGTTGGGCCATGAATCGTCCTTTACCGATTGGAAATTTCGAATGGGTGACGGAACCGGAAGAGATGCAAAAATGGAGAGACTATCCTTGCATTTTAGAAGTCGATTTGAACTATCCGGAAGAATTACATGATCTACACAATGATTATCCACTGGCTGCCGAACAAATGGAACCGATCAAAGGAGATGAGAAAAAACTCATTCCCAATTTATTTAACAAACGTAAGTACGTCGTCTGCAGCGAGAATTTGAAACCAAACCTCGATTATGGGATGAAATTAGTCGACATACATCACGTCATTCGATTCGACGAGGAGCCTTGGATGAAAAAATACATCGACCTCAACACGAATCTCAGAATTCGAGCCGTGAACGATTTTGAAAAAGATTTTTTCAAACTCATGAACAACTGCATGTACGGTAAATCGATGGAAAACATCAGGAAGAGAACTGACATTCGGCTCGTCACGTCTGAGAAAAAAGCTAAAAAATTAGTGGCGAAACCTAATTACAGACACCGAACCATATTCGACGAAAATCTAGTGGCCATTCACATGCAAAAGACGCACCTGAAGTTCGACAAACCCTATTATCAGGGACCGATCATCTTACATATCTGCAGGTGATTGATGTACGAGTTTCACTATGATTACATCAAATGGAAATTTGGTGAGAAAGCCAAACTACTGTTCACTGACACGATCAGTTTAGTTTACAAGATAGAGACGAAAGACGTCTACCTAGATGTATCTCCGGACGTGACCGCGTGGTTCGACATGAGCAATTATCCCGTCGATCACCCGTCCAACATTCAATCGAATGACAACAAAAAGGTGTTGGGTAAATTTGAGGATGAGAGCGGCGGTAAACAAATCATCGAATTCATGGGTTTGAGACCCAAACTATATGCTTATCGTATAGAAGGTGAAGAGATCAAGAAGTGTAAAGGGGTTAAAGCGTGCGTGGTGAAAAAAAAAATCTCTTTTTGAGAGTATAAAGATTGTCTGTTCGGAAGTGGACCAGTGTATAAGACTATGAAATCGATTCGAAGCGACAATCATGACGTGTATACCGAAATAGTCAACAAGATTTCGCTGATGGCCGGCGATGATAAGAGATTCATGTTAGACGATAAAATAAGCACTTTGGCACTCGGACATTGGACTTTGGATATGATTATGGACAATAGATTCCAGATAGGATTCCAGATATGATTAAGGATGATAGCATTCCTGAAAATCAAGAGGAATTAGACGGATTCAAGATTATGGAAGTCGATAGAGACATCGAGAGAGTTAGTTTAAAAAAGAAAAAGAAAACAAATATAAAAAAAATAACATCATTTTAATGAATTATAATAAAATAAATAAAAAAAAAAATATATACACATTTATGAATAAGAAAATAGAGATATCCGTAGAAGGTGTCGTCTTACCTAACGAACATCTTAGCAGGATGGGGAAACGGGTATTGGGGGATAAAATTCTACGGGTAGCAGAGCCTTTTTTCGAGAGGACCGAGGTGGGAGGTCAGAGGCAAGTATAACAAGAGTGGACACAGGTGGGACGAACTAAAACGAGGGGGACAGAATAAGTTTACCAAGACTAGCGCCAGAAAACAATGGGACCAGTAGGTGGAAGACAATGAATCTCGGGACCCTGAAAGTGGGTTATAGCAACATCCAGGGTCTCCACCGGAAAGTAAGTGAAATTGCTATATTGATCGAGGCAGAGGACTTCGATGACATGGGCTTAAGAAAGACGTGGGTAAGACACGAGGAATGGGTAAACCAAGTAAGGGGGTGCGTGTGGATAGGTGTAGGGCGAACCGAAGGTCAGAAAAAGGGGGAGGGGTAGGCATGTACATTAAAGACGATTTAAAACCGTCGCTGATCACAGACCTGGAAGATGTCCGCACTCCAGCTGAGGTATCGAAAGAAATTGGATGGGTAAAGATCAGTCTAAGAAACAAAAGTATTGCCCTTGGGATTATGTACTGTGCAGTGGAGGGAAGCAAACCCGAGTGGAATGACTCGATATACTCAACACTAAGGTCCACTATCACAGAACTAGAAAGCAAGGGGCTCGGTATAATTCTGATGGGTGACTTTAATGGACACATAGGTGATAAAGAAGAAGGCATAGAGGGCGGGGACAAGAAAGTCAACAGGAATGGAAGGAATCTGTTGAACTTCACAAATGAGCTAGGTCTGAAGATTCTGAACAGGGACGCGAGGTGTAAAGGGAAATGGACCTGGGAGGGGAACGACAGAAAATCAATAATCGACTATATTCACACAGATATTAATTTATGGAGGGAGGTGAGAGGAGCAGAAGTGGATGATGAGGGTAAAATGGAGGTGGATAGTGATCACAACTTGATTACAGCGACGATCAGGGCCAAAAGCTTAGTAAAAAGCAAGGGAAGCTTCAAGGAGATTTGGGAACTCAAAAAGGTTGCTAACTGGGCGAAGTTTGAAGAAAAATTGAAACCAAAGCTTGCAACCGTACACAAGGGGGGAGGGGGGCAGTGTCCAGAAGATGCCCGACGCCATAGTTGCGGGCCTAGTGGAAGCAGGGAAGGAAAGTGTAGGAAAGACAGGAACTTGGGCACAGAGTGAACGAAGAACTGAAAAGGGCCATAAAGGGTAGAAAAAGCAAAATATGCTGCATACAGGAGAAGTAGAAACCTTAAAGGGGCGGAAAGCAACGAGGCCACGGTAGCAAAGGAAGAATACCAACAAGCACAAAATAAAGTAAATAAGATTAAAGACGATAATAGAATGCAAAACAGCAATCTTATTAGGACGATAAGAATGACAGTGGGGTCGAGTTCGAACGTATTTTGGAAATGGGTGAATACACGTAACAAAGGAAGTAACCCACAGAGTATTAAAGTGAATGGCAGAGTTACAGACGATCAACATCAAATCGCATTAGAACTAGTCAGGCACTGGGGAAAGGTAAACGATAAGCGATGGGGCATGGGGAACCCACCGGAGTGTCCGAACCAGGTCGAGGAAAATCTATCGAACTTCGTGTGCAGCGAAATTAAAATGGAGGAGGTGCGAAAGTTAATCTCAAAATGTAGGAATGGAAAAGCGGGAGGGGTGGACGAACTTCCTAACGAGTTTATCAAAAACGGGGCGAGGAACTCTTGGAAAGCCTAACTGCCCTATTCAATTTAGCCATGGAAAAACAAGAAGCCCAAAATGAGTGGAGAGAAAGCAAAGTGACATTTATTCACAAAAAGGGAGAAAAGACGTTTTGGATAATTATCGAGGGATCTCTGTCAGTAGCAACATTGGAAAAGTTTTCTGTAAAGTCCTGTATGGGAGATTAGAGGAGGTGATTGAGGAGAATGGTTCTTGGGGAGAGATCCAGAATGGCTTCAGTAAGGGAAGAAGAGTCACTGGCCATTTTTTCACGCTATCCCAAATGATAGAATCCACGAAAGGAAAAAGCTGTTTATGGCCTTTTTGGATGTTAAAAAGGCATACGATAGAGTATGGAAGGGGGGAATGTGGCGCAAGCTTGAAGCTCTGGGCTTGGGAGGCCAGTTTGTTGGAATTATGAAAGCATTATATAAGGATGTACAGAGTGAACTTAGCCTGGGAAAGATAACAATTAAACGTGTGCCTTTGGAGATAGGCTTAAAACAGGGCTGTATCCTTTCGCCAATTCTTTTTGCATTGTACGTCAAAGGTTTAGGAGATGAACTCCTGCATAGCGACGAGGGGGTAGCAGTTGGGGACTTGAAGATCCCAGGGCTCTTTTTTGCAGACGATATGGAGCTAGTGTCAGAAAGCGAAGAGGGGCTAGCGAAAATGCTGGGAAATGTTGGGAAACATGGGAGCAAATGGAGACTCGAACTTAATGAAAGCAAGAGCGTCTCGCAATTCAAATGGTAGAACAATTTTACCATTTCGCATGAGGACATTGTCTGAATGAACTGTTACTTCATCACGTACCGATCGAAAGGCAGATAACTATTTCAGATCAACTTCAGGATTCTTTACGTCCTTTATTTTATACCAATGCCCAGTTCGTACATCTATTACAAGAGACAAAGTTTTATCACGATTAGTTGCGTCCTTGACCTCATCAAGTGATATGGCTTTTTCAATGGCTTCAGATGCAGTGAAATTTACATACGTTTCTGCAACAGTTTCTTGCTGAGATGAATAACACTTCAAAGGATGTCTTGAAAGGTAGTCTGCAATATTTTCTCTGCCTGGTCGATATATTATGTTGAACTTGTATGGTTGAAGTCGTAGACCCTAGCGTTCTATTTTAAGTGGTGGTTGTGTTTATTTCCAAAGCCTTTCTAAAGGCTTGTGATCAGTAATCACTGTAAAGTTTGGAAAGCCTCGTAAATACATATCAAAGTGTTCGCATGACCAAACCACACTTAAGGCTTCACGTTTAGTTTGACTGTAACGAGTTTCGACTTGTGCAAGTGAACGACTGGCGAAAGCCACAATTCTGTGGTCTTGAGTGAGCATTGCTGCAAGACCTACAGGACTCGCATCCACGACTATTTCAGTGGGTTTTCGTTGGTCATAAAATGCTACAACCATGTCACTAGAAAGTTCAGTTTTTAAAGACAGAAAATCCTGTTCTTGTTCCAAAGACCATTCCCAAGGCGTATCTTTATGAGTAAGTCGTCGCAATGGTTCACACAGAGTTGCATAGTTACGGATGAATCTTGCACAATAACTTGTCATGCCTAGAAAACTTTTCAATTCTTTCACGTTTTGGGGTTGAGTAGTTTCTTCAATTGCTCGAACCTTCTCTGGGTCAGGCGAAATACCATCTTTGCTGAATACTTTTCCAAAAAATGTTATTTTGTCTTTACTAAATTCACATTTATGTTTATTTAAAGTTAAACCACTGTTCTGAAGTTTGTTAAACAACATATGTAATGATTTGTCATGACTTTCCTGAGAATCAGAATAGACAAGAATATCATCTGATAAATTCATGGTACCTGGAATGTCTTTTATTACATTAGCAATAGTTTCTTGAAATACTTCAGAGGCTGAAGAAATACCAAAATTTAACCTTTTGTATCGATATAAACCACAGAGTGTAGAGAAAGTAGTTATATATCTTGATTTCTCGTAAAGCTCAAGCTGATGATAGCCCTTTGTAAGATCAACTCGGCTGTATATCTTTGCACCATGTAAATCATGTATAAGCTCATCAACAGTAGGAAGTAAATGTCTTTCACGTACGATTGCCTTATTTGCCTCCCTCATGTCAACACATATTCTTATATCACTTTGATTGTTCTTTGGAGGTGTTACAATGGGTGAAACCCAGGGTGTTGGCTCATTTTCAACGTGTTCAATGATGTCAGCGCTTAAAAGTTTATCAAGTTCTTTTTCCACTTTTTCATGGAGGTGGAATGGGACTCGTCTAGGCTTTTGAGCAATAGGCTTAACCGACTCATCAATGTGTAATTTTACAGTAGTGTCTTTTAATTTTCCAACACCTTTGAAAAGCTTAGAATACTGATCTGGAATGGAACCTGTAGAACCTGGTAAATGATTCAAAACTTTAACTAAACCGAGATGGGTCGCAGTATCAAATCCTATTAATGAACCATGATTTCCAGAAACAACATGGAATTTGCAGGGTGTACAGAGGTTTTGCCCTTTCGTTCCACTGAACTAAAACAGTACACTGACCAAACTGTTTTAATGACTGACCACCACCATAAGGGATAAGTTGTGGATAGTTGCCATGTTTTACAAATGGCGAAGATCCTATTCTGTTGTAGGTGACTTCATCGAGTACATTTACTGATGCACCGGTATCGATCATTAAGCTGCACTTTGTTTTATTCAAATGTAATGTCACACGTGGAACGTTCTTTCCAAGAACACTGATTTGGTTCTTGTCTGAAATCGAATAGCAATAGATGTCATCATCGCTGCTAGCGGATGTGTATGACTTTGTTTCAATTTCACAGATAGATTTCTTTCGTGCAAGACAAACTTTATAAAAATGGTTCATTTTACGGCAAAAATATTACATTACACCGTTTTCCCTTAGCAGGACATTCACCATGATGTGGAAAGTCACCCCCACAACTTCTGCATGTAGTTTTGCGTTTAACAAAATAATGTTTAATCTGTTTCGGTGGATTTATACTAAAACGTGATTTAGTATGACCATCTTTTGAATTTTCGGTTGAGTGAGATTTCATGAAATTCTTAGGCCGTGCCCCAGCTACATTCGAATTAAGTTTGTTTACAGGAGCCATGGTCTCGCGTTCCATTGTTGTCACTTGCAAGTCAGACATTTCTAAAGTTTCCCAAGAGCTATTATGTCAGAAAGTGACTTATCTGGTTCGCGCAGTGCACGATGTCGCAGACGATTTGATTTGCAATGCTGAATAATCTGGGATAAAATTTCTTTGTCATTGTTCTCAAATTCGCAATCACGAGATAGCTGTCGCAGTTCAGTGACATATTCATCGAGTGTTTGAGACTCTTTTTGCTTGCAGTTACGAAATTTACATGTCGTGTACGTTGCCCATATGAACA
The DNA here is from genome assembly GCA_031216915.1 of Pictodentalium vernedei. Lineage (NCBI taxonomy): Eukaryota > Metazoa > Mollusca > Scaphopoda > Dentaliida > Dentaliidae > Pictodentalium > Pictodentalium vernedei. Next base: position 262,592,611 of record CM062297.1, read on the forward strand.
CAGAAATTGAGACCCCACTAATTACACTACGAGGTGGGGTCGTGGGGTCTCAAAACCCCACCACGTGCCTTCGGTTTGTCTATAATTAACTTGTGTTTTTTGCAAGTGCGGTAATCAGGTTTATTCTTCCACCAAAAATAGTTTCAGTTCATTGTTGTTTAGTGATTGTCAGGTATTGCACTTAAGTATAAATTGAATACGTATGCTCCATACATGTTGTTCGATAATAAAAAGCATTAATATGGCAGAAAAAACGATCAAAATATGGAGTTTGAATCGTGTTTTTAATCTCGCATGAATATGTTAAACTGTGTGATGGGATGTTCGGCTGACGTCGGTTTATCTTTTGATCTCTTAGTCACCGGCTCTTAATTAGATCAATTTTTTTCACAGTCAGTGAAATATTACTTTTACTTTTACTTGAAATATTAAAAAGATAGTTCAATATTTGAAAAAAGTTATTGAAAGCTATTGCGATTCGGAATGTTGTTCATCAAAATCTATTCATAACTCGAGGAATTACGAAAAAATAAATATTATACCGCACTGAAATCATGGATGTGAGTTGAAAAAATTATAACTTGACCAGTTCAATATCTGGACATTTCCCCGACGGTCTTTTACCTAACTGTAGCTATTGACGGGGAGAAGAATCATGTTACCGGTATTGAATTTTGAATAAATTGTGGGTTGGGGAGGAAGGGAATCCGATTTACGATTTTAAAAGTTAAGTTCAGAGTGGAATGTTAAAATGTAAATGTTGAGAGTGGAATTAACATAAATAAACTACATTAACGAAAAAGGAATGCTTGTGGTGGCCCTGGGACGTTTCAGCCCAAGACGCTTCGGAATCCATATATTGAAGCGCCTGCATGCACTAGCAAGGAAAACTGGCCAAGATGGGAGGGGGGGGGGGGGGTGGGCAAGCAATCAATGATATAGGCCTATTTGTGCGTGTGGGTTTATGGGAGTCTGGGGTCCAATTGCCTCGTTTCGGGGATGGGGAGGGAGGGGGAGGGCAATTTACTTCACCATTTAGGAGTGGTATGGATGACTGAATCTTACACTGCCAAGACACTGAAATTTTTGATGTGCTGGCTGCACGCAAAAATCAGGGGTGGCGTCAGAAAATCTCCGATAGAGGAACTAAAATCTCCTGTCTGAAAGACCTATTTTAATTTTTGGGGTTTCAAGACACGTGTGGGGGGACAAAACAAAAAAAATATAATACGAAATTTCGGGGCATGTTTGAGCTAGGGTTACGATGTATGGCGGTCTGGCTTGTCGATCGGCATGTCATTATTGGAAAAAAAAAAAAAATATTATTTTCTATTGATTTTATTTACATATGGTTATAATTATGATTACTGAATTAATAAAAAGTAATTGAAAATATTGATTTGTCTCTTATTTTTTCTCAAGCTTGTCATGTGCAGAGGTGTTAAAACAGATGTTGGTTTGAAGGACAGCTCTGTGCTTTGTCGCACCACTCAAATGTCATTTCACACCTTATGCAAGTGGTAGTTTAATCTACTGTACCTAATTAATCACTTCAATCCCGACTACTTTTATGTAGTAGCCGTAGAATAATATTTTATTTAAGTGTCACATTTCAATACACATGCATAATATACATACATGTAGAGTATTTTCAAAATATTTATATGAAATCCAGCCTATGGAGGCTTATGAGACACATTTTCATCAGAGGTAGGTCTTTTTTTTTACAGTAGTTCATAAAAAACAAAAAAAAAAACAACAAAAAAAAAAAACAACAAAAAACCCAAACCCGAAAAAACAAAACACATGCACGCACACCAAAATACACACCCTTGCGGACACCCCCACCCCCTCCCCCCACACACAAACACACAGATAGTAATATGCAGACATACGCCCACATGCACTTGCGTATATTTTCGTGTACTAATTTTCTTTCACTTTTTCTTACTCCCCCTCCCCACCTCATCACGTATATCTGTCTCTCTCTATCTCTTTCCCACTGAAGCGTACTCTCTCTTAGAATGGCACATTCGCAGATATTTTAATTCGGAATCTCCTTTATATTCACCCAAGTATTTTTACATACACACATGCTTAGCTATTTCAATTGATAATACAAATAACAACAATGTAGAGGAACGTTGAAAAATCTGCAAATGCAAAGAGTATAAAAGTATGTACAAACCCCTACAGAATTGGATGAAGGATATTTATTTCTGTATGCAAATATCTCCCGTCCACCCCCCCCCCCCCACCCCCCTGTGAAATAATCATTAGTTAGGATTAGTAGTACCAAGTGCTAACAAGATACCTACAGAGGTATGAATAGCCTATGCTATACTACCGCTCTAAACTACCAAACATTACTCCCACCCCCACAATACCACTTAACCTACCATAACGTACTATCTATTCCAACCATATAATAAAGCAAAGCAATCGTTTGGTTAATAGTACCAAGAACTAACAGGGGGCCTCCTGGGGTATATACGGCCCATTCTATACTTCCGCTCTAAAGGGCTAACATGGGACCTGTAAGGGGAGAACGCGTACATCCTATACTACCCACTCCACAATAACGTCTGGTCCCGCATTACATACTATCTATACTAGTCATGGGATGACATAAAGCATTAAGTCGATTAGTAGTAGCAATGGCTAAGGTATATATCGCCCATACTATACTGCCGTTCTATACTACCAGACATTACCCCCACCCCCACCCCACGATACCACTCGAACGCGTACATCCTATACCACCCGCCCCACAATAACGTCTGGCCCCGCATTACATACTATCTATACTAGCCATGGGATGACATAAAGCATTAAGTCGATTAGTAGTAGCAATAGCTTCCGGGGGGGGGGGGGGGGGGGGCACAGAGGTATATATCGCCCATACTATACTGCCGTTCTATACTACCAGACATTACCCCCACCCCAACCCACGATACCACTTGACCTGCCATAACGTACTACCTACACCAGTCAAGGGATAGCATGAAGCATTAGGTGGATTAATAGTACTAAGGGCTAACATGGAACATGTATGGGTACCATGCGCACATCCTATACTTCCACACTAGGCGACCATGCATTACACCCACCCACCCCACAATAACGCCTGGCCCAACATTACATACTACCTATACTAGTCATGGGATGACATAAAGCATTAAGTCGATTAGTAGTACCAATGGCTTTCGGGGGGGGGGGGGAGGTATATATCGCCCATACTATACTGCCGTTCTATACTACCAGACATTACCCCCACCCTACCACACAATACCACTTGATCTGCCATAACGTACTACCTATACCAGCCATAGAATGATACAAAGCAATCGGTTTGTTAATCATATCGAGGACTAACAGGGGACCTACAGGGGTATATACCATGCATCCTATGCCCCCGTTCTAAACAAACGATTATAATACTGCCTGAACTAGCATTACGAACTACCAATACCAGCCATAAGATAATACAAAGGATTAGGTAGGTTAATAGAACTAAGGGGGTAATACACCAACAGACCATTCATCCTATACTGCAAATCTAAACCACCAAGGACTATCTCGCAATACAGAACAGGGCGACCATGCATTGTCCCCAGCCTCACATACTGCTTGACCTAGCTAGAGCAGACAAAGAATAATATGAAAGCCCAAAGCTAATATTATACCAACATTGATATATAGCAGTACTACCAGATCACCCCCCCCCCCCCACTCTTCCGAGAAGCCCGACACCCCTGGTCTGAATAACGTTACGTTATGTCGGAATGTACAGTGGACAGCAACAGTGGTTAACGTCTCTATGACGTCGCGTGCGCATCGTGACGTCACGACGCCAATAGCAACGTCAACCGTTTCGCGGGTAAAACTTTCAAGAAAAATCTCACCTTTACCACCAATTTTCCATCACATGCTATAATATATACCGTAGTATACTATATATGCACTACGTACACCACTTGTCGGATCTAGGTGAATGGTGCCCACATTTTGCACCGGCAAAAGTTGAACCGGCAAAAGTCCGGTTCCTATGGGAATTTAACATTAGCTGCACCGGCAAAAGCCCTGTTAATGAGGGACGATCTGTACCTTATATACTACTATCGGCTCATTGAAATGTATCATAATCTTTGCTTAGCTTTTGATAGGAACCAATTTTCTTTTGGGGCATTCTGTGACATATCAAAAGCCTTTGATAGGGTTTTGCACAAAGGTTTAATTTATAAACTGAGACAATATGGTATATCTGGACCACCCATCGTGTGGATCAGTAGTTACTTGACCGATCGTAAATAAAGGGTAACTGTTAACTCTGCTCTCTCCGAGTGCCTATTAATTGTGGTGTTCCACGGGGATCTCTATTGGGACCATTTTTTCCTTAAATACACCGATGACATTTCTGAAACTTAGACCCGCCGGATGTGTGGAGGTTATTTGCGGATGATACGAGTGAAATAGAAAATGGATACGAACTAGATGACACTGCGGCAAACGAGAACATTAGGGTTGTCTCCGAGTGGGCAAATACATAGCTGGTCCCATTTAACCCCTCGAAATCTGAAATCGTTTTATTCACCGAGAAAATTATTAATCTAGGCAATGTTGCAATGTTCAGTAAGACACCACTTGAACTCACAATGTCACACACCCATCTCGGTTTGTCCTTATAGGGGGACTTGAACCGGCATTCCCAAATTAATTATGTAGAAAGGCTGACTCGAGACTTTCTCAATTAAGGAAACTTAAGTATGTCCTTGGAAGAAAAAAGCATGGAACCTTTTTAGAAGTCATTCATACTCCCTCTCTTGGGGACGCGGAGAAGTTGCGGTAACCGGTTCTCGTCAGATCACCGAAGTTAAGCCGGTTAGTCCTTGGATGGGTGGCCATCTGAGCGATCGATTCGGACTCCCGCGTTGTGTCCTAGGGCAAGGCACTTAACCCCGATTGCCCACATGACTCCCGCGTTGTGTCCTAGGGCAAGGCACTTAACCCCGATTGCCCACATGGGGCACGATGACGCCGTACTCCTGTGGCTGCTATACATGCAGAACTTGGTTGAGAAACTCCCAAACAGAGACGCCATCTACACAAAATGATTACGTTTTTCAAAATTTTGAACTCCCAGGCCCCCACATAAATCTCTGACTTATTATCTAGAACGTTTGAAGATATTTCCTCGAAAGCACTCGGCCTCACTCCAAAATCCAGCTGCCGCTTACACATACGGATGTATTTAAGCCCTCATTTATACCTTCGTGTATCTCGGAATCGAATGCACTACCCATAGAACGTAGCCAGTCGAGTTGACTACATAAGTTTGATAAATATTTCAATAGAGGCGTGTGCCGACCACCCAAGTACTTTAACAGCGGCTACAGGGCTGTCAGTTTTATACATTGCTGACTGCGGAGCTCTTGCAGCGATCTAAAGTTTGATGCCAAATTGTCTGTGTGGTTACGAGTCTGAAGACGCTAACCAATCCTCTGTCCAACGTGGATAAGAGATAATACAGGCAGAAATTATTGAATAACTAGATTTTTTTCAAATCTTGCCCCCGGAGAATAGTCTGTGACCCCTCGTCGACATGAACGCATCGAGGACTGTGTTTTTAAGACAAGAAATTGAAAAAAATAATAAAATTTGAATGGCGACTCCAGTGAACAGTGTAGTCCACTTTGAGTCGTTATGTTGGATAGAGTTAAAAAAAAACTTACTCTTAAGCTGTTGTCAATGGCCATCTGTGTTTACATCATATATGGTTTGCTGCTTTTCCCATGCCTGTCCTGTTAGTCCTAGCTACAGCAATGGTATTGGACTCCGTCGGAACTGAAGTATCACTCGAATAGTTTTGCTGATCCGAACCGACAGCGTTGCAATGTGACATTTTACTTCTCTCTACTCCATCTCACTCAATTCTGTTCTGACTTTTTCAAAGTGGATCAGCCATCAACTTTGTTCCGTGCCGTGTACATATACTACATTGTTTCGACATATATATAGTTTACTGCGCCATTACACACACATTCATGTATAACTGCTTTAAACATATGTAAACATTCTTTGCAATTTTCAACTGTATTTTAAGGAAAGGATATAATCAAAGTGCTGGCTACTTGTCATTCAATTGTTTTGTTAATTATTAACAAATATAATAGGTTTAATTTAATCTACTTCTTAACGTATTCGTGCTTCCTTCCGATTTTGAGTGTGTGTGTGTGTGGGTGGGGGGGGGGGGGGGTATGCGGGGGGAGGGGAGGTGTAGGTGACAGTGTTGGAAAGAGAATACCTTGCTGCACTCCCAAAGCAAAAATGAGAAAAAAATGAGATTATATAGAACTGAATTAAATGTTTCATTGTACAATGGATGCACCTCTAGAGTTTGACACAAGACGGGAAAAATGAGCTATTCAGAATTGCTTAATTTCAACACAAAATGTGGAACTCGATATCTCTATCGTCCGTTCAACGTGGTCACCTGAAATGAAAACCGGCCGTTTAACAGATTTCGGAGCTGGATCAACCGTCCGCTCAAAATGAAACTTAGGAAACCGGGATTTTTTCTATCAGATGCAAACAAATTACGGTGATTTTAGTAACAGATCAATTCTTACGGATGTATGGGCCAATCATAAACCATCTTTACAAGTTCAATTCGGTATTTTAAGAACAGAATTTTTTTTTCTAATTTCGTTGCATTTTGGAAGTTGGGTAGGAATGACACATTAGTGCGTATGATGAGTCGGGATAATGCGATGATACATGCGATCTAATGACGTGGACAAGCTATGAAGCGAAAACACACACACCGTGTATTTCAGAAAACCCTTCTCCGCTTCTTCCCTTTATACACAGTGGTAACGATTCGCTCTTGCTCTTTATCACACTCTAAAACCAATTCTCGCTACCTGATATGGTGTAGGCCCGGGCCCACGTCTCCGGTATAAATGTGTATGATTGTTAGGCGGGCGTTGGGCATGTGAGTATGTTTCTGTGTCTGTGTGAGGATGCGTGTGTGCCTGTCTGATATATGCGCTTGTGACTTACCCGCTGCAGAATCAGTCTTTTTACTGTTTATTTTCTTTTTTGCTTTATACGATACTTTTTTGTAATGCCATACCCACTTGCACACTATGGTCGCGCAATAAAGTATTCTATTCAATTCAGGTGGGTTAAAAAGTAATCCAAATCAACTGGATTTAGTGAATATGAACCCGACTGGGTTCATATTCACTCAGCCCAATTGATTTTGATTGATTTTTAACCCGGCTGATTTTAGAGTGCATGCACTCTCACACAAGCGTAGATTTGATAGGCCAACTTGGACATCTGTCACACACACATACATTCATACAAATGGGGGGTCTCTAATCCCCTATTCCTCCTGTTGGGCCCAACCGTAACCAGTTTGGAGTAGTGTTACGGCATGTGTTAATTAACCCTTTACCCAACGTAACGGCCAAAACCGGCCAGCGCTATTCTCAAAAATCGCCAATTAATTTTAATTATTTTTTGTCTCAAAAAACATTGGTTATGACCCCTCGTTGGAACGAGCTCGTCGAGTTTGTTCCAACGAGGGGTCATAACCTATATTTTTGAGACAAAAAAAAATGAAAAAAAATTAGTTATTCAAGAATTTGTTTGCAAGTCATGTTAGGTAAAGGGATAAATAAGATGTTCCGTTACGACTACGCAATCATGAATATTCTAGTTTTTTAAATATCATCCTGATCGACTAATATTCCTAGTACTGGGATTCTTCTTCCCTCTTTGGGAAAAGGTCTGGGCCCATGCAGTTAGGAAAATCCGCATCATGAAGGCTCCAATTGGGAATTTAATTTGGGAGAAGAAACACACAAAGAATAGGAAATATTACCATCGTACATTAACCCTTTACCCAACGTAACGGCCAAAACCGGCCAGCGCTATTCTCAAAAATCGCCAATTAATTTTCATTATTTTTTTTCATTTTTTTGTCTCAAAAACATAGGTTATGACCCCTCGTTGGAACGAGCTCGTCGAGCTCGTTCCAACGAGGGGTCATAACCTATGTTTTTGAGACAAAAAATGAAAAAAATTAGTTATTCAAGAATTATTTTTGCAAGTGTCGTCTGCTTTCTACGTTAGGTAAAGGGTTAATACAGAAACTATTACATGTATAGTACAAAAAGTAAGTTTTATAACAAACAGTTGCTTGAAATAATGATCAGTCTCTGTAATCACTAATAATCTCGTATTAAATAATGAAGATAATTATGCATTTTTCTACCTTCAACAATCGACATTCTGTGTCTTTACAGTTATCTTGGCAAGTCTTGGCTGCCAAAAAAGGGTTGCTAAGACTTGCCTAGAAACAGCTGACAAGGTTCTCTGGCTGTAGCTTGCTTACAAGTATATTTGAAAACTGCCTGTTGAGGTGCCACTTTTATTGCAGTAAAAAGTGATGAAAGTCAAAATTAGGCCTCCAAGAGTTAAAGAAAGATTAAATTTTTTCTTGAATGTGGACTAAGATTGGAAAGTTTTGGGTGTGAATTGGGAAAACTTGTGTCAAAATGCGGGCGGATGATCTTGATTCGTTAGGTAAGGGGTTAACTAAATAGAAATTATAAGGTGCCACTTCGTAAGAAAATAAAATCTAAAAATAAACAGAAATGCAAATAAAATTAAGCTTCTGCCACCAGAGGCTTTGGGGTGACCCCTCATTGGAACGAGCTTGTCGAGTTGTAAAGGGTTAACCATTTACCAAACAGGAAAGGCAGACGACACTAGCAAACAAAATTATTGAAGAACTAATTTTTTTTTATTTTTTGCTTAAAAAATATGGCTTATGACCCCTCGAACTCATTCCTATGAGGGGTCATAAGCTATGTTTAAAGACAAAAATGAAAAAGATAATGAAAATTGAATGGTACTTTTTGTGCAAAGCACGGTTCGGTTTTGGCCGTTACGTTGGGTAAATGGTTAAGAAGAACCGGAGCCTGTGTCTAGCCATTAGAATGTGAATCTGATTAGGCTTTTCCCTCTGGAAAAGACTCTTGTTATTCTACGGATTATTATTATTTTTTTTTTAGGTTTTCCCTCTGGAAAAAGACTATTGTTTTTCTACGGATTATTATTTTTTTTTTTAGGCTTTTCCCTCTGGAAAAGGCTATTGTTTTTCTGCGGATTATTATTATTATTTTTTTTTTTTTTTTTTTTTTTTTTTTTTTATTATTTTATTTTTCCCACATATTTTGTCCGTACGATTCAGAAGCCATTTTCGAACCGATTTTCACGCAATTTTGCACACACATAGATGGGCACTAAATCTAAAAATGTACCAAAGAGGAATTTTCGATTTAACCCCTTATTTCGCCAGAAATGGCAAAAAACTGCCAAAATTGGGGTTTTATCGGCACTTTCTCGAAACACGTCCTTGTAGATTTTGTTAAACATTCATCATTGCTAGACCTGCCTGTGACACGACCATTGATACACAAGAGATAGTTAGCGATGCATATGGTAACCCTCCACAGGCTGCCAAACAACGAACTATTGATGAAATGGGCTGTTTTGGGGCCCCCACAGCACACAAACGATACGCGAGAGATAAACATAACTTCCTTTATTGGAAGTGGAATTCACCGAGTATCATTTTTGTAAGTAATAAGGGTGTTCAGAAAACCAAGCATTAACCCGTTTTGGGCTGGTTAACAGCAATAACCCCCCCCCCCAAAGCTAACAAATCATGTTTTCCGTAGATTTCTCTAAACGAGTCTTGTAGATTTGCAAGAAAAATTGGCCACTCCCAGATCTTGGTGTGACATTACAAGCTGCATGGATAAAGTATTCCGGTCAGCATTAGTTAACCCTCCGCGGGTTGCTAAACGTAAAATTTGTGATAAAATGGGCTGTATTTGGACACCAACAACACCCACTGGTTGTACCACCGAGAAAGGTACCTTCTTTTATCCGACGCAAAATTGATGGGGAAACATTTTTGTAAGTGGTAAGGGTTTTCAGAAGTCGAAGTCTTAACCCATTTTCGGTTGATTAAAGAGATATACCCCTTAAAGCTAAAATTCCCATTTTCTGTGGATTTCTCTAAAAGCAACTTGTAGGTTTTCAAGAAAAAATGACTATTCGCAGGTCTTTGTGTGACATTACAAGTTGCATGGACAAAAACATTCCGGTGAGCATTTATTAACCCTCAACAGACTGCTAAGCATCATAATTTTGTTGAAATAGGCTGTTTTCGGACACGCACAGCACCCAATGCATACCCGAGAGATAAACATAATCTACTTTGTTCGAAGTGAGAGTTCACCGAGAACGAAATTTGTTAGTAATGAGGGTATTCAAAAAACCAAGCATTAACCTCTTTTGGGATGGTTAATAGCAATACCCATCAAAAGTTTAAAAAAGCATGTTTTCCCTGAATTTCGTAACAAACATCTCGTAGGTTTTCAAGAGAAAATGGCCATTGATAGGTCTTGGAGTCACATTACCAGCTGCATGGATAAAATATTCAGGTAAGCATTTGTTAACCCTCCATGGGCTGCTAAATGTCAAAATTTCGAAAAAATAGTCTATTTTTTGAACACCAACAGCATCAAATGGGAATGCCGCAGAGAAACATAACTTATTTTACCGGACGCAAAACTGATAGGGAAACATTTTTGTAAGTAGTAAGGGTATTCAAAAATCGAGGTCTTAACCCATTTTTGACTGGAAGAGGAGATATACCCCATTAAAGCTTAAAATTCCAGTTTCTGTGGATTTATCCCCCAAAATTTTCAAGAATAATTGTCCATTCGCAGGTCTTGGAGTGATCTTACAAGATGCATGGACAAAATATTCCGGTAAGAATTTATTAACCCTCCAGAGGCCTGCCAAGCATAGAAATGTTGAGAAAATGAGTTGTTCTTGGGCACCCATAACACCCAATGTATGCCTGCGAGATAAACATAACCTCCCTCATTGGAAGTGGAATTCAACAAGAATAATTTTTGTAAGTATTGAAGATATTCACAAATACAAGCATTAACCCGTTTAGGGCTGGTTACAGAGCGATACCCCTCAAAAGGTTAAAAATTCATGTTATCCAAGAATTTCTCTAAAAACATCTGTAGATTTTCAAAAAAAAAAAATGGCCATTCTCAGATCTAACTGTGACATTACAAGTTGCATGTACAAAATATTCCAGCAAGCATTTGGTAACCCTCTGCAGGTTCTCAAACATCAAAATTTTGATAAAATGGACCGCGCCTGCATACCCACAGCACCCAAAGTTAAGAGGAGAGATCAACATAAGTGGAAGTAGAATTCACTGAGAATTAATTTTGGAAGTAATAAGGGTATTCAAAAACAACACTTAACCCATTTTGGGCTGGATAAACAATGATACCCATCAAACGCTTCAAATTCATGTTCTCCCTTGTTTCCTCTGAAAATATCTTGTAGATTTTAAAGAAAACAAATGGACATTCGCAGTTCTTGGTGTGACATTACAAGTAGCATGGAAAAATATTCCTGTTAGCTCTTGTTAACCCGCTACAAGCTGCAAGACATCAATATTTTGGATACATTTGAGATAAAATGGTCCATTTTCAAATAGACACAGCACTTAGTTGGTATGTGTCAAACAAACATAACTCATTTTGTTGGCCATTAACTTGTCGGACGACGATATTGATATTAACCCTCTCCATCCATTAATGATGGTTTTTACCTAAACATTTTTTTTATCAAACTGAGTCATTTGAGACTACTCTACTCACTTTTCTCATAACATCAATAAAGGAACTTCAGTGAGACAGTTAAAAACAGTTCATCAGACACTCTGGGGTCATGAAAATCATGGAATCTCATCTGGAAAACACATGATTCTCCAGAATCATAAAGTCTAGTTAGGCTTTTCCCTCTGGAAAAGACTATTGTTTTTCTACGGATTATTATTATTATTTTTTTTTTTCCACACATTTTGTCCGCACGATTCAGAAGCCATTTTTGAACCGATTTTCACAAAATTTTGCACACTCATAGAGGGGCACAAAATCTAAAAATGTACCAAAAGCGGAATTTTCGATTTAACCCTTATTTCGTCAGAATTGGCAAAAAATCTGCCAAAATTGGGGTTTATAGGCAATATCTCGAAACACGTCTTGTAGATTTTTTCAAACATTCATCATTATTAGACCTGTCTGTGACACGACCTTTGATACACACGACATATCAGGCGATGCATATGGTAACCCTCCACAGGCTGCCAAACATCGAAATTTTGATGAAATGGGCCGGTTTCAGGCCCCCACAGCACCCACACGATACACGAGAGATAAACATAACTTCCTTTATTGGAAGTGGAATTCACCGTGGATCATTTTTGTAAGTTCTAAGGGTTTTAAAAAAAACAAGCGTTAACCCGTTCTGGGCTGGTTAAACAGCAATACCCCCATAAAGCTAAAAAATTCATGTTTTCCGTGCATTTCTCTAAACGAGTCTTGTAGATTTTCATGAAAAATTTGTCTCTCCCAGGCCTTGGTGTGACAATAGATGTTGCATGGTCAAAATACTGCGGTGAGCATTTGTTAACCCTCCACGGACTGCTAAATGTCAAAATTGTGAAAAAATGGACTGTTTTTGAACGCCAACAGCACCCAATGGGTACGCCATAAAGAAAAGTGCCTTCTTTTATCGAGCGCACAATTTATACGGGAACATTTTTGTAAGTAGTAAGGATATTCAAAAGTCGAAGTCTTAACCCATTTTGGACAGGCTAAAGAGAGAGACCCCTTAAAATCTTAAAATTCCCATTTTCTGTGGATTTCTCTAAAAACATCCTGTAGGTTTTCAAGAAAAGTTGGCAATTCACAGATCTTTGTGTGACATTATAATCTGCATGGACAAAATATTCCAGTGAGCGTTTATTAACCCTCTACAGGCTGCCAAACATCGTAATCTTGTTGAAATGGGCTGTTTTCGGACACGCACAGCACCCAACGTCCACCTGAGAAATAAACATAATCTCCTTTGTTGGAAATGGAATTCTCCGAGGACCATTTTTGCAAGTAATGAGGGTATTCGAAAAACCAAGCGTTAACCCATTTTGTGGTTGTTAATAGTGATACCCATCAAAAGCTTAACAATTTACGTTTTCCCTGGATTTCTTTACAAACATCTGGTAGGGTTTGCAAGAGAAAATGGTCATTGATAGGCCGTGGTGTCACATTACCAGCTGATTGTATAAATTATTCCGGTAAGCATTTGTTAACCCTCCATGGGCTGCTAAATGTCACAATTTTGAAAAACAATAGTCTGTTTTTATACACCAACAACATCAAATGGGAATGCAACAGAGAAACATAACTACTTCTACCGGACGTAAAACTGACAGGGAAACATTTTTGTAAGTAGTAAGTGTATTACAAAATCGAGGTCTTAACCCATTTTTGACTAGTTAAGGAGATATACCCCTTAAAAGCTTAAAATTCCAGTTTTCTGTTGATTTCTCAAACAAAATTTTCAAGAAAAATTGACCATTCGCGGGTCTTGGAGTGTCATTACAAGTTGCATGGACAAAATATTTCGGTAAGCATTTGTTAACCCGCCAGAGGCTGCCAAGCATTGACATTTTAAGAAAATGGGCTGTTCTTGGGCACCCATAACACACAATGTGTACCTGCGAGATAAACATAACCTCCTTAACTGGAAGTGGAATTGACAGAGGATAATTTTTGTAAGTAATGACGGTATTCACAAAACCAAGCATTAACCCGTTTAGGGCTGGCTACAGAGCGATATCCCACAATATGTTAAAAAATCATGTTATCCGAGGATTTCTCTAAAAACATCTCATAGACTTTCAAGAAAAAATGGCCATTCTCAGATCTTAGTGTGACATTATAAGTTGCATGTACAAAATATTCCTGTAAGCATTTGTTACATTTGAGATAAAATGGACCATTTTCAAATAGACACAGCACTCAGTGGGTATGTGTCAAACAAACATAACTCCTTTTGTCGGTCATTGACTTGTTGGACGACGATATTGACATTAACCCACTCCACTGTTAATTATGGTTTTTACCTAAACAATTTGTTTTATCAAACTGAGTCATCTGAGACTACTACACTCACCTTTCTCATAGCTTCAATGAAGGAACTTCAGTGAGACAGTTAAAAACAATTCATCAGACAATGTGGGGTCATGAAAAATCATGGAATCTCATCGGGAAAAGCCATGATTCTCCAGAATAATAAAGTCTGTTTTTTTTTTTTTTTTTTCCCACACATTTTGTCCGTACGATTCAGAAGCCATTTTCGAACCGATTGTCACAAAATTTTGCACACGCAAAGAGGGGCACAAAATCTAAAAATGTACCGAAGCGGAATTTTTTATTTAACGCTTATTTCGTCAGATTTGGCAAAAAACTGCCAAAATTGGGGTTTATCGGCACTTTCTCGAAACACGTCTTATAGATTTTTTTAAACATTCATCATTGCTAGACCTGCCTGTGACATGACCTTTGATACACACGACATATCAGGCGATGCATGTGGTAACCCTCCACAAGCTGCCAAAAATCGAAATTTTGATGAAATGGGCCGGTTTCAGGCCCCACAGCACACAAACGATACACGAGAGGAAAACATAACTTCCTTTATTGGAAGTGTAATTCACCGCGGATCATTTTTCTAAGTAATAAGGGTGTTCAAGAAATCAAGCGTTAACCCGTTTTGGGCTGGTTAAACAGCAGTACCCCCATAAAGCTCAAAACTTCATGTTTTCCGTGGATTTCTCTAAAGGAGTCTTGTAGATTTTCAAGAAAAATTTGTCACTCCCAGGCCTTCGTATGACAATAGAAATTGCATGCACAGAATACTGCCGTGAGCATTTGTTAACCCTTCACGGGCTGCTAAAGTCAAAATTGTGATAAAATGGGCTGTTTTTAGATTCCAACAGCACCCAATGGGTACGCCAGAAAGAAAAGTGCCTTCATTTATCGAGCGCACAATCTATACGGAAGCATTTTTGTCAGTAGTAAGGATATTCAAAAGTCGAAGTCTTAACCCATTTGGGGCAGGCTAAAGAGAGATACCCCTTAAAATCTTAAAATTCCCATTTTCTGTGGATTTCTCTAAAAACATCCTGTAGGTTTTCAAGGAAAATTGACTACTAGCAGATCTTTGTGCGACATTACAAGTTGCATGGACAAAATATTCCGGTGAGCGTTTATTAACCCACTACAGGCTGCCAAGCATCGTAATTTTTTTGAAATGGGCTGTTTCCGGACACGCACAGCACCAATGTATACGCGAGAGATAAACATAATCTCCTTTGTTGGAAGTGGAATTTACCGAGGACCATTATTGTAAGTAATAAGGGTATTCAAAAATGCAAGCGTTAACCCCTTTTGGGGAGGTTAACAGGGACACCCATAAAAAGCTTAAAAAATCATGTTTTCCCTGGATCTCTTTACAAACATCCTGTAGGGTTTTGAAGAGAAAATAGCCGTTGATAGGTCTTGGTATCACAGTACCAGTTGCATGGACAACTTATTCTGGTAGGCATTGTTAACCCTCCATGGGCTGCTAAATGTCAAAATTTTGAAAAAATAGTCTGTTTTTGGACACCAACAGCATCAAATGGAAATGCAACAGAGAAACGTAACTTCTTTGACTGGACGCAAAACTGATAGGGAAACATTTTTGTAAGTCGTAAGGGTATTCAAAAATCGAGGTCTTAACCCATTTTCGACTGGTTAAAAGCTTCAAATTCCCGTTTTCTGTGGATCTCTCCAAAACATCTGGCAAGTTTTCAAGAAAAATGGACCATTCGCAGATCTTTGAGTGACATTACAAGTTGCATGGACAAAATATTCCGGTAAGCATTTGTTAACCCTCCAGGAAACTGCCAAGTATAGGCATTTTGAGAAAATGGGCTGTTCTTGGGCACCCAAACACCCAATGTGTACTTGCGAGATAAACATAACCTCCCTCATTGGAAGTGGAATTCACCGAGGATCAATTTTGAAAGTAATGAAGGTATTCACAAAACCAAGCATTAACCCGTTTAGGGCTGGTTACAGAGCGATACCCCTCAAAAGGTTAAAAATTAATATTATCCGAGGATTTCTCTAAAAGCATCCGGTCGATTTTCAAGAAAAATTGCCCATTCTCAGATCTTAGTGTGACAATACATGTTGGCTATGAACATGATATTCCAGTAAGCATTTGTTAACCCTATGCAGGTTCTCAAACATCACAAAGTTAAGAGGAGAGATCAACATATGTGGAAGTAGAATTCACTGAGAATTATTTTTGTAAGTAATAAGGGTATTCAAAAACAACCCTTAACCCGTTTGGGGCTAGATAAACAATGATAAAAGCTTAAAATTCATGCTCTCCCTGGATTTCTCTGAAAACATCGTAAATTTTTAAGAAAAAATGGCCATTCACAGTTCTTGGTGTAAAATTACAAGTTGCATGGAAAAATATTCATGTTAGCACTTGTTAACCCTCTACAAGCTGCCAAACATCCATATTTTGGATACATTTGAGATAAAATGGACCATTTTCAAAAAGCCACAACACTCAGTGGGTATATTTCAAACAAACATAACTCCTTTTGTCGGTCATTAACTTGTCGGACGACGATATTGATATTAACCCACTCCACCGTTAATGATGGTTTTTACCTAAAATTTTTTTTATCAAACTGAATCATTTGAGACTACTATAGTCGCCTTTCTCATAACATCAATGAAGGAACTTCAGTGAGACAGTTAAAAACAATTCTTCAGACACTGTAGGGTCATGAAAAATCATGGAATCTCATCGGGAAAAGCCATGATTCTCCAGAATCATAAAGTCTAGTTTTTTTTTTAGTTTTTTGGGTTTTTTTTTTTTTCCACTCATTTTGTCCGTACGATTCAGAAGCCATTTTCGAATCGATTTTCACGACATTTTGCACACGCATAGAGGGGCACAAAATCTAAAAATGTACCAAAGCGGAATTTTCGATTTAACTCTTATGTTGTCAGAATTGGCAAAAAAACTATCAAAATTGGGGTTTATCGGCACTTTCTCGAAACACGTCTTGTAGATTTTTTTCAAACATTCGTCATTGCTATACCTGCATGTGACACGACCTTTGATACACACGACATATTAGGCGATGCATATGGTAACCCTCCACAGGCTGCTAAACATCGAATTTTTGATGAAATAGGCCGGTTTCAGCCCCCCACTGCACCCAAACAATACTCGAGAGATAAACATAACTTCCTTTATGGAAGTGGAATTCACCGAGGATCATTTTTGTCAGTAATAGGGGTGTTCAGAAAACCAAGCGTTAACCCGTTTTGGGCTGGTTAAACAGCAATACCCCCATAAAGCTAAAAAATTCATGTTTTCCGTGGATTTCTCTAAAGGAGTCTTGTAGATTTTCAAGAAAAAAATTGTCACTTCCAGGCCTTGATGTGACAATAGAAGTTGTATGGACAAAATACTGCGATGAGCATTTGTTAGCCCTCCACGGGAAACTAAAAGACAAAATTTTGATAAAATGGGCTGTTTTTGGATGCTAACAGCACCCAACGGGTACGCCACAAAGAAAAGTGCCTTCTTGTATCGAGCGCACAATCTACATGGAAACATTTTTGTAAGTAGTAAGGATATTCAAAAGTCGAAGTCTTAACCCATTTTGTGCAGGCTAAAGAGAGAAACCCCTTAAAATCTTAAAATTCCCATTTTCTGGGGATTTCTCTAAAAACATCCTGTAGGTTTTCAAGAAAAAATGACTAATCGCAGGTCTTTGTGTGGCATTACAAGTTGCATGGACAAAATATTCCGATGAGCGTTTATTAACCCTCTACAGGCTGCCAAGCATCGTAATTTTGTTGAAATGGGCTGTTTTCAGACACGCACAGCACCCAACGTGCACCTGAGAAATAAACATAATGTCCTTTGTTGGAAGTGGAATTCAGCGAGGACCATTTTTGTAAGTAATAAGAGTATTAAAAAAAAAACAAGCCTTAACCCCTTTTGTGGTTATTAATAGTGATACCTATCAAAAGTTTAACAATTTATGTTTTCCCTGGATTTCTTTACAAACATCTGGTATTGTTTTCAAGAGAAAAGGCCATTGATAGGTCTTGGTGTCACATTACCAGTTGATTGGATAAATTATTCCGGTAAGCATTTGTTAACCCTCCATGGGCTGCTATATGTCAAAATTTTGAAAAAATAGTCTGTTTTTGGACCCCAACAACATCAAATGGGAATGCAACAAAGAAACTTAACTTCTTTTACCGGACGCAAAACTGACGGGGAAACATTTTTGCAAGTAGTAAGTGTATTCAAAAATCGAGGTCTTAAGCCATTTTTGACTAGTTAAGGAGATATACCCCTTAAAAGCTTAAAATGCCAGTTGTCTGTTAATTTCTCAAGAAAAAATTTCAAGAAAAATTGACCATTCACAGGTTTTGGAGTGAATTACAACTTGCATGGACAAAGTATTTCGGTGAGCATTTGTTAACCCTCCAGAGGCTGCCAAGCATAGACATTTGGAGAAAATGGGCTGTTCTTGGGCAACCATAACACCAAATGTGTACCTGCGAGATAAACATAACCTCCTTCATTGGAAGTTGAATTCATCGAAGATCATTTTTGTAAGTAATGAAGGTATTCACAAAATCAAGCATTAACCCATTTAGGACTGGTTACAGAGCGATACCCCTCGAAAGGTTAAAAATTCATGTTATCCGAGGATTTCTCTAAAAACATCACATAGATTTTCAAGAAAAATTGGCTATTCTCAGATCTTAGTGTGACATTACAAGCTGCATGTACAAAATATTCCAGTAAGCATTTGTTAACCCTATGCAGGTTCTCAAACTTCAAAATGTTGATAAAATGGGCTGTGTTTGCGTATCCACAGCACCCGAAGTTGAGAGGAGAGATCAAAATAAGTGGAAGTAGAATTCACTGAGAATTAGTTTTGGAAGTAATAAGAGTATTCAAAAAACAACACTTAATCCGTTTTGGGCTGTTTAAACAATGATACCCATCAAAATCTTAAAATTCATGTTCTCCCTGGATTTCTCTGAAAACATCTTGTAGATTTTAAAGAAAAAAAACGGCCATTCACAGTTCTTGGTGTGACATTACAAGTTGCATGAATAAATATTCCTGTTAGCACTTATTAACCCTCTACAAGCTGCCAGACATCAATATTTTGGATACATTTGAGATAAAATGGACCATTTTCAAATAGCCACAGCACTCAGTGGGTATGTGTCAAACAAACATAACTCCTTTTGTCGGCCATTGACTTGTTGGACGACGATATTGACATTAACCCACTCCACCATTAATGATGGTTTTTACCAAAACAATTTTTTTCATCAAATCGAGTCATTTGAGACTACTCTACTCACCTTTCTCGTAACATCAATGAAGGAACTTCAGTGAGACAGTTAAAACAATTCATCAGACACTATGGGGTCATTAAAATCATGGAATCTCATCGGGAAAAGCCATGATTCTCCAGAATCATAAAGTCTAGTTTCTTTTTATTATTGTTTTAAATACACTGTTCTACTGAAATTCCTTAGAAACTTTAGTTTGATGTGCTGCACACTGTTGGATGGATCACTTTTGGGGATCCTTCCTGCAGTGTGTAGCACCTCAAGCTGCAGTGAAGCAGGACATGTGTTACTACAGATGAGCTTTTGGGAGTCTTAAAAATTAGAATATAAACTTAATATTTAACTCCAATTATATAAAACATTTTCTGTAAACCCTTTACCCAACATAACGGCCAAAACAGACCAGCGCTATTCACAAAATTCACCATTCAATTTTTATTTCTTTTTCAATTTTTATCACAAAATCATAGCTTATGACCCTCATTGGAACGAGCTCAACGAGGGGCCATAAGCTATGTTTTTGATGCAAAAAATCAAAACAATTGATGCTTCAAGAAGTTTATTTGCAAGTGTCGTCTGCTTTTCTTGTTAGGTAAAAGGTTAAAAGGTTGCCAATTGATCATATAATTTATTATATTAGGTTAATGATAATATAAATTATACAGCTGCGCTGCTTTATAAAAGTAAAACTCTTGTCCAGCGGAGAATTAAATATCTTCCAATTTATTGTTAAAATATTTAAATAATAATGTGTCACCTTGTTATTCACTACTCTGCAACCCGGCAGAAAAATCCCTATAAGAGATCTTTCTAACATGGTGCAGTGTGTTAAGTGTCTTTGTGGGACTGTTTCTCTGGAAATTATTATTAGTATAGACAGTTCTGTTATGGTAATATATTTATATCATGGTCTGTTGAGTTAATTTCGTATTCTTCAAGTAATAACTAAGTTACACTTGTATAATTACTTTGATAAAATAATTCTTCATGCAGCCATATCATAGATTTGTGTGTGTCTTGCTATGTTTTGCACCTTAACGTCCCACTTTCGAGGCTTGGTTCGGTATTTATAGGAGTCAGGGACCACAGGGATTGGTGGGGATCGTCCTAAATATGGGCGTCACCAGGAGTTTAAGGGGTTCGACTTTGATGAGAAAGGTATACTGGGTGTACGCCTACGAATGCCGAAGGCACGAGCATACTAGGAGGGTCAGAACCCCCCCCCCCTAACCTCCAGAGAAAATGTTCAAATTTAGTATCAAATGGAGCGCGCTCTGGTGGCCGTTTGGGGATTTATTTGCATTCTCCATGTATGAAAATAACGTAAAAGGGGGTTGGTTTGCACCCAACGATCCACCCCCATCCCAGCGGCGCCTATGCTAAAGATGAAACTTCTTATAATTGTTTAATCTTGGGATCAATCCCTACGAATCACCATCAGTCACACATCTGATGCCATGTGCCCTTTATTTTAACCCTTTGAACCCCAGAGGCTCCTTTTCTGGCCCAGTAACATGATACTTCATAATTTCATTAAGTATGTTGACTTTTGGGTGAAGGTGTTGTGTAGACCAATCAATATTTTCAACGTGCAGCCCCAAGGCTGCACGTTGAAAATATTAATTGGTCTACCCCCAAATAAAGAATATGGACTCTTCCCGTTGCTGCCATTGAACTGATATGGAATATACCACTAGGATTCAAAGGGTTAATTAAGCACTTCATATTCATGTTCACTTTCATCTGGTCATTTTGTTGGGTTTTGTGTAAAGTACTGCCTGGTTGTTCTGTGATGTTTTGTGGATGTAATTGAGATTGAGAGTATATAGAATTGCATATTCTATATATTAAAAATAAAATAACAAATTCCAAAAATAACAAATTATATATTTAAATAAATTATTAAATAGACATACTTTCTTCTTATTTAACTTTACTGTAGACTTTATCTGATGGTGTCCATATCCTAACAGATTTTTGTTACTCGTGAAGCATTGGTGAAAGTAAACAGAGGCGGCGAAACCGGGGGTGGGGGGTGGGGGGGGGGGGGCACTGGGAATACGTGTCCCTCCACTTTTTTTCACAGACATGTTGCGCGGTTACACAATGACTTAAAATGGGCGCATGCAAATGTGTCAATATACTGGCATCCCTGTAATATATTATTTGCAAATCCAAACAACATTTGGCCAATGAATCCCACCTTCGGTTGCATCAGTCCGTTTCTTATACTTCGGGTTGGAAGATGACTGAAGTAAAAGAAATGGACAGGACAGTGACCACACCTAAACAAGACCCTGTAGTGTGTTACGGTAAATTTAGCGATATACAATTGTAACTTTTCCTCCCATTGGGCTGAACCATGATAGCCTTGAAACTTTGTGCCCCTCCAGTTTTATCGAGCTTCCGCCGCCTCTAAAAGTAAAAAACGACCCAGTTTAACCAGCCTGACACTCAATGCTGTAATAACATACATGTGGCCCATGCAGAGAATGCCAAGGCTGGATGGCATCCTGAAATTTATTTGGTTTTATTCAGATATTTTTTTTTCAACTGACACTTTATTCAAGTAACCTCTTTTGGTATAAATTGCATTTCCGGAGAGTCCATTTCAACTGGCTACAAGCCTAGAGTTTCCCTCTTCATCTGTTTTGTCATTTGCCAAGGTTATTTATTTCTACTTAGTCAGATAGTGTTATAAATGTTTTTAGTGGATTTGGGAAATGTAATATGGGTTATTGGTATTTTCACTAAGTTACAGAATATTTTCATTTGAAGAGAGTGTATGGCATGTCATTTTAGTAAATGCCCGGAAAACTATGGAGCGAAACCTTAAGAGCAGTTTGCAGTCAGTGTCAGTGGCTCAGAGCAATGTGGAGGCTGGGGAGGTGTGGTGTGGTTGTGAAATTCAGGCGAAAACTGCCCGCCAAAGCTATTCAGCAGTCACAAAGACCACGCTGTATCGTTTTACTGGTTGAAAATAGAGACTTGTGGTTTTTGTTCATTCAACTCAGGACAGACTCCAGATTCGTTTGCCTGAGTGAAATCCAAGAGGAGATCACTCTTGTTTTCTCTTAAGAGCATTTTGTTGTCAGTGTCAACTCTTGAACCAGGAAGTGCTTTATTTGTGTCTGAGTTCTAAATACACCATTTTTCAAAAAACCTTTCATTATTTCTGGCTTGTGTAATTGTTAGTGATAGTTAACATTCATCAAATGATATCTCAGCACAACTGGAAGGAAATAAGTGGAAATTTTGAGAAATTTGTTGATGTAGCCTAAAATTCAGGCGAAAACTGCCCGCAAAAGCTATTCGGCAGTCACAAAGACCATGCTGTATCTTTTTACTGGTTGAAAATAGAGACTTGTGTGTTTTCCATTCAACTCAAAACAGACTCCAGATTCTTTTGCCTGAGTGAAATCCAATGGGAGATCACTCTTGTTTTCTCCTAAAATTCCGCTCTTCAGTTTCGCTCTGCGGTACAGGGGTGAAATTCTAAAAGGGCATATGTTGAAACTAATGCCTTGTAAATTGGAGATATATTTTTAGTATCGGATATATGATTACATTTGGCTATTTGGTGGACAAGAGATTTTGAAATTTTGGTCCTAAAGTTGGAGTCTGATGCATGGGGTAAACTACCAGATGAATTATGGAAAACAGTAACTTCGAAAAATCGGCTATTTTTTAAAATGCCATTTTTACACGGATTTATTACCAGCCATGTAACTAAAAAAATGAAATGGAAATATGGATTTTTTTCCACATTTTAGAAATAGGGGTTATATGCTCCAGGGTTTGGTGAGTGGGGATAGTGGGAAAATTCTGTTTTTGAGGCTGCTGGGTGGCCGAAAATGACTGGTATCAGCATTTTTTTCATGCAATTTTGTAGGCTGAAGTCTTGCCTTTCACAATAAATTATTTCACCCATATTCAGATTATTTATTTCTACTTAGTCAGATAGTGTTATATGTTTTTAGTGGATTTGGGAAATGTAATACACGTTATGGGTTAGATAACTAAGTTACGGGAATATTTGCATTTGAAGAGAGTGTATGGCATGTCATTTTATGAAATACCTGGAAAACTGTGGAGCGGAACCCAAGTTCTCTTTTTAAATCTCAGTCCTTGGTATATAATCCTTTAAACTCTAAAGGCCGTTTTTCCGGACAGGAATACGACATGTGATAATCTCAACAGTTAGGATGTTTGCGCAGTGAATGTGTGGGGTAACCAATCAATCTTTTCAACATGCAGCCCGAAGGCTGCACGTTGAAAATATTGAATGATCTACCACCAGGTAATGAATATGGACTCTTCCAATTGTTGTCATTGAACTGACTTGGAAGACACCATCAGCGTTCAAAGGTTGAAGGTGACCCTTCCGAGTGTTATTGAATTATTTCGTTTGTGCGGAAAGGCTCAGTCCTTGCTAACTAAATAACTGGCAGATCTGTTAAGCAGACATGGTCATGATGGCAAAGTTGAAATGTTATTCATGCTAGGTCTGGGGCACTGGTTTACCGCCGCAATACCTTTAACGTGCAGCCATACGATCGCGGGTTGAAGATATTAAGTGATCTATTTTGTATGACAAACCAGCGGACACACTGTGTGGGAACGATTTTCTATTAAACCGGAAGCTACAGATTATCGAGGCGTGAAAACGTTTTTTTTTATCGAATCGTTACCAACACAGTGGCAGATTGAAGCCTCTTAATTACACAAAGAGAAGATTCAAGACTTAACTGTGAGTAATATGTTTTATTACTGTAATATTCGTCAAGTTTTGTGGTGAATGTAGTATTTCTGGCGTTTAGAAGTGAGAAAAACGCCACGACATCCCCACAAAGTTGGTTATTCAGGATGCAAATCACACTGAAAACTGTTATTTTAATGTAATACTCATCCCAGTAAGGTAATATTTGTACGAAATATCGGAAGATAAATTATTTTCCCTTACT
The DNA here is from genome assembly GCA_031216915.1 of Pictodentalium vernedei. Taxonomy (NCBI): domain Eukaryota; kingdom Metazoa; phylum Mollusca; class Scaphopoda; order Dentaliida; family Dentaliidae; genus Pictodentalium; species Pictodentalium vernedei. The sequence goes on from CM062297.1 coordinate 262,617,002, forward strand.
GGGAGACATGGCCGTTTGACGTGTGTTACCTGTTTGTAGAAAACAAGCTATTTTTTTCATCGATGGTCCAGTTGACTCATCTGTCCGATTAGCTCAAAATCACATGTCCGATTAGTTCACGACCGGACGGATTACGAGAGAATATATAAAGAAATACAGGCAATACCACCATGGCATAGTATCTCTCTCTCTCTCTCTTTCTCTCTCTCTCTCTCTTAGACTCACTCTATGTCTCTCTATGAAATAAAGACTGATGATGATCATTACCATTTTGTTGTCTTTTTCATCTCCTGTCTGTCCTGTCTCCTGGGCCGAAACGTCTCAAGCCCGATACGTCCCATTCCGAAACGTCCCAGACCGAAACATCTCAAGGCCGAAACGTCCTGGGGCCGAAACGTCTCATGGTCGATATGTCCCCTTCCCGTCTCTCTCTCTCTCTCTCTCCTTCAGTCTCTCTCGGTCTCTCTCGCTCTGTTTCCCTCATTGTCTGTCTGTCTGTCTGTCTGTCTGTCTGTCTGTCTGTCTGTCTGTCTGTCTGTCTGTCTGTCTGTCTGTCTGTCTGCCTCTCTCTCTCTCTCAAGACAGGTAGATAGAAACATACATACAGATAAAGAAATAGAGGGATAGAGACAGAGACGAAATTCCATCATGATCTACAAGCACCTTGGGCTGCAACCATGTCCATTCAAATTTAAGTTAATTGAGAACTCTGTTTGGCTCAGCTGTAAGTCTGTATATGTGAGCTCAGGACTTAACTTATTTTGTGATATATTATATGTACTGGTGGGCAAAAAGCTCACAGTTGCTGTATCTACAATTGGCACATACTTATGACATCAGTCTTTTGTTTCAAACAAGTGATATATCCCGAAGAGTTGATAAGAGCACATACTGTATTTAACGGATTCCTTGAATATCACATCAAGCCGAAAAAAAAACCCCGCGAAGTCACGAATGTTTTTTACAAACTCAAAAACTGCGAATGTTTAATGCGCAGAACAATAATATTGGTGTCTCGATTGAAAAGAATCCAGTTCATTTTAGCTAGAAGTGACAATGAGACTTTCGTGTTGTGGTCGTGCCTTTTGTTTGTCTAAGAAAACAACCGTATGTGACAAGTCGGTTACACCACATCATATCGTGATATTGAACATACAATTGCTCGGGAGTACTCACTTGAGCAAAACCCTCGTGAGCACCCTCGCAATTGTATATTCAATATCACTCGCTTTCTATGGTGTAACATATACTAAATGTCAATATTTACACCAATATCAACAGTATTAGTTTCGTATAGATACGATAATACCACAGTGTGTTTTGAGATGGCTTGTATCTCAACGAGTTCAAAGTGGTATATTCTCTCGGCAGAGCCTCGCGAATATAACACTTTGAACTCGTTGAGATACAAGCCATCTCGAAACACACTGTGGCATTGTTGTATTTATCTTATACTGACATTGAAAGATGATTTTAATGTTTTTTCCGGGTCATTTATGGAATGGAATGGCCGAATTTCGAGCTAATGGTCATTTATGAAATGAAATGGCGGAATTTCGAGCTAGTAGTTTTCAATTTGCCTTTGCGTATGGATACAGAATACATGTGAAAAGCCAGCTGGCTTCAAGAAGGGGTTAAGATTTGGAGTAAAATATGGCAATTTTATTTGAGATGAAAATTCATTCAATGATTCAAATAACTTAAACCAACCAACTTTAATCCACACGTGTTATACCATACTGTTAACATCACGTAACCTAATTTCGAAGCGAGTCGAGCGTTGCTAAGTGAAGCATACAGTGAGTCATGTGCCTATGGTGAGCTCATTAAATCTATATTACACACGTGTGTAATAAAGACAAAGTTTATTACACACCCCTTATCGCAAACAGGTATAAGATAAATAATCATAACTAACCAGACATTTTTTAATGAATTTGCAGAAACTAATGATTACACTCTACAGCAGCTAATCGGACAGATATCAAAAACGTAGTGTCCTTCTGAATGAATGAATTATATGTTTAAACCAGACATTGAGGAAGAAACGATGCATGTACCGGGTCGCAGCCATGTTTTTCTTGTTTAAAACAGGAAAAATATTTTGCTTTTAAAATCATTTCGCATCAGCCTCTAATTTATTCACGCCACCATACGTTCTCATATTCTAAATTTATGATGATTAAATTCAAAAGTTCACTTATTTTTAAAAAATTGGTTTAACATTTGACCAAATAATAGAAGCCGAAGGATAATCCATTGTATTATCTTACCAGAAATCGTTGAAGGCTTGCTGTAAAACAGAATCTTCAGTTCTTTTACGGAGTTTTTCTTCGAAGTGTGTGCTGATATTTTGGCAAAATCTAAACATTCACGCCTCGATAATCTGTAGCTTCCGGTTAAGTAGAAAATCGTCCCCACACAGTGAGACATCTCGTGTAAATGGAGTGAATCGAAATATCAGCTCCCCCGTTTTTGCTCAAGGTCGATAAAATAAAAATAGTTAAGTACTGTCGTTTCGCTACAGTATTTTACCGCAGAATTCCAGGCAATTGGATTAATTGTACTTTTGCCGTATTTTAACGGTACCTTTTTTTTACAGAATGCGTACTTTGATAATCTAGAACAGTTTGAGGACATACTCCATAACATTTCGTTGATATGGAAAGCCACAGCATCCATTTGTTCAGAATGTCTTAGAAAACTGCATGTGGTGTGATTTACGGAAACAAAGCGACAGAGTGACAATCAGCCGTTTTGTGCTCGCTATCGAGAACGGGACGGTGATTATATTTCTTCCTTGCTAAAGAACAAAGACCATAATTAACCATTCTGGATCTAGCGAATCGGGTATTTGGGACTGAATCGAACGAAGCGTTCGCTATCGATATCGAATCGAATCTCGAATCGAATAAGGGGATTGCTAATACGTGTGCTTCTAATCATTGAATAAGAGCACCTACCTTGGAATATTACATAGATTTTGATATTGAGCGCGTCTCGATCGTCCAAACGCCTCTGAAGACCAGATATACATCGAGAGGAAAGTAGACATTTCATTAACCCTTTACTTAACATGAAAAAGAGACGACACTTGCAAAAAATATTCTTGAACAACTAATTTATTTCATTTTGTGTCCCAAAAACGTAGGTTATGACCCTCGTTGGAACGAGCTCGTCGAGCTCGTTCCATCGAGGGGTCATAACCTATGTTTTTGAGACAAAAAATGAAAACATAATTAAAATTAATTGGCGATTTTTGAGAATAGCGCTGGCCGGTTTTGGCCGTTACGTTGGATAAAGGGTTAATATGCAGCCTATAGCGAGACTGACCAATAATTGACTTGATTCACCGAACAGCAGGCTGTGGGAGAGCATAGTAACTGTATAGTCCGACCGCAACCCTCATCACGCCCAACCCGTTTCCCTCGATCCGCAAATTGAAGCCCACCCCCTCAAACCGACCCTGGCTCTTCTGCATGGCGTCACCAATCCAGGCGTCCAGGAGAACTCTACACTATACCCGACTTCCCCCCCGACACCCCCCCCCCCCCCCCCCGAGTCGAAGGGATAGATAGGGACGACGTGTTGCAGGCAAGCGAGTATTTCTTCAGAAGCGCAAATAGGGACACGATGCCGCGGAAAATAATTCTATCGAAAGAGGCTGTTTCCCGAATCACCGTGGATGCCATTGCATCCACGCTGTCAAAAAATCGTATCGAGTAGGAGAGGGTCGCATCCTTCGCATTTGGAAAAGCCTGGAAACGCAAACCAAAGTAAGCAAGAGCCAGACGAGCTGGAAACTCAACGGAAAGATCTCGATGTCCAACAGGAAGAGCTGGAAACGCGATGAGAAGACTCTGAGTTGATGGAAACACACAGGATTGTGTGGCAGATTGCTAGAAGCGCTGAAAGAAATGGAAGCACTCAGGAAAAAACAACGACAAGAGCTGAAAGCGCAACTAAATGAGCGGGAAAGCGCGTAAAAGAACTGGAAGCCGAGAACGTCAAACTACGTGCGGACCCCTCCAAAGCCGACCCGATTCCAACAACTTGAGCGTACCCATCCTGGGCATACCAGTCCAGACAGACATAGGTTGATGATATCAGGGCGGTACCCCTCTCAAGCTGGTGGGGCCTGGGGAGTATATTCTTCAAAACTTTGTCCGGATACATTTGGCAAGATATGCCCCACATGGCGCTATTTCGGGCGTGGTATGTCATCTGTAATTTCATTAGTTTACCTCCACACAGACCGTAGAATTCAGGACTTTTAGGCGTTTGGTGGGGATTGGGAGGGGTGAGGGCAAGGCCTTCTCACATATCCATTTGCGAATATTTGCATTCCCTGACCGTTGTGAAGTCATACACACATTACATCATGTACAAGATTGCCATTAGCATCTTACGTGCGTCCAGTGAACATGCATGATCCTTAAACCGCCCCTCACACAAACATTTTTCCGCTAGAACCAATCAGTGCTTTCGTACTGACGTGCACAGTAGAGACCAAAGTCGGCATACCACACATCTGTGAAACATGCAAAACTGGGTTTTTTTCAGGGCAGCAGACCTTCTGGATCACCGTCAACGCAAAACACCTTGTCGCCTGTCTGAAGATGGGAGGCTCTGTGATAGCGGGGAGGAATTAGCGAACTGTAGGAGCCGATGGGAACGTTAAAGCTGCGAGAACCCTTGATGCAGCGACGACTCTTCCAGAGGCAGTAGAGGAAGTCCGCTTCTGATAAGGGCTGGGATCTCCCGAACTAATGCCGCCTTGCAGGCGCGGGGCAACGCAATCACAGTAGATATGGTCTAACGACAAGCTGGAAATCGAAAATGCCATACTGCGGATAGACCTTGCACAGACCAACGCCTCACGCATGTGTGGCCAAGGTAGAAACCAAAAGGAACCGAAAAGAAAAACAAAGAACGCAGCCACTAGAACGGATCGTTTGCTAAAGAGCGCGTCGTTCACACTACTCCCAGAGCTGCGCGCAATCAAAAGTGTCGGAGCCCAAGCTCAAGCCCAAGATACATTTATTTATTTATTTATTTATTTATTTATTTATTTATTTATTTATTTATTTATTTATTGGTGTTTATGGTAACATCTATCCACACAATGGCTAATCGTGAGACTAACATGGATGTATAGTCAAGACCAGCAAACCGTTTATACCAGGCATGTCAAAGTACCACCGGTACCAACATAACCGGGACGGGACAGAGCCTGTCCAACCGAAACCGGTACCGGGAAAAATCAACAATTGGGTGAAATATCATAATCAGATGGAAGAAATTCGCATTTAGACTGCCCCGGTCCCCAAGATCACAAAGATAAAAATAGCATCGTACAATTATTCTGTGGCGACATCAAAATAATCATAAAGCACGAAAATCGTGCTTTATGATTACTTTGGTGTCACCACAGAATAATTTCTTTGAAGAAGCCGATGACGGCGCATTCGCTGTCTTTGACGCCACGTTTGAAATGTCAAAGTGGTCGACCTTATGTAGGTCGCTGTGCAGACAGAGCATGCACCTTTAGCGTGTTTTGATATGCTTATTCACAAATAAGTTGAAAGTATGTCGTGCAAGTTTGCCATGCACGATTAGCTGTCTGTTTACCCTTGTTCAGTTAGGAATGTCCGCATAAAATAATTTTGTCCCGCTACCGGCAGGCCAAAACCTACAGTACCGGTTCCGATTGGAGCAAGAGGGAACCCACCGGTACCGGTACAGGCACCGGTTGGCATGCCTGGTTTATACCAGTGTTGCCCATTTTGGTTTCCCAGTCCTATTTTACTAGCAAAACAGAGCTTGTTTACCACAGTAAACAAGCACTGCTTCACTTCCCGGGGTTGTCACTGGGACACATGGAGTTAACTGGCACCTTATATATCATATTAATCCACTAACAAACTGAAAATATGATAAGAGAAACAGGATTCACTGTGATCATTCAGTTCGAGTCCGTGTGAAAATGATCAAAGCACCTTAACTAAACTAGCCAGAAAGAGAACTTATGAAGACTCTTATTTTCTGGAGTAAAATATCTTTTAAAGAAATCAAAAGTTTTTGTAATCAGTCATTCAAAGATTTCCATATAGGACTCGTATAAAATTTTTTAAAAAACCTGAAATAATTTCTGGGCACAGCATTTAACGATGGGTTGCATGCAAAAAAAAAAGATTTGCAAAAACCCCCTGAAATTCCCCGCCCCGCCCCCACCCCACACATATCATATTGGAAAAATTTTATTGGTCCGAGGTCAATATGTCTGATATGCAAGGGTCTCTTGCTTTCAAAATTTTGACTCAGCCCTCTTTCTAAATTTATGCCCCCGCCTATTTTTAGGCACTAAAATTTACATATGGACTTTAGATATGCATTAGACGATTTAAATTGAATTGTGATTACCAATATCCTTGCAATATGCAATCAATAACCACTGGCTGGCCCGAAAGAAGACCATGGCACATATTTTGAACCTCCAATGAGTTTCAACTTGATTTCCAAAGGTTCTTAGTTGATAATAACAAACCATGCTTGAGATATCAGCCTGACCATCTTTCAAAATTCTGGCTCTGTCTAATTTTTGATCCTTAGGTTATACCATGTTCTAGACATGCGTATGACCCCTTCCAACTTTTTGGTTTAGTCCAACTTTTTTAGAGCTGAAATTTAAATATGAACATCAAAAAAGCGTAGGAGGTCTTAAAATTTGACTTCCAGAATTTCTAAAAAAAAATGGTTGATCACTCCTGGGTGGCCTCGGTGACCTTCACTCATTCTTTGAACCTCCAATATGTTTTGACGCATTTGGGGTTTGTCCCAGGTACTTAAGTCATAGCATAGTTATTGGCGTGATCCATCTTCAAAATATTTGGCTCCGCCCACTCTTTTGAGTGTTAACATCAGGAGTACATTGGAGCGGGGTCTTAAAATGCAATTTCAAGTAATTATGAAAGATGCACTGAACGTCACCCGGGTGACTTCAGTGAACTTGATCCATATTTTGAACATCCAGCAAGTTTTGACCCATACTTTTGTTAGTCCCGGGTCAAATAGGCCATACCCTGCTCGAGATGTGAGAATACCCACTTTGAAAATGTTTGCCCCTCCCACTTTTTCCGTGTAGAAATACATCATAAACTTCTGAAATGTATCAGATCCCAGCAGTTCTAAAATGCATTTAATGACCCTTGGTTTCCGCCGGTCACCTTGATCCATTTGTTGAATCTCCAGTGAGTTTCTAATCATTTGGTGCCCATGTCCAGAGGTCATACCATTCTTGAGATACGATTGTGATCCACCTTTCAAAACTTTTGGGTCCACTCAAATTTTTGAGTGAAGAATTACCTGTATGAACTTCTGAATGCCCAAGGACACAACGCGGGAGTCCGAATTGATCGCTCAGATGGTCACCCTTCCGAGGACTAACCGGGCTCGACGTTGCTTAACTTCGGTGATCTGACGATAACCGGTTAATGCAACGCCACCGCGCACCTCGTGACCTTTATTCTGCTTGGTGAAGAGTAACCATAAAATGTCGTGTCCGAGTGACTTTCAGAAAATCTTTTTTTATTGTACTTGCAAAAATTAAATAATCCAGTTCAATCTGCAATCAATTGCTAATCTAATACTTAATAGGATTCTAAATGTTTTTAATAAAGCGGCTTTTGATCTGCTTTTGTTTTTTTTTCATCAGTTATTACCACAGACTGATGTTTTCGCTTAGATACCAAACCGATTTTTAGCCCGACTGTTTACAGTGAGGGCTATAGTAATGACTTTTGTCCGTCCGTCCGTCTGTCCGTCTGTTAACTTTTAGAGTTTTGGTTAAAGTTTGTGGTTAAAGTTTTTTTACTGAAGGTTGAAGTGGGTTTTTTTGTTTGTTTTTTTTCTTCTTTTTTTCTTTTCCTGTTTAGTTGACATTTGGAGTTTTGGTTAAAGTTTGTGGTTAAAGTTTTTTATTCAACCTTCAAGTACAGGCTATACCCAGTAGTTCTTGTCTGATCATCACAAAATTTCATATGCAGGTTTTAGGTCATGTCTACATGAGAACGTCTCCTTTTGGTTGTGACCGGTCAACCGGTATGGCTGCCCGAGCCCAAAACCCGAAAACCATTACCACAGTCTACAGGTTGTATTTATGAAGGGATTTCATTGCAACTTCATAGAATGCCTCTGTATAATGCCTAGATGAGAACGTCTCCATTTGGGCATGGTCTGTCAACCGTGATGGATGCCCCGAGCCCAAAACCCGAAAACCTTTAGCACAGTCTACAGGTCATATTTATGGAGGGATTTCATTGTAACTTGATAGGTTGACTTCATATAATTTCTACATGAGAAAGTCCCCTTTTGGACGTGATTGGGCAACTGTGACGGCTACAGGTGCCCGAAGCCCGAAAACCTTCAGCACAGTCTACAGGTCATATTTATGAAGGGATTTCATTGTAACTTTGTAGGATCAATCCACATGATGCCCAGATGAGAATGTCCCCTTTTGGTTGCGATCATTCCACCATGATGGCTGCCCGAGCCCGAAGCCCGAAAACCTTTAGCACAGTCTACACGTCATATTTATGAAGGGATTTTATTGTAATTTGATAGGTTGACTTCATATAATGTCTAGATGAGAACATCCCCTTTTGGGCAACTGTGACGGCAACAGGGGCCCGAAGCCCGAAAACCTTTAGCACAGTCTATAGGTCATATTTATGGAGGGATTTCATTGTAACTTATAGGCTGACTTCATATAATGTCTAGATGAGAACGTCCCCTTTTGGGGAACTGTGATGGCAACAGAGGCCCGAAGCCCGAAAACCTTTAGAATATTCCACAGGCCAAAATTATAAAGGGATTTCATTGTAGCTTGGTAGGATGACTCCAAGTTTATGGTTAAAAACCCAGACAAACACCACCACCCCCTACCCCCCCCCCCACCCCCACGCCCAATTAGGCTTTTTCCCCTTTTTTCTCCAATTTGCATTTTGAACTATTTACAGTCACTGCATGTGAAACCTTTTTTTAAACTTACATACCTCCCCCCATCCCCCCCACCCCACCCAATTAGGCACTTTTTTTTTCTTTCGTCAAAAATGCTGGTTTACAGTTTTGGTTAAAAACCCAGACAATCCCCCCCCCCCCCACCTTCCCCCAAATTAGGCATTTTTTTATTTCCCCCAATATGCAATTTGAAATATTTACAGTCACTACATGCAGAACCTTTTTTCTCCTTTTTGTCAAAAATGCTTTTTTACAGGTTTGGTTAAAGTTTGTGGTTAAAAATCCAAACAGAAATTATTGGTTTCCGACTGATAACTCCAGTTTGGATTATATGATTTCTAGTAAGAGATACTAACTCCTACGTAAGAGATATTAACTCCTACGTAAGAGATACCAACTCCTACGTAAGAGAAAAAAAAAATTTCTCCTGTGACACCAATACGCTTCCATAGATTTCAACCAAAGTTGATATGTATATTTTCCAGCTAGTAATACAGGCCAGGTTTCAATATAGGTTCCACAACTCTCCCCCCCCCCCCCTCCCCACATACAAACGTGTCACTTAGGCAATTATTCCCAAAATACATTTTGAAGGATTGGGAGTTATTACATGCAAAAAAGAAAATTGACTCAAATAGCCCAACATTGCTTTATGTACTGCATCTTTAATCCTTTACCTAACGCAAGTTGAAGCCAACAGTGCAAATTATTTTTCTGAAACATCAGATTTTTTCATTTTTTACTTCTAACCATGGCTTATTAGTCCTTATTGGAACAAGCTCGTCAAGTTTGTTCCATTAATAGGTCATGAGGTATGTTTTGAAGTAGAGAAATGAAAAAATAAAATTTGAATAGCAAATTTTGTATATCACGAGTGCAGATATGGCAGATTCGTTAGGTAAACTGTTAACAAAAAAATGGCTTCGACTATTTTGCATCTAAGCATTGCCATTCCTGGGAAAGTCGGGCTGCATGCGTGACAGCACTCTAGTTATGTTTTCATAGGATTAAACTTCATAAAGAACTCAATATCAGATATTTTTGCACCTATCAATGCATTTTTATGTTTCTTTGCTTTAACACCTTACGGCGACTTACAAACCGCCCGGTAATCGAAAGGTGGCTGTACTCTCAAGGCCAAACATCAATGGTAGCAAAGTGATCCCCGATGCCAGTAAACTTACTCCGACACTACAGAATTCCCCATCTCAGTCAATTGACATACTAACTCCTACATAAGGTAAGAGATATTATCTCTTACGTAAGACATACTAACTCCTACGTAAGACATACTATCTCATACGTAAGACATACTAACTCCTACGTAAGACATACTATCTCATACGTAAGACATACTAACTCCTACGTAAGACATACTATATCATACGTAAGACATATTATCTCCTACGTAAGACATACTAACTCATACGTAAGAGAAATTATCTCCTACGTAAGACATATTAACTCTTACGTAAAATATACTAACCCCTACGTAAGAGGGAAAAAAATTCTCCTGTGACACCAATACGCTTCCATAGTCTTCATAATTGTTCATGTATGCAAAACAGTCTTTTGTTCTATTGCCTTATCATGCCTCTCATGCCCTTCTGCAGAGGAAGTTTCGCAGTTTCGTAAATGAGAAGCTTGAACCAGAAAATGCATTAACTAGCGCGCCAACTAACACCATTGCCACTGAAGCCATTTTTAATATACTATATTATTAGGAATTATTCATTGTTTCATTAACCCTTTATCCAACGTAACGGCCAAAACCGGCCAGCGCTATTCTAAAAAATCGCCAATTAATTTTCATTATATTTTCATTTTTTGTCTCAAAAACATAGGTTATGACCCCTCGTTGGAACAAGCCCGTCGAGCTCGTTCCAATGAGGGGTCATAACCTATGTTTTTGAGACAAAAAATGAAAAAAATTAGTTATTCAAGAATTTTGTTTGCAAGTGTCGTCTGCTTTTCAGGCTAGGTGAAGGGCTAACAAACCTTCTGGCGCTAAAACCAATTCAGTATCTAACATTGCCCTTCCAATGTCGTAAGGATTTGTATCTAGTTTTAGTGATGCTCCCTTCATAAGTTTTCTTCCTTGTTGTACATACGCAATTGCAAGACCACTAATTACGGCACCACGATAAGCTAAATTTGCTAACAGTTTTCCGTCTAGTGTTGACATGTTTTATACAATTGCACATAAAATACATCTTTTTATTATTTAATTGATTGTCCTGAGTTGGGTCTTCCTCTTCAGGCTTCGGTTCTTCGGGGTTCACAGAAAAGCACCACCAGATCGCTGCGATAGATAAACCAGCAATTACAGCCACCGGAAAGATGTTCGGTTGAGCAGCTTTCTGATTGCAGGCCATGGCACCATTCCGACCTGCTTCAACTTTTTAGGATTCTTCTTGGTGACACTCATCTGTTCTTGTGATTCCATCGTTTATATATATATATATCTTCAGCATTTTTTCAAAGGACATTTATGACCAAATCCACATCTACCGCAACACTAAACCATGCGGAAAATGAAAATCCGTTCAGCACATATTTGCGGATCGGAAATCGTTGACGAACTATATTTATAAATAAGCGAAATTTCTCTGGAATTTTCTACAAACCATGCACCGCAATTACAATTTGAATCGCTAGCGATAACTAAAAATAGTAACACGGGTTCTTATCAAAAATTTCTTTGCCGTGTTTTTTTTGTTGGTAGTTCGTCCCCCGAGTTCCAATGTGTCCTATGTGCCTACTGGCACATAGAACACATTGGAACTCAGGGGACGAGTTGTCAAATGAATTTCTGAGTGTCCTTCTAATAATTGCGTTTATAGGCGCGAAGACGTGTAATAAACACAGAACGACACACGCGTGTAAATGGGTTAATTGATATGTCACTTGTGCTATCGCGGAAGGATCAAACTCGCGGCCCGTAGCCTCTCGTTTTATTCTTCCGCCTTGGCACTCGTGCCATATCGATTAACCAATTTACACGCGTGTGTCGTTCTAACGCATGTGATATAAATGGAGCTACTTCAATATCAGTACATAGGTCTGCTTTATTAGCAGGCGGGATTGGTAAGAAACTACAAGCTATCTCTGTATAAACTCTTAGCATAATGAGCCTAAAGGTTTAGTCATTCTGGCTCCCAAAGAAGCCTCATATTTAGAGTATAAAATGTTAACTTCCTTTTCAGATATTCTTCTTGAGTTACATTTGTCCTACAGTATTTCCTGTGCTGACCTGAGGATTCTAAAACATATAACCTCTCGGGCCGTAAGTCAAGATTCAGTGGTGATTCTGCAGCTAACATCTCATCAAGAAGTTTATAACAATCCACCATATATAAAGAGTAATATTTTTTAGTGTAATATATAATTTAGCAAATGTTAACAGGAATACCAAATTGTAACAGCAAATACTAAAAAGCATAATTGAATCAAACATTTTATTATATAATTATATTTTTTTCTGATCAACTGCTTAGCAAAACTTTAGCAAATTTTAGCAAAAGTTTAGAAAATGTTTAGCAAAATATAGCACAAAATAGCAAAATACTCTAAAAGTAGCAAGCTGGTCAGTTTTTATAACAAGTTTTGAATGTTCAGTTTCTTCTAATTTTTTTATGACTTCTCTTCTTTCTTCGGGAGTCAATACATCATTTTCACGTTGGCAGCCCTCAAACGAATCCCTACCCTTATAGTGAAATAAAACAACCCATCTTGTTTTTTCTCTCAGGTCTTAAAACCCAAACACCTTAATTGGAATGACGGCCGGAGAATGCTAATTCAGACAGCATATCTTTTTTTTTTGTTAGGGATATTGATACTGAACAATCATCTATTAAGTACAACGACGGTTCGCCTGCACATTACTTAACCCTTTGAACTCTAGTGGTATCTTTCATGTCAGTTCAATGGCAGCAATTTAGAAAACTCCATATTCATTATTTGGGATAGACTAATCAATATTTTCAACGTGCAGCCCCGAGGCTGCACGTTGACGATATTAGGCCAGTGGCTGGAAGGGGTTTACGTGCATCCCCCCACAATCCTCCGTCATTGGTATTTTTTTTATTCCCTGGGGTCTACCATTTATGAAACAGCTTGTTAACAGGAAATAAACTGGGACTCACTATGTTTTCTGGCTCAAGATTCATCATCGGCCAAAAAAGTACTTCCGTTTCTAAATGTGGGGTAGGGAAAAGTCAATCACTCAAAACATGGACTTTCTAATTGATAACTATGGCATGTTTGGTATCATTTTAAAGATAATTGATTACTCTAAACTACTGGTACATTTGTTTACAGATTAGATAATCTATAAAATTTTCAAAGGTCAAAAGGTCATCTGACGGCACCAAATACATAATTTTTTTTCCTAAAATTGTAATTTTATCGATGTTGTTGATAACCAATTGTCATTAAGTGGACTCGTTTATTTTTTTCGTATTTCTAAGACTAATTTTTGCGAAACTAGTCACAGTAGCCATATATTTTGAGTGAGGGCAATAACTCGAGTTAAAGTGAATGATAGTGCAGATTTGACGCACCAAACTATGGTGAGGTAAGATATGTTACATGACTCAAAGCTTTTGCTGAATCAAATGATTGCAATAAGTGTGATATTTTCCTGAACTATACTGAATACCATATTGAAAAAAGTTTTTTCATGGGTATGTTCGTATCCAAGGTATTTTCAAGGTCAAAAGTTCATCTCCCAAGTCATCAAGCCGTCGATGAGCATAGGTGTGTTCCATAGCTACCTCGATTCTTTGGCAAATGACCAATGCTTTGTTGAAGTTTCATAGTAAGAAAATCTGTCATATTTCGTCTCACGTTGCCTGTTACAGCATATAATGACGCCATGCTCTTAAGAGGTTCAATGTTTTGCAGACACACCTCGGGAAACGTACAACTACTAGTGTCAGAGGATTGTAGCGGAGGTGCACGTAAAACCCTTCTAGCCCATTGCCTAATTACTTGAAAGTTTGCAGATGATTGTTCACCAGAGAGCTCAATATTTCTTTAGCAGCAGTAAGTATAATTGCAAGATGTCAGTTTTGGAGTACTGTACTTTACTTGACCGGTTGCCAAAGATGCATTTTTCGATGAGTATTGATGTGCTGGCACTGTAATTATAAAGTGTATAACAAATCAGTCAGGGTATTCCGACAAAACTACAGTTGCCCACTTGGTTATGTATTCATACATTTTTTGTTCTTTCCAGATTTGATATAGAAGTTAGTTTTTCAAACATGGAGAGTACAAAAAGAAGAAAACTAGATTCAACTGTGTTTCAGGATAAGAGTGACATGTGCATAATTCATATGAAAAACTCAAACAGAACAAACTTTGTTTTCATAAAGGATACAGTAAACCCATTTGAACGATTCCAAAAAATAGTTGAAATCAAAGAACAGAGACAATTACAGCCCATTGATTTTCCATATCGTATGGATGATATTTGTGACCAAGTTCCTGATAAATATAATATTCGTCATGGGTATCATCGAGACTGCTATTCTAACTTCACCGCCAACTTGAATAGACTGAAAGATATTCCAACCGAGAATCCATCTCCCTCAACCTCAGCTTCGCATGTAGTTACAAGGTGTTCGTCTGTTGAAAGAGGCAGAAAAATTTTTGTTCAAACTGTATATTTTGTGGAAGTGACAGGAGAAAGAAAGTAAAAGTAAAAGGCTCTTGGACATCAGAGGGTTTGAAGTCTTTTGAATTTGGTGGTGGGGCAACCGTACTGAAGGAAGCGGAAAAGAAGCAAGATCATGAACTTTTGAGAAGGATATCAGGAGTAAATCTGTTCGCCTGCGAAGCTAAGTTTCACTCATCCTGTCGGGCAAGTTATTATCACAGACCAGAGAGGTGGAAGTCAACAAACATATCAGCAAAGCAACAGCAATGTTCATTAGAAGATGCCCACAGACAAGCTTTCAAGAGAGTTTGTGAAATTTTGGAAGATAAAGTGATTCGTAAAAAAGAAATACTGAAACTCAAAGAACTATGTGAACTTTATATTGGCTCTTTAAAAAATACTAAAATACTCCATTCCCAAATCCTAATTATAGAGGACAGAAAATAAAACAGAAGATTGAAAACAGTGAAGATTATGGTCAGTTAATATGATTCAGTCCCATTTCACTGAAGGGAAGTGCAATGTCATATTTAGTTTTCAATATCAAAATTGATGTTGCAGATGTGACAAGACAAAGTTATCTTCTAGGATCAGCTTACAAAATTGACCAAACTGCTGAACTGATAAGATTTGACATTTTGAAAAAATTCAAGGATGATGGGGAATTACCCTGGCCACCTACAGTTGACAGTTTGAATATGAGTGTGACAGTATTACCAGAACTATTGCACAAATTTTTGACTCACGTTTTCACAGACAAAGGGACTTCAAAGAAAGTTACTCGTTTGGTGAATTCAATTGGACAGGATATCTGCCGCGCTGCTACAGGTGGCAAATGGATTCTCCCAAAGCATATCATTGTTGGAATGACCTTGAGACATATGTTCAGGAGTTCCTAACTAATCAAGCTGATTAATAGACTTGGGCATTCAGAGAACTATTCGTTTCTTCTTGAAGTTGAAACTGCTCTAGCTGAAGCTGTAGACATCACTTCTTATTTTCTCCCAATTCAGATTGTTCGACAACCTTCATCTCCCAGTTTGTTCCATTCTGACTTTGATAATTTTGATGTGTTTGTTAATGATGTTGGGGGTGCTGGTGCTGTACATAGAGCTCATGGGATCATATTGCAAGAACTTTGTTGCTCTTCAGAAAGTGAAGCTGGTGGTTTCAGACCTCAAATTACATCAAAGCCAAGAACAAGACATCGTTCTATGACACCACAGCAAGATACAAATCTGGAAGAGTGTTACATGGCTAAGCGATTGAGCCCCAAACTTGAGATTATAAACACTTCTGATTATGGCAGTGAAGTGCATAAACAATATCTCCTGAAAAACATGCTGTATATTTTGGTCAGGATGCATGCTGCAAACGGACAATATGAGTTTCCAGGATGGAGTGGTTATGTGTCATTGACTGGGGATACTCCAACCAAATTAACATCAGTTGAGTATTATCCCATAATTCCACATGCTATAACTGATTATGCTACCGTACAAGAATGTCTCAGGTATGCCGAAAAAGCGTCTGAGGAAGTTGGCCAACATTATGTGATTACCACATTCGACCTTGGTGTCTGCATGAAGGCATATCCATTAATATGGAACCACTCTTCAAGATATGAAAAACATATTATTATGATTGGAACATTCCATTTGGTGTGTGGTTATATGAAAATGCTTGGGAAAAAGATGGATGGCAGTGGACTTTCTGATGTTCTTCTGGAAGTAGGTTTAATATCTTCCGACTCATTGAGTGGTGTTCTGTCTGGTAAGAACTATTCGAGAGGAATGAATTGTCATAAATCTATGATGGAAGCACTAGAAAGACTTATGCAGGCACAGTTTCATGCGAGAAATGAAATGAAAGAAGAGAGTTTGTTTCCTGGTTCATCTTATGAGTTGATTGAAAAGCTCATGAAGAATCCAGATAAAGACTCTGAAAAATCAGCACTAGAAAATAAACCTATCCAAAAATACTTGAATAGTTACATAGCTTTCAGTGGTGGAATTCGGTCTGGAGTCTATGGATAGACAGCAGCGCCCTGGGCAAGCTCTGTGGATAATGTTTGGTTGATGCTTTTTCTGATACAGGCAGTGAAGAAGAATGATTTCCCGGCATATGCTCAGTGTCTCTGTTTAATGCCTGATATATTTTTCAGCTTCGGAGGACAAAATTATGCTTGCGATTATAGGAGCCTCACATCCCCGGTGCCAGAGAATTGCTGGAGCGTGGTGCGTTTAGTGTGGCGCGCTCGTTTAAACCTGGTAACAGATGTGCAGTGGACAAGACTATTGAAGAAACCTTCATGAGACATTCCAAATCAAAGGGTGGCTGCAGTACAGGTGCCGGTTTGAGTGGCCTTCAGACGAGGTATAGTGCTTTTCAAAGATGGACTCGGTCAGCAAAAGAGAGAACTAAATACTTACAAGCTGCTCTTGCTCTTGCTGACACAGATGATCAAGGGACTGGCCTAAAGCATCGTGACAATTGGTTTCCAGAGAAAGTAAGGAGTGAAAAACAAGTAGAAAGAACTGTGAATGCTATTGAAAATTTTCAAAACCCTTTCAACATTCCTGATATAGATAAACTTTATATAATCAGTTCAGGAGCTCCAGCTACGCCAGACATTGAAAAAGATGTCACAAGAGAGGACGCAGCTGGTAAAGCTGCCAAAGAAGAGTTCATCAATAGCAGACTGAAGGAGAATACAAGTTTTTTTGACCGCATTCCAAAAATGAAATTAAAGACTCTAGTAGATATGAATAAAAAAGTGATGCTAACAACATCTAAAAATAAAAGTATACAGTACAAACAGCAAGGTGATGTTGTTTTCCAATTATTGATAAAATCTCAGGAACTTTCAAATGATAAGAAACCTGACATACGACTCTTGTTAACTTACCCACTTACCCCCGTGCCATATAGTATAGGAACAGCTGATAAATTCCTTTCCAAAACAGACAAGGCAAAAGCTTTCCATCATCTAACAGCTGATGTTGAGGACGGTACTATTCCGAAAAATCCAGAGGAATGTCTGATCATAGAAGATGGCCATGCAGTATTCCATTCTCTTACACAAATACCTTCTTTAGCTAACTTCAGTGCAATAGCGGAAAAGATATTGAGTTATGCAATACAGAAATCAGCAGTTGTTTTCAGTACCGACATGTATCATCAAAATTCTATCAAATTTGTAGAACGGGTGAGAAGAGGCTGTGGTGAAAAACTCTTAATAAGTAGCCCTTAAACAACCCGCCCAAAAGACTGGAAGTTATTTCTCAGTAATGATGATAATAAGATTCAGCTGGTCGACATGCTACTCGAAGTGTGGAGTAGTTACTCATTTGTAGAGATTCTGAGTGGACATGAAATTATTCTTATAAAGGAGGGCAGTGCCTATCAGTTGACATCAGATGACAAGAAGGTTACATGTGATGAATTGTCATCCTTGAAGCCAACGGAGGAAGAAACAGATTCCCGTGTCATATTGTATTCTTTTTATGCCAGAGAAAGAGGCTTCAAATGTATACGCGTCAGAACACCAGACACCAGATACTGATATATTTTTTATCCTACTGCACTATGCAAATGATCTGATGGACATGAAGATTCTATTTGAAACCGGAAAGGGTAACAAACGAAGGTGTATTAATGTCACAGAGTTTGCCACAACAAAGACACCATCCTTGTGTAGTTCTTTATTGAGGCTACATGTTTTCACAGGTTGTGACACGGTAAGTTCATTCAAAGGAAAAGGAAAGAAAACACCTATCAAGATCTTAGAGAAGAATGACGAATTTCAGCTGGCTTTTTCTAAGCTTGGTGAGTGGTGGGAAGTTCCAGAAAATATTATTGAAACACTTGAGAAATTCACATGTGAGTTGTATGGAAAGCCACGAACAAGACAAGTGAATGAAGTCAGATTCCTTCTACTGCAAACTAAATGTGGCATTGAGCTAAATAAGAAAGCAAATTTTGATTTGAGTATGCTACCCCCTTGTCAGAGCTGTCTGAAAGAACACATAAACCGAACCAATTATCAAGTTGCCATCTGGAAGAGAGCGCATATACCAAATCCTTCAATACCAGATCCTCTCAGTTCACCATCATCTGGTTGGATGACTGAAGACAAGATTATGCAGCCAAGATGGACAAGCGGTGACATTCTACCTTTGGAACTTATTGATATTCTTGGAGAAATAGACGATTCTCAGTCGGACAGTGACAAAGATGAAGACTTCATTACCAGCGAAGAAAGTGAAAGTGAAGAAGACTGAATATATGACTTTAATTGGACAGAATAGGAAACACGTTAAATAAAAATAGGCTGATGACTTAGGAGAAGACTTAGGGAAAGAAATTTTGACCCTCTAATTACCCATGAAAGTAACAAACCCACGGAATATTCTTTTTTTAATGTGGTATTCAGTATAGTTCAAGGTAATTTCACACTTAATGCAATTATTTAATTCGGCAAAAGCTTTGAGTCATGTAACATATCTTACCCCACCATAGTTTTGAGCGTCAGATTTACACTACCATTCACTTTTCCTCAAGTTATTGCCCTTAGTCTCAAAATGTGTAACTCCGGTGAATAGTTTTGTAAAAAGCAGTCTTAGAAATATGAAAAAAAAATAAACGAGTCCACTTAACCCTTTACCTAACATGAAAAACAGACGACACTTGCAAAAATAATTCTTGAATAACTATTTTTTTTCATTTTTTGTCTCAAAAACATAGGTTATGACCCCTCGTTGGAACGAGCTCGACGAGCTCGTTCCAACGAGGGGTCATAACCTATGTTTTTGAGACAAAAATGAAAAAAATAATGAAAATTAATTGGCGATTTTTGAGAATAGCGCTGGTCGGTTTTGGCCGTTACGTTAGGTAAAGGGTTAATGACAATTGGTTATCAACAACATCGATAAAATTACAATTGTAGGAAAAAGATTATGTATTTGGTGCCGTCACATGACCTTTGAAAATTTTATAGATTGTCTGATCTGTAAACAAATGTACCAGTAGTTTAGAGTAATCAATTACCTTTAAAATGATACCAAATATGCCATAGTTATCAATTAGAAAGTCTATGTTTTGAGTGATTGACTTTCCCCTTCCCCACATTTAGAAACGGAAGTACTTTTTTGGCCGATGATGAATCTTGAGCCAGAAAACATAGTGAGCCCCAGTTTATTTCCTGTTAACAAGCTGTTTCATAAATGGTAGACCCCAGGGAATAAAAAAATACCAATGTCGGAGGATTGTGGGGGGTGGGGGGGGGGGTGCACGTAAACCCCTTCCAGCCACTGGCCTATTATGAAATATTGAGACTAAATGTCTTTACACTTGAACAAATTTAATAATATATAGTACAAACATTGACAAGGGCTGGTGGCCAAACCTTCGTCATAAGTTTCCTAACCGGCTATCCACACAAGAATACAACAAACTTATATCGCTACAGTAACTTGTCAACATTAAATAATTATAGAAAGTTGTTATGACAAAACCTGTATAAACTTGCATTAATGTCATTGTTAATAATTTTTCTCATAGACTGTCCAATAGAAAACACCTTTATCGGGATTAACACTCTGTTCATAATCTAATTCTATTGACAATTAATACCAAATTTTTAGCTTGGCTATACTCTGTTGTCAGGGACACTCGAGGCCCCGTAAGGCCTGGGCTGACGTGGGGTTATTTAGTCCTGCTGATGAAATTGCGGGGAAATTAGACCGACGTGGAGAGTCGGAATCCTAGTGCCGCGAACTCGGCGCTTGGAGCTGAGTTCGACCGGCGCTGTGATTTCTCATCTGCCAAATTGGCCTAAGATAGGTTCGATTTCCGTTAGGTGTGATTCCTAATCATTTCAGGCTGTGTAATGGAAAGAATGACTTAAAGTAACAACGATTCTTTTATTTACACATAAAAATAATGCCGTTTCAATATTTCAACAATCAACAATTCGATTCTTTTCACAGAAATTTGGTTGCTAGAGTTAAATAATTCTCGACAATCATATAGTCATTCTATAGCCCTGTACGGCACTATAGTCTACACACTGGAAATGTTACTACCGTGAGCTCGCCATAAGAGCTTCACAAATCTGAAATGTTGCTACTGTGAGCTCGACATAAGAGCTTCACCCGCTTAGGCTCAAATGTCAACGTCTGCGCGTAACTGTACCTCTGGCTGTCGGGGGGTTCCGACCAGCAATGTTCGTCATCTATAATGCCACCGTACTTCTGATTTGGGTCAGATATTGTCTACTCATACCTTATGTGCCTTTTGAAAGTCCTCCGTGAAAGTCCTATTGAAATATTCACCGTTCCTGGTTGAATTCACGATTCACAAATGCCCCTTTTGTGCTAGGGCGAAATTGACACTCACACCGATCTCCAGTCGGTATTACGATGCTTCGACAGCAAAACAAGCTACTCACAACGCAATCAGTCTGACGCTTCAAAGGGTTAATACGCACAATACAATTAACCTACACTTCTGACTATTGCAGGCTGATACCTGCTACTCGACAATCTAAACTTTAACGTGTCACCTTGGGTGTCCTTTCTCAACGAATTTGGCACTTGTAGCCGCCTATCAACCTTGAGCTAAATCAATCGTGGAATGCCCTCTCTGGCGATTCCAGCCGTTTCAGGGTCCTGTGATCGAAGGTACCCCTATGCCAGGAAACAGAGTCCGCCTGTCCTGGACTTCACCAACATGTGTGTGACCCCAAGTGTGTGTAATGCTCTGCTCTTCAAGGTATATATACTTTTTACCCTAAACTGTCAGGTGGACGGACGCTCATTTGTCCATCTGTCAAAACGGTGGGAGATGACGTATATCGAGACAGAATCAATACAAGTCATCTCGCGCGTGACTTAACGGTGATTTCACTTGTCGAGAAAACCGATTCGTTCCTGCCACACATTTCTATTACTGATGATGACACGACATTTCTATCAATTAGAATCTCGTTTCTCAATTGGCCGTGACGATATCCTGCCACCAACCGATTACGTCTCGTAAGACTCGCGAATACTGTATAAATTAAATGAGATTAGACCTTATCTAACATACCGTTTCTCCCCTGGGTCCCTGCGCTGAAGCTGGATATACACCACGTGTGTTTTTTCCATGTCCAGCTTCACCGAGAAGTGAAATTCACGTAGGTTTTTCGCCTTGATGCGGAATATCTTTTGAACTTATAATATCTTCATATATGAGGCCCCTTTGCCTCTATATTTAGGCTGGCTTTGCCCTGACAACTCCCTTTCCGAGAGAAACACCCTGTGTATCTCTTAAAACACAAGGGGCAAAGCCACGCACGCTCGCCTCTCACACCTTTTTACAATCTACCCATATGTTCAAGACTACGAAACTGTACCCTAGTGGTCGTGTGTGTGTGTGTGGGGGGGGGGGGGGGGGGGGGGGGTCATGACCGGGCTCATGCGTCGGCCATGTCGATTCCCATGACACACGCGCCACCACATGCTCCCGTCTTGCGGGTTTACATATGGAGAGTAGCCTTATTCTTAGATTTGCAGCTCTCTCTCTCTCTCTAATACTATATATTTACAATATACACATTTTTATACACATTCGCCCATTTTGCAAACAGTTCACTTGGCATTCACTCCGACGAGTAACACCGTCCGCGCCTTTGCGTCAAATGGGTTAATTCCAACGGAGTGTAACTTCGCCTCCCATTCCCCTATGTCTTGTGAACGGGCAAACGACCCCTGCATTATGTTGAGCCTCACCCTCGCAAAGCTCAACCAGGGGATTAAAATTGTGCCCCACACACTCACACATTCAACACACAGATTTCCCGACCGCGCCTTTGCGACAGACGGGGTTAGTGTATTCCACACTTACAAAACTCGACACACAGGCTCCCCGTCCACGCACACGCGACGGACGGGGCAGTGTATCTCACATTCGCACTCACAACCAACTCTAGTCAGCAGTCAGAGCAATAATAATACTAAAATAAGAAAATTCCTTCCGGGCCTTAACACCGGGTTTACGAAACTCATCACCTCACCCACAAAAATATCTGCGACTGGAGCCCCCGTCCCAGACACCAGGCCCATAGCCACCCAACTATTGCTTCTTTATAACCACCGACCATTGGTAGGGGCCCGGTTCCCAGTATCCCCTTGGGTAACCCTTGACACACCCCTACTTCTCGCCCCGTTATTTCTACAGGTATTCCACCAGGATACCCATACCTTGTCATTGTCGCATTCCCAAGAGCTTCCCTTGGCGCTATATCCTCCAGGTCCACTCGTCCCGGCGATTACCTTCGTTCGAACGACACCGGCCGCCCTTGGCCCTTGTGCCGTCGACCCCCCGGTCCATTGCGACGACTTCTTGCGCACCTTGGGCGCTGCGTGTCCCCGGCACTCACTGCGTGGTCTCCGCCACCTAGGATGCTTCTCCTTTGATTTGTGGACCCTTTCCTCGGCCCCCTGGGCACCCGTCTTAGCGGTCCCATCCACTTTGACACCCCCAACTTGTGTTGACCCGTGCCCTCTCAATTCTGGAGAAGTTTGCCTAGCCATTTGCGTGGGTCTGGCCTCCCCTCTCCACACGGGTGACACCGACTTCTTGGGACGCTCAACTCCCCCACATAAATTTGCTTGAGGGACTTTCCCCAAATGACCCCATTGGGTTCCCTCGCTGTTTGGCGTTTAGCCTGGACCGCCTACGGCCTCTTCTCCCTAACTGGACAGGAGTCACCCCTCCTGAAACTTTCCGACATTTCGTCGTGTAGGGGCCATCCCCTGGACCATCGGATTGGTTCCCCCTGGGAACCTTCCCTTCCTTACTCGGTACGTTACCGAGTGCAACCGCCGGGGGTCCTTGCCCACCGACTTGAACTTCCTTTGCCCTCGTTGGGCCCTCACTTGGCCCCCTACCCCTGGACCATAACTCATCAGGGCTTGCCCTCACCCCTGGGATATTACCTATGACCAGGTCATACACAGGTGATTCAATGCACATGGCTTCCACTTCGCCACAATAAAATGGGGTATCCACAGTTATCCGCGCGATGGGGAACCTTCTAACGGTCCCATCTATCAAAATACACAAATGGTCGCGCCCCAACAATTGCTTGTCGTCAACCAGTTGCCTTCTAACCGCTGCAGAGGAGCATCCAGAATCCCGGAGCAGACGGATCTCCCTTTGTCCCACATACCCTGGGTACACTGGCATATTAACCTTCTACTGCGAAGTTGTGAGCCTCTCACACATGCCACTTATTATCGGGACAACCTTCCCGCCTTCCAGCCTTAATTCTCCCTCTTGTATACATTCCCGGAGGGGACTGTGTTCTGGACCGATAGTTTGACAGAACGCTGCCGTCTGTCTACTGGGCCCTGGATCTACGCGGTCACCTTGCTTCCAACCCCTTGGTGCTGCGTTCCCGACCCCCTGCTGAGGTGGTCTAATGTTCCCAGTGGTACTTACCTGCTTCTGCCAACAGTCCCTGGCAATATGACCCCGCTTGTTGCAGATAAAACAAGTGGTGTCCTTGGGAGTGCTCCCCTTCCGGCTGGTCTGCGACGCAGACGGATTTGGGTGGTGTTGCCTTACGGGTGCCATTGCCAACCCGTTTGCCCCACCCTTAGCCGATTTGGGTGCGTTTACACTCCCACCGTGGGCCTCGATGTAGCGTTCTGCCACAGTTGCCATCTCATCATAGGTGGGCGGACCCCTTTCCTTGATGAACAGGCCCAACTCCTTGGAGCATGTAGTTAAAAACTGCTCCCGGAGAAATAGATCTCGCAGGGCTCCATATGACTCATTCACCTCTGCGAGATCAGTCCAGCGGTCAAAGTACCGCCTAGCTCGGACAAAATACTGAGGTACCGTTTCTCCCTTCTCCTGCTTAATTTCTCGGAACTTGGTCCGGAATCCTTCTTCAGTGAGCTGGTATCTCCGAAGGATGGCATTCTTCAGCTCACTGTAGTCGTTAAGAAGTGCAGGAGGCATACTGGTATAAGCCTCGAGGGCTTTACCTGACAACAAAGGGCTCAAACACAGAGCCCATGTGTCTTCTGGCCACATTTGACTGGAGGCAAAACGCTCGAACCTCTCCAAGTACGAGTCCAAGTCATCTGTGTTTTCATTAAAATGAGCGAGGTGGGGGCGTGGGGCATGAATTGCTACCCCTGCACTCCCGTCCCCTGAGCGCCGACTTTCATTCTCCACATCGGCCCTCGCTCTGAGCTCTAATTCTCTCTCGTGCCTCTGTTGTTCGAGCTCTCGTTCTGCCTCCATTGCCTCCCTTGCTAATTGGGCTTCCCTCTCCCTCGCCTCATTTTCTAATTGAATCTCTCTCTCTTTCGCCTCTCTTGCGTCTTTCTCACGCTCTCGTTCTAATTGGGCTGCTCTCTCCCTCGCTTCATTTGCTAATTGGATCTCTCTCTCTCTTTCGCCTCTCTTGCGTCTTTCTCATGCTCTCGTTCTAATTGGGCTTCTCTCTCTCTCGCCTCATTTGCTAATTGAATCTCTCTCTCTTTCGCCTCTCTTGCGTCTTTCTCACGCTCTCGTTCAAATTGGGCTTCCCTCTCTCTCGCCTCATTTGCTAATTGAATCTCTCTCTCTCTTTCGCCTCTCTTGCTGCTTGGGCCTCTCTCTCCCTTGCGTCATTACGTAATGCAATCTCCTTGGCCTCACGTTTCTGCTCATCTTTAACGAACTTCTGAAGTTTGGCCCCCTCAAGGCCCATTTCCTTGCCTAATGATACCAGTTGGGCGAGGGGTGTAACAACATCCATTTTGATTTTTTCTTTCTATCTTCAACACTCGTCAGAAAGAACGAAGAAGGAAAAGAAAGAAAGAAAAAAAATATGGTAATTAATCTTAATTTACCTGTGTGATTTAACATAATTAAACGCCCCAAATATTCTGAAACCTACCGCAGTTATAGTGGCTATTTAGTATCCTCTTGAGGGACTACTGTATTGCGATATTAAACTCTTGAACGTCATCAGCTGACCGAACGCGTCAAACCATATACAGAACCGCCGTTAAAATAAAACAAAATTTTCATATAGCCATTTTTTACCTTTTAGAAGTTTCCTGGTAGCCTCGCCAATCAATGTCAGGGACACCTGAGGCCCCGTAAGGCCTGGGCTGACGTGGGGTTATTTAGTCCTGCTGATGAAATTGCGGGGAAATTGGACCGACGTGGAGAGTCGGAATCCTAGTGCCGCGAACTCGGCGCTGGGAGCTGAGTTCGACCGGCGCTGTGATTTCTCCTCTGCCAAATTGGCCTAAGATAGGTTCGATTTCCGTTAGGTGTGATTCCTAATCACTTCAGGCTGTGTAATGGAAAGAATGACTTAAAGTAACAACGATTCTTTTATTTACACATAAAAATAAAGCCGTTTCAATATTTCAACAATCAACAATTCGATTCTTTTCACAGAAATTTGGTTGCTAGAGTTAAATAATTCTCGACAATCATATAGTCATTCTATAGCCCTGTACTGGCACTATAGTCTACACACTGGAAATGTTACTACCGTGAGCTCGCCATAAGAGCTTCACAAATCTGAAATGTTACTACTGTGAGCTCGCCATAAGCGCTTCACCCGCTTAGGCTCAAATGTCAACGTCTGCGTGTAACTGTACCTCTGGCTGTCGGGGGGTTCCGACCAGCAATGTTCGTCATCTATAAAGCCACCGTACTTCTGATTTGGGTCAGATATTGTCTACTCATACCTTATGTGCCTTTTGAAAGTCCTCTGTGAAAGTCCTATTGAAATATTCACCGTTCCTGGTTGAATTCACGATTCACAAATGCCCCTTTTGTGCTAGGGCGAAATTGACACTCACACCGATCTCCAGTCGGTATTACGATGCTTCGACAGCAAAACAAACTACTCACAACGCAATCAGTCTGACGCTTCAAAGGGTTAATACGCACAATACAATTAACCTACACTTCTGACTATTGCAGGCTGATACCTGCTACTCGACAATCTAAACTTTAACGTGTCACCTTGGGTGTCCTTTCTCAACGAATTTGGCACTTGTAGCCGCCTATCAACCTTAAGCTAAATCAATCGTGGAATGCCCTCTCTGGCTATTCCAGCCGTTTCAGGGTCCTGTGATCGAAGGTACCCCTATGCCAGGAAACAGAGTCCGCCTGTCCTGGACTTCACCAACGCGTGTGTGACCCCAAGTGTATGTAATGCTCTGCTCTTCAAGGTATATATACTTTTTACCCTAAACTGTCAGGTGGATGGACGCTCATTTGTCCATCTGTCAAAACGGTGGGAGATGACGTATATCGAGACAGAATCAATACAAGTCATCTCGCGCGTGACTTAACGGTGATTTCACTTGTCGAGAAAACCGATTCGTTCCTGCCACACATTTCTATTACTAATGATGACACGACATTTCTATCTTTTAGAATCTCGTTTCTCAATTGGCCGTGACGATATCCTGCCACCAACCGATTACGTCTCGTAAGACTCGCGAATACTGTATAAATTAAATGAGATTAGACCTTATCTAACATACCGTTTCTCCCCTGGGTCCCTGCGCTGAAGCTGGATATACACCACGTGTGTTTTTTCCATGTCCAGCTTCACCGAGAAGTGAAATTAACGTAGGTTTTTCGACTTGATGCGGAATATCTTTTGAACTTATAATATCTTTATATATGAGGCCCCTTTGCCCCTATATTTAGGCTGGCTTTGCCCTGACATCCATGCTTCTAAAATATAACCACACCCCAAAGTGTGCAAAATAAAACCTTCTATCCGAAACAGTCTGGACACACCGAATTTTAGATCCACCACCAATATATTCATGAAAAGCCTCCCATTGATCAAGCATGCGCGTGCCTGAACTGTACAGTTAATTTGGAAAACCGCCAGTTATAATTTCAACTTTTTCCATTTTGGAGTTATAAAAGTTTTCTGGTCTTGGTCTGTGGATTCTATATGGTTCTTTAGAAAGTATCAGAACTCCTTTCTTGCTTCTACCAGGCTTATTCATTTGTATATTCCATATGGTGTTTTTCTTATTTAACCCTTTACCCAACGTAACGACCAAAACCAGCCAGCGCTATTCTCAAAAATCGCCAGTTAATTTTCATTATTTTTTCATTTTTTGTCTCAAAGACATGGGGTATGACCCCTCGTTGGAACGAGCGCGTCGAGCTCGTTCCACGGAAGGGTCATAACCTATGTATTTAAGACAAAAAATGAAAGAAATTAGTTATTCAAGAATTTTTTTTTGCAAGTGTCGTCTGCTTTCCATGTTTGGTAAAGGGTTAAGGAAAGTACTCCATGATGGTGTATCTGTTCATAAAGTATCACAGTACTGGCATACCTTTGTGTGACTTGTCTCCCGAGATTATTAACGTTTTCAAATTCTAAGGAAATTCCAAATAACGTAAATGTCGATTCTGCTGCAGCAGCTTCTGTTGTCTCCATAAAATTGTTTGCTGGACTGAAGGTCAATTCAAAGCAAAGTCTGTCACCTAATGGCTGAATAATGCGTTACTTCTGTCTGGGTGTGGTGTCTCATTTGATGAGCATCTGATGCACGAGGATTTAGTTACAAGAAGTTTCTAGATGTTTCACTTTTATTATCAGACACGTAGAATCTTAGCTGACCTGAATGTTGCACTCCCACAGGATGATGCATGACACAAATTTGATAATGCATATGACAGACGAGCGAATTAAAAATTATGTAATGAATTTTGTGCACTGGTTAATACAAATTGGCGTCAAAAACCCTACTATAACGATGGCCTGGGTACACGTTATCAAGTGAGGCCATACTACACCACACTCTGACCCTTCACCCTCCACTTCGTAGATTTGAAAACGCGGTTAATTTTACACAGAGATTTGGACACGGTCACACACATGCCGATTTTATAAGACAGGAACACGCAGATTAGAGTACCCCTATTATTGATCATTCGAAAGGATTTACGAGAGCTGGAGTCGAAAGAATCAATGATTCTACAAGAACATGTATTTGGGCTATTTTAGATTCGGTTATCTATTCTTGGGGGTGGTACTGCGTTTGCTGTGCAAAACCAATTTGAGGCAAATCTAGAAGATACATTTGCAATACAAGTAAATTTACAAAGTTACATCAAACGGTAGATATATATACCATCCGACACTCAAGCAAATGCTGACTATGTATTCGAAGTAGGCCTCTACATGGCTCTATCAAATATTAACCCTTTACCTAACAAATCGCCCGCATCCGCCCGCGTAATATGCAAATTGAGCAGTTAAAAAAATTATATGTTTCAAAATATTTCAATGAGGGGTCACCTGATATGGTTTTGATGAATTGTTTACAAAAATTAAAAAAAAGATATTTAAAATAATAAATTTTGATATCGTCTGCACTGGGTAAAGGGTTAAACTCGGTGGACGTTCGCATATATTAGGTTTTAATAACAAAATACTTATAGCTTAGGATTCCCAAACATAGGGGGTTAATATCGAATTAAACGAGGAGATTCAAATCCCTGCATCGCACGCACGCATGCAAAGACGAAAAATTAACACTCAAATTAGAACCCGTTTTACATAACTTTGATCATGTATCTCGTAGTATTAAGAATATAGCAAAAGTTGATGTTTTATGAAATCCTATTAATATGCGAATAGGATTAACAGTAACCTCGGGTAGAAGTGTTAAATTTCCTTTAAGTATGAACAAATATCAGTTCATAGGATAAGGGGTGGTTAAGACCCGGAACTTATCAAGGTGATACATCCAAAAAGCTATTTCCCGTTTCACTGGAATTATAGTGTAATCGGGTTGATACATATGAG
The DNA here is from genome assembly GCA_031216915.1 of Pictodentalium vernedei. NCBI lineage: Eukaryota > Metazoa > Mollusca > Scaphopoda > Dentaliida > Dentaliidae > Pictodentalium > Pictodentalium vernedei. The sequence continues at coordinate 262,646,533 of CM062297.1, forward strand.
AATTATTTGAACACAAGATCTACGAATCTGCTAAAATCTATACAATTTGGATGCGAGAAATTTGGAGAAGATATAAGATTTTATTTCCAAATGAAACAAAATACTGTGTTTTGATTGGCTGAGAAGTATGGTGTAACTTGCAATCCACGGTAGCTTTTTATACAAAATTGCAGGCTATATGGCTAAAAAAGTATCCATTTTAAATTATTAATTCATACCTTCTGCCCGGTATGTTAGAACAAAAATAAAAATACAGGAAGTTTAAAATTTATGTGCAATAAAATATTACAGATATGGATGCCATTGGAACTGGCTCATTGAGCCAGTTCCAATGACATCCATATTTGTCTGGTTTTATTAAGAAACTTACAAAGTACAAATTTTCTGTCAGTTTTTTTCCCACAATAAATCCGTTATCCTTGTGTTTTCCAGGATGTATGGGAGTTTACACCGGTCTAGGAACTCATACACCCTCGGCTTTGCCTCAGTCTGTATGAGTTCCCAAACCGGTGTAAATTCCCATACACCCTGGAAAACACAATGGTAACTAATAGTGTTAAGGTCAGCTGATCTTTAAAAGATTGTCGAATTGTCGGCTCTTGAATTTTCACTAAATCTGTCAGACGGCACAGAAATTAAAAAACAAACTTCTTTTTATGATTGATTTCGAAATTAAAGGTTAACACATAAAATAGTCTGGCATGACACTGCAAATGGAGTGAATACGTTCTGCATATAAAGATTCTGTATGACATAATTACTTTTGCTGACAACCTTGTGCCAATCAATGTGCTGATAAAAGTGCATAATTCGATTTTTTAGACTTGAATCATACACAGTTCGCGAAACGCAATTTAACAACACTCACGAGAACTACTGCGTAAATGTCGGAAACCGGGTCTTTGTCGCTGCTGGAAGAAATATATTAACGCCGCGTATTCAGCCAAACTCAAGGAGTGTCGTCTGAATCCGAGCGTGAACGTATGTTTCACCGTTGCTAACCCGCCCGTTTCACTTTTGTTGTGGTGGTTCTTATCCTGAAGGGGTTAATAACTTTTCCTCGAAAAGTATAAATCAACAGGGGTTCACTGAAAACAACAATTTTAATACATATATAAAAAAAATAATTTGTGACTTACATGGAATCCACTAGAATAAGAATAAAAAAGTCAATCACCCCCTACCCACAGTTTTTGAGTCACTTGCGGGCCGCATTCTCTGTTGTCGCTGGTTTTTCCTCCTCGTCGCTGGTTTTGGTTCCTTGGTCGCCTCTTCACTTCACCCTTTCACTGCCGTCGCACGGCCACTAGCATATTGCCACTTTATCGGACGCCTCTGCTCTAACAGGTGACGGAATGTCACTCTACTGCTGCCGTCGCACGGCCACTAGCTTATTGTCACTTTACTTGACGCTTTCCACACATGCAGTCGCCACCAATGGGGTTCAATTCTCCCTTACGTTTGTCTCAGAACAATGTTCATACAGGCAAAGCCTACTCTGCCTACGTATGACTTGCCTTCCAAAACAGGTAATGCCGTTCACCTAAATGCATATAGCTCCCTGAGCTCGTACTTCGTGTTTCTGATCCTATTCTCATATATGGCCACCGACTTGGCCCGCGACTGCTCCTATTCTAAATATTAGCTCTGTGGCCTCCATACGTCACAGCGTGCCTATACTTTCGCACGGATGCGGCACCTCCTCAAACCTATAGCACGGGGCATCCCCATCTACTCGCAACGACCCACAGCCTTGCACACCTTCAGAGTGGAATTGGCTGGAATGAATTTTTCGAGAAATCCCCCGATTTTTATTTAGATAGCCAGGACATTAATCCTCAGTTTAATCGCTTCTCTTGAACTTGGCCGCTCAGATCTATCTTAATTTAATACTCGCTTTAAAGCTCCTTTGAAAGACGCGAATTTTGGTATCTCCGTGACATTCGGTGACAGGATAGATGCATAATATGGGTGTGTGTCCGGAACATGTGTGATGCACTGTTTTCGACAACAACCACCCATTAACTGGCCGTAATGACCCAGATAATGACAACAGGAGAATACTTCTTTGATCAGTTATCAGATAGCCCGTGTGGCTTTCAACAAATGCGCCATTATGGTCATTAAATTTCATAATTAATTACCAGAGTTTGAGTTATTGCTTGCCTGTTAAAGTGACAAATCGGTTTTCGCGGTCCGTTATATACCTATCTTTACGTTTTATGTTTAACCCAATCGGAAAGATTATCGAAAATATTTACAGTTATAAACAAAAAAAAAATCTCAATTTTTAGCTATCACCTTGACAGTAAATGATTTTATTAGGGGCGGACTGGGTCAGGAAAAGTTACCAGGAAATGCACCAACGGGGCCCCTGACCCGGAGAAAATTTTTATTTTTCGAAATGAACGAACGCGGCTTCTTTGCGTCTGAGTGATCAATGGCAGTCCACATGGATGACATTTAAATGGCATTTTTGTATCATCTTCATCGATCATTCGGCTAAAATGGTTTTACACGTGTGGTGGAGGGGGGGGGGGGGGGGGGTGGAGCATCGGGAAGACCACAGTTCGGCCCAATCGAAGAAAAAATTGATTTTTGAAATTGAAGGAACGCTATTTCCTTTCATCTGAACGAGCATTGGCAGATTAGACTGCTGTTATATCGAAATGTCCTCTATGTGGACTGCCGATGGTAGCCGGATCCATTTCGCCTTTTGGTTATTTTCACGAAATTTCACGCTCCGACAGGTCTTGGACAGCATCAGTTTGGGGGCGCCGGGGAGAACCCAATAGGGGCCCACTGGGAATTTTCCCGGCGGACCATACGGCCAGTTCGCTTCTGTTTTTTATCATTTCATAGTGATCACGTTTCTCTTGCAGAAACACTGTTATGTCAATAATATCAAATCTTAGCAGTCCTATTCCACCTCCCATTGATTTTGATGAAAATGTGGACAATGTCACACAGTACTCTTATCAGAGGGACGAACGACAACTGCGGGTTATACAATCTCACAAGGACTATTTCTCGAGGGAAACGTTTGACCAAAAACCCTCCGGACAGATTGGGGATCCCTCCTAGCCCGGAAAAAGAAAAAAAAATCAACATTACTTTCAGGTCAGGCCCTTCAAGGATATCTGATCTAAAAGATTATGATAGGAGATCCACCCTGCTGCTCTACGACATCTCAGATAGACAGATTCATGAGCCTTAGTGTCATATTATGTAATCTGCAGTCAGGCTATTATTTAATCAAAAAGCAAAATTCAATCACACTCCCTGTCTATATTATCTTTGGAGATTAGCTTAATGTTGCATTTGAACTATACAATATTACGTCTGTTTTTTTCGCAGTGGTGTTAACAAAAACTGTCATTACTTTCATGCTATCTTTAAGATAGCCAAACGTGATTGTTTACGGAAAGAATGAGCTACTGACAAATGAAATACAACACAATGGTGAAATTATGCAGTATTTTAATGGCGCTTATTACACACATCTGTCAATAATGTTCTTATGGAAAAAATGTTCTCTCGACAAGTATGGTGCTGGAACGGTCCATGATAATACAATGCCGGTAATTACTGACAAAAACTCTCCTGAACAATAGCACAATAGCAGTGTCTGACGTCAGTAGCGAGTGTATTCGCCACGTGCCTGGGTGAGAGCCTTAACCCTCCTCCTAATGCTACAAGTGAAACTTCTGATACGCTCCAGAGGCAAATGCTGCCACTCCTCAAACCATGCAGCTTCCGAATCGGCCACAGTATGTACAGGCAGATCCCTTGCTTGCACACGACGTCCAAGAAAGTCCCAGATGTGTTATAAGGGATTCAAATCGGGGCTAATTGCAGGCCCAGGTAGTTTTGTAATAGCGTTGTTCTGAAGGAATCCTCTCACAGCATGGGAACGATGTGGCCTTGCATTATCGTCCATGAATACAGGGCGAGTACCTAACGGATGGTTGTCAAAATGAGACACGACGGAATGAGAATGCCCTGGATGTACTGCTGACCACTGAGATTCCCACGTACATTCACCATATCAAGTTTACAATCTGGAGAGACGCATCCCTAGATCATTACTGATTCTCCAGCATAAGAAACAAGAGGTCTGATGTTCCTGGGCACATAAGTAGTATTTCTATGCCTCCACACTCTCATGTGACCATCTGTGACGTGAAGCAGGAACCTACTCTCGTCTGACCTTGTCGTGTCACATATCACCCCAAACGTCGTGTTTGATGCTAATTGAGTAGAGCTTGACGTTTGATGACCCTTCCGGACTTCATACCCAGTGCTTTATGACGGTTTCGGACAGTTGTGTTGCACAAACGCCTGTTGGGGAGCCAAAGGCGTTTTAAAACCCCACTTGAAGCAAAGGGTTCACGCCTGGCGAGGCATGCCAGACTCCGATCTTTCCGAGGAGAGGTCTTTCGGAGTTGTCCAGGTCTTGGTGGGTCTTTAACATCGCTGGTTTGTTGATTTTGTTGAAAAAACCTCTTGCAAAACTATTTTTTTTTCATTTTTTGTCTCAAAAACATCGAGCTTGTTCTAACGAGGGGTCATAACCTATGTTTTTGAGACAAAAAATGGAAAAATAATTAAAATTGATTGGCGATTTTTGAGAATAGCGCTGGCCGGTTTTGGCCATTCCGTTGGGTAAAGGGTTAACTACTTGAATTACATTTATGTTCTAATAATAACAGAGGCGGACTGGCCGTATGGTACACCGGGAGAATTGGGGACTCCCTGGGGTCACCAAAGCTGATGGAGCCCAACACCTGTTGCTGCAAGAAATTTCGTGAAAATGACCAAAGATCGAAATTGGTCTGATTGCATTGTCTGGCTGTATATCTAAATGCCATTGGCAGTCCACATAGAATGCATTTCGATATGCCAACACCCTTATCTGCCTTTGATCGTTCAGGTGCAAGGAAGCGGAGTTCTTTCAGTTTGAAAAATCAAACTTTTCTCCCATTGGACAGAACTATGGTCGGTCCGGTGTATCCCTACTTTGCCATCAGCCTGAAGTAACAATTCTTCACACCTTGGCTATAGTCAATTCTAACAATTAGTGACAGCTAATCGAGAGTTTTTGGTCCTTAGTTTCCCAGCAGTGTTTGTCAAAGCAATTAAAAGGTAACGCTGATTACTGTTGATTAATTGATGAGTTTTCAATAACTTGTATAAACAATTTAGTCAGTAGTGTTTCACTTCAAAGGCGTAAACAAAACAGTTTTTACAAATAACTGTGTATATATATGACTGCAATTCCGTGTTTAATATATCAATGCAAGACATATTTGTGGGGGACGATGATTTAGGTAGCGACCACCTGCTTGTTCATGCTACATTACACGGTTGCAGCGGACCCACAAGATACCCCACAATGAGTAGGAGGAATCTATCCAAAATTGACTGGGACCTCTTCAGAAAAATAATTCAGGTTAAAATAAACAAAAAGGACCCAATGAATACCTGCGAGCTCGTGCAAGCATGTACCAATCTCAGTGAAGTCTTTAACAACACTCTTGATGAGATTTGTCCCAAACAGACGGTTAAACCGCGGGCCAACAGAATAATTGAAACCACACTCCAAATAATAAAACAAAAAAGAAAGGCCTTCCGTGCATACAAATCAGAAAAAACTTCCAACTAAAAAGGTCGAACTTAAAGCCGTGTATAATCGCCTCCACGGCGGAATTAAAAAAGCAATAGCAAACGACAATCGCGTGAGATGGGAAAAAGCAACGGAAAATCTAAATGGACTCAGGGAGCCTAAAAAGTTTTGGGATACTTTTAAAACCCTTACTGGACAAAAACATAAAGACGCCAACAGTAAGGCTCTTAAGATCATCGATGGAACTATGGCCCTGGATGACAAGGTGAAGGCTGGCGCCTTCGCTGAGCTCCGTAAGAAATATCATCGCCCACATGAGGGCGATAGGTTTGATGACGAGTTCAAAGAAAAAGTAAACAAATTTGTTCAAGACAACAAGACAACGTTTAACGATGCCAACTTCAGCCAAACGCCCGAGGACGGAGATGGCCGGAACCGATAAGCCAAGAAGAAGTGGCTAACACAATTAAAAAATGTAAGTCTTCTTCTTCCCCAGGAGGGGACGAGGTCTCATACAAAATCCTGAAACAATGTCCCAATACTTTTTTCGGTAGACTCTATAACCTCCTAAACTGTTGTCTCTCTAGTGGATACTTCCCAAAATGTTGGAAAGTAGCTACAGGAGTCATGATACCCAAACCCGACAAGGACTTGAGCAACCCAGCTAATTACCGCCCAATCATCCTACTCAGCAGTATTGGAAACATTTTCGAACGGATTCTCACGACTAGACTCCGCAGCTATCTCGAATCAATCAGCTTTTTCAATAAGTGGCAAAGGGCCTACAGAAGCCAAACAAAGAGAGGGAATCGAGCATGTTTATAGACTGGTAGATTATATGAAAACGGCGTTCAGTCAAAATGAAATAGGAACCGCGCTATTATTACTCGACGTAAAAAAAGCGTTTGACTCTGTCTGGCACAATGGCACGAGATACAAACTGGCTAAAATGGGGCTACCTACCAAAATTCTATGGATCATATCATCATTTTTATCTGATCGAAAAATCAAAGTGAGGGTCAACCGCGAGGTATCAGACGAGGTAAAACTCGAAGCGGGCACTCCACAGGGTTCGGCCCTTAGCCCGCTTCTATTTATAATATATGTGATTGACACTGACAAAGTAGGGAAGAACCATGTTGAACTATCTCAATTCTCAGACGACAAAGGAATGTGGACGGCCAGTAAGTCTCGAAACATAATACAAAACCGCCTGCAGGATACCATCCACGACCTGCAAGACTGGTGCGCTCTGTTGCGCGTCAAGCTAAATGCCGCGAAAACACAAAGAATCACATTCTATAAAAAGCAAAGGAAAAAAGCTGTCCCTAATATTGAGCTTGAGCTTTACGACCACAAACTTGAAGCTAGTAATGAGGCAAAATTTCTGGGATTCACCCTGGATAGCAGTCTCAATCTAAACAATCACATAAACTCAGTCACTGTCAAAGCCACTAAACGCATCAATTTCCTGAAAATGATTAGAGGTAAAACTTGGGGAGCCAATAAAGAAGTTCTCCTCAAGCTTTACAAATCATATATACGCCAGTAGTAGAGTATGGGGCCATAATAACGAGTGACCTGAATAAAACCAACATTGAAAAACTACAACGGGTCCAAAATCATGCCTTGCGCGTGGCTCTGCACAAGCCCACGTGGACATTGATAAAACTACTTCACGAGATAGCAAAAATAGACACTATAGCAATGCGCTTAAAAGATCTACAAAGCAAAACTCTAAATAGACTCCAAGACAGAGAATTAATAATTGAACTCAATGCGCATAGCATCCTCAACAGGAAAACTAAATAATTTGGGGTGTATCCATCGAAAGGGTTAAAGATTACATCATTGCGAAGGGGTGAGCCAGGCACTCGGTGACAAAAATTCAGAACTGGCTGCGGGTGACACGATACTCGCGAAAGCTTGCCTCTGTTACCAGTGGGAGTTGCAAACAGCGAGGAAAATCTCCACCTGCAGCCGGGTCTCCCCTCCCCGAGATATAAATTTCGGGAGAAAATGCTGGCTTCCCCATCCACATGTCACTGGTCGTCACGGACGGAACAGTTGTAAATTAAAAACCGAATTGCTCTAATTTCCAGCTCTCTATCTTTTCTACCTCCTCTATCTCATCAGACACACGACCAAAACTGAATGACAAACTATGAAGGATTGAAACAATCCTCATGCAAAGATGTGCCGAAAACCTAAATAAGACCAAGGCAAGGATTGAAACAATCTTGCCAGCAAACAGCCCTTTTAAGGGCTTATTTGTTATTTATTTAGGTTTTTTTGATTTTTTGGGGGGTGGGGGGTTGGGGGTGGGGTGGTGGGTGGGGGGGGGGGGGGGTTGGTTGGTCATTTGGAATTCCCGAAGGATAACCAGATACCTCATAATCACATACGGTATCCTATCTCCCAGAAGGCTTGATGGATGACTCCCGGTTTTTCAAAACTAAACCGTTGGAGCTTTCTCCACTCCTTTTTGTAACCGCTATGGTCATATATCGGGGCCGCTACCAAACCGGCGTTGCTGTTTGGTTTTCTTTTTCTTCTTCCCTTAAATTTGCCATCACACAAAATTATATTCTGACTCGCCAGCATGGTGGGAATCAAACATCTACCATCGCCATGCTGGAATCGAATAAAGCCCACTCTCTAATAGTCTTACTGGCGTTGAGGGATTGATTATTGACAATCTATCACTCCAACGCAAACTGCCGGTAACTTTTACCACGTGCATACCCCCTCAGACCCCATTTGAGGCAATAGGAAGCTAGGCCTGTGTGATCCAAGTGAAATAAAATAAGGCCAACCGGGTCGCAAGGGATTTGTAAATCCCACATCGTCCGTGCGCGCCTTCGACGAGCTAAAACCTTTCATTCATTCGTTTAATATATCAAAATGGCTAATGCACAAGTGAATGTCCGATTTATTCCCAATGCAAGAGGTGGACAAAGTTTGATTTATGATGGTTTCAAGTTCCGAGTGAAAAACAGAAGACGAGACAATATACAATGGAGATGTTGTAAAGCTGGATGTCTGGCTACTATTAACGCTAAAGACAGCATAATAACTAGTTTAGGGATCCAACATAACCACGAACCAGATGATGTTAAAATTATTGTGGACACATTTCTCAGTAAAATGAGAGAAAAACGCAAACACGACCATAGAACTATTCCAGCAATCTATCAAGAAGAATTAAACTGTCTACGTGCAAATGATGTTCCTGAAATAATTCAGTCTGTTCCAACACTGTATTCAGTTGACTCTAGTTTGTATATAACAAGATCTAAAACTCTGCCGCCAGTTCCTGAAGTGAGACAACAGATTGACCTTCCAATTGCATATAAAGAAACTAACACAGGTCACAACTTTTTGCAACATGCCGAGTCTGACAATTCTTTTCTGATCTTTGCTTCTTCAGATACTTATTATTGTGATGGAACCTTTAGTATGTGTCGTCTGCTATCCACGTCATAAAAAGGTTAAAATATTCCGAAAAAAATAATTAAATAATTTAATTATCAGCGCCAATCAATCAATAAAACATCATTTCATCCTGAGATATCCATCTGAAAAATCCAGGAAAATATAGTACAGACTTTAACTTAAATCCCTATTGTCTACCCTATTAACACCTTTTTATGAGAACAATACCTGATGGCAAAGTGGGGACCCCCCATCGGCCCGATGGGTTCGATACCTCCCTTAATGCAACCCATTTTGCCTAATGAGTCATGAATACGATCTTACATTAACGAGTGTAGGCGGGTTATTAACTGTATTTAACTAGAGCTGTTTGCCATAAGTATGAGAGTTGAAAGGATATCGCGAATCAATGTCAAAAAATGACATTTTGTTTTCTTGATAATGATAATTATATGATCTGGATCAAACATTAGTCCGTTCTGTGTGACTCCAATTGCGAAAAAAACTAATTAATTTTCTTGGGGATCACGCCGAATGGTCACGATATCAACGGATTGTCTGAGAACAAAAGTGCTTAGACACGGTCAGCTGAATATGAAAACTGAAAATGCTATTTGATCTGTTTTCATTGCATTGGGATTGATGATTGATGTACGCACTTCTGGTCCTATTTCCCGAATCTCAGATTTGATGCCATATCGAGGTGCTTGATGGGCATCTTGTCACGAAACTCCCCTCGAACAACCATGTTGTGACGTCAGAGTAATTCTGATGACTAGTGGTTATGAAAATGCTATGTGACAAGCCTTTCTGTCGGACATTTTGTATGAATTTTTAGATGGAAACATGGTTGTCTTTCGAAGAGTTGATGCGTGTTCTAGAACTATAGACGATTTGATAGAATGCAGTAATGATTATCAACCAGTCTCGTCTACTCCTACATTTTACCCAGGTTTTATGATTATGGGTATACCGGTAGAGTAAACCCAAGGCGCAAATGCACTAAAACGCTCACCTAGATCAACTTTTCAATTGGGAATGGAGACAATTTAAGTGTCGAGAGTGAGAGGGCTTTGATTTATATGCACTCTAAAATCAGTTAGGTTAAAAACAATCAACCCACATCAACTGTGTTGAGTGAATATGAACTCAATTGGGTTCATATTAACTCAACCCAGTTGATTTGGGTTGATTTGTAACCCATCTCATTTTAGAGTGTATTAGAGGTTTGAATAATTGAACCCTTTACCTAAAATGGAAAGCAGACGACACTTACAAAAGAAAATCTTGAATAACTATTTTTTTCATTTTTTGTCTCAAAACATAGGTTATGACCCCTCATTGGAACGAGCTCGTTCCAAAAAGGGGTCATAACCTATGTTTTTGAGAGAAAAAATGAAAAAAATAATGAAAATTAATTGGTGATTTTTGTGAATAGCGCTGGCCGGTTTTGGCCGTTATGTTGGATAAAGGGTTAAAAAATAATAACATTTTACAGCCAGCTTGAATGTTTCGCTCATAACGATACTCTATAGCACAAAGGAAATATTTGTAGGCCCACCACGAAGCTTGAAAATAGGATTTGAAATTCTTTTCTATTTCCAGATACACGTTCCATACAAGTATATGCAAAATTCTTCTATGCATGTATGGAATGTATGTCTCCCAATAATATTGCGCACTAAATGTGAATCATGTTCGGCGATCAGATCCAAAAATTAAACCAGATACTCAAGTGAGCCTAAAACGCTCACCTGGCTCAAGTTGTCAAAAGAGATGAGTGTGTCAGTAAGAGGCCGGTAGCAAGAGCATTTTTTTGATTTGCTGTGACACAACCAAAGGCAACTTTTTTGGCCGTTCATTTCAGCAGATCCTGGGAAAGCCTCCAAGGCTAAAACAAAGCTTTGTTCTGTGAAGTCTAAAAAAAGTGTGCAAAGAATTTTTTTAATTTTTAAATCCTGCTGTTCTCTATACCCGACCCCTCCCCCACCCCAAAAAAAAAAAAAAAATAAAAAAATAAAAAAAATAAAATGGGCATAAAAGAAGTACTTATGACCTAGCTATATAATACATGACAAATTTGGTTTAAAACTCCCCATTGGTTCTGGAAATAGAAATTTTGAGTGGAGCCCAAATTTGATAGCCCAAATGTAGACTTACTGAATTCCTTTGAAAAAACGTGAATCTGCATCACTAAAGTAAGTTCCATACCAAAAATCTAAGCATTATTGCGAGTGGCTAATGCGAAGAAGATTTTTAAAGCATTTGGGGCTTATGGAGCCTTAACTCCAACCCAAGGTGCATAGCAACATTTGAGGAATAAAATCAGAAGAGTAAACTCCACCAGCCCGAAATTGGGAGCAGTTTCCTTTGAACACAGAGTAGAAAGGGTATATTCTAAAGATGGTCTGTGCCATAAATGAATGAATTTTGCCCAGTGGTTTTAAAGAAGAAGGCAAGTTTCAAATTAGCTGATGATGAGAAAGACAAGAAAGAGGACGACTCAGCATTTTCCCATTGCCAACAGTGTTAAAATGGGCGTCGCCATACGATACCCCATGACAAAATCGATCGCAATTTTTTTGATCCATCTGAGTCTACTGGACATAAGGAAGCTGCATACCAAAAACAATATTCTCGTCCGTGCAGTATTTGAAATAATAATGATGTACTAAGTTAAACTCCCACAGAGAGACCACATATTCAGTCACTGACTGGTGGATCTGACGAAGAAGAGTTTTTAAGAAATGTTCTCATATTGCACTAAGTTAAACTTTGGGCTCAAATAAAGAGCCCAAATATTAACCCATAGACCTGATTTGAACAAACTTGAATCTGACACCCCTGGAGATGTTCTATACCAAATATGAAAGGACTGTGACCGGTTGATCTGAAGAAGATTTTAAAAGAAATTTCCTCATATTGCACTAAGTTAAAATTCGGGCTCCCATAGCGAGCCAAATTATTAATCCAGGGACCCGATTTGAACAAACTTGAATCTGCCCCTCCCCCGAACCCCATACCAAATATCAAAAAAATCTAACAGGAGCATCTGAAGAAGAAGATTTTTAAACATTATTCCCCATATTGCACTAAGTTAAGATTGGGCTCCCACAGGGAGCCCAAATATTAACCCAGACACCCGTTTTGAACAAACTTGAATCTGACCCTCCTAGAGATGTTGTATACCAAATATTAAAAGAATGTAATGGGTGGAACTGAAGAAGGATATTTTAAAATCTTATTCCCCATATTGCCCTAAGAGAATATTCGGGCTCCGGTATTGAGCCCAAATATGAATGAATGGGCTTACGTTGAACACACATGTATCTGACCACCCCCCCCCCCCCCTATGGATGCTGTATACCAAATATCAAAAGATTCTGATGCTAGAGAAAAATTTTTTTTTATTTTTTAAATTTTTGAAAATATGCTGACTCAGAATTTTTTTCGATGCCCCCCTCCCCCCCCCCCTACAGATTACCATTCCATTCTACTGGTCCTAAGGATGCTTCATTCCAAATAACAGTTCTCTGTTCCGTGTGGGTTGGGAAATATGGGCATTTGCATTTTCTTCAATCTTTAGCTATTGGGGTTCCCACAGGGCTCTGAAATTGTTTTTACATCATCCAAGTACCCACTTATACTACATGCCAAATTTGGTTCAAATCGACCCACCGGTTCTTGAAATACAAATTTTGGGTGGAACCCGAAGTGGGTATGCTCCCACAGAGAGCCCAAATATTGACCTACAAACTTCCCTTAAACAAATTTTAATTTTGAGCACCAATGGATGTTCCATACCAAATATCAAGGCATTCTCTCTGGTGGTTCATGAGACGAAGATTTTTTAAAGATTTTTAGACTTTTTGGGGCATTAACCATAGCCCGAAGATGACAGTAGTAGGTGGTAAAGGCCGATTCGGTATCACTTTGTACATGTACCGTACATGTACACGTACATCAATGTACACCTCCATAGGATTTAGTGTTAAAATCGTGTACAGGTACACGATTTTAACTTTTTTTAGGGTGATTTAGAATCGGCTTTGCCGATTCCACATCACTGGATTCTATATACAAATCGCTCAAGAGTGAAAAAAACGCATGAAATTTTAAAAAAAAAGAGGTGTATCGTCTGATTTGGAATCGGCAAATGGGTTTCCCCATAGGATTCAGTGTTGAATTGCGAGCAAAAAACGTGTTGCCGTTTCTAAATCATCATCTTGCTGATTCTAAGTCATCCGCGTATGTACACGATTTTAACACTGAATCCCTATGGAGGCGTACACGGAAATCCATTTGCAGATTTTACGTCAAAAATCGAATCGTGTACGGTACACAGAAAAGAGGTGACTTGGAACCGGCAAACCCACTGTCACGTTTCCCGAAGAAATAAAAAAAGTGATTGATATATATAGGAGAGAAAAAAAAATATATAAATAGTTATTAAAAAATAAAAAACTCAAATCGAATAGATAATAAAAAATAAATACGTAAATCATGAGCGCTTCTCAGACTATTAGAGTAAGGTTTCTTTTAAAAATGCTGATGAAAGCCTACGCATTCAGCGTGAACGAACAACTAGGTCGCCTCTTGTTAGAACGATGCGTCGGATGTCAGGATCACCTAGACTTCGATCACGAGAATCATTCGTGTCTGTGGATGGAAAGGGAAGATATGGTCGTCAAGTATTTCGAACCGGCGTTCGAACGCGTTCAAATCGACGATGTGATCGCGTTTTGGAAGAGATTACTCTTCTGTAAGGATCAAAGCAAGCCCACAGTTTCGGAAGAACTGAAATTGGAACGTAAAAGTCTGACTTTAGAAGATAAGGGATGCGTCATGAAATTATTGTTCAATGAAGCATACGACTAAGTTTTCTCGTTGATATAAAATAAGGGAGAATAGAAAATAAAATAAATACACACATAAATTTTTTATCTAATATTAGAAAGAAAAAAAACAAAAATGAGCACCAGAAATAAATTGTATCCGACGTTAGATGACGACGAGGATGAGAAGCCAATCAGCGTTTTGCCAACGGCACTGTCGCTAGAAGAAAAAGAAAGAGGAGAGAGGTATCGCATCGATCAAATCAGTAGAATCCAAGAGTATCTAACTTGAGAGAGATTCTCGTCATTCTCTCAAGAAGAAGTATTCGCGTTTCGGGAAATTCGTCAATGCGATCGACACGACACTCATCACGATTTCCATGGGTTTACACGTGGCCGGCATCAGATTGTTGTCGACCGTGGTCGGCATTCCGATCGTCTTGACCGTAGAAGGAGTGGCTCTCGCCGCCGGATTGTTTAGCATGCTCGGAAACTTTTTGAGTAGGAAATTATATCTGAAGGCGAGGAAAGAGAACAAGATTCACGTCTTGGCCGACTCCAAGATTGACACGATATCCGAAATAATCTCTATGGCGTTGAAAGATGGTAGGATATCGGACGGAGAATACTTCGCGATATTGAGCGAGAAAACGAAATACGATGCCATGAAAGAAGCCGTGAGAATCAAGACTCATCAGATCATCAAGGAAGAGATGAAGGATTCTCTCGTGGAAAAGGGGAGGAAAGAAGCCATGGAGGAATTCAGTAAGATGATAGTACTCAAGAGTAGCGATTGAAAAAATATATATATATAATAAGAACAGAATTAATTAATTATTAAATTTATATATAAAATAAAAACGAAATTAATTTAAATAACTCTTAAAAAATGTATTGCGTAAAGTGTAAGAGAGTTACCGAGACGAGTACTTCTCGAGAAGTACGAACTAAAAACGACAGACATATGCTTCGCAGAATTTGCGACGTGTGTGGTTCTATCAAGACTCGATTCATCAAAAAAAAAGAACGTGAGCAAAGGTAAAGGCATCGGGAATAAAATGATCAATAATCTACCTTTCGAAATGCATCTGCCCGGTCACAGTTTCACGGGACCCGGAACGAAATTGAACAAGAGACTCAACGCCGATCTGACACCCAAATCTTGGAGCAAACCTGTGAATAGGGTGGACGCGGCCGCGTATGATCACGATCTGTGCTACGCCGGACATCCCGACACCAAGACTCGCAATGACGTCTGCGATAAAAACATGTTGAGGAAATTGAGAGGCATATCGAATCCTACCAGGAGAGAGAAGATAGAACGTTCGCTGGTCGGCAATCTGATCGGTGTGAAACGTCGATTCGGAAGGGGCATTCAAAAAAAAAAAAAAAGGCGCATCGGAAAAGAAGAAGAAATGATTATTGACGAGCGAATTGGCCGAGGAGTTACACAAACCCATAGTGCATAAATTTCGAAAGAGAAGGGTGTCCGTGAAGGGTTTGGATGATATTTGGTCTGCCGACTTGGTCGACATGAAATCGTTTTCGAGGTGGAACGAGAGCGTCAAATATCTATTGATGGTCATCGATGTGTTTTCCAAATACGGTTGGATCAGAGCTTTGAAGAATAAATTGGGACCTTGCGTCGCCGAGGCTCTGAAGAGCGTGTTCGACTCGTCTTCTCGAAAACCGAGTAAATTGTGGGTGGATAAGGGAAAGGAATTCTACAACAAGCACGTTCATCGATTGGTAGACCTCTACTCGATCGAAAATGAAGAGAAAGCCAGCGTGGTGGAACGTTGGAATCGAACGATGAAGGAAAAGATGCACAGATACTTCACAGCGAATTCGACCAAGAAATACATATACGCTCTGAACGGTCTGGTCAAAGATTACAACAAAACGCGACACAGATCAATCAAGATGACTCCCGTGGAAGCTAGCGATCCTCGAAATGAAAAACGGGTCTACGCGAATCTATATCCTGAAAGATCTAAGATCAGAAGAAATCTAGAACGCCGAAATTTGCGGTCGGTGATCGAGTGAGAATCTACGCTTATAAGAAGCACTTCGAAAAGGGTTATACTCCTCGATGGACCTCGGAAATCTTCGTGATAATCAAAATATTTCACACCAATCCGGTGACTTACGAAATCGAAGCTTTGGATGGAGAAGAGATCATCGGAAAGTTTTACGAACAACAATTACAGAAGACAAAGTTTTGATAAAGAAAACAAATTTCTTTTATTTACTTTCTTTAATATTTTCTTGTTTACACATATATATATAAGAGAGAAAAATAATAATAAAAAATAATTAAAAACTATTTTTAGATAAAGAAAGCAAGTTAATTAATAAACAAAAAAAAAACAAAACTAAAAATCCTTTAAAATGACAAATATACTAGATGTAGCACAAAGCATAGTGAAAGATGAAAGTATTCAAGAATATGAGGTTCACGAATATGAACCGGTAACTGGAACGAGTTTGAGCAATGCGGGAGAGATAAGAATCAACGTCGAAACTCAAGATCTATTCATACATCCTAGCGAGAGTTACATAGTGGTGCAGGGACGTCTCACCAAGGAAAATGGGAGCGACTACGCCGACGACGACACGGTTACTCTAGCCAATAATGGCATCATGCATCTATTCAGTAATATAAAATACATGCTATCCGGACAAGAGATAGAATCTGTGTTTCATCCCGGTCAGGCCACCACGATATTCGGACTCTTGACGTATCCTGCTGATTTTTCGAAATCCAGAGGACTTAATCAGTTGTGGGTGAAAGACACCGTCGGCCCTGCTAGCGCCAGCGCCGCCTTGATATTCGACTACATCGTCAAGACGTCCAGACCTAAAGGAACGTTTTCGTTCAGGATACCTTTGAAACACATCTTCGGATTTGCAGACGATTACAACAAGATCATGTACGGATTCAAACACAATCTGACGTTGATTCGAAAAGGAGACGACGACGCAATAGTGAGACTCACTGCGACCAATGCAGGTAAGATAACTCTACACAAGATATCGTGGTTCGTTCCGCACATGGAGCCTTCGATTGTGGAAAAAGCGCGTCTCTACAAGATCATAGAATCCAAGAGTAAATTACCCATGGGATTTAGAATGAGACAGTGTGACACGGCTAGCATTCCTCCCTCCACGAATCACTTCGATTGGAGATTGACGGTGAAATCCGCTTCCGAGAGACCGCGTTTCATCGTGGTTGCGTTTCAGACCGATAGGGACAGGTCTCAGGAAAAGAATGCGTCGCTGTTTGATCACTGCCATTTGAGAAACATGCAAGTGTTTCTGGACGCTATGAGATATCCAGCAATCGATTACAATGCGTCGTTTGACAAGAACGATTTCTGCAGACTGTACGGCGACGCCGCTGATTTTAGAAAGAAGTATCATGGTCTAGACGAATTGATGAGCAATCCTAACATATCTCCCGGCGAATATAAGTTGATGTATTCCATGTTCGTATTCGACGTCAGTAAACAGAGTGAACGACGCAAGAGTAGCGTCTTAGACATTCAGATCAAGGTGCAATTTAATAGGAACGTTCCGAGAAAAACCGAAGCCTTCGCCCTGGTCCTGTCGGACAGAGAATTACAATTCGAATCGGATGGAAATAAGATGTCAATCATTCGATGAGAGACGAGTGTGAAAAAAAAATATATAAATAAAATTAAAAAAAATTATTATAAAAATGAATGATAAAGAAAGAGAATACTTAAGAAGAAACAGACGTGTTTTGATTAAAAATATTTCGCAAGATTCGTTAGCAATAATTCTAGACACTTTAGTCGAAACAGAGCTTTGATATTGACTGATTATATGAGATGTGAAATCGAAAGTAAAATCTTGATAGAAGATAAGACCAGAAAACTTTTAGACACGTTGACGTATACAGGACCGACTGCTTTTCGAGAATTTATAAAAGCTCTTCGAAATGCTAAAATAGATGTCGATGCGTGTTTCGAGATAGGTGATCCAATTTCACGAGATGAAACATTATGAGAAATAACATATTAAAGCAAAACCAAAAAAAAAATAAAAATAAATAAAGTAATGTGATCTAGAGAGATTGAACATCTTTCTAAATCTCATTACTTTTTTTTTTTTGTTTTTAATAAATCAGACATTATTTTTTTTAATTCATTATGTTCCATGCGTTCACTGTTTGTTCAAAGGAACTAGTTCAATCAGTAGACTCACCACGGAAGTGGAGGCTTCGGGATTATTGGTTTTCATAACGAAATTAATCCTGTCTCTGGCGTTCACTTTGAGAGGCATGCCGAACATGCTAACATTCGCGTGTTGATTCTCAGTCTTTTCGACGCTGTATCTATTATCGCCCTCTACTCCATTCACCATGAGACTGACGACTACTCTGTTATTCAAATCTGAAGAAGCCAGACTCATTCGAAGGATTTCACCTCCCAGCGGCATGGGATATCCCACTTGACCATGTTTCGATCCGCTACCTCCATTTCCGAAAGACCACTCATCTAAGGTGCCAGCCTCCTTGGCCCACACGGTGATCAATTGTCTAGCATATTTGACTTTCTCCACCACCGAAATCAGGGTGCAGGCATCTGTCATGTTCACGGGATCTTGTAGATTCGTGAGCGCGTGTCCACCCATGTCTAGTTTACCTTCCATGATGTCACCCTTTCTCCAGACCGAGTTGTCGTCCACGTACTTTCTGCTGACTGTGCTGGAATCAAATTCGGGATCGTGACTGAGTCCGAATAAATTCTTACCGTTCACGTCAATACCACCCTCCATGGTTCCACCAGATTGTTTGTTCAAGTAGAGATCATCCACTTGAGATTCTAGGTATTCTTGTGATCATATCATGGCAGAATCCACGTAGCCCTTGTTGACCGCGGTTGAGTCTGCATCCGTGTCATCGACCTTTGACAGATTCAATATCTTGTTGAATCCCGCATTCAGATCCGATTTCATTTTTCATCTGTCAGACTTTCTCTGTTCCAGATCTACGTAGTGTTTGGTCGCCACATCCTTGGGATTCGTGGGAGTGGCCACGTTCATTATCTTGTTAGAATTGGCGTTCAATTCCGAGTGCATCGTTTTCTGAATGTATCTGTTTCTCAGGTGTTCGCTGAATCTCGCATGAGAGTCGTCCGCGTATTTCTTGGTCGCGGCATCGATGGGATCTATAGGATTTGCGATGTTCACCAAACGTTTGGATTTCAGATCGAGATCGCCAGTCATGGTTTTATCCACGTAATTATCTAGCATGATTCATTCGAAATCGGCGTTCCCCCTGTCGACGTATTTTTTAGTCGCAGCATCTGCGAGATCTATCGGCTCGGGAAGATTGTAGAGCTTCTTATCGTTCATGTTCAAAGGTTCCTCTCGAGGTTCGTATCTCCGAACGTAACGTTCGTCCAAGTTGGCAACGTCGTAACCATCGTCAACTTCGAACGTCTTCCTCTTCTTTCTTAGGTTGACTTTTTCGTTGTCACTTCTACCAAATTTATCGACTGGCATGTTGTTGTGAGATTTTTTGTTTTTAGAAAAAATGTATTCAAAAACGCAGTTTATTAAAAATGAATTATTTTATTTTTCGTTTTTATTCAATTAAAATTTTTAAAAATAATTTTTTTATCTTTATATATACTATAAAAAAAATCTCTCTCTAATGTAAATCATTGAGAATGTCTTGAAACCGATCTCCTTCAGACCATCTCTTGAGAATGTAGAGACACAGGTGACCGCAAAACACTTGATCTGGTGATTGCACTCATTCCGTGTTATAACGAACCATCGATTTGTTGAAATAGTTCTTTATTTCTTTTGGCGGTGAGATTCCATAGCTGTCGAAATAATAATTTTTCTTCTTCCCATTCTTGAACCACGCCACCCAGTGAGTGCCTTCACCCAATGAATCGTCTAGATTTAAAATTCCGCATTCTGATTGTCGAGGTCTTTTCTTCGGTAAGGCATCTCTGGAAAACACGCCTAGAAAATCTTTGATTTTCAAATCTTGTGCTGCATTCGACAGATCGATGTTGGATAGGGGTTCATTAGGTAAGACGACACCTTCTACGGATATCTCTATTTTCTTATTCATAAATGCGTATATATATTTTTTTTATTTTATTTATTCATTTTATTATAATTTACTAAAATGACGTTATTTTTTTTCTTTTTTCTTTTTTTCTTTTTCTTTTTAAACTAACTCTCTCGATGTCTCTATCGATTTCTATAATTTCGAATCCATCTAATTCCTCTTGATTTTCTGGAATCCTATCATCCTTACTCATATCTGGAATCCTATCATCCACAATCATATCTGGAATCTTATCATCCACAATCATATCTGGAATCCAATCAGCCACATTCATATCGTCTCTAATTAGATCCAAAATCCAATGTTCGAGTGCCAAAGTGCTTATTTTATTGTCTAACACGATTCTCTTATTGTCATCGGCCGTCAGCGAAATCTTGTTGACTATTTCGGTATACAAGTCATGATTTTCGCTTCGAATCAATTTCATAGTCTTATACACCGGACCACTTCCTAACAGACAATCTTTATACTCTTGGAAAGAGATGTTTTTCTTCACCACACACGCTTTAACCCCTTTGCACTTCTTGATCTCTTCATCTTCTAGACGATAAGCATACAGTTTGGGTCTCAAGCCCACGAATTCGACGATTTGTTTACCGCCGCTCTCATCCTTAAATTT
This sequence comes from Pictodentalium vernedei, assembly GCA_031216915.1. Taxonomy (NCBI): domain Eukaryota; kingdom Metazoa; phylum Mollusca; class Scaphopoda; order Dentaliida; family Dentaliidae; genus Pictodentalium; species Pictodentalium vernedei. The sequence goes on from CM062297.1 coordinate 262,667,163, forward strand.
ACCCAACACCTTCTTGTTGTCGTTCGATTGAATGTTGGACGGGTGATCAACGGGATAATTGCTCGTGTCGAACCACGTGGCCATGTCCGGAGATATATCTTGGTAGATGTCTTTCATCGCTATCTCATAAACTAAACTGTCCGTGTCGGTGAACAGTAGTTTGGCTTTATCACCAAATTTTCGTTTGACGTAATCGTAGTGAAACTCGTACATCAATCGCTTGCTAATATCTAAGATGATCGGTCTGAGATAATACGGTTTGTCGAACTTCAGGTGCGTCTTTTGCATGTGAACAGCCACTAGATTTTCGTCGAATATGGTTCGGTGTTTGTAATTGGGTTTCACCACTAATTTTTTAGCTCTTTTCTCAGACGTGATGAGTCGAACGTCGGTTCTCTTCCTGATGTTTTCCATCGATTTACCGTACACACAGTTCTTCATGAGTTTGAAGAAAGCTTTTTTGAAATTGTTCTCGGCTCGAATTCTGAGATTCGTGATGAGATCGATGTATTTTTTCATCCAAGGCTTTTTGTCGAATCGAATGATGTGATGTTTCATCCCGTAATCGACGTACTGTTTCAACTTCTCGCTGTAGACAACGTAGTTATGTTTGTTAAATAAATTGGGAATGAGTTTTTCCTCGTCTCCTTCGTTCGGTTCCATTCGTTCGGGAGCCAGCGGATAATCGTTGTGTAGATCGTGTATTCTTCCGGATAGTTCAAATCGACTTTTAAAATGCAAGGATAGTCTCTCCATTTTTGAATCTCTTCCGGTTCCATCACCCATTCGAAATTTCTGATTGGTAAAAGATGACTCATAGCCCAATCGTACAGATTATTAGCGTCCCAATACCGTATGTATTTATTTGATCATTTCGAATCAAAACCTTCTTTCATGTAGGGATTGTTAGCTTCAGAATATCTGTGGGAGATCATCGAGACGCCACCTCTCGCAGCCCTTTCGAACATGAGCAACATGTTCACGTCGGATAATAATTCCAATTGGACTTCGGTGGTCTTCAACAGAGCGTCCCACGTCAAACCGGGTCCGGTGAAATACCAAGTGGGACCCACATCATAATTTCGACGACAGACGTCTCGAAAATTTTCGAACACGTCTGCCAAGAGCAGAACGTCGGTCTTCAGATAGAGATCGTGATAATCTCTCATGGTTTTCATATTGAATGATTTCCACACGTTTTTGGCGTGTTCGAAATTCTCGTCGGAAAGGTCAGATTCATATAATTACAAATAAAAATCTTTCATTCATAGTGCGGTATCTTCGAATCTCTTTAGATTGCACATGTAATGGTAAGGATAGACTCCTTTCCTCAACATGACGTCTACTTGTTCTCCAAAATGTTCGCTCGTGATTTTAAATTTATCCTTGCTCATGTTATCGACTAATTTTTCCAGAGCGGTCGACATGAATTTAAAACTGTCAATGAAACGTATGGCTCTACGAATGGATTTCGTTTTTTCTTCCAACGTATTTCCATCGATTACTCTTTTCTTCTCCATGAGCTTCCATTTTGTGAAGGAAATGTATCTTTCTTTGTTGTTCGCGATGCAATTTAATTTTTCGTGTGAGGTGCCGAGATTTTTCATGAACAGATGACTGTCGTAACCCGAGAGATTGTGAAACATCAATGGATAGAAAACGGCATCTCGATATTTTAAATTACACTTGCTGCGAGCCGGACCGCGATACAGACCCGTGTCATGATCGTGGTCTCTGACCTTCTTATTTTCCTCCGAATTCTCATCGAACGATTGTCTGCATATGTGACATTTGGTGGCTCTGTTGTTTTCGTCCTGCTGCTCTCATGTGATGATCATTTTCGCTGGAGTTTTGAATTTGTCGTATAACATTTGAATTTTTGATCCTAACTCTTCCACGAACCTTTGGGCCACGTCGTCGTCTTCATACTGTTTCGTGTAGGTGAAGGGACCCATGTCATGTTGCGAGTCGAAAGCGCATTTCACGTAAATGCAATAGCCCGAAGGTATATGTTTTTGATATCTTTTGACGTAACTTTGAAGAGCGTTGGGTTGACAGGAACTCATTTTCACAGTGAAACATTCGAAATCGGCGTACACGACGAATGGTACTTTTAACCTTCTATTGTGATTTTCAAACTTCACGATGGTGTTGGGTTTGGGCGTTTCGACGGTGACACCTTGATTTTCGTTGCAATATTCCTGATGTTTCGCTAATGATTTTTCGCTCTTAAACATGTTCATGCAGTTGCAACATAAACATACCTTATGTTCATGTTTATTATTTTGTCTCGACAGTAATCGTCTTGGATGTTTAACCCAACAATAATGACGATTGTCATCATTCAAAATCAACAATAAAATAATCGTCTTTTCTCTTTCGAGATACAAAGTCTGTATGAGAGGATAGATCGTTCATTTTTCATCGTCATATCCCAAGACGTTCACCGCTACGGTGGGATTTTGAGCCTCAAAACGTTCGATGTGTTTTAACTCTGTTGGAAAAGTCACTCTGGTCCAATCGAGATTTTTAGAAGTCTCCTCGTAACGAGAAACTCTATTGGAGTTCATTTTGACAGGGTATAAAGTGGAGGTGACTGCCCATTTAAAACACTGATCATCTTTATTTCTCACGTTGATCACAGCATTTTTTTTAGTTAAGAAATATGGTAATTTCATGTAGGAAGACCCTTTCAATGAATCGTTTTCAGTTATGTGAATTTCGAGTTTCAACACCTCATCGAACGTCCAATTACTACCTTCATGTTGATAATTCGCGAGAGACGTCAACATCTTGTCTTTCATCTTTTCGAAAACGTCTGATAAATCTGAACCTCGAAATACGGGTTCGACGTTAGATCTGAAATATGCATTTTTCACGATGCTCTTGCCGGACTTCACGTCGATTTTATTCATCACACAATGGAGTATCATCTTAATTTTTAGTCCCATGTTCATGTATTTGCGAAACAAATCCAATACTTTTTTCTTCACCTGTTCCATGAACAATTTCGGATCTATTTTCTTCAATGAGGGAACCACGTGGAAATTTTTAAAAATACCTTTGATCGCACTCTCCCCTTCTACAGTCTTTGATTGAAATAGTTCCATGGCGAGTCGTGCTAGATATTCTTTTCCTTTCCCTTCGTTTATTGCTCATCGAATTTCGCTCGATATATCTCGTTTGCCTAGAATCTGAAGTGCATCACTCGTTTTCGTTTTAGTTTTTCTTTTCTTTTCTTTGGAAACTTGAAGTTCTTCAACGGCTTTTCATTTAGTCGTCTTCTTATTTTTCACAATCGAAACGTTTTTGTTTTTTTTCGACGTCGGCATTTCGATTCCTTTTACTATCTTTTTCTTCTTCTCATTTTTCACAACCGATGCATTTTTTGACATCATTGCTATCGGCATTTCGTTTGCCTTTCCATCGTTTCGCAAATATTTCTGTATGACTTCAATTTTTTTTTATTTAGTTCTATGATTTCTGAAATGTGAAATTTTTAATAGTTTACAAATCTCGTTTAACTGTGGTATGGTTTTCTCATTTAAATTTTCCATTTTTTTATCTGTTTGCTCCATTTGTAAGAATATTTTTTTTCCGAATTTTGTATTTAAATAATTTGTTTATAAAGTTTTGTTTTTTTCTTTAATGTGAAAAATATTTTTTTTGATGAAATTAATCAATTTTTTTTATGTTCCTTAACGTGAAAAAAATTGAATTAATACGAGAAAAAAAGGATGTTAAAAATTTAACTTTTTATTTATATATATATAAAGAGAAAAAACAAAACTTTTTAAACAAATTATTTAAATACAAAATTTAAAATATACATTATTTGCAAGAATTCATAAAACAAAAAAAACCCAAATAATCGATCATGATGACAACCTCCACGACGGAATCTCGACATAAACGTCGACGTTGTTTAATAAATCGTTATTCTCCAAAAAACCAAGAAGAAAAAAATCGTAATTTATATTTACGCGTGTCGAAAGAAAATGATACGATTTGCGATTGAAAATCGAATCGTAATACTATTAGCGAACAAAAATTAATCGACAATGTCGTTCAAACTATTAAAAAAGAAGAAGAAGGTTCAAGACAAATAGAACTCTTACAACTTTTACGCGAAGTCTCGCACGAGGTTCAAAACAAATTTCCGTGAAGCAGACGCGTGTTCATGTCACCCGATTCCTTCTCAATAGATGATGATAACTGCAAGATGCAAAGGCCAATTTTTAAACATTCGAAGTCTTGCACGTTCTAAAACTCGTCTGCTTCTTTCATGAATCGAATCAAATCTTCTAAAGTCAAGAATTGAGATAACGTCTTGTTTGCGTGGTTCAATGTATTGTACAATTGTTCCTTTGTGTATCCGGATTGTAAAATACCCCTTAATAAACTCTTGTTTTTATTTTTTTCACATTCTTCGTCTTCAATTTTGATCAATCCCAATGACTGGATCTTCTTCAAATAATCACAACGACCTTTGGTATTATTTATGTGTTCTACCAAAGGTCTGTCGTTAGGTTCCCAATTCATTAAATGTATGTTGCAACAAAAACATTTAACTCTGTCACTTTTACCCACATAAATGAAACCCGCAGCAGCTAAATCTTCGGGTTTTTGAGCAAGATGCGAAGGCCAATTTTTAAACGTTTGAAGTCTTGCACGTTCTAAACTATAATTCGGATGTTCGGACTTGATCATTGTTTTTACCACAAAATTGGGTTTGTAAGAATACTTTTTTTTCGAATTTTTGTATTTAATGATATTTGTTAAAAATTTTTAAAATTGAGATGTTAAATTTAACTTTTTATTTATATATAAAGAGAAAAAAACGTTTACAAAAACAATTTTTTCACATTAAAGAAATTAAAATTAAAAAACTCTTTTTTTATATATATAAAGAGCAAAAAAAAAAACAAAACTTTTTAAACAAATTATTAAAATACAAAATTTAAAATATACATTATTGCAAGAATTCATAAAACAAAAAAACCCCTAAATAATCGATCATGACAGCAACATCTAAAAGATGCGAATTGAAATTGAAACGAGTCGAAACGTATAAGAAATTCGGTCATAAAATCTATAGATTACAACAACACGATCCCATCGAATTGAACAAGGTCAAAATGAAGGACTTAGAGTATAAATACGACAGATATAAGATGACTTTGAAATTGGATGAAGCCATGCTCGATTTGTTTTACGAGTACCAAAGCGATCTGCAGAAAATCGTCATCACTAAAGATAAAGAATTCGACAAGGACGATTTGACGTTGTTCTATGGAAGTTACATATATCCAAAAATCTCTCGTGAACTCGTGGACAAATCGAGTGGTGAGAGTGCATTCACCGATGTAAAAAAACTCAAAAGAGTAAAGATAAACATTCAACACATTTTCGAAAAAGGAGAAAACACGAGTGTCAACATGCAAATAACAGACTTGGAAATATAAACAATAGAGAGATTGAAATGTTAAAATTTAACTTTTTATATATATATAAAGAGAAAAAATACTTTTACTAAAAAAATTTACATTAAAGAAAATTAAAAATTAAAAAAACAACTTTTTTTTATATATATAAAGAGCAAAAAAAAATAAACAAACTTTTTTAACAAATTATTATTTAAATACAAAATTTAAAATATACATTATTTGCAAGAATTCATAAAACAAAAAAAAACAAATAATCGATCATGACGACAACAACACCTAAAAGATGCGAATTGAAATTGAAACGAGTCGAAACGTGTAAGAAATTAGGTTTTAAAATCTATAGATTACAATGACACGATCCCATCGAATTGAATGAGGTCGAGACAAAGGGCTTAGAGCACAAATACGACAAATATCGCATGCCTTTGAAAGTGGACAAAGCCGCGCTCGATTTGTTTTACGAGTACAAAAGCGATCTGCAGAACATCGTCATCGCCGAAGATAGAGAATTCGACAAGGACGATTTGTCGTTGCCCTATGGAAGTTACATATTTCCAAACATCTCATTCGAACTCGTGAAGAAATTGGGTGGTGAGAGCGAGTTGACCGAAGTAACAAAACTCAAAAGAGTAAAGATAAACATTCAACACATTTGCGAAAAAGGAGAAAACACGAGTGTCAGCATGCTAATAACGGACTTGGAAATATAAACAATAGAGAGATTGATTTTTTTTAGCGAAGAAGAAGGAAAAAAACGTAATGAGATCATCTTGAAAACATGAGTGTCAACATGTTAATAACGGGCTTGGAAATATAAACAATAGAGAGATTGATTTTTTTAGCAAAGAAAAAGGAAAAAAAAAAGTAATGAGATCATCTTTAGATCTCATTACTTTTTTTTTTTGTTTTCCTTCTTCACTATTACCATATATTATAATAACGTTTCCTTTTTTCTTAAATTTCAGCGTTGATTCTTCTTTTCTTTTTTTCTTTTTTTTGTAATATGATATGTTTTTATAACAACACATTGGTTTATCCGAATCATAATTATGAACGAATGTTGTGCATCTCTTGGTAACACTCGCATCATTACCATTCTCTTCAGAAGGTAGTGGTGACGGTGGAAAGCGTCTCATTCTTTTCATTTTCAACCATCTATCCCGCTCTTTATCTAACTCTTTCATCAGTTCTTTCCTTAGATATCCATCATCAGCGTCTAACCATTTTTCCACATCTTTTTTTTCACACTCTGTCTCGTGATATTCATCATTATCGTCTAATTGTTTCTCCACCTTTTTATCCATTTTATATATTATTTTATACTTTCTATGATTTATATTTTATATAATTATATAATTTTATATTATAATAACATATTCAAAATCGGTATATTCTTAAACGGCGAATTCTCACTGAGCAACAAACCCTTGCCGAGTCGCTCAATGTTCTGTCCACTCTTCAGATAGAGACCATTTCCACTCAAAGAGTTGCCACCTCTAATGGGTTCTAGATACAATCCTTTACTGCTGTCGTCTATGTGGACGCGACACACAGCTCCTCCCTTCTTCAAAAACAGTACGCTGCCACCCATTAATTTCTCAACTGCCGAACTCGCGAGTCCCGTGAGAGCTCCCACGCCGAGAGTCTTTCCAAGAAAGGGAAGTGCCTTTGTGGCGAAGGGTAATGCTTTTGCCAATAGCAGTAGGAAACCACCTTTCATTCTCAAATTGTATCTCAATTGAGCAGGGCTCAATCTCACCATCAACCCTCTTCCATCGCGAATCACTTTCTCCATCCTTTTGATTTGACTTCTGGTCCAGGCGATCGAATCCTGACCGCCTCTCGTCAGATCTTCGTGAGTGAATTTGAATCTCACCACCTCGTCTCAAGTTGTTAACGCTCTCTTAAGTTTCTTCCTTTGTCCTGCGGATATGTTCACATTTTTAATCACATATTCTGTCATAATTCTTTTTTTTAAAATATATTTACTTCAATTGTTTTCTTGTTTAATAATAATTATTTATATTAAAATAATTTTGTAAAATTAATATTGTGTTTATTTTATTTTTGTTATCTATATATATACACAATATTTTTTTTTGTTGCTTTTATATTTCTCTTATGTGAAATCGTATCATCACCCTCTCTCCGCGAAGATCTAACAGTTCACCATTTTGATCCGTCAACGTGGTTTTGAGACTATACGTGTCTAAAATCACTGGTAGATAAACTAAATTTCGAGGTCGCTCCACGATCTTATAACCCGGCAACACGTTTGGAAAGAAGGAATAGATCGTCGGTTGAGCGCTACCATTCACGTAGCTTCCAGCAATCACGTCCACATTCACCAGAATGCTATTGACTGCGAGAATGTCGACCGTATTTTCAGATGCCGTATGGCCTCGATACATCTTTTGATCGAATCCCAACATCTTGCCTATAGAATCATCCGTGTTGAAATCCTCTCGAAAATTATCTTCCAAATCCAACATCGTCTGTAAGGTATTAAGATTGGGAGCGAGTCTGATCTTGTTGCTTCCCTTTCCATCTGTCTTCATTCGCGGCAGAATGTAATTGTTCAAATCGTCTATGTTGTAACTCCCTTTTGGAATTCGAATCTCCAACCAATCCACTCCGTCGGAATACTTGACTGAGTTATTCTTTTTGGTGACATTGGGAAAGGAATAATAAGTCTCCAGATTCACCAACGCCATCTTGTATCTTTTCTCTCTAGTCAATTCGATGGAAGGTTCGAATTTTGTAGCAAATCAAGTCGAATCGCCACTCACCACGATTTGAATGGATTGTTTTGCAGCCGTATTCTCGGCTATCCATTCTAACAATTTTCTTTGTTCCAACATTATATTTTAATTTTATTTTTTTAATTTTTTTCAAAAACTAATTATTTGAAGATTTATTATTTTCTAAATTTTTTTATTTTCACGCTCTATCTTATTATCATCAGAAACATAAAACTTGTCGAATCTGCACCGATATTTCCGCGATTAAATTCGCTTGTCAAAGTCCTCCATCTCAAACCCTCTTGCAGAATCTCCTGAATTCCACCACGCTCATGTCGTTTGCGACGTGATCGCCGTAGATGTGATTGAGATTCTTGAGATCTTGGCGAAAGAGACATAGAAAATTAGCGTTCTCCCTTATCGTCTGTCTGGGCAATCGAAAATAATTCTGCGACAGGTAGAAACAGTCCACGTTGCTGTGTCGACCCCTAACGTAATACGATTCGCATCGGTTCTGTCTCTCCAAAAGCAGATCGTCAAAAATCATGAGATTCTTTTCTTCCGATTTCAATTCTCTAGGATCCGGAACGTCGCTAGCGTTCTCATAAAATCGACACTCGACGTTCGAAGATGCATTTCTCTTCATCAGTTCCATCGCCGCACCGTCCAAAATGGTCGAAAGTGGAGCTTCACTCTTGTCGAATACCTCCCTACTGTCAAAGATTCTAGCTATGACGTCCTTGGACAATCTACGATCCATGCACTCTTGAAGCAATCTGTATTCGGGTTGAAACAAGCTCTTGCCAAACACGAACAATCTGTCGTAATCCAACCAGTCGGGTCGGGACAACAGATTCATCAACAGCTTGGTCTTTCCACAATTCGATTTTCCCACTATCAAGCCTCTTATGTTTTTAGGAAAGAACTCATTATTCGACCTCTTAGTCGCAGCATCATTCCAAGACATATCTTTGATGTTCATCTTTGTTTTATTTTTTTGTTTGTTATTTTAGATTCTTTTCAAACACAATTTTTATGTTTTTTCAAACTCAGTTTTTAATATTATTATTTATTTATATCACACCGTCACGAGTTCTCTTCAATCCTGATCCACTCGTCATTTTGGCTAAATCTTGTATGGGTACCACAGCATCCTTAAAATCTTTCCAACTTTTCAGCGTTCACTCTAACGCAGCTCGCTTCACCGGTGGACTGATCAGCTTGTCGATCAACACGTCGGCTGCCCCCTTGCCAGCCACAGAAGCTATCCTACCACTGGCTTTGGAAGCGGCTTTCTTACCAGCATCCAAAGCCGTCTTCTTACCAACCTCAAATGCAGTCGATGCAAGTTTTCTACCCGCATCGCTCGTGAACGCTCGCATTATAAAATCGATGATGCCAGAACCGCCTTGAATGTAAGTTCTGACGTATCCCCTGTTCTTTATCACCAACATATTTTATTTTTATAATATATTTTGTTTTTTTTTCACTGGTAAATCGTTTTGTTGTTTAAATACTTTTATTATTCTAGTGTAAAAATTTACTGTTTTATTTTGTATATTTTGTTTGTTTGTTTGTTTCTCTCTACTTATTATATATACATCAATCCTTCAATTCGTTCATCAGCCTTTTATATTGGTTTTTATTCAAAACCTTCTGTCTTAACAATTCGTCAGATATAGTAACTATCTGATTATCTAATCCTGTGTTACCAGCCCGTCTGCTCGCCATCAACAAACTCAATCTCTGAGACAGAGCGTCAGAATCGCTCGGAAGAAAAGTGGTTTTCACCCCTTTGCCAGTCACCGATTCGACGAACTTCTTATTCATATCCCATATGGGTTTCACCACTTTCGTCCACTTGTAACCTCTGTTGGCTTTGGGTCTCATCTCTCTGGCATCATTATTTCTCTTCATGGCGTGGGTCTGAACCAGAATGTTGCCGTAATTGTCGAAATCCTGTTCCATGTAATCACTAGGCTTGTCGTAAAGGAGCAATCTGCGCAGTCCATCAGTTAATTCATATCTGTTCGAGCCCACGGTTAATTCATCATCACCTATTTCTACTTCTGTGTCGCCAATAAAAGTATTACCGTCTGAATCCTTATAAAATCCATACGACAGATCTCTCTTACCGCCATCCTCAGATGACGCGATGCTATGAGTGGTGATAGTCGAAGCTGTATCGTCGCTCTCGCTCAAGTCTGTTTGAATTCCCGTGGGAACGTAATCCGGTGTAGATTGAACGGAATGCCGATTTTTAAAACTACCGGGCAACGAACCCATTCTCAAAGAACTCTCTTTTATGGGTCTCAATTCTTCGACTATCTCCTTCCTGCTTCGCTCTTGATCCTCCGTCATGGGTTTAAATATTTTTGTGGCTTCGCGTTTGAGTTCAATCTCACCAAGACATCTGCTTCTGTCAGCCGATTGAATGCCCTTCTTAGCATGTTCATACTCGCCTAAAATTTGATCTCGGCGCCTAGAATCCATCTGTAAAAATTTTTTTTGTTTTTAATTGTTAATGTTCCTTTAAGTATGCTAATGCGAGTTATTTTATTATTTTCAAAATTAAATGTATAATTATATTTTTTATGTTTTAAGTTAATAAAAATCTTTCTGTCTTTAATATAATAACTAAAAATTCACATCTCAACTCAGTATTGATTGAATTGGGAAAGTTTAAAAACGTTTTAAGCACATGACAAACTGGTTTCTGATTTAACGCATTTGAGAGTAATTTGCGTTTGTTAAAAGGAATTCCATTCACATATCAAAAAAACATTCACTCAGTGTCGAATTAAGAGAGAACCTTGAAGACAGTTAAAAACATTCTAGCACATAAAAGAAACTGGTTTTTCTAATTTAACGTTAAAGGGATTCATTCATTCATTCATTCAAATCTCTGATCATTATCATGAATATATTAAAAATGTACCACTCAAACCTAATTGAGTGGAAAATGCGTTTTATTATACATTATTAAAACGATCCATTAAAACAAAAAACCTTCATTCACGCCACAACAAAAACATGAGCAACATTTTTCATTCAAACATTCCATTAAGTGTTTATTAAGATTACTTCACAAAAATTAATAGTGACAAACGCGAACAAACGATTTTTTACCTCTGATTTTTTCTCTAATTGTCTCTAAACTCAATTTCTTTTCGTTACATCAAAACAAAACACGAATGTCTATATTTACAGATCATATTTTATAGTCGACTCTTTTGAACGAATGCCTTTCATTCACGCAACTCTTTTTTAAAACTGACGCTCATATTTATAGTCTACTCTTTTGAACAAAAACCTCATTCAATCACAACAATAACATGTGTTAGTTTTACTTCAGGAAACATGACAGTGGGTTTGCCAGTTCCAAATCACCTCTTTTCCGTGTACTGTACACAATTCGATTTTTGATGTAAAATCCGCAAATGGATTTCCGTGTATGCCTCCATAGGGATTCAGTGTTAAAATCGTGTACAGATGCGGATGACTTAGAATCAGCAAGATGATGATTTAGAAACGGCAACACGTTTTTTGCTTGCAATTTAACACTGAATCCTATAGGGAAACCCATTTACCGATTCCAAATCAGACGATACACCTCTTTTTTCTTAAAATTTCATGCGTTTTTTCACTCTTGAGCGATTTGTATATAGAATCCAGTGATGTGGAATCGGCAAAGCCGATTCTAAATCACCCTAAAAAACGTTAAAATCGTATACTTGTACACGATTTTAACACTAAATCCTATGGAGGTGTACATCGATGTACGTGTACATGTACAGTACATGTACAAAGTGATACTGGATCGGCCTTTACCACCTACTGACAGTCGTTTCATATGAACAAAATAGAAAGGAATACTCCAAAGATGGTCTATTTAGTATATGTTTGAATTTGACCCGATTGTTTTGAAGAGTTTCCAAAGTTAACGGACGACCGTCCGAGACGCCAAGTGACGGCAATAGCTCACACTAACTTGTAGTCTAGTGCTCGAGAAAGTCCCCGTGAACAAACCTAAATCTACACCTTTGAAGTAGATTGCATACCAATTAATGCAGGTGTAAGTTCACCATGAGGAAATGGTTTTGAATGTTTCGAGCACTGCCCCACCCATCGAGCTTATCGGCTTCTATCAAATAACCTTGGAAGACCCCCCACCCACCCCCCCACACCCCCAAGATAATGTTTGCCAAATTTGGTTTGATTTGTACTTGTGGCTCTGAGGGTGATTACTGATATGCCAAAGTTTATGGACGACAGTCCGTGCTGACCTTTTAAAAAATCTTTCCAAATGCGAACATCTTAAGTTTCCAGCCATGTCGTTTCTTCTTCTTCTTCTTCTTCTTCTTCTTCTTCTTCTTTCTTCTTCTTCTTCTTCTTCTTCTTCTCCGTCTTCTTCTTCTCGCTGTTTTTGGCATACTGATAGACAGTCACTAGTACTTGACTACCTATGTTTTTTCTGTCTCATAGGGCATTGGGGGCGTCCCTAGTTGTGTTTTGAAAGTGGGACATTCTCATATCTCAGACATGGTATGACCTATGGAGCTGGGTCCAACAAGACATGAGTCACAACTTCTTTTTGCCCTCCTAATGCACTTTCGACGTTCATACATGTATTTCAGAACTCCAAATAGTGGACGACCTAAACATTTTGAAAGTTGGCCATGCACATTCCCCAAACATGGTATAGATGACCTGTGGACCTGAGACCAACACCAAATGAGTCGAAACTCAATGGAGGTTCAAAATATAGATCAAGGTCACTGAGATGGCCCATGGTTATTGAGTGCATTTTTTATAATTGTTGAAAATTGTATTTTATAACCAACAGTACATTTCTAAAGTTTGTACATGTACTTCTTCACTCAAAAAAAAAAAAAAAAAATAAATGACAAAAAAAAAACAAAACGAAAACATGGACAGAGTCAAAAGTATCCATTTCTGATTCATTTATAGAACACCTGAATGCTAGTTGTTTACGGTTCTTGAATTGCTTTTTGTCTGATTGCTGTATGTTAATTTTTAAACGCTGTTTCCAAAAACCTAATCAAGGCACTCAGAATGAGTTGTGAGGTCACATGTTTCATCCAGAACCTTAATTTTGTATTTTAGGTCTTTTTCTACTTTACGGTTTTTTTTCTTTTGTGCTTTTGTATATGAGATTGTTTTATTTATTATTTCCATCAGTAAAGTTTCGAAAAATAGGTGGTCATTAATTTTGAAAGTACACACAGGGTTCTGAGAATCATTGTCCATGGTTGACTTGTAATGATCTCTGGTATAAGAAATGGTTTCTTTTATTCGATTGACATTGTCTTTATTGCTTAGTAGTGAATGCATTTAAAAAAAACAAAACAAAAAACAGGACCATGATTAAATTTGTTGAATTTTAGTTCCAGGTCAATTATTGAATAATCAGTTCTATAACCTGACTGAATACAACAGCTATCGACAAATGAGGGGATATCAATGGAGATTTAGAAGTCGAGACAAGCTTTTTTGTCGGATTTTTTTTCTACGCCGAGTGAACCTTAGTTTTTCGGGATTGTTCACGTGCCAGTTATCTATCAAATGTTGTTGACTGATGATGTCTAATAGCTTTTGTCTTGCCGGTGGATTATTTATGTGGAGGTAATTTAAAGTGTCTTGCACAGGGTCCACAACTAAATTAAAATCCCCACATAATGTATATTGACAGAAAGAATAATTTGATTCAATTTGATCCAGTTGATTCCCATAAAAGTTGGAACAGTCCTGGTTGGGACCAGAGGCAGACTGACCATATGGTCCATCTGGAAAAATTCCCGGTGGGCCCCCCTATTGGGTTCCCCCGGGCCCCCAAAATTGTTGCAGCCCAATACCTGTTGGTTCGTGAAATTTCGTGAAAATGACCAAAAAAGCGAAATGGATCTGATTGCATCGACTGCCGGTATATCGAAATATTCTCTATTTGGACCACCATTGGCAGTCCACATAGAGGACATTTCGATATACCAGAAGTCTAGTCTTACTTTGATTGCTCAGATGAAAGGGAACAGTGTTCCTTTAATTTCCGATTGGGCCGAACTATGGTCATCCTGATGGGTCCACACTCACACGGTAGAACCATTTTTGTCAAATGATCGATGAAGATGATATAAAGACGTCATCGAAATCTCCGCTATGTGGACTGCGAATTGATCGCTCAGATGCAAGGAACCCGCATTCGTTCAGTTCTGAAAAGCCCCCTTGGTGCATTTCCCGGTAACTTTTCTTCTTCCAGTTCGCCCCTGGTTGGGGACCATATATGTTCTCTATTACAAACATGCTTTCGTCAACATCAGTCTCAGTTATCAGATAATTTCCCTCAGAATCTGATTTGTATTTATGGATCTTGAAATGGAAATTGTTGTTGAAAAGTATTGCCACACCTCTTGCAGAACTTGTGTGGGAACTAAATATGCACTCGGCACCCCTTTCAGCTCTTATTCGAGTTTCTAGGTCTGTGATAAAGTGTACATCTTGAAGGCAGTACACTGGAAATTTCTTTTCTCTATTATTGTTGAATACATCTCTGCGCTTTTGGCATCTCCGAGTCCCAGGCAGTTCATGGACATAATTTTTATCGCCATGGTGATTTGGCAAAGCCGAAATTTGAAACATGTGACTGTTTTAACGAACTCGTGTCGAAAGTCGAAGAGGAGGGTGGAGAAAGACGTCACATGAAGGGGGAGTCTGAGAGAGAAAGAAAGCGAACGTAGGGAAAGTACAAAATGAACTTTCTTCCATTGTCTTAAGAGGAAAACAGCTTTAAAATGGTGCCAATCCTTTCTGAGTTGCATGAGTAGCTTAGTTTCTTAGGCTGCATCATCACATCCGTATAAACATGTACACGCTTAACCCTTTATCCAACGTAACGACCAAAACCGTCCAGCTCTATTCACAAAAATCGCCAATAAATTTTCATTATTTTTTCATTCTTTGTCTCAAAACCATAGGTTATGACCCTCTTTGGAACGACCTCGTTCCAATGAAGGGTCATAACCTATGTTTTTGAGACAAAAATGAAAATAGTTAGTTATTCAAGAATTTTGTTTGCAAGTGTCGTCTACTTTTCATATAAGGTAAAGGTTTCAAATATTTACACGATTGTTTGTATGTGTGTGTGGGGGCCAGACACGGTAAAGCCGGGGGGGGGGGGGTATATGTAGCCCTGCACTTTTACAGAAGGTATGAAATTGTTTTATAAGTAAAGTAATCAAACTATAAAAGTGTTATTGAAGTTTCATCACTTCATGTCAGTACCAGGTGTAGCTAAGTCAATATGTCATGCACTTCCAACCACAGGCCCTATATACATACCTGTGGTGTACCGTTATGACACGCTTTACACTGAGTGAAATAGCTCATTCGACTTAACGTGGAGTGAAATATTGGAAAAAAAGAAACAAGACAGTTTAACGACATCCATATCCCCCGCCGAGTTTTATGTCATAATATGAATAATCTCATTATCGACCTGGACATGTATTCACGCTAAAAACTAAAGTGTTAAAAACTACACTCGAAGTGCTGTATTTAACACTGACTAAGTGCTGAACTAGCACTTTGTTCAAGTGTAGATATCCCAAAACTTGACAGATGTTACAATAATACCACTTGACAAGTGTAATGTCGCGACACTTAAAAGGAAACAACGCAGATGACGCGGATCAGGCTCGAACTCTCGAGCCTGATCCGCGTCATCTGCGTTCTGTCCTTTTAATTATGTACCCACCAAGCGCAAATCAAATTATGGACGATTCTGGAGGAACCACCAATGCTAAACACATGGGAAGTGCCATCCATTCAAGTTTCAGATGTCTGACGATTGTAATGTCTAAGTGCTTAAAGCATTGCACTTTGAGTGTTAAAATCAAACCCTAAGAGTAAGAATGGGTTTAACACCTTGAAAGTGTCAGTTTTAACACTTTAGTTTTTAGTGTGTTCATACCCATTGATGTCACTCATCAAATATCATTTAATTTTTTTAATCACAACTCACCCTTTACCCAACGTAACGGCCAAAACCGACCAGCGCTATTCTCAAAAAACGCCTATTAATTTTAATTATTTTTTCATTTTTTGTCTCAAAAACATAGGCTATGACCCCTCATTGGAACGAGCTCGTCGAGCTCGTTCCAATGAGGGGTCATAACCTATGTTTTTGAGACAAAAAATGAAAAAAATAGTTATTCAAGAATTTTTTTTGCAAGTGTCGTCTGCTTTTCATGTTAGGTAAAGGGTTACAAGATATTTTCCAAAAATCTGCAATTTAGGTAAATTCAAAGTAGACCAGGACTGTAATTCCGGTAAAATTATTCGAATCAAAACTTCCTTTTCAAATGCACATGTACACATCATACTCATACCACACACAAAGTTTCGTAAAAATGCAATGCAGGAGGAGTTAAGCGGCCAACATTTGTGATGAAAATTTTGCTATTATCAAGGGCCATAACCACGCAAAATTTGTCGCATCAACAATTCCTGACCACATGCCCATCTACATTTGATACTAATACTTCAGACCAAGTAAAATTTCGTGAAAATCAACTGAAAACTGTATGAGAAGTTAAACAGATAAAGTTTGTGACGGATGGACGGACTAATGGACGAACACCATTTCAATATCTTCCTCCAGACCTCGTCGGCTGGGGATAAAATCATTTAATTTCTTTATTCGCACCTGAAGATATCTTCCAAAAACCTGCAATTTTGTTAAAATCAAAGTCGACAAGGGCTATAACTCTGGAAAGATTATTCGTATCGAAACTTCCTTTCCATATCAACATGTACACATCATACTCATACCGCACACAAAGTTCCGTAAAAATGCAATGAAAAATGCAGGAGGGGACAAGCATTTGCGACGGAAATTTTGCTTTTACCAAGGGCCGTAACCACATAAAATTTGTCGTATCGAAAATTCCTGACACATGCACATCTACACTTTATACTGATACTTCAGACCAAGTTTCGTAAAATCCAATAAAAAATGTAGGAGTTAAGCAAACAAGCCTTTGTGGTGGAAATTTTGCTATTTCCAAGGGCAGTAATCACGCAAAATTCATCGCATCGAAAATTCCTGACCACATGCACATCTCACTCGATACAGATACTTCATACCAAGTTTCGAAAAAATCAACTGAAAAATGTAGTAGGAGTTAAGCGGACAAAGTTTGTGATGGACGGGCGGACGGACTGACGGACTGAGGGACGAACACCATTTCAATATCCCCATCCCGACTTCGTCGGTGGGGTTAAAAAGAAAACAGCTGTGTCCAACCGATGCTACTTTTGCAGCGACTATAGCACATAGTTGCTTTAAACATTTCACTTTAGAGTTTACTTCGTACGAAGCTAAATAATATGGACTCACAATCCACGTATGATCAGTTGTCTGAAGGATCTAATTGTATAATAAATGGTAATTTATTGATGTCACTCTGTTTTATTAAATTTATTGGAGTATGTCCATAGACAAATGGTAATTTGTTGATATCAAACTGTTCTATCAACCCTTTACCTTACGTTAAAAGCGCTCAGTAGGTAGAGGTGCAGGCTGCAAGCCGGGACTTCCTCAGTTCGAATCCCACCTGCGGCAACCGCGTTGTGTCCTTGGGCAAGACACTTCACCCCCATTCCCCTTGTGGGGGCACGGTGACGTCGTGTACTAATGCGTACTGCACGTCGATGGTGCACTTGTCTTCAACCAATGCTAACCCTGCTTGTGTGGAGTTAGTATGTTGGGGGAGCTAACAGTTGCTCGCCGTTGCTCGGTGGATCTCTCCGGGTACTCCGGCTTCCTCCACCCGTAAAACTGTCATGGTCATGATTAGCCATTGTGCAAAAATATGTGACCTTAAACCCCAATGTATAATAATAATAACAACGTTAAAAGCAGACGACACTTCCCAGAAAAATTTTGAATAACTATTTTTTTCATTTTTTGTCTCAAAAACATAGGTTATGACCCCTCATTGGAACGAGCTCGATGAGCTCGTTCCAATGAGGGGCATAACCAATATTTTTGAGACAAAAAATGAAAATATAATGAAAATTAATTGACGATTTTTGAGAATAGCGCTGGACGGTTTTGGCTGTTATGTTGAGTAAAAGGTTAAAATTTACTGGAGTTTGTTTATAGACACTTCAGAAAACTCCAAAAAGAACGATAATGTTTGACAGGGAACTGTAAGGCTAAAAAAAGTGTTTTGATTCGCAGGCAATCCCTCATTGAATTTAACCCCCCTCATTGGACATTTTTATTGCAATATTTATTTATTTATTGGTGTTTAAGGTCACATACTTATGCATAATGGCTAATCGTGACCGTGACAGTTTTACGGGTGGAGAAAGCCGGAGTACCCCGAGAGAACCACTGACCATCGACGAGCAACTGTCAGCTCTTCAACATTCTAACTCTGTCCAAGCTCCGCTCAAGCAGGGTTACAGCGGTTGAAGACATGTGCACCATCGACGTGCAGTACGCCTTAGTACACGGCGTCACCGTGCCCCATGCAGGCAACCGGGATAAAGTTCCTTGCTCAAGGACACAACGTGGGTCGTGTCGGACGGGGATCGAACTCGGGACTTCTAGCACAGAAGTCCAACAGTCTACCACTGAGCCATCACGCTCCCTTTTATTACAGTTCGGTGTCTTCCAATATTAGTACAAACTCAGGGCGACCCAAAACATCTTACCTTTTTTGACTGATGCATATATATTTATTTAGTTGCGTCTCCAATATGTTTGCCTTGTTACAATTTATTGGAGAGAGCCTTTAGTCACTCTTCCATAAATTGTAACGAGGCAAATCCCCATAGATTAAATACTTTTTCTTCAAAGATAATATGAAAAGCATCAAAAGAATATGAAGCTTTTGAATTGCAGTACGTACAGTTTGTTTTTAGAGGAATGTTTTTTCAAATTAAAAATGAATTTGTTTGTATAAATATGCACCTTCTATATTTCTGTGTAAAAAGACAGCCGAAATCCTCTCCATATTTGCTCACGTTTTGCAAAAGAAAAATTAAAAATAAAACCCTCCCTCTCTCCCTCCCTCACTGATTTGAAAAACAAAATGCTTGAGAATCAATTAATTTGTTTTGTGTGGTCTAATTGTAGAACATCGTTTTCACCTACTGGCTAAAGCACGAATCAGTCTATTTACTATTTGCATTGTCATATCAGATCACGTAAGCTTATAAAGTCAAAATAACTCAGGCTCTTATGAAACTGCGAGAGACCAATCTGCCTTGCTCATACGTCGCTCGGTTGAACAGTAATGGTCAGAACGGTATTTATAGAAGGGAAAAAAAAGTCAGCCATCCGTGTGTCTTTTTTCACTGGAGAAATGCTGATTTGTTACGCTCTTTTGGAAAGAGGATCAAACAGCTCTCTCAACAGCGCGTAACACAAAGACATG
Organism: Pictodentalium vernedei; assembly: GCA_031216915.1. Lineage (NCBI taxonomy): Eukaryota > Metazoa > Mollusca > Scaphopoda > Dentaliida > Dentaliidae > Pictodentalium > Pictodentalium vernedei. The sequence goes on from CM062297.1 coordinate 262,686,816, forward strand.
TCGAAGAAACTTCGTACGGACTACAGCGACATTGTAATATATAAACCTGTCCTGTTGTGTTCTTCCAAGTAATTTACAGTGGTACTTTAAAAGTTAATTGCTCAGTTTCAGATTAACCCTAGACAGACCAGTACTCGTTCAACAGTTCAGCATGACGTAAGCTTTTCTGCTTCCAGTTGTTGCTTCTTGATGTTTGTATTGTATCAGGGTAACATTGAATGCACGCAGCAATCCCGGTATAAAAGGACAACAATATAAGCTAGACAGCCTAGATTTAATTTAATCTCATTTGTTGTAAATATACTGTTGACAATACTTTAACTTACATATATGACAATTACCATGCATAAACATACAGTTAAAAATAAGAATTGTTCACAATACAAACACCGGAGAAAATAAATGCATCCTTGACTTATCTGTTCACGAAAACCGACTTTCGAGAAAGTTATATTCCCTAAAACTATGAGACGTGTAAGGAACGTCCAATTAAGAAGCATGTAATTGTTGACAAAACACCTATTATATCAGCAGAAAATAAAGTTTCCTTTTGTTATTTTTAAAAAACGAAAACAACAGGCAGCTCTAGGAGCTGTCTGTTGTTTTCGTTTATTAAATGAAGTTACAATGGCAACCTTGTCTTTTTATGGCAAGTTAATTAGAAGCAACTAAGTAACTGAACACTGTTGCTCTTTATTTTGCGGATATTTTTTACAGCCATTTGCATTAGAGCTATCACGATTAATCCATTTATCGATTATCGATCGCTCACGCCAAAATCGATTAGTATTTTCGTTGTCGAAGAATCGGTAAATTTTACACCGTTTTGGTCGTTTAATAATTAAAAAAAATTGATGAAAATACTATTGTTTCTAAAGATAAGAAGATCAAGACCGTCGACGTTAAACCTCAAGAAGCCGTTAGAAGCATTTGTCTTTTAGGTACATTCAATGCTTTGATGTTCTGAACTTTTGAACCGTCAGTGTAATAATCAAGACCGGTCGGCAGTTGCGAACTTCGCAAGTTCGCAACTGACGACCGGTCTTGATTATTACACTGACGGTTCAAAAGTTCAGAACATCAAAGCTTTGAATGTATCTAAAAGAAGATAGCCTTCATTGTTTACTTGAGGTAGGTCAACTGACTTGAACTTCATTTTTTAACAACTTCAAGGAGAGGGAGAAGGGATCATCTAGGTACGTTTTATCGATTATTATCGATTATTTGCGACGATTAATCGATTCCTAAATTAAAGAATCGTGACAGCCCTAATTTGCAAGTTTTTATTCTTTCCATGAAAAAAATGAGCAAATCTTCTCTGCTAGTCTAATATATTAATGGAAAGGATAGTGCTTGTATTGTATGCGCACACTGTTGATATAATGAACAGAATAAATGTTACAGACCACCAAAAGATGGCGAAAGCGCTGTTTCTTATTTTTAAATGGGTTTAAACAGAGAATACTTTTCAAACGTCCACACTTGTTGGGAACAGGCTAAAAAGGGTCACTACTGTATTTTCATACTACCACACATGAAAATTCCTGAAGTTTGTGAAATGATGCGCACATCGATAATAGAACTTCGCTAACATTTCGAAATTTCAATTTTATATGAAATTATCTTTTCATTTAGTATGAAATTAACTGACAACTTTAGAGAATTCTTTAAATCTCTTCCAATAACGAAAATTGTCAGCCATGGGAAATGTGTAATTGCAAAATGCTTTGCCCCTCCCCCAAAAGATCCGCTCCAGTAGCCACACTTCAGCAAATAAGACTTTCATCTTTAGATATTGACCACACCCTAACAAAATCATTTTGAAAAAGCTTATTCCGTAAAAGAATTGCTAAAGAGTGCCCATGTGCTTGTTCACCAATGCCTTGTTCTTCAAGTTATACAGCCTTCGAATGAACGTAGATTTATTTATTTATTGGGGTTTAACGACGCTTTCGACAGCCAGGGTCACCTCGTGTCGAACAGTTTTACGGGTGGGGGAAGCCGGAGTACCAGGAGAGAACTATCGAGCAACGGATAGCAACTGTCAGGCTCCAAAACGTACTAACTCCACACAAACAGGGTTTGCATTGGTTGAAGACAAGTGCACCATCGACGAGCAGTATGCCTTAGTACACAGTGCCACCGTGCCCCCACATAGGCAATGGGGATGAAGTGCTTTGTCCAAGGACACAACGCAGTTACCCCTGGTGAGGATCAGTTAAAGTCCAACGCCGTAACCACTCAGCCACCGCGCTTCCGAATAAGCGTAGATGCTGGTACCGAAGAAACAAAAGGAATACTGACGCCGCACCTCTCACATACACTTTAAAATCAGTTGGGTTAAATATTAACCCAAATCAACTGGGTTGAGTGGATATGAACCCAATTAGGTTCATAATCACTCAGCCCAGTTGATTTGGGTTGATTTTAGAGTGTTAATACCGCTTTGATGCAGTTACTTTAATAAACTGCAAGATAGCTATATCTAGCAAGTTCCACATCACTCGCAAAATAAAAATATCGAATCCTCAAATAACGTACTTTTGACAGATAGTTTAAAAAAAGCAGACTTAAAAGTGCAATATGAAACAACGGGGCCGTGTCCTTCAGTGAAACTTACTGGATTGAAAACTCTTACAACTTAAAATGACTAACAAAACGAGAACAACAACTAAAACGCCGTCATTCTGGCAGAAAAATGTAAAAAAAAACCCCAACCAACAAAAAGCCTATTAAGGTTAATATAAGTGACCACAGCCCAAAACAACATCTGAAAAAATCATCTAACATACAACAGAGGACTTTAACCCTTTACCTTACATGAAAAGCAGACGACAGTCACGGCACTTGCAAACAAAATTCTTGAATAACTATTTTTTTTTCATTTTTTGTATCAAAAACATACATTATGACCCCTCTTTCATTTTTTGTCTCAAAAACATAGGCTATGACCCCTCATATAACCTATATTTTTGAGACAAAAAATGAATAAAATAATGAAAATTAATTGGTGATTTTTGTGAAGAGCGCTGGATTTGGCCGTTACGTTGGGTAAAGGGTTATGCTACAGTGCTTACCTAAACGCAAATTCTGATAACTGAAAATGACAAAGACTTATTCTGAAAAAAGCCCCAGCAAAATATACACAGTATAAGGGTTAAAAAGTGTTGGTTGAGTCCTAAACAATACATAAACTGCAATATAAAAGTTTTGCAGCCATGGGATTCAAAATAATTGAATGAGACATAATCTCTTACAAAATATACAACAGCTCAGCTACCAGAGCAAAACAGAATTCGTACAAGAAACCAAGAAATGTATGTAAATAACTGACAAAAACCCACCCATACCTGGACTAGTACAAGGGTTAAATAATGTGGAGATAGTCTTACGCAATAACTACAATATAAAAGCTCTGCAGACATGGTTTTCAAAGTAACTGAGCTTACAAACTAGACACGGACTCCGACACACACGGGGTCCTAGCATGTGCTCACCTCACTTCGTAGTCGGTGAGACAAAAACAAACCCAGGTAAAACGCCAACTGAACTGGACACAGTTTTCTCTGAACCTTATATTCAGAGACGTTGGGAAGATGACCGATTTGGGGTTGGGGTGGGGTGCATACCTGATTTGTCCCGACTGTGATGGCTCACGTCCCGATAAACAAATAATCCAATGACACCATCAAGGCCTGCCCTCGGCTGATGGCACGCCTTGACGACGTACTTGGAATATTAGTCTGTCGGGGTTACAGTTAACCCTTTACCCAACGTAACGGAATACGGCCAGCACTATTCAGAAAAATTACCATCCAATTTTCATTATTTTTTTCATTTTTTATCTCAAAAACATAATTTATGACTCCTCATTGGAACGGTGGGGGTCATAGGCTATGCTTTTGATGAAAAGAAATGCAAAAACTTAGTTGTTCAAGAATTTTGTTTGCAAGTGCACAGTCTTCCTTTAGTGTTAGCTAAAGGGTTAAAAAAAAGCAAGACTTTCTAGAAATATAGTAATGGAAAAATAAAATTTTCATGTAGCCAAGACGCAACTTCTTATTTAATTAACCCTTTACCTAACATGAAAAGCAGACGACACTTGCAAAAAAAATTCTTGAATAACTAATGTTTTTCATTTTTTGTCTCAAAAACATAAGTTATGACCCCTCATTGGAACGAGCTCGACGAGCTCGTTCCAACGAGGGGTCATAACCTATGTTTTTGAGACAAAAAATGAAAAAATAATGAAAATTAATTGGCGATTTTTGAGAGTCGTGCTTGTCGGTTTTGGCCCTTACGTTGGGTAAAGGGTTAACACGCACCACACCGGTACTCCACTTTGGTTATACTGGGGCTTCAACGACCCGAATATTTACAACAGACAGGGCCGTAACTAAAAAAAAAAATAGGGGAGGAGGTTGAAGGACGTCAGTGCCCGGCGGCTCGGTCATATCGGTCAACTATATGGAAAATACCAAATTGCTTTTATCAATGACTTTTCGCTCAAATTTACTTTCCACTGATAAAATATTGTATTTAATACATACAACAGTTACTCACATATTAGGTAGAGGTTCCCGACCATGTTTTCAACTGGTCACGGTCACAAATATCATGTATTAGTTACTCTCTCCCTGAATCTGGAATTCTATCGTTATACTGAGTCAGGCAAATATTGCACTTTCTAATCTGTGTATATTTTTGTCGGGCAAGCAAGAGATTTTGCCCAACCGAGTTCCTCAAACTGTGTGTAGATTTTCTTCGGGCAAGCAATGACGTCTGCCGGGCTTGGTATTTCATAATTTCTTCACCAACCACTGCCATGGTCACCTCGTGTCTGAAGATTTACGTGCCGACGAAGTCGGAGTCCCCAGAGAGAACCACTGTGCAGTGGCGAGTAACTGTCAACTTTCCAAAGTACTAACTCCACACAAGCAGGGATAGCATCGCTTGAAGACAAGTGCATCATCAACATGTTGAACACATTAGTACACATCGCCACCGTGCCTCCATGGGATTAAGTGCCTTGCCCAAGGACCCAAAACCGTTACCCCGGCGGGATCGAACCGTGGACCTTTCGGTTTGGAGTCCAATGCCGTAACCACTGATCCACCGTGCTCCTGACTGCCTAGATACAAAAGCCAAAGCGCTAGGATGTAATTTGCAAGTTTACCCAAAGACTGCTGGACACCTGATTTGTATTGAAAAGGTGATTGCAGTCAGAATTAGGCCTATGAGGGTTGGTTATCACTTAACCTAACGTAACGGAAAAAACCGACCAGCGCTAATCACAAAAATCACCATGGAATTTTCATTATTTTGTTGTCTCAAAAACATGGCTTATGAAACCCCTCACTGGAACGAGCTGGACGACCTGGGGCCAGTGAGAGGCCATAAGCTATGTTTTAGACGCAAAAATGAAAAAATTACTTATTCATGAATTTTATTTGCAAGTGTCGTATGCCTTTCGTGTTAGGTAAAAGGTTATACGTCAAACAACTTCAACACAGTGAAGAATAAAACTGAAATTCCAGACTTCAGAATCAATGTTCTGACATCCCATGGCTTTTAGCTTGAATTTCAATGACTCAGTACAATAACTCCACCCGTTTCCAGGTTTTTCAGACCTTCATTTTAAAAATGAAAATTCCATGACTTTCCAGATTTTCCATGGCCTGTACGAGACCTTTTTTGAGGGCAAAAAAGAAAGAAAAAGAAGAATATCTTTATTCACTTAATAATCTGTTTGCAAGTATCGTCTGGTATTCATGATGGATAAAGAGTTAACCTTTTGAACCCTGGTGGTATCTCCCACGTCAGTGCAATGGCAGCTATTGGAAGAGTCCATATTCATTATTTCGGGATAGACCAATTTATATTTTCAACGTGCTGCCTTGAGGCTCAAAAGGTTAAAATTACTTCGGTAAAGCGTTTGGAATCTCTAAGAGACAAGCCACACGATAGATCACAGACAAACGCGAAACGAAAAAACAGATGAAAGGGTCATTGAAAGCTCCTATACATCAGGAAACTGACATTTGATCCTCGTTGGAATAGATTCCGATCCCAAGTCCAAGTACATTCATGCACCGAAGAATGGATTGAGTTTTTTGTGTCTACAATTGTTTGTTCCAGGAATATCAAATGAATACTGATTCCCTTTCTGTAATATACTACTGTGGAATCCATCTCTCCCAGCCTTCATACAAGAAATGCGAGTATCGTTATTATTGCCAACACACCTGAAAAATAAAGTACAAACAAGATGACCTCTGCAACATACAGTTAAAACTAGAAGTCCTGTCATGAAATGCGCACAAATAGCACGTCGATCTGCGCGTTAATCTACGCGTTATGACCATAGTAAGGCTATCCAGTTCTGTACATATGGCCTGCTCACAAGCCGGAGGTCCAATGGCAGAAACATTGCGTGTGTTTGCTATGGGTAACCAGGAGAACCTGCCATGCATTGGATGCCATTCGATATGGCAATTACACGCAATTCCTGCGCGCAATTAGGCGTAGATAAGCACACAGTTCGTGACAGGACTTCTAGTTTCAATTGTACCTGAATGTAAGTGTCATTGATACTCTAGCGTAACGTGACTGTGTGTAGTGTTTGATGAAAAGGATAATGTTCAATGTTTACGAAAGGATTATGAAATAAGACAAGAATTGTGATAATTGAGAATATTTTAATTTCTGTTCCGTGTATGCTATGTTTTCAAAAAGAATAATTTGAGTGTAGATTGTACTAAAGAATTAAGACCTGGGTAGATTTGGCCCTAACAGTTAACGTATGTCAACCAAAGTAAAACAAGTTACAGTAAAATCATTCCAAAACGAGTCGTCCTACCAAGTTACAATTAAATCCCTTCATAAATATAACTCGTAGACTTTGCAAACGGAATCAAGGTCACGTGACGGTTAGGCGGTCACAGTTGACCGATCATGACCAAAATAGGAGAGTCTCATCTAGATATCATACCAAGTTATCCTACCAAGTTACAATGAAATCCCTTCATAAAAACAACATGTAAGCAGTGCTAAAGGAATCTAGGTCAAGTGACCAGGCGGCGTTTCAAAAGTTAATGGACGACGGACGCCGGAGCACGGACGCGAAGCGATAGCTCCCATTGACTTGCAGTCAGGTGAACTGAAAAGAGTACAGGTAATTTCTAACCATCTTGAACAAAGAACGCAACAAAACAGTAACTCTTTTTATACCCTTGCTCTTTTGTCTTCGGGGTTGGTTGGTGACCAACATTTGAAACCCACGGACGACAATCCCCCTTGTTTCACTTTCGCTCCTATTCGAATTTGAAGCAAAATGGACTGGTCTGTACCCCATTTGAAGACGTGGAACATGATAGGTATCCAACGAGTTCATAAAGACGAGCTAGCCAACAATAGATGACTTCGAGAGGACTGTGAACGTCAAAGCTACGAGATGGAGGGCGTCTACTGAATTATGGATGAAAAGATTGTTCGAGGTGGTAGCATGATCCTCACTATTGAAAGAAAAGACGGCGAGAGGTAATAGGAGGTATGAGCGCCGCAAAGATTAGCGACCAAACTACAGGATTTACCCAATTCGTCATTCATTTGCCACAAGAGTCTTGTCAACAGCATGAGGAACCCTTCATGCAATACTTCTTCTATAACATCATGAAATCTCTGGGAGAACGAAAACAAGAAGAAACAAACCATTTTACCAGACAGAACCAGAAAGGGTCCAATCCGACGGTTTTTTTCGGCCGGCATATCGAGCTCTTCTCCTCCACCGACCCGAGTTCTTCTATTAAAACCTATTTTAAACAGGTCGTATTTTTAGTATACCTGGAGTAAAATGAAAGTCACAAACACATGCAACTAGTTAGTTCTTAGCTCTGCGGGACTATGTGGAATCCACTTGCCACTTCCTCGCACGGGGCAAAAAAATATCCCTCGTTCTTTAGAAGAGTAGGAAATCGCCTCGCTCTTAAGCGGAGATGTGGGTATCGGGTAGTGAATAATACAAAATCGTGGAACAAGTGGCGTGACTTTAGAGGTGAATATATGCGATAGAGATCTAAAGAATGTGTTTAGACAAATGAGTTCATTGGATATAGCAATCAAAATGCCAACTGCCTAAAACAGCAATTCATCGATATAGACACCCAGCCTCCGCCCCCCCCCCCCCCCCCTCTGAGGGTACCTGTCGAAATGATGAACATCAAAGACGAGTTTGAAGTTGACGGTGCAGCAGCGGTTTTTCCACATGCAGGGTTGAAGGGGAGGATACGGCCCTTAATGTCCGCTTGCTTGATGAGAGAGCATCACAGTTTGTCAGATAATTTCCAGATGGCGGTTACGTCCTGGAAACTAAGTTCCTGTGCGAGCGGGACGAAGGCGGAAAGGTCAAGGTGTCGTAGAGATCACACGAGATACCAAGCAAGGCGCACTGACTGGGATCGGCGCACTAGCTGGGATCGACAGCCCGTACTACAAAAATGCCCCCCGTTACAATTTAATTAATGGGCTTTATAGTTTCAGAGAGTTGAACTTACAAAACTAGCACCTCTGAGAATTGGTGATCAGAAGTGCGTTGCCCAGAGAGTGGTTGGGCATGTTGATGGCGATCTCACACGACAGGGTCTAATCCCGATTAGACACCAGTACCTTATGTGTAGACCGTCAGGGGCTGACAATAAAGACGCCACAAAATGTTTAGGACATCAACGACTATCTCCATTCATCCAGCAATGCGTATGATGTTCCAGAAGAGTGCGTATACTGGAGCCTGCCCCCTTTCCACATCAAAAAATATCTAAAAATTAGTTGTTATTTGTAACTTATTCTATTTGATTCTCATGTGATTTTGTTTTCCAACTGCGATACCTAAAGTGTTATGCCAGTGATAAAACCAAACATGGTGGTGTGCCCCCATCTCCCCGGCCACCTTGGCAAAAAGGCTCAAGAAGGATTCCGCTTGTGTTTATTTCTTAAATACATCATTATCCTTGGTATGTCCTTGATGAAAACAAATACCATTGATATTAACACTATTATGACACCGGTTGCACCGATAGAAATTGCCGATGGGCGGTGGTGGTGAACAGATATCCTTTTCCTTTTTGTTCCTTGTTGTTTCAAGTGCGTTAACTTTCAGTTCTTTCTTTAACTCGTCTGTTTTCCTCTGCAGATCTTTCGGTCCATATGATACATTTCGCAATAACTGTAAACAGGTCTGTCATTGAATTAATATATTTGGTATAACTGGAACTGGGCCCAGAGCTGTAACAGTTAACCCTTTACCCAACGTAACGGCCAAAACCGGCCAGCGCTATTCTCAAACATCGCCAATTAATTTTCAAAATATTTTCATTTTTTGTCTCAAAAACATAGGTTATGACCCCTCGTTGGAACGAGCTCGTCGAGCTCGTTCCAACGAGGGGTCATAACCTATGTTTTTGAGACAAAAAATGAAAAAATTTAGTTATTCAAGAATTTTTTTGGCAAGTGTCGTCTGCTTTTCACGTTAGGTAAAAGGTTAAGTAGCTTGGCTGTATTTGAGCATGATCTATTGTGATAACGTCATTTTGACCATTGGTATTGGGAACATTTCTAGGGTGGAGTAATTGAACCAGCTTCAGACCTGTCCACTTGACAAGAGAAGCAATGACGACATAGTTGGAATATTAGTCAGTTGGAATTATAGTTGAAAAAAAAACACCCAAACTTCTTGAAAATTTATTAGTGAATTCATAAAATATACTTTTAGTAGTCGTAACACAACCTCGTACTTAATTAAAACGTACTGGTACTCCAAATTTGTCACGATGGATCCCAACGGCCGGAATCGGGTACTACAGACCTCCATTTGTATGAATGAGTGTGTGTGTGTCACATGTCCAAGTATCAAAGCTTGTCTTCTAACTGGTTGAGGTCTAGACTTTTTTTTTTGATGGTCTGATTATTTAATTCAAATGTTTTTTTTATTACAATCTATTGGAGAGTAACTAGTTAGTTCTTAGCTCTGCGGGACTATGTGGAATCCACTTGCAACTTCCTCGCACGGGGCCAAAAAATACCCCCGTTCTTTAGAAGAGTAGGAAATCGCCTCGCTCTTAAGCGGAGATGTGGGTATCGGGTTGTGAATAATACAAAATCGTGGAACAAGTGGCGTGACTTTAGAGGTGAATATATGCGATAGAGATCTAAAGAATGTGTTTAGACAAATGAGTTCATTGGATACAGCAATCAAAATGCTAACTGCCTAAAACAGCAATTCATCGATATAGACACCCAGCCTCCCCCCCCCCCCCCCTCCTGTGAGGGTACCTGTCGAAATGATGAACATCAAAGACGAGTTTGAAGTTGAAGGTGCAGCAGCAGTTTTTCCACATGCAGGGTTGAAGGGGAGGATACGGCCTTTAATGTCCGCTTGCTTGATGAGAGAGCATCACAGTTCGTCAGATAACTTCCAGATGGCGGTTACGTCCTGGAAACTAAGTTCCTGTGCGAGCGGGACGAAGGCGGAAAGTTCAAGGTGTCGTAGAGATCACACGAGATACCAAGCCAGGCGCACTGACTGGGATCGGCGCACTAGCTGGGATCGACAGCCCGTACTACAAAAATGCCCCCCGTTGCAATTTGATTAATGGGCCTTATAGTTTCAGAGAGTTGAACTTACAAAACTAGCACTTCTGAGAATTGGTGATCAGAAGTGCGTTGCCCAGAGAGTGGTTGGGCATGTTGATGGCGATCTCACACGACAGGGTCTAATCCCGATTAGACACCAGTACCTTATGTGTAGACCGCCAGGGGCTGACAATAAAGACGCCACAAAATGTTTGGATCATCGACGACTATCTCCATTCATCCAACAATGCGTATGATGTTCCAGAAGAGTGCGTATACTGGAGCCTGCCCCCTTTCCACATCAAAAAATATCTAAAAATTAGTTGTTATTTGTAACTTATTCTATTTGATTCTCATGTGATTTTGTTTTCCAACTGCGATACCTAAAGTGTTATGCCAGTGATAAAACCAAACATGGTGGTGTGCCCCCATCTCCCCGGCCACCTTGGCATAAAGGCTCAAGAAGGATTCCGCTTGTGTTTATTTCTTAAATACATCATTATCCTTGGTATGTCCTTGATGAAAACAAACACCATTGGTATTAACACTATTATGACACCGGTTGCACCGATAGAAATTGCCGATGGGCGGTGGTGGTGAACAGATATCCTTTTCCTTTTTGTTCCTTGTTGTTTCAAGTGCGTTAACTTTCAGTTCTTTCTTTAACTCGTCTGTTTTCCTCTGCAGATCTTTCGGTCCATATGATACATTTCGCAATAACTGTAAACAGGTCTGTCATTGAATTAATATATTTGGTATAACTGGAACTGGGCCCAGAGCTGTAACAGTTAACCCTTTACCCAACGTAACGGCCAAAACCGGCCAGCGCTATTCTCAAACATCGCCAATTAATTTTCAAAATATTTTCATTTTTTGTCTCAAAAACATAGGTTATGACCCCTCGTTGGAACGAGCTCGTCGAGCTCGTTCCAACGAGGGGTCATAACCTATGTTTTTGAGACAAAAAATGAAAAAATTTAGTTATTCAAGAATTTTTTTGGCAAGTGTCGTCTGCTTTTCACGTTAGGTAAAAGGTTAAGTAGCTTGGCTGTATTTGAGCATGATCTATTGTGATAACGTCATTTTGACCATTGGTATTGGGAACATTTCTAGGGTGGAGTAATTGAACCAGCTTCAGACCTGTCCACTTGACAAGAGAAGCAATGACGACATAGTTGGAATATTAGTCAGTTGGAATTATAGTTGAAACCCCCCCCCCCCCCCCCCCCAAACTTCTTGAAAATTTATTAGTGAATTCATAAAATATACTTTTAGTAGTCGTAACACAACCTCGTACTTAATTAAAACGTACTGGTACTCCAAATTTGTCACGATGGATCCCAACGGCCGGAATCGGGTACTACAGACCTCCATTTGCATGAATGAGTGTGTGTGTGTCACATGTCCAAGTATCAAAGCTTGATCTTCTAACTGGTTGAGGGCTAGACTATTTTTTTTGATGGTCTGATTATTTAATTCAAATGTTTTTTTATTACAATCTATTGGAGAGTGCCATCTGGCACTCTCAAATAAGCTGTAATAAAACAAATTTATATGAACAAAATATTATTTGCGTTTGACTGAATATAAAACATGAGCACGAAAAAATGGGCTTTTGCGCACTTTTTGAAAGCCCTTACAGCGGCTTCTAGCACTCAACCAGCACCAGTTAAAACGTACATGATAACTACTTATTTATTTTTGGGGGGTTAATGTCACATACTTATGCACAGCGGCCAGTCGTGACCATGACAGTTTTACTGGTGGTGGAAGCCGGAGTACCCGGAGAGAACCATCGAGCAGCGACGAGCAACTGCCAGCTCCTCAACATTCTAACTCTGTTCAAGCACCGCTCAAGCAGGGTTACAGCGGTTGAAGATATGTGCACCATCGTGGTGCAATGCGCCTTCGTACACGGCGTGCCCCCATGTAGGCAACCGGGATAAAGTGCTTTACCCAAGGACACAACGCGGGTCGTCCCGGACGGGGATCGAACTCGGGACCTCAAGCATAGAAGTCCAACAGTCTACCACTGAGCCACCGTGCTCCTACATAACTATATATAGTAAAAGAAAATTGATACCTTAGACGCCAATCGAAAATGCCGCCACTGGGAATTTCTTTTTGTTGTTGGTAGGGGGAAGTTATGCCTCCATCGCGATCCCCTTGGAGACGCCCCTGCTCCTGCGTTTGGCCTGAATCGGTGATAGGTTAGAGAACTAAGAAATCATGGTATACTGAGTACTTTTGTAATCATGACCACATAATCTTGATTTCAGTTTATTTACATGGCGTGACTTTTCACCCTGTACGAAAATATTATCTATTTATAATCCACAATCTTTTGTTTTGTGTATTTCTGTTGTCTTTGTAATCCATACAACCGTAAGTTCTCTTCACGGCATTGTTCCGCACACAAGTACGGGGCAACTTTTTTTTACACAGATTATTTATTTATTTATTGATGTTTAAGGTCATATATTTATGCACAATGGCTAATCATGACCGTGACAGTTTTACGGGTGGAGGAAGGCGGAGTACCCGGAGAGAACCACCGAGCAACGACGAGCAGCTGCCAGCTCCCCAACATCGTAACTCCGCACTGCAGCACAGGCAGGGTTAGATTGGTTGAAGACATGCGTACCATCGACGTGCAGTACGCCTTAGTACACGGCGTCATCGTGCCCCCACGTGGGCAATGGAGATGAAGTGTCTTGCCCAAGGACACAACGCGGTTGCCGCAGGTGGGATTCGAACCGAGGACCTCTCGGCATGCAGCCTGCACCTCTACCAACTGAGCCACCGCGCTCCCTTTTTACACAGAACACAACAAATTTAACCAAACGATCTCAGTGCTTGTCTCACAAACTAATTAATTCTTCTTCAATTGTTGATATTCCGAAGCGAACTTAACCCTTTACCCAACGTAACGGACAAACCGGCCAGCGCTATTCTCAAAAATCGCCAATTAATTTTCATTATTTTTTTCATTTTTTGTTTCAAAAACATAGGTTATGACCCCTCATTGGAACGAGCTCGTCGAGCTCGTTCCAATGAGGAGGTCATAACCTATGTTTTTGAGACAAAAAATGAAAAAAATAAGTTATTCAAGAATTTTTTTTGCAAGTGTCGTCTGCTTTTCATGTTAGGTAAACGTTTTGTGACACACAGTGGAGGAGGAAACAGTGTGGGCCTGGCCCCTACTTTTTCAGACCGCATATTTTGCCCCTGCGCCCACTTTTGATAAATGAAAAATGCCCAGAAAGGCCGTTCTTGAAATTACATTTATTAATATTATTTCACCCTTTGCCAAACACGAATAGAAAACGACAGTTGCCAAAACAACCCTGGAATTACTGAAAATTGTCATTTTTCCTCAAGAACATATAAGGGGGTCATAAGCTATGTCTTGGAGACAAAAAATGCCAACAAAGATCACCCCCTCATTTTAATTTCGCCGCCATTGACGACACTGAAATATTCATCTTATTATCCAGACCCACTGTTAAGTGTAACGTGGATGAAGGCTTCCTAAGTATTTGAAATATCCCACCTCTTTGAAACTAATAACCCGCTATTATGGAGTACATAATCTGTAATTATAGTTCACAGGCCCACCGGAAGCTCATTGCCAAGAGAAGGGTGGGTGGGGGTGGGGGGGTATCTCTCTGCCTACCCTCGGGTGTAACTATCGGGGTGCCCCCATAATTCGACGGACATTTTCGTCTGGACTGGAGTCTTAGATGTCAAGCTGATAATCACGTACTTTCTTGCGAGACTAGATTTGCTACTCCAACTTATGACAAACACGCAGTCGGTGTCATGCATGACCAATTTTGAATCCTGTACGTGCTACTTAAGTAAGAAGTTGTGAAGCCCATACCGTCAAGACTACTTCATGTATTTATCCACAAACAAATTTCCTGGTTTTTTGGGCAAAAATCCGTTCTGACAAATATTCTAACTACATCATGCCTTTTCAAAGAAGGTAAGCCTTGATGGTGTTATTGGAATATTTTATCAGCCGAGACCTACTGTCATGGCAGTCGGAAAAAATTAGGTATGCATCCCTCCAATCAGTGACTTTCACAACGCGTCTGTCACGTGCACTCGATCTTCGAGGAGAAAGTGTGTTGGTTGGGGGGGGGGGGGGGGGGTGGTTTAGAAAATACTTTAGACTAAGGAGACTAAAGAAACTGAATAAGCAAAGGATATCATTAGGTCCCAACCATACAGATCATTGCTGAAAAACTGCCGAATATTACCACGCAATAACCACTTCAATCCCAGGTTGCCGATGGCTGGCTGCTGAATTAAACAATTACTGATCCCCTAAAACTATTTAATGTTCATTTTCATATTTGCTCATCGACCGGTCTTTCTTAGGCAGAAGTTCTTGCCCATACCCACTACTGGCCGACTGTTGCCTGACAATGCAACGAATTTTAGGGAAGCATGACTCCCCTCCCCTCCGAGGATTTACGCCCTTGATAAAACTAACCATTCACAATCGTCTTCATGCCAAGGTCCATTTCATGCCAAGCAACTGTTGTTAAAACACAAATGTAAGTGGTATGTGACGAGGAAAATGACTCTCATCTTATTTACTCCAGATTTGACGTCATATCGGTATATTGTGAGTGTCACGAGTTTTGTCAAGGTACCCCGTCTACGCGGGCATGTTGTAACGTCAGTAAAGCGGGAATACGTAGTATTAGTGTGCAAGCGCAGCGCGTACTGACAGGGCGATACGCATTTCCTTCGTACATTTTGTTTACTAGAGGCCGCCATCTTAGTTCCTTTGGTGGCACGTGGTGGTTAGGGAGCCCAAAGACCTTCAAAAGTAAAGGGCTGTTTTCGATTCAGTGGGGGTATGTTGACATGCCAAAAAAGGGGTTGATATTAGGACAGATAGTTAACACTTTACCTAACACGAAAAGCAGACGACACTTGCAAAAAAAAAAAAAAAAAAAAAAAAATTATTGAATAACTACTTTTTCCATTTTTTGTCTTAAAAACATAGGTTATGACCCCTCGTTGGAACGAGCCCGAGGAGCTCGTTCCAACGAGGGGTCATAACCTATGTTTTTGAGACAAAAAATGAAAAGATAATAAAAATTAATTGGCGATGTTTGAGAATAGCGCTGGCCGGTTTTGGCCGTTACGTTGGGTAAAGGGTTAAAGACCTGGTAGAAGTAATTGGAGGGACTACTAAGACAGTGGTAAAAGGGTTGGGCTCGTAGCCAGAAGCTGAGAGCAGTAGTCGTCAAAGGCCAGTAGTACTGGCTGGAGTTGGTAGTGGAAGAGACAATAGTGACAGATCGATATAAGTGTGGTTGGAAGTTACTAATATCGATAGAATAGAACAGTCATCAGTAGAAGAGTGATAGCGGGACATGGTTGTAGTACTATCATATGAGTGTATTTACTATCTGTGGCAGCGATAGCCAAAATTAGAGTTACATGGGGTTTGAATGTAAAACACCTCAAGATGGCGGGTTTCTAGAAAGATTTGGAGTTAATTTGCGTAATATTTGGTACTTGTCGGATCCTTACTGGTATTTCGACATACTCCCATAGATCGAACATACTCCCAGGAAACTCCCAGAAACCGTCCTTTACTTTTGTAGATCTATGGGCCCGGTAGTCACAACATGCCACCAAGATGGCAGCAGCCAGTAAACAAAATGGACGCACTGACACCATGTATCACCATTGTAATAACGTCACTATTTGGCAGCTCACGTGGGCTACCATAACAGCACACATGTCACCCACAATTCAACGCGATATGATGTCATAACCGGGGTCAATAGCGGGGGTCAATAAGATGATGGTAATTTTCCACATCATATACTACCCATAAACTTTAACCCTTTGCCCAACGTAACGGCCAAAACCGGCCAGCGCTATTCTCAAAAATCGCCAATTAATTTTCAAAATATTTTCATTTTTTTGTCTCAAAAACATAGGTTATGACCCCTCGTTGGAACGAGCTCGTCGAGCTCGTTCCAACGAGGGGTCATAACCTATGTTTTTGAAACAAAAAATGAAAAAATTTAGTTATTCAAGAATTTTTTTTGCAAGTGTCGTCTGCTTTTCATGTTAGGTAAAGGGTTAAAAGGGTAAAGACAAATTAAACCACCTCTTCTCTCTTTTCATATATTCCAGTGCATTTCTGAAATTCCGTGTTTGCAATTATTGCCAACCTAATAACTAACCTGCAATAATCGTCCCTCCCATCGTCATCAGCGTCCCTCATAAACCAAGTATCTGGGTAACCTGAGTCAAAACCTAATCTTGAAACATAATGATGATCTTGTCCCGTTGAACCAGCTAATGCGCAGGAGAGGAATCTTCTCTTTCCTTTACCAATAACTCTGCAACAAAACCAAAATTAAACACAAATCTCACAAAAGTACTGTGGATCTTGACCAGATCGCTACACAGTCATACAAGCGGGTCGAGAATTCATAAATAAAATATTTCAAAATCGATGAAAAACAAAACGAAAATGGCATCTCGGATTCACTGTTCTCGCATTTTTTCAACTGGTGAGATTTTACAGTTTTATAGGGAAGGGAGCGAATAGACATTTCTTCCAGATCGAGACACTGGCACCCAGTCAATTTGAAATATAAAGGCACTCCTTACAAAATAGATATGCGCTTAAAAATAAATACGGTCCTTAACACGTAGAACAAAAGGAGGAGAAGTAACTGTTTGACATGTTTGAAACAAAAAATACAAGAGAAACTCCCATAAATTTGTGTATATACACTACGATCGCCGTGGACTGGTCGTAATCTACGCGCGGGCAGTGATGGCCACATATGCGTTTACCAGGTAATAAAAATCATCATCAGCAAAATTTTAATTAATGAAGCACCGGGTTGTACCCGGTGCATCATTAGTTGAGTTTTTGATGATTATTCCTATAATTAGTGTTTGGAATCTAATATTATTGCGTCCGTGGAAATATTGCCCACTCGTGGAAAGTGACCAGTCCACGACGGCCGTACTGTAATTGAGAAACGTTTATAAATGTAGTGTCTGTTATCCGGATAGTCTAAATGGACAAAACGCAATGTGTGTTTGAATCGGTGGGTGTTTTACATAACGAGTTGGAATGGCGTAGTCATATTTCGCGAGAGCCGAAAGTACAAATTTGTGCAGATTTGCAAAACAGCTGGGAGAAACATTTTTAAAAGTTCGAAGCCTCTCAAGACGTACGAAGATTTACCGAAATAAAGTTGACCAATTTAGATATAATGGGATCCACAAAACGAGACGGCCTCGGGACTGGGTTAATGTTCTGGTTGGAAATGTTTGGTTCTTTTAAAAATATTATCTCATTTTTGGCTAACTAATTTTTTGTGAACCGACTTTATTTTGCTTTGGACGTTTTCATTTTCACACTATGCGACAGGCGGTCGACGGTTGTATCACGAACTTTGGAAACTTTTCGAAGCGTAACTAAACGGTGCGGTAAAAAAGTTCCGGCTTGTGTATCACCTGTTGATTACAGAATCATTTATATCATAGCGGTGATTCCGTTGAATACAAGGGTTTAAAGTTTAATGGATGTGTAATAAATTAATGTTATGCGACTTTTCTTTGGCTCCATATCCTTCAACCTTGGTTGGGGTTTGATTTGAATTTGGTGTCACAAAAACTTGAAAGGTCGTTTTGAACGTTTTGAAATTTTGTTTGCTCTATCTAGGAATGCATGGAGTATTTCGACTCGGGTGTCGGGAGGAATTTATACTTGTATTCACTAGACCTGAAACGGTTAACCGATTAATCGATTAACCAATGATCAACATCTTGATCAATCAAAAAATTAATTGATCGATTAACCGTTACTTTTGAACTATTGTATTATATGGGTCAACAAAAGAACAAACTTGCTCCAAAACAGGCCCACGTTGTCACACTGACTCACATCAATTATATGAGACAGAGTAAAGCATGCACGTTACGTGCTGACATACTTGTTCACGTGCATGTATCAGTACATGGAAATGGTCATTCTTAACCCTTTACCCATTGCGGTTGAAAGACGATACTTGCAAAATAAATTCCTAAATTACTAAAAATTTTCAATTTTTGTCTCACAAACATAGCTTATGACCCCTCATTGGGACGAGCTCAACAGGCTCGTGTCAATGGGAGGTCATAAGCTATGTTTTTGAGACAAAAATTGAAAACATTATAAAATTTGAATGGAGACTTTTGGATATAGCGCTGGTCGGTTTTACCGTTATGTTGGGTAAAGAGTTAATATGCTGTAAATCATCAACAGTACGGCAATTATTCAGCTACCTATTGGGGTAAGTGATTAATCGGTTAACCAAGATTAATCCATGTGATTAGTCGATTAAGAAAACCCTTTAACCGTTTCAGCTCTAGTAATCACTGCCAATGCAGCTAAGGCATTTAATGCAGTCCGATGTGAAACAGAAGTTCAACGACGAATTTCCCACACTTGCCGGTTGAATAGAGTGGCGAAGTGAAAAACAATATATTCTTCATCGCCTCGAATTTACTGATGGTAATTTAAGCGTGGTTTGAGTGACGGCTCATACTTTTAAGCCAAATCTTCCATTGTACTATAATTAAACCATTTTTCTGTTCATGCATTTTCAGGAAAAATGATTGGAAAGTATTTCTTTTCTTTTTTTCATAACACAATGCACCGAAAAAACGCATTTAGGCACGCCCTCAATGTCTCTCTTAAAGATTACGTTGCACATGGTGAATGGAAAAGAACCCCATGCACGCTCTAGTTTGTTTCAACATGAAGAGTAATTAATATTTATCTCATCATATTAAACAGACTTTCAAAATAAAATTTAATAAACAATGAAATCCTTATTATGCTTTTCATTCCATGTTCAATTTGTTTATTTGCAATAGATGATCGTCTGCAGTAATCGTTTTACCCAAATCAAACGTAAACAATGGCCGGTCATAACAGTCCACAAACGAAACTCACGCCAACAAAACTTTCCAATTTCTAAAATAACCTACATGTAAATGAACTCTTTCTGAGACAAAGTTCAACC
Organism: Pictodentalium vernedei; assembly: GCA_031216915.1. Taxonomy (NCBI): domain Eukaryota; kingdom Metazoa; phylum Mollusca; class Scaphopoda; order Dentaliida; family Dentaliidae; genus Pictodentalium; species Pictodentalium vernedei. The sequence continues at coordinate 262,706,510 of CM062297.1, forward strand.
ACGTTCATGTCATCTGAGTTTTTAACGAACTCCACATTTACAAACCGTGTTTTCAGCTTCTCAGGAAATGGTCAAAATCAGAATTAATTCAGTGTTGCTTTGAATGACAGCACCCTCACGTCAAGTGGAAACGGAGATTGTCGGAAACCGGGGCTTTGTCGTTGATGGGGAAACAGATTCACGCCACGTATTCAGTCGAAACTCAAGGAGTGTCGCCTGAATCCGTGCGTGAACGCTTGTCTCGCCGTAACGAACCCGCCCGTTTCACTTTTGTTGGTGTGTTTCTTATCCTGAAGGGGTTAATAACTTTTCCTCGAAAAGCATAAATCAACAGGGGTTCACTGAAGCAACAATTTTAATACATATATATTTAAATAATTTAGATAATTTGTGACTTACATGGAATCTAAAAGAATAAGAAAACAAAACGTCAATCACCCCCTACCCACACAGCTTTTGAGTCGCTTGTGGGCCTGCATTCTCTGTTGTCGCTGGTTTTTCCTCCTTTTCGCTGGCATTTCTTCCTTGGCCGCCTCTTCACTTCACTCCTTTCACTGCCGTCGCACGGCCACTAACGTATTGTCACTTTATCGGACACCTCTGCTCTAACATGTGACGGAATGTCACTCTGCCACTGCCGTCGCATGACCACTAGCTTACTGTCACTTTAGTTGACGCTTTTCACACAAGCAGTCGGCACCAATGGGGTTAAATTCTCCCTTACGTTTGTCTCAGAACAATAATGTTCATAAAGGCAAAGCCTACTCTGCCTACGTATGGCTTTCGTTCTAAAACATGTAATGCCGTTTACCTAAATGCAAATTAGTTCCATGAGCTCGTACCTCGTGTTTCTGATCGTATTCTCATATATGGCCACCGCCTTGGCCCGCGACTGCTCCTATTCTAAATATGAGCTCTGTGGCCTCCCTACGTCACAACGTGCCTATACTTTCGCACCGATGCGGCACCTCCTCTAACCTATAGCATGGGACATCCCCATCTACTCGCAACGACCCACAGCCTTGCACACCTTCAGACTGGAATTGCCTGGAATGAATTTCTCGAGAAATCCCCGATTTTTATTTAGATAGTCAGGGCATTAATCAGGGCATTAATCCTCAGTTTAATCGCTTCTATTGAACTTGGCCGCTCAGATCTATCTTAATTTAATACTCGCTTTAAAGTTCCTTTGAAAGACTCGAATTTTGGTATCTCCGTGACATTCGGTGACAGGATAGATGCGTAATATGGGTGTGTGTCCAGAACATGTGTGATGCACTGTTTTCCAACAATTACATATTAACTGGCCATAATTACCCAGATATTAACTACAGGAGAATACTCCTTTGATCAATTATCAGATAGCCTATGTGGCGTTCAATAAATGCGTCATAATGGACATTAAATTTCATACTTCGTTTGCAGCGCTTGAGTTATTGCTGGTCTGTTTAAATGACAGATCGGTTTTCGGGGGCCGTTATATACCCATCTTTACGTTTTATGTTTAACCCGGTCAGAAAGATTATCGAAAATATTTACACTTTAAACAAGAAAATCGCAACTTTTAGCTATCACCTTGACAGAGATTGAAGTTTTGTGTGGGTGTGACCTGTGACGTTTCTTTTAACTTACGCAGTTCATTGGTCAAGAACATTTTTAATGATACAGGAACATGTTTCAGTGAAATGTATCGTTAGTTCAAACGGAATTGTAGAAAACTATTCCTTTTTATTCAGTTATCAGCAGGAAGCGTGATGCGACCTGGTTTTTATTTAACTTCGCAAAATAGAAAGTGTTTAAATTTATTACCCTTAAGTTTAATTATAAGGAATGATCGTTTGTTTCTGTCTATTTCTTGAGTTATGAGCCAAAAAAACAAAACAAAGGCCAAACATAGTGTAAATGGGCTACGGGTTCATAACTCAAGAAATAGACAGAAACAAACAATCATTCCTCATGTGAACCCTAAAAATATATATGTGTTCACCCCAGCTGCAAAGCAGCACATCTACAGTTTGTTTGTTTTAATGAAAGCTAAATATTAAAATTGAAAACTATTTGACAAAATGGTGACGTCGGTCATGCAGACGAGATAAGTGAGACCTTTCACACATTGAACGACGACTGATAAGAATTAAGAATGGGGTACCACGTCGCTAGAATGTGTGTTCTTCCCTTATCTGTAGTTACGATTACCATTACGGGTTTTCGTCAAAACTCGCAGATATATCATAATGGTAAAAAGTTCAAGAGCACTTCTCAGTCCCTTAATATGGCCGTTCACTCTAAGATTGTGTCCTTAAACTGTAATTGCCATCTGGCCTGAATTTTAATCTCTCACTGGCAATCAAATATTTCGTCACAGTGAAGCACGAGAAAGCTGCGAAATACAAAAACTTCTAGTGGTACGAAGTTTGAAAGATACGATTTTTCCACAAACGGAAACAGACGTCAATTCTGCGAAAAAGGTTTTCAGCCATCCAACGAATTTACGACTACTACTAGCCATTTGTAATTCTCGTCAGTCGTCGTTCCTTACCCGAAAGATGTCCAATGTTTGTGGAACAAATTCATCCAAGTTACGACGTATGTACAAAACCCAAGCCGATAATGTTCCAATAAGATTGAAATGAAACCGCTGCCCTCTGATTGGACTAAAGCTCTATAATTTTTTCTATGTTTACGGCCCAGTAGTATATGTTACCGTTTGACGCCACCACACGAAAAATTTGAAATGAGGTTGCCCTTTCACAATTATTTAGTGACATTGAGGGGTACATGAGGGGTTTATTTACAAAACTTATTATCTTTAAAAGTTGCCTTTCACAAAGTGAATTTGGGTAGGATCTTATTCGAACGTATACGCCAATTCACCGTGATACCTTAAAATGTCCGCAACACGTAAGCTCAGTATTGTATCTTCGGGTAGACATGCGGACACAATTGTCTCTCATTTTTCAGACGTAATGTTCGTGTGGGCGCAACCGGTCTTGCGAACCTATACAGGCGAAAGAAACGTCTATCTTTAAGCATTGTTGTCGGAAATCTATAAGAACGCGTGGAAATATCGCTGCACTCTGTTTATTAAATCTACACGTAAACAAAATACCAAAACACGACACTCTCGGACCTAAATTTTAAACAAACTGTCGCATATCGAATAACTTATCGATGTTGCTTTAACGACAACAAAATGTCCTGTTGTTTGCATCGCTACAGCCTTACTGAGAGCTATTTTGGCAAAAAGTTGACGTTCTTGTTTCAGTTTTGGCACCACGAAGCGTTTTAACCTAACATCACCAACGTAGTAAATCCATTGCAGGTGTAATGAATAATTCCTCGTTCGGTGACTGTAGGACAAACTGTAAGTAGTTTTAATTACTACATTCTGTCCGGGGAAATTCAAAATCTCACCTGGGAAAAGAAGTGACTGCACAGCCACAACCATTGATCACGAGCCAACAAAATAGATATAGACCTTCACTTTTGTACCATCAGAGTACTCCAGCCAAAGAGAGCGAACCTCACATAAACTTACACACATACAAAAACACAACACTAAAACACAAAAACCTGCTACAAGAGGTTCGAAGAGCTCACCTGTAAGGCGTTTTAGTACAGTGGTGATTTACCACATTTTATCCCTGGAAGAGCGGACTTTGGGGGAGGGGGGGGGGGGGGTATATGATACTGTAAAAACAGAATTAACATAACTGATTGAAATACTTTCCACATTTTATAAGAAATCTTCTAACCAATTATAAACGTATTGTATTGTATCGATGTTGAGTTTCCCGTGGGAACTCTGAGAGTGGAGGATGCGTGTCTATAGCGGTAGACAAGTTCTGTTTACTGGTACAGTAGATACCTGCTAATTGAATATCCACCTTGTTATGAAAAAATATCAAGTTGGCGTGAGTATTCGGTTAACAGGGATGTCATCATTTCCCTGTATTTTAGTGATTTACTGGCCATTTATTCTATTTTATCTGTTTGACAGAGCTCATGGAGCTCTGTCAAATGGGATATAATAGATCAAAGCCCCAGTTAAAACTAGAAGGTTACCCGGAGGTCCATTGGCTGAAACATTGCTTGTGCACATGCCCGATGTACAGAATTTGATAGCCTTACTATGGTCATAACGCATAGAGTAACGCGCAGATCGGCGTGCTATTTGTTCGCATTTCATGACAGGACTTCTAGTTTTAACTGTACTTGTGCTGAGGCCAAACAGATCTATAAACAAAGGAACTCAGTAAATGTCAAAGTAAATCTTCGATAAATCACATTTTTGGGGGGTCAAATTATCAGGAGATTACCACATAACCAATGTGCAAGTTACAGGTCAAATTTGTATTGAGGGTATGGCAAATTGTTTGGTGTTTGGAAGGTATATTCAGTTGACATGGTTATTCAATTAAAATATATCATATTAAGTGAGATCCCCTGTATAACGAAACTGGATATCTGAGATTTTGTAAATCCCCTCAAAGCTCACCTCATCCCACCAAGACGTTGATGTAATCCAGCATAGAGAAATATCATTTTTATTCAAGAAGGGCTGTTGTTATAGCCCCCCCCCCCCCCCCCCTATTATAATATCATAGTTAATGTGTCCTTAGTTAATGATTATAAACAATTAATGTTTTTTTTAATTAGAATAGCCACCTTTTTGCTTTGCGTGATCACTTGTTTGCACTGAATGACATTTGAATGTACGTATCAACATATTTACAAATACTCTTAAACAGGATCTATTTTTAGGTCAATAATTGTTTATTTGGTTCACTGGTTTGCTTGAAATTACACGGAATCATCTAGAAACTTAACGAGGCGACTTAATGCAGCAAAACAGAAGTTAATGGAACAATAGAACATTGGGGAACTTTTTCATTCTGGAACTTTCTATTTGAAGACTATAAAAGTCTATATCAACAGACTTCTGGCATTCTTTTTATATACACATATACATATCCTTTCATATACACAACATTGAGAAGTGAGAAGACTATTGTTTATAAATTCAGCATGCATTGGATATTGGCGATTCTTATTATAGGACAGTGCATTATTATAACAGCTGAGTTTAATATATATTCTACGGAGTATGAGCATCTTTTGTATTGGAAAGTGTATTGGATATTGTTTCTGCAGACACATTCGTGGACATTATGATACTAGCTGGAAAGTGTCTTCATCACTGATTACTGGATTCTATAGAACTTTATTTTGGACTAACTGATAAGTATTTCTGTTTTATTTCTCCTTAAACCATAGAGTGTAAAAGATATTGTATCATCTTCTTTTTAGGGGGCGCGGTGGCTCAGTTGGTAGAGGTGCAGGCTGCAAGCTGAGAGGTCCTCGGTTCGAATCTCACCTGCGGCAACCGCGTTGTGTCCTTGGGCAAGACACTTCACCCCGATTGCCTAAATGGGGGCACGAGTTGTGCATAAGTATGTGACCTTAAACACCAATAAATAAATAAATAAATAAATCATCTTCTTTTCCAATTATTTTTTTATTATTAAATTTCAGAATAGTTAAATTCGTGTTACTGTTGCTGTATGTAAGATTTGTTTCTGTTTCTCGTATTAATTTATTGCACAGCGTAACAGAAATTGGGGGCTCACTGCCGAGATTGAATGAACGATAAGGCGAAAGCTTTATTTGCATATTACAATTATTATTTTGGCTCAATAAACATTTAAATTTACTTAGAGAATTTCAGTATTGCTTCTCGTAAAATCTGAGAACCAGCAAACCCTTCCATCATGGTATTTATTGTGACAGAATTTACTTCTGAATTTGAAAGCTCCCCTAGTCTGGCCCTTTTAGACCTTCTTTAAAAGAATGATTTCTTATATGCTAGCCTGTGAATTGTCGCAAATTATCCAAAAGTTATTTGTTGATATCTATCGACTCGATAGATATTGAGACATATTCCTCAGTAGCTTCCTAAATGACGTCACGCTTCGACGCATGACGTCGCTTTGAAGGAACGATCAGCTGATCTGTGTTATTGTTTTGAAACGTACGCATTTGGGGTCGAATTGGGCTGAATATTGTGCAATAAAATGTCTCGTAGCATATAATAATGAAATTGTCAATAACACTGTAGCTCAACTTGACAAACTTGAACTTGGTAAGTTATAAGTGAAATGGCAAAATTGAAGATCATTGATACCAATGTTATTTGGTGAAACTTCAACATAACAGCATTGTGTGAACACAACGGTAGAGCAATCCAAACATTTTTAAATGTAAACTGTAAGGCTGGCTAAAGGAAGAATGTTGATTCACAAATGCAGCAAGTTCAGAGGTTATTGTAAACGGCAACTTTTTCCACAGAAATGAATGCTAATCAATAGCTCTTATCTAGAGGTCTCGCCTAATGAACACACCAAGTTCAATGAAAGTGTCAATGACACACCACTGTAGCTTAACTTGACGGTGTGATGTGTTTGATGAAAAGGATAATGTTCAATATTTATGAAGCGATCATGAAATACGACAAGAATTGTGATAATTGAGAATATGTTAATTTCTGTTCTCTGTATGCTATGTTTTCAATAAAAATAATTTGAGGTGTACAATGTATTAAAGAACAGAGGGGTGGGTTAATTTGACACTCACAGTTGATGTATGTCAACCAAAGTTACCAAGTTACAGTGGAATTATTCCAAAACGAGTCATCCTATCAAGTTACAATGAAATCTCTTCATAAATACAGCCTGTAGACTGCGCTAAAGATTTTCGGGCTTCGGGACTGTGTCGCTATCGCGGTTGACCGATCGCAACCAAAAAGGGATGTCCTCATCTAGACATTATACTGAGTCATCCTACCAAGTTACAATGAAATCCCTTCATAAATATGACCTGTAGTCTGTGCTAAAGGTTTTCGGGTTTGGGATCGGGCAGCCATCACGGTTGCATGAGCGCAACCAAAAGGGGAAGTTCTCATCTAGACACTATCTGGAGTCATCCTACCAAGTTACAATGAAATCCCTTCATAAATACAGCCGTCACGGTTGACCAATCGCGACCAAAAAGGGTCGGTCTCATCTGGACATTATATGGAGTCACCCTACCAAGTTACAATGAAATCCCATCATAAGTACAAACTGTGGACTGTGTTGAGGGTTTTGGGGTTTTGGGCTCGGGCAGCCATCATAGTTGACAGATCACGACCAAATGGGGTAGTTCTCATCTAGACTTCATACGGAGTCATCATACTAAGTCACAATGAAATCCCTCCATATTAAATATGACCAGTAGACTGTTGTAAACGGTTTTGGGTTTCGGGCTTGGGCAGTCATCACTTTTGACAGATTCATGGCCAAAAGGGGACGTTCTCATCTTGACATTATACAGAGTCATCCTACCAAGCTGCAATGCTATCTCTTCATAAATACGACATGTAGACTGTGCTAGAGGTTTTCTCGTTTTGGACTCGAGCAGCTATCATGGTTGACCGATCGGGACCAAAAGGGGATGTTCTCATCTAGACATGACCTCAAACCTGCATATGAAATTTCGTGACGAACGGACAAGAACTGCGGGGTGTAGCCTGTGCTAAAGGAAAATATGAACAGACTCACAGACTTACAGACTCACAGACTTCCGCATGCGTGATGGCAATAGCTTATCTTGACTTTGTCAAGTTAAGCGATAAACAGTTCTACGATAAATGTCTCCTGTGGGCCATGTCAAAGAAGAATATTGATGCACAAATGCAATAAATCCAAAGATTGTTGCTAGCAGCAAGAGTGTTTGATGAAAATGAAAAGAAAATCGATAGCTCCTATCTTTATCACCCTGCATAAGCATACACAGTTTCAAAACAACCTGATAATGAATGCGCCCTCCAAGGCATGCCAAAGGAAGATGTTCATGCATAAATGCACTAAGTTTGAAGCTCATTGCTTGTAGCAATGTCTGTTTCTCTTTTTAATGGAAATTCATAAATATGCCCTGACGAGAGTGCAAAAGGGATAAGTTGCTGAACAAATGCAGTAAGTACAAAGGCTAGTGATAACGACAATAATTTTTTATAGAAATGACAAAAAATCAAAAGCTAACATCTAGAGGTCACCCCGAACACACATAGCAAGTTTCAAAGTGATCCTATCATAAATGTACCCTGAAGGGTGTGCCAAAGGGAAATGTTGAGGTCTGACTAAACTAAGTTGAAGGGTCGTTTCCAGCGGCAATATTTTTCGACAGAAATGGAAGAAAATCGATAGCTCCCATATAGAGGTAACCCCACACAAGCATACCAAGTTTCCAAGCGATCCAATCATAAATGTGCCCTGCAGAGTCTGTCAAAGGGAAATATTGATGCATAACTACATTAAATTTTTACTAAGTTCATCAAAGGTCGTTGCCAACGGCTACTATTTTTGACAGACAAGGAAAAAATCAATACTCCCTATCTATAGGTCACCCCAAACAAGCATGCAAAGTCTAAAAGTGATCCGATCATAAAAGTGCCCTGCAGGGTGTGCCAAAGGGAAATATTGATGCATAACTGCACTAAGTTCATTAAAGGTCGTTGACAATGGCAACATTTTTTGGCGGACAAGGAAGAAAATAAATAGCTCCTATCTAGAGGTCATCCCAAACAAGCATACCAAGTTTCAAAGTGATCCAATCATAAATGTACCATGTAGGGTGTGCCAAAGGGAAATATTGAGGTCTGACTAAACTAAGTTCAAAGGTCAAAGTCAACGGTAACATATTTTGATGGAAAGCGAAGAAAATCGATAGCTCCCATCTGAAGGTAACCTCAAACAAGCATATCAGGTTTCAATGCAATGCAATCATAAATGTTCCCTGTGGGGTGTGTCAAAGGGAAATATTGAGGTCTGACTAAACTAAGTTCAAACGTCGTTGCCAGCTGCAACATTTTGTGACAGAAATGGAAGAAAATCGATAGCTCCCATCTAGAGGTCTCCCCAAACAAACAGAACGAGTTTCAAAGCGATCTGATCATAAATTTGCCCCTGCAGGGTGTGCCAAAGGGAAATTTTGATGCATAACTGTACTAAGATCATTAAAGGCTATTGCCAGCGGCAACATTTTTTGATGGAAATCGACGAAAATCAATAGCACCCGTCTAGATGTAACCCCAAACAAGCACACCAAGTTTCAAACCCATCTGATCATAAATGTGCACCGTAGGGCATGCCAAAGAGTATATTGATGCTTGACTTAACAGTAGCTCCCATCTGGCGGTCACCTCAAATAAGCATACCAGGTGTCAATGCAATACGATCATAAATGTTCCAAAGGGAAATATTGAGGTCTGACTAAACTAAGTTCAAAGGTCGTTGCCAGCGGCAACATTTTTTGACGGAAATGGAAGAATATCGATAGCTCCCACCTAGAGGTCACCCCAAAAAAGCATGCCATGTTTCAAAGCAATCCGATCATAATGTGCCCTGTAGGGTGAGCTAAAGGGAAATATTAAGGCCTGACTAAACTAAGTTCTAAGAACGTTGCCAGCGGCAACTGTTTTGACGTAAATGGAAGAAAATAGACAGCTCCCATCTAGAGGTCACCCCAAATAAGCAAACAAAGTTTCAAAGCGATCCGATCATAAATTTGCACTGCAGGGTGTGCCAAGGGGAAATATTGACGCATAACTGCACTAAATTCATCGAAGGTCGTTCGTTGCAAGAGGCAACATTTTTTGACAGAAATATATTGAGGCCTGACTAAACAGTAGCTCCCGGCTGGAGGTCACCTCAAACAAGCATACCAGGTTTCAATGCAATCCGATCATAAATGTTCCCTGTGGGGCAGTGTGGGGTGTGCGAAAGGGAAATATTGAGGTCTGACTACATTAAGTTCAAAGAACGTTGCGAGTGGCAACATTTTTTGACAGAAATGGAAGAAAATAGATAGCTGCCATCTAGAGGTAACCCCAAATAAGCATACCGAGTTTCAAACCGCTCTGATCATAAATGTGCCCTGTAGGGCGTGCCAAAGGAATATATTGATGCCTGACTAAACTAAGTTCAAAGGTCGTTGCCAGTGGTAACATTTTTTGACGGAAATGGACGAAAATCGATAGGTCCCATCTAGAGGTCACCCCAAATAAGCATGCCATGTTTCAAAGCAATCCGATTATAAATGTGCCCTGTAGGGTGTGCCAAAGGGAAATATTGAAGTCTGACTAAATTAAATTCAAAACACGTTGCCAGTGGCAACATTGTTTGACGGAAATGGAAGAAAATCGATAGCTCCCATCTAGATGTCACCCCAAACATGCATACCAAGTTTCAAAGCGACCTGATCATAAATACAACCTGTGTTGTGTGCCAAAGGAAATTGTTGACGTACGTACGAACGCCGACGGGCGACAAGTGATGGCAATAGCTCAGCTTGACTTTGTCAAGTTGAGTTAAAAAAGAAAATCTACTCTATGTTAGTCAGTGTCGGGAATTATCTCATGAGTGTGGACCTGAAAGTTTTATTTTTCGCGAGCGCTTGCGAATAATACTTTCAGGTCCACACGATGAATTTTTTCAGTAGCTTCCTAAATGACGTTACGCTTTGGAGCATGACGTCGCCTCGAAAGAACGATCAACAGCTTTTTGTTATTGTCTTGAAACTGCTTGCAGTCGAAATGGGCTGAATATTGCGCAGTAAAATGTCACGTAGCATATAATAATGAAAGTGTCATTGACACTGTAGCTTAACTTGTGTGTTGTGTTTTATGAAAAGGATAATGTTCAATGTTTATGAAAGGATTATGAAATAAGACAAGAATTGTCATAATTGGGAATATGTTAATTTCTGTTCCATGTATGCTATGTTTTTAAAGAATTGTGATAGAGGCTCTACAGAGCCTGTAATCGCCCACCTGGAAATACATATAAAAATGTGATTTCCTATAGGCTTTCAATGGTAACTATGAGCTGCAGTTGTGGCCATGTTTGCAACATTACATCAAAATTACATGAGGATCATTGGTAGAAGGTGTCCCAGTCTTCAATCATGTGAAGTTTCAAAACATTTGAATCCATCAAACAGAATCATCGAATGTCTCTGGTGGCCATATTTTCCAGCCAATGGGAACAAAAAGAGGATCGTTTGTAGAGGGCCTCCTATAGACCATTCTTGCCAAGTTTTGGTTCACGTCAGCTCAATAGTTCAAGAGAGAAGATGAATATGTGATTCCCTATAGGTTTTTTCTATAGTAACTATAAACCGCAATTGTGGCCATGTTTGCAAAACGATCAACATTAAAATGAGGAATGTTGGTGGAGGGTGTCCCATTTATCAACCATGCAAAGTTTCAAAACACTTGGCCCTGTGGTTTCAGAGGAGAAGAGTTTTCAAAATTGACCAATCAGAATCAAAGAATGCTTCTGGCGGCCACATTTTTTCACCCAACAGGAATAAAATGAGTAACAGTTGTAGAGAACCTCTCATAGACAATGCCTGCCAAGTCTGGTTCACATTGGCTCAGTACTTTCAGTGAAGATGATGAAAATGTGATTTCCTATAGGGTTTCTATAGTAACTATAAGCCACAATTGCAACCATAATTGCAACCCGATGAAGATTAAAATAAGGATCATTGGTAGAGGGGGTTACAGTCATCAGTCACATTAAGTTTTTTCAAACCATTTGGCCTTGTAGTTTCAAAGAAGATTTTCTTGAAAATACACACATTTGTGAATTCTTGTTTCAACCAAAAAATCAGTAAAAAAGGGTTAAAATATTTTGAAAATTACAATTTTTTCAGACAGTATTCTCTTTCAAAATAGCTTTTGGACAGGTAAAGGGTTACAGGAATCTTAAAAGATATACAATAATTACTGTCATCTGAGCTGACATGATTGCAAGATAATAAAGAGAATTTACAATGTAACCTAGAATTTGTCAACATGTGTCAAACATAATTAGATTACAGCTGAAGATATCAACCTACAGCTGCACTTGTTTTACAGTACGAGTCACAATATGTTGTGCAGCAGGATAATCCTATAAACTATGTATCTTTTCTCTTCCTACACTGATAAGACCAGAAGCTGACATCATTTTCTGGAAAGCTCTCACTGATAGCTTTTCCAGAACAAGAATTGTGATAATTGGGAATATGTTCATTTCTGTTCCCTGTATGCTATGTTTTTGATAAAAATAATATGAGGTGTACACTGTACTAAAGAGCTGAAGGGTGGGTTAATATGACCTCACAGTTAATGTATATGGTCCTGACAGTTAACGCATATCAACGAAAGTTACCAAGTTACAGTGAAATTATTCCAAAACGAGTCATCCTATCAAGTTACATTGCTCGGGCAGCCATCATGGTTGAATGATCGCAACCAAAAGGGCATCATCTGGAGTGATCCTACGAGGTTACAGTGAAATCCCTTCATAAATATGACATGTAGACTATGCTCAAGATATTCGGGCTTCGGGCACCTGTAGCCATTACAGTAGACCAATCACGACCAAAACGGGATGTCATCATCTAGGCATTATATGGAGTCAACCTAACAAGTTACAATGAAATCCTTACAAAAATACGACCTATAGACCATGCTAAAGTTTTTTGGGCTCGGGCAGCCATCAAGGCTGAATGATCGCGACCAAAAGGGGACGTTCTCATCTAGACATTATTTGGAGTCATCCTACCAAGCTACAATGAAATTCCTTCATAATTATGACTTGTAGACTGTTCTAAAGGTTTTCGGGCTTCTGGCCCCTGTAGCTGTCACAGTTGCCCAATTGTGTCCAAAAGGGTACGTTCTCATCTAGACATCATATAAAGTCAAACCTACCAAGTTACAATGAAATCCTTTCATGAAAATGAACTGAAGACTGTGCTAAAGGTTTTCGGGCTTTGGGCTCGGGCAGCCATCATGGCTGAATGATCGCAACCAAAAGGGGACATTCACATCTGGGCATCATCTGGAGTGATCCTACGAAGTTACAATGAAATCCCTTCATAAATATGACCTGTAGACTGTGCTCAAGATTTTCGGGCTTCTGGCACCTGTAGCCATCACAGTTTACCAATCACGACCAAAAGGGGATGTCATCATCTAGGCATTATATGGAGTCAACCTAACAAGTTACAATGAAATCCTTCCATAAATACGACCTATAGACTATGCTAAAGGCTTTTAGGCTCGGGCAGCCATCAAGGCTGAATGATCGCGACTAAAAGGGACGTTCTCATCTAGATATTATTTGGAGTCATCCTACCAAGCTACAATGAAATCCCTTCATCATTATGACCTGTAGACTGTTCTAAAGGTTTTCGGGCTTCGGGCCACTGTAGCTGTCACAGTTGCCCAATCGTGTCCAGAAGGGCAATTTCTCATCCAGACATTATATGACGTCAAACCTACCAAGTTATAATGAAATCCCTTCATAAATATGACCTGTAGACTGTGCTCAAGATTTTCGGGCTTCGGGCACCCATCAAGACTGAATGATCGCGATCAAAATGGGACATTCTCATCTAGACATTATTTGGAGTCATCCTGCCAAGCTACAATGAAATCCCTTCATAATTATGACCTGTAGACTGTAGACTGTTCTAAAGGTTTTCGGGCCCCGGGCCCCTGTAGCCGTCACAGTTGCCCAACCGTGTCCAAAAGGGGATGTTCTCATCTAGACATTATATGAAGTCAACCTACCAAGTTACAATAAAATACCTTCATAAATATGACCTGTAGGCTGTGCTAAAGGTTTTCGGGCTTCGGGCTCGGGCAGCCATCATGGTTGAATGATCGCAACCAAAGGGGACAATCTCATCTGGGCATCGTCTGGAGTGATCCTACGAAGTTACACTGAAATCCCTTTATAAATATGACCTGTAGACTGTGCTCAAGGTTTTCGGGCTTCGGGCACCTGCAGCCATCACCCTTGACCAATCACGACCAAAAGGGGATGTCATCATCTAGGCATTATATGGAGTCAACCTAACAGGTTACAATGAAATCCTTCCATAAATATGACCTTTTGCCTATGCCAAAGGTTTTTGGGCTCGGGCACCCATCAAGGCTGAATGATCGCGATCAAAATGGGACGTTCTCATCTAGACATTATTTGGAGTCATCCTACCAAGTTACAATGAAATCCTTTCATAAATATGACCTGTAGACTGTGCTAAAGGTTTTCGGGCTTCGGACCCCTGTAGCCGTCGCAGTTGCCCAATCAGGACCAAAAGGTGACTTTCTCATCTAGACATTGTATGAAGTCAACCCACCAAGTTACAATGAAGTTCCACAATAAATATGACCTGTAGACTGTGCTAAAGGTTTTCGTGTTTTGGGCTCGGGCAGTCGTCACGGTTGGCAGATCACGCCCAAATGGGGAAAGTCTCATCTAGAGATCATAAGGAGTCATCCTACCAAGTTACAATGAAATCCCTCCATATTAAACATGACCTGCAGACTGTGCTAAACGTTTTTGGGTTTCGGGCTTGGGCAGCCATCACGGTTGATAGATCATGCCCAAAAGGGGACGTTCTCATCTAGGCATTATACAGAGGCATCCTACCAAGTTACAATGAAATCCCTTCATAAATACGACCTGTAGACTGTGCTAATGGTTTTCGGGTTTTGGGCTCGGGCAGCCATACCGGTTGCCTGATCACGACCAAAAGGGGGCGTTCTCATCTAGACATGACCCCAAACCTGCATATGAAATTTCCTGACGATCAGACAAGAACTGCGGGGTGTAGCTCCCGCTAAAGGAAAATGTGAACAGACTGACAAACTCACAGACTCACAGACTTCCGCACGCGTGATGGCAATAGCTTATCTTGACTATGTCAAGTTAAGCTAAAAAAGAAAATCTACTCTGTTTTAGTCATAGTCAGAAATTATCTCATAAGTGTGGACCTGAAAGTTTTATTTTTCGCGAGCGCTTGCGCAAGTGAAAAATAATACTTTCAGGTCCACACGGCGAATTTTTCAAGTAGCTTCCTAAATGACGTTACGCTTCGGGGCATGACGTCGCCTTGATCGTCGCCTCGAAGGAACGATCAGCAGCTTTTTGTTATTGCCTTGAAACTGTTTGCAGTCGAATTGGGCTGAATATTGCGCAGTAAAATGTCACGTAGGATATAAATGTCACGTAGCAGTAAGATGTCACGCAAGCGTTCGTGAAAAATAAAACTTCCATGTCCACACTCATGAGATAATTCCCGGTATTCACTAAAACAGCGTAGATATCCTCTATTTATTCCAACTTGCTCATTGTCTTAAATTACCCACCACCACCGGACTTAACCCTTTACCTAACATGAAAAGCAAACGACACTTGCAAAAAAAATTCTTGAATAACTAATTTTTTTTCATTTTTTGTCTCAAAAACATAGGTTATGAACCCTCGTTGGAACGAGCTCGACGAGCTCGTTCCAACGAGGGGTCATAATCTATGTTTTTGAGACAAAAAATGAAAATATTTTGAAAATTAATATGCGATTTTTGAGAATAGCGCTGGCCGGTTTTGGTCGTTACGTTGGGTAAAGGGTTAACAAACATGAACTTGAACAGCTCATTGTTAATCAGTGTTTTGAAGAAAGTCTTTTGTCTCAGCCTGAATTTCCTTCATTTGATCCACAACCTGCTGATGCCCTTGAACTCAAAATGTCTGAACAGGAATGAAAAAGATTAGAAATGCAACAAAAAATGAATGAAATCGAGAAGAAGGGCAAGCCCAAGATATATTCTGCTCTATCATCCAAGTAAAGTAGAAAATATGACACTGTTGAAGAGGCTATATTTTAGGCATATGAACTTGTTTTAGTCTTAGCTGGTGACAAAGTCACTGTTGAACCTCAGGTCAGGCCTGGCAATCTAGAAAATCAAGGAGTGCAAAACAGTTGCCCTCCTCAGATTGATTGGGAGTGCAATTGCACCTGAAATTTTCAATGCAAAAACTTGTATGCTATTTTGGTTATATTCACTTCAAGGTATTAATATTGTGACTAAAAAATTGTACTACATTCAGTTACATAGTGGAAAAATTGGCACACATATCCTCTCATTATTCAAAATGTTGCATTCAATTCTTATGTGGCTGTCTTCTACACTCAAAATGTATCGAAATGCAACACTGAATGGGTCATGAATTATTGCGAATCAATGCAGCATTGACAAATCGTGCCCTGAACTGTTCCAATGTGTTCTCTGTGCCAGTAGGCACAGATAACACATTAGAACTCAGGGGACGAAATGATAATAGATTTTAAAGGCAGTGCCAAACAGGGTTGGCATTCAAAAAAATGAAGGGGTGCAAAAAATTGCCCTCCTCAATTTTTTCTAGGCGTGCAATAGGCGTGCAGCACTCATAAAGAATGCCAGGCCTGTCAAGTGGTGGAAAAACCGATCACAGATAAAAATATGAGTATATTGGAAGAATGTTTTCCTCTTGCCTTCCCAAGTGTGCATGTTCTGTGACTCAGTCCATGTCAAAGAAATCTGAGATTAATAACTACCTCAGCTGTGTTGATTTGATCCAAAAACTGAGGATAATAACAATCTGACGATTGCTTATTCTCAAGACCTTGATTTGTCTCAGACGTTATTGAAACAATACGAGGACTCCTTCAAATATTATAAAGAGGCCACTACACCAGAGAGCGATGGAGGGGAGGGGGGAGGGGGTGCTAAAATGTCATTTCCAGGACTTTATTAATACAGGAACAGGAAAGTGATCCTCTCGTTGCAGAGCTACTTGAAAAGGCTCTAACGGTGGCCGAAGCAAACAACTACCCTGTTTGTTATGTTAAAAATATGGTGTTCTCGTGAGGAAGTAGCGGCCACCAGAAGTACTCTCCGGCGGTGAGTGGGAGGTCATGCATTAAATAGATGTTCTTACTAAGGTCTATTGCCTCAGTCTGAAACTTTCCCCCCACACCCCCCCCCCCTCTGAACCTCAGCCTACTGATGCCCTTGAATTCGAAAAGTTAGAATTGCAATTAAAATGATTAGAAATGCAAACCAGAGGCTCAAGTGAGTCTAAAACGCTCACCTGGCTCAAGTTGTCAAAAGAGATGAGTGTATCAATAAGTGATCAGCAGCAAGATCAATTTCTTTATTTGCTACGACACAACAAAAAGGCAACTTTTTCGGCCATTCATTTCTGCTGGTCCTAGGAAAGCTTTCTAGCAAGCTCTGTTCTGTGAATTTTGGTTTTATTTTCAACTAATGTGGTTCTCTATACCACCCCCCCCCCCCCCCCAAAAAAAAAAAAAAAAATTATGGCTTAAATGAAATACTTATGACCCAGTTATATACTACATGACAAATATAGTTCACATCTGCCCATTGTATCTGAAAATAGAAATATTGAGTGTAGACCAAAAGTTGGGAGCCCAAATTTTGACTTACTGAGTTTCCTTGAAAAAAGTGAATCTGCATCACTAAAGCAAGTTTCAAACAAGAAATCTAAGCATTATTGCAAGTGGCTTATAAAAGAGGATTTAAAAGCATATTAGGCTTATGGAGCATTAACCCCACCCTGAGGGATATAGTAATTTGGAGGCAAAAATCAGAAGAATAAATAAAATTTTTGGAACCCACATTGCAATCTTGAGAGGGTTAAATTAAAGATATGCATACAGGAATCAGATAAATGTTTCCAAGAAACCAGAAAAAACTTATATGTGCACAGTAGTGAAAGGGTTCATCATGAAATAAAATCTTTGGAAAAACACACTGAAGGCATAGGAGGGTTGAATTAAAGATATTCATACAGGAATCAGATCAATTATTTTCCAAAGAACCAGAAAAATACATATACAGCATTGAAAGGGTTTGTTTGTTCATGGCATCAATAAAATCTTTGGAACCCACATTGCAGTCTTGAGAGGGTTAAATTAAAGACATGCATACAGGAATCAGATGTTTCCAGCATTGAAAGGGTTCATTCAACATGAAATAAAATCTTTGCAAAACAAACTGAAGTCCACAAAAATTCTGATTAAAATAACAAGATTAGGATGTTTTCTAGCAGCAATTTTGTTGATTTAAGAACAACATGTCAATCAAGGTTCCCAGTGAATTAAACTTTTTATCCAGGATAAACTACTGCAAAAATGCTGACTCATCATTTTATCAGTACCCTTTACCGGGCAACCGTATTGAACCGGTGCCAATTTTTTTTAACCAATCCCTTCTAACGGCCCTAAGGATGCTTCATACCAAATAACAGTTCTCTGTTCCTTGCGATTTGGGATATATGGGCTTTTGAATTTTTTTTCTGTTTTTAGCCCCTTGTTTTTTTTTTGCGGGGGGGGGGGGGGGGGGGGGGGCATCAATCCATTACTTAGGACCCACTTATAGTACATGCCAAATTTGGTTGAAATTGGCTCACGGCTCTTGAAATAGAAATTTTGGGGAGGGCCCAAAATGGATATGCCCCCACAGAGAGCCCAGATATTGACCTATCAACTTCCTTTGAACAAACTTTAATCGTCTACACCAAAGGATGTTCCATATCATATATCAAAGTATTCTCTCTGGTGGTTCATGAGAAGAAGATTTTTAAAGGTTTTTAAGCTTTTGAGGCATAAAGCAGAGACCGAATATGGCAGCGGCTTCATTTAAACAAAATAGAAAGGGTATACTCCACAGATGGCCTGTGCAATATATGCTTGAATTTGGCCTAGTGGTTGTGAAGAAGATGTCAAGTTTGCAAAAAGTTAACGGACAATGCCCGACGGACGACGGACAAAAGTGATGGCAATAGCTCCCAATGACTTGCAGTCAGGTGAGCTAAAAAGAAGGAAATCGAAATCCAGGCTCAAAATGAAAAAAGAGGAAAGAGAAAATTAAATTAAATTAAAAGAATTGAAAATTCAAAACGAAAGAGGACAAATTCAGATTAAGAAAGGTAACAAATTCGGGCTCAAAAAGAAGGGAACAAATTTAGACTGAAAAAGAAAGGGAACTTATTCAGGCCCAAAAAGAAATACATTACAGAGAATGAGAAATCCAGGCTCACATAGAAATAAAAATAAAAGAATTAGAATCACAGGATCGAGGATCAAATGTATTTTCACCATCAAGATTTGACGCAACCAAAACTGTTAGGTTATTTTCCCATTCCCTAGAAAAAAGAAGGAAAAGCCCATGAAATATATTCCGCTCTATCTTCCGAGCAAAGTTGTAATTATGACACTGTCAAAGAGGCTATATTTAAAGCATATGAACTTGTTCCAGGCTTAACTGGTGAGAAAGTCACTGTAAAACCTCACGTGGTGGAAAGCCGAGCACAGGTGAAAATATTAGTAAGTTGGGGGAATGCTTTCCCATTTTCATTCCAGCACGTGCTGAGACCCGGTGTGACAGGAATGGAAGTCCGTAGGAAAATTAGTTCCTCTGGACTATTATTCCGCGGAATTATAGTCCTAGGTCTAACATTTCTAGGAATAGTAGTCCGCCGGACTACTATTGTTAGTCCTAGGTCTAACATTTCTAGGAATAGTAGTCCGCCGGACTACTATTCCTAGAAATGTTAGACCTAGGACTATAATTCCGCGGAATAATAGTCCAGAGGGACTAACGTTCCTACGAACTTCCATTCCTTTTACACCGGTCCATGTCAAAGAAAGCTGCGACTAATAACAAACTCAATTGTGTTGATTTGAACATTAAAGCTGGGGATAATAACAATCTGAGGATTATTGATTCTGAAGACCTTGCTTTATCTCAGACGTTTTTGTGACAATGAGATGAATGAAATAATAAGCTTGGCTCATGAAAATCCAATGCCTGGACATTTGGGAGTTAGGAAGACCAACTCACGTGTTCAGCAATGTTTTTATTTGCCCAGGATGTTGTCGAATTTTGTAAAACCTGCCACACCTGTCAAATTGTAGGGAAACCCAATCAGAAGATTCCTCCTGCCAATCCCCGAATTTGAGGGGCCATTTAGTAGAATTATTATTGGTTGTGTTGGCCCACTGTCCAGAACACGATATCTGGAAAAGAATGTCTGCTTGCTATCATGTGTGCTTCTACACGATTTCCTGAGGCCATTCCTAAAAAAATATTAAAACTAAGACAAAAGTTAAGGCTAGGATACAATTTTTCAAGACGTTCGATTTACCCAGGTGAGTGCAATCAGACCAAGGCTCAAATTTTATGACAAACATTTTCCAGCAGGTAATGTGTGAGCTCAAAATGAAACAGTACACGTCATGTGCCTACCATCCCGAAAGTCAGGGAACGCTTCCATTAAACTTTGGAGACCATGGTAAAGGCCTATGGGGAGGATAATGAGAAGGATTGGGATGAAGGAGTACATCTCCTTTTATTTGCGGTCGGTGAGACTGTACAGAAATCTCTGAGGTTTAGTGCCTTTGAATTGGTGTTTGGACACTCAGTGAGGAGAGGGGCACTCACTATTTTGAAGAAGAAATAACTCGAGGAAGAGCCACCTGAAATTTCTCTTCTGGGCTGTGTGTCCACCTTTAAAGAAAAATTGGACACGGCCAGATAAATAGCAAATGAATATTTACACAAAGCCCAGAGTCACATGAAAACCCGGCATGATAAAAAGGCGACATATATCGCACTTTTAACCCTGGGGTAATGTGCTTTTGTTATTTCCTGTAGAGGGTAATGCTTTATAAGCAAAATAATCAGGCCCTTATATTGTTAAAGCTACAGTCCCATATAGGCCCCGGATCACCCCGGACCAGTCCGGGATGATCCGGGGCCTGATCCTTGACAACGCCGTAGTGGTCCTGGATAGTCCGGGGTCGACCTTGGCCATCCGGGGTGGTCCTTGGGTATCCGGCATGTCGTCCCGAATATTTTTGACTGTCAAAAACCTCCGGGACGATCCGGGACGAAGATTTAATCCGGGGTGGTCCTTGACCATCCTGAATCATCCTGGACTCCGCCGTGTTGGCAACGGGGTCGTCCTGGACGATCCGTAGCTTGAACGGGATGAGCCGGCGTGAACCGTATAGATACGAGCTAGTCCAGGACAATAAATGACATGCAGGATCACGCCGGATCATCCCGTTCAAGTTACGGACCGTCCAGGACAACCCCGTTGCCAACACGGTGGAGTCCAGGATGATCCGGGATGATCCGGGTCCTGTCCGTAGTGATCCCTATTCATCCCTAACTCTGCCGGGTCGATCCGTGACTCCTCCTGGATGGTCCTGGACTGTCCGGGGTGGTCCGTATCGACACCGGCTTGTTGGGTTTTTTATAACGCATTGTGGGCAACAATACGCATCCGGGGCGGAAAAGTATCGCCGGATCATCCCGGACCACGGTTACGGCAATCCGGGATAATCCTGGGCTATAGATCCGGGACTAGCCTATATGGGACTGTAGCTTAAGCACAAGATCAGTGATACTGATTAGGTTGTTTAGACTCCTGATAAACTCTAAATACTCATCTGTGCCATTTGATATATGTTAAAAACATATTAGGAGGGAACCAAACCCTATACCAGTCTCAACAGCAACCTGCATGGGTGAGGTGGAAAATCCAGTTGAGGATATTACTGAAAATGTGGAAATATACCTTTGAAGGTGCAAAAGTTGGATGTTCTGAAAAATCTATATAATAAAATATACTCTCCCAAAAAAGAAAGTGTGCATGCTAAAAAATAACACTAAAAAAAGATATATATCATTTTCATTCATGGAAATTTTATTCAATCACAGATGAATCAATTTGTGATCAACACGAGAAATTTCATTACGCTACGACGAATACTCTTGCTGCCATGGAGAGTCAAAGACACTAGGGATCAAACACAAAAGTCACACACTCAATATCTGGTATGACCTCCGTCTGCATCGACTACTGCTGTGCATCTAGGCCTCGTGGAAGCGAACAAGTTAGCATGGAAGTGTTGTGGGATGTTGTTCCATATTCTGATAAGCTGTCTTTGGAGTTCCACAAGCGTTGACGGTGCATGGGGAAGCCGGCGTAGCTGACGTTTCATTTCGTCCCATACGTGCTCAATGGGTGAGATATCGGGCGAATTTGCGGGCCAGGGAAGAACATCCACTTGTTGTTGCTGCAGATACTGTTGAACAACACGAGCTGCGCGGGGTCGGTCGATGTCCTGCTGTAGAATGACGTCGGGGCCGTGACGTTGCAGAAATGGGACAACAACAGGTGTAAGCACTTCATCACGATATCTGGCTGCATTGAGATTGCCATCAATAATGACCAGCTCAGTTCTGTTACGGGCAGTGATGCCACCTCACACCATGAGAGACCCCCCACCCCTCCCCCATAACGGCTTCGCTCCACGAAACATGGATCTGCGTAGCGTTCGTTTCGACGTCTGTACACTCTCTGGCGGCCATCTGATGATGAAAGATGGAAACGCCATTCATCTGTGAATAAAACACGTCGCCACATGTGTAAGGGATGCCTGAGATGTTGTCTACACCACTGCAGTCGAGCACGACGATGACGTAACGTCAAAATCGGACGAATTGCAGGTCTTCGAGGACGTAAGCCGTATTCTCTCAGCCGGTTGATTACTGTTTGAGGATGTATCCGTCTCAGGTTAGGGATGTTCCTGGCTGTCGTCGTTGCCGTTTGTTGCCGGTTCCGGAGATGGACGACACGGATATACCGATCTTGTGCTGGGGTGGTAACTCGGGGTCTCCCGGAGCGGGGTCGGTCTCGAACGTCATCATGTTGTGCATGTCGATGGACTAGCCTGTCTACAGTGTTACGGTGGCAGTTCAAATGCTGGGCAACCTCTCTGTGTGTTTTGCCAGCTCTAATCATACCCAGGGCAAGGAGACGTTGATTCATTGTCAATCTTGGCATGCTAATGTGGAGTCGTTTTAACAGCAGCGCAAGTTTGAATGTGAACGATAGGAAGGCCTCACTTTAGTGTTTAAATACCCAAGGATTCACACTGCTGCATGAATTTTCAGACTCTCCACGTGCAAAACATGCCGTTTCACAAACGTGCAGCACGTCATTTAACGTTAATGCAGTTTTAACGGGGAAAGCTGTTTTTGTGTTCAATATAACTTATTCATGAACAGGTTAACACTCTTTACACCTACGAAATTATTTTTTTGGAGTTTGCTCAATTTCTGCAATGCACACTTTCTTTTTTGGGCGAGTATAGATTATTTACTGCCTAACCAAAGGAAGGATTTAATTAGTTTGATTTTAACATATATAGATTTATTTCCTGATGTGCTCAGTAGACATCTGTTATTTTTCATGATGTTGATGTAGGGGGGGGGGGGGGGTATTTCCTTTCGCATGACCTAAAAAAAACAGTGTTTTATTGAGGTCATGCGAAAGGAAATACAGTATGCTGGACAACGATATTATTGAACCTTGCCATACAAACTGGAGTTCGACCAGAATACAGTTAAAACTAGAAGTCTTATGGGAGGTCTTAAATCTGCCAAGGGTTAAACTTTTAATAACAACATATAAAGCAAAAGTTGTCATACACCGAATGCTGCATGCAGCCACAGAAAACATTCAGAGCTCAATCATTCAGAAATGGAGTAAACTGCCCCTTAAACTTACCAAATTATGAAAAATGGGAGTGTTTTTGGACGGTACCTACTTTTATGCAACCAGAATGGGCACAGGGTTAAACTTTACAAGCAAACTTACAAAAGCAAATATCCTCGGTAGTCAGTTTTGAATACATGCAAAGTGTTTGAAATTAACCCTTTCCAAAATGATAGAAAAGAGCAACCAAAGATGGCTAATTTTGGTATTTTCAAACGGTACTCTTATTTTCATCCTCGTTGTGCTTGATAGTTAAAGCTGAGATTAAAAAGTAAACAGTAACTTTCTTCCGCAATCATTGCTTCATCTATCCATACCAAAATAATTGTTACAACAACCTTGAAATTAGAGAAATTTGCCCTTGAAGTTGGTCAATTTTGAAGAAAAAAGCTATATTGATGTCATTTTTGGCCAATGGGGGTTAATTTTGAAATATTTTTGTGGTGATTATCGTATATCATGTTATGCTCTAAATGTGTGGGAAATGTGCGCTAAGTAACTGTTAACAATTTTGAGACATTTGAAAAATGGTGAAATTTTGATGGTTTCGACAGAATATTTTGAAAATAAGCGTTCTCACAGACATGACGATACCTCATTTCACTAGATTTGATGACATTACATAAGTATGCCAAATTTGGTTTAAATCATACAGTTCGTTTTGAGCAGTGCAACAGACAAAATTGACGGCGGAAAAAAAAATACAAGTGCACCGCCAGGCGATGGATCAATATACGGCCGCCTATGAAGAAATTGCAATTATGAAGAAATTTTTTATTTAGTTGAACAAAAGGTCAATAATTCCTTAAAAAATAATTGTACATTCCTGGCTTAAAACCCATTAAAGATGAATATATTGTTTTCAAGTTATTGCGTGGAGAAGCAAAAGTCACCAAAACTCCCAAAATGGTTGCCATGGCGGCCATATTGGACATGCCAGAATGCTGGTTATCGAACGGAACCATCCTCTAGTCATGACTAATCAACCATAAAAAACAGTATCTGTTGGATGTATTGTTTTCAAGTTATAGCATGGACAAATAAAAGTTAAGGGACGGACGGATGGACAGACGGATGCACTGACAGATGGACATTGATGCTGGTTATTGAAAGGTACCATCCTCTAGGCGGGCGGGCGGGCGGGCGGGCGGGCGGGCGGGCGGGTTGTCGGGCGAGCGGGCGGGCGGTAGGGCAGGCAGGCAGGCGAAGGCAGGCAGGCAGGCAGGCAGGCAGGCAATGATGCTGGTTATCGAAAGGAACCATCCTTTAGTCATAACTAATCAACCATAAAAAAACAGTATCTGTTGGATTATCAAATGGACAATCAAAAATCCCTAAAAATCCAACAAGATGGCTGCCATGGCGGACATCTTGGGTTAGCCAGAATGCTGGTTATCGACAGGAACCATCCTCTAGTCGTGAATAATCAACCATAAAAAACAGCATATGTTGGATTTATAGTTTTCAAGTTATTACGTGGACAATCAAAAGTCCCTGAAAAATCCAAGATGGCTGCCGTGGTGGCCATACTTGATATGCCAGAATGCTGGTTATCGAAAGGAACCATCCTCTAGTCATGACTAATCAACCATAAAAAATAGTATCTGTTGGATGTATTGTTTTCAGGTTATCGCGTGGACAAACAAAAGCTAACGGACGGACAGACGGACGAACGGACGGACGGACGGACGGCGGACGGACATCGCCAAACCATAATACGGCTCGCTCATATGAGCGGCCGTATAAAAAAAGAAAAAAATAAATAAATAAAAAGAAAAAAAAATAGAGAAGAAAAATTTTGAAAAAGAAGAATAACAAAAGTCTTTCCCAATCTGGGTTTGGGAAAACCTAATTACGAGTATTGATGACTGCACTGATAAACTTGGCCAGGCTCAATTTATTACAAAATTTCACTTGTTAAAGCCCCTTTAATAGAAAAGTGCAAAAGAAATATCCGTTTTTATTACCCATTTTCGGTTTAACACTAACTTGGTAAAATCAGAATTCTGGAAAGCAGCTGTAAATTATTTAGGCCATATTGTGGGTAAGGGGCAAATGGGGACGACTGAGGCAAAAGTTGATGCCATTGTAAATTTTCTTGTACCAAGCCCTAAAAACAGCGCAGGAGATTCTTAGGCATGGCTAGATACTGGAGAAAATTGTGTTTAAATTTCTCAGATGTTGTCTTCTCTTTGACTAATTAATTGAGCAAAGGGGTTAAGTTTGTTTGGATTGAGGAATGCCAGAAATCCTTCGACAGAATAAAAACTTTATTTGGATTTTCCTGAAAGGAAAATCTATTTGTTATTGCCAAGATTATTATTCTTTTTTTTTTTTTTTTTTTTTTTTTTTTTTTTTTCCAACACATCGGGGAAAGAGTTTTCTCGAAAACGGTCTTTAAGATTTTTTTCAAACTTTGCACGATCAATGGCGGCCATGAGTTCTAATAAATAAAACCATCAGTATTTGGGGGAAAATGTTTCTTGGTGGGCAAAAACGCCCCAAAACGCCCAAAGCTTCGTAGGCCAATATCTCATGAAAGAAAAAAGCTATCGACTTAATTTTTTGACAGACTTGTCAGAATTACTCTTGTCTAAAACAAATATAATCGGTAGTTTTTTCCATTTTTTATGTTTTCTGCCAAAATTTTTCACAAAACGGAAAGTTATCTCAAAAATCGGCCATTTTGGATTGAAATATCGAGATTTAAATATAAAGAGCCCTCTAAAAGGGTTCCAAATTGAAGGAAATAATACCGCTTTATAAAAAAAATCGAAAGAATTTCGTTTCGATTTTTCGTTAATCCAAAATGGCGGCCAAAAAATCGAAATTTTTTTTTCCGTTTTTTATGTGTTTTGTTCAATTTTGAGACGAAAAAAAAAAATTTTTTTTGCACTGAAAATTTTCGGTCCGGATCGGACTTTTTCGACCAAAATTCGGAAATTTTTATTTTTGTTTTTCATGTGTTTTGTTCAATTTTGAGACGAAAAAAAAAAATTTTTTTTTACACACCACCACCAAGAAACGAAAATTGGTCTTCAGACTGGTACTTTGACCTAATTATACTGTACTACCGGAGTGGGTAAAAAGCGGCGGTGATTGCGAATGTGTAGCGCATATATAGGTAAAAAGATTCCCCGTAGTTTGGAAGCACAATTTTGTTGCGTTTGCCTTCAGGCGGTCGCCAAAAGTACACTCTCGGTCTCTCAACGGTCCGTACACCCTCTTTTTGGCATGCGAATACTCGGCGTTCTTGACTCGTATAAGGCTTCCGTGATTCAAATGGTATCATTCACGGTCTGTTTAAACCTTTCCCCACCCCATGGGAATAAGGTTTTATTTCACTTGGCTTCTGATGGCTGGAGAACTACCACTCCGGTTCGGACTTTTCGACCAAAATCCGGAAATTTTTGTTTTGTTTTTTATGTGTTTTGTTCACTTTTGAGACGAAAAAAAATTTTTTTTTTTGCACTACACCAAAAAACGAAAAATCGGTCTTCAGACTGGTACTTTGACCTAATTATACTGTTCTACCGAAGTGGGTTAAAAGCGGTGGTGATTGAGAATGTGTAGCCCGTATACAGGTAAAAAGATTCCCCGTAGTTTGGAAGTACAATTTTGTTGAGTTTGCCCTCGGGCGGTCGCCAAAATACACTCTCGGCCTCTCAACGGTCCGTACACCCTCTTTTCGGCATGAGAATACTGGGCGTTCTTGAATCATATAAGGCTTCCGTGATTGAAATGGCAACATTCACTGTATCTTTAAACCTTTCCTCACCAAATGGGAATAGGGTTTTATTTCACCTGGCTTCTGATGGCTGGAGAACTACCACTCCGGTTCGGACTTTTAAACCAAAATTCGGAACTTTTTGTTTCTGTTTTTTTATGTGTTTTGTTCAATTTTGAGACGAAAACAATTTTTTTTTACCTGGAAATTTTTTGGTCCGGTTTGGACTGATAAAAAAACAAACTTTTTTTTTAGATCACCACTTTGACCTGACAAAACTGTACTACGAGGCGGGTTAAAGTGGCCGTTATTCAGAATTGGGATGTTGAGGCTCTTCCTCCACCAGTAAAACTATCCGACGCGACTGCCCAACCCCCACCCAAGGCAAACACGTATTAGATTAGACTCTACAGACTCTGTCGTCCAAGCCAGGAAACACGTCTGAAAAACCTTGATCATTTTGCACCCGGCGACCTCAATTTCAGTGAACGTTGTTCATAATGTTACATGGTATTTTGTATCCTAAACTGAAATCGAAAGTAGAACACTGAGAGTCTGTTATTTTTTATGGGAATATGACTCCAGCTACTCATCCCCTCCCCCGTCCTCATTGAATTTGATGACGGTGGCAATTCCGACGGTATTGCCAGATTGTTACTAACTGTGTAGACATTACATAGCGACACATCCCCAATTAGCCTGGCTGCCATTACCGAATCGGACTGTATCAAATTTTTGCGGCAATCCACGAAGCGATTTGGAACAATTCTCACACGTGTACGGCTCATCGTTACAAACAATATTTACGCGAACCATCAAAAACTTTGCGCGAACCGTCGGGAATTTCGAAGCAACCCATTTTTCGTTCGCGTATTTTTCAGTTCAGGCGACCTCCAGGCGAACCAAAAGATCGTTCGCTTAAAAAGCAGGCCTATTGTGTTAACCATTGACTAAACGCAGAGCCATGACAATCCTCAAATGAGGCATTATGAGGCTCTAGAATAGTTATCAGAGACTCTTATTAAAAAAAATCGGGAAGGGGGGACCCCCTCCAATACCCTCCCTCACCTCGGCGGGGCTGTGCATTTTGGGTATGCCCAATATATTACGGACTTGGGGTCCAAGTTCGAATTAGCCTTAGGTACAGAATTGTCCCCCTCCCCCCCCTCTCCCCACACCCATGTCGAATTTTTAAATAATGCTGACTTCGGGCCGGGGAAGTTGCCTTCTGGTACCGCGTTTCAATTTCAGGCTTTCACCATAAGAGCTCACGGCATAGATAAATAACTGAGAATTATTCATCTACCCTGCGACATACATGTAGATAAGAAGCAACAGGAAGGGTTGGGGAAATATGATCAATGTCTGGTGGAATTCCCCTGAAGTGACAACAGAATACATGATTGGTTAATCTTGATTTTAGGCCTACACATGTTGTACTCGTACAAATCCATGTTTGTCATTGTCAGAATGGCAGGAGGGCCATAATGTTCCGCCTAAAATGAGTCCAGGTGGGCCATTTTTGGTCCACCTCTATTCATTAAAGGCGGGCAACTTTCTTGAGTTGACACGAAGTTAGTTGAGCATTGCCAATCCAGAGAATAGTGATGTCCCACAAATATCAAATAGTTTACCTTGGGTGCCGGCAAGAAATTTGGTGACCCCCCCCCCCCCCCCCAAAGAACAATACATAGTGGTAAATATATTGGAAGAATTGTTACTCAATAAAGAAATATTTTGATATGCTGTTATTTCGAAAACAAAACGTTTCAAAAAACGGAATTGTGAAAGCAAGAAAGGAAACTTGGAATCCGATGCTGAAAACAAAGCTCTGGACATCAAGGGAGAGTACTCATCACAATTCTCTTGCCAAAGCCATCTGTTTCAAAAACGCATTGTCATTCACTCCACGTGGTTAGAAGCCTATGCACTGCTCAACACGGCGTTATGGCAATTTGTCTCTGTCACATTGAGACATGCTGGCACTCGGATCTAAATAAATTTATGACAGAGAACAGTTATATTCAGAAAATTATGCGCTTTTAGATTATACAGGGTAGGCGTTCAGTGTCATTTACGTTTTGAGTGAAAAATCATTGAAACTTTGGGGTGTCTGATTACAGGAAATATCCGGACAGTTACCTACCTGCAAAAACCCATTTGCTTCCTAACATTCTGACATGGAAGCCAAAAGTAATACAGCACCACGAAGGTCTGGAATTATACTTCTGAATGGGAATTACAAGTGACATGGATTTATTGCCAAATGTCGTCCACTCGTTGACATTTAATGAGGTCGACATAGTAATAACGCGCAGTTTGAAATGTCTATGGTTGTTCCAATGTATGGAGCCTTGGCGGTCAGTACAGAATTTCATTAGATGCGACCTCTGGGAGCGGGCATACTGCATAGAGATCCTGCCGACATTGCTGCTGTTTTGATTCAGTAGTACAGCCACGGAATTAAGGGGGGGGGGGGCAAGTCCCCTAAATGCCCCCCCCCCGCAAAAAAAAATAAAAAATAAAAAATTGACCCAGTGCAATTTCATACAACTTAGAGCCCCCACAAATGCTCTCCAATATAGGGCAGCACATGCTACAACTGCTCAGATTGAATCTTAAGAGTACTGAACTTTGCAAAATATTCTCGGGTAGACTTTGTCCTTACTTGGAGTCTATGACCCTCTGAACATTACCCCCTCCGCAAATTTTTCTGTACTAACCCCGAAACCCGACAACAACCTTCCAAATATCATGGTAGTTATCACACTTCTCTCCTGAACAATAGCTGCTGGTCAAACGAGAAGACCCCAGTGATTTACATCAAACAACAGGGTTTCTGTAAAAAAAAATATTTACTTTATATCGTCGACCGTCAATGTGTTAATAGGCTCATCAAAAATCCGTTTTTCTGCGTTCTTCTCAATTTTGAGACGAAAAATAGGAGGAAAATCCTGTGTATTGTGCGGGCACAATCACTTCATCTAGTAAAAGATTTACACTTTCCTGGCCAGTCTTGATTATGAAAAGCCCTTCAAATTATTTATAGATGAAAGTGACAATGGGGCAGGTGGGTTTGTTGCCCAGGAAGACTTCCAAGGTATTGATCACCCTGATTATTATTTCTTCAAAACATTTCTCAAACATCGACAGAATTATTCTACAGAAGAGAAAGAAACTATGGCTCCAATATTGGCATTAACCCATTTTTATGTATATCTAAGGACCATTAAGTTCCCGATTTATACCAATCATAATCCCCTAACTTTTATCAATAAAATAAGAACCCAAAATCAAAGCTTATTGCGGTGGAGCTCAGTCCTGCAAAAATATAGTTTAGATATTAGGCATATTTCGGGAAGAGATAATGTTGTAGCAGATGCTCTTTCCAGAATATCCTAATTTAGAATAATCCAATCGGCGTCCTTTTTACATCAGTATATACGTGTTTATAATAAAATTTTGTGAAGATTTTCATGTTTGTACATTGTAAACCAGCCAAAGTCTGCAAATATTATCAAAAAATGCTTTCGGTATCTTCAAACGTTTTCTTTTAAAGGGGGGGGGGGGGGGGGGGGGGGGGTGGTGTGGTGTTGGGGTGTATTGGACCCTATTATAATATCAGAAGTGATATGTCCTTAGTCAATGATTATAAACAATTAATATTTATTTTAATTATTTTTAATTAGAATAAGCAAGTTTTGGCTTGTGTGATCACTTATTTTCACTGATTGACCTTTCAATGTACCTATCAACGTGTTTACAAATGCTCAAATCACTTCATCTAGATTTTTTTTGTTTTTTTTTTTGTTTTTTCCAACACATCGGGGAAAGAGTTTTCTCGAAAACGGTCTTTAAGATTTTCTTCAAACTTTGCACGATCAATGACGGCCATGAGTTCTAATAAATAAAACCATCAGTATTTGGGGGGAAATGTTTCTTGGTGGGCAAAAACGCCCCAAAACGCCCAAAGCTTCGTAGGCCAATATCTCATGAAAGAAAAAAGCTATCGACTTAATTTTTTGACAGACTTGTCAGAATTACTCGTGTCTAAAACAAATATAATCGGTATTTTTTTCCATTTTTTATGTTTTCTGCCAAAATTTTTCACAAAACGGAAAGTTATCTCGAAAATCGGCCATTTTGGATTGAAATATCGAGATTTAAATACAATGAGCCCTCTAAAAGGGTTCCAAATTGAAGGCAGTAATACCGCTTTTTAAAAAAAAAATCGAAAGAATTTCGTTTCGATTTTTCGTTAATCCAAAATGGCGGCCAAAAAATCGAAATTTGTTTTTCGTTTTTTATGCGTTTTGTTCAATTTTGAGACAAAAAATTTGTTTTTTTAAACTGAAAATTTTCGGTCCGGTTCCGACTTCCGAAATTTTCGACCAAAATTCGGAAATTTTTGTTTTTGTTTTTTATGTGTTTTGTTCAATTTTGAGACGAAAAAAAAAATTTTTTTTTTTTTTGTACACTACACCACCAAAAAACGAAAATTGGTCTTCAGACTGGTAATTTGACCTAATTATACTGTACTACCGGAGTGGGTTAAAAGCGGCGATGATTGCGAATGTGTAGCGCATATATAGGTAAAAAGATTCCCCGTAGTTTGGAAGCACAATTTTGTTGCCTTTGCCTTCGGGCGGTCGCCAAAAGTACACTCTCGGCCTCTCAACGGTCCGTACACCCTCTTTTTGGCATGAGAATACTCGGCGTTCTTGACTCGTATAAGGCTTCCGTGATTCAAATGGCAACATTCACGGTCTCCTTTAACCTTTCCCCACCCCATGTGAATAAGGTTTTATTTCACTTGGCTTCTGATGGCTGGAGAACTACCACTCCGGTTCGGAATTTTCGACCAAAATCCGGAAATGTTTGTCTTTAATTTTTATGTGTTTTGTTCAATTTTGAGACGAAAAAAAAAATTTTTTTTTTTTTTTTACACTACACCAAAAAAACGAAAAATCGGTCTTCAGACTGGTACTTTGACCTAATTATACTGTACTACCGGAGTGGGTTAAAAGCGGCGGTGATTGAGAATGTGTAGCCCATATATAGGTAAAAATATTCCCCGTAGTTTGGAAGCACAATTTTGTTGAGTTTGGCTTAGGGCGGTCGCCTAAATACACTCTCGGCCTCTCAACGGTCCGTACACCCTCCTTTCGGCATGAGAATACTCGGCGTTCTTGAATCGTATAAGGTTTCTGTGATTGAAATGGCAACATTCACGGTCTCTTTAAACCTTTCCCCTCCCCAGGGGAATAGGGTTTTATTTCACTTGGCTTCTGATGGCTGGAGAACTACCGCTCCGGTTCGGACTTGAAAAATTTTGAACAAAAATCGGAAATTTTTTTCGGTTTTCTGTGCGTTTTGGTCAATTTTGAAACGAAAAAAAATTCTTTACCTGGAAGTTTTTGGTCCGGTCTGCGGTCAGCTACTACGACCTGATTATACTCTACTACCGGAGTGGGTTAAAAGCGGTGGTGATTGAAAAATGTGTAGCCCGTATATAGACAAGAAGATTCCCCATAATGTGGAAGAACAACCTTGTTGCATTTGGATTCGGGCGGTCACCAAATGTACACTCTCGGCCTCTCAACCATGCGAACACCCTCTTTTTGGCATGAAAATACTCGACGTTCTTGAATCATATAAGGCTTCCGTGGTTGAAATGGCAACAATTACCGCCTCTTTAAACCGTTCCCCCACCCCATGGGAATAGGATTTTATTTCACTTGGGTTCTGATGGCTGGAAAACTACCACTCCGGTTCGGACTTGGAAAATTTTCAACAAAAATGGGATTTTTTTGTTTTTTTTTGGTTTTCTACGCGTTTTGGTCAAGTTTGAGACGAAAAAAATTGTTTTTTTACCTGGAAGTTTTTGGTCGGGTCTTCGGACAGGTACTATGACCTCATTATACTTTGCTACCGGAGTGGGTTAAAAGCGGTGGTGATTGAAAATCTGTAGCCCGTATATAGATAAAAAGATTCCCCGGAGTGTGGAAGCACAATCCTGTTGCATTTGGCTTCGGGTGGTCGCCAAATGTACACTCTCGGCCTCCCAACGGTCCGTACACCCTCATTTTGGCATGAGAATAATCGACGTTCTTGAATCGTATAAGGCTTCCATGGTTGAAATGGCAACATTCGCGGTCTCTTTAAACCTTCCCCATCCCAAGGGAATAGGGTTTTATTCCACTTGGCTTCTGATGGCTTGAGAACTACCACTTCGGTTCGGACTTGGAAACTTTTGAACAAAAATCGGATTTTTTTTTTTTCGGTTTTCTATGCGTTTTGGTCAATTTTGAGACAAAAAAATATTTTTTTGTTACCTGGAACTTTTTTGGTCCGGTTGGGACTGAAAATGTTTGATCAAAAACCAAACTTCTTTCTTTCGATCGCCACTTTGATCTGACGAAACTGTACTACGAGACGGGTTAAAGTGGCCGTAATTCAGAATTTGGATGTTGAGGCTCTTCCTCCACCTGTAAAACTATCCGACGCGACTGCCCAACCCCCACCCAACACAAACACCTATTAGTTGGACTCTACATCTCGGGCGTCCATGCCAGGAAACACGTCTGAAAAACATTGATCATTTTGCACCCGGCGACCTCAACTTCAGTGAACGCTGTACATAATTTGAAATCAAAATTTTCAGTAAAACCCGCAAACATTGGTATTCGCGTTTCTTTTAAATATTTAGTATTACTTTATCAGTCCTTGCTGACAGAACACCAATTCAAATGATTTGTTGTAATTTGTAATATATTCAAAAAAAATATGCGCTTTTAGATTGTATAGTGTAGGCGTTAAGTGTCATTTTACGTTTTGAGTGAAAAATCATTGAAACATTAAGGGTGTCTAATTATAAGAAATAACCCGACAATTACCTACCTGCAACTATTCATTTGCTTCCTAACATTTTGACATGGAAGCCAAAAGTAATAGAGCACCACGAAGGCCTGGAATTAGTTGCTGTAGCCAAATTGAGGACTGGGAAACTCTGCCCCCCCCCCCCCCCAAAAAAAGGTGGGTGTGCGACGGTGGCGAACCGCGACCCCAATAAACATCTCTGTCGAAAATTTACACATTCTGTCGGAAAATAATTTCTGACCAGTGTGGCATAGACTCAGAGCCAGCAGCCGACGAAGCTAACAATTGTCCAATGACCTCCTATATAACGTTTAGAATATCATGATTGTCAAAGAACTCATTATTCAAGTCGGCAAGGAGATTTCCTAACACCAGACCAGAACCGAGACCGGAAAGTGCGGGATTTAGAAATGTCACACGCCATTACGCAGAGCCATGACAAGCCTCAAATGAGAATTGTTATCAGTGCCTCTTATTTAAAAAAAAGTCGGGAAGGGGAGCCCCCCCCCCCCCCAAATACCCTCCCACATCTCGGGGCTATGCACTTTGGATATGCCTAATATGTTACGACTTTGGGTCCAAGTTTGAATTAGCTTTAGGTATACATATGCCCCCCCCCCCCCCCCCCCCTCACCCCACACACATGTCAAATTTTTAAATACTGCTGACTTCGAGCCTGGGAAGTTGCCTTCTGGTACCGCGTTTCAATTTCAGGCTTTCACCATAAGAGCTCATGGCATAGATAAATAACTGAGAATTATTCATCTACCCGAAGACCCTGCAACGTGCATGTAGATAAGAAGCAACAGGAAGGGTTGTGGCAATATGACCAATACCTGGTGGAATTCCTCTAAAGCGGATAACAGTATACATATAAGTGTTTAATCTTGACTTTCGGCCTGTACTTGTTATGGTCGTACAATCAAATCCATCAGGTTTATTGAAGGAGAAGTAGAACTTATTAAGAAATGACATAAACTAACACTCCCCATACTGATTTGTCAGCTCCCACCCGAACCAACCCCCCCCCCCCCCCACTCCCACCTAATTACGCGCTCGTTTTTTATTTCTGAACTCTAGATATTTCTTCTGCAATCGTGAGGAACCACGACATAACTGCCCATCATGTAGTGTTTCCGCCTCCACGCATAAGAATCGGATGCAAAAGCATTTGGAAATCTTCAAAAGTAACCTTCATTGAAACACTTATGGTAGCAGTTGTTTTGGACTTCTGAATGGGAATTACAACTGACATGGATTTACTGGCAAATGTCGTCCACTCGTTGACATTTAATGAGGTCGACATAGTAATAATGCGCAGTTTGGAATGGCTATGGTTATTCCTATGTATGGAGCCTTGGCGGTCAGTACAGAATATCATTAGATGTGACCTCTGGGAGCTGGCATACTGCATAGAGGTCTTACAATTATATCTTCTACCGTCAGTATGTTGATAGGCTCATCAAAAATCCGTTTTTCTGTGTTCTTCTCAATTTTGAGACGAAAACGCTCAGGAACTGAAAATACGAGGAAAATCCTGTGTATTGTGCGTGGGCACAATCACTTCATCTATTTTTTTTTTTTTTTGTTTTTCCAACACATCGGGGAAAGAGTTTTCTCGAAAACGGTCTTTAAGATTTTTTTCAAACTTTGCACGATCAATGACGGCCATGAGTTCTAATAAATAAAACCATCAGTATTTGGGGGAAAATGTTTCTTGGTGGGCAAAAACGCCCAAAAACGCCCAAAGCTTCGTAGGCCAATATCTCATGAAAGAAAAAAGCTATCGACTTAATTTTTTGACAGACTTGTCAGAATTACTCTTGTCTAAAACAAATATAATCAGTATTTTTTTCCATTTTTTATGTTTTCTGCCAAAATTTTTCACAAAACGGAAAGTTATCTCAAAAATCGGCCATTTTGGATTGAAATATCGAGATTTAAATATAAAGAGCCCTCTAAAAGGGTTCCAAATTGAAGGAAATAATACCGCTTTATAAAAAAAATCGAAAGAATTTCGTTTCGATTTTTCGTTAATCCAAAATGGCGGCCAAAAAATCGAATTTTTTTTTTTCGTTTTTCATGTGTTTTGTTCAATTTTGAGACGAAAAAAAAAAATTTTTTTTGCACTGAAAATTTTCGGTCCGGTTCGGACTTCCGAAATTTTCGATATGTGTTTTTTTCAATTTTGAGACGAAAAAAAAAAATTTTTTTTTTACACACCACCACTAAGAAACGAAAATTGGTCTTCAGACTGGTACTTTGATCTAATTATACTGTACTACCGGAGCGGGTAAAAAGCGGCGGTGATTGCGAATGTGTAGCGCATATATAGGTAAAAAGATTCCCCGTAGTTTGGAAGCACAATTTTGTTGCGTTTGCCTTCAGGCGGTCGCCAAAAGTACACTCTCGGCCACTCAACGGTCCGTACACCCTCTTTTTGGCATGCGAATACTCGGCGTTCTTGACTCGTATAAGGATTTCGTGATTCATATGGTATCATTCACGGTCTGTTTAAACCTTTCCCCACCCCATGGGAATAAGGTTTTATTTCACTTGGCTTCTGATGGCTGGAGAACTACCACTCCGGTTCGGACTTTAAGACCAAAATTCGGAAATTTTTGTTTCTGTTTTTTTATGTGTTTTGTTCAATTTTGAGACGAAAACAATTTTTTTTTTACCTGGAAATTTTTTGGTCCGGTTTGGACTGAAAATTTTTGATCAAAAAACAAACTTTTTTTTTTAGATCACCACTTTGACCTGACAAAACTGTACTACCAGACGGGTTAAAGTGGCCGTTATTCAGAATTTGGATGTTGAGGCTCTTCCTCCACCAGTAAAACTATCCGACGCGACTGCCCAACCCCCACCCAAGGCAAACACGCATTAGATTAGACTCTACAGACTCTGGCGTCCAAGCCAGGAAACACGTCTGAAAAACCTTGATCATTTTGCACCCGACGACCTCAATTTCAGTGAACGTTGTTCACAATGTTACATGGTATTTTGTATCCTAAACTGAAATCGAAAGTAGAACACTGAGAGTCTGTTATTTTTTATGGGAATATGACTCCAGCTACTCATCCCCTCCCCCGTCCTCATTGAATTTGATGACGGTGGCAATTCCGACGGTATTGCCAGATTGTTACTAACTGTGTAGACATTACATAGCGACACATCCCTAATTAGCCTGGCTGTCATCACCGAATCGGACTGTATCAAATTTTTGCGGCAATCCACGAAGCGATTTGGAACAATTCTCACACGTGTACGGCTCATCGTTACAAACAATATTTACGCGAACCATCAAAAACTTTGCGCGAACCGTCGGGGATTTCGAAGCAACCCATTTTTTGTTCGCGTATTTTTCAATTCAGGCGTCCTCCAGGCGAACCAAAAGATCGTTCGCTTAAAAAGCAGGCCTATTGTGTTAACCATTGACTAAACGCAGAGCCATGACAATCCTCAAATGAGGCATTATGAGGCTCTAGAATAGTTATCAGAGACTCTTATTAAAAAAAATCGGGAAGGGGGGACCCCCTCCAATACCCTCCCTCACCTCGGCGGGGCTGTGCATTTTGGGTATGCCCAATATATTACGGACTTTGGGTCCAAGTTCGAATTAGCCTTAGGTACACAATTGTCCCCTCCCCCACCCATGTCGAATTTTTAAATAATGCTGACTTCGGGCCGGGGAAGTTGCCTTCTGGTACCGCGTTTCAATTTCAGGCTTTCACCATAAGAGCTCACGGCATAGATAAATAACTGAGAATTATTCATCTACCCTGCGACGTACATGTAGATAAGAAGCAACAGGAAGGGTTGGGGAAATATGACCAATGTCTGATGGAATTCCCCTAAAGTGACAACAGAATACATGATTGGGTAATCTTGATTTTAGGCCTACACATGTTGTGGTCATACAAATCCATGTTAGTAGTAGGACAGGGTCTAGACGGGCCCTATTTGGGGGACCTAGGCTTGGGGACCTAGGAAGTGACGTCAAACCGCAATGCATTATGGGTATCACCTGGTTGTCATGGCAACCCATGTGGGCGGCCATGTTGTGACGTCATTGTCATGGTGATAGGTGATGTGAGTGCGCATGCGCAGCTCGTGTTGTTAGGGTGATAGGTGTTTCCGTCGTCCATTTTGTATGAAGGGGGCCGCCATCTTTGTTTCTATGGTGGCACGTGGTTGCTATGTTACCCAAAAGCTTCTTATAGGGCTAAGAAGTTTGTAACAGGTATGTTCGATTGACTGGGAGTATTTTCTGGAACACTTCCTTGTATAATTACTCAAATGAGCCCGAGAATGGCCGTAAATCACCGGAAACGACTTTATTTGATATGGATTCCCCGCAGAATCCTGCTTTTAACCGAAATGGACTTGTTTAGAGTAGCACGTAGTGCTATAGATTTTTTAAAAGGTCGTGTTCGATTGAATAGGAGTATTTTTCTGGTACGGAGTACACCAGAATGTTCCGGTTTTTGTTTAACGTACACCCCCCCCCCCCCTCCCAACCTGTATACATAATGTTAATTTTATTAATTTTAAAGGAAGAGTTCCCACTCACCACCCTTCACTTACTACGTACTTTACATCCCAAACCCACGTTTTATCATATATAGGATCTTTCTCTTTCATCTCGGATGTCTGTTCGCAAATTCTAACCTTGTTTTTGGGTGTACCGAAATACCACGTTCTGTGCAATTTTTTACGAAATAAATGTCAACAGATCATTTTCTTATCAACTTTAATTCAGTTTCTGGAAATGAGAATGTAATGGGATCACATATTCAGTGAAATCGCTTTTCTAAGCGACGTTACGCTCGATTTACCAGAAAGAAGCCGACAAACTGACCAAACATTTTTCAACCAAAAAATATTAAAAAAATCTTTTCTCCACGATAAAATAATTTTTCTCGCTTTATTTATTCGCCCTTTACGTAGTTTTCAAGTTTTTGGCGATGTATTGATGGGTTATATATTTTTTTCATTGCTTTGAAAATGACGAGGCGAACACTGTACTAAATAGGCTTTTGCCTACTGTCCTGATCGGCACGCCGAAAACACAGCATTATTTTCACTTTAAACCATCAAATTACATTAAAAAAAATAATTTCACAATAATTTTCTTTACAAACTATATTTTACGCGCTTTATTTTATTTTATAATATCACTTTCCATGTTGAAATACCCTGAAAATTATTTATTTTTTTCAATTTTATGTGCAGTCGAAAACACACTTGAAGCGCTTTGGGGATCGAGATTCCAGCTCTAATAGCGAGCTGGCCAATCAGATTCCAGGATTTTTTCCTTTTTGATAGCTCTTTTAAAGAACCAATCAGATTGCGAGAAGTGTCAGCTCGATCCCCCAAAAAGTATAAATACCAGCGACCAACTTCGAATAGTATTCGGATTTTCGGGTCTGGATCACTGGTTGACTACCAAAAGCTAGGTTGGAGAAGAGCTTGGTTTTCACCAATTGACTGATTCACCAGTTGTGTTTGAAAAACTAAGAATTGGTTTGCACCAACAAAGTGTTTTTCTCATAAGTTGTACTTGGAAAAAAGTTTTTTTCCAGAGCTGTCTTTGAAAAACTAAGAATTGGTTTGCACCAACAAAGTGTTTTTCTCAAAAGTTGTACTTGGAAAAAAATAGTTTTTTCCAGATCTGTCTTTGAAAAACTAAGAATTGGTTTGCACCAACAAAGTGTTTTTCTCATAAGCTGTGAAAACATTTGGTTTTGTTTAACTGGGTGAAAAATAGATAAATTGTACCCCAAGATCAAATTGTAAATCCGAGTGCTGAGATTATTGAATGATGGCATCGTTTGAGTGTGAAGAATGCGGTAAAATATTTACCGATCAGTGCAACAGAAATAGGCATGTACGTACGGTGCACCAAGGTAGAAAAAATCATTCTTGCCCGTACTGCAAAAGATCATTCCAAAGACTGGAGAAACTCCAGTATCACTTGAAAAAATGTGGTGATTCATGGACATGTATGGATTGCGGTCAGGAATTTACCCAACTCCTACATTTTAACAGGCATAGAAATTTTGCACACCGTCCTGTGTCTGTTAAAAGGAA
Source organism: Pictodentalium vernedei (assembly GCA_031216915.1). NCBI lineage: Eukaryota > Metazoa > Mollusca > Scaphopoda > Dentaliida > Dentaliidae > Pictodentalium > Pictodentalium vernedei. The sequence goes on from CM062297.1 coordinate 262,746,722, forward strand.
AGCACAGACCAAATCCGTGGCTGGGGTAAAAAAAATGAGACCAACTGAAAACACGATCTCATTTGATATTGACCCCGAAAACTTTGATGCTAGTCTTATAGAGACTGATGAGGACACTGAATTGATAAACTTGTACCGGGAGTGTTGGAGTTCTATAAGAACACACCATGCTGTAAACAGACGGGTACAAGATTTATACAATTATAGACTGATGGGTTTATCTGACTTTAATTCGGAGCTCAAAACCACCATCTTCGAATCACAACGATGGAAATTTAAAATAAATTTGAGTTATGGTTTTGTGCTCCGAAATAATGAGACTGGAGTGCTGAGGTATTATCATGCCTCACAGAATAATTCTCGGGTGTTGCCTTCACCACATCTGGTGTGTAATCAGGAAGACTTTGAAAAGTTTCTGGAAACGATCTACCAAGAAGATATTCTGGAGTGGGCTAGACAGCAACGCCCAAACACTAAATGGGTGGTCCACCGTTTAACAAATGTGAGCTTTTTTGTTACCAAGATTAAGGACCACCCCATTGGTGCTGGTGAAGTCAAGTTGCCAGATTTCATCATGGACAACAAAGCCATTGTGGGTCTAGTAAAAGACCAGCACAACAATTTCGTTTATGATGATAATTTGTGTTTATTCAGGTGTCAGGCATTGTGGAGTGGTTGTACGAGACACAATCTGAATACAACCACTGATGCACTGTTCCGTAAATATACGGATGTTGATAAGAGAGATTTCGGCGGTGTAAGCCTACAAGAAATATCCCAAGTTGAAAAACACTTCGAAGTGAACATAAACGTGTACCAACTTGTGGAAAATGATGATGGCGTTGTTGCCGAGGTGGTTCAGCGCTCACATCGCCGATACCCTGAAACCATGTATGTGAATGTCTATGCAAATCATTTTTCCTACATACAAAGTATCGACGACTATTGTAAGTCGTTTTCATGTAGGAAATGTGGCAAATTGTGGAACACTGTTGGCAGAGCAAATCGCCATGAAACAGCCTGTACGGAAGATGTTAGTTACCGTTATCCTGGTGGAGTGTACCACGTCCCCCAGACAATTTTTGAAAAATTAGAGGACGAGGGAATCGTGGTACCACAGGAGGATCGTTTTTTCCCCTACAGGGCAACTTACGACTTTGAGTCGTATTTTGATAAATCGACATTGCCTGTAAATAGTGAAAAGTTAACCTGGGACGCAGAACACAAACCACTCAGTGTGAGTGTGTGCAGTAACATACCAGGTTATGATGAACCACAGTGTTTCGTGTCAAAAGGTGAGCCGCAGGACTTGGTAAATGAAATGTTTACCTATTTAACGGCAATGTCGACAGAGAGCTATCACAGAATGCAACAGCTTCAATTTTATACAATGACTGCCCTCCAGCAAAAAAATAGAGACATGAAAGTACTAGAACAATCTACTGCGGAGGAGGAAAATTCCAAACCTCACCCATTGGAGAAGTTGGAGGAAGAACTCCATCGCTACATGATGGAATTACCTGTATTGGGTTTCAATTCGGGGAAGTATGACATAAATGTGATAAAACGTGAGTTTATGGCTTTCCTGAAATTGAAGAGCCCATTAAAATTTGTTGTCAAAAAATCAAACAACTTCATGTGTGTGAAAACGGACTCATTTAAATTTCTTGACATAACAAATTATCTGGCACCTGTATTCAGTTACGACAAATTTCTGAAAGCTTTTCATTGTTCAGCCACCAAAGGATTTTTACCTTACGAGTGGATTACCAATTTAGAAAAATTGGAATGTGATCACCTGCCAGAGTACGAGGCTTTTTACAGTTCTCTAAAGGCTGAGAATATTTCACCAGATGATTATTCCTATTGCAAACAAGTGTGGAAAGAGAATGGTATGACCACGTTTAGAGATTTTCTGACGTGGTATAACAACCGGGATGTTAAGCCATTTCTTGAAGCTGTGGAAAAGCAGTGCGCTTTTTATCGAGAAAGATCAATCGATATGTTCAAGGATGGTATTAGCGTCCCGGAGTTGACACTAAAATACCTCTTCAGCACAGTAGAAAGCGAGGTCTTTTTCACACTGTTTGATGAAAAAAATAAAGATTTACATCATCTGGTGAAAGATCATATTGTTGGTGGACCATCCATCATTTTTAATCGTCACCAAGAGAAAGATAGTACCTTTGTGAGGAAAGCAAACTTCGGTGACGAAGCAAATGTGTGTGCCGGTGTTGTTGGGTACAATGCCAATGCCCTATACTTGTGGTCGTTGACACAGGATATGCCTACTGGTTGGTACGTGCGACGAAGGGAAGAAAATGGTTCTCGACCCGAGTATAACCACAAGTATGGGAGAATGGCGGAGCAATGGCTGGAGTTTATTGCGGCAAGAGACGGTGTGAAGCTTCGTCACCAGTTCAACGGAATTGAGAAACGCATCGGCAAAAGACGTTTGCCTGTAGATGGATGGTGCGCCACCACACAGACTTGCTATCAGTTTCATGGCTGCTTTTGGCACGGTCACGAGTGCCGGTTGAATAAGAAGAAAGATGGTTCTTTCGTTTTGTATAACGAAATCAGAAAAAAGCCCATGCAAGAATTGTTCGAAGAAACCGAAGCCAACTCAAAATATATTCGAGAGCTCGGTTACAATCTTGTTGAAATTTTTGAGTGTGAATGGAGAGACATGAAGAGAGAAGACCCCACTCTCCAAACATTCTTGCGTGGGTTTTCCGATTCAGCCAGCTCTGGAGGAAAAATGACAGAAACTGAACTTGTGAAACAAATCTTAAATGGTGAACTGTTTGGCCTTGTACTATGTGATATCCAGGTGCCAGATAAATTGAGGTCGCACTTTGAAGAGATGACGCCGATATTCAAAAATATCAACATCACCAAAATGGATATCGGCGATCATATGAAAGCTTTTGCTGAAGCAAACAACATTTTGAGACAGCCTCGGAAATCGCTGATCGGCAGTTATTTTGGAAACAGAATATTGCTCACCACTCCTTTGATGCAATGGTATATACAGCATGGGGTGGAAGTTACGCACATTTATCAGATTGTGCAATACCAGCCGAAAGCATGTTTTCAAAGGTTTGGAAATGAAGTGTCCGAGGCTCGACGCCAGGGTGACCGAGATCCAAATCAGGCTATTCTAGCAGATACAATGAAACTTCTGGGCAATTCTGGCTATGGCAAGGCTGTTACGAATAAGGAGAAGTTTCGTAGCGTATGTTATTGTTCAGAGGAGGAAGTCACCCAGGCAATAAATAATGTTTCGTTCAGAACTCTTAATCCCCTCAGTGATATCCTTTATGAGGTGGAAATAAACAAAAAAAGAATCAATCTGGACTTGCCGTTGACCATCGGGTTTTTTGTATACCAGTATGCAAAGCTGAAAATGCTTCAATTTTATTATGACTTCATTGATACCTTTGTAGATCGGCGTGACTACGAGGTATGTGAAATGGACACGGATTCACTGTATATAGCTTTTAGTGCTCCATCTCTGGAAGAAGTGGTAAAACCCGACATGAAAAAACAATTTTTCAAAGAGCTGCATCATTGGTTACCATCCGAAACGTGTGATATACACAGAAATGATTATGTTGCAGCAAAAATGAAAGGTGAAAACTGGTCAGCTGAAAACCCATGCTGTAGAGACCGACAGGCATACGATAAGAGAACTCCTGGTTTGTTTAAAGTGGAGTGGCAAGGCGATGGTATAATCGGTCTCTGCAGCAAAACCTATTATTGTTTCGGTCCAAAGGACAAGTTCAGTTGCAAGGGCATCAGTAAACGCCACAACGACCTCAACAAGAGAAAATACTTGGAAGTGTTGCAAATGCAGGAGAGTGGAACAGGCATAAATCGTGGATTTGTTGTAAACGACAACCACATGTATACATATAAGCAGAGCAGAGACGGCCTCTCCTACTTCTACCCAAAGAGACAAGTGCAAGCTGATGGCATTTCCACAATTCCACTAGACATATAACACCTCCAATTTCTCCAAGCATATAATCATGCAGTTTCCTTAGTCCTATCAGGCATGCATGTTTAAGGCATCAATATGTGTCTCTTTGAATTCTTCTCCAGTCTTGTAACCACAATCCACCCTCTACCAGTTCTGGTGTATAGTTGAAACAGTGAGCTGATGTTTACTGACAAGTATGTTGGTGACTTAATTTCCAACAAATGTGTGTGTTGGAGTTGTTGTGTTAATGTGTACACCAGATCTGGTGAATAGTTGAAACAGTGAGCTGGGAGTTGATGTTAACCGACAAGTATGTTGGTGACTTAATTTCCAGCAAAATGTGTGTTGGAGTTGTTGTGTTAATGTGTACACCGGACCTGGTGAATAGTTGAAACAGTGAACTGATGTTAACCGACAAGTATGTTGGTGACATAATTTCCAACAAATGTGTGTTGGAGTTGTTGTATTAATGTGTACACCAGATCTGGGAGTCTCCGTATCTGACTGTAATACCACTTTTAAATTTTGAGAAAAAAAAAATTCTCTGAGGATCAAGATTGCAATGAGTTTAGGAAACTGACCAATCAGATTGCAGAAATTTAAACCAATCAGATTACATTTTCAAAAGCCAATCAGATTGCGAGAAGTGTCAGCTCGATCCCCCCAAAAAGTATAAATACTAGCGACCAACTTCGAATAGTATTCGGATTTTCGGGTCTGGATCACTGGTTGACTACCAAAAGCTAGGTTGGAGAAGAGCTTGGTTTTCACCAATTGACTGATTCACCAGTTGTGTTTGAAAAACTAAGAATTGGTTTGCACCAACAAAGTGTTTTTCTCAAAAGTTGTACTTGGAAAAAAATAATTTTTTCCAGAGCCGTCTTTGAAAAACTAAGAATTGGTTTGCACCAACAAAGTGTTTTTCTCATAAGCTGAACGTTTGAAGAAACACCTAGTGAAAATGTTACGACTTGGTTCAAAGCAAACGTTTATGAATGTCACTCGTTATCAGGGTGAAGTAAAGATTCACATCCGAAGATTTGTTGACGATAAAATTCCTACAAAGACAGGAATTGCTCTGTCTATTGAGGAATGGAATTCGTTGAAAAGTCAAGTAGAAGAAGTGGAATCAGCCATCAACGCCAATTTGTTTCCACAACAAGATAGTAGAGTTGTGATAAGTGCTGAACCACGAAAACCAAATGGCGAACCAAGTGGCGACCTGCCACTTGACATAGAAATGAAAAGAACAAAGTGGGATGAGTTAAAGTCTCACAAGATCCCTGTAAGGGTAACACCTCAGCCAAACTATGGAAATATTGTTGATGAAGTTGATAAAGAGTTGAGAATGAAAAGAATTGAGCATGAGATGAATGCTGCATATGCTCATTTTGTCTAAGAATTGATTGACACTGTGGCTGTTGAGAAGTGTTATGGGTGTAGTGTGAATCACCCGAGCCAAATACAACACGATGTTTGTCTAATGATGACTCTAGAAGAGAGAATTGATGCGTGCTTTAACGCAGCTCTGGAGAGAGTCTGTAAAGACAAAGTCTATAAATTGTGGCACACGCACATGAGTCTCATGAACCCAATACCAACACCTTGTGAATACTCTCATCTCATTAACAAACAGTTGAGTGTTGAACAAAAAGCAAGCATACATGATATGGTTGTTAGTTCAATGACAGCCACAAGACCATTGACAACTGGTTTCTGAAAAGTTGTTAAAAAAAAAAAAAGAAAAATTGCGTGGTTGCCCTTAAGCCACCTGATGAGTTTCCCTTGGGCAAGGACGAAACATGTTATTCTGAATTTTGTTTTGGCAACCACAGAGAAAGGTGTCGTGGATGTCTTTAAGTGGCCTGATAGGTTACTTTTGGACAAGGACGAACCTTTTTCTTTCAACAAAAATGAAAATTAGTTCCCTTGCATGCAGTACACTCATACACAATTTTTTTTTAACTCGCTAGATGCCCTCCTTCCCAAAAACGTATAAAAGGGTGAGTAGATCATGTTCTTGGGTAAACATGGATCCCCGCTGGAAGCACCCGTTTACTTGTTTGTTGTGTGGGCCAACTGGTAGTGGTAAATCATCTTTTGTGAAAAAAGTCATCCAACACATTGCAGAATTATTTACTCCTACTCCCAATCATATAATATGGTGTTATAGTGAATGGCAACCATTGTATGATGCTTTGCCCCAAGTAGAATTCGTAGAGGGTCTCCCTCAAGAAATCAAATCTGACAGTCTGGTAATTTTAGATGATCTGATGCTCGATGTGGATGAGCGAGTGTCTCGGTTGTTTACAAAAGGAAGTCATCATCGTAAAATTAGTGTGATTTATATTGTACAAAATCTATTTGACAAAAACAAAGTTCATAGAACTGTGGCTCTCAATAGTCATTACATAATTTGATTCAAAAACCCCAGGGATCGTTCCCAGATCACACACTTGGCAGCCCAGATGTACCCTGGTCATTCCAAATTTTTGCGAGAAGTATTTGACGAAGCCACATCTCTCCCATATGGTTACCTGTTAATAGATCTTAAGCAGGACACACCCGAACACATGAGACTAAGAACCCAAATATTTCCTGGAGAAACCCAATATGTGTACCTCCGGAAGGTATAAAAGGGGAGTGCAAATCTGCTGTCGAGTCGAAATCATGTCTGACCGTCTTCACCGCAACATCGCGATTCTCAAGCTCTTGAGTAAATCAAAACCCACTGTGGTCAATTCTGTCTTGAAACACGCCGACAAAGACTTGATCAATTGTATTTGTGAGTGTGCCTTAAACATAGTGAAAGGTGCCGTACCTCTGAGTAAAGCTCACAAAGTTAAATTAGTGCGACACAAAAAACTTGTGAGAACAATTGCCAAGAAAGGTACGTCCGAGAAAAAAAGAAGCAAATTTTGCAAAAAGGAGGATTTTTAGGGGCTTTGTTAGCGCCTGTGTTACTTGGTGCGGCTAAAGGTATTTTCGGACAGTTGTGATGGAATACGCAAAACAGATGGCCTTAGTAGAACCGAGGTTGCTCGAACGTTTGCAGGAGGCCCCTATCAGCAAACAGCCCAACGAGATTGCCGCAAGTTCTCTTGACAGGGAAATGCGTGAAATTTTAGATTCGAATAACCTTACAGAAACTGATAAGATAACCCATTATAATCAGATTCTTCAAAGATTTTTAACATTTCGCCAAAAAGCCATGGCCCCTCGCCCTATTAGGGTCGAATTCGAGAAAGATACTAGAGACGAAGATATTATAGACTCCGTTCCAATAACCATGAAAAGAAAAGCCAAACTGCTGCTGAACCATATAAAAGCAGATACCAATCTGTCTTGGAATGAGAAGGGGGAGTTGGTCCACAAAGACGAAACAGTCGTAGGTTCCAACATAACCGATCTCTTGAACGATTTCTTGAGAAAGCGAAAGACTTTTCAACCCAAAGGATGGGAAGTGTTGGCACAGGCCCTCAGAGGAAGTAATATTCCCCAGGAGCTTGTGGGCCACAGGGAACGTTGGGATTTTATGCGACGTGAGCCTGTAGTAGAGAAAAAGCCCCAAGCCACCCCCTCTGCTAAAAGAAAGGTGAAAGCTAGACTCGTAGCCGCTACGTCAAAGTGGTCGAAATATTAATCCAATGGAAAGCGTTTATTACGATCCCGAAGCTCCCGGGAGTTTTGGTGGTGTGGATGCTCTTCGAAGAGCATCCAAGACAAAAACTAAGCAAGTTGTAAAATGGTTGCAGGGTCAAGACACGTACACCCTCCACAAACCCGTTCGACGCACATTTCCAAGAAGGAAAGTGATCGTTAGTGGTATCGATGCACAATGGCAAGCTGATTTAGTTGATTTAACAAGCATCAGAAAATACAATAAAAACACAAAATTCCTTCTGACTTGTATCGATGTTTTCAGCAAATATGCGTGGGTGATTCCATTACAAAATAAATTTGGTGATTCCATAGTGCAAGCTTTTGCTAAAATTTTCAAACAGGGGCGAAAACCTTTAAAGTTACAAACTGATCAAGGCAAAGAATTTTTGAATTCAAAATTCCAGAAATTTCTTAAACAACGAGAAGTAGAATTTTTCACTACCCATAACGTAGAAACAAAATGCTCCATAGTTGAGAGATTTAACAGAACTTTGAAAACCAAAATGTGGAAATATTTTACAAAGAACGATACACTGACTTTCCCACTTCAAACTTTGGTGAAATCGTATAACAACACCCATCATCGCAGCATCGGTATGCCCCCTGTTGACGTGAGTTTGGAAAATCAAGAAGAGGTGTGGCAAAAACTTTATGGGAACCACATAAAACACAAGTCTCCAAAGTTCAAAGTGGGTGACAGGGTGCGAATTAGTAAAGTCAAGAAAACTTTTGAAAAAGGTTACTTGCCCAATTGGACAGAAGAATTATTGACAGTGGCATCTGTCAAGAAAGGTCACCCCATCACTTATATTCTAAAAGACGATAGTGGGGAAGTATTGAAGGGGTCCTTCTACACAGAAGAGCTTCAGCGTGTCACACCAAAAAACATTTATAAAATTGAACATGTACTCAAAAAACGTGGTCGCGGAAAGAAGAGAGAACTGTTTGTAAAATGGTTGGGGTATCCATCATCGTTCAACTCATGGATCCATCAAAGCCAGCTAGCCTATAAAAGGGTGTGAACGAGCTCAATTTCCACTAAAATGGAAGAGGGAGGAACTCCGAACGGATCGTGGCCTTTGTTTGGAAAGAAAGTCCCAAGGAGCGAGATTACTTACTTTTCCCAAATTATCATACTATACATAATCATCATCACTAGCATCGTTAACCTTACCCTCGACAATACGGACAGCAAGTTGTGGACGGCACTTTTAAGTAGTAGTATAGGATATTTATTGCCCAATCCTACAATTAAGAAAACGTGATGTTTTATCTGACCCTACCAAGTAACAGTTACATGGACGTGTTTCCAGAAAACACTGACAACGTACACCACCCAGTTATCACAACCAGTGAACCTCACGGGGGAATGGGAGGTAGGTTTGGCGGAGATCCAGTATCCAAACACTTGGTTTAACATTCGTGGCCAGGAAGTTTTTTCACAGTGTACTGGACTTCGAAAAAACATTATCAGATCATTCTGAAAGAAGGTCGATATTCGGAACCTTCCGATGTGATACGAGGCATCAATGGTGTTAAAGAATTGCTGCTACCACGTCACGATAAGATAGAGTTTGAATTAGACGAGGTCACTGGTAAAGTTCGAATCAATGTACGAGAAGGGGTCGTACTCACACTGAGTCCCACTCTGCAAAACATATTGGGTTTTAACGAATGTGTGTTCAAGTCGGGAGCTTTTGAATCTTCTCGAGTCGCCGATGTCAATCAAGGATTCTATTCACTCTACGTATATTGTGACTTAGTTCGTGATCAGGTAGTAGGGGATACTAGGGTGCCGTTACTTCGCATCGTACCCGTGAGAGGAAAATATGGAAACATCATTTCCAAAACTTTTGAAAACGTGCACTATGTACCGGTTGAAAGGAAGAATTTCAGCACCGTGCAGGTGTATATAAGGGACGACACGGGAGCCACAGTGCCATTTGAACTTGGGAAAGTGACAGTGACACTACATTTCAGAAAGCGCCGATCTTTGAATTTTCTTTGATAAAACAATGCCTTACTGTTGTAATGCTAAATTATACGAAGAGTATTACACGAAACAGGCTGGTAGCGGTCTGCCAGCTTTTTCGGGATCACAAATACAGATGGGTCAGGGCTGAGTAGTTTACTTGGAGGACTGAAGAATGCAGTCCTTCCCTTATTGAAAACGACAGCCAAAACCATGGGTAGACAGTTATTGAAAAAAGGAGCCGCATTTGCTGGAGATGTCATCAGAGGAAAAAATGTGAAACAGGCAGCTGTCGGGAGACTTAAACAAGCTGGAATCGATGCTCTGAACGAAGTGGTGGGTGGGTCGAATCCTCCCGGCCGCAGAGGTATAAAAAGGGCAGCACCACGCAAAACTGGCAGATCGATAAAAAGAAGGCGAACTGTTAAGACAATTGACGCTCTGGGTGCATAATGTCTTTGATCAACGAAAAATCCTGTGAGTGTGTCAATAGCGAACTCGACTTATTTTCGATACCACCCACACAGACTAGTGTAGAACATGGTCAATGGATAGAACATCGACCGTTGGCCAACATAGGGAATAGTGGACCGATAGAATTTAACATTTCTGGATCTGGGGACGACTATCTGAACTTGGCTCAAACTTATCTGTACGTTAAAGCATGTATCGTCGATTCCAGTGGTGGACCTATCGCATACGACGCAAAGGTGGGTCCCGTCAATCTCTGGCTGCATTCTCTTTTCAACCAGGTCGATATCAGTCTAAACGAGAAACTGGTGTCACCGTCCAATAATACTTACCACTACAGAGCATACATAGAGACTTTGTTAAGTTATGGCTCCGATGCCAAAAAGTCACAGCTGACTGGTGATCTCTGGTACAAGGACACGGCGGGACACATGGATGATAGGACGGATGACAACAAGGGATTTGCCACAAGAAAAAAGTTTACGGCTAAAAGTAAAGTCGTGGATATGACTGGGAGGTTACATTTGGACATGTTCTTTCAAACACGTTATCTCCTAAATGGAGTTAACGTTCACATTAAAATGAATAGGTCAAAAGATGCATTTGCCTTAATGGCCGATGGGGAAACATTCAAAATCAAAATCCAAGATGTATCCCTGTTTGTGAGAAAGGAGAGACTCAACCCTTTTGTGAGAGTGGCTCATACTAAAGCATTGGAAAAGGCAACTGCGAAATATCCCATTGACAGAGTAGAAACCAAAGTGTTCTCGGTGCCGAAGGGAAATCTGAGCATCACACAAGAAAATTTATTTTTAGGCCAACTTCCTAAACGTATCGTCGTGGGTTGTGTGGACAACGATGCTTTCAATGGAAACTTTTCAAAGAATCCCTTTAACTTTAAAAATTACAGCATCAGTTACCTGGCATTGTATGTGGATGGACAACAGATTCCAGCAAAGCCCTTACAACCGCGATTCGATCAACAAGAAGTGGCGAGGTGTTATGCCACCTTGTTTCAAGGAACTGGTCAAATGTACGAGAACGAAGGAAATCACATCGACACAGAGGAGTACATAAAAGGGTACACGCTCTTCGTCTTCGACCTGACACCAGACCTGTCTCATGGTCAATATTTCAATTTGGTGAAACGGGGAAATTTAAGATTAGAAATTCATTTTGAAGAACCGCTGCCCACCACCATAAACGTACTGGTGTATGCCGAATTTCAGAACATTATAGAAGTAGATAAAAACAGTAGCGTCATCTTTGATTATTCGACATGAACACTTTGCAAATAGAGAATATTTTCCGCTCGGATCGCGTGTTAAGAAATATCACTCTGGGAGTCTTTGCAAGAAACCGCTTACCAAGAAGATTACCCAGGCACAGACCATTGGCTTTTGTGGCCAACACGCATCCAGACCACAGAGAAGGGGAACATTGGGTGGCCTTCTATTTCAGTCATCGGGACATAGAATATTTTGATTCGTATGGAATACCACCACAGCACAGATCATTTAAGAATTTTTTGAAAAAGCAAAGATGGAAGTACAATACAAAATGCATTCAAGGACCGTTACCAATGTGTGGACATTACTGTTTGTTCTATCTTTTACATCGCTCTCGTGGCATCCCAATGCATGCGATTTTAAACATGTTTTCTGCGGATTTATTGGACAATGACATTTTAGTTAGAGACTTTATTTCTGGTGACGTCATAGCCTAAACAGTATAAAAAGAGGACCAGTCGTAGCATCTCGGCATTATCGTTCCATCCGTCGAAGAGTGAAGATGTCTTCGGAAGTGACTGTGTTCAAATTCAATGATCAATTACAAATTTACCTGTTCAAGAACGATGTTGGAATGAAGTTTGTATATAACGAATGGGAGCAATTGACTCAATCTGTTGAAACGGCGAAAAAAAGAAATATGGAACAATCTAAATCTAAAAAAAGAAAGACAATCAAAACAAATGATGTCATAGAAAAAAAAAACTATAAATAAGGGGTGCAACCGAAGATCAGATGTTTACAATCCAGTGTTTGATTCAATCTATTCTAAACGACTATCGTGGACAAAGAGTTCCCAGAAACATTTTTCCTAGAGGTTTCGAAGAAAGAATGAGCCTAACGGGGTTGGTATTCGCAGGAACTGGTCCTCGACTGATAATTGCTCAGAGAAACTCTGATATCCGTCGACCCAAACATATAAATATGCTTTGGAGGCAAACAGACTAAAAACGTTTGAATCAATGTTACCAAGTGAATGTGCGAAAACCCCCAAAGAACTTGCAAGAGCAGGATTTTTCTATCTAGGAATTAAAGACAGAAGTGAATGTTTTCACTGTGGGGTCATTGTACGCTACTGGCAGGCAGAAGACAATGTCATACAACAACACAAAATGTATTCCCAAGAATGTTGTTACATTCACAACTTACCTGATACAATCGACGATGAAGAAATGGAAAACATAGACGAGTTACAAAAAAAAGTTCAAACGGATTCACAGAAATGCTGTGTGTGCTTAACAGCAGAAGCCAATGTCGCACCGCGACCATGCCATCATTTGTGCCTATGCAAGGACTGTTGTAAACAACTTAAAAGATGTCCAATATGTAGAAAGACTGTTTATGAATATTTGACAATATATGTTCCATGATGTTTAGTAATAAAAGAAATTTAAATTTATATTCAGTGTTGTTATTTGTTTTTGGGGGAAATAAATATGTGTTTGTCGGGCTCATTTGGGTAATTATGTAGAGCCATAAATACTCCCATTCAATCGAACACGACCTTTTAAAAAATCTATAGCACTACGTGCTACTCTAAACAAGTCCATTTCGGTTAAAAGCAGGATTCTGCGGGGAATCCATATCAAATAAAGTCGTTTCCGGTGATTTACGACCATTCTCGGGCTCATTTGGGTAATTATACAAGGAAGTCTTCCAGAAAATACTCCCAGTCAATCGAACATACCTGTTACAAACCTCTTAGCCCTATAAGAAGCTTTTGGGTAACATAGCAACCACGTGCCACCATAGAAACAAAGATGGCGGCCCCCTTCATACAAAATGGACGACGGAAACACGTATCACCCTAACAACACGAGCTGCGCATGCGCACTCACATCACCTATCACCATGACAATGACGTCACAACATGGCCGCCCACATGGGCTACCATGACAACCACGTGATACCCATAATGCATTGCGGTTTGACGTCACTTCCTAGGTCCCCAAGCCTAGGTCCCCCAAATAGGGCCCGTCTAGACCCTGTCCTACTACTCATGTTTGTCATTGTCAGAATGGCAGGAGGGCCATAATGTTCCGCCTAAAATGGGTCCAGGTGGGCCATTTTTGTTCCACCTTAATTCATTAAAAGCGGGCGATTTTCTTGAGTTGACACGAAGTTAGTTGAGCTTTGCCAATCCAGTGAATAGTGATGTCCCACAAATATCAAATAGTTTACCTTGGGTACCGGCAAGAAATTTGGTGCCCTCCCCCCCCCCCCCCCCCCCCCCCCCCCCCCCCCAAAGAACAATACATAGTGGTAAATATATTGGACGAATTTTTACTCAATAAAGAAATATTTTGATATGCTGTTATTTAGAAAACAAAACGTTTCAAAAAACGGAATTGTGAAGGCAAGAAAGGAAACTTGGAATCCGATGCTGAAAACAAAGCTCTGCACATCAAGGGAGAGTACTCATCACCATTCTCTTGCCAAAGCCATCTGTTTCAAAAACGCACTGTCATTCACTTCACGTGGTTAGAAGCCTCTGCACTGCTCAACACGGCGTAATGACAATTTGTGTCTGTCACATTGAGACATGCTGGCACTCGGATCTAAATACATGCATTTATGACAGAGAACAGTTATATTCAGAAAAATATGCGCTTTTAGATTATACAGGGTAAGCGTTCAGTGTCATTTTACGTTTTGAGTGAAAAATCATTGAAACTTTCATTACAGGAAATATCCGGACAGTTACCTACCTGCAAAAACCCATTTGCTTCCTAACATTCTGACATGGAAGCCAAAAGTAATACAGCACCACGAAGGCCTGGAATTATACTTCTGAATGGGAATTACAAGTGACATGGATTTACTGCCAAATGTCGTCCACTCGTTGACATTTAATGAGGTCGACATAGTATAACGCGCAGTTTGAAATGTCTATGGTTGTGCCAATGTATGGAGCCTTGGCGGTCAGTACAGAATTTCATTAGATGCGACCTCTGGGAGCGGGCATACTTCATAGAGATCCTGCCGACATTACTGCTGTTTTGATTCAGTAGTATAGTCACGGAATTAAGGGGGGGGGGGGGCAAGTCCCCTAAATGCCCCCCCCCCCCAAAAAAAAAACAAAATTGACCCAGTGCAATTGCATACAACTTAGAGCCCCCACAAATGCTCTCCAATATAGGGCAGCACATGCTACAACTGCTCAGATTGAATCTTAAGAGTAGTGAACTTTGCAAAATATTCTCGGGTAGACTTTGTCCTTACTAGGAGTCTATGACCCTCTGGACATTACCCCCTCCGCAAATTTTTCTGTACTAACCCCCGACACCCGACAACAACCTTCCAAATATCATGGTAGTTATCACACTTCTCTCCTGAACACTAGCTGCTGGTCAAACGAGAAGACCCCAGTGATTTACATCAAACAACAGGGTTTCTGTAAAAAAAATCTTGACATTATATCGTCGACCGTCAATGTGTTAATAGGCTCATCAAAAATCCGTTTTTCTGCGTTCTTCTCAATTTTGAGACGAAAAATAGGAGGAAAATCCTGTATATTGTGCGGGCACAATCACTTCATCTAGTTCCATTTGAATTTCGCTGAGTGCTTCATTGGAATTTATTGAAGACTGCTGAATTTTGAGTGAATATTCCATTACAATGTATTGGATACTGTTTCTGCAGACACATCCTTATTATGGTACCAGCTGGAAAGTTTCTTCATCACTGGATTCTATTGAACTTTATTTTCGGCTAACTGATAAGTATTTCTGTTTTATTTTTCTGTAAACTATACAGTGTAAAAGATATTTTATCTAACAATCATATTGATTTTGGCCTGAAAAACACGAAAAACGGTATGTATCACATAATGTGTTCCGGTTCCGTAGCATATAGACGACTCATTCTGATTCCGTATCATACAGACGTCTCGTTTCTGGTAACGCGACGGGCCATTATAATATGAATACATTCTATTTGCGTTTCAGTCATCGACCCAATATGTCCCAATACTATTTTAATAAAATAAGATTTAATCTGTTTATCTGACAGAATTGTTAGATGAATGAATTATCATGATTATGTGCATGTCCTGTGATTTGCATCTGATTTTCGGTGGTGTCCAAAAATGGAATCACAACTCGCCGGCAAAGCCGGCTCGTTAAGATCCCATTCTGGACCCCACATCGAATCTGATACAAATCACAGAACGTGCACACAATCATGATAATCTGCATGTATCATTTCCTCTTCATATTATTTTTTTTATTAAGATTCAGAATAGTTAAATCAGGCCTTGCATTCTAAAAAATGCAGGAGGGCAAAAAATCGCCCTCCTCAATCAGCTTAGGAGATCTATTAGCTTTACACAGCATTTTAAGTATCCAGTTGAACGAACTCATTGAAACTGAAACCAACAGACTATTACATCAGTGATTTTATTAACTTTACTAAGGTAAAGCGAAATCTCTTAGACATCTAGATGTCTCACTCAACAACCGAACACACACTTGACAAGACCTGTGTGTGTACCCAGACCTGTTGACCAAGAAAGTCATACGCCTACCACTACCACCTTCAACCCCCAAGGGGGTTGAAGGTGGTAGTGGTAGGCGTATGACTTTCTTGGACAACAGGTCTGCTTGAATCTACAGTCATATCCTGGTGCAAGTGCTTCAAGTGACAGGATAGTAGTAATGGTAGTATATTATAGTGTCAATATTCCTTGAATAATTACCCCTCAAACTGTGATGTCAGTTGTTGAACTTGAAACTGACAGAAAAAAAAATATTGCTATCACCCATTTTGCTTCAAATGATTGCAACTGTGTTTGGGTATGGTTGCAGCCATTACCTTTTACCACTAAACCACTTTCAAAATGAAATTACGTGATGTTATGTGACTTCGAAGTTAAATTACATTTTTGCTTTACAACAAAAATTAATGTGAGCATAATACATGTAATCTCAATCATCCCAGACCAAAATATTTAGAAGGGCAATTCTTCGCTCTCCTTAATTCTTTCAGGAGGGAAGTAAGGAGAGCTAAAAAATCGCTCTCCTGAAATTGCCAAGCCTGTTAAATTAGAGTTATTGTTGCTGGATCTCAGATTTCTTTTTGTTATCTGTATTAATTTATTACACACCGATTTCGTCTACAAAAACTTCAAGATAATCAACCGAGGGATGCAGAATGATGGGTGTGCCCAAGGTTTCAACAACGAAATCTAACCACCGACCAGCGGCGAGAAACTGTCAGACTACCCAAAGTACTAACTCCGCACAAGCAGGGTTAGCTTTGGTTGAAAGCAAGTACACTATCGATGAGCAGTACGCCCTAGTACACAACGCCACTGTGCACCCACGTGGGCATCTAGGATTAAGTGCCTTGCCAAAAGACTCAGCGTTGGTACCTCTGACGGGGATAAAACCGTGGCCCTTTCGGTTCGAACTCTAATGCCGTGACCACGGAACCACCGCGGTCCCTGACATTCTTAATAGCTCATGTGATAATGTAATCTCAAACCAGCATAATAAATGCCCTTTCACTGCTTGATCAAAACGAGCTGTACGATATGTCACTGAAAGTGGTTTTGAGTAAAAGGACAATTCAACATGGCAACAAGGGTGGCTATTTTCCCTCGAAACTCAATACCTCAGCCCTGAAAGTGGTTCCAAAACAAGAAAACAAAATATTCAACTAATCGATTGAGCAATGAGGGCTGTAGTGTACGCCGAAGAATACACCAGAAAACCCCAAGATAGTCGGTTCTGGTCAAGTTTTTCAAATTAAGGCGTTGACGTTTCACAGCTCGTGTCTGGATGTCACCCAAACTCTGCAAATTAAATTCCATGTTAATCTGATGACCAATATGGGCCAAAGAGATTTGTATTGAACAACAAGTAAAATCCAAGATGGTCTCCAGAGCAATCATTTTTGTTTCGAATGCGACGAAACTGGACGGCTATAGATGTCATTCCGAATAAACACATGAAATTTCAACAGCAAAATCGAAGATGGCCACCAGCAAAATTCTATGCTTTTTGGGCTTCGGTAATATAATCCTATAGCCCACAGATTCCAGAATCTGCATGTGAAAGTTTACCAAGCTCTCAAGGCAGCGGTCAAATTCTGTGATAGTTCAGGTCCCCAATAAAAATGAAATTTCAAAATGACCAGCTCAGAGAATGCAAGATGTAAAGTTTTTAACAGCAGAATGTAAGATGGCTACCAGCGGCCATGTTTTTCAAGTTTCGGCAAGCAAACTGGAAATTTAAATCTAAAAGCACACCAAACGTCGAGATATAATTTCGCAGTGTTCGATTGAGAGATGCCAAAGGAATTGAGGACGTACATGTTTTTCAGCCACTTGCGGAGCCCCAAATGGGTGGAGCAACATGAACTGAACACATCTGTTTCTTCATCGTAATGAATATACACGAGGGCGCTTGAAGCATCCAGGCAAGGGGCAGGAGTATCAAGAGGGTGCTCGACTCTGGATATATATCGTCCCTTGAGAGGACCAAGGTGCCATCTGCAATGCTAAAGCATTGCAGATGGCACCTTGTGCCACTCAAGGGGCGATGTTAAGTTTTAGAAATCACTCTTCCGATTATTTTATTTCTTTGTTAGGTGATTATCGACCAAACTCCATCATTGTACATGATAACACCAGCCCCCCCCCCCCCCCCCCCCCCCCCACACACACACACACACAATTGACAGTGGCACGTGTGAAATTTGTTATAAACGATTACTCGAGAGTTTCTCAGTTACAGTTCTCGGAAAGTAAAGTATTTTAGACTAGTGCACTTTTGACGAAAACGTGCACATGCTGTCACTCCTTGCCCTCTAGCCCCAGGACAAGGTGGCAGCTACCCCTATCGCCATACTTCCGGCGCCCTTGAATATACATACAAAGTTTTGTGAGAGGTGGCCTAGCAGTTTTTGAGAAAAGGTTATATAACGTCAGCGAGAACTCACAACGAACGACAAACGAAGAGGGATATGTTAAAATCCACCTTCAGTTGAGCAACAATGTGGGCTCAAAACACTGCTCCACCAAAATACCTTCTGCCTCAATCCAATGAGGTGTCATGAGCCATGTTTTGGCAGAATAACATACCCATAAAAAGGGTCTGTTTTCTGATTACCTTACTGGTTAAGAATCTTATATACAGTGTAATCGATCATGCTGTACTACAAATAGTTTCTGTACTCACCTACAATAATCGTTAGCGGCGCCATTACCTTGGACATCGACCCATCCTTGGAAAAGGGTATCGTCCCCCAAATCCACTATGTCGTATCGCCTGCCAGGGACACGCTTATCACTGACAGCTATAACTTCTACTCGGTAATCATTTTTGTCTGCCTCGCCAAGCTCAGTTTCTAGAGGCGCAAACTTTTCTGGGTTCGGATCTTGTTCCACCACCACTTTTTTAATATAAGGAACACCGTCAGCTGAAATAGAAGTAACAAGTGAAAATGTCGTTCAACACGACAAAACGGACAATTCAGGCCAAATATAAAAAAAATGCATGGTTCTCAAGCAATTAATTTTTCAGATCAATGTAAGAGGAAGACTTTTATTTTCTTAAATTTTGTTGTCTGTTAACTGGTTGAGTGCTGGAAGTCCATATTCAAGTGCAAGTACCTCAACTTGAAGGTTTCATATTCTGTGGGTGTGGTTCACATTAATTATCTTTGAAGTGAATTTATTTCATTTGTATGGATTTGTCTTGTTACAATTCATGGGAGAGTGCCTTTAGGCACCCACCTATAAATTGTTTATATGTTACAAAGCAAAGACAGGTGAAAATATTTTGACAAATCCCCAAAATTAGCACTCTACCATTTAAAAAAGAAAGATGAAATACATTTGTGTTCAGTTATATTTATGCACCTTTTCGCCAAAATAAATACCTCCCACATAATATTTGAGTTATTTTCAGTTGTACATGGAAAACTGGATTTTTTCCAGAACAAATATAATAAACAGACGCCGTATTTTAATCACGCTTTGTTGGAAACACATGCAAATAATATTTATCAATAAAAAAAAGATAAAATTTAAAGTCTCACGATTTCATACAAATTTAAAATTTTTGTCTCACCATTTCATACCGATCTATAATTTTAAAGTCTAACGATTGCATACTAATTTAAAAGCTTGAAGTCTCACGATTTCAAACTAATTTGAAATTTTAAAGTCTCACGATTTCATACCAATTTATAACTTTAATGTCTCACGATTTCATACAAATTTGAAATTTTTAAGTCTCACGATTTCATACCAATTTGAAATTTTAAAGTCTCATGATTTCATACCAATTTGAAATTTTAAAGTCTCACGATTTCAAACTAATTTGAAACTTCAAAGTGTCACGATTTCATACCAGTTTGAAATTTTAAAGTCTCACGATTTCATACTAATTTGAAATTTCAAAGTGTCACGATTTCATACCAGTTTGAAATTTTAAAGTCTCATGATTTCATACTAATTTGAAATTTCAAAGTGTCACGATTTCATACCAGTTTGAAATTTTAAAGTCTCACGATTTCATACTAATTTGAAATTTTAAAGTCTCACGAGTTCATACTAATTTGAAATTTTAAAGTCCAACGATTTCATACCAATTTAAAATTTTAAAGTCTAACGATTTGATACCAATTTAAAATTTTAAACACTCACGGTTTGATACCAATTTAAAATTTTAGTCTCACGATTTCATACAAATTTGAAATTTTAAAGTCTCACGAGTTCATACTAATTTGAAATTTTAAAGTCTCACGAATTCATACTAATTTGAAATTTTAAAGTCCAACGATTTCATACCAATTTAAAATTTTAAAGTCTCACAATTTCATACCATTTTAAAATTTTAAACACTCACGGTTTGATACCAATTTAAAATTTTAGTCTCACGATTTCATACAAATTTGAAATTTTAAAGTCTCACGATTTCATACAAATTTGAAATTTTAAAGTCTCACGAGTTCATACTAATTTGAAATTTTAAAGTCCAACGATTTCATACCAATTTAAACTTTTAAAGTCTCACGATTTCATACCAATTAAAAATTTTAAAGTCTTACGATTTCATACCAATTTAAATTTTTAAAGTCTCACGATTTCATACTAATCTGAAATTTTAAAGTCTCACGAGTTCATACTAATTTGAGATTTCAAAGTGTCACGATTTCATACCAGTTTGAAATTTTAAAGTCTCACGATTTCATACTATTTTGAAATTTTAAAGTCTCACGAGTTCATACTAATTTGAAATTTAAAGTCCAACGATTTCATACCAATTTAAAATTTTAAAGTCTAACGATTTGAAAGCAATTTAAAATTTTAAACACTCACGGTTTGATACCAATTTAAAATTTTAGTCTCACGATTTCATACAAATTTGAAATTTTAAAGTCTCACGATTTCATACAAATTTGAAATTTTAAAGTCTCATGAGTTCATACTAATTTGAAATTTTAAAGTCCAACGATTTCATACCAATTTAAAATTTTAAAGTCTCACGATTTCATACCAATTTAAAATTTTAAAGTCTCACGATTTCATACTAATCTGAAATTTTAAAGTCTCACGAGTTCATACTAATTTGAAATTTCAAAGTGTCACGATTTCATACCAGTTTGAAATTTTAAAGTCTCACGATTTCATACTAATTTGAAATTTTAAAGTCTCACGAGTTCATACTAATTTGAAATTTTAAAGTCCAACGATTTCATACCAATTTAAAATTTTAAAGTTTAACGATTTCATACCAATTTGAAATTTTAAACACTCACGGTTTGATACCAATTTAAAATTTTTGTCTCACGATTTCATACAAATTTGAAATTTTAAAGTCTCACGATTTCATACAAATTTGAAATTTTAAAGTCTCACGAGTTCATACTAATTTGAAATATTAAAGTCCAACGATTTCATACCAATTTAAAATTTTAAAGTCTCACGATTTCATACCAGTTTAAAATTTTAAAGACTCACGATTTGATACCAATTTAAAATTTTAATCTCACGATTTCATACTAATTTGAAATTTAAAAGTTTCACGAGTTCATACTGATTTGAAATTTTAAAGTCCAACGATTTCATACCAATTTAAAATTTTAAAGTCTCACAATTTCATACCATTTTAAAATTTTAAACACTCACGGTTTGATACCAATTTATAATTTTAGTCTCACGATTTCATACAAATTTGAAATTTTAAAGTCTCACGATTTCATACAAATTTGAAATTTTAAAGTCTCACGAGTTCATACTAATTTGAAATTTTAAAGTCCAACGATTTCATACCAATTTAAAATTTTAAAGTCTCACGATTTCATACCAATTTAAAATTTTAAAGTCTCACGATTTCATACTAATCTGAAATTTTAAAGTCTCACGAGTTCATACTAATTTGAAATTTCAAAGTGTCACGATTTCATACCAGTTTGAAATTTTAAAGTCTCACGATTTCATACTAATTTGAAATTTTAAAGTCTCACGAGTTCATACTAATTTGAAATTTTAAAGTCCAACGATTTCATACCAATTTAAAATTTTAAAGTCTAACTATTTGAAAGCAATTTAAAATTTTAAACACTCACGGTTTGATACCAATTTAAAATTTTTGTCTCACGATTTCATACAAATTTGAAATTTTAAAGTCTCACGATTTCATACAGATTTGAAATTTTAAAGTCTCATGAGTTCATACTAATTTGAAATTTTAAAGTCCAACGATTTCATACCAATTTAAAATTTTAAAGTCTCACGATTTCATACCAATTTAAAATTTTAAAGACTCACGATTTGATACCAATTTAAAATTTTAATCTCACGATTTCATACTAATTTGAAATTTAAAAGTTTCACGAGTTCATACTAATTTGAAATTTCAAAGTCTCACGATTTCATACCAATTAAAAATTTTAAAGTCTAACGATTTCATACCAATTAAAAATTTTAAAGTCTTACGATTTCATACCAATTTATAATTTTAAAGTCTCACGATTTCATACTAATCTGAAAGTTTAAAGTCTCACGATTTCATACTAATCTGAAAGTTTAAAGTCTCACGAGTTCATACTAATTTTGGAAGACACTACAAGCCAATAAAAATGTTCAACGAGGGGGTACAATTTCAGTGAGGTCTTGCCTGAGAACCCAAACCTTTTTGGGGTCATAGAGTCTCAGTCACCTTGTGTGACGGGCGACAGATAAACGCCAAGTGATGCCAGTAACTCACCCCGCACGTTCAGTTAGGTGAGCTAAAACGAATTCTGTTGTGCAGCACGGTGGACTTTTAAGCTGCATTGTAACTTTTTCCAAGCAAGAAAGCCTACCTTACCTTGGAAGCTCAGCATAAAAAATGATAGCTTTGAATTCGGGATGCGCCTTTTATTTGAACGCCTAACTCACACAGTAGAGAAGTGAACAAGTGTGGAATGGTTCCTCAGATGCGGTTACGGATAGATATCTTTTCCTTGTCAACGTGCGTTTGTGGGCGATAGTGGCCGAAACCAAAAACTCCTTGACAGAAACTATAGCGATACCAGACATCGTAACGGTCCACAAACTAATTAATATCGGGATTTTCATGGTTTCTACCCCTATATTTACAGTTTGTGTCCACCCAGAGGCGACAGGACCAAGTGGGTATAGGAGGCATGTGCGCCTCCACTTGTTGTTCCACAGACATGCTACACGATTACACATTGAGTTAAAACATTAGAGCATTGTTTCTTTGGGGTTTAACTGAACATCCAACAGTCATGGTCATATCGAGTCGGACGGTTTTGCTGGTGGAAGGAGCCGGAGTACCCGGAAAGAAGAACTATAACAAGAGGCCCCAGGGGGCCTGAGGGCGCTCATCTGACATGGTAGCCTAAATATCAATCCAGAGAATTGATTTCAACAAGTTGCATCTGCCCCTTCTAAGAAAAGCTTATACCAAATATCCAAAGATTCTGACCAGTGGATCTAAAAAAAGATGTTTAAAGAATATTCCTCATATTGAACTAAGTTATAATGAACCCAGGGACATGGCTTTAACAAACTTGAATCTCATCCCCATAAGGATGCTGCACACCAAATATCAAAACATTCCGACTGCTGGATCGGAAGAAGAAGATTTTTAAAGAAAATTCCTCATTTTGAACTAAGTTACAATTCGAGCTCCCACAATGAGCCCAAATATGGACCTAGGGACATGGCTTGAACAAACTTGAATCTTACCCTCTAAGGATGCTGCATAAAAAATATCAAAAGCATTCATCTGCTGGATCTGAAGAAGATTTTTAAAGAAAATTCCTCATTTTGAACTAAGTTGTCATTCGGGCTCCCATAGTGAGCCCAAATATGAACCAAGGGACTTGGCTTGAACGAACTTGAATCTCAGCCCCTAAGGTTGCTGCATGCCAAATATCAAAACATTCCGACTGCTGAATCTGAAGAAGATTTTTAAAGAAAAATTCCTCATATTGACTAAGTTATAATTCGGGCTAACACAAGGAGCCCAAATATGGACCCAGGGACTTGGCTTTAACAAACTTGAATCTATCTCCCCCGACTAAGGATGTTACACACCACATATCAAAGCATTCCGACTGCTGGATCTAAAGAAGAAGATTTTTAAAGAAAATTCCTCATTTTGAACTAAGTTATCATTCGGGCTCCCACAGTGAGCCCAAATATGGACCTAGGGACATGGTTTGAACAAACTTGAATCTCACTCCCCTAAGGATATTGCATACCAAATATCAAAACATTCCGCCTGCTGGATCTGAAGAAGATTTTTAAAGAAAATTCCTCATTTTGAACTAAGTTATAGTTCGGGCTCCCACAGTGAGCCCAAATATGAACCCAGGGACTTGGCTTGAACAAACTTGAATCTCGCCCACCTAAGGATGGTGCATACCCAATATCAAAAGATTCTGCCCGCTGGATCTTGAGAAAAAGATTTTCAAAGAAATTTGCCTGAAATGCACTAAGTTCAAATTTGGGCTCCAATACTGAGCCCAAATATAAAACCAGGGAGCCGATTAGGACAAACTTGAATCAGATCCACCCCACAATGTCGCATACCAAATATCAAAAGATTCTGCCTGCTGGATCTGGAGAAGACGATTTTTAAAGAAATTTGCCTGCAATGCACTAAGTTTGAATTAGAGCTTCCATAGTGCGCCCAAATATGAATCCAGGGGGCCGATTTGAACAAACTTGAATCAGATCCACCCTACAATGTTGCTTACCAAATATCAAAAGATTCTGCCTGCTGGATCTGGAGAAGAAGATTTTTAAAGAAATTTGCCTGAAATGCACTAAGTTCGAAATCGGGTTCCTATAGTGAGCCCAAATATGAACCCAGGGGGCCAATTTGAACAAACTTGAATCAGATCCACCCCACAATGTTGCATACCAAATATCAAAAGATTCTGCCTGCTGGATCTGGAGAAGAAGATTTTTTAATGTTCTTCCCATTGCCTACAGTGTTAAAAAGTGCTGACTCAGCACTTTTTCAAAGTCCCGAAACTGTACCCTATGATAAAACCGATAGCAATTTTTTTTACCAATCCTTTCTGTTGGTCCTAGGGAAGCTTCACACCAAATAAAAATTCTCAGTGCCGTGCAGTTTTGGAAATATGGGAGTTTTAATTTTTTTCTATTTTTAGCTCATGCGGTTCCCACGGGGCTGCAGGAAATTTTTTTTTTTGCCATAAATCAA
The DNA here is from genome assembly GCA_031216915.1 of Pictodentalium vernedei. NCBI lineage: Eukaryota > Metazoa > Mollusca > Scaphopoda > Dentaliida > Dentaliidae > Pictodentalium > Pictodentalium vernedei. The sequence goes on from CM062297.1 coordinate 262,771,799, forward strand.
GTACTTATAACCCAATAATACCTCATATTAAATTTGGTTCAAATCGGCCTCTGGGTTCAAAAAATAGAAATTTTGGGCGGGGCAAAAATTCTTGCCCCTCTCAGAACAAAGGTAAATATTGCCCCTCAAACTTCTCTTGAACAAATTTGAGTTTACACCTCAAATGGAAGATGCATACCAAATATCAAGTCGCTGCTATGGCTGGTTCACGAGAAGATTTTAAATTAATTTGTGCATTTTGGCCCCCATCCCACTCCACAATATGAGCAGAAATCCAATTTGAAGAAAAACCCAAATGCCCCTATATAACCACTACTTACATGAAATTTAATTGAAATGTGGCCAGTGGTTTAGGAGAAAGAGGCTCAAACACCACCTTCACACAGGACGACGAACGACGGACGGGCGGACAGACGACGGACGAAGAGTGATAAGAAAAGCTCACCCTGACTTCCAGGTGCTAAAAAGCTAAAAAGCCGGTATAAGAAGAGTTAGCAGCGGTTGAAGAACAGTGCATCATCGACGTGCAGTGCGCCTTAGTTCAAGCGCCACAGTTCCCCCACCCAAAACCACGCGGGCAATCGGGATTAACTGTTTGAACCCTGGTGGTATATTCCATGTCACAGTTCAGTGGCATCAATTTGCGTTATTTAGGTGTAGTCTAATTAATATTTTCAACGTGTGGCCTTGGGGCTGCACGTTAAAAATATTGATTTGTCTAACGAACAAATTCACGGAGCAACTATCTACGTTATGAGTAGTAGGTGATGTGGTTTTCAGGACCCCGGAAGTGATGTCATGTCACGTGACCAAGTTGCGTCATGTTGGACTGTCATAGTAACCCGCGTGAGCGGTCATGTTGTGACGTCACCCCTATAGTGATACGTGGTGTTAGTGCGCATACGCAGCGCATGTAGTTAGGGTGATACGTGTTTCCGTCGCCCATTTTGTGTACTGGAGGCCGCCATCTAGGTTTCGATGGTGGCACGTGGTTGCTATGTTACCCAAAGGCCTACAATAGGTTAGGGGCATGCTCGGAGAATATGTTTGATTGAATAAGTAAATCTAATTACCATAAACAAGCCGATAAACCCTCCAAACATAAAAAACGACTTTATTTACTACGAATTCCCCCAGAATCCTTTTATAACCGCTGTACCATGGCTTATAAGAGTAGCACGTAGTGCTATCGAACGCATTCCATTGTATAAGCGTAGTTTTCTGGTTCGGATTCCTGCAGAATCCTCATTTACTTTGTAGAATTACCTCAAACAACCCGACAGATACTAGTTCGAATTCTTTCAGAATCATCTGCTTCTATATATCTATGCTATAGTTTTTGTGTGCACAGTCCTGTTCGTTTGTTCTGGAGTATACTCCAGTAGAGTAGAAGAGCCTATCAGTTTGAACAGTTTTGTTACTATATTTAGCTTTTTCGATGGATATTCTATGACGCAACAAACTTTTCTGTTGAATGAAGAATATCTGGCACTTGTCGCAGTTATGGAGTTCATCCATTGCTGGACAGAAGGGAAATAATGCAATTCGGATGTTTCACCCTTTTTTACACCCTCGAGAGTTCATGACGGAATCCAACTTTATGGAGTCGGCTAGGAATCACACTTACGGGACGCCTTATATAGCCTCATATAGCCTCTCTATAGATGTTGAACACTGAATAAAATGGTACATAATGGGGAAAATGAAGCAATCTGATTGAACATTGACCGTGGGTACAGTCGAGACAGAGGATAGGTATAGCTAGGAAGTATTAAGCAGTGTTACAAGTCAATAGTAATGGTTGAGACACGGGACAGAATAACGGTAGCCAATAGTAATGGTACAAGGCTGCAATTGCACAAGACTGCAAGGATGGTAGATTATAGTATTGGATGACTACAAAAGAGGCAAATGATAGGACAGATAGTTGGAGACAAGATGGAAGCCGCCGGTAAGGCCACCTGTATAGGAGCTAGGAGCCATATAGTATCATGAAATAATGAAATGAGGCTAAGAGGGATTTTAAATTAGACCTCATTGAGGGATTTTCTCAATGCCCTCATGGCCTCATACGATAGAAAATGTGTGCCGAAGGTAGTCGTTTGTTATTTAGGAATGCTGGAATTGGGGCGCCACGGGACGTGGTGGTTAAATACAGAGATGAGGCTAAGAAGAATGATAAATTAGACCTCATTGAGGATTTTCCAAATATGGGGACAGAAATTGGGGTGCCACAGGGCGTGGTCGTTAAACACCAAATTGAGGCTAAGAGGGATGGTAAATTAGACCTCACTGAGGGCTTTTCTCATGGCCCTCATGGCTTCATTTCAGAAAAAGGAGTGCGAAGGCCAGACGTTTTCCAAAAAGAGGTGCTGAAATTGGGGTGCCACGGGAGTGGCCGTTTAATACCGAGATGAGGTTAAGAGGGATGGTAAATTAGACCTCATTGAGGGATTTTCTCATGGCCCCCATGGCCCCATACGACAAAAAGGTGTGCCAAAGGCGAGACGTTTGCTATTTAGAGGTGCTGGAATTGGGGAGTCGTGATGATAAAGTGAACTGATTGGCTGATCTAGATAAATGAAACAAGAACAAGAGTACTCGGAATAGGGTTCGAATTAGCTTGAACAGGCCAAAAAAGCTAAATATAGTAACAAAACTGTTCAAACTGAAAGGCTCTTCTACTGTACTAGAGTATACCCTAGTACAAACGAACAGGGATCGGTAGACAAAGGCTATAGCAGTGGATAGATAGAAACAGAGGATTCTGAAAGAATTCGAACTAGCACAACTTGTCGGGATTTTTGTGGTAATTCTACAAAGTAAACGAGGACTCTGCATGAATGCGAACCAGAAGGTTACTCTTATACAAAGGAAAACGATATATTACAGGTATATGACAAAATAATTAAACAATAATAAATTGCATTGGGTAGTATAACTAGCGATTGTAGCTGTCGAGAGAGGCATTTGTTTTCTGAAGGGAGGTGACATAGTCAAGTAGCTATTTTATTGTCACCTGCATTGGAATGAAAAAAAGACGAAGAAGAAAAACACAGAAGGAGAAGAAAGGAGCAAAAAGGGAGATTCTACGAGAAGGCTGTCGACTGGAGATATAGCAACGTAGGAGAATGAAAACTGAAAATTCTCTAGCTTCAAATAACAATGAACCTGAGAAGAAACTGTTTTGTGATACATTGTAGTTAAGCAGATGAGGACTGACCATACGTTCCGCCGGGAAAATCCCCCCCCCCCCCCATTGAGGGTTCCTTTGGGGCCCTAAAATTGTTGCAGCCCAACACGTATGTGCATGAAATTTTGTGAAAATGATCAACAGGCGAAATGGATATAAATAAAGATGATATAAATATGTCATCGAAATGTCCTCTGTGTGAACTGCACGCTCACAGATGCGAGGAAACAGCATTCTTTCAGTTTGAAAAATCACAATTTTCTCTGGGTCCGCCCCACCGCCCGTGCATTTCCCGGTAACTTGTCTTGGCCCAGTTCGACCATGTAGTTAAGTAAAACACGTATCATGTCTTTTTTTATTACCGCATTCTCGCACTAGGATTATGAACATATATGAAATTGTGAAATGCAGTCTAGAGTCAGCCTTACCTGGTTTTAAAATGTATGTGTTTGTGGATTATATACTCTGGATTTAACCCTGTTTCAAAGACATGGTATATTTATCAGGTGCTGACCCCCCCCCCCCCCCCCCCCCCCCCACACACACACAGGCGCGTAGCATTCTATAATGGGACTACCGATGCTAGTTTTATTTTTGGATTGGGGGGGGGGGGGGGAACTGAAATTCGGAAGGCTGTTGTAGGGAAGGCGGGGTTGGCGAGTCCCCTAGTCCTAACCTTGAACCTTCAGTCGTTACACCCTGCTCCCATTTCAGGCAAGATGAGGTTGGCGGCTAACCACCGAGGGTCCTAGTTAAAAGTAGGTTTCTCCCCGAATTCTTTTGGCAAAATTCAGTGCTCACAAGGCGTATATGGGGCACTTCTAGCGTTGCAGCCCTATATTGGATACCATTTTGGGCTTTCCGTTATGTGAAACTTGGTTGGGGAGGGGGGCAGAGAAGATTTTTGAGGGCCAAGTCCCCCCCAACCCATTGGCTACGCCACTGCCCCTACACACACTTTTTAACACATCCCAGCGAGTCAAATCCGTGAAATTGAACTTGTTTGAATCCAGTCTTCAAGCTTTTTTCAAACCGGGTCGAACCACTATGGTAGGTCAGGGGCGAGGTGGTCGGATACCTATCCACTTTGAATGAGATTCTCCCATCTCCATATTCACCCACACCTCAAAACACAAAATGGATGTCTGAAACACGCAGGCAAATCGCTTCGTCTCCAACTGACTACCAATTGTTCGTAGCGTCAAAGGACCGTAGTCCAAATAAAAAAAAACCCTCGCCCTTTCCCGCCTCCCCACCGTAGGTGGCGTCAGGTTGTACCCAACAAGGTAGCCCGCAGACAGAGTGAAGGGAGGGGGGGGGGGGGGGGTAGGGCACCCCAGCAAGCACACAATAAAGGAGGAAGTTAATCTCTCCTGAACCCATGCTCCCCTCGCACACACACAAACACCCTCAGTCTTAATTAGCGGACGTTGTGATGACTTGTTGATTTTTATATTGTTCTCGGTGACAAACAATGACAAACAATGACAAATAAGTCCCCGCAACTTCCGGAAGACAAACCCTAACACATCTGTGAGGACATGAAGAAAACGACAGAAATCCTTAAGAGAACGTAAACGCTATTGTCTGGGTTTTTACAATGTCGGGAAGACAGACCCCCCCCCCCCCCCCCCCCCCCCCCCCCCCATCCACACACTCAGAAGCTCACACTCAGTGTTGCTTAGACCTCGTAGTGTTGAATTGTTTGTTTTAGTTTTGTTCTCGGTGACAAACATGTACCCACAAAATCGGGAGGACAAACCCCAATTTATCGTTTTTTTATGTACGGACAAAGAGAAAAGAAAGGAATCCGCGTGAGGATGCAAACACTATTCTCTCAAAGTCGGGAAGACAGACCCCCCCCCCCCCCCCCCCCCAGCCTACGCCACTGTTTCGATAAATGGTTCTCATCATTTTCATAATACGAGATGATCATGAAAATGTTTTCATTGACGATATTGATTAATCACGGAATTAAACTTACACAGAGACAGGCTGTTTAAAACGGATAGAGGTGTTTTCAATTATTAGAGAACCAGAATTTACTGTAATCAGTAAATCCGAGTCTGTGTGAAGCTGGTGAAAGCATCAGAGCAAAACTATATAGAAAGAAGAGAATTTATACGAACTTATTTTCGGGAGTAAAACATTTTTAAAGAAATCAGAAACGGGTTTCTTTAACCAGTGTTTAAAGATTTTCATTCAGGAATCAGATAAAATAATTTAAGAAACCAGAAATAACTTCTCTGCACAGCATTTAATGTGTTCAATGGAGGAATCAGAAGTGGATACTGAAGAAATGAAATCAGAAATACCTTGTTATGTACTGTATTTGAAGTGTTTCATACCAAAAAAAAAACCCCGCAAATAATTTGCGAAAAACTGAAATTCTATACTGAGCGCCCACCCCCCCCCCCCTCCCTCCTTCCCGTAATATATCAAACTATGTATTGGACCAAGGCCAATATGTCTGATCAAGCCTGAAAATAAGCAAACTGTCATTTGAAAAATGAGGTCCGCAGAGGGTGAATTTGTAGATGCTATCCCATATAGTAGGCTAGAATCCCCCAATTTATCCTCCAGGTACCTCTTTCTGTTTAGGCCTGAGACCTTGATTCAGATTGAGGTTCACAGAGGGTAAATTAAGTAATGCTACCCTGCTCTGCGAGGCAGCATCACCAACTTTACCCTCTGAGGACCTCATTCTACAGATGGCAGTCTGCTTATTTTCAGGCTTGTGTCTGATAGGCAAGTGTGTCCTGCTTTCAAAATTTTCATTTTGCTCCCTTTCAGAGTTTTGGACCCGTCCACTTTTTGGCCATTTAATTTTACTTATGAACTTTAGGAATGCAATAGAAGGTCTAAATTGTGATTATCAATATCTCTACAATATGCAGTCAATTACCACAGGGTGACTCGAAACACTTTGGTATATTATCATTGGACTTCAGTGAGTTTCAACTTGATGTTCAAATGTTACAAGTCTTTGTTATGTAATACTATACTTGAGATATCAGCATTACCATTCTTCAAAATGTATGGCTGTCCATTTTTTAGCCTTAGATAATACGATTCTCTAAAAATGGGAGAGGGCAAGCAATTTGGGAATCGGGTTATTTTCAACATTCTTCGCTGCGCCCACATTCCTGCGTAGTGAAATGCATGTATGAACTTCATGGGATTAATAATGTAATTCCCAGCAATTATAAAATGCACTGTGAGCCCCTGGTAACCGCAGTGACCTTGACCCATATTCTGAACCTGCAGCGTATTTCGATTCATTTGGTGTTAGACCCAAACCCACATGTCATACTATGCTCGAAATAAGAGCTTGACTCACTTTCAAAATATTGGACACTTTTTTGAGTGTAAAAATACATGTATGAACTTCGAAATTGTATTAAAGGGTTATAAAATGAGATTTTCAGCAATTTTGAAAAACTGCACTCAATGACCCCTGGGTGATCTTGACCCATATTTTGCAATCTCCATTGAGTTTCAACTAATTTGGTGTTGGTCTCAGGTCCATAGATCACATCATGATTGAGATATGACTGTGACCCAAATTTCAAATTCGGATCCATAGAATGCGATTTCCGGCTGTTCTGAAAAACCTTGAACCTCCAATAAGTTTGGACAGGAAAATGCATTAACGGCTTCAGGGTCCATTATCAAGGTCCGCTGAAACTGAGAATATTAGGAGATCTCGTGGATGCCTATCTGTGTTCAGAGCGACAATGTGGGTGCTGAAACTTAAAGGGGTTCTTGAATTATTATAGCCATGCATTAAACAAACCACATCGAGGTCCTGAAAGGGTTAACACACACCATTTATTTATTTGTGTTTAAGGTCACATACTTATGCACAATGGCTAATCATGACCGTGACAGTTTTACGGGTGGAGGAAGCCGGAGTACCCAGAGAGAACCACCGAGCAACGACGAGCATCTGCCAGCTCCCCAACATCGTAACTCTGCACTGCAGCACAGGCAGGGTAAGATTGGTTGAAGACATGCGCACCATCGACGTGCAGTACGCCTTAGTACACGGCGTCATTGAGCCCCCATGTGGACAATCGGTGTTAAGTGCCTTGCCCAAGGACACAACGCGGGAGTCCGAATCGACCGCTCAGACGGTCACCCACCGGAGGACTAACCGGGCTCGACGTTGCTTAACTTGGTGATCTGACGAGAACCGGTTACCACAACACCACCGCGTCCCCCACACACACCATTTAAATACTCCATTTTAATAATTCATATCTATGGAAGGTACAAGGGAAAAGGTCCCCTCCCCCCCCCCCCCCACACACCCATTCCTTGGAATTAGAAGTTACCTTGTGTTATAAGACAGACCACAATAACATATATAACTACCCTGCAAAGCAAAGGTTTCCTTTCAACCTGATTTGAGGATGGATTTGAAATTGATTAATATAATAGATAAAATTTAGTAATAATATGGGGAATGCCCAAGAAGCCACACAAAAGCATTAGTCCGTGTGTTTTACACAGACTAATTAAGGAAGAAAATAGATGTTATAGTTTATGAATTAATGATACACCACACAGCCAGTAAGATAGTTAGCGACAAGAAAAATAATTACCTTGTGTAGATTAACAAATTTAGTTCTTGGTTGGAGATTCCATTACTTAATGCAACTAAATGACTAGACATCAGAATTTAATTACGACCAACATGAAAGAGTTTAAGGTATAATTTGTGAGAGCGTTATGTAATATCTTAATGGAAAAACAGTGCCAGCACATTACTTAAAGGAGGGACGTAGAAAGAAATTCGAACTGGCTTAGGGGTGGGGACGGACATAGATGGGCTCCCACGTAGTGATATATATCAGTGATGCACCAGGCGCCATGGTGGGAGAGTAGAAATACAATACACAAAGCGACGGTTGGGACTAATGGACCCCTGAAGTCGAGAAAATTGAACATTTACGCCTCCATATTTAACAAATTTGTATGTGAAATTTGTTAAGTTTACTTAGTGCACGGGGAAAATATGCCTTTTCCCAGGGCCGGGGGAGATGAAATTTTGGCCCCAGCCTTAGTTCTATGACGGGCCCCCTTTGGAAAGAGTTGGAATACTGATGGAGATTCCCAAGGCATCTGCCGTGCTGAAGGTGCGAGTGATGATGGGGGAGGGGGGGGGGGGGGTGTTCTCCCTCCAATTACAACCGTTGGTGCAGTGCCCCATTCGCGACCATTCGCGATACAGCCCCCTTCTTAACATTTAGTTCTACTCAACTGTAGAACTAGTAGTTCGACGGGCAACTTGTCTTGCTGGTTCTTGCTCGGGGATTGGGTGGGACCAGGCTTGGCACAGAAGTCAGAACTTTGGGTGGCCCAGTACTGGCCCAAGAATCCCGGACTCCTGGTCACTACAACGGTCCTCCTCTCTCCCCGGTCCTACATTTTCCTCGACTTCAGATGCAACAGAAGAGGCAAATCCTAAGATGTAATCTTCGGACGCATCTTAAGAGTTAAGAATCTGGAAACCTCCTTCCTGTTAATTTCCAGGAAGATTTCAATGACGGGATCCCAAAACGGAAATACAGGTTTCGGGTGACTGCATTTGAGTTTTCGGGGATCGTTGATTCTCTGGTGGAGGTGGTGTTAAAAGAGTATTGGTAAACAAACACTCTAAAATCAGTTGGGTTGTAAATCAATCCAAATGAACTAGGTTAAGTAAATATGAACCCAATTGGGTTCATCATATTCACTCAACCCAGTTCAATTGGGTTCATATTCAACCCAACAGCTTTTAGAGTGTATATATATAGTGTTGATCCAATCTCCCTCTCTCTCTCTGTCTCTCTCTTCAACTATTTCTGGAAATATTTTGGGGAAGGACTCGGTGGTGTGCGGACGACCTAACACCATACCGTACGAAGAGTGTGTAGTTCTAGAACAGAATTGCCCCCCCCCCCCCCCCACCCCCGACGTAAAATCTAGAGGGAAGAGTTGAGGGGTGCCAGACCAGTATACAAACATCTAATGAACTATTACGTGTGGCCGTGGTGGTGCATACCACCATCATTGGTCCTCTGAATATGAATTATTTTGGTGATTACTCTCGTAGGGTTTCAAGTTGAAAAATTTAACAAGCTGAGTGTAAGAACTCATACTTGGACTGAAGACTGCTGATGCTAAGAGTAGAACCAGCCCAGGACAAAGTGCAAGTTAATGCGACCCGAGAAGGGTTTACCTTAATTTTTTAAGGCAATCCAATTTTCCGAAAGGAAGATGAATAGAAATGACAAAGTACAACTGTTATGTCTGTGTGTTTGTTTGTTTATTGGAGTTTAACTGCACTTTCAACAGCAACACAGTGTCGGAGAGTTCTATCGGTGGGCGAAGCCGGAATACCCGAGGAGAAACATAGAGCAGTGGCGATCGACTCTCGGGCTCTCTATCTTATTAACCCGGAACAAGCAGAGTTGACAGGGGTTGAAGGCAAGTGCACCGCCGACGTATAGAACGCCTTTGTACTGGGCTCCTGCGAACATTCGAAATTCGATTCGAAAGTCAATCGGAAATTCGAATATTTTTTAATATACTTCGGCCATAAGTTTGTGACAGTTCTGAGTAGAAACGTAACTGACTTGTAGCAGTAACAGTGTTTGTACAAAGTTGTAGCTACATTACTTCAATAAACAGCTGCGCCATGAGCGCATGATACGCCCGTTAATAATTACAAGAGGGAAGCACACAATATGAGTATACATGTGTACTTGTCAGGTTTTTTTTTATATTCTTGTACAATAATCATAACCAACAACATACTTGTTCAATAATTTGGAAATAAAATTATTTGAATTTCATGTATATACCTTATGTCTATAGAGATCATAACTTCAAGAAAAAATCAACGATTTTCTAAGTAATAAAGTCCCATAACTTTTGAATGACTAATCGAACGGCGACACCGACCGAAAGGGAGCTTCCTTCCATCAACATAAACCACCTACCAAAAAATCGTGAAAATCTCTCGAAGCGTTCTCGAGTTATCGTACGACGTGCAAAAAAACAACAATTTTCTAAGTAATAAAGTCCCATAACTCTGGAATGACTAATCGAACGGCAACACTAAACGAAAGGGAGCTTCCCTCCATCGATATACACCAGCTACCCAAAAATCACGAAAATCTCTCAAAGAGTTCTCGAGTTATCGTACGACGTGTAAAAAATCAACAATTTTCTAAGTAATAGTCCCATAACTCTGGAATGACTAATCGAACGGCGACACTAAACGAAACGGAGCTTCCCTCCATCGAGAAACACCACCTACCCAAAAATCACGAAAATCTCTCAAAGCGTCCTTGAGTTATCGTACGACGTTGACCGGACGGACAGACGAACAGACGGACAGCGGTATACCATTATACGACCCGCTTTTTTCAAAACGGGCGTATAAAAACTGTTACTGCTACAACAATTCATTTCAACTTATTGTGCATTATGACCAGCGACCATTTTTGGAAATTTTAAGTTTCGAACTTTGAAAAGTTATTCAGCTGTTCAACTCTCATAAATGATTTGTTCCACATCATGATCACTTTATTTTGTATTGAGGATTGTTCTGTTCGATCACAGTTACTGGATGCATCGTCAAAAGCAACGGTTTTCTAAAAGATTACCCCTGATTATTATATAAGCAGAAGTAGAGTAGGCTTTAATTTACAAGCGGACCGACTCCATTCGGCGTTGAATTATCGTTTCGTTTTAGAAATTCCGCATTTTATTTAAAACAAATGGCTTCACAACCGGAATGAAGTCGCTCCGATTTAAAACGAGTTTTTTTCCGAGAAAACATGTGATAAAAGTGAGGTATCAGCCCTGTCAGACAGGTTCGTTTAAAATGTTTGTTGCTGCAGTTTTGAAGCTTCAAAGTCAACAATTTATTTATTTATTTATTGGTGTTTAATGTCACAAACTTATGCATAATGGCTAATCGTGACCGTGACAGTTTTACGGGTAGAAGAAGCAGGAGTACCCGGAGAGAAGTCAACAATTCAAATTGTTTCCATCAATGGCTAGCATATTGGTTCACATCTCAGTTTATAGCGTGGGAAGTGGTGAGGCGAACAATGCACTCTACATTACTGTGTGTCTTTTAATAATCGCGGGTATTATATTAGAAAAAAAAAAAACCTTTTCTTTTGAAGACATATCCATTAACTGTGATTCGATTCGAAGTTCGAATCGAAATTCGATTCGAAATTCGATTCTTTTTCACCAATTCGATTCAATCAAAATGGCCAATTCGCAGGTCCCTACGTTGTACACAGCGCCACCGTGCCTCCACATGTTTTCCATTGTCAGCACAAAGACTGACAAGAGAGACCCAGCATACTGGAGTTTATTTCACGAGATTCATTAATGCCAGGGAGCGCGGTGGCTCAGTGGTAGACTGTTGGACTTCTGTGCCAGAGGTCCCGAGTTCGATCCCCGTCCGGGACGACCCGCGTTGTGTCCTTGGGCAAGGCACTTTACCCCGGTTGCCGACATGGGGGCACGATGACGCCGTGTATTAAGGCGTACTGCACGACGATGGGGCACATGTCTTCAACCGCTGTAACCCTGCTTGAGCGGAGCTTGAACAGAGTTAGAATGTTGAGGAGGTGACAGTTGCTCGTCGATGCTCGGTGGTTCTCTCCGGGTACTCCGGCTTCCTCCACCCGTAAAACTGTCACGGTCACGATTAGCCAGTGTGCATAAGTATGTGACCGTAAACACCAATAAATAAATAAATACATTGAGGCCAAAATTCTGTGTTGTAATATATTACGTATTACGTCACAGTAGTTCACCCACAGAGTCAAAAGACACTAAGTGTAGTCGTCATTATATAATTGACCATTGTTCTGAAAGAGTTTGGAGAACAATGGAGAACAAAAGCAATTCATTTAAGCTTCACGTTGTGTATCTGAGTTTTAATAATCTGGGTGAACAAAAATAGGTCGCCCAAATTCACTTGAGCCGAACGTTAGGCAGACGAAACGACCAAATTTGTGCAGGGTTGAGTAGAGGCTTTAAAGACGAAGTGCGCTGTAATCATGTGGAAGCAATTTTGTGTCCATATGGATTTGCCTTGTTACGATTTATTGGAAAGGGAATGTTGGCACTTTCCAATAACTTGTAACAAAACAAGTGAACGCCAACAAACTCCGACTACCCAAATTAAACAGATATGCTCACAGAAGTGTCTTCATGTAGAGTTTGGGATGGGATTTCAAATACCATTGGGAAAGATAGGTCCATTCTTGACCTATCTCTGTGGTTACTTCCTGTTTCGTTGTGATTTCTGAGAGAGAGAGAAAAAACGCTAGAATAACCTTTAGCACACCCTGACACACACAGGTTTGTTGGCTCAGTGACGGGTCCAGACCCTCTCTAAAGGGAGAAGGAATCGGTTACAATCTCCAAATAAACGCTGACACTGCAAATCGGTGTATTGTACAATACAGTCGCCGTGCACTGGTCGTAATCCACGCATACGTTTACCAGGCAATAAAACTCATATTCATTAAAATTTTAATTCATTATTTAAATTCTTGATGATTATTCCTATAATTGGTGTTTGGAATGTACTTCCTCATGCTACTATATTCCGATGCTTCGAGTCATGTCACACGCTCAGTAGGTCATACAACTAATACCAGATTCTGGCTGTATGGTAGATTTAGATTTATTTATTGTCTTACGAAACAAACATGGTTACATGACAGAGAGAATATATGATACACACGTGAACAATAAAAGTAAAAGTCTACCTGTCTCACAGCACTTGCACCCCCCCCCCCCACACACACACAACCTAACAACCTATCTCACCGCACTTGCACCCCCTCCCGCTTATCTTCACACGGTCAGTGTATGGAGACGAGTGTTACTAATTTGAAGAACGGTACGTGTTAATTACATTATAAGTTTAAGAGCCTAAACGTCACGACTATTACATGTATTCATCAACAAATACATTTCCCAGAACTCTGACTAATATTCCAATCACACCATCAAAGCATGCCTTTGACGAAAAAATGCCCCGATGAAGTAGATAAAACGTTTTATCAGTCCGGACTTGAACCATCACAGTGGGGAAAAATACATCCTTCTTCCCAAAATCAGACGTCGTCGCGATGGCCTTGTACTGAACGCAGGCCAAATAGAGTTCGAGTCGGTGTATCGAGTACAGTTTTTATGTTTTTTGGTTATTTGTTTAAATGTTGCTTTGCACGAATTTTTTTCTCCTGCCTTCGGACAACGGGGCGAGAGGGGGCTGACAATGCCCTTCCCAGGTTCGTCACTCAATTTTTCTCGATGATTTATTCTCGAAGTAAAGCTAAAATATATGCCAAATCCGTTCCGGGAGCATTCAAAATTCAGTGAGGGAGTTGGGGGTTGTAGGAGCCCCCCCCCCCCCCCCCGATGGGAGGGGAAGCACCTCCTCTCAAACTCCCCATCTCGGGCCTTCGAGACATACATGCTTCGGAAAGCCACGGCGGGGGTGCTAGTGCGAGTAAATGCCTCTTTTCCCGGGGCCATTTTTATTGATTTGAATTTGAATATAATTGAACTTTCGTGCAGTTCGTCTCTTGAGTTCCAATGTGTTCTATCTGCCTTCTGGCACATAGAACACATTGGAACTCAAGGAACGAGTAGTTAAGATAGTTCTCTCAGGTTATCGTAAATTCTAACATTCAGCGATGTTTTCATTTACGAATACAATCGCTGCGGCCGTATCCTTAGATAGAGGCACCCGCTGTTGCTCGAATACCAGTCCTTGCATGGAAAATAGGCGTCCGGATGAAACTGTTATTGCTGTATCGTCAAATATCGGCGGGCCAGCATCGCCAACGTTGATAGGAGGACATTTAAATTAGGGTTCTTCAATTTCGTCAAATGGCGCAAAATTCTACGTCATCGGCATGCGCGATCCCGCTTGGGTAAACACAAGATAACGACGCAATGCTACATATTATACAATTATAATCTTCAAAGTCGAACGTTATTAACTTGGTTAACATAATTTAACACGTTAACGAAACGTTAACTGCTCCCAGCCCTGCCTGAAGTGCTTTCGGCGCCCCTGCATGTTTCTTAACTAGCCATTCGATGTTGTGGAAAGAAGACCAGTTATATGCAGACTCACCACAAAGGACTGAAATGATGAAATTCAGTCATTTTTAACTTGGTTGAAGAACATTAAACATTTGCTTTTAAAAAGCAGACGACACTTGCAAAAACAATTCTTGAATAACTAATTTTTTTCATTTTTTTGTCTCAAAAACATAGGTTATGACCCTCGTTGGAACGAGCTCGACGAGCTCGTTCCAACAAGGGGTCATGACCTATGTTTTTGAGACAAAAAATGAAAAAATAATGAAAATTAATTGGAGATTTTTGAGAATAGCGCTGACCGGTTTTGACCGTTACGTTGGGTAAAGTGTTAAACTAGCCAAGAGACCAGCTGAATTACAAGAGCTGAGCATATTTCGATTTTGCAAAATAAATTGAGGGTTCAAGGTTATCCAGGCTGCCCAGCTCAGCTGTCAATGGAGTGTAGTGTTCAAGAATTTGTGGCAAGAAAAATGTACAATAAGTGAAGGAGGTATGAAAACATCCGTGGTTGAAAACACACACATGAATTACTGGCTTATCGATTATTATGACTGAACGAATTAAAACACAAAATTGAAATCAGGTGCTTCAATAAAAGGTTTCCTTAATCGACAAACGAAAATGAATGTGGTGTCAAAACGCTGCGTTCGGGACCAACTCCATAGATTTTTAGATCTGATTATTCGCTTTCATCTCTACACACAATTTCTTTCAACCTCTCATGCCATTTGTGCCATGTACACATATACAATTCAAAAGTCTGGTTAACTTTCCGGGTGTGGCGTACATTCATCAAAAGACCCGAGCTCATCCCATGGCGGTGAATTAATTAGATACGATCTGTCTGGATACCGAACGATAATCTCAGTTATCTTGAGAAAAATAAGAAAAGCAGTTAGAGGAGCCGTCTTATCAGTGGAGAGAAGAAACAAAGTACGTCGAGAATATCTGGAAACATGAGCACACAAGTTTATATATCTCACCTCCTCAAGGGCGGTGGAGCCGGTGGGGAGGGGCTTCAGCCCGTCACTTGTTTGGTCAACAATGTTAAAAATATTTGAAAATAGTAAACAAAATGGGCTTACCTTTTTGCTATTCTATTTGTCATCCTTAATACCAAAGAACTTACTTTAAAGTCGACCATTATCCGAGGGGGGTGGCGGTGGAGCAGTTACTATGCTAAACTGGGGTGTCAGAGTACACAATTTAGGATTCTTGAGCAATCTGGGGGATTGTTATGAAATTAGTGGGCTGTCGGTACCGGATCTGTGCGGATAGTTCTCTGATCCCATAAAATCACCCAGATTGCCTCTTAGGGAACATTTTACATAATTTTCTAGGGGAGAGTCCCGTAACCCCATTTACCCTTCACCCCCCCCCCCCCCCACACTATCAAACTTATTCCGAAGTTCCGTTCCTGCATCTCCTACAAGTTTATTAGAATTTCATTCATTTTAAACTTCATGCGAGTTGAGTACACTGTGTTCGGCTGACAGAGTGATCTCTCCTTGTTCATTCATCGTTGAAAATGTCGAAAGACGATTACCGCCTCACGTTTAACAAATAAGTATTCTATCATTTATTGTTCGCCGCAGCTCTCGCACAATATGGAATTAACCCTTTACCTAAGACTAAAATGAGACGACACGTTTGCAAACAAAATTCTGGAATAACTAAATATTTTCATTTTTTGCATCAAAAACGTAGCTTATGACCCCTCATGTGGAACGAGCTCGTTCCAATGTGGGGTCATAAGCTATGTTTTGAGACAAAAAGTGAAAAGATAATGAAATACCAAATTACCCCCCTGTGTGTACATTTTGGAAAAAACTAGAGTGCAGTCGAGTTTAAAAACTGGTAAAAAACGTTTTTCAGCAAACAGAATCTCATATTTGCTTCCAAAATCTAAAACTGGAATTCCAGTTTTGTTAAGCTGCAACTGGAATTTCAGTCCTTTGTGGTAGAACCCGATTATCAACTGGTAGAAACTAGGATTCCACTTAATGTAATAAATATAAATTAGCTCGAAAATGAGGATTCGCCATTAAAAATCTAATCAATGGTAGCCAAGTGTTAACACTCAGAAAGTGAAAACGAAAATAGCCAAAAATCCTGCGCATGTGCATTTCTGAAATTTAAAATGCCTTTCAAGGATTGTCTGTATGAAAGCAAACATGAAACGCAGACGACACTTTCAAAAGAAATTCTTGAATAACTAATTTTTAAACTAAACTATGTTACAGAATATTTGCATTTGAAGAGAGTATATAGCATGTCATTTCTGGAAATGCCTAGAAAACTTCTGGAGACGAACCTTAACCTTTTACCCAACATGAAAAGCAGACGACACTTTGCAAATAAAATCTTGAATAACTAATTTTTTTCATTTTTTGTCTCAAAAACATAGGTTATGACCCCTCATTGGAACGAGCTCGACGTGCTCGTTCCAACGAGGGGTCATAACCTATGTTTTTGAGACAAAAAATGAAAAAATATTGAAAATCAATTTGCGATTTTTGAGAATAGCGCTGGCCGGTTTTGGTCGTTACGTTGGGTAAAGGGTTACGTTTGTTAACAAATGACTGCTGATACATTTAAATGTAAACCACTCGTCATTGAAGAATCCGAGATTATAAAGGTGAAAATTGTTACTCCAAAGAAACACTGAACATAATGTAAACAGGACAAATTTCAGGGGTGAAGTATGTTCCCATAACACGAACGCTGGAAGAACAATGTTTTGTTGATGAATTTTAGTAACCCGTAGAAAGATCAAATCTTGGCTACATTGGTAAGAATTTACATCGACAGACAAATCAGTTTGTATACGCTCTAATCCAACCAAACCTGACACCAGGGACGTTGCTAAGGGTCTCAGATGGGGGTGGGTGTCCTCCTCTAGATTTGTAATTGACCCCCAAACCAGTATACACAATTCCGACTTCCATGGCATAAATTCCAACAAGAAAATCCATCGAGACTCCCCTCCCCCGCCTTCCCGCGTTTAACGAAAAAATTTCCAACTACGGGTATTAAGATGTAGTATGCCATTTGTACACCCCTTAACTGTAAATTATCCAATACAGGCTATCTGTATTCACATATTCCAAATACAAATCCAACATTTGGGGTATTTTTACTATTTTTCAGTCCAAAAACTCCATATTTTTACCAAATTCTAGACATGTTTTTAAAAATTTCCACCAGCTCCTTGTGTGAATTTCCATTTTTTTCTAATTCAGGGCTTCGAATTTCCACCTATTGTAAATTTGACGAATGATGGGAGGGGGGGGGGCACCCCAAGCCCCCCCCCCCCCCCGCCCCAATGTCCCTGTATGAATAATATCACTTTATACATTATTATCGACGGAGATATGAACGAATTTTGTATTTGTAAAGAGGTTCAATTATAATTTAATCATACAGCCCTATCCTCCTCTCCAATTCGGTATTTACATTGTTACCTGCTCAAAGACGATCAACTTTTTCTTGGCTCAAAAGGGAGCGCGGTGGTTCAGTGGTAGACTGTTGGACTTCTATGCTAGAGGTCCCAAGTTCGATCCCCGTCCTGGACAACCCGCGTTGTGTCCTTGGGCAAGGCACTTTATCCCGGTTGCCTACGTGGAGGCGTACTGTACTTCGATGGTGCACATGTCTTCAACCGCTGTAACCCTGCTTGAGTCGAGCTTGAACAGAGTTAGAATGTTGAGGAGCTGACAGTTGTTCGTCGATGCTCGGTGGTTCTCTCCAGGTACTCCGGCTTCCTCCACCCGTAAAACTGTCACGGTCACGATTAGACATTCTGCATAAGTATGTGACCTTTAGCACCAATAAATAAATATAAATAAATAATAACTTGGCTCAAAAAACTATGCATAACGTGTAGAATAGGTTAAACTAAACGGCCACGTCGCATCCTTCTGTCAAAAAATACACGTCCGTGAAGTTTGACCAAGATCCAAAATATGAGAAAAAATTCTGTTGGTTGCATCATAGCATAAAGACCGGTCGAGTAGGATATAGCAATTTCGATGTCTTTCGCCGTGGTACCTGCATGGCACATTCTTGGGCAACAACCGTGTACAGCAGTGACGAGAGTGGGGGGAGTATCTGAAATAAGCTGAAACTCATACTTTATGGCGCAATAGTCGGAAAGCGCATCTAATAGACCTGCTGATGACGTCGAAATCAAAACAAGGTCATCTGCATCAGAAAAGCATGATATGACAAACTCTTGAAGGGTCGGAAAGTTATCGTGACAAACATTTTTCTTAATATACTCTGGAATATCGTCAAAAAAAGTTTGAACAGCACGGGACTAAGATTATTCCCCTGCATTACCCCTACCGAAGTGGTAAATTTTCCCGACAGTCTACCCCCAGCTTTAACACATAGTGAGCTAGAGGTACACATCTGTTTGATAGATGAGTAGAAACTGCCGCCTACACCACTTTGTAAAAGTTTAAGGAGTAGCTCTTGATTCCATACCCTGTCAAAAGCCTTTTGAAAATCCACAAAACAGACTTATAACTTTTTTTTGCTATGAAATGCTTTATTGATTAATGCCTTAATAACCACGTTGTGATCCGAAGTTTTATAATTTTTCCGAAAACCAGCCTGACAGTCATTTGGTATCCCTTTATCTTTTAAAAAAGTTGTTAGCCATTCGTTTAATATACTGGGGTATAATTTCCCTATATTACTGGTAATGGTGATTCTGCGAAACTTATCTGGTGAGTCGGCACGTGCGGTCTTCGGGAGAGACACAATAAATCACTCTGACCATACAGGTGAGAACTCGCCATTACGTAACACAGTATTGAAAAGTTTTGACAACACGGGAGCAGTAACGGATTTGACACATTTTATAATTTCGTTTTTAATTCCATCCAGGCCTTCTGACTTGCCAAGCTTTAGTTTCGAGATCGCCCGCAGTGTTTCAGTGTCGGTAATGACAAAGTCTAGAGAGTCGTTGATTCCTGATAATTGCTCTAGCCAGAGGCGTGGATAGCTTTTCCCTGGCGGAGGGGCAAGCCCAAAATTTTCCGACAGACCGAAAATTTTCCGACAGTGTAACAACAACAAAAACCCAAACAAACAGAAAGAATCTGTTGTTTACTGCAAATGTACTGAAAATTGGTCTTTTTTACCCAAAATTTACCCAAAATGGCATGTTTTTATCCCCAAAGCCAGCATTTTAATGTTATTAGGCATAAATTCGCCTAAAAATGGTCCCAAAAAATTTCCGACAAAACTTCTGGTGGGGGGGGGGGGGGAGCTCCGCCCCCCCCCCCCCTTTATCTACGCCACTGGCTCTAGCTGAGATAGCCTGGAGCAGATATGTGTTTTGAACCTCTCATTAAACTTAGCACTGGGAATCGGGTTTCCCAACGATTCGTAATGTTTTTTCCAAGAATCTATAGGTATATTGTTCGACAAATCTGACGTCTTGGAAATATCATCCTGTAATTTAGACACAGTATCCCAAAATTGTTTGGGGTTTGTAGTGTGTAAATTGTCAAATTGATGAATGATTTCCTCTTTGTACTGCATTTTTCTCTGCCTTAAAACTTTTACATATTTGTGTTTGAAGGCATAATACCTCCCGCGGACTACGGGGTCTGTGTTGAATTTTGTAAATAAATGGTGTTGGTGAAGCAGTTGCTTTTTCATTTCATAATAAGATTTGTCATACCATGGTTTTGGGGGAGCCCGTTTCCTGGCGGACCGCTTGCCGGCTCTTCTACAGCGAAGGGACATATTGGCACAGTGACTGATTACTGCCGACACCTCCCCCAAAATATCTGCTGACTTTGCGAAATCTTTTTTGATTAACGCATTTAATTTTGTCATGTTTTCCGGTGTGTGTAATGATTTAGTGAATCTTTCTTTAGCACTGTCATCCCAAATAAACGTAGAAGGCAGTGGAAAAGAATTATTCTATTCACTTACAATTTTAGGTTCAGCTTTTCAAATATACCACAGTTGTGAGTGACCGGAGTAAAGATTTAATTCATTATCTCTAAAGATGGGTATACTTTGAAGGAGAGCTTCAGTGGCTATAACATAGTCCACAACTGAGCTGCCATTGTACTGGTATGATGTATACTGCCCAAATGTGTCGCCTGCCCTTCTGCCATTTAGGATTCTTATTCCAGCCTGTATGCACAAATCTAGCAACTTCCTCCCTTGGGTATCTATCCTCCCTTTATCTTTGCTACAGTCGTCAGGGCTGTAGTCTGGGTACAGCGACAAAGATGGGGTGTTGCAATCCCCTAGAGTAAAATCTAGTTCATCTTTCGTTCTACACTTCAAATCACCCTGTAGGATTATGTCACAGAGAGAGCTATAATGAGATATTTCCTTACCAACAATTTCAAGTGAATCGAACTTGGTACTAGGTGGAATAGGGATGATGACGCCGGCATACAGTACGCCTCACACAGGTAAATCTCTTTTTTTCAGTCCGAAGAATTTTTTGTCAAGTTTAAGCCATAAAACGTCCTCGCTTTTAGAGGGTATGGCTTTAATACCTGAGATCAGTGGATTTCGGACACAAAAAGAGTACCACCTCTTCTATGATTCGTGCGACAGCTGGAGAAGTTTTTATAACCGTCTATAAAGACAGGGCTATATCCCTGTCAGTCCAAGTCTCTACTAGCCCAATTATGTCAAACTTTTTGATATAATTGATAAATTCACTATTCCTAAATTTATTATTCCCGACATTGTCCTTATATTAACGCATCTCCTTGGCCCATATCCTTAGCCCACTGGCGTAGGTATGCGGGGTGACCTTCATAGCGGTAGCTTCTTCGGGCCTAGCTCTTCTTGAATACACTACGAAGGGATCTTTAGCCTGCACGGAGTGTGTCTCTCCGCACAGAAGACAGCCATTTTACGCCTTCATCCGATAGGACGGTACGCTGTGACAGCATCAACCCCACCATAGCTGCTGACAGAGAGAGAGAGAGAGAGAGAGAGGACAGAGAGAGAGAGAGGACAGAGAGAGGACAGAGAGAGAGAGAGGACAGAGAGAGAGAGACCTCGAGAACTTTCCCCGACTGGGGATCGATCCCGAGACCTCTGGCACGACGGATCAGCGCACTTATCCACTCGGCTACCACTCTCTCGAACTGCTTTCCCCAAAACGGGGTTGTCTGATCTTTTATTCGTGATAGGAGTAGTGATATTGAAATTAGCATGGCTGGTGGTATGAGCGAAAATGTTATTCATTTATTTGTAGCTAAAGCAAAACTTAGTCTTTGGCTTCAACATTATTTATGTACGATTTTCATCCGAACAATCCGAAGCTGACTGATACCAAGCTATATTCCTATGAAAAAGATACGTGATGAAACGAATCAGACAGCCGATTTCGAATGGAACCAAATATCAACTTAACCCTTTACCTAACATGAAAAGCAGACGACACTTGCAAATAAAATTCTTGAATAATTTTTTTTAAATTTTTTGTCTCAAAAACATAAGTTATGACCCCTCATTGGAACGAGCTCGGTGAGCTCGTTCCAAAGAGGTGTCATAACCTATGTTTTTGAGACAAAAAATGAAAAAAATAATGAAAATTAATTGGCGATTTTTGTGAACAGCGCTGGCCGGTTTTGGTCGTTACGTTGGGTAACGGGTTAAGATTCGAAATCGCATCAAATCTTGAAGCTTTGCGGAGCTACACACGGGCGAATCGATATCTTAAGACTCCAAAACAGACAGAAATGTCCCGACGGGGAAAAAGTATATATTGGGACTGGGGTGATACACCTTAAGTGACATCCCCTGAACTTCTGTTTCGTGCTTTGTGTGAATGGAAGAAGCTACAAACTGATAACAAGGAAATCTGTGTACAATCTTGGAGTACAGACCAGATTAATGTTCTTTCCTTGTTTTGTCTGCTCCAAGACACAGAACATTTACATAAATATATCAAACTGATCCTCTCGGTGGGAATGTCTAACTGATCTTCCTCGCCAGAACTTGAAATCATGTGGTGACTGTTTATTCAGTATTATATGGCAGTGGTAGAATGGGAGTCAGATGTTTTCATATGAAGGTTTCCAAACAAAACTCCCTCAGCTGAAGTCTAAAGTGATACGCTCATGTATAATCGATATTTTTATTTTATTAGTTTGAGCTTATTAAGTTCACCGGGATTAATTGACAAATTCTGCTGCTAATAGCAGCTCATCTCCTTTGGCATCACGGTATATCCATGAGGGAATTATGAAATGCCCACTTAAAAGGGTTGCAAGTTGATTATTTTCGTTGTTTCATTCATTGTTTACAAACCACGGATACCGAAAATTTTACGAATGTATTTTTAGGTCGCCATGGACGTTGGAAGCAGTTTAACCTTTTACCCAACGAATCGCCCGCATCCGCCCGCGTAATATGCAAATTCAGCAGTTGAAAAAATATTATTTTTCAAAACATTTCAACAAAACCATATCATGTGACCCCTCGTTGGAACGAGAAGTTGTCCATTTCCGCTATACCCCCTCCGTCCGTCCGTCCGTCCGTCCGTCCGTCCCCGTCCGTCCGTCCGTCCGTCCGTCCGTCCGTCCGTCCGTCCGTCCGTCTGTCTGTCAATTTCAATCTGTACCCTGTGCCCCCCCCCCCTCTGTTCCCACGTCTCTGTCGCCATATCACGAGTGGGTTAATGATTTTGAACTAACTGCCGGTGCATTTACTCCTTTATAAACCTGCCACCTGTTCGGGACAAAACATTGTATGACCTTCGATCTTTGCAGGACACTGGAATTAAAATTGTGCCTACGAACTGTATATTTTAAGGACTCTTTGAGACGGATGATGCAATCACTGATCGAACCAGAAAAACTATCCTACACACGAGACTGTGGGGCAATGTCCTTCAAATGACATAGCTTGGTTATAGAGCTCAGTCAAAACAGTCCACTCTCCCACACAAACCCTACCTTTTTATGGTTCCGACGTCCTGGAAATGCACAACAAAAACATCCGAAAGGTTAAATGCATTTTTTTTTGGCCAAAATTCATTGAATGACCCTCTTTTTTTCTACAATATATTCCACATAGATGCTCAAACTGAATAAAATGGTTAAAGTGTTTTCAAAATGATATTTTTTCAGAACTGCTTAATTTGTCACCTTTCAGTTAGGGTGACTCTGGTTAATTTATTTAATACTTTATCCCACAACACTCCGATAATAATGTGTATGTGTTGGACAATGATGTGTATGTGTTTGATGATGATGTGCATGTGCTTGATAATAATGTGTATATGTTAACCAATGCAATAATATGTATGCGTCGGCTAATGATGTGTTTAATAATAAAGTGTATGTGTTGGATTATAATGTGCATGTGATGGGTAATAATGCGTATGTGTTGGATAATAATGTGTATGTGTTGAATAATGATCCATTTGTGCTGCTGGGTAATAAAGTGAATGTATTAAATAATAACGTGTATGTGCTTGATAATAACGTGTATGTGTTGAATAATAATGTGTATGTGTTGAACAACGGTGTGTATGTGTTGGATAATAATATGTATTCGTTGAATAATAACGTGTATGTGCTGGATAATAATGTGTATGTGTTGAATAATTATGCGTATGTGTTGTATAATAATGTGTATGTGTTGGATAATAATGTATAAGTGCTGGATAATAATGTGTATGCGTTGAATAATCATGCGTATGTGTTGGATAATAATGTACATGTGTTGAATAATTATGCGTATGCGTTGGATAATGATGTGTATGTGTTGACTAATTAAGCGTATGTGTTGGATAATAATGTTTATGTATTGGATAATAATGTGTCTGTGTTGAATAATCATGCGTATGTGTTGGATAATAATGTACATGTGTTGAATAATTATGCGTATGCGTTGGATAATGATGTGTATATGTTGACTAATTAAGCGTATGTGTTGGATAATAATGTTTATGTATTGGATAATAATGTGTCTGTGTTGAATAATAATGTGCATGTGCTGGGTAATAATGTGCATGTGCTGGGTAATAATGTGCATGTGTTGAATAGTTATGCGTATGTGTTGGATAATAATGTGTATGTGTTGAATAATGATACGTGTGTGCTGTTGGGTAATATTATGAATGTTTTGTTGGGTGATAATGTGAATGTGTTGAATAATAGGGTGTATGTGTCGGATAATTATGTGAAATTGTTGGACAATAATAGGGACCTACGAACCTCCGATTTCGGCTCGAATCGGATCTCGAATCGAATCTTTGCTAAGGTTTCGAATCGAATCGGATCTCGAATCCTGATACCAGTCAGTGGAGTGATACCGTGACAGGTAAACATTCTCCAGCTAACGCGTGGCGGTATAAATTAGACTGGCCTGTGTAAATGGCATGGACTTTTTACCAATGATTTCCTGAGTTAAATTTAGTTGAATTTTTCATCAAATCATGACTGCTTCACACCATCCATGATTTGATGAAAAATATTTTGGAAATGCTCAGTGGGTTAAGGAATATTCATGCCGAATATGACGGACACATACCTCCTCTTCCAAATGGAGTAAGTAAGTAAGTATATCTTTATTTTTGTGACATGTGCTAAGATTTACATAGGTTAAAACAAAAAAGTACATGTAAAGCACCCGGCCCTTTGGACCTATATGTCACACAGAATTTACTGGGTGTATTTACTGTGCATCTGTTGCTCACCCTCCTCTCATTCTCTATTTTCTCTACCTTTCATATAACCTTTCACGCTCACATACATACATCCATACTCACCCATGCGCGCAATACACCCACGCATCCTCACGCACACCCTCAAACCCATGTCCATACGTATACGCACCTCGTTGCCCTGGAACCATCATGTCCCAGGTGCACTTTATAACAGAGTGAATCTAGGACAAAATGGCTCCAAGGCAGTGACATACCCACACAAACGTCACTCCTGGTCATAAACATAGTATCCAGACCTCAAACACAATCCTCATCAGGCTATCGCACTTACACACCTGCACACATCAACACATGACCATACACCCGTTTTCAATTCCACAAGCACATACTCAGGCATACCTGGTGTTTAAGTAGGGAGTGATCGACTTTAACAGCTGACAGTAAATTAATACCTACGAATACTAGCTATAGGAAGATGCATTACGTAGTGAATATTATACAGCTCCAGTGGCTATGGAAATGCTACTTATTCCAATTTGAACGGTTCACCAAAGCACATATACCTCATGGTCGTTGGGAAATCCACCAATAACCCAAATTATTTATTTATTGATATTTAAGGTCACACAATTCTACGCAAAAAGGACTAAACATGACCACAAAACTATTTTTGCAATATCACCACTTCACCCAAACACATGCGCCCCATATCCATGGCCATTATGTTGTTCGATAATAATCCGGGTTATTTATCTATTTATTGGTATTTGAGGCCCGGAATATATTAGTCCTATGCTACCAACACAAGGGGTCTGTCTACCACAGGTGACAATCACTGCTTCATTTACCGGGATCTACTGGAGAGACCAACCAAAATCTTACTTACATTTGAATAGCATGGTGCACTTATTTCACAATGATTAACCTTTAAAGGCAGATTATTGTTTGGAATAGAAGAATTTGCGTTTCTCAAAGGCTTTTGTCAGATAGTTTGCACACTGACGGGGGTATTTTTGAATTAGAGTAACAAACAATTCATCAGATCTATGTAGTCGAATGTTCCGTGGTAATGTCACTTATCACAGGATGTAAAATTTCCATTCTTAGATTTTTGTAATAATCACATTCCAAGAGAAAATGATATTCATTTTCTATCGAATTTTTCGTACAAAGCAAACATAATCTTTCATTTACTTGTTCATTTTTAAAGCGCCCAGTTTCAATTCGAATTGGAAACACCCCACAGCGAAATTGAGCTAAGACTGAGCGTTGTTTTCGTTGTAAATTGATTTTCACATAACTCTCGGTTTCATATATACTTTTAAATAATTTGTATGTTCTGAGTTTAGGTACATACTGTATACTGTCCGTCCATTTTGTTGAGAAGTATTCATTCAGTAATACTTTTATTTCGTCTAAATTGCACGTTAATTGGCTTTCAAAAATATCATTTCTATCAATTTGACAAAAAATATTTTTTATATCCGAGCACCGGCGTGTTCCCTGAATGACTACTGGACTAAAACAACACCTAATCAAGTTGGTGGATTATGGGGTCCATTGAGGGTGAAACTTACACTTACAAATTGTGACTGTGTTTTTTCTGAATGACTACTGCACTAAAACAACCCATAATCAAGTAACAGGTATCACAGTTTTTTATGTATGAGCACAGTTGAAATGAATTATAAGAACAGCTCATATATGCTTATTTTAAATCTTAATATGCATGAGCACACTTCAAGTTTAATATTCAAATAATGAACGAGGTTACAATGCGATGCAGAGAGGAGGTCAAACCAATCCCCACCATCTTCGCAGAGGATCTCAACAAGCTTCGTGACAATGAATGGGATGATACCAGCAGAGAAGTCATCGAATGTCTACCAACATTTAACTCAGCTAAATCATCTTTGTGCAGATCTCGACACCAAACAGACACCATCACTTCTCACTTCCAAAGACTCAGACTGACATAACACTTGAGGTAGATATACAGAAACAGCAACTGGAGACAGATTTTTACTCTTTGACGACAGCAAGCATACCAGCAGGAAAATCGCCTTTGCCACTACAGAGAACCTCCAAGTCCTAGCAACTTCTGAGACATTCTTCTGCGGCGGCACCTTCTACACATGTCCTCGTCTATTCTACCAGATTTACAGCATATACATTCTGATTGATGACAAAAATGACACCAGTTGTATATGCTTTTCTACCAAGAAAAAGTGCAGCCATCTACACCAGGTTCTTTACTTTGCCCGTAAACAAGATGAATGAATTGGGTTTAGCATTTGCTCCTAACAGTGCCATGGCAGACTTTGAAACAACAGCCCACAACTCCATTAGACAGATCTTTCCAGATATCTCCATAAAAGGATGCTTCTTTCACTATACGCAATGTATTTGGAGGAAGAGGGAATGCCAATGACATCAACAGAATCCAGAGAGCTGCAGAAGGAACTTGTCACCCATGTGCTAAGAGGTACTTAAACATTGACCGCCGTTTATCCACTCTGAAAGAAAGATACCAGAATGGAACCATCGACCTGATGTCATATGCAGATTCCAAATCCCAGTTACTGTATTTAGGAAAAATTTATATGATTCTGTAGATATTATAATTCTTTCATTTACTCATTCATTCATTTATTGATTGATTGATTGATTGATTGATTGATTGATTGATTGATTGATTGATTGATTGATTGATTGATTCATTCATTGTTCATCTTATGCTAGAGAAATGTAAAATATTGGATTTTGCCGATAATATAAAGCATTATTCATGTATACAATAATTGCTAATGATGTAATCATCATGTTTAATTTAATTTGTTTTGATTATTTTCAATAAAAATATATCTAATTAGCTAGTGTTATTTTGTATATTGAATTGAACTGTCCAGTAGGCATTCGGGGAATAAACCATAATTCCTTACATGTATAACATAATTCACCTCAAGTAGCCTCTTAATCCAGCAACTTGATTAGGTGCTGTTTTAGTCCAGTAGGCATTCGGAGAATAAACCCGAGCACCATCCATTTTGACAATTATTATAATCCCATTGAAAAACCCTATTTACCAGTCTATCATTATCAGTTGCTATTAAAAAATTCCAAAGTCGTATAATATTGAGCCAGGTACGTTCTTTACTAGTTTTAATCCCCATATCTCCATTTACAGCTAACAGTGGAGTAAAACGGTGAACACCTAGATAATAACGTAACGCTCTGTTTTGCACAGCATCAATACACGTATAAGATTTATAACCCCACACCCCGGATGCATAATCTAAAACGGGACAGACGCAGCTGTTATACAATTTCTTGAAAGTTTGGAACCCTACGTCCTTAAAGGGGTGTATTTTTGATATTATGGCCCCAAGGGCCCTACCTCCCGATTTTCCTAGATTTTCAGCTGTATGGATAAAAGATTTAAATTCATGTAATATTACGCCCAGATATTTGTATTTATCAACAATTTCGATTGCCTTGCCATTGAATATAAAATCACGAGAAGTTCGTTTAGCCCGGTTTTCTCTAAAGTGAACAATTTTAGTTTTATTTTCATTTATTAGCATGCGCCATTTTTTACACCAGCCATGCACAATATTCAACATATCTTGCATATCTTGCTCGTTTTCCGCCAAAAGAACAATATCATCGGCGTACAGTAAAATGGATACGGTATCATCATTTATATTCACACCCAATTGCGAGTCTTTAATTTCCTTAGCCAAATCATTGATAAAAAGGGCAAAAAGTGTTGGCGATAAATTATCTCCCTGTTTTACGCCATTATTACATGGGAAACAATTAGTGAGATAACCATTTACTCTTACACTCGACATAGTGCCTTCATACATATTCTTAATTGATTTATACATATTACCGTCGATACCAAGCTTCAGCAATTTATACAACAGCATTTCTCGATTTACACGGTCAACTGGGCTGGGCTTGGGTTCGAAAATGTCGAACCTCGGTGATTGGTTTCGGGCCGAATCGAATTATCGCCGCGGTTTCGGGCCAAATCGAATCTCGAACCGTTCGCAAGTCCCTAGACAATATTGTGTGTGTGTGTGTGTGGGGGGGGGGGGGGGGGGTCCAAAGATAACAATGTTTATGTGTAAAATAATAATGAGTATGCGTTACATAATGAAATGGACGTGTTAGATGATAAATGAAGCAATGAAGGATGTCCCCACGAAGGAGCTGTACGTTGATTACACAGAGAGTAATCGCTTGACTGGACTGGTTACGTGAAATAATTCATGAGAGGTGAGGGACGTAGAACAAACACGAGTGCGCGAATGCGCACAAATGTTTTACAATATAGTCCCTCTCCTCGAATGAATTATTTCACGTAACCAGTCCAGTCAAGCTATTACTCTGTTTATTACTTTTTATTATTAAGGATAATTATATTTTTTAGCCCTTTACCTAACGTAGGGTCCAAACTGGCCAGCGCAATTCTCAAAACTCGCAAATTAATTTTCATTATTTTTTCATTTGTTGTCTCTAAAACATAGGTTATGAACCCTCATTGGAACGAACCCGAAATGAAAATAATAGTTATTCAAGAATTTTTTTTTGCAAGTGTCGTCAGCTTTTCATGTTCGGTAAAAGGTTAAAAAAGCAAAGAAAAAAAAACAGTGAAGTCCCCATTGCACCCACGGCAAAGCGTCGGGGTACATGACACAATCGTTGATTGCATAATTCACTTGTGAAGTTATCGTTTATAATCAAACCCGGAAATCCCCGTAAATCACACTTTGGAAAGTAATAAAGCATATTTATTCCGAAAGGGCTAATGGCTTCAAGGTGCTGAAAAAAAAATGAAAAGTTAGCTTGAAAATATGTGATAGGTTATTTTGTATGTCGTCACTTTTTGCTATCCACCCGTAATTATGAACAATGCTTTGCTGTTTTGAACACCAAAAAATGAAAAATTTTAAACTTTTTTCCAAGAGATTTGATGCCATCGAAAGTACCTCTTTTCAAGCTAAACTGCCCATTACTTTTCGTACCTTAAGCTGTTACTAAACGCAACGGAAGTATTCTGCTAACGCTCTTCACAAATTGCGCCGTTCAAATTTTAATATTTTTCTTCAGTAACTACCGCCAGAAAATATCTTATGACCACTTGCTGGAACAAAGTCACTGAGCTCACTCCAATGAGGGGTCATAAGGTATGTTTTGGTGGCAAAAATCGAATGTTTTTGTTATTCCGTTTTTTGTTAGTGTCTCTACTAGCCATGTGTGGTAGTTGGTTAACTCCCTGCACACTGATGTCGAAATATCTAAAGTTCAGGGTGCAAATATTTCCCACAATGCAACTAGAAATTTAACCAATTCAATCTTGTTTGACAGAGCTCAATGAGCGCTGTCAAACAAGATTG
The DNA here is from genome assembly GCA_031216915.1 of Pictodentalium vernedei. Taxonomy (NCBI): domain Eukaryota; kingdom Metazoa; phylum Mollusca; class Scaphopoda; order Dentaliida; family Dentaliidae; genus Pictodentalium; species Pictodentalium vernedei. The sequence goes on from CM062297.1 coordinate 262,802,208, forward strand.
AATTTGTTTAAATTCCCAGTTGCATTATGGGGAAAATGGCTACTTCAAATCTGGATATTTTGACATCGGTGTGCAGGGGGTTAAGCTAACTTCCAGTGCATTTATTTCCCAAACACTCGACCTGTTCGATCAGGACAAAGCATTCTATGAACTTCGTTCTCACACATAAAATTATTTCAATCAACAATGTGTTACAAAGTGCAAGCGAGTAGAATTTCACGCCAGAATGCCAGAAATATCTCCTATCAATCAGGAATGTTGTTGTTTAGAGAAACAATGTCGCAGGACATGGCTTGAATGAATCCTTTTTCCAGATTTAATAAACTTAATGTTACAACTTCCTTCCATTCAACATGTGGTGAGCATATGATGGCCGAAAGGGCACGATCCTTTTGGAATAAGCCAATACCATTTACCGTGTACACTGGGAGCAGTACAAAGCGTTTCCGTCCTGTGTAGCTGGTATATTTGTTTTGACGAGCTTGTTTGTTTCTTTCGTGGTTTAATGACACTTTCAACAGCCAGTGTCGTGTCATATTTGTCAGTTATACAGATGGAGGAAGCCGGAGTAAAACGAACCACGAAGCAACGGTAAATTCTCCAAGTGACTATCCGAGCGCAACCAGTGTTTGTATTTGTTGCTGTGGCGTACCCTGGGAGCCACTTAAAGGGGGCGCCACTAAGCAGTTTATTTTAAAGTCAGACATCTCTTCAGATGTATGCTCTGTCTTGATTATCATGGATGAGAAGCACTAAGGTGGCCGGATTGTTAAACTTCTTCTATAAATTATAAGGTAAAAATACAATGCTGGGAGCAACATGACCACATACCCTAATAGTATCACTGTTGAGCCTAAGTGTTAGCTGGTAGTAAGACCATTCTCCTGAGCAAACTAGGGGTGTGTGTTACTTTCCGCCTTCTCTGTTTCTACTACGCCAGTCGTGCTTTTTCACGCCTCAACGAAATTTCCTCCTAGATAAACATCAACAACTAACGCGCGATCTCACGGAAGGGAGATCGCACATTATTTGTAGCTATTTATTTTGGAGGAAATTCTTTTAAGATGGAAACAGCATGTCGTTCTATTCATATGTTTATGCCATAGGCGCTATTTTCCGCAGACACACCACCGATTGGTTGAAAAAAGTGCCCTGTCGGTGTGCTGCACGCCTTTATGTTGACGAAACTCATGACTTTCCTGACACTTAGAATACTGAAAACTAGCATCTCTGATCAAATACAAGGCGCCAAAGCACACTAAGGGACAGATGATTTTTTCCACATGACACGGTCAAAATCCACCACTGAACGGCGGCTAATAAATATATGAAAAAAGGCCTCTCGTAAATATTATTTATTTATTTATTGGTGTTTAAGGTCACATATTTATGCACAATGGCTAACCGTGAACGTGACAGTTTTACGGGTGGAGGAAGCCGGAGAACCCCGGGAGAACCACCGAGCAACGGCGAGCAACTGTCAGCTCCCCAACATACTAACTCCACACAAGCAGGGTTAGCATTGGTTGAAGACAAGTGCACCATCGATGTGCAGTACGCCTTAGTACACAACGCCACCGTGCCCCCACGCGGGCAATGGAGATGAAGTGTCTTGCCCAAGGACACACCGCGGTTGCCACAGGTGGGATTCGAACCGAGGACCTCTCGGCTTGCAGCCTGCACCTCTCCCTACTGAACCACCGTGCTCCCTCGTAAATATTACCGAGTCGCTACATCCCATTGTTTATTATAGTTCATGTTTGAATAAATAAACACCCAGGGGCGTCGCGATAACCAATTGTGGGGTGGGGTGGGGATTGGGGGGGGGGGTGTAAACCCGATTTGTCCAGACTGGCTAAAATTCTAACAACATCATGCCTTGGTGATGATGATGATGGGGATATAAGTCACGTGGTTTATAGTGAATAAATAAAATATACTTGTAGTTGTCGTGAACAACTGCTCATTTAACTCTTAACCCGCGGAGTTTTTTTCAAGATATTTTTAATCAAATCTAGTCATGGCTGCTCAGAAGCAGCCATGGCCAGATTTGATGAAAAATTCATCTAAATTTAACTCAAAAAATCATTGCTGAAAAAATCAATGCAATTTTCAGGGTGGTAATTGGATTAAATATGTCTCAATTACAAATATTTCAGTAACAAGAGAAACCGACAGCAGCATGCAAGGAGTTAATTAACACGCACCATACCGATGCCCCAAATTGATCATGCCGGGCATCCAACAGCCCAAGTCGGGTTCCATAGACCTCCATTTGTATGACCCAGTGTGACACAAGTCCAAGTATCAAATCTAGGCTTTTAAGAATGTACACGATTACTTGCACGAGGGAACTAATATCTCAGACTTCATTCAAATGTTTGGATGTGGCCTCTGGACTCTGAAGTGGATGGAAATTCGATCAGCTTCTCGTTGTTGAGTTTTACGGGACCATTACGGATATCGAATTCTCGAAATCCCGCCGAAAAAACTGACGAGGCCTTTTCAGACCTTCCTCGCAGTTTCGTTACGTCCAAATTATGACCACGGCCATTTTTTACCACAGCTTGGACAGTTCTCCCCATCTTTGGAAAGTTTAGGTACGTCCGTGTATGCGGTTTGTTAGAAGCAAACAAAAAGAATGGCGACAAACACATGGAAGTATTTTAGGTACCTGTAAGTAATATAGCTAATAAAATCGAATCTGTAAAGTATTTCTTCAGCATATGGTTATGATTGAGTTAGATAACTCATATTTTAGTCAGCATAATGTTTACATCGGTATGAGCTGCTTTGATTATATTAATTAACGTAATTCTCGATCGCTTGATATCGCTTTATTCGCGGATCTGATAGTGCAATTACTTTACCTTCTTGGCTGTAAAGTGAAGGTGGGATACTTCAGTTTCTGGTATTGATGGTTTCCAGAAACCTAACCCCATCACAAATGAGAAAAGCTACAGTTAGCATCCTTCAGAACATGTTACACCATTTCTCGGTCAAGAAACGAGAAAACTGAATGACTGTGATTACTCTTTTCGCATGTTTCGAATAAATCTGGAAGGCAAATTGTGTCTGCAAGCCGACCGATTACGTCCACAGAACGCAAGCCGACTGGGTCCGTAAACGATACGATTGTATTTGCAGTCATCCTTTCGATTTATTCTGATTCTCGTCATAAGCTGGAGTTGAGCACGGGAGGAGGGAGGCGTGTCCTACTTTCGACGACGAGGTCTGGGGCCTCCCTGGGAAAAATTTCCCCTCCATGTGGGAAAATGGAAGATCAGGGTGGCTTTCCGGTGATTTCTTCGCGGGGGTTGTAGCTGTGCGCATGGGTATGGTATTATCCGCGATATCGCGTGGACATCCACTACCTCGGGAAACATGTACCCTTTGGAAAACAGAACACTCAATAAACCAACAGCCATTAGACACTATGAAAGTCGACGGTAACATCCGTCTCATCCTTAATATTAGTGATCAAAAATCGAAGACCACGCTTAGTGCTGACATGAATTTTTCTTTTATAAACATAACATATAAGAGCATGCGATGTTGTGAAAAGAGCGTTGTTGTTGAGCGAAGTGCCTTGTCCTTTTGTTAATCAATCGAGAGACAATTTTTCGTTCACAAGCCTTTTTCTGTTTGTGAAACGTGGGAACAGGGACATGGCGACAGGGGGCGGGGTGGGGGGAGGGGTCCCCCGCCAAACCAGGCCAAAATTTACAATAGTTGGAAATTCGGAGGGCAAGTCATGAGTAGTTGAAAATTCCATCTATCTGGATTTTAGAGCTTCTTTAGTGATGCTGATGTCTCCTTTACTTCCTAAATCCCAACTCGGTTTCAAATCGGCAAAAATTTCAACTGTTACTATTTACAACTACAGTGTACGCAATATCGAGCTTCATAAGTATGCATGAGGTCAATCGGTACGAGACTTCTATAATACCTTTACTTATCGTAATAAAAAAAATCTTCGAAATGCACTTCAAGAAAATCACATCATGTAAAAATCGTTATCCTGAGTTAATTCCATCATTCACAGTTACAAAATGATTCAAAATTTGATCATTCCTGCATAAGATCTGATTTAATGTTAGGACAGTGTGAATTGCTCAAGTTCTCAGCATGAGCGTTTGTTCAGCACATATTCAATTCCCAGAGTAATACCAAATAATAATAACCTGATAATTCTCTCATAAATGTGTTGGCATTTCAGTTACTAGAATACATTTTATGCCCCCTTTCATGGCTTCCTTTTCTAAATTTTTCTCGGTAGTGAATTTCTAACTAGGGGGAGGGACCGGGAGGGAGGTTACTCCCTCCCGGTCCCTCACCCTAGTTGGAAATTCAATACCCTACACCCTCCCCCAATCGGAAACCTCTAGCCACGTCCCTGCGTGGGAAATTTTAGAACAAACCACAAGGAAAAAGTAATTATGTACTTGCCAAGAACAAATGACATGTACTTGTCCTAAAGCTTCGGTCAGCATGAAACATCAAAGGGATAGGTGTATAATTATGTTATTATCGAACAGTGATACTCTAATCAATCGTATCATTACTTTCCAACTAAGTGGTATCATGACAATCGAACAAGCTTTTCACTTGCTGACCTGATCATGTCCGACAGCAGTGTCCAGAGAATTCGAAGCATTCCAAATAGTTGACTGTCAACAGTCATAATCTTCTTTCTTTATAGCGCCATCTCTAACAATAATTGTATAAAATACTTAACTGGTTGAGTGCGAGAATCCACTATCAGGGCTTTTAAAAGATGAGGATACCAGAGCAAAAGCCTATGTATTCCTTGCTCATGTTTCATATTCAGTCAAACGCAAATAGTATTTTGTTTGGACAAATGTGTTCTGTTACAAATTATTGGAGAGTGCCTTTGGGCACTCCAATAATTTGTAATAAAACAAATTTTTAATAACAGATTCACACCACCAAAAATAATATAGACCTCAACCAGCTAACGCTTCACCTAATCAGTGGGGGTTCCAGGATTCTGATGGGGGGGGGGGGGGGTGTCCACATTTCTATCATTGGTCATGTTGCAACGCGAAGAGACGATTTGGATGCGAACACGAGATGGGGTGTCCCACTTTCGTCGGCGAGATCTGGATGGGGCCCTGTGTGGGGTCCTCACTGGAAAAAAATTTCCTCCCTGGGGAAAAATGAATGGGCAGTGTGGTCTCCCAGTGGCTTTTTCGCGGGAGTTGCAGCTGTACGCATGAGGTATGTTATTGTCCGCGATAACACCGTGTTCCCTGATAAAAAGGGGGCAACAAAAATAGGGGGAAGGGCGCCTGATGCGTCCCCTGGAGCCGCCCATGCTAACGTAACTTAAGTCGTATCCAGTTATCTATTCACAAAAAAATTACTAAGGCGTACTACACGTCGATTGTGCACTTGTCTACAACCAATTCTAACCCTGATTGTGTGGAGTAGGTACGTTGGGGAGTTTGACAATTGCTCGCCAATGCTCGGTGGTTCTCTTCGGTTACTCCGGCTTGCTCCACCCGCAAAACTGTCCTACACGAGGTGATCCCGGTTGTTGAAAGTTTCGTGTTTCGTGAAAACCCAATAAATAAATAAATAAATAAATAAATAAATAAATAAATAAATAAATAAATAAATAATTCACAAGTCGACATTCAGATTTAAATATTTTTAAATTGTTGCCTCCAAAACAAACTTATGGCCCCCTCATTGGAACGAGCTCAAAAACTATAAAATTGTGTAATTATTCATCAGATAGTTGCATCTAAGCACTTAATTCTACGAACTGCACCTCAGAAGAAATCAGCGACAGTACTTGTCTTTTTCAAATTTCTCGGATGCCATAGAATTAAGAAAGGACGCTGGTTTTGTTTACATTGGAATGGCGGGGGTTCGAACCCACGCCGAGAGAGTTTCCTTCCGCACCAACCGCTGTCGGTGGACGAGTGGTGTGCGTGGTTCAGAATAGTTTCGCTAGGCGGTTGGTGCCGAAGGAAACTCTCTTGGCGTGGGTTCGACCCCCCGCCATTCCAGTGTATAAAATTGTGGGTATTACTTGGAATTTTCTCGACGAGCTCGTTCCAATGAGGGGTCATAACCTATGTTTTTGAGTCAAAAAATTAAAAAAAAAAAATAATGAAAATGAATTAGCGATTTTTGAGAATAGCGCTGGCCTGTTTTGGCCGTTACGTTGGGTAAAGGGTTAAATAGAATGGCTGCTAAGGGAATGTGTGCAAGGCTGCACGCTGAACTCAAAATATGAATTGTTCTCCGAAGAAATAATGAATATGGACTCTTCTAATTGCTACCATTGAACTGACATGGGAGATACCACCAGTGTTCAAAAGGTTAATGTACTGAGCTACACGGTTCTATAACTTCTTCACCTGACCACCTTGTTTGAAGAAGCTAACATTGACAACTTGTTTGTAGAAAGATCACCAGTTCCATCGTATTATAGAGAGAAAAAGTTCTTGAATGCTTATTTATTTTAATGCATGTGTCTGGAAGTTCGAGAAGCAGGCCAGATTTGAAATAATGTTTCTCCTTCTTGCAGACTGGTCCATGTGCGAGGGCTATACATAAACACTTTGGTGGAAAGCGGCAGGTTTTCAAGTCCAACATTCGTAAGAAGACACAAGTGGTCTCGTTCGGCGTAGCTTTATTTATACAGTCACGAATAAATTTTTTACAACTTGATAATTGTAATTCAATTCCAGGCACTGTTACCGTCAAAAAAGAAAAAAAAAAGAAAAAGAAAAAGAAAAGGAGAAAACATGAACTCCCCCCCCCCCCCCACACAAAAAAAACAAAAACAAAAAAAACAAAAAAACAAAAACAACTAAACAAACAAAACAAAATAAAAAAAAACAAGACAAAAAAATTCAAACCGGCAATAAGCAAAAATTGGCAGTCGGCTTGTGTGCAAACTGACTGTATTTGTTCTGCAACATTAATTAGCTTGTATTCATCTCTCTGATTGTCACATTCACACCTATCCCGGGGTCTCCTTGCTGTTTAGTCAGCTTCCTTTACGGCCTCCTTATCCTCATCGAATTCAGCTGATGTTGAAGTCACAGCCTCTCAATCTTCTATTATGGGCAACAGTTCAATTGTCATGTTAGCAGCATAAAAATATAAAAATACTTCATCAAGAAGATTACAGCAACAGAGAGGAAACAGTAATAATGGAAGCGGGAGCGCAGTAGCGTCGCGGAAACCGGTTCTCGTCAGATCACCGAAGTTGAGCAACGTCGAGCGCGGTTAGTAGTTGGATGGGTGACCATTTCAGCGCCTGATTCGTGCTCCCGCGTTGTGTCCTTGGGCAAGGCACTTAACCCCGATTGCCTACATGGGGGCACGATGACGCTGTGTACTAAGGCGTCCTGCACGTCGATTGTGCGCATGTCTTCAACCAATCTAACCCTGCCTGTGCCGCGGTGCAGAGTTCAGAGTTACCCTGTTGGAGAGCTGGCAGCTGCTCGTTGTTGCTCGGTGGTTCTCTCCGGGTACTCCGGCTTTCTCCACCCGTAAAACTGTCACCGACATGATATGAACCTGGCTGTTAATGTGTCGTTAAACCCTAATAAAAAAAAAAATAAAAAAAAAAAAAAAAAATAATGGAAGCCATAAGGAATCTAGGAGGGGAAGAACACGAGAGTGGATCTCCTATTTCTGTTAAATTGAACAATTATTTTTGTCTGTGTCCATGGTAAGGGAGCCTCAAAAGGACTGTCGCAGAATAACGTTTTAATATACCGTTCGGGAGGTTGAAGATCTGCGTTTTCGCTAGTGGCAAGTTCACACCCAGAGGCCGTCGTCTGAACCCCAGCTGGAACGTTTGTCTCACCACCTTATCAACACCCTAACTGGTTGGGACTGTTCGCAGGGACATAGCTAGGATGTTTTCAATGGAGAGGTGTAGATCTATGAAAATTCCATGTAGGGATGGATACTTAAAGGGGATGCCCCGTCCCATGACTCCCCACCCCTGCCTCGGGAGCGTGGACTTTTTCAAAATTGGGCCCGCGCGTTGAAAATATTGATTGGACTACCACACACATGCACTTAGCATCCATCCAATTCAATGAAATTATGACGTATCATGTTCCTGGCCGGAAAAGCGGCCGCTAGGGTTCAAAGGGTTAACTCTCGATGTGAAATTTAAAGTTTTTGATAAACTGATTAAGGCTATTTTATTATATGGTTTACTTTTCACCCTTGATGAAACGTTTCACCCACGGCGAAAGTTTCTACATCGAGTTAAAATTAACTGGCTAACTTGCGTATCATTGTGAAAACTTTCCGCCAGGGGTGGAACCTTCCACCTAGGGTTGAAAGTGAAAATAAAATAAAAAGTGAAAGAAGAATAAATAAATAAGTGTAGTCAATAAATTTTTAAATGAAAAATTCCCCAAAATATCTCCCTTTGGGTCTTTGGTACAACATTAATTTAAGTTTTTTGTGCTTTTTCTGGACAATGGTACCTTGCCTAATCAAAAGTGTTTTGTGAATGACTTTATATCGGCAGGGTTATATCATCTCGGACAGACTTAAGGGTGGTGAAGGCTAGAGTACCGGAAAAGAACCACGGAGCAACGACAAGTAACTTACCGGGCTCTCCAAGTTAATAACCCCATACAATCAGATTTTAAAACGGAAGCATGTGCCTTCCCCAAGGACACAACGGAGGTGACCCGGTTCAGGACTGAACTGCCTCCCTTTCCATCTGAAGCTAAATGCGCTAACCTTCGAGCCACCGAGCTCCTGACCGGTAATAGTAAAGACTTCCAGAAAAACTGTACAAGTTATATCAATGTATATGATCTCCTGGTTTTTGCAAGTTTGGCCATGGCTGACAATTTTCGTCATTCGAAGATATTTGCCGAAAAGTAAGCGCCATTTAATTTCCCAGAGCTGTTAGTAAATTTAACACTAAGAGTGTGGGAATTACATATAAAAATTGAAATTTCGAAATGTTAGCGAATTTGTATCATCGATATATTTCACAAACATCTGCCATTTTCCTGTAGAATAAAAATACAGAAGCTGGCTTTTTACAATTTTATGCGTTGTAAGGGGCTTTATTAGTAATGGAATTTTGTTTATTTTGAAAATTCTCACCTCTGATATTCCTTCAATTCAAATTAAATATACAGAAATTATTCATCAAAATGAAGGTTGAGATGTATATAACACGAAACACATGTGTAATCAACTCATAGGGTCGACCATAGGCACCACTGGTTCCTGGAAGTCTGCTACCGCATTCGTACCAGAACTGATAATTTTATAATATTTCACGAGTACTTTACATATCCAAGAACATAGCTAGGGTATCAAATTTTTTCAAAACACAGAGACAGAGCTGCATGGGGGTAAATTCCCAAACCTTTGCTTTTGTTTACATAGGAATTTACTTTCGATTTCCGGTCGACGTCATCGGACGGAAAAAAAGCATTTATATACAACGCCGTCTAAAATCAAATGATGAGAAAGATCGCCTTAATACAGTCCACAGTTGCCATATTCAATGCAAGATACCATGATATCTGATGAAATTTCTTAGAATTACGATTTTGTTTTTCGATTGAAATTCGTGGTATCGAGTGATTTGCGCATGTCTGTCGAGCATGGAAAACATCTCCAATAAAAAATGCAGACAGTGTTGTCCTTTTCCAAAATGCAGTCCTATCGCTGCACTCGAAAGTGTTTTGAATTCCAAGCTTTGTTATTGAAAATCTGAAGCACATTCGGCTACGAGTTGTTCTTGCGAAATATTATTGTATTATCAGTTCTGGTACGAATACGATAGCAGACTTCCAGGAACCAGTGGTGTCTGCTGTCAACTCTATGAGTTGATTATATGTGTTTCGTGTTCTATACATCCCAGCCTTCATTTTGATGTATAATTTGTGTATATTTAATCTGAATTTAAGGTATATCAGAGGTGAGAATTTCAAAATAAACAAAATTCCATTACTTATATAGCCCTTAAAAGGATTTTTTTCAGGTTTTGCTGTGTTTCGGCTATGTACAGTTTGGTAAAGCTTCCCGATGTACACAATCAAGTTCAGAGCCTTCCCGTCGAATCAAACAATGCAACACACGAATAGGTTTAAACAGTCATGTGGATTGCTTTGCACTAGCGAACTGTGTGCAGCACAGACTCCGTGAACTGATCATTTTCTACGGGTGCGCAATGTTTCCACGGACGCAATAATATTAGATTCTAAACACTAATATTGGAATAATCATCCAAAATTTAATTAATGAAGCACTGGATACAACTCGGTGCTTCTTTAATTAAAATTGTGTTGATGATGATTTTTATTACCTGATAAACGCATGCGTGGACATCACTGCCCAGGCATGGATTGCGATCTGTCCACGGCGATCGTGCTGTACGAGTATGTTTTTAAAGCTTGAGATCAAATATATTCATATTGCCGATATTCCCTGTATTAACCCATTGAACCCTGGTGGTATCATCCATGTCAGTTCAATCGAAGCAATTGGAAGAGTCCATATTTATTATTTGGGGTGGACCAATTAATATTTTCAACGTGCAGCCCCAAGGCTGCACGTTGAAAATATTGATTGGTCTACCCCACACTTTAACTTTGCGGTCATCCTACATAATTAAGGTATGGCGTACCATGTTCCTGGACCGGAAAGCGGTCTCTCAGATTCAAAGGATTAAATATCACGTGTAAATTACATTTAAATAAGGCTTTGTCTTGACACCAGACATATAATAACGGCGACAGTACGCCCAGTTCCCGAGTTCGACCCCCGTCCGGGACGACCAGCGTTGTGTCCTTGGGCAAGGCACTTTATCCCGGTTGCCTGCATGGGAGCACGATGACGCCGTGTACTAAGGCGTACTGCACGTCGATGGTGCACAAGTCTTCAACCGCTGTAACCCTTCTTGAGCGGAGTTTGAACAGAGTTAGAATGTTGAGGAGTTGACAGTTGCTCGTCCATGCTCGGTGGTTGTCTGCGGTTACTCCGGCTTCCTCCACCCGTAAAACTGTCACGGTCACGATTAGCCATTTTGCACAAGTATGTGACTTTAAGCACTAGTAAATAAATAAATAAGTGCGCCCAGTACTCATACTCGTACTTTAGTCACACATTTACTCTTACTCGAGTACTGGAGCCTGGTACTCGCCCCAGCCCTGATCGGCGAAGGCCTATAATAGGAGGCTGTAACTTATGTTTCTAAGGGGGAGGGGGGAGGGGGGGGGGCGTTAAACAGTACCTACGAAACAGATACCGAAAAGAAAAGACCTGCGCTTTTTACTTCCACATAGCCACATATTGTTGATCCGTTTCTGCCGTTGGCCCCAAATTAAACTAATTTGAAGGTCTTCCCGCAACCATTCGATTTCAAGTCCTATGCGCCAACCAATGAGATAGTCACTGTGCCCGCCTATATTATGCAGAGCGTGCTGAACGGCTCGTATTTGGGTCGAAAGGGACTTGTTGCCCATACCGTCCCTGCGCGCCTTCGGTGCGCGAAATTATTCCTTTCGACAGCTCATATTTGCTGCATATGTTTACACGATACACGAAGCAACAAATACTAAGCTTTGATCTTACTTTTATAAAGTTGATCATAAAACTGAATATACTGATAGGCTAATTACACATCAGATTACTAATTAACAAAACAAACAATAACTATATCTGGCATCAGCTTCGCGTTCTGTCTATAACTCTAAAAACATAATACGCCCGTATCGAAAACATTCACAAACACGTGAAGTTTATCCTTCTGGGTGGAGTTATTAGAAGTTGATAGCTTCTGTTTGCTTCATCGGTCTAAGCTCAGACGCACACTTTATTATGACCCTGGGAAGACATGACTAAGGGATCAGGTGTTTCAATTTGCAAACATATAGCATAGGCACTCGGCACAAGCTGTGAAATCGAAAGAGAAATGATATTTGATAGCATTTTTGAATCGATGCTGACGTGCCCCCATAATGGTATATAAATATTAACAGAGTACCCAAATCGCTTTTCGAAAACGATAGCGCTCATCTTCATTATACCCCCTCAACTTTGATTCACATAACGTATCCAGCGGTACCCGCGTTGTCAGTGGAAAGGGGAATGAATAAGCTTTACAGTGGTGTATTTATTGCACGACTGTGGGATGTTCCTGGATTGTTCATAATAAATGGCAGAAGTCACAGAAGAGGCCGAAAAACATTTAGTCGGACAAGATGCTGTTCAGTGGAAAGTGGGTGACGAGCGACGATTCATTTATTATGAAAATTTGAAAATTCGGGGTGCCATTGACTGTGGAGGCCAGATTCAAATATTAATCGTATACCTTTATCAATTTTCCGTCTTGGGTTGACATTTATTCATTTAACCCTTTACCTAACGTGAAAAGCAGACGACACTTGCAAAAAAAATTCTTGAATAACTAATTTTTTTCATTTTTTGTCTCAAAAACATAGGTTATGACCCCTCGTTGGAACGAGCTCGACGAGCTCGTTCCAACGAGGGGTCATAACCTATGTTTTTGAGACAAAAAATGAAAAAAATAGTGAAAATTAATTGGCGATTTTTGAGAATAGCGCTGGCCGGTTTTGGCCGTTACGTTGGGTAAAGGGTTAAATATATTGATTTTTCGAATCGAAAGGACGATGTTTCCAGTGGCGCAGCGGAAAATCTTGTGCCCCCCCGCGAGATGGAGACGGGGGCCCTTTCATAATGGTGGTTGCCTTTAAAACGGGAGCACATTTAGGGTTGTTACCGTGCACAGCATACAGGATTTCACGTAGTACATACGCCATAAATTAAATGAAGGTATAGCCTATAGGATCGATTCTAAAAGTAACACGCTGTAGATTTTTTCATTACATGTTTTAAGTTTCACCCCCACAATCCAACAAGACACACATGCACGCCCAACATGTGTGACTTGAGAGGCACCATGTATGTATATTGTTCATTTCTCATCCCTATCAGTTACAATGATGTAGCGTTCACTTAAAGGAATAATACATAGACTACAAAGAGTACGTCGTGTGGAAGTGAGAGTTTGAAATAATGACATTATGTGTATTTGGTGCACTGTGGACTGTGCAACAGTCACACAGGTAAACATATCAATACATACACAACCTGGCACCGTCCTCTACTCTTTTTTACTATCTATCTCTTGCTCTCCCTTTCCCTCTTTCTTCCAGCTTTGGGACGTCCTTCAAGACGGGCCCGGGGGCCCCTTTTCTAGCCGGGCCCTCCCCGCAATGCGAGCCCTGAGGGCCCATCCCCTACGCCACTGGATGTTTCCTGCATTTGACCGATCAGTGGCTGACGGGGCAGCTGGTATAACGAAATCCCTCTATGTGCACTACCATTGGCAGTCTACAGAGAGGGCATTTCGATAAACCGACAGTCCATGCAATCAAATCTATTTCACCTTTTGGACATTTTCACGAAATTTCATGCGCCAACAGGTGTTGGACTGCGTACATTTTGAGGGCCCCGGGGGCTCCCAATATGCGGCTCATCGGAAAATGTCCAATTTCCCGCGGACCATACGGCCAACCCGCCTCTGACAATGTCTTGAACGAGTTTGAAAACCGGTGCGGTTTCACATAATGAGCGGAGGTACGGCCCTTAACAAATTAGTTTGTGTCTGTTTTCAGCTAGTTAGCGCGATAACGTGGACAAATATCATTGGTTTTGGTCAATGTTTGGTACATGAGACTCTTTTATCACATGGAAGGGGTAAAATGTTACTTTTGTAGAGCTGGGGTTGATTATAGGTATTAATGCAGGGGGGGGGGGGGATTTGCGAGACGTTATGTGTGGGGTGGGTGTGTCTCATGGGTGCGAGAAAACGTGCGTTATCAAATTATGCAATTTTTCATAATTTTCTGCAATATATCATTATTTATGTTCCAAAAACACTGAGATTATGCTGTAAATCAACCCTCATAGGTTAACTGCAACACTAGGAACCTTTATTAAAGTTAATATGAGGTGAAATCTGTCCAAATGTCACAAATAATACTTACTGGTGGAGGGGTGGGTGTCTGGTTCTCAGTGTAGAAAATATGCCGGACAATGTTTTTGGAAAAATGCTTTATAATGCACCAGACACAACATGAATTAATGTAAAAATGTGCTAGTATCAACTAATATTCTATTCTTTTCAAGGGCTTCAATTATTTACTCAAATGTTAAAAGGATATTTGAGAATATTTTCTGTTGTTTACTCGTTGTCGTTGCTTTATTATTACCACTCAATCTACAAGTTAATAGTCGATTAACATAAGTTTGGAGCCCCGTTAAAACTCCATAATTTCAGTGACGTCATTCGACGGAGCCGGGCCGCGGGCGATAATGGTATAAATAGCGGCCCGCAGCCCGGCTATTTTTAGATTCAAGTTAGCTGTAACAGGGAGTGGTAATAATAGTAATAACACGATTGTTGTCAGGCTTCATGATTCATTAGCGGCCCTACAGCAATGATGAACAGCCCTTGGGCTTATCAACGGCCCTCGACTTCGTCTCGAGCCTTTAATAAACCCTCAGGCTGTTCATCATTGCTGCAGGGCCGCTAATGAACCATAATGCCCTCCAAAATCATGTTATTGTTATAGTATTATGACACAGAAGGAGTGCTCGTGAACAGGCCTGAAAATAAGCAGTCTGACATTTGCAGAATGAGGTCCCCAGAGGGTGAATTTGATGATGCTATCCCATATTGTGGACCGATTTATCCTCTGGGTACCTCTTTCTGTTTAGTTTTGAGACCCCGATTCAGATTGAGGTTCACAGAGGGTATATGTAGTGATGCTACCCTGCTGTGCAGGGTAGCATCACTAAATTCACCCTCTGGGGACCTCATTTTGCAGATGACAGTCTGCTTATTTTCTGGCTTCCTAGTGAATTATACTGTATTATAATATTCAGTATAGTTTAACTTGCTATTATTGTGTATTAAGACTTTTTCACATGTGTCAATGATAATTTTAAATTTTGGAAAATTGACAAATATCATTTTCAAATGATTTTTTAATTGAGAATTAGGCAAAAATAAAAAAAAAATAAATAAACCACACTAACAAGTCACTTATGGAATCAATCATGCAGACTTCTGCCAGAATCAAGTAAAAAATAAATAAATGGATCAGAATGGATAGATTTTTTTGTAATTTTTAGCTTACTCCCATGGTACAAGTCAGGGAAATAATTTAAACATATTATATTTACGTCAAATCAGGGGAATGGTAATGGACATATCTTAGGCCATCACTCATACTCTTCATGACCATTGAGCTGTTCTGGATGAGTTTTTTTAAGATTTCCGAAGCCTCATTTTACAAACAGGAAGTGAAATTAACCTTTCTGGATAATGAAAAGTTGTAACAAGCACTTGGAATCACTGGTGGAATCAAACTAATCAGCGAACTGTACATCTTTCCATACCTGTTATGATGTTTTTCAAAGCAGTTCGTAATTTCAATGGGAAAGCGGGGGTGGGTGTCTGAAAATGACAGCAGAAAAATTGCCCAAGGTGGTGGGTGGGTGTTAAAAAGGGCAAAACCGAAAAATGGGACATGACATCTGTAAATTTTTGACTGCCCCCCCCCCCCCCCCGAAATATTTGAAGTAGAGTTAATCGCCTTGAAAAGTTGGACTCTGAAATGATACAATCTCCAAAACTATATATATAAGCAGCCTTGGGAAAATATATTGTTTGAATAAACGTTTGAATCATTCTACTGACATGGTGCATTATTATTGAATATTCCAGATAAAGAACGAGGGTGATTTGCTGCCTTTTGAACCTAAAAAATGCAATTGACTATTGTGTGTTATAAATATGAACACGTGACCGGTAGGCCAATTCCCTTCCTGTCAGTTGTGCTCTCTTATTTGTTGCATGACCCCATGTTTTCGTGTCAGAAAAAGCTGTCTGAAGGCCTATACTTAACAAAGATATATGAATGTAAAATTAAAGTGGTGCGATCATAGTTTTTTGTCGGAACGTTATAAACGTTGCATGGAAAATGTTGAGTACACTGTGATACCTTAACAATGTCTTGAATGTATTCGAAAACTGGTACGGTTGGCCTATAATAACGGAGTTACGGTTCTAAATTAGTTAATTTTTGGTTGTTCTTAGCTCGCTGGCGCGATAACTTGAACAAATATCCATGGATTTGATTTTCTTTTAATGACAAGCCTTTCACGTGCGAACAAACTCGACCCCCGCAACGAAAAATGGAGAAAAGGTGCCCCAAGAGCTGTATGTTGATATCGTTTATTAAAAGTAAAAAAGAAGGAAACTTCGATAAGGAGACTTCAGTTTATATTCTGTTGATGTCATAAGTGCTTTCTAAAAATTGCACGCTTCTCAGTTGGACCTTCCTCGCCCGTCTAATAATATCAGGGGAGAAAACTTTATCGAAAGTCAATATTCATGACGATTTAAGTCAGGGATGACGGTGTGGGATTCACCGCATCGGCTCGCCTGAACCAGTTCTGTCAAGAGCTTCGAGAATGTCCACCCACGCCAATCCCTCACTAACAGGCATACAGAACATATGTCCTGTTCTTGTTGTTATTCTGTTCGGTTATTGTATTCCGCTCTGCGATTGATGTGACAGCGCAAATGGACTTGTGTCCGAGTCAGAAACAACAGTCTTAAGAAAACTAAGTTCAGGTCAGAAACATAGCCTCATCGTGTCACATACAAACACTCAAGTTGGTTGAGCTCTGTCAAACAAGATTGAATTGGTTCAAGTCATTGTTGTATTTGGTTGTATTGTGAGTTATTAACTGGTGGACACAATGCCAGATTTCATTTACTCCCAACAAAACCCACCCCTACTCATCCTCCACCCACAACTCCCACCAAACCAACTACCCCTCACCCACTTCCTACCCAGACACCTACCACCACCACCTTCATACACACATGTTCTTTCTTTCTCGAATAATGCAACTGTGGTGCTTGGTTTATCACGAGAGCGAAAAGTTAACGAAATATCTCACAGAAAGGTTGCAAATCCGTCTCAACCTACTCGTCCACTTGATTGAATGATCAACGGAAAATTTCGTGGTCCCCCTACGCCAGTCAGTATCTGCCGCAGTGTCCTTTACGGAATGCAGACACATCCACAAAAATGTAAAAAGAGCTACCGATTTGAACGAGAACACGACAACCACCTCATTTTGGTGGCCGATTATTCTCCCCCATTGTCCCTTTAACCATATATGGACAGTGGAGGCCGGAGGCCCTTGGGGGGGCCCTGGCCATAATTATGATGGGATCGAGCCTCGGACACAGGACGCAAATTATGGATGAAAAACGCCAAATCCTTTGCTCTAGAGAGGAGAATTCAGTTGTCTATTAATGAAACTTTTGATTCTTCCTTCGGCTTTTTCTTGTTTTGTTGGACTAGCTGTCATCGTGTATTACTTTCGGTTTACTGTAAGCGGAGACTACGGAACGGCGTGTTGAGGAAAAACTCTATTCCAGAGCGCGCGGAGAAATTTCATTTATGCACATGAGCCTGTATATTATTAACTTCTCTGCGGTGACCCAATTTTTTAAAGAGGGGGCCCCAAAAAACCTACAAATTTCTTTTTCCTTTGAGCCCTTGCCCCCCCCCCTCCCCCCCGGAACCCGGGGCCTCTGGCCATTAGCCACCCAGGCTCTATGGACCGGCCGCCACTGTATATGGAGGACCTCTACGTACGCCTGTATTCGAGAAAGTTTAATAAAATTTATGACATACTTGAAACTCTATCATCTGAGCCCTTTCCAACAATTAGTCAGATGGTAGTCTTGATCTGCGTATGGCAAAACGTACAGATAATCGTCATAAAATAAGTGACAATAGTCAATTTCTGCAGCGAAAAAGTTAACCTCTCTGCATACTGATGTCAAAACAACAAAATTTCAAACTGGAAAGTCTTCCCATAATGCAACCAAGAAATCAACCACTTCAATCGTGTTTCAAAGAGCTCGAAGAACTGCAGTGTGTCAAACAAGATAGATTTGGTTAAGCCCAAGTCGCATTATAAAAGAAAATGGTAGCTTGAAATTTTAATATTCCGACATCAAAGTTCAGGAGGTTTAGTCTACACCTAATGGATGTAAACGGCGACACTTGAAGAAAAGATTTCTCGAGTATCTAAAAGTGTGCATTTTTCGTCCCCCCCACCCTAAACATGGCTTATAACCCCTCCCAATGAAGTGTCATAAGTCGTGTATTAAGGCAAAAATTAACCATTTCTCCACTCACATTTATAGTTTTCAAATTTGCCAGCTGAAAAAAAAATTCCAAAAGTTTCAATGAAACCATATCATGTGACTAACATGTTATGGTTTCGTTGAAAGTTTTTGACAAAATTTAAAAAAACATAATTAAAGGAATAAATTTTGATATCCTGTGCGTTACGTGAAGGGTTAAAAGATAACACTAAAATCTGAATGGCAATTTTTGTGAATAGCGCCGGGAGAGATGTTAATTTTCACCAGACAGTCAGCCAGTTCAGAAAAAATATTGGACGCTTTTCTTCAGGCTTAGCAACCAATTTTAGTTCTTCATTATAACTACATATAATTTAAGGACTTGGTGGAAAAAAAGGTTTGATGAGCGAACTATATATGGTACAGTTTATTTGCAGATTTCTTAGAGTGGTATTGTCAACACGTCCATAAAAAGAAAAGTTAATTAAATTTGTCAGGACGGGTCATAAATACACTTAGTAATTTATAAGTCCCCACTATTTTTGTAGTCCAACCATCCTAGTTTCAAGATCCGGTTGTAGCATGAACAATCTCTGGGGTCAGGGCGGAATGGGCCAAGGAAAGTTACCAGGAAATGCAGCAAGGGGCCCCGAACCAGGAGAAAATTTGGATTTTTCGATTTTTAATGGACATTTCAATGGTATATTTATGTCATCTTCGTCGACCATTCGGAAAAATGGTTACACGGAAGCGAGCGTGTGTGGCGGAGGGGGGGGGGGGGGGGAAGCTTATACCCATGGAGTCGACCATAGTGCGATCCAATGGAAGAAAGTTTGATTTTTCAAACTGACAAAACGCTGTTTCCTTGTATCTGAGCGATCAAATGCAGACTAGACTGCTGGTATATCGAAATATCTCTATGTGGATTAACAATGGCAGTCCATATATAGAGAGCATTTCGGTATAGCGGTAGTCTGTGCAACCAGATCCATTTCACCTTTTGGTCATTTCACAAATTTTCATGCACCAACACGTGTTGGGGCTGCACCAATTTTGAGGCTCCAGAGGAACACCCAATAGGGGACCCACCGAGAATTTTCCCGGTGGACCATATGACCAGTCCGACTCTGTCTGGAGCAATATAGTGTTTTGACCACATTTAATGGTGTATCCACCTTATTTTCTGTGTAATATTTTTCTAATGTCTAGAAAAGAAAACATGACTGATAATTACACTTTATTCTGGTCTATCAGCAGTGCTTAACCCATTACCTAACATGAAAAGCAGACGACAATTGCAAACCAAATTCTTGAATAACTAATTTTTTTCATTTTTTGTCTCAAAAACATGGGTTATGACCCCTCATTGGAACAGGCTCGACGAGCTCGTTCCAAAGAGGGGTCATTACCTATGTTTTTGAGACAAAAAATGAAAAAAATAATGAAAATTAATTGGCGAGTTTTGTGAATAGCGCTGGCCGGTTTTGGCCGTTACGTTGGGTAAAGGGTTAAAATTTAATTTGACTACCTATTTGTCCAAAGGGATATCAGACTTGTAACCCTGTATCGCTTTCAAGAAATGATCAACAATAACTTTCATTTCATTTGAACTCTTTCAATTCGCAGAGAAAAATATTTTGAAATTTGACGATTTTATGCACATTCATTTCAAACCGCTTCATTCGCTCGCCACTTTTAATCATCAGTTTATCTGGGGCGCATTCTAGCTTGTTGGACGTATATCTGAGCAACACTTGCATGCTGTGGCACCCTGAAAATTCAAAATAGCTACCAAAATGGCGCCCGAAAGTTAAGATTTTGTAACTTTTTGTGATTTCTATTTGATTTATCGTTAATCTGCACGAATTTAACTGACACCACATTCAATATGGTGAAAGATGGCATTTGTTCAGACATAATGCACTCAGCTGCCAACATGGCCTCAAAACAGGTTTCCGCTTTTACCTGTTGGAAGTGTTGCGGCCACATCATTTCTGATTTTAATGATGTAATATGTTAATTCACACAAAACCGTAATCAGTATACTTCGTGTTAAAGCTTTATCAAATCTGATGGGTTTTTCTTTCTCAAATGGCCAATAAAATGGCGACCGGGATATACTAAACTGAGCCGACATGAAATGTGTTTTTTCGCTCTATCCAACTAGATCCAACAACTGATATATGTACTGTATATAGAGTCGAGCTCCGGGTTCTAAGGGCAGATCACGACGAGTCGAAGACGAGTCGTGGTCTACCCTTAGAACCCGGAGCGAGACTCGGATACATATTTTGTACATCCACATAATGCTAATAATCATTTTATCTTACAATATATTGGGGATAAGTCAAGAATGTAGACGAATATATAACGAACTATTTAGTCGTACGGATGAATAAAAAGAAAAAAAAATGAAACTCACGCGAAAGGAACGTGCTTGTATCCGACCCCCTGAAACAAACATCTGTATCAAGGGGTCGGATACACGACAGTTGCGGAGTTAATACAGACAAAATACATGTTGATTGTAAGATAAATTATAGCATGATACGGTGTGTATTAATATATTTTTTTTATTTTGCTGATAATGATTTTTATTACCCGGTAAACGCATGCGTGATCATCACTGCCCGCGTGTGGATTACGACCAATCCACAGCAACTGTATTGTATGTAGGGGCGAGTCTAGCGAATACTGCTTGCAGAATCTCATTCCACGGAATTGGCTGGGTACCTCACTTACGGAACCCCTTTTATAATATGCCTATGTTTGTGAAATCTCGTTTTCACCATATGAGGACATGCGCTGCATGTGTTGTACGCCAATTGCGCGCTTACACACAATCACGTATTGGCATATCCAGCATGTTCCCATGTGCTGAATGTGACGTGTACACCTTGTTACACATTTCGTACTAGCACACAAGCACATTCCATCAAACACCCACCACAAGTTCCGTGGAATCCCTTCTCTCGTCGGTCTATACCTTTTGAACCCTTTACCTAACACGAAAAGCAGACGACACTTGTAAAAAAATTCTTGAATAACTAATTTTTTTCATTTTTTGTCCTAAAAACATAGGTTATGACCCCTCATTGGAACGAGCTCGTTCCAATGAGGTGTTATAACCTATGTTTTGGGGACAAAAAATGAAAAAAAAATAATGACAATTGGCGATTTTTGAGAATAGCGCTAGCCGGTTTAAGCCGTTACGTTGGGAAAAGGGTTAATCGTATGTGCCGATGAGCTCAGCAGGTAGAGGTGCAAGCTGCAAGCCGAGAGGTCCTCGTTTCGAATCCCTCTGCGGCAATCGCGTTGTGTCCTTGAACAAGACACTTCACACACCATTGCCCACGTGGGGGCACGGTGGCGTTGTGTACTAAGGCGTACTGCACGTCGATGTTGCTAACCCTGCTTGCGTGAAGTTAGTATGTTGGGGATCCTGACAGTTGCTCGCCTGGCTGTCGAAAGTGTCGTTAAACCCAATAAATAAATAAATAAATACATACCGGATCTCTTTCACAGAATCCATTTCAAGGATGGAGTCTGGTTGTATAATTCCTTTTACGAACTGAGTCGAAGAGCAACAAAAGCAGTTGGAGTAAATGCTCATTTCGAAAACCACAGTATCAGACAACCAAGCATATCCCACAACTCTGTATGGCATTTGGCACTACGTACTACCCATGCCAACATTACGGCAGTATAAAGCCATATGTGTATTAATAGTACTAAGGCTAACATTAGACCAACAGGGAAAGAAGCTGTACATTCTACACTACAGTACGAGAAAACCCAACATAATACTATACCTGGCTTATAGTACGGCGGCCGTGGATCGGTCACATCCCACGAGTGGGCAATATTTCCACGGACACAATAATATTAGATTCCAAACACTAATTATAGGAATAATCGTCAAAAATTTAATCAATGAAGCGCCGGGTACAACCCGGTGCTTCATTAATTAAAATTTTGCTGATGGTGATTTTTATTACCTGATAAACGTATGCGTGGACATCACAGCGCATGCGTGGATTTCGACCAGTCCACGTCGACTGTACTGAAGTATTACTCACTACCCATAACAACCAAACAATGGAAGAAAGAATTCGGTAGAATAGTAGTACAAAGGGCTTACAGTTGACCAACACGGGTATATACTATACTATACTATACTATACTATACTATACTATACTATACTATACTATACTATACTATATATACTATACTATACTATACTATACTATACTATACTATACTATACTATACTATACTATATACTACGAGGAGCCTGACACATCCTGATCCCAACATTGTAATGTAAGATGGCACAGTGGACTTCAACAGCGGTCAACGTCTCCATATTGTCGCGTGCACACAATGTCGCCACGACATCATTAGCTGAGTCAACCGTTTCGCGACAAAACAATTCGAGAACACTCCACCTATCCATCAATCTTCCAGCACATAAACCCCACGTCTCACGTCGGCTTCACCAAACGTCCGGCAAGGCTCTACTAAAATTCTAGATAATGAGTCCTCAAAACCGCCTGCTATACTACAACCGGCTTAAGTTTAGACTTCCGATCTCCATTTTAGAGGCCGCTTGAGAAACAATTCCATGAGATTTGATAAAGATTCCACACGAACTATATTGATTACTATATAGCGCGAATAAACATATCACATCATTAACTTTTTGAACCATGGTGGTATCTTAGATGTCAGTTTAATGGCACCAATTGGAAGAGTCCATATTCATTGTTTGGGGGTAGACTAATTAATATTTTCAGCGTGTAGCCTTAAGGCTTAAGGCTGCACGTTAAAATATTGATTAGTCTACCCCACACATTCACTTAGCGACCATCCAACTTAACAAAATGATGACAGATCTTGTTTCTGGACCGAAATGAAACGGTCGTTCGGGTTCAAAGAGTTACAATCTGCAGCATTGAGTGAAAAGCCACTCACTTCATGTTTGTTCTAAAAGCGGCAAAGCTCGAGTGAGAATCCATCACCCTATGTTTAAGTTACTCTTATCACAATGACGGATTCAGGCTTGGGCGGATCCACCGTATGTCCCATCTAACACAGGGGTGTGCCTAGGCTTGATGGGGTGTGGGGACAGTACATTTTTCTGCTAGAAATAGCAGATGAAAAATATTTTGTCGCTCCACTTCACTTCAGTGGCAGCGTATTAACTTCATTTAACCTCGTGCTAGGTCAAGTGTGTGATTGCACAATGGGCGAAAGCGACTTTCTGAGGGATCGATACCAACAAGTTGTTCTTGGAGGCAGTGCATCTGACACCGCACCAGTACAGTCGAGTGTTCCACAAGGCAGTGTCTTAGGACCTCTCCTCTTTTATTATACATAACGATCTGCCTGACTACGTCACCAACAATTCCAATGTTCGATTATTCGCTGATGACTGCGTCTTATACCGAGAAATAAAATCTGCAGAAGACTCATCCAAACAACAGTGTGGCCTAGACGCTCTACAAGTGTGGGAAAGAGACTGGTTAATGGAATTCAATCCACAGAAAAAACCATCACAAAGCGACCCATTGAACAACCATACACCATACACGTGATCACATTTGATGTGGTTGAGACAGCCACATATCTAACATACACCGCAGCCTACATTGGAACACCCACATCAACCAAGTAGTGAAGAAAGCCAACAGCATCAGGACATTCTTACAGTGGAGCATATACCAGTGTCCCCGAAAGACCAAAGAACTATGCTATAGCCTATAAGATACTGGTTAGACCAGATATGGAATATGCCAGAAATATATGGGACCCGCATACGACTTCAAATATAAATATCTTGGAGATTGTGCAGAGGAGGGCGGCCAGATTTGTCACGGCAAACTACCGCCAGACCAGCAGCGTCACCAACAAGCTGAATGATCTGCAATGGTCGACACTTCTAGAACGACGAGCCTCGAACAAGCTGATCCGTATGCATAGAATCATACACAATGGGGTAGCCATTCCATCTAGCTTATCCGTACCATTGACAACCGCGACACAAGGCCATGACTGTTGATCCCTGGTTCCATATGCAAGAACGGAAGCCTACCAACACTCCTTCTTTCCGGATACCATCAGGCTATGGAACAATCTCTCAGCAAGCGTCGCCCGCTGCAGCAGTCTATCTAGCTTCAAACTGGCGCTGCAACATGAGAGACTCCGTTAAGCATTCCAAACAATCTTATTATGATTTTAAATGTAAATACAGACCTGCAAGATTTTAATGAAACAAATTTTTTTAATTATACATATGGGTTTGCTTGCAAACACCAAGTTCGATAATACACCAGATGGTTGTCTGAACCTAACAGGAAGAAGAAGAATAAGAAGCAGCGCGTCTTCCCTGGACGGCCAAAACGGCTGAAACCGGAGAGCGGGATTCACAAAAATCACCATTTAATTTTCAATATTTTTTTCATTTTTTTGTCACAAAAACATAGCTTATAACTCCTCGTTGGAACGAGCTCGTTGAACGTGTTTTCACGCAAAAAATGAAAAAAAGATTATTTATTCAAGAATTTTGTTTGCAAGTGTCGTCTGCCTTTCGTGTTAGGTAAAGAGTTAAGAAAGTACAGGATTACTTGCAAGAGAAAATAAATATCTTATACACTAGTCCTGGTGAAAATGTCTCGACTGGAAAAATATTAAAGGTTGTCACACCCCTCAACACCTCCATAGTTAGGCCTCTGGCAGTACGTAAAGACCTTAACTTTAATAAAATTCTACTTTTGTATGGTCAAACTGCTAACGGGTGGAATTACCAAATCGGGTTGAAACAGAGACGAAAGTGCCTGGAAATAAACATCCCTGGAGATTACATACCAAGAGCCAAACACTCTTCCTAGTGCCAAAGGCACAAGTTAGGGAGATCCTAAAAGAATCAACAGGACAATTATGGATTATTCCATGCCACTTCAGAGATAGGATTTGGTAGAGTCTATCTGTAGTCGTGACTTGGGGGAAGACCACTCAAGATTTTCAACATGCGGCACCAAGGCTACCACACAAATTCACTGAGCAAATATCTATTTTATGAATTCAGGTCGTATCACGAGACTGGACCGCTAAAGCGACACTCGGGTTCGAATGGTTAAGGCAAAAACCCCTGAAACTGTTGAGTGAAGGCAGTCTTCATTAAAAATCAAAATCCCCGAATGGACAAGATTTTAACGAAAATCCCTGAATTCAGGGAACCCCTTGAAAACGTTCAGCCCTGGGTCGAAGTTACTTTGCGACGAAATTACAAAATCGGTTTGAAGTTACTTTTATGGGTCAGGGTTACATTTTTAAATCGAAGTTTCGTTTGGAGTTGAAGTTAACTTGGGTCGAAACTAACATGACTGCAGTCTTCCTGGCACCAGGAACAGCATGGGGGATACTATGCGGTAATATGAAGAGCGAATGGCCAAAACGAACCTTTCATAAATGTCGAACGTTTGAACCCCAAAGGCCGATTTTCCGACCCATTAACATGATACGTCATAATTTCACCAAGTATAGGATGACTACTCGTGAATCTGTGGGGGTAATCCATCAATATTTTCAAAGGCTGCACGTTGAAAGTTTTGAATAGTCTACAGTCAGGTAATGAAAATGGAATCTTCCAATTGCTACCGTTGAACTGACTTGGAAGACAACATCGGGATTCAGAGGGTTAATATCCCTCAAAATATCAGAACATAGCTTTGGTGTTGGCCCACCTACAGTCTCGGTTTTTCGTGCGTTTAGAACTTGCGACTCTGCAACCCGTCTGTCACAACTTGTATGCAAGAGTTTTTATGCTGTTCTGTCGCGAATGACGTAGACTAACCGCTTCACACGTTTATGAAAGCAATTTGTGTCACACAAAACTAATCATTAACCTCTTAAATCGCTACTGATTACTTTGTGACATATTATTTAATGGCAAATCTCTTGGCAGGATAATTTCCAAATTTATTGTTATCTATTTTTGCAATATTTCAGGACTTTTTATAGTCAATGACAAGAAATTGACATTTTTAAAAAACTTTTTTTCAGATTTAGTTTTTTATTAACCTTATTTTATTAATTAAAATTGCACAGAGATGCTTCCGGTCATCAACAAAAGGCATGTCACATAGTTTATCCATAAATTCGACACAACTAACGTTATGTCATACAATATAGGGTGGGGGAAATATATAGCAAAAATTGCGGAGCTTTCGGCAGTATCGGGGTAAGGTTACGTTTATTCCAGCCAGGTTTATAAATATTTCATGTTTTTTACATGAACATATTACTCCGAATTTCTAATTGCTGATAACATTCCAGCGACGGAGGTGAAATGAAATGAAAGGACAAACTATTTTTTCCTGCTGTCATTGAAATGAGGTGGAGGGAACAATTGCAGCAGAAATATATTTTGCACCCTCCCCCCCCCCCATTTCGTTTAGCCTGGCGACGCTCATACCACGTTCTATGACTCATATAGTGTCCCAAATCAGGTATGTGGACAACACGACCCACAACAAATTCGGTTCATATCGAAGGCGACCCATAGTAAACTCCGATGGTATCAGGACGTTTCCTTCAAATCATTCCCCCACTAACCCCCAGACTGAACACTTCTTCCAGTCATTTCTCTCCACTTTGATACTTCCCAGCCGAGTCAAAGTTGCAGTTCTACTAGCTACTCACGAGTATCCATACAAGTAGATCTTTCTATCAAAGATCAATACGCAGAGCATGTAGTCAGTGTTGGAGTTAAATGTATTAAGGGAGTGACAGGTAGACAGCCAATCTGACTATGTCATCTCCCAACGGTATAGACTGAATTTCATTTTCTAGTTGTCTATTTGTATCCTATAGTCCAATATGTAATTGTCTGTAAACTATACCGTTAAATAAAAAATATCTATCTATCTATCTATCCCATAGCCTCCCGCTTCTCTGACACTTTCCCCAAGTCACTTTTGAAATTATAAAAAAAACTTTGGAGGGAACCGTCCAGTCTTGGGGGAAGTATCTCATAATTTTTTTTTATGGAGTGAGTTTAAAAACAATCGGAGGGGTGGGTGGGGGTCTGGCGTAGGGAAGTGACTGCGGGAAATGGTTTAAAGGGAATGTCATGGATTTGAGCTGATTAGGTATGCATTGCATTGATTCGGAAATTTTCGGAGGGTTATATGTTCTCAAAATCGTACCAATTGTCTCTCCTCTTAAACTCTTCATCTGTCATCATACCAGCTTATATAAGAAACGTTCAAGGAGGTTCCGATTCTGAAACTTTAACTGTGATTCCGTTCTGGAATATTCCGCTTTTCGATTGACTTGTTCAAACAAACGAGTCGCCATTATTTATTTATTTATTTATTTATTTATTTATTTATTTATTTATTTATTTATTGGGGTTTAAGGACACTTTCAACATCCGCACCGGACAGTTTTACGGGTGGAGGAAGCCGGAGTACCCGGAGAGACCCACCGAGCAACTGTGAGCAAGTACCAGACTCTTCAACATACTAACTCCACACAAGCAGGATTAGCATTGGTTGAAGACAAGTGCACCATCGACGCGCAGTACGTCTTTGTACACAGCGCCACCGTGCCCCTAAGTGGGCAATCGGGATTAAGTGCAGTGGCGGCGCCAGAAATGTTTTTGTGGGGGGGGGGGGGGGGGGGGCAACTAGGGGGGCAGACTCCCATGAAGGGGGGCAAATACGTAAAGGATCATATCATTACTTTGTTATGAGGTAGTCCAAACTTGGACCCAAAGTCCGTAATATACTTTTTTGGTTTGGTACGTCCTGTGGACGTACCAAACCAAAAAATTATATTACGGACTTTGGGTCCAAGTTTCGACTAAATGTAATGGTAATTAGCGGTCCTCCTTTCAAAAAATCCTGGATCCGCGTCTGGTGGGTCTGTGCGTGAGAGAGAGAGAGAGAGAGAGAGAGAGAGAGAGAGAGAGAGAGAGAGAGAGAGAGAGAGAGAGAGAGAGAGAGAGAGAGAGAGAGACTCATAATGCCCGTCTGTCATAATGCGAAATCCATGAATTTTTTTAGACAAGGGATATGGATAGACATGCCTTTGTTGGCTCATAACTTAATTATAACTTATAAGTATCTGCATCCGAGTCTTTAAATCTCTACTGCCTGGATGTGTTCATCAGCTAGCCTGAGGCTTTGGGCTAAGTGTGTATGGGAAATTATTGGGAATAAAAAAAGAGAGGGGTGTGTGTGTGTGTGTGTGAGAGTGACTGAATGTGTTTGTGTGTGAGGGTGGATGGAAATGCATTCGAGATGGTGGGGGGGGGGGGGCAACTGGGGGAGGGGGGGGCAAAGCCTTCGTTTGGGGGGAGGAAATGCCCCCCCCCCATGCCCCCCGTAGCGCCGCCACTGATTGAGTGCCTTTCTCAAACGCAGTTACTCCTGGCCAGGGGTCGAATCGCGTACCTTTCGGTTCGAAGTTCAATTCCTCTGCCCGATTTGATTCGGGATTCGATTGGTTGCAAAGTTTGAGATTCATAGGGGCCTAGTTGAAATTATTTAGGACGTCCGTGTAGAAATGATTAACCATCGGCGAGCTCGTTCCAAAGAGGTATCACATGGTATGGTTTTGTTGAATTTTTTTGGAAAAACCTTTTTTTTTCAACTGCTTAATTTTAAAATTACGCGTGCGGTTGAGGCCGATTCGTTAGATAAAGGGTTAAAAGTGGACGTGTTTACAGACACCCTCTCACCTCCCCCAAGCAATTCCTTCCCTCTTGGCCTCGACTGTCCCCCTCCCCTTGTTTTCTAATTTCCCAAGTTTTGCAATTTTAAAACTTGATTTTTAGGCAAAGGGTATTTTACCCCTCTGGGAACTTATATAGACGTGAATACCAATTGGACGCAATCTGATTTCTCCCCATTTTGCTTCTGTCAATGATTCTGACACTCCATTGGAACGAAGGAAGTTTTCTTCAAACGAGGAAATCATATGTGATATTTTTGGATTTGTTTTCTTTGAAAGAAAGAAGTTTGTATGGTGATATTTACATGTAGCGTCACGTTGGTTCGATCGATTTGATAGTTGACCCGCTGAGTATTTCCTAAATATATTTCATCAAATCTAGTCATGGCTGCTTTAAAGCAGCCATGACTAGATTTGGTGAAAAAATAATCTAAATGAAACATGAACTCACTGGTGAAAACATCCACTCCATTTGCAGGTGGGCAATATGATTAAATATGCACAAATTATACTTATTTCAGAAACAAGATAAACCCTGCGTTGGACACAAATATACGCCAGCTGCATGCAACGAATCAATATTCATTTCCCGAGTTAAAAAATTCCATTGCGTTTTATATATTTTCCGTTTGTATGATCGATTAAATATTTTTTAGCCCAAAGAATTTCCCACCAAGCTCGCGCATTGGAATTATAATAATATTTGGGGCTTCCTTTGATTCGCCGCTTTTCTCAAACGAGGAAGCCAAAATCACCACCCAGTACTCCCTCCCCACTCTCCCTCCTATTCTCTTGGTGTAGGAGAGACATGGTGACTACGAGTATTTGGTGGTAAATATAAACCCCACGGGAAGAGGCATCTGCCGAAACTACACGAATAAACTGGCAGTGAAGGCCAAGTGAATCCTGAATCAAATGAAACTCAGGGAGAAACAGTTTCAATCAGGTTTTCAAGGGGAAAATGTAGTTTGGAAATGGTGGATGCGCCAAGTATACCGTATGGTACGGAAGAGATGCCAAACGGCTTTAAAGAGCTTGGAAACCCTGCAGAAGGATGCAGGCCGATCGATAAAGGGGTCGATTAATGCCGCAGCATTAGAAGCAATCAGAGGTGAGCTTGGGTGCATGAGGATCAAATACAGGATAGACTTCATGAAACTCTGTTATCTTAACTATTTGGTAAATCTCTCCGATAGCCGATGGTGTAAACTAATGTTACAGAATATTTGGAATTCAAATACAGACAGGGTGCATGGTTCAAGTGAGGGAATTAGTAGAGAACTACTCACTGGAGAACTCGGACTCAGAAACAGGGACAACACAGGGCAAACAAATCATCAGAGAAAGAGTCATGGAGGATGAGAAAATTAATTGGCGGGGTGGGGGTGGTTGGGGGGGGGGGTCAAATCAAAGGGGTCTTTGGGTGGCCTGCGTGATAAAGAGATGCCAGGTTTTGGGGGGGGGGGGGGTTCTGTTGTTCAAGCTGAGGTCGCGGTCCCTGGAGCTTAGGGGGAAATAGGGAAAAAACAGGGAGAAGGAGTGCCAGATTTGTAATTTAGGCGTGGCGGAGACCCTGGAACACTTTCTACTAGAATGTCCAAAGTTCCAGTCTAACAGAAGTAGATTCGCGGGGAGTATAATGGGGAAGTGGGGCGGGAGAATGAAGGACATGTGGTTAGTGGATGACGCAAAGGAGAGGGTTAGTGTGCTAGTCGGAGAGATTGGGAAGAATAGGGCACAGGATGTCATCAAGCAATTCATCTTCAAGGAGAGAAGAGGCGTGGGAATAGGGAGGCAGTTGGGAGCCCAGGAGTAACCAAGACCTTCTCACCTGAGAAACGATACAAATCAGCGGCCGACCAAAGTGCTATTATTATTATTATTATTATTATTATTATTATTGTTATTATTCACTCAGCATTCAGATACAAACCTGTGTTTTCTCAAGTGCACCAACTATAATATTAACCCTTTCCCTCATGTCATCCCCCATCCACTTATCTCTCACGTTTTCATTGCATTCTTCCATTAGTTCCTCAAGGAGTCTTATTCTACTAGGCAAGTATTTGGGGCATTCTAAAACGAAGTGTTCCGGGGTGTCCGTTATTCCCTAGCTACTCATTTGGTACCATTTTGCCTCACCTTTTCCGATTTCAACTCCAGTGACTTTGCTCTCACTTTGAACACCAATAACCCCAAAACATCCATCCAGGTACTCCTCAAAAGCAGTTAAATCTTTCTTTCATGGCCCGCCCATCACGCTTTTGGCCCTAACACCCACTCTTCGACCACCCTTCCCCCGATGAAGCAGCTTCCCTGCTGCAGTCCCAATTCTAGATCTTCATTCTCAATGGAATAATTCTCCATTAGCTCCCTAACCTTCTGGATCTTGGTGTCCTGTACACAGTTAAACATCATTTACACCATTTGCTGTTTAGAAGGTTTACCAGATAATTCAGGTAGCATCACCTCCCCACATCTCTTCGATCTTTAACAGGCATCCACCCAAGTTCCGCTCTGGTCGCGTCCAGTGCGACTGCGTCACAAGATCCAGTTATCCACCGATCCGTTTTATTTTGCAGAATCTCCCAAGTTCTTCACTACTGTTTGGGTAAAAGGGATTACATCTGTTCCATAGGTTATATAGCCGCACCATTTCCCAAATATTTTCCCCAATTGTTAAAGCTATTTCTTGCTAGAAGTTTTAACTGGTTGAATATTCTTTTCCCCTTTGTATTACGTTTATTGGTGTGGTTTCTGTATATGCCTCTACATGTAAGTTGTAACACATAACTTAAGTTGACCCCTATGTATTCATCATCCTCTTCACCTCACCATCAGAAAACTTACGCGC
The DNA here is from genome assembly GCA_031216915.1 of Pictodentalium vernedei. Lineage (NCBI taxonomy): Eukaryota > Metazoa > Mollusca > Scaphopoda > Dentaliida > Dentaliidae > Pictodentalium > Pictodentalium vernedei. The sequence continues at coordinate 262,834,044 of CM062297.1, forward strand.
CGCACATGCGAGATTCATCTACCCTCCGGCCCACAGTTATTACCATACTCGTTATCGTTCAGTTCTAGTCACTGCTTATTCCAATACTTTCCTACAATTGTCACAGTTTCCGTAGTCCTCCTTCACTGTCTGCAACAACGTTGTGGAAAGGTTGCGCTTTATGCGACTATAACGTTAACTGACAGTACAATTGCTGGCAAGAAGGTTACGCTCTACAGTTTAGCACTATTGGACGGGAAAATTCTAAACACACTCACAGGACATATTGTCCCTTTAGATCCAATGTGTTCTATGTGCCAGTGGGCACATAGAACACATTGGAACTCAAGAGACGATATGTTGAAACAAATGCCACGAAATATGTTTAGTATGTTTAGTATGTGATATATGATTACATTGGACTATTTGTTGGACAAGAGAATTTGAAGTTTTGGTCACAGAGTTGGAGTCTGATGCATATATAAATTACCAAAGGAATAATGGGAAACAGTGGCGTCGACAAATTGACTGTTTTTACATTGTCATTTTTACACTGAGTTGTTACCAGGCATGCAACTAAAAATGAGACGGAAACATAATTTGTTTTCACACTTTAGAAACAGGGGATGATATGCTGTAGGGATAGATAAGAGGGGGTAGTGGGAAAATCCTACTTTTGAGGCTGCTGGGTGGCTGAAAATGACTGGGTACGGAATGTTTTCACGCAGTTTTTCATGTTCAAGCCTTGCATTTGACAATAAATTATTCCACCCACATCCAGATTATTTATTTCCACTCAGATACTCAGATAGTGGTATATGTTTTTAGTGGATTTGGAAAATGTAATACACGTTATGGGTTAGAAAACTATGGTACAGGATATTTGCATTTGAAGAGAGTGTATAGCACGTCATTTTTTGGAAATGCCTAGAAAACATCTGGAGCCGAACCATAACCTTTTACCTAACATGAAAAGCAGACGACACTTGCGAAAAAAAAAAAAAAAAAAAAATCTTGAATAACTAATTTGTTTCAATTTTTGTCTCAAAAACATAGGTTATGACCCCTCATTGGAACGAGCTCGTTCCAACGAGGGTTCATAACCTATGTTTTTGAGACAAAATAAGAAAAAGTAATGAAAATTAATTGGCGATTTTTGAGAATAGCGCTGGCCGATTTTGTCCGTTGCGTTGGGTAAAGGATTAAGAGCATTTTGCTTTCGGTTATATTATTTCTGGCTTGATTACAATTGTTAGTGATAGTTAACATTCAGCACAACTGGAAGAAAAGAAGTGGAAATTCTGAGAAATTTGTTGGTGTAGCAATTTCGCAACTTTTTAAATTCATCAGCTTGCGAAAACACATTAAGATAGAGCATTGCATTTTCTAAACACTGAGCTCTGGACCCATGATTTTTGCAATCATGAACAGCCTGATTGTTATTATTCACAGCAGAATTGCAGTCATGGTGTCCACTTTGACATTTTTGTCAGTCCTGCCATGTCTGTATGTCATACGTCTATTAAGCTGTTTGCCTTTTTAAATCCACACCCCCCAAATCAATGGTTGTTGTTTCTTATTGTTTTACACTTTGATTGTATTTAGCAGTGCTATTGACGACAGGACCTGGGTAGTCAATGAAGCTGGGGTAGAAATAAAAATGCCATCTCCAGTGGCCCAGGACAATGTGGGGGCTGAGACGTGGTTGAAAATAGAGACTTGTGGTTTTTGTTCATTCAGCTCAGGAAAGACTCCAGATTCTTTTGCCCGAGTGAAACCAAGGCAAGATTACTCTTGATTTCCTTTAAGGTTCCACTCTACAGGTTCGCACTATTGGACAGAGGTAAAATTCTAAATATAGGACACTTGTTAAAACATTCCCAAATTGGAGATATATTTTGAGTATCAGATATATGATTACATTAGGCTATTTGTTGGACAAGAGAATTTTAAGTTTTGGTCACACAGTTGGAGTCTGATGCATAGGAGTAAATGGGAATTATGGGAAACAGTGGATTAGAAAAATTTACTATTTTTTAAAATGTCATTTTTACACGGAGTTGCTTCCACGCATGTAACTAAAAAACAGACGGAAACGTATAATTTTTTTCACATTTTAGAAACACGGGGTGATATGCTGCAGGGACAAGTACGTGGGGATAGTGGGATAATTCGTCTTTTGCGGCTGCTGTGTGGCTGAAAATGACTGGTTTCGGCATTTTTTCACGGAATGTTCCAGGCTGAAGCCTTCCATTTGACAATGAATTACTTCACCCACTTTCAGAGTGTTTATTTTTACTAGTCAGGTAGTGTTATGTGTTGTTTGAGGATTTGGAAAATGTAATACACGTTATGAGTTAGATAACAAAGTTAAAGAATATTCTCATTTGAAGAGAGTGTATGGCATGTCGTTTTTGTAAATGACTGGCAAAATGTGGAGCGGAACCTAAATATCAGGTAAACTACTTAACGTTGCTGTCGCGTCATTCAAACGCTGTGGCAAGTTGGCACACAACCGTTTAGCAACTTAGTAACACACTGCTGAAACATTGCGGGTAACACATTCATCTCACAACATTTAACAATCTCTTCTTTGGCGGTGTAGCCACCTTGTGGTAACTTCGCGGTTGTTTCTAGGCAAGTCTTAGCTGCCTACATAGGCAGCCAAGACTTGTCTAGAAACAACTGCCAATGTACTCAGAATGTAACTTGCAAGTTTCTCCAAAGACAGCATGTTTAGGAACCTGTTTTATTGAAAGTTAAATTGTCAACTAGAGTCGGAATTAGGCCTTTAAGGTTAACAACTCACCCAATGAAAACTCATTGGAACGAGTTAGAGTTCCATTGTGGAGTCTTAAGTTATATTTTAGATGCAAAAATGGAACAATTTTCGGCCTCGTCTGAAAAAACTCCCCTCTATCGTCTGCTTGTGTGTGCTTTGGGTTAAGTATTAAAACAAAAACTCTCACCTGACAGCGATAAACATGACGTATCTCCACTGGAATCGCATGAACTCAACTCCTCTTGGAAAAACTCTTGTCCAACACCGGGAATTTCGCAGATGTTAGTGTATTCATGACATATTTCAGAGCAAATTTTTGTCTTTGGCAACATGGGTATAATTCCGTCGAAAAATTTCACTGTCCTCAAGCAAATAATTTTTGTGCATCTGTTGTTGAACATTTCCAACTTCATATTCCATTTTTTAATATTTTTCCTTTTGGAATCATAATTCGGTTGAGGAAAGCTTTTCCAGAAGTTCCCACACACATTTTTCACGGAGGACTCCGCGTCGTTATCAAATAATTTACAGGACACGGAAGCGATTGTAAGAATAAGCCAACATAAAAACTGCAGGCGCATCTTCCACATCGCCCTCCAGTACATCGCAGTCCGCAGATGGATGATTTAAATGAGTGAGAGAGAATTTTGAACATAGAATATTTCAGTGGCGAGAGAGTAATTACAGCGTTAATAGATTTATTGTATCCAAACAGTTGGTTTAACTCCGTTAAAGGCACATCATCACGTGTTATCAATCAGTCAAAGGTCAAATCGAATGAACGATGAGGTCAGTGGAAACAAAATATTCAGATGATATCATATATCGTCAAATCAGTGCAATCTAGTGCGTAGATAATCCCTTATCCCCTGTGAGGATGACTTCCAACGCCAGTTGGAAACCCAATACGCTTCATTATCGACTCACTCGACACTTTCTTTGATCGTGTCGGTGGCGATGAATCCGCCGAGGGAAGAAAGCAGGGGGTGGGGATCACTCTATGTTAGGGCCAGGGACGTGGCTAGGGTTTCACATTGGGGGGGGGGGGGGGAGATGTAGGGTAGTGAATTTCCAACTAGGGGAGGGACCGGGAGGGGGTTTCCCCCTCCCGGATCCTCCCCCAGTTGGAAATTCACTATCGATAAAATTTTTGAAAATGAAGCCATGAAAGGGGGCATGAAATTGATTCTAGTAACTGATATGCCAACGCATTTATAATAGAATTATCAGGTTGTTATTATTATTTGGTATTATTCTGGGAATTGAATATGTGCTAAAGAAATGCTCAAGCTGAGAACTTTGGGCAATTCACACTCCCCTAACATTAAATGAGATCTTATACAGGAATGATCAGTTTTCGATGTTTCAACATTTTGTAACTGTGAATGATGGAATTAACTCAGGATAACGATTTTACATGATGCGATTTTCTTGAAGTGCATTTCGAGGATTTTTTTTTATTACGATAAGTAAACGTACTATAGAAAACTCACACCAATTGACATCATGCATACTTATGAAGCTCGATATTGCGTACACTGTAGTTGTAAATAGTAACAGTTGGAATTTTTGCTGATTTGAAACCGATTTGGAACTTTGGGAAGAAAAGGAGACATCAGCATCACCAAAGAAGCTCTAAAATCCAGGTAGATGGAATTTCCAACTACTCATGACTTGCCCTCCGAATTTCCAACTATAGGAAATTTTGGCCAGGATTGGGAGTGACACCCCCCCCCCCCCACACCCCCTGTCGCCACGTCCCTGGTTAGGGCTCTGTGAAGGTTCGAGATTCGATACGATTTCGAATCATATGTTGCAGTTCGGTTGGATTCGAAATCGGCTGCCCGATTCGTTTCCTTTGAAAATACTCCTGAAAATAAAACTGAGTGTAAATTCCTCTATATTAACAAAAATAGCAGCAGCACCCATTACACCACCCATGCCAATTCCAGTCTCACTAGTCACTACCACTGCTGAAATTAAATTTATTGTTTTCAAACAATCTCGATAGAGGCCTGTTGCTAGTGGCTAGCCTTGTGCAGTGCCTTGTACTGACAATTCTCGCACCCCCTTCTGTTGTTTTTGAACTACACATACAATCCTTACTGCGTAATATTCCAACTAAATCGGCATGCCATCTAAGAAGGCAGTCCTTGATGATGTAGTTGGATATTTTATAGAGCTGAAATGGTTAATGGATTCTTTTGATCGATTAATCACATGGATTAACCTTGGTTAACCGATTAATCACTTGCCCTAATAGGTAGCTGAATAATTGCCGTATCATTGATGAGTTAGAGCATTCAACCTTTATCCAAAGTAACGTGGAACCCGACCAGCGCTATATAAAAAAATTCTCCACTCAAATTTTATTATATTTTCAATTTTGGTCTCAAAAACATAGCTTATGACCCCCTCATTGGAACGAGCACATTGAGGTCGTTCCAAGGAGGAGTTCATAAGCTATGTTCTTGAGACAAAAATTGAATTTTTTTAGTAATTCAATAATTTATTTTGCAAGTATTGGGTAAAGGGTTAAGAATGACCATTCCCAGCTACTGATGCAGTATTATGATCATGCAAGTGAACAAGAATGTCATCTCACAACTTGCATGCTTTACTCTGTCTCATATAATTGATGTGAGTCAGTGTAGCAATGCTTGCCTGTTTTGGAGCAAGTCTGCTCCTTTGTTAACCCAGTAGTTCAAAAGTTACGCATAAGCGATCAGTTACTTTTTGATCGATCAAGACGCTGATCATTGGTTAATCGATTAATCGGTTAACCGTTTCAGCTCTAATATTTTATCAGTCGGGACTAGAACTATCAAAGTCGGAACAAATCAGTCGGAACAAATCAATCGGTCACCTTCAACACGACCCTGATTCAATTCGAGGTTCGATTCGATTTCGAATAATAAACCTGATTCGATTCGAGACCCGAGTCCAACCGAAAATGTGTGATTCGCAGGACACTACTTATTTTTTCTGAGAATAAAAAAATACAGCCAAATCTTGAGTTATGAGTCGTCACACCCGCCACCAACTCCCAACATAAAATCTTCGTCCCGTTTGCCCAGTCGTCGGGTAGTGTACTTTTGCCCAATATTTCTCTACTCTATAGGCAAGCTTATTTAACTGGTAGAGTGCTGAATTATTTTTGGTCATCAAAATTTATTCCCATACGTTTGCCTAGTTACAATTTATGGGAGAGTGCCAATAGGCACTCTCCCATAAATTGTAACAAGGCAAATCCTAACAGACTAAATAATTTTACTTCAAAGGTGGTATGAACAACATCCACAAAAAATGAAGCCTTTAAGTGCTGGTACTGACACTTCAGAGTAAAGCCCAAATATGGGCTTCCAGCACTCTACCAGTTAAATGGGACAGATCGACAAAAAGTGTCACTTTCTCAAGTTAGAATACGTGGGTCCAGATAGCCACATGGGAAGTCCAGCTGCGTAGAGCATCCGGCATGATAAAAATGCACGGCATTCTGACTTGTTAAATAACCTTCGCACAAGCATAAAACTGGCGCAGGTGGTAATTAGGTGAGATGCGAGTCGGGCCAATTCTGCTGACCTTATCCCCTGCAATCGGCGATGCCAGAGAGAGCGGTGGATCAGTGATCAGAGCATTGAACTTCAAACCGAAAGGTCGAGGTTCGATCATGACCAGCGATAACAGCGTTGTGTCTTTGGACAAGACACTTCATCCCGATTGTTGTGTTCTTAGTAGGGCCCTGTGAATATTCGGTCTTCGAAACAATATTCGATTCAACGGCAGTATTCGATCCAAATTCGATTCGGCAATCGGTGCCGTATATCTGTCGACTATCTCCGATTATCCGTGGAATGTTTCTCTCTGTCAGAATGCATCGGATATCGGCGAGAGGAAAGCGTGTTTTAACCCTTTACCTAACATGAAAAGCAGACGACACTTGCAAAACAAATTCTTCAACTAATTTTTTTCATTTTTTGTCTCAAAAACATAGGTTATTACCCATCATTGGAACGAGCTCGACGAGCTCGTTCCAATGAGGGGTCATAACCTATGTTTTTGAGACAAAAAATAAAAAAATAATGAAAATTAACTGACGATTTTTGAGAACAACGCTGGCCGGTTTTGGCCGTTACTTTGGGTAAAGGGTTAAAAATAGGCACACATCAGCTTAAAAAGCGGATTCCATCTCACGCAACTCCACATTCAGTGCCGGCGACGGATTTATCCGTCACTCGTACTTCCTATTTCATGTGCCAGCGACAGATATACCCGTCGCCGACACATGGAATAGGGAGTACGCGCTAACATGGTTACTTTCCGGACTAAAACACGATTTTTTTCCTGGTTGAGCTATGGTTAACCATTATAATACATTCGATTCTATTCTCGAATAGTGAGCAGTATTCGATTCGGTATTCAATCGATCGCATTCGAATATTTGCAGGGCCCAAGATCTAAGGCATATTGCACGTCGATGGTGCACTTACCTTAAACTGCTGCTAACTGTGCAGTGTTAGTTCTTTGGCGAGACTTACAGTTGCTCACCGCTGCTCGGTGGCTCTACGGGTACTCCGGCATCCCCCGCGTAAAACTGTTCAACACGATGTGACCGTGGCTGTTGAAAGTGTCGTTAAATCCCAATATTCAAACAAATAATCGACGATATCTGTTTAAAAGTCCTAGCAGTCTTTTAAATCTGAATTTTGTCATTTATATTTTGTGACTGGCGAGCTGTTGTAGATTCATGTTGTAGCGGTCATTAAAGGTACTATTAACTTGACAGTATGAGTGAGTGGGTGGGTGTGTTAGTTGGGCGAGTGAGTGAGTGAGTGAGTGTGAGTGAGTGAGTGAGTGAGTGAGTGAGTGAGTGAGTGAGTGAGTGAGTGAGTGAGTGAGTGAGTGAGTGAGTGAGTGAGTGAGTGAGTGTGAGTGAATGAGTGAGCGAGCGGACGAGTGGGCGGGTGGATGAGAATGGCGGGCGGGTGGACGAGCGTTTTCGGGCGGGTAAGTGTGAAAGCGAGTGAGTGAGCGAGTTGTTGGGTGGATTAGGGTGGGGTCGGTGGATGAGCGAGCCGGTAAGCGAGCAAGCATGCACTTTTTTTTATTTGAGGTGACAAATAGGCCTGAATGCCGGGTGCTTTTGTACATTTGATCCAGATAATGTATTTTATTGTCATTCATGCACATGTCACTTAAATAAAGATATAATACTACTACTACTATCAGGGCTTTTACCTCTGATTGTAGTAGCTAATGTTGGCGACTACACACTACTTATTATACCCCCACTCTCGAAGAGAATAGGGTATACTAGATTACATTACGTCCGTCCTTGCGTTCGTCCGTTCGTTCTAGTATAAAGTCATAAGGTGTGTTTCGGAAGGTGACTTCGTTAAACAAACCAAAGATCTGAATAGCAATTTCTGGACACGGGACTGTAGATATTAGTGGATAAGTTTCGTAATTTTCACATTATTAACTTGGACCTCCTTGGATACACTTTTTCTGTTAAAATGCACAAGGCGCACAACCAACGTTTCAGCCATTGGACCTTTGGGGTTCATCCTGGTGGTCCATTAGCTGAAACTTTTGTATTTCTCATGTTTTTCACGGGATTTGAGAATATATCGTCATCTGTGTGCATTGACCCTCTACGCTCTGATGTCAAAATGGAAAAATTTTCAGCAGTATATATTTCCCATAATGTAGGTTGATATTTAACCAAATATACCTTGTTTGATAGAGCCCTGTGAACTCTGTCAAACAGGATATAATTGGTTAAATTCTCAGTTAAACAAGAGAAAATAGGGTGATTGGAGAAAATTCGGTTGCACTGCTAGAGTGCTGGGAGGAGTTAACACATTGCAGATGGAACCTCGATACACTCAAAGGGCGAGTTATTTGGGTGGACAATCCACCTCATGAGTGTCTGGTGACAAATACACTTTCAACAAAGTATCTTCATTGAGTTAGAATGATCACGAACATTTCATTTTCTAAACATAATATTGATCACATGAGAAACTGAAATAATAAAAAAGAATTGTCATGATTCAGATACAAATACAAACTTGTCCAAGTGAGAAAGACCAAAGTTCAAGTCAAATGACAAACTGAGGGCAGGTAATTACAGACAATTACTTTTTATCGTCATCACTGCAAACCTTTTGTCGCCAATCTCCACCTTGCACTTCACGTTAATTACACTCACCCTCCCACGATAACTGTTGGTTCATTTGTCTGTTATGGCTCAAGTCCCACCTGACCAACACTCCAATTGTATCATCTTGTTGGTGCAGTTGGTATATTAGTCACCCGAGATTATAGCTAACCCTTTACCTAACTTAACGGATAAAACCGGCCAGCGCTATTCACAAAAACGTCAATTAATTTTCATTATTTTTTCATTTTTTGTTTCAAAAACATAGGTTATGGCCCCTCTTTGGGACGAGCTCGTCGAGCTCGTTCCAATGAGGTGTCATAACCCATGTTTTTAAGACAAAAATAAAAAAAATTTAGCTATCCAAGAGTTTTGTTTGCAAGTGTCGTCTGCTTTTCATGTTAGGCAAAGGTTTAAACATTTCAGAACGTTCTAGAAATGTATTAGTGAATAAATAAAATATACGTGTAGTAGGCCTAGTCCTGACGCAACTCCTTATCCAATAAACACATTAGAGACCGAAATTTGTATGACTGACTGTGCGTGTGACACAAACAAGCAAGTATCAAATCTAGTCTTTCAAGAAAGTACACGACTACTACCAATCGATATAACAAGACCTAAATACAATTCGGACGAAAATGTCCCGACTGGAACTTTTTTTTGGGGGGGGGGGGAGGGGGGGGGTACCTCAACACCCCATTATCGACGCCTCTGATTGTAAATGGTGTCAGAAAAAAGAATGAAGATTGAAGTGGTTCGATATGGCAGCGGTTAACTATATGAAAACATTTTCTTTTCACTATCAGTATACGAGTACCAACTGTTATTTTTCCCCAGGGTGACCACCTGAAACACACTATAGGTCGGCCTAATATTAGCCTGCTTAGGGAAGGGAGGGGCACAGGAGAGCTCCCACTCAACGATATATCAGCGGTGGCCCATATGCCTTAATGGCATAATAGGAATACAACACACAAAGCAATGTTTCGGACTGCAGAACCTATGCACTGAGACATTTTCACAATTATGCGTCCATATTTAATAAATATCTCCACCGAGCCGAAACATCGGCCTGGTTGGGGAAATCTATTAAGTATGCTGGGGGACAATAATGTGCATTTTTTCTCGACTTCAAGGATCGAATAAGCATGTGTCACATCTGCTTGCAATATAGGACTTCGACACTGATCTCCTTACAACTGGATTTCCGGATCGTCGCCGGAACGTCTCACATGAACCTGCCCCACACCTTAAGCTTGCGTCAAGTCACTCCGTGCTGTACCCCAATGAGGACCTTTGATGACGTGAAAACTGTTTTGCTGTGACTGTCATTACAGAGTTACAGATTCCAAATCATCAAACATCAAACGAAAGAGTGGCACGAAGCCTAGCAACATGGTATCAACTTTCAATCTCGCCACTTGTTTTATTTATCAATAATAACTAACATATGTTATAAATATTCTCTTCCTATTGTCGTCTAAAATTTGCACATTCCCAATGTATTTATTTTATATTTTATGAATTAACTCGTAACCCGCTGGGTATTTCTGGTCAAGGTGGGGAGGGGGGGGGGGGACGTTCCCCATGTGCCCAAACTCCCACTTCTCTGACTTCCCAAGCAGAAATGTTAACGAATAATTTTTGTCCGAGAATGTGTCGTTTACGAGTCACAAGTACAGGAACATATACTAAACTTTAACCTGAGAGAAAAACATTGGCAGAACACATGTGTGATATACACAAGGTATATATATATAGCGATTTGTTTTGGCTTTATCCATAATTCGAGTGGCCCTCCAGTTGAGATGACTTTTATTATGTTTGTGTCAATATAGTTTGAATTGTAAATATTAGTCAAGATATTTGAACACCCACCAAGGTACTGTAATGACTAACAGCCAACGGATTAACTCAAGTCGAGATGTGGAAGAAAATGTGCGAACGTGATTCGTTGTGAGGTCACAGAAATACCATGAATATGGAATACTACCGAGTACATTTCATGGACGTCCGAAATAAACAAATAAGGAATCTATTGACCCCTTTTCCAGACAGAGGGCGTTCATATTAACCCTTTCAATCCTAGAGAATGTTTTTTCGGCTCAGGAACATGATACGTCATAATTTCAAGTAAGATGACTGCGAAGTGAATATGTAGGGTAAACCAATCAATATTTTCAACGTGCAGCCATGAGGCCGCACGCTGAAAAAATTAATTGGCCTACCCCCAGATAATGAATATAGACTCTTCCTATTGCTGTCATTGAACTGACATAGAAGATACCACTAGGGTTCAAAGGGTTCAAACACGAGTTTAGCAGGGAAGGTTTACACCCATTAACCCTTTGAACCCTGGTGGTATCTTCCATATCAGTTCCATGGTAGCAATAGGAAGAGTCCATATTTATTATTTGGGGGTAGACCAAGCCTTAGGGCTGCACGTTGAAAATATTGATTGGTTTACACCACACATTTACCTTGCAGTCATCCCCCTTAATGACATTATAACGTAGCTTGTGACCCGACCGGAAGAAGGGTTAAGTTCTGTCTTTACTCATGAGTATGGCGTCTTATGATGGCAGCACTGACCAACGTTCGAGATTAGTATCGTAGATGAATCAAGACTAACACAACATAACTCAAGATAACTCAAGGAACTCTTGGATCAATAAAAGTAACAGAAGCAATAGTGGCGACAACAGCTGGCAATTTGGGAAGCAAAAATAGTAGTAGGAGTAGCAGCAGTAGTTGTAGTAATAGTGGAAGTAAAAGTGATAATAAAAGTGATAGTGGTAGTAGCAGTGATAGCGATTGGAGCAGAATAGCAGTAGCATCAGCGGCAGCAGCAGCAGTAGTGGTAATAATAGAAGTAGTAGTAGTTAGTTGTAGTAGTAGTAGTAGTAGTAGTAGTAGTAGTATAGTAGTAGTAGTAGTAGTAGTAGTAGTAGTAGTAGTAGTAGTAGTAGAAGTAATAGTTAGTTGTAGTAGTAGTAGTAGTAGTAGTAGTAGTAGTAGTAATACTAGTAGTGGGAGTAGTAGTAGTTAGTTGTAGTAGTAGTAGTTAGTAGTAGTTAGCTGCAGCGGTAGTAGTAGTAGTAGTTAGTAGTAGTAGTAGTAGTAGTAGTAGTAGTAGTTGTAGTGATGGAGGCAGTAGTAGTTGTGGTAGGAGTAATAATAATAGTAGCAGAAGCAACAACAACAGCAGTAGTAGTAGTAGTAGCAGAAGCAACAGCAGTAGTAGTAGATGAAGCAACAACAACAGCAGCAGCAGTAGTTGCGGAGTTGCCGTGATAGTAGAAAATAAGCAGTTCTGCGGCGGACCGAAGATTCTGAATTTGAGGGGACGCCACATTAAAATCATGGGTCATGATGCGAAGCATCATTTGACGATCATAGCGGCGAGGTAGGGATGAACATGAGAGGGGGCATGCCACTCTTGTTAGCGGGGTCTGGTGGATGTCGAGGAAAAATGTGGCTTCTTTACACACGATCGCAATGTTTCCAACCAAAGTATTCCAGCATTCAAATTTTGAAGAAAAGAATCCAGTTTATATCTGCTCACATGAGACCCGCGTAGGAGCTAGGAATATAGCTATATTCATGGGATACGGTATTATCGGCGATAACACACTGAAAGATAGCTTATTTTCAGGTCTGGTAGCGGGTCATCATGGTCCTCTGCTGTGTCATGAAGCCATATAGTTGCCACGACAGTGGTCATGCCGCGATCTAACTGAAATAGAATCATAGGTCCCTTAATAATGTGATAACATAATAGTAGAATGATTAAGGTTGTATATTAATCCTTTACCCAACGTAACGGGAAAAACCGGCCAGCGATATTCTCAAAAATCGCCAATTAATTTTCATTATTTTTTTCATTTTTTGTCTCAAAAACATAGGTTATGAACCCTCGTTGGAGCGAGTCGTAACGTATGTTTTTGAGACAAAAAATGAAAAAAAAACAGTTATTCGAGAATTTGATTTGCAAGTGTCGTCTGCTTTTCATGTTAGGTAAAGGGTTAAAATCTATTCTGCTGTTGCCTGAACAGGGCGCATGATATTATATTCCAAACCTGGAACATATATTAATACAGTCCGCACGCGTTGCAGGCCCGGAACATGACTTATGTAGGATATCAGCCAATGTTTGAAATCACATGCATTCAAGTGGTTTATTAAATTTGCCAGACGGAATGTGTTATGATCTCATGTGATGTGACCTGACTGGAATGCAGTTTCCGTTTTGGGGCTGAAAGAGGAAAAAACAACCAAAAGATCGGTTTGCTTGTTTTTTCCTCTTTCCGCCTATCTAGGAAAATATATTCCTGTCATGTCAAAACATAATTGTTTAGGCAGCGTGCTGGAAAGTGCGAATGGGTATACAATTTAGATTGTCATCAACATCAATTTCGCATACTTACTCTCAATCTTTGTTCGTTCCCAAAAGCACAACAAGAGAAACGTCTTTTGTACACCCCAAATGCTCTTTCAATGGAATTCCGTGTCCTAATATGTGCCTTGTTATATTTCCTATGTAGTTCCGTTGCTGGCTTCCGGACAGGAGTCAGCAAGTACGATGTACCTCCCTAGCCTGCATCTCCAAACAATATTCCTCGGATTTTACACCTTCGAATAGTCGACACAGTCTACTCTCCCTGAATACCCTGGCGTCACGGGCCGATCCGTAATATCCACTTACCACTGCCATAAATTTAAGCTTGTGGTCACACACGGCCATGACAATAAGGCTATGCCACCCTTTTCGGTTTGTGAAGCGTTGAGCGTACTGTCCAGGATCAGAAATCGGTATATTTATACCACGATTACCTATTCTACTATATATAAAAAGCCTATGACATGAATTTTAGCTTTACACACAGACCGTAGTGAACACACCAGCAATAGGATTTCAATAGTTAAAATTTACACCTACAGTGGTACTACACCCAAGTTGACCTTTGGTGACCTCGACCTGAATGAAAACTTGTCAAAATTTATCGCTCGTCGCCTCGCAAAGAGTGAAATGATAGCGATAATTTTTACTTCGTTTTAAATGAATTTACCTCAGAACATACCAAACCAACAATTAACAAACATGCGTTGTCTCGTGTTAATAAAGCATCCATAACTCGAAATAGTATGTTATTATGTTATTAAAATGAAAAAGGCCCGGTAATTTGTGCGTTTCTTTTTCCATTTCGTTTTGGCGATAAAATAGATAGCGGAGGTACCGCCCACCTGTGCTCATCTAAACAAAAACCGATTCGCCCCTATGTACGTCTGCTTAGTAAAATCGAGAAAAAATAATAGCGACTCTTAATAACCTGAAGAGCATGGCATAAATAAAATATACCCAAAGTAGCATGGTGTACCAAATGTTCACCATACGTGGTGAAGTGGTGTTAACCGCTCGCCGAAGGCTCGCGGTTAATAACACTTCACCATTCGTGGTGATCATTTGATACATCAAGCTACTATGGGTATATTCTATATGTGCACCATCAATGCACCCGACTATTTCTGGCATGCCGCCCAATTCCTCCAAACCTGCCATGGTCTCTCGGAATCCACTGCGCCCAATGGGAAACGGATTGTGGGTCCCTTCACTTTACAAATAGCAATTACTACACTCGCTACCACACGTGGAACTGTTGGTCGTGACTATTCGTGTAAATCACCATTCACGTCTTGAAAATAGCCAGTTGCGTAAAATCTCAGTCCCAAACATTATTAGTTATTGTGGTGAGTTGATGGTAACGTGGTCTGAGGTTTGCGGCTCGGAGCTTATGTTCAATCGATACGCGATGCGTCGAAATTGAATATACGCTCCGAGCCGCAAATTTCAGACCATGTTACCATCAACTTATCACAATAACGTAGGCCTATATGTTCCAATAAGACCATACCCATAGCCCAAAACCTACATTGTGAAACACGAGAGATTTATTTACTAAATCTGTGAGCATTAAAAGTTGCCTTCTGGAAGGCAACTTTTAATGATCACAGGTTTAGTAAATAAACCTCCCGTGTACCCACAACGGCACTGGATAAATAATCAATAAACCAGATAAACTCATTACATCTTAGTTCAAATCGTATATCAGTTTTGTGATTTAAACAACACTTTATCCGGAACACCCTCTGTTGCACGTGTGAAAAATCCAGAAGAAATGAAGCGGCTTGATTGTCACTCGGTTGTTGAAGCAATTACGAAACAGGCGACGTCATTTCAAATATTTCACGTTGTGACGTCAGACGGTAGCATTTGCCACATGAGCCCTAAACATATAGAATATACCCATAGCAGCTTGGTGTACCAAATGTTCACCACGAGTGGTGAAGTGGTGTTAACCGCGCGCCTTTGGTGCGCAGTTAAAATCACTTCACCACGAGTGGTGAACATTTGGTACACCAAGCTACTTTGGGTATATTTTATTTATACCATGATCGTCAGATTATTAAGAGTCGCTATTATTTTTTCTCGATTTTACTGAGCACCAGACGTACATACGTGCTAATCTGTGTTTGTTTACACGAGCATCGGTGGGCGGGACTTCCTCTGTTAATTTTATCGCCGAAACGAAATTGAAATTGAAACGTGGCCTTTTTCATTTTAATAGCATAATAACATACCATTTCGAGTTATGGATGTTTTATTAACATGAGACAATTTATGTTTGTTAAGTTTTGGTGTCTTATGGGGTAAACTCATTTAAAAACGTGTTAAATAATTGTCACTTTCATTTCACTCTTCATGGGGCGACGTGCGATAAATTTTGACAAGTTGCATTCAGGTCGACGTCACCGAAGGTCAGCTTGGATGTAGTTCCACTGTAGGTGTAAATTTTAACTACTGAAATCCCATTGCTGGCGTGTTCACCACGGTTGGTGTGTAAAGCTAAAATTTATGTCGTAGGCCTTTCACATATTGTAGAATAGGTAATCGTGGTATAAATAGAATATACTAAGCGAGCTCTCGTCCAGTCAGAGGAGGAGGATTTTAGTCTTATTGGAACATTATAAGTTATTTTAATTGACGGTAACATGGTCTGGGGTTTGCGATTCGGAGCTTAAGTTCAACCTCGACGCGAAGCGTCGAGGTTGAAAATATGCTCCGAGCCGCAAACCTCAGACCACGTTTCCGTCAACCCATCACAATAACCAATAAGACACTACCTATAGCCCAAAACCTACATCCTGAAACACGAGAGGCTTGTTTACTAAACTTGTGATTGTTAAATGTTGCTTTTTTCAAGGTTTATTAAATAAACCTCTCGTGTACCCACGACGGCACTGGGTAAATAATCAATAAACAAGATAAACCCATTCCATCTCATTTCAAATCGTAAATCGGTTTTGTAATTTAAACAGCACTTCGTCCGCTGTCCGAGTGAAAAATCCTGAAAAATGAAGCGGGTTGCTAATCACTCCGTTGGTGAAGATATTACGAAACGGGCGGCGTCATTTCAAATATTTCGCGTTGTGACGTCAGACGGTAACATTTGCCACTTGTGCCGTAAACATAGAATATACTAAGCGAGCTCTCCTCCAATCAGAGGAGGAGGATTTTAGTCTTATTGGAACATACGTACTTGCATCGTCACTGGGATTGAGCGGTTTCTATTTGTCTGCCTCTCTATTTCAGGGAAAATAGCGCGGATTAAATCTGATGTAGACTCTTTTGATATCAGATATCGCTTTATGAATGCCATGTCGTCGTAGACCTCAAGAGGGTTAGTACGGTCTCTAAATAGTCTAGGGGATGGTATAGCATCATCTTCTTCCATTTCTGAGATCCCGAGTTGTAAAATATTCAGCGCGACCATATCGACTATGAGAATATCCCAATATGCCGCCCTACTCATGGGCTGGAAACACTTCATCGAAAACCCGAGACGGTAATTTATACTCAATCGGAGGATAGACAATGTCACTGGGTTCTTTAGTCATTCTTTTGTTTGACTTAGACGGACGACTAGGTCTAACTGAACCACGTATCTAGGCAAGTGTCACGAAACGCGATTACCCTAATCGCCGATTGTAGTCGGATATGATCGGCGATTTGGCTAAGCATATTTTAAGCATCCGTTATGAATCTGGCCGTGTATGTTTAAACGGTTGACAAAGAGTGGTTTAATCGGAACGAGACTATGAAGTACACAAGAAAGTGGGTAAGCTGTCGATAGGGTGTTAATATTGTAAAGCAAGTAAAGCGAGCCAATGGCAGAAATACACTACAGCTGCCTTGGTCTTGTCACTTTCCACGGGTGGGCAATATTTCCACGGACGCAATAATATTAGATTCCACACACTAATTGTAGGAATCATTAAAATTTTATTTTAATTAATGAAGCACCGGGTACAACCCGGTGCTTCATTAATTAAAATTTTGCTGCTGATGATTTTTATTACCTGATCAACGCATGTGTGGACATCACCGGCTACGCATGGATTACGATCAGTCCACGGCGACTGTACTGTAGTACTTGTATAGCGGTGATAATAATATTGCACGCGGACGGTGGTGGGGCAAGCAGAAGCCAGTCGGATTATTTATTATTTATGTATTTATTGGTGTTTAAGGTCACATATTTCTGCAGAATGGCTAATCATGACCACGAAGTTTTACGGGCGGAGGAAGCCGGAGTACCCGGAGAGAACCACCGAGCAACGGCGAGCAACTGTCAGCTCCCCAACATACTAACTCCACACAAGCAGGGTAAGCATTGCTTGGAGACAGGTGCATCATCGACGTGCAGTACGCCTTAGTACACAGCGTCACCGTGCCCCCATATGGGCAATGGGGATGAAGTGTCTTGCCCAAGGACACAACGCGGTTGTCGCAGGAGGGATTCGAATCGAGGACCTCTCGGCTTGCAGCCTGCGCCTCTACCTGCTGAGCCACCGCGCTCCCGAAGCCAGTCGGAGTGATAACACAAAAGATTGATAGTCAGAGGCGTAAACACCGGAAGGTATATGTGGTGTCACCCCCTAAATGTTTCATCTTGTCGAGCAGTAGTAGGGCAGAGTACTTCAGCCCGGTAAATACAGTACAGTCACCGTAGACTGGTCGTAATCCACGCGTGGGCAGTGAGGTCCACGCATGCTTTTACTAGGTAATAAAAATCATCATCGGCAAAATTTTAATTACCCGGTGCTTCATTAATTAAATGTTTGATGATTATTCCTACAATTATTGTTTGGAATGTAATATTGCATTGCATACTACCTATACCAGTCATAGGATAACATGAAGCATTAGGTGGATAATAGTACTAAGGGCTAACATGGGACATGTAGGGGTATAAGGCTTACATCGTATACTACTACCACATTAGACTACCATGCATTACCCCCCCCCCCCCCCCCCCACACAATAACGTATGGTCTTACATACTACCTAGACCAGTCACATAAAGCATTAGGTCGATTAGTAGTACCAATGGCTTTCGGGGGCCCACAGAGGTATATATCGTCCATACTATACTGCCGTTCTATACTGCCAGGCTTTACCCCCACTCCACAATGCCACTTGACCTGCCATAACGTACTACCTATACCAGTCATAGAATGATGTTTTCGTGTACTGTCTACATGTACATGACATGTGTAGGGTATTCAATCTTCACTTCAACATAAACCCTTGTGATTTAATGATTGAATATGGCAAATGTAAATGTAGGAAGACATTTGTCTGAAGTAGAAAAGTGGCAGGCTGTAGGGATGGTGAAGCAAGGGGCTACCCATCGCCAGGTTGGTGAAGCCCTTGGTGTGTACCATACGGTGATCACCAGAGCCTGGGCAGTATGGCACACCAGTAAGACGGCGTGGTGGTGGCAGAGACAGGGCGACATCTACAGCTGAAGACCGGTTTTTGATCATTCAGGCCCGTAGGAACCGCTGTGCCACAGCAACCCAGCTTCGCAGTGACCTTCAGAATGCATCCGGGGTAAATGTTTCGACGCAGACTGTCCGGGCATGGTTCCACGAATGTGGTCTCCGATCGAGAAGACCATGTATCCGCATTCCGCTGTCCCAGAACCACCGCCAGACACGAAATGAATGGGCCATGGACCACGTTGGATATACAAGAGAAGATTGGCGACCTGTCCCTTTTACAGATGAGTCAAGGTACTGCCTAGACCACACAGGTAGGCGTTCTAGGGTAAGGAGAAGAACAGAAGAGCGATTCCATGCAGTCAACATTGTTGAGCAAGACCGCTATGGTGGAGGGTCAATCATGGTCTGGGGCGGCAACATGCAAGGATGGACGTACAGAGCTCTGTGTCCTTGAACGTGGTACATTGACTGCACAGCGGTATATTGATGAGATCCTGGATGTCGACGTCAGATTGTATGCAGGTGCAGTGGGTGATATATTCATTCTGATGGACGATAATGCCCGTCCTCATGTTGCTCATGCTGTCGGGAAGTACCGACAGAGGCAGGGGATTGAGCGTATGGACTGGCCAGCAAGATCCCATGACCTCAATCCAATGGAACATGTCTGGAATGAGTTGCAACTTGCAATTTCAGCCCGTCCAGTCCAGCCAAGAAGTGTCCAGAAGCTTGGTGCCATGCTGGTCCAAGAATGGAATAACATCCCACAAAGGACCACCAGGAACCTGATTGGGAGCATGAGAAGGCGTTGTCAAGCTGTAATTAACTGTAATGGGTCTCATACTGGATATTGAAGCCACACCAGTTCGCTCCGTCAACTTTTTGGCAAATTGAACAATTTCCTCTTTTACCAGGGGGGGGGGGGGGGGGGGTGGGGAGGGGAGGGGTCTTGAAAAATTTCCTATACACGAGGCCGGGGTGGGTGGGTGGTCTGCCTGAGAAAAAAGTGACTTTTTTCCTTGCAATGAAATAATGTTTATTTTGTATTTTAAATCTGATATAAAACAATATTTGACACTTATACTATATGCAGAGGGGCAGCCAGAGCAATAACTTAAATGGAAATCAAGGGGAGGGTGGGGTGGCCTAATAACTATCCTATATGTGTTGAAACACAAATATTGTTCAATAATGGCAATTTTCATGAATAAGAACACGAGTCGGCTTGACCAGGATTTTTGTCAGTTTCAACTAAATGTTTTATCATAATGATAAGTTAGACAACGAGAAGCTCACCCTAGCATACATACTGGATTGCTACATTGAACACAGCAACAACTGTCAATGAAATAATCAGCTCACCCACATTGACATATCAATATTTTGAAGAAACAAATTTCAACAAATTTGCTCCATCCAAACATTGAGATGGTTATGTGAACATCTGGACTATCACGTATGTGCTTAAACAGCCTCACTGCCAGTGTAGTGACACAGGAGTCACAATAGACATAGTAGTTTTGCTGTATTTGTCAGAAAGTGAACTTTAACCACATTGGTAATGGGTCTCAATAAAATAAATTAATGTTTTTAAAATGATTTATTTTGTAAACAACATGTAATAATAAAACAAAACCATAATAAAATCAGACACTCCGTCTTATCTGTAACAGTAACGCAAAACCCTATAAATTACTCTAGTTGACACCTACAGCTGATCCTACAAACCGTTTTATAATTGTAATTCCGGAAATGTAATTTTTAAACTCAATAGTAAATGGTCAAACTGGTTTGCTGGTACACTAAATGACACGTGTATATGATAAATTGCTGTTCCATTTAGGGTACCAACAAATAGTTTGACCATTTACTGTCATGTAACAGAATTACAAATCTGGAAATTACAATTGTGAAAAGGTTTATGGGATTGACATTAGGTGTCAACTAAAGTAAAATAATCTTTGGATGTAGCAGATGTGCACATTTAAGAAAAAATAAAATAAATAAGCTGCTACCAGCAGGATCACACTGGATCACCAAAAACACTTGGTGAAATGACTAGAAACTCAAGACTGAATGACATTTCATACAAAGACAAACATCTCAGAGTATTAAAGTTTAACTCATTACCAGCTTTTACTCAAACTATCAATCATGAGCGGCCAAAGCTATATACAAAGAAAATCCAGATTTTTTTACATTTCCTTTTATGTGCAGTTTTGTGTCTCAAAAACATAGCTTATCAGTCCTATTGAAACTAGCTTGTCAAGCTTGTTACAATGAGGGATCATAAGCTATCTTTCTGAGACAAAAAATGAAAAAATCATTGGTATTTGAAAGTATCATTTTATTCCTGTCTTGGTTAAAGGGTTAAAGCTGATTTAAACAAGCAGCTACAGGGAATGTATCAGGTTAATTAAATGGAAGTATAATTACATGTGAAACCTAGGAAAAAGTTGTGTAAAACGCGGGTTTTTGGTGATACTAGGGGGTGGGTCCCCTCTCAGAAAAGGAAAAAAAAATTTTTCCTCCTCAAAATGGGGTGGTGGGTGGTGTTGGGGCGGAAATTTTTTTTTTCAGCCTCGTGTATGGGACTTTTTTCCAGACCCCCCCCCCCCCTGCTTTTACCAATTAATATCCATTTTCCATGATTATCGCCACTGGAGCCGCAAACACAGATAAAACTATGCGCGCTCTCGTCCTACCAAAAGGAAGGATTTTTGTCTTTCTGGAACATACGTATCTGTATTGGCAAGATATTCAGACAATGCGCCTATCTCCGTAAACAGCCACGACAATCGGCTATGGTGGTAAAAGTCGTGCGAGAATGCCACAGCCTTTACTATGGCATACCGATCCCCAAAGAAAATTTCTAGGTCCGGTGCGATCCAATTAGATGAAAAACGCTCTGCGTTGGAAGCTAAAAAGTCAAAACTGTAATGATGTTTTCTTTCATGCCGCTCTTTGGAACTGGAGCCAATACTATAAAAAAACTTTTACAATTGTATTTGCTAGCAGTTTAATTTCTACCTATTAATGTAACTGACTAAAATGGATCACTGGCATCTAAAAGATATGACAATTTGGCAACTGGCAAATTGCCAGATCTTTGAAAATTCCAATGGTTCATTTCAACCCACTTAAAGTCATAACTAGAAAATACAATTTTAGAAATTGTAAAAATTTTATAGTATTGACCCCCAGGTCAATTCTCAAAATGACGGTTTTAAGCTTGACGCTGAAACTTGCTAATAATTGTTACTGGAACTTGAAAGACACGTCTTTGTCTGTGTCAGCAAATGTTTGACATTGATACGCTGGACGATAATGTTCAAATAATTACCTTTTATAACAAAAACACCACCAACCTCTTCTTTACTGATGCATTTAACAAACTGATAATCCAGATGATTTCCATCTCTCATACATATCAAACAATGCTGGAATCAATACTTTTTATTTATTTTACTAGAAAATGATTATCTTTTCAGAAAGACGTGTGTATGGATGAACAAAATGGCAGGATACTCTCAAACGCTCAAGAGGAGACTGACAGTGATTGATTCAGCAGGTGCTACTTTTATTCTATTGCTCTCTGTAGTTCAGAAGGCATGGCGAAATGGATAGACCATATTGTCAGAAAAACTTTAAAATCCTAATTTAGAAAATGGCAGATTTATATATTTAATTATTGGGGTTTAAGGTCACATACTTATACACAATGGCTAATCGTGACCGTGACAGTTTTACGGGTGTAGGAAGCCGGAGTACCCGAAGAGAACCACCGAGCATCGACGAGCAACTGTCAGCTCCTCGACATTCTAACTCTGTTCAAGCTCGCCTCAAGCACCATCGACGTGTGGTACGCCCCAGTATACAGCGTCATCGTGCCCCATGTAGGCAACCGGGATAAAGTGCCTTGCCCAAGGACACAACGCGGGTCGTCCCAGACGGGAATCGAACTCCGGACCTCTTGCATAGAATTCCAACAGCCTACCACTGAGCAACGGCGCTCCCAGAAAATGGCAGATGAATTCTGATAATACGACGAGTGCCTGCGAGCAACAATAAAAAGACTAAATGGCACAGGGACAGCATGGAGGGGAGGGGGGGGGGGGGGGGCAAATGGAGCAGCTCACTTTTTTTCTCTCCGGTCATTCCGTCTTGAAGACCAGCTCAGAGGAGGGGTAGGGAGATTCGTCCTTCATACATTTCTGAAAACGTCAACCTTATATAGTCATGCCTCCAAAACCCTAAAACTGGTTCATGTACTCTCACCCTGATATTTCGCGAGTCATTTTCCTAAAGTTATTCATCCATTTTCTGGGTAATTAAACCTTTAAAGAGTACTCAGGGTGCACCGCTGACATCATGAACAGTTCCGTTTTCCCCTGGGGAGACCTTAGACATTCCCCTAAGGCGACCACACACTCTTAACCATTTATCGAACGTAAGGGCCAAAAAGGGGCAGCGCTATTCACAAAAATCGCCATTCAATTTTCATTTTTATTTTTTACATCAAAAACATAACTTATGGGCCCTCATTGGAACGAGCTCAATGAGCTCGTTCCGATGAGGTTTCATAAGCTATGTTTTTACGCAAAAAGTAAAAAAAAGTTATTCAAGAATTCTGTTTGCTACGGAAGCGTATTAGGGACACTTTGACACTATTTAGAAATAATTGATGTACTAATTATAAACAGAAAAATTAAATACTGGCTTCACTTCCAAGAACACAACCCTGAATCACTTGTGTACAAATGTAATAAGGATACAGATGCTCGCGGGCTACCAACGTGGAACGAAGCCGTAAGAAATGTTTTACAGTTCAGTGGTTTTGACCACGTCTTGGTAAATGAAATCACATTTAAAGTAAAAAGTCTAAGCTCAGCAATTAATAGGAATTTCCAAGGACTGTAGGCTGATTGGTGGAGGCAAAAAATATTACTCCCCCCCTCCCCAAATCCTCATTTCTCAGTCAAATCAAAATAGAGTTCAATGTCGAAGACTATCTCCTACTGAATAAAGATAGAGAAGTCAGTAGAAATTTCACAATATGCGAATAAGTGCCCACTGTCTAAACATAGAAGTAGGCAGACATAAAAGACCTCCCGCCCCGCGAGACAACGTTTATGTCCAGTATGCCCCACAGAAATTGAGAACGAGGTTCACTCCCTCTTGATTTGTCCAATATCGGCAACCGAGAGGTGCGGCCTTAATAAGGAACTGCTAGAAATGATAGACAATGACCACTTACCTACGACTCCAGACAAACTAACTATCCTACTCCCTAATTTTGATGGAGAAATAACAGGTTGTCTCATGCAATTCGTTAATAATGTATTAAACATGCGAAAATCTTTCAACAAATAGCCTTGTATATGTGATTAATTCGGACCATGCAATTATGGTGGCATACACTCAAGGATGATTAATTTTAGGCGCCAAGGCCGCGGTCTATAGATGACAGCTTTTGCACATAATTTTAGTCATCACTGTACTTTGAAAATAATGTCCGTGGATTGTTTGACATATACTAGCATCCGCCTCTAATCTCACCGTTGTGTGACAACCGGCTGCATCTATGTTGTTAGGGGAATAAGTGCGGGTACGTGTTCACACGTATTCATGGTGTGAGTTACATCGTTTATATATGATCTAGAAGCTGTTGTCATTGAACAATCTAGTCTGTGTGTATGTTTGTGCGTGTATGTTTATGTACGTATAGGTATGTGTATCTCAATGTGTATATGTGTATATGCATATGTATCTGTTTTATTCTCGTACATATGTATAGGTATATATGTCTATATGTGTATGGGCGTACACATATCGCGGGTGTCGTTCTGTTGGTTGATGAAGATGGGCTAAGGCCACATGTCTCGTTATATTTTTATGTATTTTTGTGTACCACTTTTGTCATGTATCATCGGCTGATATTTAAGACAATAAAAGTATTATTATTTATTATTAGAGAAAAGATTTTAACAAATACCGGTACTCTTAACAATAATCCACAAGTCCAGCAGACGATCGGTTCATGTGAAACCACTCGATAAATCTGATTATCACTCGTTATTTACGATTAGGCAAGTGGTTTTCGAAACTCCTACAGTTTACATGTGTGTGAGTATGGGATTACTGGATAAATATCGTCATAATTATTTCGTATGTTTAAGATTCTTCTGACATCATTCGACCGAGTCAGCACGAGTTAGCCATTCAGCCCTCATGGTTCCCTCTTGTCAGTTCAATGACATCAGTTTGGAAAGACAATATTCGTTATTTGGGGAAGACAAATTAATCTTTTCAACGTGAAGCCTTGAGGCTTCACGTTGAAAATATTAATTGGTCCACCATGGGCCACCATACACATTCACAAGGCAACCACCCACTTTATTTCTGCAGCTCGTATAACAATTCGGGGAGGGGGCAGGGGGCGGGCAAGCTGAATTCCGTGTTCAAAGGGAAATTAATCCCAGGATGGCAAAATATGCATGTGAGTACGTGGGGTGGGGTAGGTGCTATTTATAGAGAGTGATAGTAGGCACCCTGTGGTAGGCATGGTTGCGGTAGGTGCCGGTGGTCCCCTTGACATAGTAGCCATGTCGCATCTCTTGTTTTGTATCCCTTTGGACGTGTGAATATCCTATCAGGCGTGGTCGTATTATGGTTGGCCTTAGTGGAAGCCGTAAATGTAGGCTGTATACTACCCATATACAGTACAGTGGTGTAGACTAGTCATAATCTACGCGTGAACAATGATGTTCACGCATGCGTTTAACGGGTAATAAAAATCATCATCATCAAAATTGTACTTAATAAGGCACCGAGTTTTACTTTTGTGCTCAGATCCGATGTTGGTTCATCGTCCATGGACAAATTTGCGGATGCACAATCTGTTCCAGTGTCAGGACCCGATTACATTTATTTTCTTTTTTATTTATTGGTTTTTAAGGTAATTTTAGGCATCTATGGCTACATCATGGCCGCAACAAATGTATAAAGTCAAGTTTAACCAATTGGTTATGCATATGATGCCCATTTTAGACAACTTACCCCCCCCCCCCCCGGGAATACGGTGGCCCAGTGGAAGACTGTTGGACTTCTATGCTAGAGGTCCCGAGTTCGATCCCCGTCCAGGACGACCCGCGTTGTGCCCTTGGGCAAGACACTTTATCCCAGTTTCCTACATGGAAGCACGATGACGCAGTGTTCTAAGGCGTACTGTCCGTCGGTGGTGCACATGTTTTCAACCGCTATAACCCTACTTGAGGGGAGCTTGAACAGAGTTAGAATGTTCGGGAGCTGGCAGTTGGTCATCGATGCTCGGTGGTTCTCTCCGGGTACTCCGGCTTCCTCCACCCGTAAAACTGTTACGGTCAGGAATTAGCTATTGTACATAAGTATGTGACCCCTTAAACACCAATAAATAAACAAATACCCCCACCCCCGGCGTTGGTTACCGGGCCTTATGTTACAAGTAAACAGAACTTGTTTACAACAGTCAACGAAAATGCTCCACTTCCTAGGGCTTTCACGGGAATGTCGCAGAATACCACTGGTCGCAAGGTGCCAGAATAATGGAAAAACATGGTAAAAACAATTATAGAAAATCAAGGAAAGTTGCGTTTTTCTATAAGGTCTTGAAAAACCACAGGATCTGGAAATTCTTAAAGAGGGAATTATAAATCTAGCGCCCCATTACTGTCCCCCCCTCCTGTATGTATACTATTCAGCTATCTTTTGTGTATGCTTGCAACTTGAGAGTCTCCATGAATACATTAGCACGTTCTAATATGTTTGTATAAAAAGGACCTCTTGATAAACAATTTTTTCTGCAAAAAGGTGTAACCCGTTTATTTGCGTTTAACGACACTTTCGATATCCGGGGTCTCCTCGTGTCGGGCAGTTTTACGGGTTGAGGAAGCCGGATTACCAGGAGAGAATCACCGAGCAACGGCGAGCAACTGTCAGACTCGCCAACGTACTACCTCCACACTTCTAAGCAGAGTTAGCATAATAGTTAAGACATGTATGCACTTTCCAAGTACAGTACGCCTTAATACACAGCGTCACCGTACCCACGTGTGTGCAATCGGGATTAACCTTTTACCCAACGAATCGCCTGCATCCGCCCGCGTAATATGCAAATTCAGCAGTTGAAAAAATATTATTTTTCAAAAAATTTCAACAAAACCATATCATGTGACCCCTCGTTGGAACGAGTTCGTCGAGCTCGTTCCAACGAGGGGTCACATGATATGGTTTTGTTGAAATTTTTTGAAAAATTTAAAAAAATGATATTCAAAATAAAAAAAATTGATATCGTCTGCGTTGGGTAAAGGGTTAAGTGCCTTTCCCAAGGACACAGCGCAGGTGCCCCTGGCGTGGATCGAACCATGGAGCTTTCGGTTTGAAGTCCAATACCGTGGCCACTGAGCCACCGCGCTTCCCAAAATGGTGTAGCGGCTATAGGAGAGAGAGAGAGAGAGAGAGAGAGAGAGAGAGAGAGAGAGAGAGAGAGAGAGAGTATAAGCTGTAGTACAGCTGTACTCTTGATGTTTATTCTTGTTCTCACGAAAATTAAGCCCGTGCTGTCAAACACGTAAACCATTTGAATAAAACGGCGATTCATAACATTAACATGTCAAATTCCGAAAACTCCAATTGTTAAAAAAAATGACCATTGAAATGAATTTTTAAACCAAGACAGACATCCAAGGGGTAATATATTTCAATTTGTTTACGCATTTACAATAAAATTCTAGATCAAAAACGCGCTCTGCACATTTAAACTGATTATATATATATATACCCTTCCACCTCTATCATTTCTCTCTTCCCTTCAATGAAAACTTATTGTATTAACACACTGCGCAGAGAAATTCTTTTTGTTGCTTTTTCAACAGTTTTAACCCTTCGTGAGAACAGTGTGTGCGTCTGAAAAGAACAATATTTCTGAAGTAAGATAGGAGATTTTTTTTCGGAACAGTAATGAAAAAAAAGCATTTTGGAAATAGACATGCTATCAATGGAGGATCCTGGAATCAGTGGCGTAGCCATGAGTGGTGGGGATTTTGATCCCTAAAACGCCCAGAGCCCCCCCCCCCCCCCCCCGAAATCCTGAATTCTGTCATCTGCATGGAGCGTCAACTAATGAAATTGCAGATGGTCGATCAAGTTTGACAAAAATAGATAGACATTCTTTCGAGCTTCAGAATGTCTCTAAATAGATTTCTAAGGGAGGCCTAAGGCTGGGCCTCCCCCGGGAAAATTTTTGAAAAGTATACACCCCGGACGCAACAACACGAGAGCGTCACCACCTCCATATCTTTCTCCGACTTAAGGCTTCAACTTTGGTGATATGCTTGGACACCCAAAAGATCCCTACCCCACCCCGGTACAGATACCTGTCTAAGCACCTGCTCAGAGTTATGGTGGTGATGGGGAAGAAGGGGCTACGAAATCTTCAAGGTGTCCAGTACATAGAAAAGCTTTATAGATCAAAACTGTATTATCCAAGATACCCTGGTCCACCGGGCTAATGGCCTAGTATGCCATGGTATTTGGGCACATACAAGAGCTCTCGGCATGTACCCTGTAGTCTTTTATAAGAGTTCAATATCACACGTATCACCATTTTCTCGTACAATAGGTTGCTGGCATTGTAAGGCATTGATGGGAATAAAATTGTAGGCTTTTCGTTGACAGGTAGAAGGATGGAAGCCCACATTTGGGCTTTATTCTGAAGTACACGTACCACAACTCGCAGGGTTCATAGTCTATGGATGTGCTTCAAATTATCTTTGAAATGGCATTATTTAATATGTATGAAAATACCTTGTTATAATTTATAGCAGAGTGCCAGAAGGCACTCTCCCATAAATTGTAACAAATGCAAGACATGTGAACAAAGGATGACAGTT
This sequence comes from Pictodentalium vernedei, assembly GCA_031216915.1. NCBI lineage: Eukaryota > Metazoa > Mollusca > Scaphopoda > Dentaliida > Dentaliidae > Pictodentalium > Pictodentalium vernedei. Next base: position 262,862,746 of record CM062297.1, read on the forward strand.
ACAAATTATGGAGGCCCGACATCTTTTCTGATACCCTCAATGGATGACCACATGGAGGGGTGTTTGTGACCAATACGTTGTTGGTAACCTATATCCCATGCTTCGCACAGATTGTTGGCCCTATCCTCCTCATTCAAAGTGATTTCACGTACGTTCCACACATGAGGGGGGAACAATGGTGGCAGTCGTCGAAATTGCACCTCTGTCAGATGGAGGATGTACAAACCTGTACGTTCCTGTGACATAAGTGTTATCAAAGTAGTCTATCAGAAGAACCAACTCATCTGGCATTTTATTACGCAGATAAGTCATACCCATGTTAACTTCACCAAATTGGGGGGGAGGGGGATTTTGTCAGGGGGGGGGGTGTCTACATTAATAGAAAGTTGGGTTTTTTTTGTCGGGGTGGAGGATTTTGTCGGGGGGGGGGGGTCGATGGGGATTTTGTCTGTACCCCAAAAGTTATTTTGCACTCCACCAGTTAAATTACTTTACCTTAATTTATTACACTCAAGCCGTTTCTTTGTTCATACAACAAACAACTACACAAAATGGAGGATAAGAACAAATGGAACTAGTGAACAGATAAAACATGCGGGGTACGTACAAGGTAATTTTGCATGGACTTTTCCCAATCGTAATTATTGGTGTTGGTAAATTTTGACATCGCGTCTCTTGAGTTTCAATGTGTTCTATGTGCCTATTGGCACATAGAACACATTGGAACTCAGGGGACGATCGCTCGCCCAGATATGCCTGAAAACTGTTCCTTTGACTTGCGATTATCGTGATTATTATTTCCATCGGAGCATGGACAAATGGTTTCTGGTCGTAATATCACGTACGTTACGCAGTTCTTAAATTTCTTCACAACGGTGTTCTTTGAAGTTGAGATTTCCTCGAGAGACAGATCACTGCAGGGCATGAACAGACAGAAACATAATACTTCTTCAAGAAGTCGTGCGGTCAGCAGACAACTGAAAAGCTGTTCCCCTTTCCAAAGAGAGTAAAAGGGTTCCTAAATTAATAATTAAATATTCTCTACGCCAAGAACGAATTTCGACATGTCAGTTTGAAATGTTCATTCAACCTAACTGAGGGTTATGTTGCGTTACGTAATATTTACGTGGGAGATCAGTTTTCTTGTGAAAAGTATGCAATATGATATAATACATAACTATCAAAACAGGGAGATTTCTTGTTCGCCATACAGGGATTTATCAATAAAATCTACTTCGGCATACCTTACATTTATTTCAAACTAACTTTCGCCAAGGAATACGCGTGTATTCAGTAAAAGCATTGACCTTCATCTATTTTCATTCGTTTTTCTTCCCCCAAAACAAATCGTATTCCCACTCCCACTCGCCGAAAATGGTTTTCATCATTTTTTTTAGTTATTCAAAAATTGTTATTTATTTATTTATTGGTGTTTAAGGTAACATATTTTTACTTTGCAAAATGGCTAATCATGACCACAACATGAGTATCAACTCAAGACCAGGGATGAGCGTTAATAAGCCATGTTGCCCATTTTAGAGAGGGTTTGCACCTCCCAAGCATTGGTTACTGGGTCCTATTTTACCAGTAAAACAGAGCCTGTTTACCACAGTGAACAGGCACTGCTTCACTTCCCGGGGTACCCACGGGGACATAAAAATTGTTAGTTCCCCTCTAGTCGTTCCAGGTAAAGGCTTAACCTTTCACCTAACGAATCGAACGCATCCGCCCGCGTAATTTACAAACTGAGCAGAAAGGTAAAGTTCGAAAAGTTTGAACAAAACCATATCACGCGCCCCCTCATTAGAATGAAGGAGTCACATGATATGGTTTGGGAGAAATTTTTGAAAAATCAAGTCCAGAAGTCTGTTTGGTCGTTAGGTTCGATAACTCTTCAATTGACAGCCGACATGTGTGTGAAGACAAAGTAATCGGCGTTATAATGGGTTAGCCAACTAAAAATTACCCGGTTCTCTTCGTATTTGTGTACCATGGGCAGTGGCGTAGATAAAGGGGAGGCCGGGGAGGGGGGCGGAGGCCCCCCCGCTCCCCCCCCCCCCCCCACCAGAAGTTTTGTCGGAAATTTTTTGGGACCATTTTTAGGCGACTTTATGCCTAATAACATTAAAATGCTGGGTTTGGGGATAAAAACATGCCATTTTGGGTAAAAAGACCAATTTTCAGTACATTTGCAGTAAACAACAGATTCTTTCTGCGAAAAGCTACTACGCCACTGACCATGGGCTACAGAAAAAGGGAGTCTGGCAGCCCCAAGTCGACAGCAATGTCCAATAAATAACGATGATGAAGAAATGGGTAACAGTGAATTTCACACAAATACATATATTTTGGTGTGTGTGTGGGTTTGTTTGTTTGGGTGGAGTATGCGCGTGCGCATACACTCAATGGCAATATGCATAAAATGTTGTTGAAACCTTGTTTTGTAAACAAAGATTATGTTACTGTATTATCTACTGTACACTTGGCCGTAATGGTGTAATCGCACAGTAAAGATTGATTGATTGATTGTTTATTTGGATGCTGATAGTATAAATTCGGCGATCTTTACAACACTATGTGACAAATCTAACAAACATTTCTAATATTCTACTGGAATTTTCATTGACACTACCCCAATGTTAGAAAAAAAACAATCTCTCCCAAGCAGAGCAACCAAGCCAGAGACTGTCATCTGCAAAATGAGATCCCCAGACGGTGAATTTAGTGATGCTACCCTGCACAGCAGGGTAGCATCACTAAATTTACCCTCTGTGGACCTCAATCAGAATCAGGGTCTCACAACTAAACAGAAAGAGGTACCCAGAGAATAAATTGGTCCACTGCATGGGATAGCATCATCAAATTCACCTCCCTGCAGGGACCCCTGGAAGTGAAACAGTGCCTGTTCACTGCGATAAACAGGCTCTGTTTTACCACCCAGTCACCAATGCTTGGGGGTGCAAACCCTCTCTAAAATGGGCAACATGGCTTATTAATGCTCACCCATGGTCTTGAGTTGACACTCATGTTGTTGTCATGATTAGCCATTGTGCAAAAATATGTGACCTTAAACACTAATAAATAAATAAAAAAATCAAATTCACCCTCTGGGGACATTCATTCTGCAAATGTCAGACTGCTTATTTTCAGGCCTGAGAACAACACCTAACCCAAACATCCAAATTATTGTGAAATGCACTCGCGTTCATTTCTGAGAACCATTGAGATCAAGTATTAAAATTCCATTCATGGATGGAGGATACAAACCTCTTTCAGGCTTTTCTCAAAAACTGTGAATTGATAATTGTGACAATTGATAAAAAAAGGAAAAAGGAAAAAAAGAAAACAGAACGCACACAGGAGACAGGACTTCTCTAAAGTAATGTCATTTGGAAGCAAAAAGTCGTTAAAGCTCTCCATCAATGCCCAGACATATATTTTATTCAATATTTGTAGTTTCATGCCTGATGCGGGGTGGTACAAAAATACATTTTATAATGCTGCAAAACTGTTTTTAAGGTAATAGAGTCGTCGATGTTAGTACATTTTACAGACGTTCCCCACACAGTTCACTTCTAATTTTCAAATTAAAATGGAAGCAACAATTAAATATCTGACAAATAAAATAATCAATGAAAAAAGAAATGTTAACTTTTCAGACCAGATGGGAGATGGGTGGATTTTATCATAGGATTTCAACGTCATATCTGCCGAGTTTGAGGTCTTTTAAAAAATCTCCACAGGCTTCAGTGTTAAAAAATTAAAACTGTTTATTACCCCAGCTCGAGCATAGGCTCAACTGACCGGACAAATTCCTGGGTACGTTGAAAAAATATAATCAAACTGCCAAATTATGATATCATGTGCTTTGGGTAAAGGAGTAAATTATCATGGTGAGATAATTTGTAAATACCCTAGCATGTCACAGGTGGATTGGTCATATATGTTACCGGAAAAATACCTCATTCTGGCATTCATAGCCACCCATCAACCACTAAAGGGGTTCTGTCAAGCTCTCGATGTTCTGACCAGGAATCAGTTTAGCCCTGAAATAGTCCAACGCCTACACTCTAAAATCGGTTGCGTTATTTATTTATTAATTGGAGTTTAACACTTTACCCTACGAATCGGCCATATCCGCCGGCGTAATATGCAAATTCAGCAGCTTATTTTTCAAAACATTTCAACAAAACCATATCATGTGACCCCTCGTTGGAACGAGCTCGTCGAGCTCGTTCCACTGAGGGGGTCACATGATATGGTTTTGTTGAAATGTTTTGAAAAATTATAAAATAATATTTAAAATAATACATTTTGATATCGTCTGCGTTGGGTAAAGGGTTAACGACTCTTCGGCAGCTAGGGTCACGTCGTGTTGGACAGTCTTACGGGTGGAGGAAACCGGGGCACCCGGGAGAACCATCGAGCAACGTCGAGCAACTGTCAGATTTCTCAACGTATCAACTCCACACAAACAGGGTTAACATTGATTGAAGACATGTGCACCATCGACGTGCAGGACGCCTTAGTACAGGGCGCCACAGTGCCCCCCCCCCCCCCCTTACGGGAGCAATCGGGAGTAAGTGTCTTTCCCAAGGACACAACGCAGTTACCCCTGACGAGGATCGAACCGTGGACCTCTCCATCAGTTGGGTTAAAATTCACACCAAATCAATTGGGTTGAATGAATATGAACTCAGTTGGGTTCATATTCACCTAACCCAGTTGATTTGGGCTGATTTTTAACCCAGCTGACTTCAGAGTGTATGTTCAGATTGACCAGCTGTTCGCTTTTCTGACAAACGGAAAAATTTCAGACGATTGAATCCAAAATATACCATTAATATTTATTTTCTTTGCATCAACCTTAGAAATTTTGGTCAATCGACATTTGATTTGGTCGACTTTTTGATGACATTACCACCAGAAATGAAGATGCTCCACATCCGTAGTTTTAATATTACACCGCATAGTTCTACTAATTTGTTAATATTTTGATGGTTTAATGGTGAATTAAATACTTGTTATTAGAATATCTATAACTGGAGCACTGATGAATATCCATACATCTATGAGTGAAGAATATCACATTTCATTAAGGGTAGTCTGTGTGCAAACTCCACGAAAAGTGGGTAATTAAACAGCCCATAACAGTATATAATTCATTACAGAAATAGACTGGTGGTCTGAGAGATTGGGGCTGTGTAGGTCACTTTATGCAGACACCGTGGTTATTGTTCGATAGACACGTAAATATAACTAAGTGCTCAATTTATACCTATTACCTCATTATCTCGCCACGAAATAGCCTTCAGATTTGCTATTTTTTCCTGGGAAGAATAACACTTGCAAATTTCTGTAAAAACACAACGGCTAAAAAAAGCGCCAAAATGGACATCTATTTAATTTCTTCAAATTAGCTTGCCATAAAAAGTCAAGTTTCCTTTTGTAACTTTTCATAAAAGAAAACAACAGTATTAGAAGTAACAAAGGGAAACTTCAGTTTATTTTCTACTGATGTCATAGGTGTTTTCTCAACAATCATTCGCTTCTTAATTGGACTTCCTCACCCTGCCAATAATTTCAGGGGAGATAACTTTATGGAATGTCGGTTTTCATGACGAGATACGTCAGGGATCTGTACTCCGATGTTATAGGCACTTTAGAAATTGCTGGAGCACGGTATTTTTAAAACAAGAGAAAGCCACCTTAAACACTCGTCACGTCATGGTCACATTGTAAATTGTTTGAAAATCATTTTGTTTACAAATATTTTAACCATGAAATTCTCCGAAACTGTTAAGGTAGAGTATGACGATAGAATATTACTTCAAAAAAATCTTTATTCTTAGCCAGAACTTGAGCAAATACCTAGTGCCAAACCTTTGATCCCCATTTTCTCGAAAAATAGAAAATGGCACTTAGAACACACTGTTTCTCATGCTCCATTCGTATAAAACGTATCAAATCTAGTTTATTAAAGAAATATTAGATATGATTTTCTTTCCCAAAATTGTTCTTCAATAAAGTCCGGATGATAAGACTTCAAACTCTGCACAATCATGTGATGTTGATCTCGGCCGATTGGTACCAAACTAAAGTTGGTCCCTTGATGCGTTACAAGACGTAACAATTTTGTTTACAGAGAAATCGTTCACAGTTATCAGTAGAACACAATCAGACAGAACAAAATCGCGATACGAGGCAAAATGGAGTAGCTTTTGTTTGATGAGAAATTAACCCTTTACACAACGTAACGGACAAAAACCAGCCAGCGCTATTCTCAAAAATCGCCAATTTATTTTTATTATTTTTTCATTTTTTGTCTCAAAAGCATAGGTTATGACCCTTCATTGGAACGAGCTCCTCGAGCTCGTTCCAATGAGGGGTCGTAACCTATGTTTTTGACGCAAAAAAATGAAAAACAATTAGTTATTCAATAATTCTTTTTACAAGTGTGGTCTGCTTTTCATGTCAGGTAAAGGGTTAATGATGGGCTTGATGGCAATAAATACGGAAGCCCAGTTGTGCCTCGGGAAAAATATCTTTGCGAATCTTCGCAAATATTTTTTGAAATAACCCAAAGATGTTTGCAAATATCCTCAAAGATGTTTGCAAATATTCCAAAGATGTTTGCGAATATCCTCAAAGATGTTGGCGAATATTCGCAAAGGTTTGCGAATATTCGCAAAGATATTTTTCCTCGTGGCACTAATGGCTTCCGTAAATAAATAAGGGTTAGGTGAATGAAGAGAAATTCAGGGCGAAGTTAGATTCATCTTTGTAAGCGGAGATTCGTATATGTGAGAAAAGTCTTTCCCACTGTGGAAGATGAGATGTTCAGATAGCTGAACTTGGAGAAGAGGAAACTTCGGACTTCATGAAAAGAATAGGAAACAATGACACTGTCTGAGATATCGTAGCTCGGTAACTTCACATCAGCATTCGACCTTCGGTCTCAGACTGATATGAAATTACATCGTGCTGATTTCTCATCCGATATAAATCTAACCGAGTAATAACCCCATAAACATCATTATTATGAAGAGAAAATCCGGCATCTTTTTTCCTTAACGAAAATGTCCCGACTGGGAAAATGCTAGTAAATGTTCGTATTTCCAAAATTAATACTCCCTTGGTACATACATCTTACCGAAGAGCGAACACTTATCGCCCATTGTGGATAAAAATTGCATTTTTACAAATTTTAAACGTAGTAATGTTGCCAAAAAGCGCAAAAATTTTGGGTGGAAGTGGGGAAAAATCCTCATCTTCGGTTAACGAGATTCTGAGAGTATTAAGAGAAAATAAATAGGATTCGTGTACCTCTTACATATAACATTTTCAAATTCAATTTCACATTAAGAATTATAAACGCCCCCATTGCAATGTCTTACAACTTTTCCGAAATTGTCAGATTCAGGGACGATAACTTTATCATTGATGCACCATATTAAAATCAAACAGATGGTTTTGAAATCGCAAAGCGGATTTCCAGAAGTCACCCAACGAAGCACGGCCAACGTCTAACCCCTCAACAACGAGGAGAAGGTGTCTACCGCCTTTAAACGTGCTAAGCCGCTCAATAAAGCATACCGCGTCGCTCGTTTTTAATGAAATATGACAGCAGTAGTGTTCGGGCTTTTGAGTATTCATTGGCAGGACCTCGGTGCAGGACCTCGGAAGTTACGTCATGTCACGTGACCTAGTGCCGCCATGTTGTGTTGTCATGGTAACCCGCGTGAGCGGCCATGTTGTGACGTCATCTCCATAGTGATACGTGGTGTGAGTGCGCATGCGCAGCGCGTGTTGTTAGGGTGATACGTGTTTCCGTCGTCCATTTTGTATACTGGAAGCCGCCATCTTGGTTTCTATGGTGGCACGTGATTGCTATGTTACCTAAGGCCTACAATAGGACAGGGGTATGTTTTGGGGGTATGTTCGATTGTAGAAGAGTAAATCTAATTACCACAAACAATCCGACAACTTGTATTATTTCGAATTCTTCCAGAATTCTCTGCTTCTATCTATATATGCAATAGTTATCGTTTATCTGGCCATGTTCCTTTATTCTAGAGTATACTCCAGTAGCGTAGAAGAGCCTATCAACTGGAACAGTTTACCTTATTATTGCTATATTTAGCAATTTCTAGTCTATTCTTGTTAGTTCTGACCCTATTCTAAGTACTCTTGTTGTTTCATTTATCTAGACCATTTATAACCAATCAGATTGCTTCATCCCCCGTAATCTCTATGCAGAGTTATCTCCCTTGTGTATAATAAAAGCCTATATCCTATAGACATATTCCCAGGCACCCCTTTTTCTGAAACACCTGTGGCTATGGAATCTCTTTTTTGTCATATGAGGCCATGAGGGCTATGTAAAAGCCCTCAATGGGTCCTCATTTATTATCCCTCATACCCTCATTGAATTTTGAGGTTATGAGGACCTTGAAAAATCTCTCAATGAGGTATAATTTACTACGACTCTTACCCTCATTTCAGTATTTAACAGGTATATCCTATGGAATCCCATTTTGGAAAACGCCTGTGACTGTGGAATCCTTTTTTGTCGTATGAGGCCATGAAGGCCATGTAAAAGCCCTCAATGAGTCCTCATTTATTATCCCTCATAGCCTCATTGAATTTTGAGGTTATGAGGACCATTAAAAATCCCTCAATGAGGCATAATTTTCTACGACTCTCAGCCTCATTTCAGTATTTGAGGATACCTATGGCCTGGTATTGTATTATTCGAGGATACCTATCGAGGATACCTATCGAGAATATCTTTTATAGGATACTTATCTGAGGATACTATATAGGCTGTACATGTCCCTGTAGGTCTCTTGCTGGCCCTTAGTACTATTAATCCACCTGATGCTTCATGTTATCCTATGACTGGTATAGGTAGTATGCAATGCTAGGCATAGAGGTATTGTGGGTAGGGGAACTGCCTGGTAATTTAGAACGGTACTATAGTATGGGCGGTATATACACCTATAGGCCCCGTTAGTGCTTGGCACTATTAACCAACCGATTGCTTTGTTTTATTATATGGCTGGTATATGTAGTACGTTATGGTAGACCTAGGTCTCTTGCTGGCCCTTGGTACTACTGATCCACCAGGTGCTTCATATTATTGAGCGGTATTCTGGGGTAGGGTCAATGCAGGGTAATACAGAACGGCAGCAGAGTATGGTTGGTATATTCCCTGTAGGTCCCATCCTAACCGTTGATAATATTAACCTAAAATTGCTTTGTACCATCCTGTTACTGGTAAGATGGTACGTAATAGCAGTAGTTCTGCCCCTATTCCAAGTACTCTTGTTGTTTCATTTATCTAGATCATTTATATAAATTATAACTAACCATTGATTTCCCATAATCTGTATGCAGAGTTATCTCCCTTGTGTATAATAAAAGCCTACAACCAATGGCCATATTCCCAGGCACCCCAATTTCGGCACCCCTTTTTTAGGAATCCTATTTGTGGAATCCTTTTTTCTAAAATGAGGATAAGAGTCGTATTAAAAATCCCTCATTGAGAAATTTTTAATACGACTCTTATCCTCATTTCAGAAAAAAGGGATTCCACAAATGGGATTCCTAAAAAAGGGGTGCCGAAATTGGGCTGCCTTCTGGAGAATCCCTTTTTTGTCGTTTGAAGCCATGAGGGCCATGTAAAAGCCCCCAATGAGTCCTTATTTATTATCCCTCATAACCTCAAAATTCAATAAGGCTATGAGGGATAATAAATGAGGACTCACTGAGGGCTTTTACATGGCCCTCATGGCCTCATACGACAAAAAAGGGATTCTCCAGAAGGCACCCCAGTTTCGGCACCCCGTTTTTTAGGAATCCCATTTGTGGAATCCCTTTTTCTGAAATGAGGATAAGAGTCGTATTAAAAATTCCTCAATGAGGGATTTTTAATACGACTCTTATCCTCATTTTAGAAAAAAGGGATTCCACAAATGGGATTCCTAAAAAGGGGTGCCGAAATTGGGGTGCCTGGGAATATGGCCATTGGATGTAGGCTTTTATTATACACAAGGGAGATAACTCTGCATACAGATTATGGGAAATCAATGGTTCGTTATAATTTATATAAATGATCTAGATAAATGAAACAACAAGAGTACTTGGAATAGGGACAGAACTACTGCTATTACGTACCATCTTACCAGTAACAGGATAGTACAAAGCATTTGGTAGGTTAATATTATCAACGGTTAGGATGGGATCTACAGGGAATATACCAACCATACTCTGCTGCCGTTCTGTATTACCCGGCATTGACCCCACCCCAGAATACCGCTCAATAATATGAAGCACCTGGTGGATCAGTAGTACCAAGGGCCAGCAAGAGACCTAGGTCTACCATAACGTACTACATATACCAGCCATATAATAAAACAAAGCAATCGGTTGGTTAATAGTGCCAAGCACTAACGGGGCCTATAGGTGTATATACCGCCAATACTATAGTACCGTTCTAAACTACCAGGCAGTACCCCTACCCACAATACCCCTATGCCTAGCATTGCATACTACCTATACCAGTCATAGGATAACATGAAGCATCAGGTGGATTAGTAGTACTAAGGGCCAACAAGAGACCTACAGGGATTTGTACAGCCTATATAGTATCCTCAGATAAGTATCCTATAAAAGGTATCCTCGATAGGTATCCTCGATAGGTATCCTCGAATAATACAATACCAGGCCATAGGTATCCTCAAATACTGAAATGAGACTAAGAGTCGTAGAAAATTATGCCTCATTGAGGGATTTTTAATGGTCCTCATAACCTCAAAATTCAATGAGGCTATGAGGGATAATAAATGAGGACTCATTGAGGGCTTTTACATGGCCCTCATGGGCTCATACGACAAAAAAAGGGATTCCACAGTCACAGGCGTTTTCCAAAATGGGATTCCATAGGATATACCTGTTAAATACTGAAATGAGGGTAAAGTCGTAGTAAATTATACCTCATTGAGGGATTTTTCAAGGTCCTCATAACCTCAAAATTCAATGAGGGTATGGGGGATAATAAATGAGGACCCATTGAGGGCTTTTACATAGCCCTCATGGCCTCATATGAACAAAAAAGAGATTCCATAGCCACAGGTGTTTCAGAAAAAAGGGGTGCCTGGGAATATGGCTATAGGATATAGGCTTTTATTATACACAAGGGAGATAACTCTGCATAGAGATTACGGGGGATGAAGCAATCTGATTGGTTATAAATGTTCTAGATAAATGAAACAACAAGAGTACTTAGAATAGGGTCAGAACTAACAAGAATAGACCAGAAATTGCTAAATATAACAATAATAAGGTAAACTGTTCCAGTTGATAGGCTCTTCTACGCTACTGGAGTATACTCTAGAATAAAGGAACATGGCCAGATAAACGATAACTATTGCATATATCGATAGAAGCAGAGAATTCTGGAAGAATTCGAAAAAATACAAGTTGTCGGGTTGTTTGTGGTAATTAGATTTACTCTTCTACAATCGAACATACCCCAAAACATACCCCTGTCCTATTGAAGGCCTTAGGTAACATAGCAATCACGTGCCACCATAGAAACCAAGATGGCGGCCTTCAGTATACAAAATGGACGACGGAAACACGTATCACCCTAACAACACGCGCTGCGCATGCGCACTCACACCACGTATCACTATGGAGATGACGTCACAACATGGCCGCTCACGCGGGTTACCATGACAACACAACATGGCGGCATTAGGTCACGTGACATGACGTCACTTCCGAGGTCCTGCACCGAGGTCCTGCCAATGAGCACTCAAAAGCCAGAACACTACTACTTATGACAAAAATAAAACAGCGAATTGACGGCGGCGGAACGATTTTCAAAGTGGGGGGGGGGGGGGGGGGGGGCTAGGGCTGTATCGGATGGGTAGTCGTCGGTATGACGGGTCGACCATGGCCCGCCGTACGAAAATTTTAAATTCCAGTGTCCCCAAACGCCCATTTCCATGCATCTGAGCGGATATTTTGAGATTCTTCAGGAGATGTATTTGAAAGATTTCACACTTTCAGAGCGTTAAAAAATGTCGGTAAAGCATACAGGTGAGGTCTATTTATCAGCTTTGGTCGTAACGACCAAAGCTGATAAATAGACCTCACCTGTATGCGTTACCAGACTTTAACAGCAATTATACTGTCTGTGGATTATCTTGTCTGGGGGTGGATTTGGTACTTGTATGTCTGTAAAGTTACGATTTATTTCAGTCAACCGATTTTTTAACAGACTGTATACATTTTAGCGTTTGCTGCCACTTACTGCAAAAATGATCCGAAATCCACTGTAACTGAACCAGTACGAGAGAAACGTAGCTGGCGAAAGTATGGGGGAGGCTCTGGATCCGCCCCTTGTTTCACCAGTCATTTGTTGTGTTAAAAAATATGCATGCAAAAAAAAACATGGCCTGGCAAAAAAGTGGACGGGGGGGGGGGGGGGGGGGGGGGCTGAAATAGAAACGCTGAAAAACAAATATCTCCTACTTTTTGAGTTGTGCAACATGCTAACATTTCACAAAAAATGCCCAACACTTTAATTTTTGATCCAATGGTCCCTATGACGTCACCTGAAAGTTCATCCATTCCGTTTGGGAATTTCCAAGGACGGCTCCAGATTTTTAGATATGGTTTTTGGATTATATTAAACTTAAAGATTTAATTCCCAAAATTTCGAAAGGCTAAGGGCCAAAGTGAGATTGAAAATAAAAGGTAAAGAAACAAATCCCGTAAAACTGGCATAGCTGGCGTCGTGTGCCTCAAATTAAAATAAAAAAGAAGATTCTCAACCTCAAATGACCATAAATCGGTGTGGTAAATTTCTTAACTGTATTCCATATAAATAGGGCACAGTTGGACTCAAGAAGGTAGGGCTTTTAAACGTTAAAGTGGTGTGGCGTTAGATTGAACCCCCCCCCCCCCCCCCCCAAAAAAAAAACAAAAACAAAACACCAGCTATCTCTTGATTCTTTTGAGCTCTACAACATACTACGATTTTTAAAAAGTTTTATATTTTGACCCTTTGACCTCTTTGACTTCACCAGAGCTTTCGGTTGTGAATTTCCTAGGACGTCACCTCATTTTTGGATATGGCATTTTGCGGAGATTACATTCCCAAAATTTCGAAAGACTGAGGTTCAAAATGAGGTTGAAAACAAGCAGTACATAGAGAGTAATCGCTTGACTGGACTGGTTACGTGAAATAATTCATAAGAGGTGAGGGACGTTGTACAAACACCTATGCGCGCATGCGCACGAATGTTTTACAATATAGTCCCTCGCCTCAAGTCAAGCGATTACTCTGTTTATTACCTTTCATTATTAACGATAATTATATTATTTAACCCTTTACCTAACGTAACGGCCAAAAGCACTCAGCGCTATTCTCAAAAATCGCCAATTAATCTTCATTATTTTCTCATTTGTTTTATCTCTAAAACATAGGTTATGACCCCTCATTGGAACGATCTCGTCTTGCTCGTTCCAGTGGTCATAACCTATGTTTTTTCAAAAAATGAAAATAATAGTTATTCAAGAATTTTTTTGCATGTGTCGTCAGCTTTTCATGTTAGGCAAAGGGTTAAAAAAATAACAAAAACAATGAAGTCCCCATTACACCCACGGCAAAGTGTCCTCGTTTGCGCACACGGATACATGACCCAATTGTTGATTGCATAATTCACTTGTTAAGTTATGGTTTATAATCAAACCGGGAAATCCCAGTAAATCACACTTTGGAAAGTAATAAATAAAAAAAAATTTGCATCGCTGACATCGGGTGAGTATAAATTTGAAATGAAAAAAAAATTGCACGATTTCAAATAACCAAAAAACAATGTGTGGAGTTTCATAGCTGCGCCGATGCCACATGAGGAGGTACGTGAATCACAAGATAGCGTTTTTAACCCTTTACCTAACGTAACGGCCAAAACCGGCCAGCGCTACTCTAAAAAATCTCCAATTAATTTTCATTATTTTTTTCATTTTTTGTCTCAAAAACATAGGTTATGACCCCTCGTTGGAACGATCTCGTCGAGCTCGTTCCAACGAGGGGTCATAACCTAAGTTTTTGAGACAAAAAATGAAAAAAATTAGTTATTCAAGAATTATTTTTGCAAGTGTCGTCTGCTTTTCATGTTAGGTAAAGGGTTATTGGAAACTGTATAAAATGACTTAACCATTCGAACCGCTTTTCCCATCCAGAATCGGGATACCACTTGAATTCATAAAGTAGATAATAAAAATGACACTTTGGCCAGTGTGATAGACCAATCAAGATTTTCAACATGCAGACCCAAGGCTGCACGTTGGGAATATTGGTTTGTCTTTCCCCAAGTAGCGAATGTTGACTCTACCAAATAATGACTCTGAACTGGCATGGAATATACCATCGGGGTTCAAAAGGTTAAATGACGAACTAAGAGGCATAATGGCATTGACGTCATATCTCTGGGGATTTGAACTGAATTTTCATTTTTTCTACAACTGCGTAATTGGAGTAAAGCGTACTAAAGTATCACTCGAAACAAAATGAAGTGAAATGTTACTTTATTTAACCTTAATCCAGTGAAATATAATTGTTAATATTTGAAAATCCTGTCCTCTCTCACTTCGTAGTGTTAAATATATTTAGTCAATGAAAGTAATTAAAATAAAGGAGCACCTTTTCAACTACAGTTTCACAGGTCTGTGGAATATGGAAGCGGTATGATTTGTATTCGAATCACAAAGAAGGGTACATTTACAGAAATTAAATTTTGAATTGACGTAAAAATGGCAAAAATGACGTTAACTAAAGAAATCCAAAGACTTTTTTCATTTTACGAGTTGTACAACATACTAAATTTTCTTGTCCCTATATCTCGGTAAATTCTGTCTTTTGATTGGCCAGAATGCCCAGGGCAAATAGCCATGACACACGGCGCACCCAGCATCCAAGGTATATGAGGGCGTGCAACATCCAGGGTATAAGCGCACGCGAAACATATTGTTTAAATGAAAGCTTTTCACTCTCGCTCCACTCCATATAAAAATCGAACCACAAAACCTGAAAATAGTCACAAATATCATCAGATTTCTGACAATTCGATCATATTTTGCTATTAAAATTAAATAGTCGAATAATTTAATCAAACAACTTGAGAAAAATCAAACATAAGAACAAATCTGTCAACAAAAGAGCCGATATGTTAAGCATTTCCAAGGGAAAGGGATGTAATTTTATAGATCTGTTGTCTTCCGCGTTTGTAAAAACACAACAATTATTCACGCGTTTGGTCCAATTGCTTCCAGAGCGTGAGAAACGCGTCCACAAATTTGTTTTCATTATGTTTCTATTGTGTTTCAAAGGAGACGAAAACGTTAGGTCCGTCAACATGTATGGTATATGGAGATTTAATAACTGGATGTAGGTTTTTAAACACCGAGCCGCATGCGACGGTTTTTAAACACCGAGACGCATGTGAGGTATTTAAATGAGACATCCAGGTATTAAATCTCCATATTCCATACAAGTTAGCGAAGATATAATGCAAATCGGACAAACTTTAATTTTAGCGACGTTGACGTCCTGCCGTCACCACTTTGTCATCCACAGACGAATTGGTCGTCGGCTGGTTTTTAGATAAGCTTTTTATTGGAACAGAGGGGTGGGGGGGATGCCCCCCCCCCCCAATTTCAGTCATACTCCCATATTATAAATTACATGACGTGTAGCTGGCTGATACATTTCCATACAAGGCGATGAGTGTTCATATCAGGTGAGGCGAAGCCGAACCTGATATGAACACTCAGAGCCTTGTATGGAAATGTATCAGCCAGCTACACGCCATGTAACATATTTATTATGTCGAAAGTCCATGTAAATCAAGCGATTAATAATTTTCTCTATAAACAAACAACGGCCCGGAATTTATTTCTCAGGAACCACTATTGATCGCACCGTGCAGAATCATGAACAGTAACAGGCACCGGTACGTGTAACCATGGTAATTGTAAACAAATCATCACTTTGCGAAGGGCGATTGCCATACTTGTTTACAAATGAAACGAATCGCTGCTTGCCACTGAGATCAGTGCTGCTTGCCAACTCGGCATAATCTGGAGGCCCCTTGCGTACATTTACTGTTGTTACTACCTAAAAAGGACTAATAAAGCAGTTTGAACATTAAAAATCACTTTTTTACTGTAGAGCAAACAATAACAATAACGCAACTTGAACTTTGAAGTTGAATCTGAAACGCACACCGACTTTCTGTTAATTCTGTTTGATCGGAATGTTTCAAAAAGCAAGTTTGTTCATTTATTATTTATAGCGATGTTGATGTTGCCGATTTTGCAATTTCTGAAAATAGGAGCACCCTTTGGCATTGCTGAGCTGGACAAATGCTCGTTTTCATCATCAAAGGGCTCAAAAAGACTGCAAATATTATCTTCTGCCCATCTTTTTACATATTTAATGTTTTAAATCACAAAATACGGTATCTTGAAAATATTTTCGGAACCTAAATTCTCTTATTTTGTTTTAATTCAGATTTTGAAAATTCGAAGTGAGGGGAATTGCATCAAAATAGTAATGGCGGCTACTCACCTGATATTAATTAATATCAGGTGAGTAACCCGATACGGTGGAATCTTTAGAAGGTATTCCAGCATTTTGATTGGACAAACTAACTTTGAGACATAATAATAACCTATATAGGGAGCACACCCTCTCTGTGCTCGCCTCATATTGCCGCTGCGGGTCTCGGATGGTGCAGCGAATCATATTCTGTATGCCCTCCCTAGATATTACTCTTACCCCCTAACTTTGATGTCCTGGCTACGCGCCTGCGAACAACAGGTGGTCAGGTATTAAAGGTTCACGAAAAAGCGGTTTAATCTTAAAATTGTAACAAATGCATTTAATAGAACTATCATGATGGGAAATGTGTGTACAATTTTGTAGCAGGGTGTATTATTTATATGAAGCAGTGCCTTATTGAAAACCAGCATTTTCAAAGAGAAATGTGCAAAATAACCCCTAAATTTGAAGAGACGTAAAACAGGTGATAAACAACAAAAAAAAAAATCCCCAAAGACCCAGCCATCGGCTAATTTTTTTAACTCTACAACATACTAAAATTTAAAAATAAGACCGACGAATCTCAGTTTTTGACCGCCATGACGTTGCCCCAGATTTCGACCATAACGGTTAGGAACTTCCTAGGGCGGCACTACATTTTTAAATATGTTTTTTTAGGCGACTATATACCCAAATTTGGAAAGGCTTAGGCTTAAAGGTTGAGAATTCAGGTATAAAAAACCGTACAATCGGCTCAGGGGGCGTGACAAGAGGTTTCCTATTGGGCGGGTGTAGGTAGTGAATTTCCAACTGGGGGAGGGAACGGGGGGGGGGGAATACCCCACCCGCCCCCCCCCCCTAGTTGGAAATTCAATACCGAGAAACATTTTGAAAATGAAGCCTTGAAATGGGGCATAAAATTGATTCTAGTAACTGAAATGCCTGCATATTTATGATAGAATTATCAGGTTATTATTATTTGGTATTATTCTGTGAATTGAGTATGTGCTAAACAAATGCTCAAGCTGAGAACTTTAAGCAATTCACGCTGTCCTAACATTAACTGTGAATGAGGGAATTAACTCAGGATAACGATTTTACATGATGTGATTTTCTTGAAGAGTATTTCGAGGATTTTTTTTTTATTATGATTAGTAAACGTACTATAGAAATCTCGTTGACACCATGCATACTTATGATGCTCGATATTGCGAACATTGTAGTTGTAAATAGAAACAGTTGGAATTTTTGCCAATTTGAAACCGAGTTGGAATTTTGGGAAGTGAATGAGGCATCAGCATCACCAAAGGAACTCTAAAATCCAGATAGATGTAATTCTCAACTACTCAAGACTTGCCCTCCGAATTTCCAACTACGGGACATTTTTGTCAGGATTGGGGGGGGGGGGGGGGGGTGTTATGTATTCTTATTATGAAAAGTTTTATGCAATTTTAATACAGCAGTAACCCTATCATCTGATTAACTATCGGTAAGACTTCTGTGACGTCTGTCCGCTCGTCGGTCAATGATAGTTTTAATCTGTATATAACAAGACATATGAATTATTTTAACCCTTTACCCAACGTAACGGCCAAAACCGGCCAGCGCTATTCTCAAAAATCGACAATTAATTTTCAAAATATTTTCATTTTTTGTCTCAAAAACATAGGTTATGACCCCTCGTTGGAACGAGCTCGTCGAGCTCGTTCCAACGAGGGGTCATAACCTATGTTTTTGAGACAAAAAATGAAAACAATTAGTTATTCAAGAATTTTTTTTGCAAGTGTCGTCTGCTTTTCATGTTAGGTAAAGGGTTAATGGTCTAAATGCCAAATAAACGTAATGTGTAAGGGTTCCGGACATTTTCCCCTAGGACATTTTCCCCTAGGACATTTTCCCCTAAAAAACGTGTACCTAGGGCATTTTCCCCTAACTTCAAATGGGAGGGTGTACATTTTCCCCTAGTTAGGAAGAAAAAGTGGACATTTTCCCCAAATTAAAAAAAATTGAATTTCAAGATTTTATTACAAGAAAAAGAAAGAATTCGTTCCATTTAATGTCACACTATTTTCAAAGTACTAAATAAAAATAAAATAGGCATAGATAATTCATACAATATCAAGTTGAATTGCTATATAAACAGTAAGTTGGTCGATCTGTCACACACAGTGTGCTGTATGGCATAACAAGTTGTATTGCTATATAAACTGTAAGCTGGATGATATGTGCTTTGATATATTTTGAAATGAAGACTTTAATGGTACTATAAGCATGATTTATCATAGTTTTATTTGTGCTACTTGGGTTTAGTGCTAATTGGTTGGGCAACAAGTACTTGAAGAAACACAGAGGGGTGGGAGAAATAGAGAGGGGTGGGGCACAATGATAATATATGGATGCAACTCGTAATATATTTTTATGGGTTTGTACATAAAATTATATTACGGACTTGCACCAAGGGTGTTCTCATCTAAGTCGTCTTGTAAAGTTATTCTTAGCTGTATTATCGTTGTTTGATTTATCATAGTTTTATTTGTGCTACTTGCTACATGTGCATTATTATCTTGTGCTAGCTATTTTAAAAAGAATAAACTATTACATGAAACTTTAATTACATTTTTATTTTTATTTTTCCAATTTTTTTTCTATTTTATTCCATGAGAAATTAAAAAAAAATCTATGGGAACATGTCCTGGGTGAAAAATCTAGGAGTAATCAGTCTAGGGGAAAAAGTCCGGGGATGAATAATTAGGGGAAATGCCCTAGGGGGAAAATGCCCTAGGGGATAATGTCCTAGTGGGAAATGTCCTAGGGGAAAATGTCCTGGACCCAATGTGTAAGAGGGTTTGAACAATCAAAAAAGAGACATAGGAACGTAAAAAATCTGTTAACACTCTATAAAGTTAAAAAGAACCATTTCGTGCGAATCTTTACTATGGCTTACAACTATTTTCTATTTTTATGTATGAGTACGTAAAGAATAGGAAAAATATATGATAGATAAAGTTTTTGTTGGATATAATATTTACAAAATTTGAAAGAGGTAGGTTTGATACAGGTGTAGATATTCAAAGATACAGAAAAAACATTTGCCGTGACCTTGTTTTGGATAAAGGTGAAATATCAAACATCTGTCTGTGGAATATTTAACACTTAGTTGCCGATAGCGACTATTGTCACCTATTTTATGATGTTCTTTCTTTCTGTTCTTTCTGGCATGCGTAAATCTAACCTACCGTCTGATTAACCCTTTACCCAACGTAACGGCCCAAACCGGCCAGCGCTATTCACTAAAATCGCCAATTAATTTTCATTATTTTTTTCATTTTTTGTCTCAAAAACATAGGTTATGACCCCTCTTTGGAACGAGCTCGTCGAGCTCGTTCCAAAGAGGGGTCATAACCTATGTTTTTGAGACAAAAAATGAAAAAAAATAGTTATTTAAGAATTTTGTTTGCAAGTGTCGTCTGCTTTTCATGTTAGGTAACGGGTTAATTATTGGAAAAGTCTCGGAGAGCCTTTTCCAATACTTAATCAGATGATATAGTTTCAAGTATGTCATAAATCATATTAAACTTCCTACCATACAGGCGAACATAGAGGTCACTGTCAAGGTGATAGCTTGGACTTTCTATTTTGTTGTTTAAAAGTGTAAATATTTTCGATAATCTTTCTGACTGGGTTAAACATAAAACGTAAAGATAGGTATATGACGGACCCCGAAAGCCGATTTGTTACTTAAACAAACCAGCAATAATTCAAGCGATGCGAATTAAAGCGTGAAATTTTATGTCCATTACCGCGGGTATGGAGAACCCATTTAGAAGCTATCTGATAAAGATTGAAAGAGCCAGAGAGAGGGTGTTCTCCTGCAAGTAATTATGGCCAGTTAATAGGTAATTATGGTGAAAGCAGTACATCGCATATGTTCTGGACACACACCCATATTACGCATCTAGCCTGTCACGAATGTTAGGAGATACTAAAATTCGAGTCTTTCAAAGGAACTTTAAAGCGAATATTAAATTCAAATAGATCTAAGCGGCCAAATTCAAGAGAAGCCATTAAACGGAGAATTAATGTTCTGGCTATGGAAATAAAAATCGGGGGATTTCTCGAGAAATTCATTCCAGTGTGAAGATGTGTAAGGCTGTGGGTCGTTGCGAGTAGATGGGGATGTCCCATGCTATAGGTTAGAGGAGATGCCGCATCGGTGCGAAAGTATAGGCACGTTGTGACGTAGGGAAGACACAAAGCTCATATTTAGAATAGGAGCAATCGCGGGCCAAGTCGGTGGCCATATATGAGAATAGGATCAGAAACACGAAGTACGAGCTCAGGGAGCTATTCGCATTTAGGTAAACAGCATTACCTGTTTTAGAAGGCATACGTAGGCAGAGTAGGCTTGCCTGTATGAACATTATTCTGAGATAAACGTAGGGGAGAGTTTAACCGCAAAGGTTGCGAATGCTTGTGTGAAAAGCGTCAAGTAAAGTGACTATAATAAGCTATTGTCCGTGCGACGGCAGCGGTAGAGTGACATTCCGTCACATGTTAGAGTAAAGGCGTCCGGATAAAGTGACAATACGCTAGTGGCCATACGACGGCTGTAAATGGGTGAAGTGAAGAGGCGACCAAAAAACGAACACCAGCGAGAAGGAGGAAAAACAAGCGACAGCAGAGAATGCGGGCCCGCAAGTGACTCAAAAACTGTGTGGGTAGGGGGTGACTGACGTTTTGTTTATCATATTCATTGGATTCCATCTAAGTCACAAATTACCATATTTATTTATATGTATATGCATTAAAATTGTTGATTTCAGTGAACCCGTGTTGATTTGTGCTTTTCGAGGAAAAGTTATTAATCCCTTTAGGATAAGAATCATCACAACAAAGTGAAACGGACGGGTTCGTTACGGCGAAACATACGTTCACGCACGGATTCAGGCGACACTCCTTGAGTTTCGTCTGAATACGCGGCGGGAATCTATTTCCCCCAGCACCGGCAAAACCCCGGCTTCAGACAGTCACCCATTTTTGGTTAAAGTGGGCTCGGCAGAAAAAGGGTTAAAGCCAGATAGTAATTTATAAATTTTTCTAATATTGTGACTGTAGTTTTAGAAATGAGGAAATCCAAAGCTCAAGGAAGTAAAAGTTTATGATCGCTAGAAGTCATTCCCTCTTCTTTGGATGACTTAATTATTGGTGGCCTTGCACGCTAAAAACTAAAGTGTTAAAAACTACACTTGAAGTGCTGTATTTAACACTTACTAAGTGCTGAACTAGCACTTTGTTCAAGTGTAGATATCCCAGAACTTGACAGGTGTTACAATAATACCACTTGACAAGTGTAATGTCGCGACACTTAAAAGGAAACAACGCAGATGACGCGGATCAGGCTCGAACTCTCGAGCCTGATCCGCGTCATCTGCGTTGTGTCCTTTTAATTATGTACCTACCAAGCGCAAATCAAATTATGGACGATTCTGGAAGAACCACCAATGCTAGACACATGGGAAGTGCCATCCATTCAGGTTTCAGGTGTCTGACGATTGTAATGTCTAAGTGCTTAAAGCATTGCACTTTGAGTGTTAAAATCAAACCCTAAGAGTTAGAACAGGTTTAACACCTTGAAAGTGTCAGTTTTAACACTTTAGTTTTTAGTGTGTGGGTATTATACAAGAATTTATTAAAATCGATTCAGTAAAGTCAGTTTATATGTCTTGGAAACCAATGGTAATGATAATAATTCACAAGTTCCAAACTTTCTCCGGGATGGGCAGTGCGTTCTTATTTGGAAACATAACTTTATTTTCTCAAATTTTCGTGTAATTTAAACGAATTAACAGTCGGGTATGTATGGCGAGAATTCATCTCCACTCCCAAAAAAGGAATACAATTTTTTCTTCTAGTCATCTAAATCTGAAATATCTATACCATTATGTTACCACCACGTTTATAGGTACAGAAAGGACACAGGCAGGGACGTGGCGACAGGGGGTGGGTAGGGGATGGGGGAGTTTTGGGCGCGCGTGTGTGTTTGGGGGGGGGGGGGGGGTGGGGTGGGGTCCCCTTAATCATGGCCAAAATTTCCTATAGTTGGAAATTCTGAGGGCAAGTCATGAGTAGTTAGAAATTCCATCTATCTGGATTTTAGAGCTTCTTTCGTGATGCTGATGTCTCCTTAACTTCCCAAATTCCAACTCGGCTTCAAATCGGCAAAAATTCCACCTGTTACTATTTACAACTACAGTGTTCGCGATATCGAGCTTCAGAAGTATGGATGATGTCAATCGGTATTAGATTTGTATAGTACGTTTACTTATCGTAATAAAAAAAATTTCTCGAAATGCACTTCAAGAAAATCGCATCATGATTGAGCATGAGCATTTGTTTAGCACATATTCAATTCCCAGAATAATACCAAATAATAATAACCTGATAATTCTATCATAAATGTGTTGGCATTTCAGTTACTGGAATCAATTTTATCCCCCTTTCATGGCTTCATTTTCAAAAGTTTTCTCGGTAGTGAATTTCCAAGTAGGGGGAGGGACCGGGAGGGGGCTTCCCCCCGGTCCCTCCCTCTGGTTGGAAATTCACTACCCTACACACCCCCAATCGGAAACCTCTAGCCACATCCCCGGACACAGACAGAAACCTAACCAGGATCTACAACTGTTCAGTGGGGCGGGGTTAAAATTTTCCCACAGTGTTCCTGGGTACAAACTTGAAACCTAACTCAGTATACTTCTCTGAAACAATAATTATCGAAGCAGGTCGCAAACATTCGTTTATTATCATTCTTTGAAAAATTTGCTTTCGTTTTAAGAAGGTAAATCTTTATAAAATAATAATAATACACGGAATTGTTTCAGTGCGCATGACTTCTCGATTGTTATATACTTATAACGAGCACGTCCATAAGGATATTTGAAACATAAAGGCGTATTTGCAAAATGAAAATTGCGGTTTCGCCAAATGGTCTAACTTTCTCTAATTAGCGGCTTTCGGGGAACATGTTGGCATTCTAGCATTCAACAGGTTTTTTCCGACTGGCAACAACAATGTCCGGCTGATATGGTCATGGGGGCGGGGTGCGCCCCAGCTCCTCCCACCACAAGCTTCGGGCATGCGTTAAGACTTTGTGTTCTGGTGTATTTGCATTCAGGGGCGTCACAGTGTTTGAACACAACCCAGGACCACTTTGGGCGGCGAAAGCAAGTGATATAAAAGGTACTGGGTGACGACAGTGAGTATGTGTGTAGGCGCGTTTGTATGTAAGTAGTAGGACATTTACCCCTTCATCGTGTTAGCGTGTTGTGACATCATCACCATAGAGATGGGTGATGCCAGTGAGCATGCCTGGCACGTGTTGTTAGGGTGACACGTATTTTCGACGTCCCTTTTGTATACTGGAGGCTGCCATCTTGGTTTCTATGGTGGCACGCGGCGGTTGCAGTGTGACTCAAAAACTTCGAATGGGATGGGGAGGTGTTTGGGTGGTGTTTTTGATTGAATAGGAGTAAATCTTATTACCGCCGTCAACCTGACAATTTCACCCTGAACTCCAGAATCCTCGGTTTCTGCCTATCTTGACCACCATCTTTGAGGGAACGTGGTTGCTATGAACCTGACAGGCTTCTGATATAGGGAGAGTGTGTTCTAGGGATACAGTCGGTTGAAGTAGGATATAAGTAATTACCACAAACCATTCGACAACTACCTAAAATCGCCCCAAAATTCTAAAATCAACAAAAAGGGTTTGACGAAACCCAAGTTTTGGGCAAATGATAGTAGCACATAGTTCTATGGGATTAGTGGGTTGTTGTTATATTGTATAAGAGTGTGAATAATTACCACAAACAACATGCCAACGACCTAAAAGTACACCCCCCCAAAATGTGAACATGAGGGCCATAAAGATATACTTCTTTGGTGAGGTCTAACCTCAAATCCCCACATATCCTTTCCAGGTACTTCAGACTGTGAGGCCACAAGGGCAACGACGAATTACCCGAATGAAGTATAATCTAGCATTCCTCATATCGCCATCTGGATATTTGAGGAATCCTATAATATGGTTCATATACAGCTCGTAGCTCCTATATGACTCATATTTAATTCCTACACAGCTCCTATACACATCCTATCTCCCATACGGCTCTTATATAACTGATACACGTCTTCGATACAGATCCTATTAGTCTTACCACAGGCTTCTATCACGACTGCAACTATTCTTTGATCAACCTCTATTGTATTCACCATTATAGTCAACATATAACCAGTCTATGCAATCAGATCCATTTCGCCTTTTGGTCATTTTCACGAAATTTCATGCACCAACTATTGTTGGGAAGCACCAATGATGGAAGCGATAGTCTCTGCCCTCCCTCCCAATAGGGGCCAGCGGGGAAATGCCACAGTCTCCTGTCCGACTCTGCCAGTCTAAATGGGTTAATCCCCGTCTGCATTAGATTAAACAGCGGGCACCAACGAAAAGGTTCGAGATTTTCACCAGCAAAGCCGACTCATCCGCCCCTTCACGCTTGAGGACCTGGAGACCTTTAGAGACCTTAGAATTACCGAAATGCCATCCATGTCGACTACCATTAGCAGTCTACTAAGCGGGCATTTCGATATAACAGCAGCCTAGTCTGGAATTGATCGTCCAGATATTAGAAAACATTACTCTTTCTGTTGGAAAAATTAAAATGTTCTCCCATTTGTCCGAACTATAGTCGGCTCCAGGGATCCAGAAGCCCCTTTTGTTGCAAACATTTTTTTCTGAATGAGCGACGAAGATGATACAAAAATGCCATCGAAATGCCCACTATGTGGACTGCCAATGATCGCTCAGGCGCCAAGAAACAATTACTATGAAAACATCTTAACATGTTTATTTTGTATTAGTTTTGTACATTTGTAGTTTTATCCACATTTGAAAGTCAAGGACGTACCCGGGAAGTTTATTGGGGGGGGGGGGGGGGGGGGGGAGCAGTATTGGCGATCGATGATCACCAGCTTCACAGGGACGACCATGGTTCGCCCGCCGGAGAAAGTTTTGAAAAATAAATATCAAAGGGATCTCCGTGGTAACATCTTTAAAAGTATTATGTAAAATTTAGGATATAAAATATAAGATCTTTTCGCTGTTGTATGTAAACAATTACACATAAAATAGCTTGACAAAGTTGAGTGGCATATTTTTCCCAGATATATATTATATTTATTATACGCCAAACGATAGATAAACGAAAAAATTACGGAAAGATAGAAATCGTATATCCCCCACTGTGAAGATATAGAAATTTTCACTTTCACGGTATCAATCAAAATGGCCGCTTTCAAAGCATCACTTCAAGGTGAATACGAGTCAAATTATCACTGGAAATGATCAATTTGTTCTAAAACGTATAATGAAAAGAAAATCGAGTGTTTTTGAGTGGATACTGATCATTTCTGGCAATAATTCAAAACCTATCCATCTTGAATTGATGCATAAAGCTACTGGCCCAAAGATGGCCTGAAAGTCCGTAATATAAATTTTTGGTTTGGTACGTCCTTTCAAAGGACGTACCAAACCAAAAACTTTTATTACGGACTTTCAGCCATATTTGGACTAGAAACCTGCAGGCTGAATCGGATTGCAAGACGCTATCTGTTCCGAGTATCAATCAAATCTCACATACGTATTTCAATGATTCGATGAGCTGTTTACTTTCAGTTCAAGGTTGAACGAGTGGAATTAACAGATAAGCGTATAATAAAAAGAAAATCTAATGTTCTTGAATGCATCCAGAAAATTATCTCACTCGTGACCAAGGTAAATGGTCAGTTTCGCTAGCTCAGGTGCTCGCGAAAAATAAACATTTGCCTCGGTCACTCCTGGGATAATTTTCGGATCCACTCAAAAATACTAGGTACCCTTTATATATGTAATTCTGTTAATATGTAATTCTAGCTGAAATGAAAAAATAATAAACTCGGTGTAACATACAGAGACTGTAACACCTGAATCATGCAACTAGTTTCTGGGAAACGTCTTGACGCATTGATACAATGTACCTTTTATAACCGAGGTTGCAAAAAGCACCAAAGTAGTGCCTAGACGTTTCACGGAAACTACATGCAAACAAAAACATTTATGTTATAAAATAAATTATCCCGATCAGGCATGTCAGCCTGTTCCTGTACCTGTATCGTTATCGCCGGTTCCCTCATGCTCCAACCGGTGCCTGCACTGAAGCGTTTGTCCCGCCGGTACCGGGGCAAAATTATTTTATGGGGAAATTGCTAACTGAACGAGGGTAATCAGGCTGATATTCGTGTATGCCACACTTGCACGACACACTTTTAACTTATTTGTGTATGAACATATCAAAACACTCTACAGGTGCATGTTCTGTCTGTACCAAAGCCTCGAAAAGGCCGACCATTTTGATTTTTCATATGTCGCATCAAAGACCACGAAAGAGGTGTGTCATCAGCTAATTCAAAGAAATTATTCTGTGGTGACATCAAAGTAATCATAAAGCACGATTTTCGTGCTTTATGATAACTTTGATGTCGCCGCAGAATAATTCCAATGTTTGTCTTGCGATCTTGGGGACTGGGGCGGTTTGAATGAGAATTTATTTCTCCCATCTGATTGCGATATGCCTTCCAGTTGTTGATTTGTCCAATTACCAGTACCGGTTTCGGCGGGACAGGCTCTGTCCCGTCCCGGTACCCGTTATATTGGTACCGGCGGGACTTTGACATGCCTGACCCCGATACATCATACTCTCTCTGTTCAAGCTACAGAGAATATGATGAATTCGGGTAAGTGAGGTCATCCCATTTTAATCCCTCAAGCGGAACTACAATTATATGAGGAGATGCCTTCGCGCACCTCACTTGGCTACGTGCCTAAGCCTGAAGAAAAATAATCCTTTGATTCTCAGGCACCGGCGCATTCGTTTTTCCGGCCCGCGTTCGTCATTTTTATTTCGGAGGCAAAATTCAAAATGTACAAAACGACCATGTGATTTTGGCGGTATCACATCGCGATTTGCGATGCACTATGTCGTATACATTAATACAGTATTGTTATTCTCTTCGCGAAATGCGACACGATTTTCATATGTGTACAGAATAAATATTTATTTAACTGGTTGAGAACTAGATTATTTTACGTAGTCTGAATCTGTTCATGAAAAAATATTCTATTATAAATTATTGGAGAGTGCTAATAGAACAAATTTATATAAACAAACTATTATTTACGTTTAACTGAATACGAAACATGGGTAAGGAAAATATTACTTTTGCCCTGGTACCCTCATTTTTTGGAAGACCCGATTGTGGCTTCTAGCACTCAACCAGTTAGAAAACTCTTTTATTATTTGTGATTTCCATTTTAGTTGTTCTATGTTGATTTTGTGTTGTGTGATCGCTGTTCCAAAACGAAAATACAAAAAACTATCAGCGAAATCAACATGGAAGCTCCAATATTTAATTTTAGGCTCTCGCAATTGGATTTTAGGCATCTGCGACCATTCCATCAGGAATAAAACATAAAAATAAAAACCGTCCTTCATTCGTTTTACAAAAAATGCCTGAGAATCAATTATTTAATTTTGTTTGGCCTAAGGCATTTTTTTTTTCAAAGTCACTACCTTTGTAAACGTTTTTTTTATGCGTGAAGGGCGGACCCTAAGAATCCCAGCCAAAATCCCCTTAAGATTGCTGTAATTAATTTGACATCGGATTATTTTTATTTTAGACCTTTGTCCGTGTTCTGTCACAACTTTGCTATATTGATAATTATGAATGAGTTAATCGTATGTCGTTTATACACCATACGCGTGTGTTTTATACTGTACACAATGAAAAATGGCGGTGTAAATGCATGGCGCTCAAACCATTTCCTTGTTTTGCATTTCGGTTGGAAATAAAAATAAGTATAACCAGAGAAACAGAATTTATTACATCTTATGGAGGCTTATTTTCAGGAGTAAAATATTTTTAAACAACTCAGAAATGGATTTTCGTTAACAGTATTTACAGATATTCATACAGGAATCCGAACAATTTTTATAAGAAACCAGAATAGGAATATATGGCACACTATTTAAAGGATTCGATCAAGGAATCAGAAATTGACATTACTGGCTCTGACAATTATTTTAATGATGAGATACATATACATGGATACTATTCAGAATTTATAAAATACAATTCCTAATGGTTCTGAAAAATATGTACTAAATGACCTCCATTGACAGCATCGAGGTGGACCACATTTTGAACCTCCAGCAAGTTTCAACTCATTCGGTGTAGGTCCCATGTCTATAGGTCATACCAAGCCTGAAGTATGAGCGTAAACCACTTTAAAAATATTGGCTCCACCAACTCCTGATCTACCATCTTCAAAGATGATAGCAAATATTCATATTAGCTGGAAAATGTTAAGGTACGTGGTATCTCTGAAAAATATATTGCGTGTAAAAGAATTCATTAATGTTTGAATATAGACATAAAACGGCCTTAAAGACCCTGTAAGAGCCTTTCTGAAGACTTATTGGCACTGGCGAAATACCGAGGTCCCATTGGTGCACATGCGTGTTCAGAGCAAGATTGTGAGAAGAAAGAGTGGTATCATTATCCCTGTATTGCAAAAGTAAACGTTTGAGGACCCATATTAAGATATTGAGAAGGTTATAATAATCCCTTTAAATACTCCATTTTAAGCCTTTAAAAACGAGCTCATTCCTATGAGAGGTCATAAACAATGTTTTTCAAGCAAGAACGAAAAAATAATGAAAATTGAATGGAAATTTCTGTGAATAACGCTGGCTGGTTTTCGCCGTTATGTTGGGTAAAGGGTTAAGAATGCCTTACTTTGGAAGGTACACCTGAAAAGGTTCCCATTCCATATAGAATTAAATGTTGCAGAAAGGAAAGCGTAAACCTATTCTGTAGCCATGAGTTATGTGAAAGGTGTTTGTACTCACATTGAAGTATTAAGAGAGTTAAAAACAGACCATTCAAATATTCCATTTCATTACTTTATAATTGTGATAAGTGGTTAGAGAAAGCCACACATCACTCCACCACGAAACCTGTCGATCCTGAGTTATGATTGAGAATAAATAAATATTAAAAATGCTTTGAAATGTGAAGGGTTCTTTATTCAACATGAATTAATTTTGTAACATGATTTTAAATAAATATACAATACTATTCTACTTGACAGTAACAACTTTCTTTCTGACCTCTTTGTTTATGAGAGATTCTCTCAAGTTTAAATAATAACTATTGCTTCAGTGAACTCATTTGTCAGTTCAGTCAATCACTATAATAAAACATTAAAATAGGATTGATTGTATTCGGGTTATCGTGTTCGAAAACAGTGCATAGAAGACAGAAATACTTCAACTACACCATCAAGCCATGCCTTCTATGGATGTTATTTAATTATTTATTGTGTTTAACGACACTTTTGACAGTCACTGTCACCTTATGTCGGACAGTTGTACTGGTGGTGGAAGCCGGAGTACCCTGAGAGAAACACCGAGCAACGCTGAGCAACTGTCAGGCCCAACAGACTGTCTCCACACAAGCAGGGTTAGCATTGGTTAAAGACAAGTATACTATCGATGTTCAGTACGCGTTACTGCACAATGCCACCACCCCCGCCCCCCCACGTGGGTAATGGGGTGAAGTGTCTTGCCCAAGGACACAACACGGTTGTAGCAGATGGGATTCGAACCGAGGGCCTCTCGGTTTGCAGCCTTCACCTCTATCTGCTGAGCCACGACGTCCCTTAGAAAGAATTCAGAGATACGTTTTCGTTAACAGTATTTAAATATATTCATTCAAGAATCAGATCAATTTTTCCAAGAAATCAGAAAAGGGATATATGTTCACAGCATTCAATGAGTTCGATCAAGGGAATGCATCAGGGATCCAAAAACGTGATTTCCAGCAATTCTGAAAATGCACTCAATGATCCCTGGGTGACCTTAGTGACCATGGCCCATATTGTAAACCTCTATTGAGTGTCGACTCATTTGGTATCGGTCCCAGGTCTATACATCATACCATGCTTGAGATAGGAGAGTGACCTACTTTCAAATATTTTGACAACGTCAACTTTTTTCGTGTAAAAATGCATGTATGAACTTCGGGAATGCACTAGAGGGTCAAAAATGTGATTTCCAGCAAATCTGAAAAATGCACCCAATGACCCCTAGGTGACCTCAGCGGCCTTAACCCCCCCCCCCCCCCCCCCACACACACTTAAGGACGACTCATTTGTTGTTAGACCCAGGTCCATTCATCATACCATACTTGAGATATGACCGTCTCCCTCTTTCAAAATTTTTGGCAACGCCCACTTTTTTCTTTACATAAAATGGATGTATATATTTTGGGAATGCAAGGGGTTCAAAATGTGATTTCCAGCCATTCCGAAAAATGCACTCAATGACCCCTGTGTGATTTCGGTGACCTTGACCCATATTTTGAACTTCCATCGAGTATCGACTTGTTTGGTGTTAGTCCCAGGTCCATTCATCATATCATGCTTGAGATATGAGCGTGGACCACTTTCAAAAATATTGTCCACGCCCACTTTTTGACGTAAAATGCACGTATGGACTTTTGGAATGCATTAGGTGGTACAAAAATGTGATTTCCAGCAATTCTGAAAAATGCATCCAAAGACCCCCTAGGTGAGCACAGTGACCATGACCCATATTTTGAACCTCCATCGAGTATCGACTCATTTGGTGTTGCTCCCAGGTCCATAGGTCATGCCACGCCTAAGATGTGGGCGTACCCACTTTCACCCCCCCCCCCCACACGCACACGGACCCCCTAATGCCCCAGGAATCTGAGAAACATTAGGTGCCGAGAACTTGTTACTCTCTGTCAGGATGCCAAAAAATCAACGAGATAGGACAATTCGTTTTCGAGTTATCGTGCGGACAAAAAGGTGCTTAGAAGACATGAGAATAATAATAATAAAAAAGAAACCGTACAAAAACAATAGTCTGTGTGTTTCACACAGACTAACTAGAACAGAATGGTTTATTGAAGTGAAAACAACACCAACAGAGCGGCAGATTGTGCGTAATGTACATAACAAAAGAAATAATCACTATTTTACTAAATAAATAGTCTCGCAATTTGTGAACAGAAAATCATGCGAAGGGAAGGAACTCCCAATTGTCCATTCAGACTGAGTAATTTTTGCAACATGTGAGCTTTTGTGACGACACAATTTAAATTTACACCACGGCATTTCGTAATCATGACAACTTTTCGTCCGTTTCACGTCTATGCCTGATTCTGCAAAAGATTTAACTCTTTACCTAACGTAACGGCCAAAACCGGCCAGCGCTATTCTCAAAAATCACCAATTAATTTTGATTATTTTTTTCATTTTTTGTCTCAAAAACATAGGTT
This sequence comes from Pictodentalium vernedei, assembly GCA_031216915.1. Taxonomy (NCBI): domain Eukaryota; kingdom Metazoa; phylum Mollusca; class Scaphopoda; order Dentaliida; family Dentaliidae; genus Pictodentalium; species Pictodentalium vernedei. The sequence continues at coordinate 262,894,823 of CM062297.1, forward strand.
ATGACCCCTCGTTGGAACGAGCTCGTTCCAACGAGGGGTCATAACCTATGTTTTTGAGACAAAAAATGAAAAAAATTAGTTATTTAAGAATTATTTTTGCAAGTGTCGTCTGCTTTTCACGTTAGGTAAAGGGTTAACTCCACTGTGTTTTTATTACAAGTAGTTTCTGCACAGTGGCGACCCCAGTATCACATGCAAAACACCCCTCTAAGAGAATACGGGAGTTTCCCCCACCACCCACCCTCTCCACCCTCTAAATTATTTTTTCACTGTGATGGTGGTTTAACATAGACGCCCCACTGGTTGTTTTGGGAAAGTATTTCGCGCGGTCATTACCCATTATTAGTTCTTGACTACAAAACATCTTACTGGGAGTAATATATCAACTGTTTACCAAACGTCACACGGTAAACATTTTCAACTTATAGCTTTCGGACGGTTTTCTTCTTCAAACCCTTTCTTATAGGCCTGTTGCTCCGCTGAAGAAATTCCTCGCTTTCGTGATTGATTGTGAACATTGGTTTCTATGGTTGTTTATTTTGGGTTTAATGACACTTTCAACACCCATGATCACAATTTTACGGGTGGAGGAGTCCGGAGTGCCAGAAAAGTACCACCGAGCAGCGGCGAGCAACTGTCAGATTCTCCAACTTTCAGCACAAGCAGGATCAGCAGCGGTTGAAAGCAAGTGTAACAGTGGCATGCAGTTCACCTTAGTGCACAGCGCTACCGTGCCAACACATAGCCAATCGAAATTAAGTGTATTGTTCAAGGACGTATACATAGAACGACACGCGTGTGAAAATGGGTTAATCGATATGGCACGAGTGCCAGCGCGGAAGGATAGAACGAAAGGCCGTAGTCCTCGAGTTTTATCCTTTCGCGATACCACAAGTGCCATATCGATTAACCAATTCACACACGCGTGTAGTTCTGTGTTTATTACACGCATTCACGTCTTTAAAAACAAGGACACTGAGCACATTCATTTGACAACTCTCAACGAAAAGAACACATTTTATCGCTAACCAAATTTGCGAGGGAAATTCATGTTAGTATTTCGTTCTCCGAGTTAAAATATGTTCTATGTGCCTGCTGACACATAGAGAGGGATGTGACGAGAGGTTTCCGATTGGGGGGAGGGGGGGGGGGGTGTAGATTGATTCTAGTATAAACTGAAATGCCAACACATTTATGATAGAATTGTCAGGTTATTATTATTTGGTATTATTCTGAGAATTGATATGTGCTGGACAAATGCTCAAGCTGAGAACTTTGAGCAATTCACACAGTCCCAACATTAAATTAAATCTTATACAGGAATGATTTTCGATGTTTCATCATTTTGTACCTGTGAATGATGGAATTAACTCAGGATAACGATTTTACATGATGTGATTTTCTTGAAGTGCATTACGATGATTTTTTTTTTATTACGATAAGTAAACGAACTACAGAAGTCTCGTACCGACTGACATTATGCATACCCATGAAGCTCGATATTGGTAACATTGTAGTTGGAAATAGTAAGAGTTAGAATTTTTGCCGATTTGAAACCGGTTTGAATTTTAGGAAGTAAAGGAGATGGAATTTTCAACTACTCATGACTTGCCCTTTGAAATTCCAACTATAGGAAATTTTGGCCAGGATTGGTCACCCCCATCCCCACCCCTCTCGCCACGTGACTGCGCATAGAGCACATTGGACCACAGGGGACAATTGTTTGCTAATGCTACTGATTCAAATTGTAATTATGGTGCACAGTTTGTAGAAAATTCCAGCGAAATTTTGCTTCTTGATAAAAAATAGTCCGTCTCTGATTTCTGTTCCGCACAAAATTTGCGAGGGGCCCGTGTTACAGTGGAGTCCACTTAAATGGATATCTCTTAACTGAATAACCCTGTTAACTGACTATAATTTCCCAAAACAAAACCATATACCACACCCCCAGTACAAATTTGGCTTGTTAATTGATTATAGATTATAGAGTAAACTCCTTTTAATTGAATCAAAAATCTTGTAACCTGTTGAGAAATTACCCTGACTCTCCCCAGTTTTCCCTTGTTTATAGACCTATTTGGCCTCAATGCATCAAAAAATACAGGCATTTAAATTATTATATCTTGTTTGACAGAGCTCATGGAGCTCTGCCAAACAAGATATAATGGAATAAATACTAAGTTTATCTCTAGAATACAGGAAAGTGACACAATCCCAGTTAATTGAATACTCCTGTTAACTGAATAATTTCCATTGACAAAGTGGCTATTCAATTAATTGGGTCCACTGTACTATTTCGTCTCCTGAGTTCCAACGTGTTCAATGTGCCTACGCTTTTAGCTACAGCCAGCGATTCGTCAACGGTGCACGATTTGTAGAAAATTCCATTGAGAAGAAGATGAAATGATTTCGCGCACCAAAGGCGCACATGGACGCTGTGGGGCTAGCTCCTTCCGACCCTCTTTAACTGTATAAAATCTTTTATAGCGACATGTCCAGGCGCGTTGAAGGAGGAAAAGGGTCGGGTACTCGGCAGATGTTCAGGATTAGGTGATCTTGGGCGTTGTGGCTCGTCTTTGATGGACGTTGTTCTGAACTCTCGGGTGAGGACCAGAGCGAGAGGGGGTCCTCTCAGCAAAGGTGCTACCACTCCCTGAGGGTGCTGTGATGGTATTTTCGGGCAAGTAAAATCTGTAATTCCATTGATTGAAATTTCACTTCTTTATAAGCATAGTCCGTCAACGATGTCTGTTCCACACATATGTGAGGAACGGATTTTCATTTTCCGCATAGTTCAGTGTTGCTGTTGATGGGGACAGACGTGTAATAAAACGCAATTATTACATTCCTCAGTTCGTTTTGCATTGAATTTAATGTTGATGAAAAAGTGGTAATTTCACGAGTGAATTATGTCACTTCAATAGTAACTTTGGAACGACTGACGTATATAAGCTACGCCCCCACATCAGTTAATTAAAATGAATTTTCCTTCTGAATATTTTTAAAAATCCTTTCTCTCCTCTATGAACAGGTTCGTTAGCACAGTTGACAAAATCCAAATAGAAATGTTTTATCTTCTGGCTGAATGCCATTCCCCAAATGCGACTGGTCGAGACCTTTTCTTTTTATTTTTGTTCCCCTGTAACAAAAAGTATGTTTGTGAAATCTTTTGTCAGCTCACAATGTTTTACTCTTTGGCCTTTCTCGGTCTCACAGCAGTACTATATGCTCTTCAATACAAATTTACATTCGGGGAAAATATTCAATCGTTTTACTCAGTAAAACTGTGTAAATATGAATCTCCTTGGAGCCGGCTGGATCAGCCGGATCCAATGCTATCCATACTTGCATGTCTTTACTACGAAACTCCCATGATATTTCAAACTGTGAGAGTCTTGCTTACATTACTGTCCTGAGCATCTTTTTTTTGCAAACGGATTTAAGTTAACTTACCTTGACATTTTCTAAAAAATCTCGAATTTTCAAAAATGTCCCGGGATAGACTTTCCAGACCCTCAATCAGTGACGGAGCGCTCGATCTTGAGCTTATTCCACAGCCTACCGCTTTGTGGCAGATATCAAAGCCGCCCCAACTTTTCGGACCCCCTGGATCCGCCCTTGGCTATCCCATGTCGGCAGGGCCCAGAACCTCGTTAGATAATTCTGGCGTTTTCGTCAGATAATTTTACTCAGTGATAAATTGCAGGGGTGCAGGGGGAGGAATGCAGGTGGCAGGAGTTTCCTCATTTTTTGATCGCCGTCCACCCACATTTTTTTTTTTTTTTTTTTGAGTTAAAAAGATTTTATATTCATTGACACTCTCGACTCTCGAAAATATCAGTTTTGCCTGACGCGTTGAACTATGTGACAGAAGTATTTTCAAGAAATTTCCCGGGCCTTTATTTACGGTACAGTACTACCTTAAAATGCATTGTTGGGTCGCTTGCTTGCCCCTGACATCGGGCGGGTCAACACTCGCAGAACAGGGGCTGGAGTCAGAAAATTTCCGACAGGGAAACTAAGTGCATCGGCAGGGAAGGAGGGAGCATGCCGGCACTGACAGGGTGCTATACTTTGCTTTGACCTGTTGAGGTCCGTCAGTACCGGGGGGGGGGGGGGGGGCATAGCCCCCCCCCCCCCAATATTTTTCTCATATCTCGTCGTTAGTTTAGTCGTAACTAGACTCGTGCGTTCGGCATTCGCGCCACGACTTTCGATTTTTCCGTCTACGGCGACGTCGTTTCAATAGCGTTTGAATGATGAAAATAGCCGAAAAAACTCCTGCTGTTTCTTCTTCATCCATTTTGGATGATGCAATAATAGGATAAGTTTATCTCTAGAATTTGACGTTTTTGTTGACATTTTGTTTGATGGAAGTTGAACGATGTTGTACAAGTGTATCATGTCGAGTTGCATACAACTTGTTGAATTCAACATGTTGATTTCAACAAGCTGTACCAGTGTATCATGGGTTTGTTAAGACTCGGTGTTTTAAACTTCTGTTGCGAGCCCGCGATAGTGACATTTTAAGAGTGTACTATACACTGTCAAAAATAAAGGTTCTTTTTAAAACCAAAACTGGTTCCTGAGATGGAACCAGTTTAGTTTAAACAGTATTTGTTTCAAATCAATAAATTTACTAAGATTAGCATTCAATTTTAACAGAATAATACATGAACTGAAGTAGATTCAGCAGTAACCTTGGGGCTTATTCAACGCTGTCGCCAAACATTTTGAAACAAAGCGAATATAAATACCTGGTATATTAGTTCGAGACAGAACCAAATTGGTTCGATATGCCAACTGTTCATATCTTTTTTGCTTAATAATGATTTGAGACAATCTCGTATAAGCTCTAAACTTACGGCTGAAACCCCCTCAATTTATGTTTAATTCTGTTAATATTTAATGTTAATCTTTATAAATTTATTTGATTTGAAATATATACTGTTTAAACAGAACTGGTTCCATCTCAGGGACAAGATTAGAACCAGTTTTGGTTCTAAAGAGAACCTATATTTTTTGCAGTGTAGCTCCAGAACAGGGCTATAGATAGACTGAATTGATGAAAACTATTTAACCTCTGTGATAAGTCTTTGATTTGTGTTGATCAAATTGTTAAATGTGTTGAATATGGAATGAGTTTATTTTAAATGTAAATAAAAGAATCGTTGTTACTTTAATCATTGTTTCCTTTCCGCGGCCTGAAGTGGTTAGGAATCACACCTAACGAAGAAGGAACCTATATTTCGAGTTCACTCGGCAGGGAAGAAAATAATAGTGCGGTCCCAACTTAGCTCTGTGATCCGAGTTTAGCCCGTGCCCGGATTCCGACCCTCCTAGTTGGTTCGTCCCCCAATATTTTTAATGGCGAGGCTAAACAACCCCATGTCACCCCTCCCACGTGGATAGAGGTATTGTGACAATTCCCGTACGGGACGACCCGCGTTGTGTCCTTGGGCAAGGCACTTTATCCCGGTTGCCTATATGGGGGCACGATGACGCCGTGTACTAAGGCGTACTGCACGTCGATGGTGCACATGTCTTCAACCGCTGTAACCCTGCTTGAGCGGAGCTTTAACAGAGTTAGAATGTTGAGGAGCTGACAGTTGCTCGTCGATGCTCGGTGGTTCTCTTCGGGTACTCCGGCTTCCTCCACCCGTAAAACTGTCACAGTCAAGATTACCCATTGTCCATAAGTATGTGACCTTAAACTCCAAAAAATAAATAAATAAATAAATAAATAAATAAATAAATAAATAAATAAATAAATAAATAAAAAAATAAATAAATAAATAAATAAATATGCCTGATAGGTGAAATTTGCTACTTTTTTCCAAGAAAAAAAACAAAAAACAACTTGCGTGTAAATTACTTTAAATCACATTAGCTAAACAAAGAGCTTAAGTGGACATATACTAATTATCTTGCCGTCTTGATCCCAGAGCTGTCTCTTATTTTCGTGTAACCCTTTACCTAACATGAAAAGCAGACGACACTTGCAAAAAAAATTCTTGAATAACTAATTTTTTTCATTTTTTGTCTCAAAAACATAGGTTATGACCCCTTGTTGGAACGAGCTCGACGAGCTCGTTCCAACGAGGGGTCATAACCTATGTTTTTGAGACAAAAAATGAAAATATTTTGAAAATTAATTGACGATTTTTGAGAATAGCGCCGGCAGGTTTTGCGCGTTACGTTGGGTAAAGGGTTAATTACTTTATTAACCCTTTGAAAAGGTAACACCGTTTTTTCGGTCCAGGGTATAATTTCGCACTATGTTTGTCTTATTATGAGAGGTCTATACACGGGACATTGATGATAAAATAATAAATGCAGTCTGCAGCCAGACAGCTGCAGACTGCAGTTATTAATTTATCCTCCCTGCATATTAATACTGGGCTGAGCCATCTCAGTAGAAGTGTACACAAAGGCGATACCATTCCAGGAAACGAAGGTTCAAAGGGTTAAAAGTAATATACGGAAACCCGGCTTTTTTCTGCTGATGTCATAGTTTTTTTCTCTCAACAGCTTCTTAACTGGACTTCAATCGCCCAGTAATTTCAAAGGAGAAAACTTTATCGAAAGTCGATTTTCGTGGAGGAGAAGTGAGGGATGGTCCTTGAGTAGCTGATCGTGGGTTCGAAATGGAAATCTAACGCAATATATTTCTTTAAAAAAATAAAAAAGGCAAATCAGGTTAAAAAAGTTCGTTTTTTTTATTTTTATTTGAAAGAATTACTTTCGTTTAACGAAATTATTCTTTAAAATAATAAAAATAGTAAACAAAGTTTTTTCGTGTGCAGGATTACTCAAATGTCATATACTTATAACGGCCGCTTTTATAAGGGTATTTTTGCATAATGAATATTGTGGTTTCGCCACATTAACATATTTTTTCAAGAAAGGGCTTAAATGTTAAAATGTTGGCTTTCGAATAATCAACAATTTTTCTGAAGAACAACAAAATATTTTGTTTGACAGATGCAGTACATTTGCTGTGGACTAGTCGTAATCCACGCATGTGCAGTGATGTCCACGCATGTCGTCGCCTGAGTGCTAGAATGTTCTCTATGTCCCCTGTGGGACATAGAACATTCTAGCACTCAGGCGACGATGTGTTTACCAAGTAATAAAAATCATTATCAGTAAAATTTTAATTAATGAAGCAACGGGTTGTGCCCGGTTCTTCATTAATTAAATTTTTGATGGTTATTCCTGTAATTAGTCTTTATAATCTAATATTATTACGCCCGTGGAAACATTGCCCACCCGGGAAAAGTGACCAATCCACGGCGGCCGTACCACAGAGTCATGGGCTTAATCCCCTCCCCACACCCACAGTAGCTTTTGGCCAAATATTTCTAGTAAGTACTCAACACACTCCATTTAACCCTTTACCTAACGTAACGGCCAAAAACCGGCCAGCGCTATTCTCAAAAATCGCCAATTAATTCCCACGAGCGGTCATAACCTATGTTTTTGAGACAAAAAATGAAAAAAATTAGTTATTCAAGAATTATTTTTGCAAGTGTCGTCTGCTTTTCAGATTAGGTAAAGGGTTAACAGACACAGCAAACCATATCTATTCCGGTAGTGTTGGTAAAGACATGTGACTCCATAGAACCTCATATTTTCGCGGTGACATGCCATTCAACTATCTATAACGTATCACTTGGAGCACGGTGGCTCAATCGGGTTACGGTATTGGACTTCGAACCGAAAGCTCCAGGGTTCGACCCCCTCCAGGGGTAACTGCGTGGTGTCCTTGGACAAGGCACTTAACGATTACCCACGTGAACCACGGCGACGCTGTATACTAAGCGTACTGCACGTCGATGGTGCACTTGTCTTCAACTAGTGGTAACCCTGCTTGCACAGAGTTAGTACGCTGGGGAGCCCGACAATTGCTCGCCATTGCTCGGTGGTTCTCTCCAGGTACTCAGGCTTCATCCACTCCCCCTCCCCCCAAAAAAAAACTGTCCGACACGAGGTGATCCTGGCTGTCGAAAGTGTCGTTAAACCACAATAAATTAATAAATCGACATTTGGTGAAAATGTTCTTTTAATAATATACTACTCAAAGTTTGCTAAGCACCAAGTACATCCAACTACATGTTTTACGTTTTAGTTGAAATATTGTAATGAAAAGTGTATATATTTTTTATTTAATTATATCTTTAATGATTTAAGTACAGAAATTAAGTTTTATTTGTGTTTGATATTATTTTTTAGCTTTTGAATACGATAACCATGGAAAATGGATATAATTGGTAAAAGAGGAAATTTTTCAATATGCCAAAAAGTTGGCGGAGCGAACTGGTATGGGTTTAATATCGAGTATGAGACCCATTACTGTTAATTGCAGCTTGACATTCTCTTGCTCCCAGTCAGGTTCCTGGTGGTCCTTTGTGGGATGTTGTTCCATGCTTGGACCAGCATAGCACCAAGCTCCTGGACATTTCGTGGCTGGACTGGACGGGCTGAAATTGCAAGTTGCAACTCATTCCAGACATGTTCGATTGGATTGAGGTCAGGGGATCTTGCTGGCCAGCCCATACGCTCAATCTTCTCCCTCTGTCGGTACTCCCCGACAGCATGGGCACCACGAGGACGGGTATTATCGTCCATCAGAATGAATCTATCACCCACTGCACCTGCACACAATTGGACGTGGACATCCAGGATCTCATCAATATACCGTTGTGCAGCCAATGTACCACGTTCAAGGGCACAGAGTTCTGTACGTCCATCCCTGCCGATGTCGCCCCAGACCATGATTGATCATCCACCATAGCGGTCATGCTGAGCAATGTTGGCTGCATGGAATCGCTCGGGGCGCGGTGGCTCAGTTGGTAGATATGCAGGCTGCAAGCCGAGAGGTCCTCGGTTCGAATCCCACCTGCGGCAACCGCGTTGTGTCTTTGGGCAAGACACTTCACCCCGATTGCCTACATGGGGGCACGATGACGCTGTGTACTGAGGCGTACTGCACGTCGATGGTGCTCATGTCTTCAACCAATCTAACCCTGCCTGTGCTGCGGTGCAGAGTTCAGAGTTACGATTTTGGAGAGCTGACAGCTGCCCGTCGTTGCTCGGTGGTTCTCTCCGGGTACTCCGGCTTCCTCCACCCGTAAAACTGTCACGGTCACGATTAGCCATTGTACATAAGTATGTGACCTTAAACACCAATAAATAAATATAAATATGGAATCGCTCTCCTGGTCTTCTCCATAACCTAGAACGCCTATCTGTGTGGTCTAGGCAGCACCTTGCCCAATCTGTAAAAAGGACAGGTCGGCAATGTTCTCTGGTTCATCCAACGTGGCCCATAGCCCATTTATATTGTGCCTGGCCGTGGTTCGGGGACAGCGGAATGCGAATACATGGTCCTCTCGATCGGAAACCACCTTCGTGCAATCTTGCCCGGATAGCCTGCATCGAAACATTTACCCCGGATGCATTCTGAAGGTCGCTGCGAAGCTGGGTTGCTGTGGCAAAGCGGTTCCTACGGGCCTGTATGATCAAAAACCGTTCTTCAGCCACAGATGTTACCCTGTCTCTGCCACCGCCATGCCGTCTTACTGGTGTGCCATACTGCTGAAATCTTGCCCAGGCTCTGGTGGTCGCCGTATGGTGCACACCAAGGGCTTCACCAACCTGACGATGGGTAGCCCCTTGCTCCACCATCCCTACAGCCCGCCACATTTCTGCTTCAGACAAATGTCTTCTTACATTTGCATTTGCCATATTCAATCATTAAATCACAAGGGTTTGTGTTGAAATGAAGATTGAATACCCTACACATGTCATGTACATGTAGACAGTATACACGAAAACATCATGAAAATCAAGGGGTACATGCTTTCCATGACTGTCACGAAAAGGCTGCCTGTCAAGAGAGCTAATGTAAACACCGGGGACCATCTCAATACATTCCTCAATCATATCCACCAAAAATATCGCAAATATGTCACAAGCAAATTTCACAATGATGTGTCAAATATTTGGTGCTTAGCAAACTTTGAGAAGTCTAGATAACATAATCTGTGTATCCTCATGGTGTATTACTGGTCGTATTACTGGCCAAAAAGTGGGCCTTGTCGCAGGGATGGCGACAGGATTTCTCCGACAAGGGGCTATGATCCTCAGCAGGGGGGTGGGGTAGGAGTTGGCTAGAGAGACCCCGGATCCACCTGACCGATCATGGTTTGGCACGGTGTGAGATATTTTTGTTTTAATTGGGAAAAAGTCGCAATATCCGTGATTATCGAGGCTTTGAGTGAGCCACATTAACTAAACAAAACTTGTGGCTTGTGGAACTAGGGTATCAAAAAGAGGTGCCATGGCGATTCGCCATGACACCTGTTTTTGATACTCCAGTTCCGAATGGCTCAAATTCAATAAGTACAATATAACTCACACACAACAGAGACACTAGATGTGTGTCGACCAGTGATTGTGCAGAAAGTTTCTGGTATCGGACTTAAATAGAACACTTACAATGTAAATAACCCCCAATCCCTCACTGGCGCCACCTCTGCCTTGTCGTAGTCCCATTGTAGACCTTCGTTCCTTCATGGAATTTATTTTTTCGTGACTCCGCGTGAAGAGTACAATTTAATATTTGGAAATGTTTTAAAGGCATTCAGCTCTTCCCTGGGCCCATAACAGTTGTGCTGTTTCGAACGTAACTTGTATAGTCTATAAATATATAAGTTGGCGCTGCCAAACATTTTCGAATAATACCTATACGTTTTGGAGCTATTGTGTTTTATTATACGACCATGATATTTTTACCCTAAATCCACTACTGTTTTATCCAGACTGTCGGATCACACCAGATGAAATTTTCCCGGATCAAAAATCCATATTACACTCCTACGGAAATTGCCGAGAATTTCCGTATGAATAACGTCGGGCTACATGTATTTATCCGTTAAAAATAGACTTCGTAACTAGGGAAGCCGTTGCCGTTGTTTACAATGTGTCGTCTGCTATTTTTATGTTCGGCTTTCAAGGGAATAAGTAAATCGAGGTAAGCAAATTAAGTTACTGTTAGTGTGTCAGTCAGAAAATAAACCTGTCGTCACAACAGTGTGCTGATCCGTGTCGTAGTATCACGTCTCATTGAGGGGACCAGATTGTCGGATCACACGAGCTGCCGCAGTGTGTTCCGACAATCTGGCCACCCCAATGAGACGTGATACTACGACACGGATCAACACACTGGTATGATAACATGTATGTATTTTGTAAACGCAAGTGCGTCCCAAAGCTATGATGTTTCTCTCGCATCATTTTGTAAATTATAATATCATGAACTATTGTTTCTAGATCACGTAAGTAAAAAGGAAAGGCACTGATTTAACACTGAAATTCCCACAGACATTTGTTCGCCAGAGAAAATCAACGATGGCACTCTGGCGTAAAAATGTCTATGGGAATTTTCAGTGTTAAATTAGGTCCCTATAAGTATCATCGACATAAATTTTTAAACAATTCAAAACCCTAAGGGAATTTTCAGTGCTAAATCAGGTCCCCATAGTTTTCTGGTGAACAAATGTCTCCGGGAATTTCAGTTCGCCATACTGCCTTCGCCTCCAAACACTGCTTTCCCATAAACAATCCTCGAGGCACTCTGGCGTAATTGCAACATTTTATGCTTTACTGTTTTTTAGGAAATGGATACAGCACTTATTACTGAGTTCCACAGTGGCAAAACACTCAATACCAACAATCACTCACAGAATGGGTAACGGAACTATGTCTCTCTTTCTGAGACTTTTATTTGTTTAGAAAGAAAATCTGTTTCCAATATTTGAGGCCTTGAAAAGGGCTGTTCAATTCTGTATTAGGAAAGATGTAAATTGTCATTTCTCCTTTCTCGTCTTGTTATTGTAAATATCCAGTCAAGTTACAATTATTTGTCCCATAGATGTTTCTCCGAATTTAACCCTTTACCCAACGCAGACGATATCAAAATTTATTATTTTAAATATCATTTTTTAATTTTTTTCAAAAAATTTCAACAAAACCATATCATGTGACCCCTCGTTGGAACGAGCTCGACGAGCTCGTTCCAACGAGGGGTCACATGATATGGTTTTGTTGAAATTTTTTGAAAAATAATATTTTTTCAACTGCTGAATTTGCATATTACGCGGGCGGATGCGGGCGATTCGTTGGGTAAAGGGTTAAAAACGGTACAATAGCGCCAGTACATTGAGTTTTCTGAATGCTTATTAAGTCGAAATAAGACACAGTCCGTGGTTGTAAATTCATATTCACACAAATCATATTTCATTTCTTTGTACGAATTTGCAAGTTCAAGAACGCTATCCGTTATCCGAGTCGCCAAAAAAAAAAAAAAAAAAATACTGCCAAATGTATTACTACGGTGGCGTAGTACTGTCAACAGAATGTTATTTACTCTTTTTATAACTCGAAATGTCAAGTTATTATCTCGAAATTTCAAGATAGTAACTCGAAATTTCGAGATAGCAACTCGAAATTTCGTGATAGTAATTCGAAATTTCGAGATAGTAACTCGAAATTTCGCCGGAGATAGTAACTCGAAATTTCAAGTTAATAAATCGAAATGTCGAGATAGTAATTCGAAATTTCAACTTAATAACTCGAAAAGTCAATAACTCAAAATTTCAAGATAGTAAGGAGTACAGCACGTTAGTGGTAGCCTACACATACCGGTATAGTAAGTAGGAGAGTCTGATGAAGAAACAACCACTGCTTTGTGATTCTTTTTGGGTATTTCGGCTTCCTCCACCAGTAAAACTGTGCGACACGATGTAGTCATTGCTGTTGAAAGTGTCGTTAAAATACAATAAATAAGTAATAATAAGGTCAGCTGAATGTTTGCGTAGCTAAAAAGGAAAAAGAAACTTCCTCTAAAACCCTGCTGGTCAACTGTCAGCCATTGGTAACACCCAGCGCTCGTCTGAATCCTTTCACTGTACCCCTTCTGGTGTGTGTTTTGTGAGTATGCTTGGAGTGAAAAGAGGTAGTGATCCCCCAAGCTCGCTTGTGGTGGGTGTAAATCAACTCACGACGGGCGTGAGGCGTGCAAGAAGCACGAAGAGAAATCTATTTCTCTCTGGGAATAGAGAGAGTGTGATGTTCTATCAAGGTGGCAGATAGGAGGGGTTACGATGATCAATGGTGTGGGTACGGTTAAACTATTGGAGGGGGAACTCGTCGAAGGGGGTTAGGCGAGCTTTGACCAGGGTGTCGCACAAGTTGGGGTGGGGTGGCGTTGGAACACTAGGATGGGGCTGGGGGAAGAGTTCATGGGGTATAGGGGACTCTCAACAAGACTCTAATATTTTAAAAGAGCTCGTTTGATGTGTTGTATGTGTGGGTTAAAGGTAATACTAGTGGGGGTTGGGAATTCTGTTTGCATGTATTGCATGTATTGGGTCGGTTCGTCCGGGCTAGTACATCTTTTCTCTGGAAGTTAACGCTAGATAGAAGGGGATCGAGAATATCTCTAGAGTCACCTCTATCCACAAAGTCTTTTGGGAAGAGTAGCTTGTGATTCTCAAACAGAGCTGGGTCGGAGTTGTTTCGTATGAAGCGTATGAGCCCTCTTTTTATGAACCCTTGAATGTGGTAAGTGGATGTGCAGATGTATAATGGCGAACTGGAAAGTTGCAGTGGGTTTGACATGTAGGGTGACATCGAGGATGCCGGTGTTATGAAACTGTGGTCCTTTGTAAATTTAACCGTGGTCCTTTGTAAATTTCTGTTCCCAGGAAGGTAACCTGGGAAGGGCACAAATCGTACACAAACCAGAAGGTGGAGTGGGATTGGTTAACGCGCTCCATAAAGGTATGAAGCTAGGTTTCAGGACCAGTCCAGATTATAAACGTGTCATCACGATAACGCCACCATTTATGGATGTATAGGGGTTCCTATTCGAAGGGGGGATAGTTCCCATTGTTGGGCGGTTATGCCAGTGATCTCCTGGCTACACTTGGAGCTCATGGCTGTCCCAAGCGTTTGGAGGTAAGTTTAGTCACTGAAGCTGAAACAGCGACTTTTCAAAATATTGGAAGAGGGTCATGAGTGAATCGGTGGATGATCTGGGAATTGGATACAACAAGTTTTTGTGGGTTTCAATGCCGTCGCAAACTGCTTTGAGGACCTCGTTATGGGGTTTGTTTGTGTACATATTCGCAATGTCTGCGGAGATGAGTAAGGTATTTTGAGGGATGGGTTCATTTTCAATGATGTGCATAAAATGTGGTGTATCACGGGTACATGTGGGTTTTTTATGTACAATGGGTACTAGGAAAAAGTCCAACAGGGCAGAAATTATTGAGGTAGGACTATTGCATCCGGCAATAATTGGTTTTCCAGTAATAGAAGTTTTATGGATTTGGGGGATGGATAGAGGGTTGGTTGCTTGGTTTTATGGGGGTCCGGCTTCAGTGATTGGTACATTCGGTAGTTAATTTCGTGGTTGTCATACATATATTGGCGTATGTTATTGACCTCAAGAAGGGTTTTAGGGGTGAGATCCGTGGTAATTGGGATATATTGGGCCGCTGAGGTTACCTGGCGTACCCTTCAGCAATGTATGCCTCACGGTCAAGTAGAACAGTGGTCCATCCTTTATCTACTTTTTTAATTATGATGTTGGGGTTACGATTCAGGCTCTTGATTGCTTGTCGCTCTGGGATACTAATGTTAGGTCTACACGGATTAAGGTTTTGGGGCTCTAGGCATTGAAGTAATTCTGTCCTGCTTTTGGTCAAGTATGTTTCTATTAGTACATTGTGTCATGACGCCGGAGATGTATGCATTTTGGAGTGGAATGGGTTAATAAATTTGGTTTTGTTTATATCCGCATGGATAACATTCAAGCGCTAGCTGTTGCATAGTTGAATATCACTCTGGAAGAGGAATCGGGTGGTTTTACCTAGTACAATTTTTTCATGGCCATTAAGTTGCTCTTTGGACAAATTGGTGATGTACTGCTGATGCTGCATGTGCGCTCTTTGTTCACGCAATGGCGCCTAAATTTCATTCTACAGTGGGTGTTCCTCCGTGTATGGCATTGCCTGTTTGGGTTTTTACCAGCTCTCATGAGGGTGGGGTTGGTTTTCGCACTAGGATTGGGAATGGTTTGTGCCGATGCTAGTCATTCGGTGGCTTGAATTTCTTGATTAGGGCGTGGAGGGCTGATTGCTGCGCAGGGTTAAGAAGAGATTGAGTGGTTGAATCGGGTATTACACTTGTTTCAATTATATTTTGGGTTTCATTCCTAAGTGGGTTAGGGAGCGTAGGAAACAAGTGGCGTCTAAACTTTTTGGGCGCTGTGGGGGCGGATGGTCCAGCCAGGAAGAAGGCTCAGGGGTTGCAGTTTCAGCTTGCTTTGTGGGGAAGTCAATGTGGATATAAGTGGGTTTCTCACTTGAGGCGTGTGAAAAGTGTTTTGGTGGTTGGGAGTTGTCGGACGACGGGTCGGAAGGAATTTTCTCTGTTTGGGTTTGAGAGGCTAAGACGGTACTCTCACAAATGGGGCGTGGGTTAGTGTTAATTATTAATGTTCGGGAGGGGGTTGTGGGACGCAGTCATGAATGGGACAATGTTTTCCTGGATGGCGAACTTGGGTGGGAGGAGTCGCAATGTTGGATTGGGTTACGCCTGGCGAAAACACAGGAGACCATGGACAGGGTGTCAAGTGACGTAGTTGGTTTAGCAGTGGGAGTTGAGGGTAAAGGGTCATAAGTGGGTTAGCCTTTCGTGTGGCCGGGTGAGAGTATAAGATCCCGGAGAATTGCATTGTTAGCTGGTATCTCGTGTTGGAGCTGAGCAAGGGTAACTGATGTTGAGGGGGTTACATCTTGTTCACGGGTACTTGGAATTAGGTATGGGTTATCTTTCTTAATGTGCGCGGGGCAGGCTATGGTATTGTTAGGATTAATTCCTTTTGCATTGCAATTTCGGTTTTGTGCAAAAATAATGTTGGTGATGCCTAACCTGCGACGTTTGGGATTCGCAGGAGGAGAGGGGATGATCCGATTTTTGGGGGATTGGGTTTATGGGTTTTACCTTGGGTATAAAGTTGAGAGAACGGTTCCTGGTGGTCAGGAGATTGCTGTGTATTGATTAAAATGGTTGTGATTTTTTCTAGCATCGGACGCCTTATATTGGGCAATGTCTTTCGCAATAAACTGGGAGAGGCTTGTATCAGCCATTTGAAGAAATCAGTCTCTATCATTTGGGTTAGGGTCCCGAGTGTCGGGGTTGTTTTTAGCTTTATGATGGATTCCTGTAATTGGGTCAGGTGTTCATGTAATTGTTGTTCTTGCAATTCTGTCAGGCGTTGGATAGTATGGAACGCTAGGCTCTATATGGCATGAGAGAATTTGTGTTCGAATTTTAGGATGTTATTAGCGAGGGTTCGCATGCGATCCATTCGTTAAGTTATACTGTTGGTATCGTTGGAGGAGGGATGACGCGCGGGCTTCCTTCCTTATACAGTTGGGATCTAGTGATTTCGATTTTCACTCATATAATCAATCTCACTTTTGTGAATAGTGAGTGCTTCGTGGAAGCCATAGCATTGATCTCCAGAAAGAGAATGTGTAGTCCTAAGCACATAATCGGGTGTGAGTTATAGACGCCCTGACTAGCCTAACGAAGAAATGATGGCGGTGTGGGGTGGGAGGAGGACTCGATTGGTGACGTCGATGAATGCTGACTATATCTCGAAATATCGAGTTACTATCTCGAAATGTCTAGTTACTATCTTGAAATTTCGAATTACTATCTCGACATTTCGAGTTACTATCCTGAAATTTCGATTTATTAACTTGAAATTCCGAGTTACTATCTCGAAATTCCGAGTTACTAATCTGAAATTTCGAGTTATTAACTTGAAATTTCGAGTTACTATCTTGAAATGTCGAGTTACTATCTCGAAATTTCGAGTTACTATCTTGAAATTTCGAGTTATTGACTTGAAATATCGAGTTACTAACTTCAAATTAGAGTTATTAACTTGAAATGTTGAGTTACTATCTCGAAATTTCGAGTTACTATCTTGAAATTTCGAGTTACTAACTTGAAATTTCGAGTTACTGTCTAGACATTTCGTTACTATCTCGAAATTTCGAGTTACTATCTCGAAACTTCGAGTTACTAACTGGAAATTTCCAGTTACGAGTTACTGTCTCGAAATTTCGAGGCACTGTCTCGAAATTTTGAGTTACTATTTCGAAACTTGGAGCTACTAACTGGAAATTCCGAGTTACTATCTCGAAATTTCGAGTTATTATCTCGAAATTTCGAGTTACCATTTCGAAATTTCGAGTTATTAACTTGAAATTGCGAATTATTAACTTGAAAGTTATACTATCACGAAATTTCGAGTTATAAAAAAGTAATTAAAAATTTTGTTGGTAGTATTACCCCGCTGTATATTACAAATGTATTGAAGAAAACACACCAATACCTACAAAATGATTCCAGTAAAATATCCAATATAAGCGATGAATTAATTGTAATCCAAAAGTTACAAATGCATGTGGAATTGTAATGTTACCTGTTAGAGTCGGTTTCCTGGAAAACGTCACACAATTCAACATCATTTTCTGGGAACTTGTGATAAATATAGCGCATCTTCGCTGAAAATAACCACTGCTTTGCGAGATCTTTGCAGAGTGTTATATCGACACCGGAATAACACCTGAAATATTAATTTCCATCAATGAAATGTGATCAATCAATTTTATTTTTGAAATACATGAGTTCCCCACGACTTATACCATGCATTTATCAGCAGAACAATTTATTATTTCTTAGAACAATGGGTCAAGCACTCCCACCATATCCTTACGTTCACCTAGTTATTCGAATATCTTCGCTCATATTTTTCTATCTGAGCATATTATATACCATCGTAAAGCTTTTGAGCTGCAGTTTAAGATGGTATCTTAATCAACACAATCTGTTCGGAACTTCAAAAGTTATGAACTATTATCTGTCACAAGCACCACAAATCCATATTCAACAAGGCATTCCAGCTATCGTAGTTAAGCTTGAGTGATTTTTTCTGAGACATCGTTGTTGGATATTTATAATCTCAATATGTCTGGAAACAGTTCATTTGATACTGAACCAGCGAGGAGAGAAGATCATTCTTTGCACAGATGAAATGGATTATTATGATCCCTGTTGAGTCTGGAGGTGGGATGGGGAAATCTCACCCGGGGGCAAGATATTTGAACCAGACCCGCGGCTTGCCGAGGGTCTGGTTCAAATATCTTGCCCCGAGGGTGAGATTTCCCCATTCCCACCATCAGACTCATCGAGGATGATTTTTCTTCCCCCACCATGCAGCGATTACGTTAGCCAGAGGTAATCGGGAGTCACGTGCTGATTCAATCAACTCATTTTGTATTCGTTGTTTTGAGAAACTAATGGCACCATCGGAAAGAGCATGCACAAGTTATGTATATACCAAAGGTATATACCACGAAATCAATTCGCAACCGGTGGCAGCTTGAGGGATGAAGAGTTTTGAGCATCGAACTTTGATCACACTGCATTCCGATGACGTCAATATGAATTAGTTGGTAGCAAGAAACTGATAGGATATGCATAACGTCGTAATAACGTTATAAATGTATAACGTCACGTGGGTGGGGTGGGATACATCTGTCTCTCCCTGCTATCTCACCCGAGACACACGTATGTTACACATGCAGTGGGGGAGAAAAGAAGATAATGACGAAGAAAGATGGAATTCAACTGTGAATACAAGACAAACCACAAAAAGAATTCAGAGGGAAATACAGAAAAAGATCGAAGAGAAGTTAGCAGACGATTAAATATACAGTGATGACAGTAATACTTCTACAAAGAGAATTTTACAAATTGGATCTTTTCAGGGCCACTGTTTTAAGAGAGTTACCATTTTCACACAATTAACGGAACTTTTTAGTGGTATTTTGAGATGGCCGAATGTTAAATCTTTGGGCCAAGATTTTGACATTTTATTGAAAGTTCATTTCTGAATTAAAAGTCTTGGCGTCAAAACTTTACAATTCAAAAAGCTTGAACGTTTGCACTCAAGTCTTGGCGTCAAGACTTGATTCAATTCAAAGAGGTGTAAACCTCATAGTTCCCACATGGTTTGGCATAATAGAATACTTTGTGGTAACACAGGGTAATTGTAGTTGGGTCTAGCTACAACTTTCGTTTGGGGTTCCGAGCTGAGTTTTTTCATAGAGAAAAATACGGAGAGAAAAATTTAGACGTATCTATCCCCTGTAATTAATTGATAATTTAATCAAATATTTAAATACCTCGCACCAATGTGTGTTTTAAACCTCCAAGATATACATTTCAAATGGTGTAATACAAATAGCTTTTGTGTTGCACATAAGTTTGCACTGTACATCAAATTATTTTTCCAACATGAAATTATTTTTACAAATAATATTCAAAACGAGAATAAGTTTGATGTATTGCCAAAACTTCTTTGTATCGCACATAAGTTTTTTTGTTTTCCGAATTTGTGCAATGCACAAATTCTGAAAACGCAAAAACTTATGTGTGACACAAAAATGTTCTGGCTGTACACCAAATTATTTTTCTAACATGAAATTATTTTTTACTTGCACATAAAATACGTTTTTCAGAAATTTTGTTTTTATGTAAAAAATAAAAAAAAACATTTCAGGTTTTGTATTTTGAAACTTCAGAAAATAAAAAAAAATATTATTCTGTTTGCAAATTATTTTTATGGAAAAAGTTACTTCATGCATCTTTGAAACGGTGTAAAATTCCGCATTGACCTCTTGATAGTCAGAAAGCAAGTGTGAGGAGAAACTGAGAATCAATAGTCTTTTATACTCTCCTATTAAGAAATGGTTCATGTCATTGACATAAACCTTGTGCGTTTGTCACCTCACACAGGAAATAAAATGTAATGAATGCAATTGCATTTTATTTCCAGTTTGAGGTGACATATGCATAAGGTTTATTTTGAAAATGACGTGAATCAATTCTTAATAGGAAGATATAAAAGACATTTATTGTTTTAATGATTATTCAGATTTACAAAGTACATCATCGCAAGATGAAGAAAAATGGGAATAGAAAAGTGAAATGTAAGCATTTATTGTGAAGAAAAAATGGGTAAAAGAAGGGATGATTCTCAGTTTTTTCACACTTGCTTTTTGGGCGCCAAGAAGACATGCCTAATTTTCACAGCCTTCCAGTTGACAAGAGACTACAGAAGATGAAGAGAAGCTTTGAATATTACAGTGAGACAGAGACAGAGAGTGAAACAGATGACGTTATCAGCGAGAGAGAGAGAGAGAGAGAGAGAGAGAGAGAGAGAGAGAGAGAGAGAGCAGAAGACGAAGATTAGAGAATGAAAGAGAATTGTATACAATCCAACCACAGATACAAAGAACATCAAGAAAATTCCATTCAGAATCCCATGTATATAGAATAACATTTAAAGAATTTGATGAGAAAAATACATTTGAAAACCTATCCAAAGTATTTGACATCATGTTAGCAGAGATTAAAGATGAATGTATGTTAGAAGAAAATGACCACATGAGAGTATCCGTGAATCACCCTGGATTGGATATAGGTATATTTATTCCTTTTACAAATCATTTTCTGTCACTTGGTAATGCAGTGTTCGATGAAATTGAAAAGGTTGTACCATCCAATGATAACTTTACTATCCATGATTGGAAATTATCTTTAGAAGTAACACACACTTCTTTACCACACGGGTGCGGACGATGTAAGGCAAAACCATTTGAAGCAGCTGGTAAAATGGCTAGTGATAAAAGAAGTATTGTTGAAATTAAAAATGTTAATGATTCCATGTGTCTCGCACCGGCCATTGTGGTAGGAAAGTGTCACGTCGGTCAAGATGGATCAGAACTTTGGCAAAAGAAATGGAAAAAATCAGAAATTCAAAAGTGAACTTTCCAGAATTTGAAGCTAAGGCATTGATGGACAAAGCAGGGCTTCATTATAATGTCCCTTGTTGATATGA
Organism: Pictodentalium vernedei; assembly: GCA_031216915.1. Taxonomy (NCBI): domain Eukaryota; kingdom Metazoa; phylum Mollusca; class Scaphopoda; order Dentaliida; family Dentaliidae; genus Pictodentalium; species Pictodentalium vernedei. Next base: position 262,915,878 of record CM062297.1, read on the forward strand.
TGAGTATTATAAAATACAAGATCTGCTTTCTCCAGATTATGTCATGAAAAGTCATACCCAGTATAAAACTTATTTGTTATTTGAACCACCGAAAACTACAAGGAATAGTAAAGTTATACATATATAACCATTACCAGCACTTTAACACCATTACCAACATAACATGATTTTAGGATATGACTATTAGTGTGCAATCAAGGCTATCGATTTAAGGAATGACACAGGTGTAAATTTGGTTGTGTTTGCTATGCCCTATCAGAATGTATTCCGGAACACTCTATCACCTGTTAGTGTTAAAATAGACAGTTTGTAAGTTCATTATGTTATCAAAATCATATCACTACAGCAGGGAGAGAACAGAAAACCATTTGTCAACTAGTGCACAAATGTAAAAAAAAATGTAACATGTTAATTTATAACAGGAAAGGAAAACACATTTGTGAGGGGTTTGAAAAATGTAAATATTGTCAGCAAGAAATAAATTCTGAAAATAAATGTTTCATTCCAAAATACACATCACCGGATATGATAATGACATAATGCCAAAAATTCATTTGTATGTTTTTACTTTGAAACCACTCAAGACTCAGGGGTTCACATTCCAAATTTCTTTATTGCTCATCATGCTTGTGCAGATTGTATCCTTTAATCCATACATCAAACATTTACTTCATGTGGTCAAATTGGGCAAAGACAAACAATATTTAAAGGGTAGTCTACTTTAGCAGAATATTGTAAACTGCTTTTCACTAAAGAACATAAAGGGACTATAACAATTACTCATAATTTAAGAGGATTTGATGGACAGATTGTGTTAAGACATCTTGTTGAAAATGATACCACAACTCCAGATATTATTATGAATGGAAACAAAATTATTCTACTTCAAGCTTATGGTGTGAGACTAATTGATTCTTTCAGTTTTCTTTCAATGAGTTTTGCACAATTCGCTAAAACATTTGGTTTGACTGAATTAGAAAAATGTTATTTCCTTCATTTGGCAAATATACAAACTTACCAAAATTATATTGGTGATTATTTAGAAGCAAAACTTTACTTGCCTGATTGTATGTCTCCATCAGATAGGGAAGAATTCATAATTATAATCGTATAATCAAAATCTAACTTTCGAAAGGAAATGGAATTGTACTGTAGATCAGATGTAGATATTTTATGAAGAGGTTGTGAGGAATTTAGACAGAAATTTTTAGATAGTGATGGAATAGATCTCTTCAGAGAAGCAGTTACTTTAGCTGATGCCTGTAATAAAGCTTGGAGAAAACATCAATGCCAGAACACGCACCTGCCATCATTTCAGACATAGGTTACCCATCAGCAGTCAACTACTCTATAAAGGCTATCATATTTATACAGCTACTTGCACAAGATGAACACATGCACATATAACATGCACTGAATGGCGGAGAAGTTAAAATAGGAGATTATTATGTAGATGGATTCCATAAAGACACAAACACCATTTTTGAATTTTTTGGTGGATGGATGTGAAAAATGTTATCCAGACAGAAATGAAAAAAAAAACCCAGGCAATTTAAAATGTTACAAAACTCTATACATGCAGACATAGGGTTCCACAGAACATTTGAAGTCACTTGGGTACACTGTGGAGGAGATATGGGAACATGAATATGACACTTTATGCAAAACAGATTCTGAATTAAAAACAGCACTCAATTTATTTTTTCCAAACATGGATCCAATTAAACCACGGTAAGCATTATTTGGAGGGAGAACAAATGCCATTCAATTATACCATAAAGTAGATCAAAGCTTAAACACTAAAATAAAGTACACAGATATTTGCTCACTTTATCTGTATGTTAATAAACACAGAGAATATCCAATAGGTCATCCAAAAATACCCACAAAAAGAAAACATAGACACACATAATTTAAGACAGTATAGGGGACTCATTAAATGTAAAATTTTACCACCACAAAATCTTCACATTGCAGTTTTACCAATTCCCTGTAACAAAAAAAAATGGTTTCACACTTTGCAATACATGTGCAGAACAAGAAAATGAACACTGTGAACACACACCAGAGCAATGCAGTCTTGTAGGCACATGGACAACTGTAGAACTTTTCAAAGCAATGGATGTAGGGTACGAAATACTTGACACTTATCAGATTTGGCACTGGGAAGAATGGTCTTCAAAAATTTACACACATTACGTGAATAAATATTTAATAATGAAACAAGAAGCTTGTGGGTAACCAGACTGGGTGAAAACAGATATAGATAAAGCCACTTTTAAAAAATATTATGCAGACATTGAAAACATAAATTTACAAGATGCAGAAAAAAATCTTGCAAAAAGATCTTTTGCAAAAAACATGTTTAACTGTTTATGGGGGGAAAATGCACAAAACAATGTTAAAACTAAAACGGAGTACATACATAATCCATCCAAATATTTTGACTTGATAGAGGACCCAAATATCATTTATTTTAGTGAATTACACAGATACAAAACAAATGCATGAGCCCCACTGTTCAGCTAATGTGGTTATAGCTTCTTTTGCCACTGCATATGTATGTTTGGAATTGTAGAAAGTTATAGGATGATTAGGCAAACAAGCTTTATATTTGGATACAGATAGTTACATTTATATACATGACCCATTACTTTGGAATCCAACAATTATAAACAGTAGGTTACGTTAATAGCCAGATGAACATCTAGATGCAAAAATCATTGAATATGTAGGTTTAGGCCCTAAAAATGTTACAAATACATTGAAGATGGACAAATACACACTTCATGTAAAGTCAAAGGGATTACATTAGATTTCAACACATCATGAAAAGTCAATTTTGAAAGTATGGTTGAATGTGTGCAAGATAGAGAGAATTGCAAAATAAACATTGTATACACACATAGAATTAAACGTAACAAGAACAGACAAGTCACAAGTGAAACACAAACCAAACATGTTGATCAGTACACACAAAACATTATGTGGTATGATACATGTCTGTACGGGTTTAAGGTATAAATAGAATTAAACGAGACAAGAATAGACAAGTGTAAATAAATATGAGTCATGTCCATACATGTTATAGGTATCAAATGAATTAAATGAAACAAGAATAGATAAGTGTAAATAAATTTATTATATGCTAAACGATAGATTATCAAAGAAATTGCAGAAAGATAGAAATGTATCCATCCCTCACTGTGAAGATATAGAAATGTTCACTTCCATGGAATCAATCAAAATGGCGGTTTTCAAAGCATCACTTCAAAGTGAATACGAGTCAAATTATCACTGGAAATGATAAATTGGTTCTAAAAACGTATAATGAAAAGTAAATCTAGTATTTTTGAATGGATACTGATCATTTCCAGCAATAATTCAACATGCATTCACCTTGAATTGATGCATGAAACCCGCTAGTTCAAACATGTCCTGAAAGTCCGTAATACAAGTTTTTGGTTTGGTACATCCTTTCAAAGGACGTACCGAACCAAAAACTTATATTACGGACTTCAAGGCCATGTTTGGACTAGAAACCCGCCAGCTGAATCAGATTACAAGAAGCCATCTGTTCTGATTATCAATCAAATCATTTCTGCATATCAATGGGAGAAAGAACATATACTTCACATAAACCTATCCGGAGAAACTTTTCAAGGTGTAAAACTATAGTAGGCAGCATTGATCATCAATCAATTGATTAAGCAGATTTACAAAGTTTACAATCTTACAATAATCAATTTCGTTATTTAGTTTGTGTGAGTGATGTATTTTCAAAATATGCATGGGTAATACATATCCATAATAAATCTTGAGATATATTAACAAAATCATTTCAAACTATTTTGAAAACTTCTGGTCACAAACCATTATCATTACAATCTGATAAAGGTTCTGTATTTAAAAATAAGGTGGTTCAGAAATTTCTGAAGAGAGAAAATATTCCTTTTTTTCATAACAGGAAATCCTGAAACAGAAGCAAGTATTGTAGAACGATTTCAACATACGTTGAAAACACGTATATGTAAATATTTCACACATAAGCATACATTGAAATATATTGATGTTTTACAAAACTTAGTGGATAGTTACAATCATAGTTTTCATCGGAGTATTCAAAAAGTATTCAAAGAACTCTTGCTTCTGTATCTATAGAAAATGAAGTAGAAGTTTCTCAACACTTGTATGGACAAAAAACACAAAATAAAATAATACACAATGTTGTTTTCAAACACAATTACCTAAACCCATTTACCTTGATAAAGAACGATGGGAAGTAGGTTTATTTCAAGTAATTTTACCTTCAGAGGCAAAAAATATTACAGATGAAGAGTCTGTTTTCAAAATCATTGTGACAGATAACGAAATATCGAGTCGTATCAACACAACTTCACAAAGGTATTGCTGTTGCCTGTGTGTATGTGTGTGTGTGTGTGTGGGGGGGGGGGGGGGGGGGCACATGTGTTAAGATAGGTGTCAATTTTTAATTTGCAGAATTTTTGACGCACCCTTTCCTGCATATTTTTGCCATGACATTTTGGGAACCCACTCCCTTCTCATACATTTTATATACAAAACTTTGGCACTAGAACACTAACTCAAAATGCGTAATGCACACTGATTCAATGCATATTTTTATATGTCCAAATATGTTTCCATTTACTCTATCAAATGCATTTTTCAAGACTTACCAGATTCACATCAGTTCACAAAGACACATTACTGTATAGCTTGAACCCCATGTGGACCTGGGTATAATGGTTCTACACTTGGTAGCCAGGTTGTTAACGCATAGCAGCAATGTCCTGGCTGTTCATACAGACAATAATACTGTATTGATATAACAAATTCTAGGAATTTGTTTTATCCTTATACTGAGGTGTCTGTGTGGATGAGCGTGTTAGTTCCTCCAGTGGTTGGTGAATTCCTTAGGCCATCCAGTGGGTCTGTTTGAATAATTCTACCTTCAACTTGGAAACTAACAACGTTGTGATATAGGCATCAAATAGCCATAGTTGTTGAAAGAGATGTAAAACCCCACTCAAACCACATCAGACACTTGAGACAAACTAAATGTGTAACTAAATATTCTTACAATTCTGGTTTCTTGGTGTTTACCTTGCAAATAAAACTCAATTATTCTTTTTCCCAGAAACCTTTGATTTGAAACCATATTTAAATAAGCTTTCCTAATTTTATCTCTGATATGCAGTGATATGCACTCCGAACAGTCGAGTTTTTATAAATCAGGGCATATGCAGACATATGTGATCACTGTGCCCGCTTGGCCCATAACTAATTTACTACTGCTTATACTGTAACTGTGTATATGTTGCAAATATTGGTTGAGTAAATGGGAACTTATTTTTAATCTGGCCAAGAAGGTCAAACCATGTGTTTTTGTTTTTGTTATCGCATCTGAATACCAGGATAGCGACCAAAAATACTTTTTTGTTTTTGTTGAAATAAAAATTAATATTTTCAAGTTTTTTCATCTTGAAAAATCAGTCCCACCTAGTTATTATGACTCATTAGACAATATTATATATACTGTGATTTATTTTATTTTAAAGAATGTTCCATTAAAAAAAAACTTGATATGAATGAATTGATATTTTTGTTGACTCCAGGAGAAAATTGTCTGGCAATTTTTTTCCACTCAATATTGGGCACGCACCCCCATCCATAAATCAGTTTGGGATGAAATTCTCTAATATTTTTATATTAAGGGGGGTTAGTTTTGTTAATAATGCTTCTAAATAGGATTTTTTGATGAACTGGTGACATTTTGTTACAGTTTGGGGCACACAAGATGCCATAACAGTGAAAAAGGAAACAAAATGCATTAAATGATTTCACACACTTTTTTGGCACTTGACCGGAACCGACCCACCCCCGACCCCCACCTATGTTCATGCAATTCCCCCCCCCCCTGTCTGTTGTTGAATTAAATGTTTTACTGCATGCTTATGCATATGGCAGTCATGTCATAGATGAAATGCAAACAGAAATTCAAGAAAAACTTGGGAGATATATTTACAATATTTGATGTATCATTTCATGTGGATATTCACATCTCCAAGGCCGTGTAAAAATAGTAGGAAATAGTGTTGGGAAAGTGGGTACTGAAATGTCAGAAAGTTTATTACAAAAACTGGGATATAAAAATATTTTTCTTGTCATTTATCCTAACACAGGAGAGATGCATTTAAATATAATGTACATTAAAATAATGATTTCAATCAACTTTTTATTCATTCAGACATTGCAGATTATATATTTTTAGATGATACTGAAGCACCTATTTTACGAGTGATTCCTTTTGAATCTCAAAATCTTATTTCAATCAGATTAGTATAAATATAAATGGAAACACTGGTAAACCTATTCAGTTTGTAAGTGATAATACTGTAGTAAAGTTGCAATTTAGAGAGTGGAACAAATTACATTTATAAAAAATGATGCCGAAATATCAAGGTATACCACATCAATATGGATATGGATTAGGTTCTATCTTTTGTCCAGCATTGAAAACAGTTGTACCATTTGTAAAATCCATAGCAAAAAATGCATTTCAAACTTTAAAACATGAAGGTTTGAAACATGGTATACAGACTGCAAAAGAACTTTTGGGAAAACGTAATGCAGCTGAAGAAATTTTATTCACTCATGGAAAAGTTCTTTGGAAATCAGTTGGTGAATCTGCTTTTGGTTTAAAAAATGAAAAAGAAAAGAAGTAAGTCATTCTAAGAAATATTCTCAAAGACGACAGACTATAGAGCTACTGCAGAACGAAATTCAAGACCACTTGATATATTTGATTAAAATCATGATGTTACACAGACCATGCGAACAGTTTGGAAGTAGTTTTGATCCAGATAATGTTTCACCAACATCAAGTGGTATAGAAAATATTGGTGAAATTGAACAATTTCCTGAGCATCTTTAAACAATTCTTCAGCAATATAATTTTCAATTCCAAGCCAAACAACCAAGTGGTTAGATCTTGCAGCATCTACACTTGAAGTTCAATTTAAAATTACAAAACAAGATGGGAGTGTTTTGGCTCCAGATACGCAAATTGCTCCCATTAATAATTTTTTTCATATACTATTAAAAAAAGTAGGGAATATCCAAACTGATGTTGATATTTTCAGAAAATGGTATTGGATATGCGTGGTTGGACACATCAGTATGTTACCAAGTTCAGTGTGGATCATGAATGTCACCAGCCCATGAAAACTTGGTACAGGTTTAATGTCTGTGGGGGTACTTTTTACAATTTTCATTTGTACTGGACGGGCTTTTTCGGAGGTCTCATCGTTCTTTTCTTGGTATAAACTAGTTTATCAATAGTTCCTGGTCAAAATGTAACTTTTGAGATATGTGAAGACTGACACGTGACGAACGTTTACCTGCCGTTGGCATGTTGGAAGTTGGCGACAGACAGACTACAGTGGCTCAAATGCTCAACGTTACTCAATCGATGATGAGCAGATTGTGGTCATGCTACCGTCAGACAGGCAATGTTGATGACATACGTCGGTCAGATCGTCCAAGCGCGACAACTGTTAACCAGAATCGTTTCAACCGAACCACAGCATTACGTAACCAACATCAAAGTGCCTCAGAAATTGGACAGCAGCTGCACCGAGCAACAGATGTGCCTGTCAGTGGTCAGACTATCCGAAATCGCATACACAGTTGGAATTTGTATGCTCGACGACCTCGAATAATTCCACGTTTGACTGAACGTCCCATCGCAGCAAGGCGTAATTGGCGTGAAACACGACATCACTTGGATAATCATCAGTGGAGCAACGTCATGTTTTCCGATGAATCGAGGGTAAATTCTCTGACTGACTGCTATGTCCTCCACAGCATAATGCATGGAATGTGTGCTTGTCAGACACCCAACTATCGCTGAAATCATTCACCAGATGTCACAGTGCAATGCCTCAACTGTCTTTTTGATGAAAATATAAATGGATTTCTTCATAAATCTCACTTTTATCAAATATCCCTTACTATGTTTAGCAAAATTGAGGTCACACTGAATGGAATCTTATCACCACCAATACAGATCTTTATCCATATAGAGGATTTTTGGAGAATTTTCTAAGTTATTCATTCATTTATTTTATTTATTTATTTATTTATAACTGCAAGAGGTTCATCTAACAAAGTTTTGACTGAACGTGCAAAATTAATTGGTGCTAGTAAGTCTATACAATTAAGAGGAAAACTACACTTGGATCTATTTATGCAAGAAAAATATTTACCAAATGGAGTGGAGATGAGAATTAAATTGAATAATGGAATACTCCATCTAAGTTTTGTCTGATTGGTGGTGAACATGGGAAAATTGAAATTCAGAAAGCTATTTTTAAAATACCAGCATTAGATTTAATTCCAAAATTTGCAAAGGATCTCAATGCACAAATAGATCGTTCAAGTTACAAAATACCCAAAAGGCGTGTAGAAATTAAAACATTTACAATTGGAAACGGTCTTCACTCAAAAATAGAAGATCATCTGTTTCAAAAACAGATACCAAAACGAATTATTCTTCGCTTAGTATCTCATAGAGATATAAATGGAGATATTGGCACAACTCCATTTAATTTCCAACAATACAATTTGAATAACTTGGAAGTAACAGTAGATGGACATTCCATTAAATCACGTCCCTTTGAACCGAATTTGGAAGGTGGACTTTATCTAAATTCATATTTATCATTGTACGATGCTATGGGTTTATTTGGACAAAATCAATCATTTAATTTATCTTTGCAGGATTATGCAAAAGGATATACTCTTTGGGGAATTGATTTGACACCTGATCAGTGTAGTAATGGGCCATTGGCTCATCCTATAAAATCTGGTAATCTTCAAATTGAACTTCCGTTTGCTCAAACTCTTCAAGATGTGATCAACGCTGTCTTCCATGCAGAATTTGTTAGTGAAATAGAGATCAACAGATTTAGAGAAATGATATTTGACTATTAAAAAGATGATTTAGTGTGAACATTGCAAGATGCGTGAAGAAAAAATACAAACATTATTTCAAGAGTGTTTCGTGATAGAACTGACAAAATCTATTAAACAGAAAATGAAAAATATTTCATATCTGTGAAGAATGTCAAACACACACAAGAACATTAATAGATATATACATTGTAGAATGTTTACAGAAACAGTGTCCGGCGCTATTCTATATAATATACACGAGAGAGTAAGAAGAATAAACTTATTAGAATATTGTGCCCCTGTAGACTTTGAAAGAGACTGCCAATAAGACATTCACAAGTGGGCAGATTTAGTTAAAAGAGACTGGTTATATTATACAGCAAATCTTGATTAACGGCTCCGTGCCAGCCCTTCTCGGAACTAAGAAGATGGAAACCATACAATTACAATATATACTTGACAGTTCTCAAAGGTTATCATCCTTAAATGGAAAAGTGTGTTCAAAAGTCTTGTTACCAAAACGAAAACCTAAACATAGACAAGCAAATATTGTGAACACAGATTCATCGAAAGAACCAGGAGGACATTGGATAGCAATATATTTTAAAGACAACCATTCTGCTGTCGACTTTGATTCATATGGCTTACCACCAATGGATATAGACATGTACAATTTCATAGTGAAAAACACAGATTCCTGAACAATAAATACAATGAGACTGCAAAGTGATTTTAGTGTTGTGTGTGGAATGTACTGTATATTTGCTTTAGATCATTTTGCCAAAGGATATTATTTAGAGACAGTTCTTACTATCAAATTTCATCCAAGACATTTCCAAGAAATCCACAGAGATGTTCTACATTGGTTTGAGAAAACCCATAGACAATATTTAACCCTTTACCCAACGTAACGGCCAAAACCGGCCAGCGCTATTATCAAAAATCGCCAATTAATTTTCATTATTTTTTCATTTTTTTGGCTCAAAAACATAGGTTATAACCCCTTATTTTAACGAGCTCGTCGAGCTCGTTCCAATGAGGGGTCATAACCTATGTTTTTGAGACAAACAAATGAAAAAAATTAGTTGTTCAAGAATGGTTTGGGCAAGTGTCGTCTGCTTTTTATGTAAGGTAAAGGGTTAAAATGACTGTATAGGAATAAAAAAAATCAGGTGTCAAAACAAAACTCCAAAGGTATTTTTCCATTATACTTTTTAATTTTTTGTTAGTAAAAAAGTCATTCAACTATTATATAAATGTCACAGAAATCCATGTATATAACACAAGTTGGATGTTTTTTAGTTTGCTCTTATTTTTATTTTATTCAGACAGTAAATGAGGGAGTGAATACTTTCACTCAGTTTTATTCAATCATCTCGATGTAAATACGTCTTTTTCATGGATACATGTCGGTAAACTCAGATCTCGGTGTACATACGTTCAGTTCATAACAATATATTGAATTAACTCTAAATAAATTTGAGTTATTTGTTAAAACTTCTGCAACAGTTTTGTCGCTTTTGTTAGGTTAGTCCTATAATCCTTTTTTATCACCGCCTCCTACATATCCTATCAGTAAGATAGAGTCAAAAGTCTCTTCTCTTTTTAATGTGAGTACTCGATTAATATTGTATGCATCTCTCTCAAATTTCATAATTTGAAAAAAAAACCTTTTCAAAATGGGAAAAGTTCAAAGACAATCATATTATCCAAAATATTTTACACCTAAAACAACTGCCATAGAAAGTTCGACCACAACGCGTGCCATCAAGTTTTTCTCATTTTGTTTTTTCGTCTTTGAAACTATTCAAAACCCTATGGGAATTTTCAGTCTTAAATCAGGTTCCCATAGCACACTCGATCGTGGATTTTCTCTGGCGAACAAATCGTCCCCTGAGTTCCAATGTGTTTTATGTGCCTACTGGCACATAGAACATATTGGAACTCAGGGGACGAAATGACTATGGGAATTTCAGTGTTAAATCAGTTCGCCATACTGCCTTCCCTTACTACCCATGTCAGGTCTAAATAAATCCTTCAATATGTCATTAATTCTCGTTTGATGTTATGAGATATATGACCACAACAGGCAAGCAGAATAGTGGAAGCTATCATCAAAAGAACCCGTAAATAGGGATATGGTTTTATATTTCCAATCTAATCACCAGGCAAATCCGGAAGAGCACGAACTGGATGGCTGCCTTTTTTCTGTCGCTCCTGTTATATTTGATCAAGCAAGGACACCTTTTATTTCAGAACATCCAGAAAGCACACAGTGTACAAGTTGCTAAAACAACAGCGAGCGCAAAGGTAAGATTTTTTATTCTGAAAATCATTTTTAACTATTTACCTAACACACCTTGAGGACAATACTTACAGAACGTGGAATGTGGATTGTAACCAAATCGTCCGGGGAGTGGAGTTATCACCCAAAAGTATCACTTTCAAATTCTGTACATGTGGACAAAGAACACAAGCAATGTTTCAACCAATGGACCTCCGTGTATAACCCTGAGGTCCATCGGTTTGAACTTTGCTTGTACTTGTTATGCTTTGCAACAAATTTGTAATTATTGCTTGGGTGGAGTCTGCACTCTGTGGATGATTTAGTGATAATACACTCTCCACGTACTGTAGAAAAACATTTCTTAAATACCTGTTAAATTTTTTTTTGTCTCTGAAACATTGCTTATGGTCACCTCAATGGAGCTCGTTCCAATGTGGAGATTGTTAGATAGATTTGAAGAGAAAAAATAAAAACAAGAACTCCCCCTCCCCCACAAAAAAAAAACAAAAAAAAAAAACAAAACAAAACAAAAATAATTGACTGACGATCTTTGTAAATTATGTTGAACCGGTTAATATCATATGGTAGCTACTTTTGGTAAAAAGTAAAAAAAAATAGAATGGGCTTTTCGTCATATTTTCAAAGACTGATTCAGGGAATGAAGTGCAGTCATATCTGAAAACTATTCCACATCTAAACTATCACTATAGTTTTGTAGATAAACAGTACAGTCGCCGTGGACTGGTCATTTTCCAAAGGTGGACAATATTTCCACGAACGCAATATATTAGTTCCCAAACACTAATTACAGGAATAATCCTCAAAAATTTAATTAATGAAGCATAGGGTACAACCCGGTGCTTCATTAATTAAAATTTTGCTGATGATAATTTTTTTCCCCCTGGTAAACGCATGCGTGGATATCACCACCCACGCGTTTATTACGACCAGTCCATGGCGACTGGACTGCAAGAAAGAGTCGTCTGCGTAAATCAAAACTTTTGTTGTAACACAATTTTTGTCACCAGCAATGAGATCAGGGGTGGGAGGAGGGGGGGGGGGGGTGTAATCTGCGATAACACATGGACATCCTCTACCCAGGGTATTCGGCCAGACAATGGCTTCTGCCATAATTCTCGACTATTTTCTGGCCGAAAATCCTGAATCTCAGGTATTATCCTGTACAGAATTTCCGACAAAAATCGAAATTCAAAGCATCGACTCGTGAACATATGCCCCGCATCGATAATTGGAATGACTGGAAGCGCGGTGGCTGAGTGGTTACGGCATTGAACTTCAAACCGAGGGGTCCACGGTTCGATCCCTACCAGGGGTAACCGCGTTGTGTCCTTGGGCAAGGCCCTTAATCCCAAATGCGCACGCGAGGGCACGGTGGCGCTATTTTCTAAGGCGAACTGCACGTCAATGGTGAACATGTCTTCAACTAATGCTAACCCTGTTTGTGTGGAGTTAGTACGTAGAAGAGTCTGAAATTTGCTCGGTGGTTTTCTTGAGGTACTTCTTCCAGCCGTCAAACAGTCAGACACGAGGTGACCCTGCCAGTCGAAAGTGTCGTTAAAAATCAATAAATAAATAAACAAATAAATGAATAAATAAATTGGAGTGACTATAATCAATATTTGTTGTAGAGGTTATTATAGGTTATTATAGCCCAGTTTCACATCACCGCGGGAGGGAGGGGGGGGGGGGTCGGAGGGACCACTCTAGCTTGGTTCATATCGGCAGAGATCGGCGCCATGTCAGCCGAGTTTGATAATGGGCAATTCTGGGAAAGAAAGTCATATCTAACAAATTGGAGGTTATTACTCTTTTAGTTTCATATCGACGGAGATATCAGACTGAGGTAACTTATATCAGCCGGAGACTGAAGGTCGAAGGCTTATGGATAGTTATCGCAATATAGCCATGGCAACAAGAGCGAGACTCTGATACATTTAGTGCATAAACATTACGGGGATAATACACATGTACCAGCAGAAAGCCGGGCTTTTGAAAAATGCAAAAACAAACATACAAAATCAGAAATATATTTGTTTGTTTTAAATAATTTATTAAACCATATTCATTTGCCCATAATTATCCTAATGGGGCCCTGTACTCCCCTACATAAATCCCCCAATATGGATCCGCCTTTATATACTTACGCGTACCTTACTCTCTGCATACTGGTAGTCAGAATTCAGACTTAACCCTTTACCTAACATGAAAAGCAGACGACACTTGCAAAAATAATTCTTGAATAACTAATTTTTTTCATTTTTTGTCTCAAAAACATAGGTTATGACCCCTCGTTGGAACGAGCTCGACGAGCTCGTTCCAACGAGGGGTCATAACCTATGTTTTTGAGACAAAAAATGAAAAAAATAATGAAAATTAATTGGCGATTTTTGAGAATAGCGCTGGCCGGTTTTGGTCGTTACGTTGGGTAAAGGGTTAACCATTTGAATGAAAGCAGCGGCGTGGCCAGGATTCTAGGGGTGCCTAGTCATTTCGGGACGGGGGCAGACGTGATATTCAGAATATCTTGCAAAAAGCAGTGCTCTTAGAGCGGATCTTAGGCCCATGTAGAGTATATATACCCATTTTGGGACGCTATGTTATCGGAAATTTACAGTAGGCCATTGTTTTGTGGGAACTCAACAGAATTGGGAAGGGGCAAGATCCTCTCGAAAGCCGCCCCCGGCTACATCACTGTGCACAGGGCCGGCGGAAGCAGCAAAGGGCAAGGGGGGCGAAACTTTCTGATGAGGGCAAGTGCACGTATATCGCCTAAAAATTGGGAGAGGACGCCTCAGATGCTGAAGGCATCTGCACCGAGTGCCGAAGACACGAGGTATTAGAAGGGCGGGGGGGGGGGGGGGGTGGAGGGGTTTTCCCCCCAGGAAATTTTTAATGGAGCTCTCAAATTGTGCATTCTGGTGGCCTTTGGCCTGAAATTCCTCTTGTATTTTTATAATAGAAAAAAAATATTTTTTTACAGCCGGAGGCCGGACCCAGGAGCAGTTGCCCTGTTTACCTACCCCCTCTCGGTGCTAGTATAAGTCTCGGATTATCTAGTGCCATAGGCTTCGAACCAGTTTTGTTGTCGACAAACTCGGCTTTTGGCCATCTAACTAATAAAACAGTCAGGCTGAGCAGGTAGGCAAAATTTGCTGATTCATAGGCCTACTATCCATTGAATGCCATGCCCATGGGCAATTAACCCTTTACCTAACATGAAAAGCAGACGACACTTGCAAAAAAAATTCTTGAATAACTAATTTTTTTCATTTTTTGTCTCAAAAACATAGGTTATGACCCCTCGTTGGAACGAGCTCGACGAGCTCGTTCCAACGAGGGGTCATAACCTATGTTTTTGAGACAAAAAATGAAAATATTTTAAAAATTAATTGGCTATTTTTGAGAATAGCGCTGGCCGGTTTTGGCCGTTACGTTGGGTAAAGGGTTAATGTATACATATACATTCATGCCGGAGAATTAGTTATTCAAAGATACAACTGAAATAGGCTGATCAGTATGATCCTGTTTTTTTCTGATGGTTGATCAATAACAATGCTAATTTTTTATTTTCGGACACTTTCGCCCCCGCTCGCCCCCGTGGGCGAGGGCAAGGGGGGCGACCGCCCCCGTCGCCCCCCTTCTTCCGCCGGCCCTGACTGTGCATAAGACGACTAAAGAATTTTGAATAACTAAAAATGTTTCATTTTTTGCCCTCGAAATATAGCTTATGACCTCTCACTGTGGAGTCGTAAGCTGTATTCTGGATGCAAAAAATTGAAAAGAATATAAATTTGAATATCGCAGTTTGTGAATTGCGGTGGCCGATTATTGCGTTACGTTACACTGAAGAAAAAATAGTTCTTCATCGAAAGAAAACAGGTTCTTTTGATTGTCTCAGAGGTGGAACCAGTTGGTTCATATGTTGTTATTATTATTTATTTTTTATCATAAGTAGTAGTATTCTACAGTTAACACACCATATTCCTAACATAAATAAATATAAACAAACAAAAATAATGAAGCCAGGCTATCATGTGGTCGGTTTCTATACAACTCAAAATATATCAATTTATAATCTGTAGAACCAATTTCATGATTTTGAACCAAAATTTGGTTCTGCATACTTGTAGAACCACTTTAATAGTCCAAAACGAACTTTGAAGGACCAAAATTGTTTGCAGTGTTGGCGAAGAGTTAGGATCATTAAATATAAAACATATACATCAATCTTTAGTCCCTCCCCCACCAATTTTTTACTACTGGGATGTAAGAATAAAAAATAATTCCACCAATTAAAAACTACCTTCGCATTACGGTCAGGCCTGAAAATAAGCAATCTAACATTTGCAGAATGAGGTCCCCAGAGGGTGAATTATTTGATGCTATCACATACAGTGGGTCAATTTATCCTCTGGGTACATCTTTCTGTTTAGTTTTGAGACCCCGATTCAGATTGAGGTTCGCAGATGGTAAATGTAGTGATGTTACCCTTCTGTACCCTCTGGGGACCTCATTTTGCAGATTACAGTCTGCTTATTTTCTGGCTTGATTGCAACAGCAAAGCAGCT
Organism: Pictodentalium vernedei; assembly: GCA_031216915.1. Classification (NCBI taxonomy): domain Eukaryota; kingdom Metazoa; phylum Mollusca; class Scaphopoda; order Dentaliida; family Dentaliidae; genus Pictodentalium; species Pictodentalium vernedei. The sequence continues at coordinate 262,931,730 of CM062297.1, forward strand.
TCTTTGTTAAGGCATTGGACTTCTGATCCCTATGTCCATGGTTCGACCCCAGTCTATCAATTTTGAGGCGATCTGTCGCGTCCGTAATTTTTTTGCGAATAGACAATAGCGCGCCCCGGTTCCACCTAGCGATTTATTTATTTATTTATTTATTTATTTATTTATTTGTGTTTAACGACACTTTCGATAGCCAGGCAGGGTCACCTCGTGTCGGACAGTTTTACGGGTAGAGGAGGCCGGAATACCCGGAGAGAACTACCGAGCAACGACGAGCAACTGTCAAATTCCCCAACGTACTAACTCCGCGCAAGCAAAGTGGGATCTCTTTGTATAAACCTTGCATATGTCCCCCTCCTATTCCGCGACAAGTGTTGAGAAGGAAAAGTTGATACAGCGTTATTAGTTTTCGTGTGAAGTAAACACCATGATGTTTGATGAAGAGAAAGCTGTTACGCTGTGACCGTTGTCACAGCGTAACAGCTTTCACTTCATCAAACTCATGGAATGGAAGGAGTTACCGCGTTGATTGCTTTGACACCCTCTTGGGGGAGAGGCTGGCAGATTGAGTCGCGACCTTTTTCGCTGATGTCCCAGCCACCCACTTGTATAGGAATCGGTGAGGTACGTTAACATCCGTTGATTGATTTTTTATTCACAGCATACAGAATACATGTACATCAATTCGCAAAACAAGTTTTAAAATGAAGAAATAAGTATACTGTATGGGATGTCATAGCCAGATTGGCTGTCTATCCGTCAAACCCTACAACCGAAAACTATGGAATTATAAGCAGGGCGGGCATAAACAAGAATTTGAAAATACCTGTCGGGAAAAAGCAATGAGATGGATTAGGACAACCGCGAGGTCGGGGAAGGGGGATGAAAAAAGTCAATCTTTTGAATGGGTCAATTGTTACTGTCCATCATTGGTAATACCAACGAGGGGTCAAACGATTCCAGAGTTGTGAAGTTGAACCTGTTCACTATATCCATTGATCGGGGGGCGCGGTGGCATTGCGGTAACCGGTCTCGACAGATCGCCGAAGTTAAGCAACGTAGAGCCTGGTTAGTCTCTGGATGGGTGACCGTCTGAGCGATCGATTCGGACTCCCGCGTTGTGTCCTTGGGCAATGCACTTAACGCCGACTGTCCACATGGGAGCACGGTGACGCCGTGCACTAAGGAGTACTGCACGTCGATGCTGCACATGTCTTCAACCGCCGTGACCCTGCTTGAGCGGAGCTTGAACAGAGTTAGAATGTTGAGGAGCTGACAGTTGCTCGTCGGTGCACGGTGGTTATCTCCGGGTACATCGGCTTCCTCCACCCATAAAACTGTCACGGTCACGATTAGCCACTGTGCATAAGAATGTGACCTTAAACACCAATATATAAATAAATAAATAAATAAATAAAAAAAATAAATAAATAAATAAATAAATATGTCTTCTACGAATCTAACCCTGCCTTGCTGCAGTGCGGAGTTACGATGTTGGGGAGCTGGCAGCTGCTCGTCGTTGCTCGTGATTCTCTCCGGATACTCCGACTTCCTCCACCCGTAAAACTGTCACCGACACGGGATGACCTTGGCTCTTAAAGTGTCGTTAAACCCTAATAAATAAATATATATCCATTGATCAGTAATATCCATGTCGATAAAAAATATGTCCTTGAGAGTGACTGGAGGCGTGGACATAAGCCACAGGTATGGTCGGGACGATGGTTCAGACTTATGAACAGAGAAAGCCTATTGTAATCGATGTATTTTATTATGTTCTTATTGATACGTGAATGAAACCGCATTCAACATCACTGGCAGTGTAATGAAAACAACAAATGTCAAGTCAAGGTTGACACAAACCGATTGTTCATACTCAAAGCTATAGAACAATTTCTACAACAAGCATTCTTCAGAAGTCCTTACTTTATCACTAACACTGGATTTATTTAGTTTTTGGTGTTTATGGTTACTTTCAACAACCAGGGCTATGTCAGGACCCGAACAAGTGTATAATTTCCGATATTTACTATGTCAGAAAATGGTTCGTTTCACAATGGCTGTTTTCCCAATGACCATCAAGTCTGAAGGTGAAATATTGTTTGGTAAATTTCTCATTACAGTGCTGTGATTGCAAAAGCGGAAAAAGAATTCCGATCGTATCGCGACCTGGTAGAATTCTTTATCCGGTCCCCCCCGCCCGCCCCACAACACTGTAGAATCTAACCTGCCGGAGAAGAAATGTGAGAACATTCATTCTTAATTTTGTCTGTTCTCTTGATTCTGTTTTGATTTCGCAGTACTTTATTTGTAAAATCTGGACCTACTGGTGTAACTATATCGTAACCAGATCGCGATCGCTATAATGGCGGCCGGATGGTGGTGGGGCCTACTGGTTATAACACATTAGTAGCCTCAAGACGCACCGGGCCAAGTGCTTGAAATGAACAAACTTGACGGGTGCAGTTTTAACCTCCCGCGAAATCGGAGATGAGAGTAAATTGCACCCGTAAAATGTTAGTATATGAATTTTCGAGGCAATACTATCACCAAACATCAGATACCTTAACCCTTTGAACCCGAACGGCCGTTTTTCCAGCCCGGAACATGATACGTCATAACGTCATTAAATAGGATGGCTGTTCAGTAAATGTGCGGGGTAGACCAATCAGTATTTTCAACATGCAGTCCCGAGGCTGAAAAATATTGATTGGTCTACTCCAAATAATGAATATGGACTCTTCTAATTATTGCCATTGAACTGGCATGGAATATTCCACTAGTGTTCAAATGATTAAATGTATAAGGAATTGCAGAATTGTAACAGTAACTCGCCAGTGGCCATAGTGTGTAGCTTTCTCAAAACAACACAGATTTATATACCCTCACAGTATATTAGTGCTCAACAATATTTTTCAACGAGTGCATTTTTCAGCTCTCGTAAAATAGAAATCACGGGTGCTGACGGAGGCAAATGCACTCACATCTGTCTCATTTCCGGGACTGCGGACCGACCAAGTTTGGGCGATTCGACATCGCCTTTGTATGGAGTAAACCTCGATAGAGGAGGCTATAGCGCGTTTTGAGAGATCTGAATAAAATACACCCTTCAATAAAGAGGGGCATCGGACAGATACGTGGCATATTGAACTATAAGTACTCCTGTAGTAAGGACCACAGTTTCCAGTTATCTCCCGTCATGTTTCACACATCAAAGAGCACGCGATCATATTTGACATGTTATTTGTTAGTACTGAAATGGTTAACCGGATAATCGGTTTGAAACCAGTTAGCTACCTAACCGATTAGAAAAACCGTCAACCGGTTATTCGAAATATCGATAGTGATCGTCATTCCGCGTTTAAAACGTAGTAAATCTGCCGCTTCCACGTTGTGATAGATTTCACTTCAAAGCAGCATTGTATATATTGAGAAATAATCGACTTTGGCGTTCAAGACTTCGTTAATGATCGGCAGTTTTCATGAGTACTGAGTAATCGCAGAAACTATTCCGTAGTATGTATACAAACGATACACACTACGGAATAGTTTGAGGATACTGCTTTCCAATTCTTATAGTTTTGATCCCATATTCGGTGAAATAATGGCCACGCATAACCGGATATTATCCGGCTATATCTCTCGGTTAGTCGGTTACGAAAATGAGTCATCCGTTTTAGCCCTAGTTATTGTCCCCGCAACGTCAGAGACCCAAACCGCCCCCACCCACCCACAATAGTTCCCTGTTAGTAGGCAATAAAGGCCGATTCACTATCACTTGTACATGTACGTGTACAAGATACGCACACGATGCGTTCACCAACGTGGAATTCAGTGTTAAATCACACGCTTGTTCACAAAAACTGTACATGATCTTGAATCGGCTCATGTACAGTCGCGACTCCTAGATCGCGCTTTTAACGTTCAAATACTCGTGGTGAACGCGCGTTTTTAAAAAAAGGGTGAAATTGTACAGTTCACTTTCATCTTGTACGTAATTTTGTCGACGTTCCCATCGCAAGATCAGACCACGGATCCATCGTCGGCGAACGCGAGCAAAAGCAAAACGATTCTGAATCATCTGTAAAAACGCAAAAAACAGTTTTGCCGATTCTAAATCAGCGATTCAGAATCGGCAATTGCTTTGGTACAGATGATTTAGAATCGGCAATTGTTTTTTTTTTTTTGAGGCGGTGGGTTTTTTTCCTTTCCATTTATGAAATTATTAGGGGAATTTCTCCACTATGAGAAATTCTCAAAAAACTCAGCTGATCGAGCGATCGGATCGCTCGATTCTCGTAATAAAACTCGATCTGAACGAAGAGTGTCGTTGTCGTCGGTGTGGTTGGAAATTCGCGAGCCCGCTGTCACGTTTTTGATTGATATATATATATATAGGGGAGAAAAAAAAAATATAAATAAACAGTTATTTAGAAAAATAAATATATCAAATCGAATAGATAATAAAAAAAAAAAAAAATACGTAAATCATGAGCGATTCTCAGACTATTAGAGCGAGTTTTCTTTTAAACATGCTGATGAGAGCATACGCAATCTGCGTGAACGAACAACTACGTCCCATCTTGTTAGAACGATGCGTCGGATGTCGGGATCATCTAGACTTCAATCACGAGGATCATTCGTGTCTGACGATGGAAAGGGAAGATATGGTCGTCATGTATTTTGAACCGGCGTTCGAACGCGTTAAATTCAATGATGTGATCACGTCGTGGAAGAGATTAGTCTTCTGTAAGAATCGAGACAGACCCACAGATTCGGAAGAACTGAAATTGGCGTGTAGAAGTTTGACTTTATAAGACAAGGGATGCATCAAGAAATTATTGCTGAACGAAGCATACATCTAAGTTTTTTTTTCGTTGATATAAAAATAAGGGAGAGTAGAAAATAAAAAAAAAAATAAATACACACATAAATTTTTTTATTATCTAATATTAGAAAGAAAGACAAAAAACCCACAAAATGAGAACCAGAAATAAATTGTATCCGACATTAGTGGACGATGAGGATGAAAAGCCGAACGGCGTTTTGCCGACGGCGCCGTTGCCAGAAGAAAAAGAAAGAGGAGAGAGGTATCGCATCGATCAAATCAGTAGAATCCAATTGTATCTGACTTGAGAGAGAGATTCTCGTCGTTCCCTCAAGAAGAAGTATTCGCGTTTCGTGAAATTCGTCAACGCGATCGACACGACACTCATCACGATTTCCATGGGTTTACACGCGGCCGGCATCAGATTGTTGTCGACCGCGGTCGGCATTCCAATCGTGTTGACCGTAGAAGGAGTGGCTCTCGCCGCCGGATTGTTTAGCACGGTCGGAAACTTTTTGAGTAGGAAATTATATCTGAAGGTGAGGAAACACGACAAGATTCGCATCTTGGCTGACTCCAAGATCGACACGATATCCGAAATGATCTCTATGGCATTGAAAGACGGTAGGATATTGGACGGAGAATACTTTGCAATATTGAGCGAGAAAACGAAATACGATGCCATGAAAGAAGCCGTGAGAATCAAGACTCGTCAGATCATCAAGGAAGAGATGAAGGATTCTCTCGTGGAAAAGGGGAGGAAAGAGGCCAGGGAGGAATTCAGTAAGATGATAGAACTCAAGAGCAGAGATTGAAAAAAAAAAAATATATATATATATATAATAAGAACAGAATTTAAAAAAAAAAAAATATAAAATTTATATATAAAATAAAAAAAAAAACGAAATTAATTTAAATAACTCTTCAAAAAAAAATGTATTGCGTAAAGTGTAAGAGAGTTACCGAGACGAGTAATTCTAGAGAAGTGCGAACTAAAAACGACAGACGGATGCTTCGCGGAATTTGCAACATGTGTGGTTCTATCAAGACTCGATTCGTCAAACAAAAGAACGCGAGCAAAGGTAAAGGCATCGTGAATAAAATGATCAACAATCTACCTTTTGAAATGCATCTGCCCAGTCACAGTTTCACGGGACCCGGAACGAAATTGAACAAGAGACTCAACGCCGATCTGACACCCAAATCTTGGAGCAAACCCGTGAATAGGGTGGACACAGCCGCGTACAATCACGATCTGTGCTACGCCGGACATCCTGACACCAAGACTTGCAACGACGTCTGCGACAAAAACATGTTGGGGAGATTGAGAGGCATATCGAATCCGACCAGGAGAGAGAAGATGGAACGTTCACTTGTCGGCAATCTGATCGGTATGAAACGTCGATTCGGATGGGGCGTTCAAAAAAAAAAGCACATCTGAAAAGAAGAAGAAGAAACGATTATTGACGAGCGAATTGGCCGAGGAGTTACACAAACCCATAGTGCATAAATTTCGAAAGAGAAGGGTGTTCGTGAAGGGTCTGGACGACATTTGGTCTGCCGACTTGGTCGACATGAGATCGTTTTCGAGGTGGAACGAGGGCATCAAATATCTATTGACGGTCATCGACGAGTTTTCCAAATATGGTTGGATCAGAGCTTTGAAGAATAAATCGGGACCTTGCATCGCCGAGGCTCTGAAGAGCGTGTTCGACTCGTCTTCTCGAAAACCGAGTAAATTGTGGGTGGACAAGGGAAAGGAATTCTACAACAAGGACGTTTGTCGATTGGTAGACCTCTACTCGATCGAAAACGAAGAGAAAGCCAGCGTGGTGGAACGTTGGAATCGAACGATGAAGGAGAAGATGCACAGATACTTCACGGCGAATTCGACCAAGAAATACATATACGCTCTGAACGGTCTGGTCAAAGATTACAACAACACGCGACACAGATCGAGCAAGATGACTCCTGCGGAAGCTAGCGATCCTCGAAACGAAAAACGGGTCTACGCGAATCTATATCCCGAGTGATCTAAGATCAGGAAGAAGTCTAGAACGCCGAAATTTGCGGTCGGCGATCGAGTGAGAATCTATGCTTATAAGAAGCACTTCGAAAAGGGTTATACTCCTCGATGGACCTCGGAAATCTTCGTGATCATCAAAATATTTCACACCGATCTGGTGACTTACGAAATCGAAGCTTTGGACGGAGAAGAGATCATCAGAAAGTTTTACGAACAACAATTACAAAAGACGAAGTTATGATGAAGAACACAAAAAAATTTTTTTTTTTATTTACTCTCTTTGACATTTTCTTGTTTACACACATATATATAAGAGAGAAAAAAAAATAATAATAAAAAATAATTAAAAACTATTTTTTAGATAAAGAAAAGCAAGTGAATTAATAAACAAAAAAAAACAAAAAAACTAAAAATCCTTTAAAATGACAAATATACTAGATATAGCACAAAGCATAGTGAAAGATGAAAGTATTCAAGAATATGAGGTTCACGAATATGAACCGGTAACCGGAACGAGTTTGAACAATGCGGGAGAGATAAGAATCAACGTCGAAACTCAAGATCTATTCGTACATCCTAGCGAGAGTTACATAGTGGTGCAGGGACGTCTCACCAAGGAAGATGGGAGCGACTACGCCGACGACGACACGGTCACTCTAGCCAATAATGACATCATGCATCTATTCAGTAACATAAAATACATGCTATCTGGACAAGAGATAGAATCTATTTTTCATCCCTGTCAGGCCACCACGATGTTCGGACTCTTGACATATCCTGATGATTTTTCGAAATCCAGAGGACTTAATCAGTTGTGGGTGAAAGACACCGTAGGTCCTGCTAGCGCAGGCACTGCCACTATATTTGACTACGTCGTCAAGACGTCCAGACCTAAAGGAACGTTTTCGTTCAGGATACCTTTGAAACACATCTTCGGATTCGCGGATGATTACAACAAGATCATGTACGGATTCAAACACAATCTGACGTTGATTCAAAAAGGAAACGACGACGCAATAGTGAGACTCAACGCGACCGGTGGGGGTAAGATAACTCTACACAAGATATCATGGTTCGTTCAGCATGTGGAGCCTTCGATCGATGAGAAAACGCATCTCTACAAGATCATACAATCCTAGAGTATATTACCCTTGGGATTTAGAATGAGATAGTGCGACACGGCTAGCATTCCTCCCTCCATGAATCACTTCGATTGGAGATTGATGGTGAAATCCGCTTCCAAGAGACCGCGTTTCATCGTGGTTGCGTTTCAGACCGTTAGGGACGGGTCTCAGGAAAAGAATGCATCGCTGTTTGATCACTGCAGTTTGAGAAACATGCAAGTGTTTCTGAACGCCACGAGATATCCGGCAATCAATTACAATGCGTTGTTCGACAAGAACGATTTCTGCAGACTGTACGGCGACGCCACTGATTTTAGAAAGAAGTATCACGGTCTAGACGAATTGATGAGCAACCCCAACATATCTCCCGGTGAATACAAGTCGATGTATCCCATGTTCGTATTCGACGTCAGTAAACAGAGTGAACGACTCAAGAGTAGCGTGTTAGACATTCAGATCAAGATGCAATTCGATAGGAACGTGCCGAGAAAAACTGAAGCCTTCGCCCTGGTCCTGTCGGACAGAGAATTACATTTCGAATCGGACGGAAATAAGACGTTGATCATTCGATGAGAGACGAGTGTGTGAAAAAAAAATTAATAAATGTTAAAAATGTGGATGTAAGATTAATTAAAAACCAAAATCTTGAAAACAAAATGAATGTTTCTGACACGAAAACAACAAATCATCTGTTCACTTCAGATTACTACGACGTTAAAATGAAATACTTGGAAAAATGGATTCAAATTGAATATGAAGAACGTAACACAAAAAAAGGATGGAATAGTTGTGATTTTGACGAATATCATTTAAAAGAAAAAGAAGAGTTTGATCTCATAAGATCTAACGAAGAAATTATAAAAAATACAATTTTAAAATGTCGCAAATGTAAGAAACGTCAAATAAAAATCGAATCTCAACAAACTAGATCTGGTGATGAACCAACAACCATATTCGCAAAGTGTATAAATTGTAATCATAAATGGATAGAAAATTAAAAAAAAAAAAAAAAAAAAAAAAAAGTAATGAGATCTAGAGAGATTGAACATCTCTCTAGATCACATTACTTTTATTTTTATTTTTTTTGTTTTTAATAATCACACATTACTCATTATTTTTTTTTAATTCATTATTTTCCACGCGTTCACTGTTTGTTCAAAGGAACCAGTTCGACCAGTAGACTCACCATGGAAGTGGCGGCTTCGGGATTATTGGTTTTCGTGACGAAATTAATCCTGTCTCCGGCGTTCACTTTGAGAGGCGTGCCGAACGTGCTAACATTCGCGTGTTGATTCTCAGTCTTTTTGATGCTGTATCTCTTATCGCTCTCCACACCATTCACCATGAGATTGACGACCGCTCTGTTATTCAAATCCGAGGAAGCCAGACTCATTCGAAGGATTTCACCTCCCAACGGCATGGGATATCCCACCTAACCGTGTTTCGATCCGCTACCTCCATTTCCGAAAGACCACTCGGCTTTTCCCTCATCTAAGGCGCCGGCCTCTTCGGCCCACACGGTGATCAATTGTCTAGCATATTTGACTTTCTCCACCACCGAAATCAGGGTGCAGGCATCCGTCATGTTCACGGGATCTGGTAGATTCGTGAGCGCGTGTCCACCCATGTCTAGTTTACCTTCCATGATGTCACCCTTTCTCCAGACCGTGTTGTCGTCCACGTACTTCCTGCTTACCGCGCTGGAATCGAATTCAGGATCGTGATCGAGACCAAATAAATTGTGACCGTTCATGTTGATGCCACCCTCCATGGTTCCACCAGATTCTTTGTTTAGGTAGAGATCGTCCACTTGCAGTTCTAGGTATTCTTGTGATTGTATCATGGAAGAATCTACATAGCCCTTGTTGACCGCGGTTGAGTCCGCATCCGTGTCGTCGATCTTTGACAGATTCAATATCTTGTGGAATCCCGCATTCAGATCCGATTTCATTTCTCGTCTGTCAGATTTCTCTGTTCCAGATCTACGTAGTGTTTGGTCGCCACGTCCTTGGGATTCGTGGGAGCGGCTACGTTCGTTATCTTGTAAGAACTGGCATTCAATTCCGAGTGCATCGTTTTTGTAACGTATTTTTTTCTCAGGTGTTCGCTGAATCTCGCATGAGAGTCGTCCACGTATCTCTTGGTCGTGGCATCGGTGGGATCTACGGGATTCGCGACGTTCACCAAACGTTTGGATTTCAGATCGAGATCGTCAGTCATGGTTTTATCCACGTAATTATCCAGCAGGATTCGTTCGAAATCGGCGTTCCCCCTGTCGACGTATTTTTTAGTCGCAGCATCTGCGAGATCTATCGGCTCAATTGTAGAGCTTCTTATCGTTCATGTTCAAAGGTTCTTCTCGAGGTTCGTATCTCCGAACGTAATGCTCGTCCAAGTTGGCAACGTCGTAACCATCGTCGACTTCGAACGTCTTCCTCTTCTTTCTCGGGTTGACTTTTTCGTCGTCACTTCTACCAAATTTATCGACTGGCATGTTGTTGTGGGATTTTTTTTTTTGTTATTTAGAAAAAATGTGTTCAAAACACAGTTTATTAAAAATGAACTATGTTATTTTATTTTTCGTTTTTTATTCGATTAAAATTTTTTTAAAATAATTTTTTATCTTTATATATACTATATAAAAAAAAAAAATCTCTCTCTAATGTAAGTCATTGAGAATGTCTTCAAATTCATCTCCTTCAGACCATCTCTTGAGAACGTAGAGACACAGGTGACCGCAAAACACTTGATCAGGTGATTGCACTTGATCTGTGTTGTAAAGAACCATCGATTTGTTGAAATAGTTCTTTACTTCTTTCGGCGGTGAGATTCTGTAGCTGTCGAAATAATAATTCTTCTTCTTCCCGTTCTTGAACCACGCCACCCAGTGAGTGCCTTCACCCGATGAATCGTCTAGATTTAAAATTCCGCATTCCAATTGTCGAGGTCTTCTCTTCGGCAAGGCATCTCTGGAAAACACACCTAGAAAATATTCGATTTTCAAATCTTTTGCCGCATTCAACAGATCGATGTTGGATAGGGGTTCGTTGGGTAAGACGACACCTTCTACAGATATCTTTATTTTCTTATTCATAGATGCGTATATATATTTTTTTTATTTATTTTATTATAATTTACTAAAAGTGACGTTATTTTTTTTTCTATTTTTTTTCTTTTTCTTTTTAAACTAACTTTCTCGATGTCACTATCCATTTCTATAATTTTGCGTTCATCTAATTCTTCTTGATTTTCTGGAATCCTATCATCCACAATCATATCTGGAATCTTATCATCCACAATCATATCTGGAATCCAATCATCCACATTCATATCGTCTCTAATTAGATCCACAGTCCAATGTCCGAGTTCCAAAGTGCTTATTTTATCGTCTAACACGAATCTCTTGTCGTCGGCGGCCGTCAGCGAAATCTTGTTGACTATTTCAGTATACAAGTCGTGATTTTCGCTTCGAATCGATTTCATAGTCTTATACACCGGACCACTTCCTAACAGACAATCTTTATACTCTTGGAAAGAGATGTTTTTCTTCACCACGCACGCTTTAACTCCTTTGCACTTCTTGATCTCTTCATCATCTTCTAGACGATAAGCATACAGTTTGGGTCTCAAGCCCACGAATTCGACGATCTGTTTACCGCCGCTTTTGTCCTTAAATTTACCCAGCACCTTCTTGTTGTTGTTCGATTGAATGTTGGATGGGTGATCGATGGGATAATTGCTCGTGTCGAACCACTTGACCACGTCTGGAGATATATCTCGGTAGATGTCTTTCGTCTCTATCTCATAAACTAAACTGTCCGTGTCGGTGAACAGTAGTTTGGCTTTGTCGCCAAATTTTCGTTTGACATAGTGAAACTCGTACATCAATCGCTTGCTGACATCTAAGATAATCGGTCTGAGATAATACGGTTTGTCGAACTTCAGATGCGTCTTTTGCATGTGAACGGCCACTAGATTTTCGCCGAATATGGTTCGGTGTTTGTAATTAGGTTTTGCCACTAATTTTTTAGCTCTTTTCTCAGACGTGACGAGTCGTACGTCGGTTCTCTTCCTGATGTTTTCCATCGATTTGCCGTACATGCAGTTGTTCATGAGTTTGAAGAAATCTTTTTCGAAATTGTTCTCGGCTTGAGTTCTGAGATTCGTGTTGAGATTGATGTATTTTTTCATCCAAGGCTCTTCGAATCGAATGATGCGATGTATGTCGACTAATTTCATCCTGTAATCAACGTACTGTTTCAAATTCTCGCTGTAGGCGACGTAGTTACGTTTCTTAAATAAATTGGGAATGAGTTTTTCCTCGTCTCCTTCGTTCGGTTCCATTCGTTCGGGAGCCAGTGGATAATCGTTGTGTGGATCGTGTAATTCTTCCGGATAGTTCAAATCGACTTCTAAAATGCAAGGATAGTCTCTCCATTTTTGCATTTCTTCCGGTTCCTTCACCCATTCGAAATTTCCAATCGGTAAAGGATGACTCATAGCCCAACCATACAGATTATTGGCGTTCCAATACTGTATGTATTTAGTCGACCGTTTCGAATCGAAACCTTCTTTCATGTAGGGATTGTTAGCCTCAGAATGTCTGTGAGAGATCATCGAGACGCCACCTCTCGCAGCCCTTTCAAACATGAGCAACATGTCCATGTCGGATAATAATTCCAATTGGACTTCGGTGGTCTTCAACAGAGCATCCCACGCCAGACCGGGTGCGGTGAAATACCAAGCGGGATCCAGATCGTAATTTCGACAACAGACGTCTCGAAAATTTTCGAACACGTCTGCCAAGAGCAGAACGTCGGTCTTCAGATAGAGATCGTGATAATCTCTCATGGTTTTCATATCGAATGATTTCCACACGTTTTTGGCGTGTTCGTAATTCTCGTCGGAAATGTCGGATTCGTATAATTTCGAATAAAAATAATTTTTCGAAGGTAGTGCAGTGTCTTCGAATCTCTTTAGATCGTTCATGTAATCATAAGGATAGACTCCTTTCCTCAACATGACGTCTACTCGTTCTCTGAAATGTTCGCTCGTGATTTTAAATTTATCCTTGCTCATGTTATCGACTAATTTTTTCAGAGCGGTCGACATGAATTTAAAAGTGTCGATGAAACGTATGCATCTATGAATGGATTTCATTTTTTCTTTCAACGTATTTCCGTCGATTACTCTTTTCCTCTCCATGAGCTTCCATTTCGTGAAGGAAATGTATCTTTCTTTTCTGTTTGCGATGCAATTTAATTCTTCGTGTGAGGTGCCGAGATTTTTCACAAACAGATGACTGTCGTAACCCGAGAGATTGTGCAACATCACCGGATAGAAAATGGTGTCTCGATATTTTAAATTACACTTGCTGTGAGCCGGACCGCGATACAGACCCATGTAATGATCGTGGTCTCTGACCTTCTTATTTTCCTCCGAATTCTCATCGAACGATTGTCTGCATATGTGACATTCGGTGGCTCTGTTATTTTCGTCCTGCTGCTCTTGCGTGATGATCATTTTTGCCGGAGTTTCGAATTTGTCATATTTGAATTTTCGATTCTAACTCTTCCATGAACCTTTGAGCCACGTCGTCGTCTTCGCGCTGTTTCGTGTAGGTGAAGGGACCCATGTCGTGTTGCGAGTCGAAAGTGCATTTCACGTAAATGCAATAGCCTGAAGGTCTGTGTTTTTGATATCTTTCGACGTAACTTTGAAGAGCGTTGGGTTGACAGGAACTCATTTTCGTGGTGAAACATTCGAAATCGGCGTACACGACGAATGGTACTTTTAACCTTCTATTGTGATTTTCAAACTTCACGATGGTGTTGAGGTTGGGCATTTCGACGGTGACACCTTGATTTTTGTTGCAATATTCCTGATGTTTCGCTAACGATTTTTCTCTCTGAAACATGTTCATGCAGTTGCAACATAAACATATCTTATGTCCATGTTTATTATTTTGTCTCGACAGTAATCAGGTCGGATGTTTAACCCAACAATAATGACGATTGTCACCATTCGAAATCAATAATAAAATAATCGTCTTTTCTCTTCCACGATACGAAGTCTGTCTGAGAGGATAGATCTTTTGATTTTCATCGTCGTATCCTAGGACGTTCACCGCTACGGTGGGATTTTGAACCTCGAAATGTTCGATGTGTTTTAACTCTGTTGGAAAAGTCACTCTGGTCCAATCGAGATTTTTAGAAGTTTCCTCATAACGAGAAACTCTATCAAAGTTTATTTCGACAGGGTATAAAGCGGAGGTGACTGCCCATTTAAAACACTGATCATCTTTATTTCTCACATTGACCACGGCATGTTTCTTAGTCAAGAAATACGGTAATTCCAAGTAGGAAGATCCTTTCAACGGTTCGTTTTTAGTCATGTGAATTTCAAGTTTCAACACCTCACTGAACGTCCAATTACTACCGTCATTTTGATAGTTCGCGAGAGACGTCAACATCTTGTCTTTTATCTTTTCGAAAACGTCCGATAGATCTGAACCTCGAAATACGGGTTCGACATTAGATCTGAAATATGCATTTTTCACGATGCTCTCGCCGGACTTCACGTCGATTTTATTCATTATGCAATGGAGTATCATCTTAATTTTTAATCCCAAGTTCATGTATTTGCGAAACAAATCCAATACTTCTTTCTTCACCCGTTCCATGAACAATTTCGGATCGACTTTCTTCAACGAGGGAATCACGTCAAAAGTTTTAAAAATGCCTTTGATCACACTCTCCCATTCTACGGGTTTCGATTGGAATAGTTCTGCAATGAGTCATGTTACATATTCTTCTCCTTTCTCTTCGTCGATTGCTCGTTGAATTTCGCTCGATATATCTCATTTGTCTTGAATCTGAAGTGCATCACTCATTTTCGTTTTAGTTTTTCTTTTCTTTTCTTTGGAAACTTGATGTTTTTCAACGGCTTTTCGTTTAGTCGTCTTCTTATTTTTCACAACCGGTGCATCTTTTGATGTCGTTGCTATCGACATTTCGTTTGCCTTTCTAGCGTTTCACAGATATTCTTGTATGAATTCAATTTTTTTTGATTTAGTTCTATGCTTTCTGAAATCTGAAATTTGTAATAGTTTACAAATCTCGTTTAACTGAGGTATGGTTTTCTCATTTAAATTTACCATTGTTTTATCTGTTTGCTTCATTTGTGAAAATATTTTTTTTTTTTTAAATTTTGTATTAAATAATTTGTTAAAAAAGTGTTGCTTTTTTACTCTTTATATATAATAGGAAAAAAAAAAAAAAGTTAAATTTTAAATTCAATTTTTTTTTTAATACAAAATTTAAAATAAACATTATTTGTAAGAATTCATAAAAAACCAAATAATCGATCATGACAACAACACCTAAAAGATGCGAATTGAAATTGAAACGAGACGAAAAGTATGAGAAATCCAGTTTTAATATCTCTACATTACAACCACACGATCCCATCGAATTGAATGAGGTCGAGATGGTGGACTTAGAGCGCTACTACCACAAATATTGAATGTGTTTGAAAGTGGATGAAGCCGCGCTCGATTTGTTTTACGAGTACCAAAGCGAACTGCTGAATAATATCATCATCGCCGAAGACAGAGAATTCAACAGGGGTGATTTATTGTTGTCCTATGGAGGTTACATATATCCAATAATCTCACCCGAACTCATGAAGAAATCGGGTGGTGAGAGCGCATTCGCCTATGAAAAAAAACTCAAAAGAGTAAAAATGAACATTCACACCATTTTCGTATGTGGAAAAATGACTAATGTCAACTTGCTAATAACGGACTTGGAAATATAAACAACAGAGAGATTGAAATTTAAAAAAATTAACTTTTTTTATATATATATAAAGAGAAAAAAAAACTTTTACTAAAAAAATTTTACATTAAAGAAAATTAAAAATTAAAAAAACAACTTTTTTATATATATAAAGAGCAAAAAAATAAAAATAACAAACTTTTTTTAACAAATTATTATTTAAATACAAAATTTAAAATATACATTATTTGTAAGAATTCGTAAAAACAAAAAAAAACAAATAATCGATCATGAAGACAACAACACCTAAAAGATGTGAATTGAAATTGAAACGAGTCGAAACGTATAAGAAATTCGGTCAAAAAATCTATAGATTACAACGACACGATCCCATCGAATTGAACGATGTCGAGACGAAGGGCTTAGAGCACAAATACGAGAAATATAAGATGCCTCTGAAATTGGACGAAGCCGCGCTCGATTTGATTTACGAGTACCAAAGCGATCTGCAGAACATCGTCATCGCCAAAGATAGAGAATTCGACAAGGACGATTTGTCGTTACCCTATGGAAATTACATATTTCCAAACATCTCATTCGAACTCGTGAAGAAATTGGGTGGTGAGAGCGAGTTGACCGATGTAAAAAAACTCAAAAGAGTAAAGATAAACATTCAACACGTTTTCGAAAAAGGAGAAGACACGAGCGTCAACATGCTAATAACGGACTTGGAAATATAAACAATAGAGTGATTGATTTTTAGCGAAGAAAAATGAAAAAAAAAAAAAAAATAAGATCATCTTTAGATCTCATTTACTTTTTTTTTGTTTGTTTTTCCTTCTTCTTCACTATAATCATAATATATTATAATAACGTTTCCTTTTCTCTCAAATTTCAGCGTCGATTCTTCTTTTTCTTTTTTTCTTTTTCTTTGTGATGTGATACGTTTATGGTAACATTTTTGTTTATCCGAATCATAATTATGAACGAATGTTGTGCATGTCTTGGTAACATTCGCATCATTACCATTCACTTCAGAAGGTAGTGGTGACCGTGGAAAGCATCGTCTCATTCTCAACCGTATATCCCACGCTTTACCTATCTCTTTCCTTAGATATCCATCATTAGCGTCTAACCATTTTTTTTATTTCTTCGCTCTCTGGCTCGCGATGTTCGTCATTATCATCAAATTCATCCAGGTGATAAATTTGTTTCTCCACCTTTTCACCCATTTTAAATATATTATTTTATACTTTCTATGATTTTATATATTTTATATAATTTTATATTTATAATAACATATTCAAAATCGGTATGTTCTTAAATGGCGAATTCTCACCGAGCAACAAACCCTTGCCGAATCGCTTGACATTCCGTCCACTCTTCACATAGAGACCGTTTCCTCTCAGAGAGTTGCCACCTCTAACGGGTTCTACATACAATCCTTTACCGCTGTCATCCACGTGGACGCGACACACGGCTCCTCCCTTCTTCAAAAACAGTCCGTCGCCACCCATTAATTTCTCAACTCCCGAACTAGCGAGTCCCGTGAGAGCTCCCACGCCGAGAGTCTTTCCGAGAAAGGGTAGCGCCTTTGCGGCGAAGGGTAATGCTTTTGCGGCGATTCCTGCCAATAGCGGGAGGAAACCGCCTTTCATTCTCAAATTGTATCTCAATTGAGCGGGACTCAATCTCACCGCCAACCCTCTTCCATCGCGAATCGCTTTCTCCATCCTTTTGATTTGACTTCTGGTCCAGGCGATCGAATCCTGTCCGCCTCTCGTCAGATCTTCGTGAGTGAATTTGAATCTCACCGCCTCGCCTCGAGTTCTTAATGCTCTCTCAAGTTTCTTCCTCTGTCCTGCGGATATGTTCACGTTTTTAACCACGTATTCTTTCATAATTCTGTTTGTTTTTTTTAAATATATTTACTTCAATTGTTTCTTGTTTAATAATTATATTAAAATAATTTTGTAAAAATTAATATTACCATTTATTTTATTTTTGTTATCTATATATATAATATTTTTTTTTTTGCTTTTATATTTCTCTTATGTGAAATCGTATCGTCACTCTCTCTCCGCGAAGATCTAACAGTTCACCATTTTGATCCGTCAACGTGGTTTTGAGACTATACAACGTGTCTAAAATCACTGGTAGATAAACTAAATTTCGAGGTCGCTCCACGATCTTATAACCCGGTGACACGTTTGGAAAGAAGGAATACATCGTCGGCTGAGTGCTACCATTCACGTAGCTTCCAGCAATCACGTCCACGTTCACCAGAATGCTATTGACAGCGAGAATGTCGACCGTATTTTCAGATGCCGCGTGGCCTCGATACATCTTTCGATCGAATCCCAACATCTTGCCTATAGAATTGTCCGTGTTGAAATCCACATGAAAATTATCTTCCAAATCCAACATCGTCTGTAAGGTATTAGGATTGGGAGCGAGTCTGATCTTGTTGCTTCCCTTTCCATCCGTCTTCATTCACGTCTGAATGTAATGGTTCAAATCGTCTATGTCGTAACTCCCTTTGGGAATTCGAATCTCCAACCAATCCACTCCGTCGGAATACTTGAACGAGTTATTCTTTTCGGTGACGTTGGGAAAGGAATAATAAGTCTCCAGATTCACGAACGCCATCTCGTAACTTTTCTCTCTATTCAATTCGATAGAAGGTTCGAATTTCGTAGCGAATCGAGTCGAATCGCCACTCACCACGATTTGAATGGATTGTTTCGCAGCCGTATTCTCAGCTATCCGTTCTAACAATTCTCCATGTTCGAACATTATATTTTAATTTTATTTTATTTTTTTATTCAAAACTAATTATTTGAAGATTTATTATTTTGCTAATTTTTATTTTCACGCTCTATCTTATTATTATTACCATCGGGAACATAAAACTTGTCGAATCCGCACCGATATTTTCCGCGATTAAATTCCCTCGTCAAATCGATCACGACGAAATTGTAAAGTCCACCATCCCAAACCCTCTTGCAGAATCTCCTGAATTCGGCAGCGCTCATGTCGTTTGCGACGTGATCGCCGTAGATGTGATTGAGATTCTTGAGATCTTTGCGAAAGAGACATAGAAAATTAGCGTTCTCCCTTATCGTCTGTCTGGGCAATCGAAAATAATTCTGCGACAGGTAGAAACAGTCCACGTTGCTGTGTCTACCCCTAACGTAATACGATTCGCATCGGTTCTGTCTCTCCAAAAGCAGATCGTCGAAAATCATGAGATTCTTATCTTCCGATTTCAGTTCTCTAGGATCCGGAACGTCGCTAGCGTTCTCATAAAATCGACACTCGACGTTCGAAGATGCATTTCTCTTCATCAGCTCCGTCGCCGCGCCGTCCAAAATGGTCGAGAGCGGAGCTCCACACTTGTCGAATTCCTCCCTACTGTCAAAGATTCTGGCTATGACGTCCTTGGGCAATCTGCGATCCATGCACTCTCGAAGCAATCTGTATTCGGGTTGAAACAAGCTCTTGCCAAACACGAACAATCTGTCGTAATCCAACCAGTCGGGTCGGGACAACAGATTCATTAACAGATTAGTCTTTCCACAATTCGATTTTCCCACTATCAAACCTCTTATGCTCTTGGGAAAGTACTCGTTATTCGACCTCTTGGTCGCGGCGTCGTTCCAAGACATATCTTTAATGTTCATCTTTGTTTTATTTTTTTTTTTGTTTGTTTGTTATTTTAGATTCTTTTCAAACACAAATTTTTTATGTTTTTCAAACTCTGTTTTTTAATGTTATTATTATTATTATTTATTTATATCGCACCGTCGCGAGTTCTCTTCAATCCGGATCCACTCGTCATTTTGGCTAAATCTTGTATGGGCACCACGCCATCCTTTAAATCTTTCCAATCTTTCAGCGTTCGCTCTAACGCAGCTCGCTTCGCCGGCGGACTGACCAACTTGCCGATCAACGCGTCGGCTGCCCTCTTGCCAGCCGCAGAAGCTATCCTACCACTGGCTTCAGAAGCGGCTTTCTTACCAGCATCCAAAGCCGTTTTCTTACCGACCTCAAACGCGGTCGATGCGAGTTTTCTACCCGCATTGCTCGTGAACGCTCGCATTATAGAATCGACGATGCCAGGACCGCCTTGAACGTAAGTCCTGACGTATCCCCTGTTCTTTATCACCAACATATTTTATTTTTATGATATATTTATTGTTTTTTTCACTGGTAAATCGTTTTGTCGTTTTTAAATACTTTTATTATTCTAGTGTAAGAATTTACTGTTTTATTTTTGTTTGTTTGTTTGTTTGTTTCTCTCTCTCTACTTATTATTATATACACATCAATCCTTCAATTCGTTTATCAGCCTTTTATACTGGTTTTTATTCAAAACTTTCTGTCTCAACAATTCGTCAGATACGGCAACTATCTGATTATCTAATCCCGTGTTACCAGCCCGTCTGCTCCCCATCAACAAACTCAATTTCTGAGACAGAGCGTCGGGATCGCTCGGAAGAAAAATAGCGGTTTTCACCCCTTTGCCGGTCACCGATTCGAGGAACTTCTTGTTCATCTCCCATATGGGCTTCACTATTTTCGTCCACTTGTAACCTCTGTTGGCTTTGGGTCTTGTCTCTCTGGCATCGTTATTTCTACTCATGGCGTGAGTCTGGAACAGAATGTCGCCGTAATTGTCGAAATCCTGTTCCGTGAAATCTCCGGGCTTGTCGTAAAGGAGCAATCTCCGCAGACCATCGGTTACTTCATATTTATTGGAACCCACGATCAATTCGTCATCGTACATTTCCACCAACGTATCACCTACAAAAGTTCTACCCTCAGAATCCTTATAAATTCCATACGACTGATCTCTCTTACCGCCATCATCATCGGACGATGCGACGCTACTAGTGGTGATAGTCGAAGCCGTATCATCAGACTCGCTCACATCTGTTTGAATTCCCGTGGGAACGTAATCCGGTGTAGATTGAACGGAATACCGATTTCCAAAACTAGGAGGCAACGAACCCATTCTCAAAGAACTCTCCTTTATGGGTCTCAATTCTTCGACTATCTCCTTCCTGCTTCGCTCTTGACCCTCCGTCACGGGTTTAAATATTTTTGCGGCTTCGCGTCTGAGTTCCATCTCACCGAGACGTCTGCTCCTATCAGCAGCCTGAATCGCCTTCTTAGCACGTAAATACTCGTCTAAAATTCTATCTCGACGTCTGGGATCCATCCTCTAAAACATCTTTCGTTTTAATTGTTTTTATTTATTTTTCAAAATTAAATGTTTAATTATATTTTTATGTTTTTGTGTTTTAAGTAAATAAAAAAATCTTCCGTCTTTAATATAATAACTAAAAAACAGTTGAGAAAAAAAAACCATTCGCCTCAAAAATAAAACAATTGCCGATTCTAAATCATCTGTACCAAAGCAATTGCCGATTCTGAATCGCTGATTTAGAATCGGCAAAACTGTTTTTTGCGTTTTTACAGATGATTCAGAATCGTTTTGCTTTTGCTCGCGTTCGCCGACGATGGATCCGTGGTCTGATCTTGCGATGGGAACGTCGACAAAATTACGTACAAGATGAAAGTGAACTGTACAATTTCACCCTTTTTTTTTTAAAAACGCGCGTTCACCACGAGTATTTGAACGTTAAAAGCGCGATCTGGGAGTCGCGACTGTACATGAGCCGATTCAAGATCATGTACAGTTTTTGTGAACAAGCGTGTGATTTAACACTGAATTCGACGTTGGTGAACGCATCGTGTGCGTATCTTGTACACGTACATGTACAAGTGATAATGAATCGGCCTTTATTACCTACTCCTGTTAACATTTTTTATCTTCATATGAGATGTATTTCTCTATTTTGTTCCTACCTCATATAAAATCATAATATAAAATATCATATGGGAACAAAATAGAGAAAAATGTCTGATGAAATTCCCAAATTAATAAGAATTTGAATTTAATAATAATAAATCTGTCACATAAACAGATTAAATCTTAAGTTTTGGGACATAATGTTGGGCGAGAAAAAAATCACAAAACCATATTTTATGGAACTATAATGTTATGCACTTGAAGAAAGAATAAGTAACGCTGTCACCGCAATTTTGAAAGTTGTGTTGTCAAATTATTCACTCTCAGTGTCACTACCTATGATGATACGCTTGAATTTACGAGTGTGTAATATTGAGTTGTGCAGTTTCTATTTATCGTGAGTGTGTGTGTGTGTGTGTGTGTGTGTGTGTGTGTGTGTGTGGGGGGGGGGGGGGGGGGTCATTAGCTATTAATAGTTCTGTCACTAACTGTAAAGAATTTTGTTTTGTTTTGTAAGCGATCAGCTGAGTCGATCACTGAAACGTACATAGAATGTATTCGTGCGCCTGTTATGATAGCCCGTCGCGTTCCCGGAAACGAGTCGTCTGTATGATACGGAATCCGAATGAGTCGTCTATGTGATATGGAATCGGAACACATTATGTGATACGTACCATGACTCGTGGTTTTCGGCCAAAATCTATATGATTGTCAAATAAAAGTTCCTGCACATGCACATAATGTTAATAATATATACATATATTTATTACAAAACTTTTTTTTTGTGCAGTCCGTTATTATAATAATAATTATTAATTTTCAGTATGGGACTCCAAGCTGTGTATTGTGTTATAATGCTTATGGTTTACAACGTTGGTGCAACTAGTACCTGGCGAACGAATTTACCAGACGAGATATCCCAGAACATTGGAGATATGATTACGTATCCAGTGCCGATTGACAACAACGAAAGAATCCCCGAAGGAATTATTCCAATTCAAAGCATTGTGGGTTTGATAAGTCATAAAGTTTTGTCAGCCTTACGCGAAAAGCATACTTCAGCTAAAAAAAGAGGAATGACGAGAAAGCCATCAAACGAGGGGCGAATTATCTTCCGCTCTGGGAGAATGCCAGCCTTGATATATTGGCTGGCACAAAAGCAGAGGCGACTTTCCAGATTACAAGTCACTGGAGAAGGCGGCAATCGAGCACAGCGTCAGTTTGTTATTATTGGAAAATAAATACGAGAGGAAATTCGAGGATTATTTTACAGACATTCTAACAGATAATTTTCAATTTTCCTTCATCATTAAAACATTGCCTATTTATCGTTACACATTTTGAATATTCCATACAGCTTCTTTTGCATTATATGTTTTCAGTTTAAAACTCGTTCTCGTCTCTAACCATACATCAATCAACCATTTTCTTGCAAAGAAAAACGCAATTTTATAACGTGCATTGAGTGGAATAAGGTTCCATCTGCAATGCTGAAGCACTGCAGATGGTGTCTTGTTGCACTCAAGGGACGATATATAAGTGTGACTGGGGACTCCCCGACCACTCTCTCTCTATCTCTCTCTGTCTCTCTCTGTCTTCGCTCTTCGTACACTCCGACAAAGGAGCCAAAATTTGTACTCACGGTATCTTTGTCCAGGAAGTCACATGGGGTGGGTTTGTATTTTCCACCGTCGCGCCTTCGTATTTTTGCGATCACAAACGTGGACAGAGAATTTTGATGGGTTGTGATCTGGATGATCATTGGTTTATTTATTGGGGTTTTAATGAACAGCCATTTGAGATAGGGACACAGTGTTGGGTTGGGGAAGCCGGTGTAACAGGAATGGAAGTCCGTAGGAAAATTAGTCCCTCTGGACTATTATTCCGCGGAATTATAGTCCAGAGGGACGAACGTTCCTACGGACTTCCATTCCTTTTACACCGGCATACCTGGAGAGAACAACCAAGCAGTGTCAACTGGTCAAAAAATACGAAGAAATGAAAGAAAGAAAGAAGATTCACGTTCAGATTGGCTAAACCACTCAAAGAAATTTCACTGAGAACAATCACTATCGAGACTGTCAATGAAATAGGTAGGTGTACCCAGTAAAATACAAAACAAATTTATGACAAGTAAAGCCGAAAAGGAATAACTGGATAGATAATTGTGTTTTCTTACCCATCCATGATTGTCAGAGGTCCCATGGGGGGAGCTTTTGGGTAATCGACTTCGGGAGGTGGAAGTAAGAATTAAATGAGACTTCGCAGTAAACGTACTTCACTATATCAATCAATACCATCGCTGGCGATGGGAATTTCAGGATCTTTTTCTCTGCTTTCTTTGTCTCTCGTTCAAGCAGGTAATATTTATTATTATTTATTGGGTTTAACGACACTTTCGACAGCCAGGGTCACCTCGTGTCGGACAGTTTTACGGGTGGAGGAAGCCGGAGTATCCGGAAAGAACCCCCGAGCAATGACGAGCAACTGTCAGACTTTACTACGTACTAATTCCACACATGCCGGGTCAGCATTGGTTGAAGATAAGTGAACTATCGACGTGCTGTACGCCTTAGTGCATAGCGCCACCGTGTCTCCGTCCAGGCAATCGGGATTAAGTGCCTTGCCCAAGGACACAACGTAGTTTCCCATCGCGGGGATCGATCCGTGGACCTTTCGGTTTGATGTCCAATGCCGTAACCTCTGAACCACCGCACTCACGTCCATGCAGGTAATATATACTAGAGGAAAAAAGAAAAGCAAGTTTTTTTTCTGTGGTAAATATTTCAAATGTGTTATGGATGATTATTTCATTGTTTGGATTTTGATGTTATTTCTTCATTACTGATTAAATTTTGACGAGATTTGTAGTCTTAACACAGACGGCGTTTGCATGGAGAGCGTTCAAACGTGGGTACCCAACGCCATTTCCTGATCAAAATCAATAGCGGATGTGCCCACCCCGGGCTTCAGTCGCTGTTCTAAATCTCCTTAACATTGACCCCATCAAGTTGTTATGTCCTTTGTGGGATGTTATTCCACCCCTGAAGAAGGGCCTGCGTGTGCTGAGCGACGTTGACGCACGCATCAGAATATCGTTCACCTCAACGTCGATAGCAACGCTGCCGTTCATGTGACCTGTAAAGCGTGAACAGAGACTCGTCCGTGAATAACACACACCTGCAATGGGACAAGTGAAACTGATTTGGTGCATGTGCCCGCAGCCATTGTAATCGACATTGACGTCGTCTGGGTGTAATTTGCGGACCAACGTAAGGACGTCGTGGCCTTAAATTGAACTCCCTCAACCCATTCCACACTGTTCTTGGACACATTCGGCGACCATAAGTGCCTACAACCTGACTCGGCGTGTCCGTTGCCGTCTGAAATCGGTTACGGGGATGTGAGAGACGTATGCTTCAATCTTGACGTGGCGACGAAACACGCGAACGTTTTCAACTGGAACGGTTCCTGTGGTTCTAAGACGCCGAACTAACCAAGCTATCGTTGACTCATGGATCCCAAATTACTGTGCGATGAGACTTAGCGATTGGCCCTGCATAATTAGAGCAACAGCCCTACCCATATGAACTTCGCACATTCGCGGCATTTTGCTTTTCAATCGAGTTGAAATGAAATGTCGTGCAGTCGATGTGTACTGTTCAAAACTTGGATTTGGTATGGTTTTCAAGCCCATAGCACGTGGGAGTGTCCCGAATACACGTTTTTGTCGGAAAATATATTGAAAGCATGCTGCGTCGTGCGTGATAATGGTTGACCGAATTTTAACCAAAGACTCGTTAGACAAACGTCGCCCGAGTGCTAGAATGTCGTGTGTCCCCTATGGTACATAGGACATTCTAGCACTAAGGCGACGAGAACAGAGATGTGTCAAATTTACTTCATTTGGTCTACGGATAAAAAAATTATATATTACCAAAACTGAACTTGCGTTCCGTTTTCCCCTAGTACGGCTTGAAGTTGACTTTGCCAAAATAGCGGTCCTCAAGGGAGTAAGGGTCTACTCCCCAGGGCTTGTGGATAATTCTTACTCGAGTACCACTATTTTGGCTTAGTCAATGACATGTCATACAATAATAAGCTGTGTCGGAAATTCGTCCTCCAACTTGAATGCCAGAGCTCACGTTATATAAACAAAGAGCCACGTGCATGCCTATCAGTTCATTTCTCCACTGCCATCTAAAGGTTTGACTGATACGGATAGGAAAAAAAAATACTCAGGGGAACCCTGTGAATGACAATCCCTGTTGGAAACAAGGTCCTGGAGCCAATACTATAACAAGTTTACAATTGTATTTTCATGAATGCTATTTGCATTTTAAAATATAAAATATATAGAGGATATGGAATAAGTGTTTTTCTCATATAATATTTATGAAACGATTCTAAGAATGTTCCGTTTTGGCGTTTTGAGAAAAACACTCAATTCTTATTCTTTTTATCATATGACACACACACGCACAAATTAGCCACTTAGTATGACTTTTTAACCCATTACCTAACTTGAGGTGCAGACGGCACTTGGAAAAAACATCCTCGTATAACTAAAAATTTTCATTTTTTGCTTCCAAAACATAGGTTATGACCCCTCATTGGAACGAGCTCGTCGAGCTCGTTCCAATAAGGGGTCATAACCTATGTTTTGGAAACAAAAAGTGAAAATAAAAAAAAAAAAATGAATGGCCTTTTTCTTGTAGGTAAAAGATTAATACAATATAACCCACCCTAAATAGGACAGATAACGTAAATTCTCCCTACTTAAATTATGCAAATGTGACCCAGTTGTATTTTGTTTAGCCAATCAAATTGTCCAGTTTTGAAATTGACAAATGAAAGCTCCCAACTCTAATTTTGCAAATTTTGAAAATGTGGCCCACTTGTATTTTGTTCAGCCAATCAAATTGCCTAGTTTTGAAATTGACCAATGAAATTGACGGAAGGCTTTGTTTATCACTGGTTAATATGAAAACAAAATATCAAATGTTTTAAAGTGAACAAAACGGACGAGTCATATGATAAATATAATATATAACCATTAGCATTTTAAAATATATGGCAATTTGCCAACTGGCAAATTGCCACATCTTTGAAAAGGCTAATGGTACCTTTCAACCCATTTAAAATCATAACTAGAAAATAAAGGTCTGGAAAATACAACTGTAAAAGTTTTATAGTATTGGCCCCTGGACAAGCAAATTTACAGTTCATGAACAATCGTGTGGTCCATGAACTGTAAACATTGCTTGTTGAATTTAGTCCGAAAATCATGCCCTGTAACAGGTACCAAATCCCCCTTTTTGTAATGTGGTGCATGCAAATTGTTAGAGTACACTCTTTGAATACTTTTATAATGTTGATGATGTTAGTACAAGTACAACTGGTTTTCTTGAACACACGTCAACCAGTTTTTGATTCATTGTTTAAATTGAAATAAAATTTAAAAATAACCAAAGTTCAACCAGAATAAACTTAACGAAACTTCAAGTTTCAACTGGAATAATATTTACAAACTTATCTGCTTTTCTCAAACCGGTCCATAATAAACAGAATGAACTTGCACAAAGTTACAAACAGGTGTACAGACAGGTGCCACCAAAGGACTATCCCACCCAGTCCAAAAACGCATAGTCGATTACAGTCACAAACTAATGAAACTGTATACAAAACACCAGGTGAGCTGAGTATGCATAAGGTTGTGAGAGGGAATTCATCTTTAAACATATAGCAAGGTTTGTCGCAAGCACAATTATACAAGAAAATTTAGAATTTTAGCTTATTGTGTAATAACACCAGAATAATATCAAACATGTTCACACACGCTCTTGCCCCAACAGACACTTTCACACCACACATCACACAAACTTGTATATGTACATATCCAAGTTATTCAAATGGTGCGCCAACTCCTAGATTTAGGATACTTATTTGATTTTTTTTATAAATTTCAGTCATGGCTGTTTTGCAGCAGCCAGGACTTAATTTTCTCAGAAAAAACCCCAATAGCGACGCTCTTAAATAAATTATCTTTACAACCAGGTGCGGACTGGGCCAAAAAATGTTACCGGGTAATGCATCATCTTACCCGGCCAAAATGTGGATATTTCAACCTGAATGAATTTTGCCTCCTCGCATTTGGGCGATCAGTGGCAGTCCACAAAGAGCATAGAGTGCATTTCAATTGCATTTTTGTATCATCGTCCCCTCTCCGTCGTCAAATATTGATTAAAAAAAGGAGGACCCCGTATCGATAGGATCGACCATAACTCAGACCGTTGGGATAAAATGTTTATTTTTCGAACTCAGAGAATGTTGTATCCTTGCATCTCAACGATCAATGGCAGACTGGACTGCTGGCATATCGAAATGCCGTCTTTGTGGACTGCCAATGGTTGTGCACACAGTGGGCATTTCGATATACCGAGATCCATTCCAGGTTTTGCCATTTTCTCTAAATATCATACACCAACAGGTGACAGACTGCATCGATTTTGGAGGCCACAGGAGGTGGGGGTGGGGGTGCACCGGGAAGTTTCCCAGTGGACCATTCGGCCAGTCCGCCTCTGTTTACAACATTTGAAGAAATTTAATCGGATCTATTCCCAAAACTCATTGTCCTGATGGGAACGAATATGTAGTATCATTAATAAAAACACCCTTTTGTCCAGCTTTCAAAACTTGTAAAAAGAGTGTTTTTTATTAATAATGTTAATCGGATCTGGTGCTATTTTGAGCAGGAATGTCAGCGCCAGTATGCAAAGAGTTTTAGAATAGTATGAATACAGGTACTTACCATAACAGTTAAAATTAGTGTACTGATAAGTCATTAGAGAATAGCATGGAAACTTGTGTTCACATTGTTGTGATATACCAGACTAAACCTCAGAAAATGTTATTTTTTATTGTTATTTTTTTCGCAAAATTTCAGTGAATATTCAAATGATATATTTTGGACATGTGAGCTAAAATTGTTTGTTATTTGAAATACTACCTAATATTTTTGAACCACCTGAACAGCCTTTGAGATTCGTGAAATTCAAAGAATATCTAAACAATCCATATTACTTTTCTCTCAAGGTCTCCGTATTCTGTTAAGGGGTCGTCCAACCTAACTTTGGCCAATTTTTTGACATTTTTCCCAATGCCTCAGAAACAGATAAGAGAAGTAAGGAAAGGCAAATTATATATCAAAATAATGAGTAAAGTGCATAGAAAAGGTACATATATTTTCTTTCAGGAAAAAAAGTGAATTTTATGATTTTGAAGAAGATTAATTTGCAAATGGCATAAGTAACGAACCGGTAAAACCACAAAATAATCGGTAATTCGAAAGCCTTGTCCTCAATATAATGATAACATACTACAGACTCGGAGAAAGCATTTTTTTGACACACACTCTGGTGGGTTTTGACGTTTGAATGTAATAACATCAACACAAATTTTTGATGTTCCGGATGTGGCCATGTTTCAACGATGTTTTTCCGGTCATGTGATTACGATGTGGTTCTTGCAGAAATACTCAATTTGGGCAATCGTAAGAATGCAAGGACGTGATCACGCCCTTTATTTGTTCGAGACAATGTATGAGCGTATTTGCAAACAGGTGACAGCAAGTACTTGAGCTGTTAATGTCATAACTGCAAAATATGGTTCGAAATTCCCTCTCGTGTTTACAGGCCGTCTGAACTTTTTTGTTGACAAAAAATCTGAATTATTGCGCACTAGAAAGACAATATGAACCACTTGTAAAAAAAATAACCGAGTGTATAAAATCGGGACGATACACATAAAATAAGGCAATATTCATAACAAAGTAAGCAGAATGCTTCAGAAATCACTTTTTCACGAAGTATATTCCAAGTGACCTGGAACTATATTGAGCGTGTTGATTTCCCCCTGTCGCTGCGAAGTTATTTACGTCCTAGTAACCATGGAATTTGAAGGCGAGTATGTTTGATGTCTGCAAAGGACCGATTGAAGATGGGTTGAAAATGATGCATTTGTGCTTTTAAATAAGGTGCGCTTGGACGATGCTGAGAATTTAGTTTTTTCTTCCAACCAACCATAGTAATACAAGCGTCGATCAGTGTCTTTTATGATCGTTTTACACTGACAAATGTGACAAATCTCCTTCACCGGAAACCATCCCTCAATTTGCATATCACAATAAACATAACCGCTGTCACGGAGTGTCAGCGTGGCCGTGTGGTCAAAACCGAAACGAATTATCGAATGCACGGTCAATATTAGCTGCAATTGGCTTTTAAATAAATGAAATACACGAAATATTCGCAATTTCTTCATTATTCATGCCGAGTTACTTTTTAATCAAACCACATGCGTTCAGTTTCGTTTGTCGGCATCAAACTGATATTGTTTGTGGTAATTAAATAGTACGAGAAGGCGAAGGAAGCCAAATATTTTTACATCATCTATTATTTAATTCAAATTGATAATTTCTTTTATTTAACTGAAATTATGAACTGATAAGTTGGGTGTGTTGCGATTATTATGCCCCAGACCTGGAACTTAGTGGAAGTTGGAAAATCAAAGGTGCATCTAGGGCCGTGCAGTGGTGACCCCCTGTCCTCTTAATCTTAGTCTTACCCATTCATCATTGCATGTACCAACATTCCCCCTTGTATCTCAACAATTGCTACTCCAATTTGAAGGATATTTGGTTTTGTGATCGAGCATCATGGAGAAACAATGCCTGTATAGCTGCTGTAGCATGTGTTTCTTCCCACATTTTTTCAGAGTTGTGGTACTTTTTCACTCTTTTGAGTTAGAAAATTTTGTTTATAACTAGTTGATTTGTTACAATTTGTTGCAGACTGCCTGCTAATACCCTCAATTGTATTGCTACAGAATTTTCTTGTGAAGATTTTGTTCCAATTACTTATCAAGCAACAACCTAATGAATATTCTGTATAAAGCCACCAATCTGATGTTTGACACTTTTATCGGAGCTGTTTTGAAGGCTTATGGAACTCAAAATGTTGATTATGGCAGGACTTTTCTATTCACCCATTAATCGATAAATTAAGTGTTATAGTTGGAAGTAAGAAGCATGAAAGGTCCAGAACTAAAAGTCTAAAAAGAATGTTTTGCAATGTAACATGATTTTTGCAGATACACTTATTTGGAGGTATACCTGTCTGATAGTGTTTGGAACATGTGTGGCCAGGACCTTCAAAAAGAAAAAAGAGTTAAACTTTGAGAAAAAAGGCATATGCCTTGAGTGCCGGAGGAAGAGAGCCCCCCCCCCCCCCCCCCCCCCCGAAATTTTCTGTGTCAAATGGAGCTCACTTGTCATCTTTTGGGGATTGCTTTGTGTACTGCGTTCTTGAAAAAAATATGTGAGACCCTCTGGATGTGCCCTTCTGATCTCAATGTCAGTAAGCCTCCTTGGGGAAAGTACATGCAATAATGGTTATGTAAGGTTGATTTGATGTGTTTTGAATAACAATGTACTTTTAAGTACATTAGATGGTTTATTGCAGTGACAGGTTACAGTTACCCTTATTTCTTCTCCAACAGATATCATGAGTGTATTGGTGTCCAAGAGTTAAACAAAGCTAATATACTTATTGATAAACCAGACAAATTTAACAATTTAGTCACTATCAAATTGATGCATGGGATAAAAGGGGTTACAGTGCAAGGGGTTTGTAAATATATTTATTCAACTACAATGTATGACTTTGCAGTGCATTCTACATAGGAGAATATCATATTTTCTTTCCAAACCATTACAGTAACACATACATCTTGATATTGGGAGACACTCTTTTGTCCTTCCATACTTCTTCTGCTGGACTCCTTCAAGTTGACCTTTGTTGAACTCCCCAAATCAAAACATAAACAAAAGAAAATGTCTGCCTTCAATCAGTGAGCACTCCACTTATAACATTTGGTCTCAATCTTCATTACTTTCATGAGTTAGGAAAAGATTTCTTCGAGTATGTACTTAAATGTTTATAGAATACAGCTGTTATTTTATTTTGAGGTATTTTATTGTAAAAATTTTGTTCTCTTACTTATGCCATAGCAGACTTTCAGGTGGTGCTATTTACACATGGCAGCAGTTCCATGGCAAATTTCAGTTTCCACATGTTCTATGTTTCATTCCAAGCATTTTGGTATATAATTCATTGGGGTTATTCATTTTGGGCCTTTTTTAGACTTGAAAGAAAATTACATGAAATTTGACCAAAGTTAGGTTGGACGTCCCCTTAAGAATTTGTGAACAGGAGGCGGATAGTCTAGATATTATCTTCAACAGCAAAAAGTCAGTGTGTATGTCCTTCATTCCGCGGTCCTTCTCAAAAATATCATTTCCGAAAGTCCACCTCAATGGCTCTGAACTCACCTTTGTTGATAAATTTAAATATTTAGGTCACATATTACATAAATCTTTGAAAGACGACCTAGACATTGAAAGACAATATCGAGCAATATGTGTTAGATCCAATCAATTGGTTCGGGAGTTTTCCAACTGTACCCCAGCCGTGAAAACCTTCTTATTTGAGAAATATATATCCCCTCTCTATTGCTGTCATCTTTGGGCACAGTATAGTTGAAATAGTATGCAACGTCTTACTGTCTGCTACAATAATGCATACAGACTACTACTCAGATATGACAAATTCTGCAGCGCAAGTAATAATATGTTTGTATCGGACAGAGTTCCATCCCTTCTAACCCTAAGGAGGAGATTCATGTATAGTTTCCGAGAACGTATTTTCTCTCTCGAAAACAAAATCACGCAATCTTTGTTACGCTCAGACCTCGGGTACTCATCGGCTTTAGTCAACGTTTGGATCTCCCTACTGTACTACTAATTGAATTAAGTTCCACGCCTGTCACCCGCTAAAGCCTTTCCCACATTATTTGGAGTTGCAGGTTAAAGACATGACTGTCTATGTTGAAGTCCCGTCATAAGCGGTTACCCTTATGTTCATTACCGCGTATTTGTGTGATGCTACCATTGTAAAGATATATATTTATATATAAGAAAAAAATATTAAAGTTCAAAACAAATACAACGACATCACTGACTATATTCC
This sequence comes from Pictodentalium vernedei, assembly GCA_031216915.1. Classification (NCBI taxonomy): domain Eukaryota; kingdom Metazoa; phylum Mollusca; class Scaphopoda; order Dentaliida; family Dentaliidae; genus Pictodentalium; species Pictodentalium vernedei. The sequence continues at coordinate 262,964,388 of CM062297.1, forward strand.
TGCTAGCGCTTTCACCGCTCTGCATGCGGATCTTCAGCCTGAAGATCCGCATGCAGAGCGGTGAAAGCGCTAGCAGGAATATAGTCAGTGATGTCGTTGTATTTGTTTTGAACTTTAATATTTTTTTCTTATAACTACCAGCACAAGGATTTGTTTATAAACTTCTGATATTTATATATATATATATATAGAGAGATTTTTTTTTATGTTCTTTTGTGTGTTCTATGGACCACTGTGTCTGAAATAAAGAATTATTATTATTATTATTATTATTATTATTATTATTATTATTATTATTGTGTAATATTTCATTTTTTCCAAGAAATTTGATCAGAATAATCTACTCTTGAGTGCTTAATAATCATACATGTATGATTATTCTTTTTCGAACAAAATTCCCGCCTGTATGATCCTTATTTCTCCTTGTATGATTATTAATTTTCAGGAATCGAATGTGCAGAGCGGCTGCTTATCCCAAGAAGTTCACCAAAACAAACTAGTAAGGAAGCATATATTTGGTCTTTAATCTGAAGAACTGCTACCATAACTTTAAGACCTAGTACCCAGTGGATGTGCTTCATACCATCACTGAAACAGAATTAATTAGTCTATAAGGTTTTGCCTTGGTACAATTTATGGGAGAGCGCCTACAGGCAACAAGTCAAATCCATGTGAAAATTATGATAACCGAAAGTAATTTAGCCCTTCACCACTTCAAGAGCATCATACGTCTGTGTTATAAAAACGGTTCAGATCATGGCTCATATCTTGGAATTTTCCACCCTATGCTATTATTCGACCCTGTACTATTATTAATTTTCATGAAAGTTTCCACCCTGTACTATTATTTTGCCCTGTACTATTCTTAGGCACTCGAGAGTACTTATAATATTCACCAGATTACACATCCTTCCTCCTCAGTAATAAGGAATTTATTTCAAACATTGTACCATTATTATATCACAATCTATTAAAAAAAATGTGGCCTGTGTGTCCGTTCCGTCCAGCTAGAAATTTCATGCACTGATTATCTCCCCTGATATCCAAGGCGCTTGACTACCATCTCCATATTCTGGGTCGTGTGGGCTGTTGTTTATAAAGTATTAAGATTTTTAAAAAATGTAATAAAATAAATAAGTCAATATGCAAACTATTAGCATGCCTAGCCTTAACCAGAATACAACACTGCGCACATGTTTCCTCCCCTCACCCATTCCAACAGTTCCCAGGATTTGTTTTTCATGCTGATAAAACAGTTAAAATTGCTCAAGTAGCTCATTGTCCATTATTCACAATTCCACTGTTTTGTGCAAGTACCCGTCCCGCAGCTAGTGCCCCCCCCCCCCCCACCACAAGCAAAAAGGGTTGCTTCTTGTCACATGTCACTAAGTGTGTATGTAAGCAAAATAATGATTCGCGATGTATTTTGTCAGTATGTGTATAAAAGGGGGCGGATGGGGGTTGTTAATCTTATAATGTTATCAAACAATTTCAAGCGTTGGTCGTTATGTTCATTTTTGTAAATGTTCGAATATTAACTGAAAATTTACAAGACACACAGGCTGCACAAGACAGGCATTCATTGTTCACCTGACCGAAGGTCGGGGTGAACTATAATGATCACCCAACGTCCGTCGTCTGCCCGTCGTCCGTGAACATTGTGTTTGCACTTTGTTCTCCAAATCCACTGAACTGATTTCAGTTAGATTTGAGGCGATTGTCTTTCTGACATCGCATTTTGTTTTTGTTCAAATCAACTTGCCCGGGCTCATGGGGTTGTTGTGCGGGGAATGCTCCTAAATTAAAAAAATCTCTTTCTCATGAACCACTGGGTACAATGATATTATATTTGGCTGAACATCCCTTTGAGGTGTAGAATCAAGTTTGTTGAAACGAAGTTGGTGGAGCAAGGTTTGCCTTTCTATTGGAAGGGGCCACGTCCAAAATATCTATTTTCTGAATCGATAAGCCGATTTGAACCCAATTTAGTATATGATAATATTCCATCATAAGTACTTGATTCAAAAAATCTGTTATTTGGTATGAAACACCCATAGCACCAGTAGAATGGAATGGTAAATGGTAAAACATTGCCATCGTTTCTGTCATAGTGTACTGAAGAGGGAATCGAAAAAATGCTGAGTCAGCATATTTGCAAAAATTAAAACAACTTTCTTCTCCAGAACTACTGATCACAATTTTTTGATATTTGGTATACAGGATCCATAGGGGGTCGGGGGGGGAGGGGTGGGGTGGGGGTGCTTTATCAGATACTATTGTCCTTTCCATAACCCCCCAATGGTAAATAAACTCTGGAATAATACAAAATCAAGAAAATATCTTTTAGTTTTCAGTTCCCGATTACGTGTAATATATTTAACTTCGCCGTCGTTAAGTTTCTGTGATTTTGGCTCGCTCGAAAATTATATGAACGAATGTTTTAATTCTCTATGGGAATTTGTGTGTATTTTCGGAAGAGCGTCCATTTTGCAACAATGCACAAGTGACGTAACTGGGACCATCCATTTGAGAACATGTAAATTTGAATTTTCATGGCTTGCCTTTGCAGAGGCGTGTTTTGACGAAGTTGGAATATCAGTTCGTCGTGATGATGGTTCAAAATAAAACTCAAGTCTTGTTCAAAACGCATTAGTGAATTAGCGAATAAATAAAATACATATGTATTGTAGTCGTGACTTAAATTATTTTATTAATACGTGCCCTACCAGTTTTCCAAATTTGTCATGTCTTGCCGACAACTGCCCTCAGTATGTTGCTACAGACCTCCATTTAGATTTGTGTGACAGTGACACGGGTACAGGCGAAAACAGCACCGTGTGAAATCCGGGGCCCGTTACTTTCGGTTTGGCGCAGGAGTCCGGATTTCTTGGGTTTGGACTGCCCCCATCCAAATATGGCCTAAAAGACCTCGTTTTAATTTTTTACCTTGGCACGTCCTTTGAATTCGGACCCCCCCCCCCCCCCCACCACAGACACACACACACACAAGATTCTGATTTCTGCGTCAAATAATAAAGAAGGAGGTGTATCGTGAATCCAGGTTGGATAGATTCCAGGGCCGAGGAAAGGGGAAAGGGTGGGGTTGGGGGAGGGGTGTTATTGCTTTTAATGTTTAGAAGTCACTGCTAAACAACAAGAAAACCCCGAGAGAGTTGGGAGGGGAGATGTATCCTCTCATTTTTAACTGGTCAATTTTCCACAAATTTATTAGAGAACCATAGGCTGAATACTCGGTTTCAAAACGAAACACAGAAAAAGGCAGAGTTTAAATGAATTAATTTCGCCATCGGAACTGGTGCCGTTCTCGCCACAACCAATTGGTGCCGTTTTCGCTCACTCGGTGCCGTTCACTCCAGGTGCCGTTTTCGCTACAACCCGACACAAGTCCAAGTAATCAATTTTCTTTTAAGAAAGTATATAACTAATAGCACGAGAGAATTGGCGTCTTCTAATACAACCCTGACGAATACGTATAATCACTAGAAAGCTTATTGGAAAATTGTAGGGGAGGGGGGCGTTACGAATACGTCACTTCGTGATCACCCTGCCCCCCCCCCCCCGCCATTTCTCAGCAAGCACCTGATAAATCTTCTGAGGGAGAAATCACTAGGCAAAGTTGATCAGAGAATTTATATAATATTAATCATATTTCGACTTTACTGATTATACCTAGCACAGGCGTATATAGACCAACGGGCCAACTTTTTTTCCATGGCTGCGGGGGGGGGGGGGGGGGGGGGGAGGGTGGGGGCTGGAGATTTTGCCCGAAAAGTAACTACGCGTGTGGATGTTCGTGAGCGTGTCTTCTACTGGTGGGATTAAGGGAACCCTCCCCAGGAACATTTTTAAAAATCTGATCCGCTTGAGGGTTTCTAGAGAACCCAGACTACCTTTCGAACCTTGTAACTGGAAGAAAAGACGATCGCTTTTGTAGAGGTGCCTGGCTGAATGTGTTCGAGCGGTCTCGTCTGGTATCAGTCAACTGCAATAAAATATTATATGCTTCTTGGGATTCAGCTGGAGTAAATACGTGTAATGTAAGGCCTGTGTGCCCATAGCATTAGAGGATCGAACCCTACAGATGGATGAGGCTTTAACACTATTCACGTGGGTCGATATACTATTAATAACAGTTTGGCTGGCCGCTGATTTGCCGTGGTTCTCAGTTGAGAAGGTTTTGGTTACTCATGTGCTTCCAACTGCCTCCCGATTTCCACGCATCTTTCCTCCCAATACTGAGACGAACTGCTTGAAGACACTCTGTACCCCCATTCTTCACAATCCCTCCAATAAGCATACTAAGCATCGCATTTGTGTCAACCACTAACCACGTCCTTTATTCTCCCATCCCACGTCCTCATTATACTACTCCCAGTGAATTTTGATCTAGAAGATTGAGATTTTGGACTTCCTAATAAAACGTATTCCAAGGTCACCACTACGCACAAGTTACACATTTGGCTCTCCTTTTCCACCGTCTTTCCCAATTCCCCCTAATCTCCAGTGATCGCGACCTCAGCTCGAACAACAGTGACCACCCCTCCCCTACAATAGTGCCATTGTCAAGGTACTCTTCAAAACCTGTCTTCTCTTTGTCACGCAGGCCACACAAAGACCTCTTTCTTTTGACCTACTCTCGCCAATTTTGGTTACAATCCCCATGACTCTTTCTCTAACGGTTTTTTTTTTACCTTTGGTTGTCTCTATTTCTGAGTTCGATACATCGTTTGGATAAATCCCTACAAACTTCTACCATTACTGCAGTTAATTATAACGGAAATTTTAAAAACCCTAAGCTATGAATTATTATCTCGACTGTCTAATATTTCTACATACCTGTGTTACTTCCACTGGGTCCAGTGGCGGCTCAAAGGTGTCTCCCCTCTGGATATACTTTAGCAAGGGGCGTCATATATGCCCAAGACCTAAGGTGGGATGCCAATAGAATTATAATGGCAGCGGGGAGTATCCCCGGGAAAATTGGAAAAAAGATTTCAATCCCCGAGGGCTTTTTGGCCACTAAATAAACTATGTTCCCATTCAGCCTGCAACATTTTTCGGTGGGTAGGTAGATAGTGTGACATTTTATATAATAAAATCAATCAGTAACTGGAGATTTCGGCCACTTGGCCTTATTTGCCACATTGTGGGGACCCAGTGAGGGGGACCTAAGAAGTGATGTCACAGTAATGTGACCCAATTTAACTCATGTTAGATTGTCATGGTAGCCCGCGGAAGCGGCCATCTTGTGACGTCATCTCCATAGTGACATGTGGTCTTAGTGCGCATGCGCAGCTCGTGTTGTTAGGGTGATAGTACTCCTGTCGGACATTTTTGTCTGATGGAGGCCGCCATCTTGGTTTTTAAGGTAGCACGTGGTCGCTATGAGCCTGAATGGCTTACACCAAGACGGGGGTATGTGCGGAGGGTTTGTTCGTTTGAATAGGAGTAAATCTGATTACCCAGAAAGACCCACCAATCCATCCAAACCACCCAAAACGACTATTTGATATGGATTCCTCACGAATCCTTCTTTTTTCAATAACAGGTGCGTTCCTTTGTATAAGAGTAGTTTTACTTTGTAGAATTACCCCAAACAAGCCGACAATCCCTCCAAATCACCAAAATGCGCCCAAAACAACCGTAACGGACTTGTACTCCCCATCTAGGGTTTTTAGTAGTACCACGTAATGCCATAGGATCGAGAGTATGCTCTATTACACTAAAGTACTGGTCCAGATTTTCCAAGAACCCTATTTTTGTGCCTATTACAGATACTACTCTAACACTAGCAGTATGTCTAGCCCAAACTAGCTCTAGTTCGTTCCCTCGTCCAAGTCTTATAATCACCAGTGCTTGGTTTCCCATAACATGTATGCAGAATTATCTTCAGTGTGTATAACGAAAGCCTACATGATTCTTATAGCCACGAATCCATCGAAGAGTTACTGAAAAGTCATTGCTCAAGCGACTCGAATCCCATCGAGCAAATGAGCTATAGAACAATTGCTCGTTCGAGTGACTCGAACACACTTTCTTCGACTCATTTAGCTATTTGAGGAAAGCCAGTATACAAAATGCCCGACGGAACAGCGTATCACCCTAACAACACGAGCTGCACATGCGCACTAAGACCACGTATCACTATGTAATGACGCCACAAGATGACCGCTCACGCGGGCTAGCACATCAACCAAACTTGACGTAACTGGGTCACGTGACTAACTTGGCGTAACTGGGCCACGTGACTATGACGTTCTTCCTTGGTTTCCCATTAAGCCCCCCCCCCCCCCCCCCCCTCCACCCCCCCACCCCCATGTGGCACGATCTCCACATCTAGTACTGATGATGTTACATAAATGCACCGTACATCATGCAGGTAGACTTTCAGAAATACAGTTAACATTAGCGTCCTGCGTGATGAAGTTTATATTTTTTATAATTGTTGATAAAGACGAAGTGACCGAACACCCAAGATATCAATCACTTCTATTACACGTGGAACGACAGTCCCCCACCTTCCCAACACTTAATTATAAATTTGATAATTTTTTTCCCACGGGGCGCCTGAAACTTAAGCGCGCACACTGATAATATGGTAAATTTTCTGGATACGATCCCGTCAGACATGCATTCACTGTTATAGCATGAAACATCAGTGATGCAACAAATCCCGAAACCCAAACTAAATGCCAAATGACACTTCACTATTAATTCTATTATCATATGATACTTGTTAAACATATATTGGCCTATACAACAGAAGCAATTGTCGCAAATGTGAGTAGAGTTTTACGTTGTAATACCATCACGCTGATTGTATCATCAAAATTATTGTGATGTGTATCGTAAAAATTACGACAGATTTGATGGGCGGCGAAAAGACTGGACATGATCAGTCATTGATGGTTGACTTTTTGTGTGATATCTTCCTTGCCTTTAGCGCTGCAAAATCTTCAGTCTACAGTGTCCACGTCAAGTCGTTTAATTCCCGATGACTCAATATCTGTCATCGCGCGGCCGCCTAATCTGTCGCGGCACACAGTGGATCTGACATCGGTTTTTATAAGAATGAGGAACCTCTATTATTAAATATGGATACTCTCAACAGGTATCAGGGAACTAAAAATTTGAATTAGAGTTACCCGCCTTGAATTAGAGTTACCCGCCTTGAAAGGTTGCACTCGGAAATGATGCAATTGTTACGGAATTTAGTAAAAAGTCTATAGACCTGCGATCGTAAATTCTGACTCCAAGCGTTGTGATTACTGAGAGAACTACGGAGCCCCACCAACCGCGAAGTCCCATCAGCCCGCGGCGTTCTGTGATTCCTTACCAGACGATACCAGACACAGGCTCCAGATTCTGGGTTCAGGTTGGTTACCTCACGAGCTAGTCGTGTTCAGCAAAACGAAGACCAGTTTACCAGTTGTCTACGATTTTTATTAACAAATAAAACTCAACTGCCAATCGTTTTCTCTGGTATAAAGTAAAATTCACAATGTTCAGTCAAAGTTCATACCTTATAGCAACAGTGGCGGCATCCATCTTACTTCTTGTAGGTAGGTACTTGCTCGTCGGGAGCCCAGAGACAACTTCCCAAACATCCAGGAATCGGTGCTTATATCCACTAGATTTTTGATGCCAAACCTGATCACGCGACTACCAGTAAGCGGAATAGTTAGGGAAAGTTCCCGTGACGTGGCAGTCACCATTGTTAGACGCTTGTACTGCCATGCAGACTGTCGGCAATCTGCATGCAATCTATCGAGTGGTTGTTCCACAAACACATTCCGCCGGGGTTCTGTTGACCGGGGGAATTGTATGATAGAATTTACAGTTCTGCATCTTTAGCATTATGTGATGCCCGTTTGTTCTGAGAGTGTGATTTATGGGTTGATGACAGCTATGACAGTTCAAATAGTACCATTCGGAGATTTCCGCCCGTGATATTTATCAACTAAAACTCGACTACCGGCGTTATCTCTGATCAGCTCTTCCACCGAGTGTAGGTCAGTCGGTCGAGTGTAAGTCGGAGTATTTCTTATTACTGTATCTATTTCTACGAATATCGGCTCTGAGGAAAATTAACAGCAATAATATGAGTCCCATTCAAACTAATAGAAAACTGTCCTGTTATTTCTATAATTTCCATGGAAGAACTATAGCTCTTCTTTCGAGCTTGCTTAACTTCTGTGGGCCAACTTCGCAACACAATGTCTAAAAATAAACAGCCTTTGGAAAATATATTGTTTCAATAAAGGTTTGAAACATTCTATTGACATCTTGCACTATTGTTGAATATGTCTGATAAAAAGAGGGTGATTTGATGACTCTTAGACCTAAAAAATACAATTTACTTTTTGTGTGTTTTTGTAGGAAATTGTCTGAAAAATGCACGTGACCGGTATTTGTTGCATGACTCCTGTTCTCGGGTGAGAAAAAATTGTCCGAAGGGCTATACTTGACAAAGATATTTGAATGGCAAAATTAAAGTGGTGCGATCATATTTTTTCGCCTGAACGTTACTATTGTCGCATGTGGGAAAATATTTAGTTCCGTGATACCTGTAACTTTGTTTCACTCTCGAATTCAAATTCAAAACCTGGGCATATTGGTCTGCGTCACGCAGCGCGTTCCGTGTGGCTTGTAAGTGAAGATAAGCGCACATGTTTGCAGTTGCGGCAATAGATCTGGGGTCCGATGTGTTATTTTTACCGGAAGCGTTTGTCAGAGAGAAAACTGATTTAGGAACTCATTGACATCGGCACATGTGTGCGGTTGCGTACGAAACTGAATTTGCTGCCGCGAATCCAATCGGCATCAGACAGAAAATGTCGGTGTTCGGCGTCCGAACGATGAGACTCGTAGGCCCATATAAAAACAGTCCGCCTTCTTTTTTGGCATACTTCCTTTTCTTCTCTCAATTGTTTTACCGTTTCACCTCTTTTTTCTGGGGGGGGGGGGGGGGGCGCCCCTGGTCGCCCCCTGAACCCACTCAAACAGACCACTCCCAATGGGTGGAGCAAAATATTCTCCGCCACGCGAGTTCCAACTTTCGGTTTCTGTATTTTCCCCTTATGACGACTTATCCACTGTGAGTTGATGGTATACTAGTAAAATAGATTAGAATATTTGCCTCCTCATCTGCTCGTTTCAGGCATAGTGGATGAAATTTGGCGCAGATTGAACAAATTTGAGAAAGACTGGTGCTCAATTTGAAATAACTTTTAAAACTCAACTTAGGCTAAAGAAGGAGGTGGGGTTGCAAATAAAAAATATAGATACCAGGCTGAAAAAAACAGTTGTTTTAGACAACCCCTACCTCCGATCCAAACTTTGCCCCTCTTGAATTTACTTCCCACCTCCTGCACAGGATGTAATTTTGTCTGTTTGCGTTGCATTCCAAGAGGTATTTCACGATTTCTACCATAGTATGTGAAGGTTCCAGCTGTTAGTCAAATAGTGATTCGAAATTCGAAATTTTTAGACGTTGATTTTATTTTTTTTTTGGGGGGGGGGGGAGGTTGAGCCCCACTCTCGCGACAACGAACGCGCACGTCATCGAGAAACGTGACGTTTTTACGACATACATGTAACAATGATTATAGCCGAATTCCCTGTGACCAAGAGGGGTGGAAACCGCCCCCCCCCCCTCGTCTCATGCGCGCATGGTTCTTGGAACAAATTCAAATGACCTCCCGTTAATTAATGATATGTGTTAGTTCTGGTGTAGCCGTTTAACTTTCTCCTTACATTTCAACCCCACCCGAATATATAAAAAAAACATTTGCTTTTAAAAAGCTTATTTCTGGCTCCCAAGATTGGTGGAAGATGAAAAGATACAAGCAGGCCATGACGGAATATCTCACCCCCTGCCTCCGCTATGTGACTTTGCATTCGATTTATATATTCTTTTTTTCTTCATATTTGAAGATTTTGTTTGTAAAGTTAAAACTTTGAGCTTTAACTGAAACGTTGTAACTTTTCCTCTTAGTAATGTGGAAGAGAGATAATCCACGCACACTGAAAACTACTTACGGTAAGTTTTACAAGCCTAAAATTAACCTACTCTCGCGAAGTATGTTACAATTTTTTTTCTAGCGATTATTTGAATGGTATTAAATGCCGACGACCCAAAACATATGTAAAAAACGAACGCGAATTACTTTGGCGAAGTCCAAGTTCAATGTTGTTGAACTGGTTCGGACGGGTGGGGGAGGGGAGGGGGTCGAAACATGACACGCGTCCTGAATAGCCATGTTAATCTTTTAAAATTTAGTTCAAGTTATATGCTCTGCCCAGACTTCAAAGAGTATGGGCTATAAATTCACTGGCAGAGAAAAAATTGGAACGTGTGTCTATATGTCACTTGGAGAGGTGGAGTGCATTTTTTGTGAGCATCGTGTACACAGTCAGTGATGCCAGATCGAGGATCTGCCGCCAGCTATCTCAACCCCATACTGTCTTGAATCTGTTTCCTTGCAAGACATATAGGCGATAAACCAATGATGGTTAGCCCATTTCCCCAAACTTGATTTCATTGCGATTCGCTTGACTTAATTATATTCTACGCAGTTCAAGGGCAGAACAGTGCCGGAGTGGACTTCAGGTGGTGGTGGGGGGGGGGGGGGGGGTTGTTTTAGGTTTCATGTTGGTAAATTTGGCGAAATGGAAGTAAATGCCGGTATTCTGACAGCAACATACTTTAGAGCTTGATTTTTCGATAAGTAACCCGCGTTGGATGCAAAAAAACGTTACATCTGGGTGCGGTGGCTCAGTTGGTAGGGGTGCAGGCTGCAAGCCGAGAGGTACTCTGTTCGAACCCCACCTGCGGCAACCGGGTTGTGTCCTTGGGCAAGACATTTCACCCCATTGCCCACGTTGGGGCATGGTGGCGTTGTGTACTAAGGCCTACTGCTCCTCGTGGATGGAGCACCTGTCTTCAACCAATGTTATAACCCTGCTTGTGTGGAGTTACCATGTTGTGGAGCTGAGAGTTGCTTGCCATTGTTCGATGGTTCTCTCCGGGTAATCCGGCTTCCTCCATCCGTAAAAATGTCGTGGTCATGATTAGCCATTGTGCATTATTATGTAGTTTTAAACACCAATAACTAACTAACTAAAAACGGTACATAATTTGGTTCTTCAATCACTGAATCAGAAATCTGTTGAAATCAGTGTTTTGGTCTTCAATCAGAAACCTGTTGAAATCGGTGTTTTATCGCCGAATGGGGTGGGGATAAACCTCATATATTGAAAAATATGGGGTTTATCCCCCACCCCAATCGGCGATAAACTTTGACTCTACTAAAGAATTTTCATCGAAAAGAAATTTTCGGCAGAAAAACATTATTAAATCACAAGTCTGCTTTCGTGCACAATGTTTCTAAAGCTGTTACAAAATTTATCAGTGTGAACTTCAAAATTTTATTTAGAAAGCCTCAACAGTTATTTTCCGACGTATTTTATTTTATTTTACAGAAACGGTCATAACTTTGTGATCGTAAGTTTCACTTGGGCCCGAATTTCGCAACAAAAGTACCGATGTTGTGGAATGGTTCAGATTTATGTTTTGATCTGTATCCAAATCCATCAAAACACAACTCCTTGCAACAACCTCGAAACCCTCAGGCAAAAATAGATTATGCTATCCGTTACGTCATTGGTAAACAAACATGTCGTCTGCTGGCGTAAAATGACAACAACGGTGAGCTTTTTAGTGAAATCAAGGGAAAATGAAGACCCACCAAAAAGGTAGTAATGCGAAAATTTTCTCCTTCATCTATTCTTTAATTTGAGTGGTTGATTATAATTGAATAACAAAGAGAACAGGAGATACGCGATAAAGTCTTACGCCAAGTATGTTTTGGAAAATACTATAGTTTGTTAAAATTAAGCCCCTCGGTTTACATTTGGGCTCAATACGGGGTTCCGAGTTTTAACTTGGGGCAAAGTATGAAATATACTCTTCATAGCTTCTTCTTCTACAGGACCACAAGTCAGAATCTTTTAATATCTGGTGTTGAACATCGTTGCGGGAGTCAGATTTACGTTTGCTCAAACCAACTCCTCGTGTTAATATTTGGGCTTCCTGTAATTTTAACTTAATCCAATAAGAGGTATAATCTTTTATAATTAAACCTTTTTCTGTTTTTTTTCATTTTCAGGCAAAATGATTGGCTAAAGTATTTATCTTTTTTCTTTTTATAACACAATGAACCAAAAAAACCGCATTTTGGCCCGCCCTAAACCACGCCCCCAATGTCTGTCTTATTGATTACGTTCCTGCACCCTCATATCGTTTCAACATGAAAAGTAATTAATATGTATCTCAACATATTAAAAAGACTTTCAAAATAAAATTTAATAAACAATCAAATCATTATCATGCTTTTTATTCCATGTTCAATTTGTTTATATGAAATAGATATGATCATCTGCGTCCATCGTGTTACCCAAAGCAAACGTAAACAATGGCCGGTTATAATAATCCACAAACAAAACTCACACCAACAAAACTTTCCAATTTCCAAATAGCCTGAATGAACTCTTCCTGAGACAAAGTTCAACGAACTTCATGACATCTGGGTTTATATCGAACTCCACATTTACAAACTGTGTTTTCAGTTTCTCAGGAAATGATCAAAATCGGAATTATATTAATTCAGTGTTGCTTTGAATGACAGCACCCTCACGTCAAGTGGAAAAAGGAGATTGAAGTCTTGTGTGGGTGTAGCCTATGATGTTCCCTTTAACTTACGTAATTGATTGGTCAATAAAAAATTTAAAGACACAAGAACATGTTTCAGTGAAATGCATCGTTATTTCAAACAGAATTTTAGAAAACTATGTCTTTTTATTCAGTTATCATTAGGAAGCCTGATGCGACCTGGTTTTTATTTTAACTCCGCCAAGTAGAGAGTGTTTACATGTATTGCCCTTAAAGTGTAATTATAAGGAATGATCGTTTATTTCTGTCTGTGTCTAGAGTTATGAAGCCCAAAAACAAAGGCCAAACATAGTGTAAATTCCTTAATCAAATCGAGTCTGTCTCTATGAGAGCCCGAATTAAAACTTTGTGCAATATGAGGAATACTCTAACAATCATCTTCAGATCCACCAGTCAGAATCTTTTGATTTTTGGTGAACATCATCCTTGGGGAGGTCAGACATGACGAACGACAAATCGAAAGCTACAGGCCTCAGTGAAATATATACCAACCACTACTGTGTCGGGGCAACTGCCATCATCCTTTTGAGTCATGCTGGGGTCGAAGCTGGGGAGATGATTTCAGGACACAGAAACGCGCAAAACATTCGTAGTTACAACACTGGCTTGCCAGAACAACAAAAATAAATGTACAGCAATATTATAAGTGGCTCTGTGAATAATAACTATTCATTTCCAAGTGATGTTCCACAAAAAGATCATGAAAGGTCATTATCCTCTTCTGCATGTGATTCTCGTTTATTTTCTCACCCATCACCTGCGTTCGTGGCACCATGATTCTCGTTTATTTTCTCACCCATCACCTGCGTTCGTGGCACCAACATATACAACTACAGCAACGCGTTACTACTGACAGAGGTGAACTATTCGTTCTCCAACAATTATCCAATTCCAATTGCATAATTCCACAAGCCATCACTTTCTGGAAACAGTGAAGTGAATAACAGTTCCGTAACCATAAATAATTATTACTATCAACCAAGTGCTTCCAATCAAAACACCAACAATTTTAACTTTAACGTAAGATCCTCAAGTGCTTTCCGACTCATGATAAATGTTGCATGATAAATGTTGCCAGTACAAATAGAAATACGTTGTGTTATTGTTGAAAAATTGAGTAAAATGTTTGAAACTATTTGTTTAGTAGCAGCGCAAAGCATATTTCGTGATTTGTTTCGGAACTCCCCAATGACGTCGTGAAGACTGTATTTTAAAATATTTATATAAATTGCTGTCTTCGACAAGGCGTTGTTTTATGGTTGGGGGATAAATAACTGTCCCCGTTTTCGGCTTAATTATTTTAGAATGGTAATAAAATGTAATCCCCATCTACAGCAACACTAAACCATATGGAAAATGAAAATCTGTTCCGCACAAATGTGCGGAACGGAAATCGTTGATGGACTATTTTTAAATAGAAGCGAAATTTCACTGGAAATTTCAACAAATCGTGCAACGCAATCACCATTTGAATCGCCAGCGATAGCTAAAAATCGTCTCCTGAATTCAAATGTGTAGCCACATAGAACACATTAGAATTCAGGGGACGAAATAGTAACACGGGTTCCCCTCGCAAATTTGGTTGGCAGTAAAATGTGTTCTTTTTGTTGATTGATAGATGTCAAACGAATTTCAGACTGTCCTTCTAATACTTGTTTTTTATAGACGTGAAGGCGTGTAATAAACACAGAATGACACACGCGTGTGAATGGGTTAATCGATATGGTGGTTGAGCCATCGCGTAAGGATAGATATCGGGGCCTGCGGCCTCTCGTTTTATCCTTCAGCACTGGCATTTGTGCCATATTGATTAACCCATTCACTCGCATGTGTCGTTCTGTTTACAGATTGGTAGGCCTAAACTTTCCCTCCATTGGCTGAACTGACAAACATGGATGTACAAATTACAACAGTTTACACTGTGTTAGTAATGTCAGAAATTAGGTAAACAATCAATAAAAAAATATTCTAGTCTTTTAAAGTATGAGTACTATTACACAGAATGCAGTGAAAAACACAACCATTAAATATTTCACTGTAAAAAAAAAATAAGACCGAAATTGTTAAATTATAAATAGCATTACGCCATTTATAGAGTGTACAAAAAGGGTTAAGACTTTCGCGATGGCATTACGTCATTAAGAAATGCGAGAAGAATATCTAGGTGGTAATGTAGAAATATCATTGCGCCATATTTTGTGTGTCCACAAAAGAGGGTTAAACTTGGACAATAGCATTTCGCCATTCTTACAGATCCGAACAGATTGCACAAAGTGTCAAGATGATAGCTAAAAGCTGAGATTTTCTTGTTTACAAGTGTAAATATTTTTGATAATCTTTCTGACTAGGTTAAACATAAAACGTAAAGATAGGTATATAACAAACCCCGAAACCCCATTTGTCACTTAAACAGACCAGAAATAATTCAAGCGCTGCTAAATGAATTATGGAATTTAATGTCCATTATGGCGCATTTGTTGAACGTCACATGGGCTATCTGATAACTGATTAAAGGAATATTTCCCTGTAGTCATTATCTGAGTAATTATGGCTAGGTAATCGGTAATTATGGTGTAAGCACAGTACATCGCACATGTTCTGGACAGACACCCATATTACTACGCATCTAGCCTGTCACGAATGTCAGGAAATATCGAAATTCGAGTCTTTCAAAGGAACTTTAAAGCGAATATTAAATTAAAATAGAGCTAAGCGACCAAGTTCAAGAAGTTCAAGAACATTATTCTGAGATAGACGTAGGGGATAGTTTAACCCCATTGGTTGAGTGAAAAGCGTCAAGTAAAGTGACAATAAGCTAGTGACCGTGCGACGGCAGTGGTATAGTGACTCCCGTCACTTGTTGGAGGAAAGGCGTCCCAATAAAGTGACAATACGTTAGTGGCCGTGCGACGTCAGTGAAAGGGTGAAGTGAAGAGGCGACCAAGGAAGAAATACCAGCGAAAAGGAGGAAAAACTAGCGACAACAGAGAATGCGGGCCCGTAAGTGACTCAAAAACTGTGTAGGTAGGGGGTGATTGACGTTTTGTTTATCATATTCATTAGATTCCTTCTAAGTCACAAATTACCATATGCATTTATATGTATATGTATTAAAATTGTTGTTTTCAGTGAACCACTGTTGATTTATGCTTTTCGAAAAATTATTAATCCCTTCAGGATAAGAACCACCCCAACAAAAGTGAAACGGGCGGTTCGTCAGGGTGAGACACACGTTCACGCACGGATTCAGGCGACACTCCTTGAGTTTTGGCTGAGTACGCGGCGTGAATCTATTTCTTCCAGCAGCGACAAAGCCCCGGTTTCCGACATCTGGCGAGACTAACACCAGGATCTTCCTAAAAGGGAACAATTGAAAAGTTCAAAATCAACAGGCTCACTCAATGACAATTGTATTAAATGCTTCAGTTATAATGTTCATGCAGGTTGCCTCACTGAAATGTTAATTGTTTTCATAAGTTGTGTTGGGGTTTCAGGTAAAGGTTGGGGGACCCCAGTGTGTGTGTGTGTGGGGGGGGGGGGGGGGGCACCGGAAGTGACGTCATGTCACGTGACCCAGTGGCGCCATGTTGTGCTGTCAGGGTAACCGGCGTGAGCGGCCATGTTGTGACGTCTTCGCCATAGTGATACGTGATGCGAGTGCGCATGCGCAGTGTGTGCTGTTATAGCGGTACGTGTTTCCGTCGTCCATTTTGTGCACTGGAGGCCGCCATCTTGGTTTCTATGGTAGCACGTGGTTGCTATGTGACCTAAAACCTTCTAATAGGATAGGGGTATGTTCGTATGGTTTTGTTCGATTGTACAGGAGTAATTTCCCGATTCGTAGAATTACCACAAACAACCCGACAATCCCCCAATCACCAAAAACGACTTTATTTAGTACGGATTTCCCATTTTATCGGCTTATCACGTAGAGCTATAGTACCGAGGGGGTACCGGGGTGGTGTTCGATTGAATTAGAGTAGTTTTCTGGTTCGGATTCCCCCAGAATCCTTTTTGGAACCCTATCCCGTGACGTTTTTCTCCAATAAAAGGCGCGTTTCTTTGGTCATTACCCAGAATCCTCTGCTTCTACTTCGAACTATATTTTTATAAATTCCTACGCTCTATTTTTAGAAACATCCTTAACTGACCCCCTAACTAATTGTTAGGGTCTATATTTAGCAATTTCTTTAAATGATCCCCAAACTACATGATTTTAAATAATAAATTTAATGAGGATCAAGATATTTCTACACTAACAAATCAGAGGAAAGTTAATCCACCAATCAGATTAGTATATTCCCATTGTGCTTCTTTCCCATAGACTTCTATACTAATTTTCTAACTTTCCCAACTTTAACCTATAATCCTATAGGAAACAAACACAAACGCCCACCGAGAATGAAAATATCAGTGAAAAAACGTTGCGACGTCGTGACGTTTTCAAAAACGTCCGTCACGTAGAGATAAATTCCGGAGAAGAGTAACGTCACGTCATTCTTTTTCGATCCTTCGAACTGAACACATTGCTAGAGAGTTTTCTATAGCAAATTTGCATTCGCAAAAAAATTATGAAGATGGAGTATGATGCTGCTTCTGCCGTTACCAGGACTGATGTTTTATGCCTGTGAAGAGTGTGGGAAGACCTTTACGGACCGTCGGAACCGGAACCGCCATGTGCGCACCCAACACGGTGAAGAGAAGAAGACCTACGACTGCACCAATTGTAACAAGACCTTTAAGAGAAAGGAGTATCTCCTTAACCACCTGAAGAAATGTTTGGAGACCTATACATGCATGGAATGCGGCCAGGAGTTTAACCAACTACTCCATTTTATCCGGCACCAGAACGTCGCCCACCTACCATTTCCTGTACCAGCTAAAAGGAAGACTGATGAACCGAAGACAGGACCAACCAAACAACCACGGACCGTGACGACTACCCGTTATGATGTTGACCCGATTGATTTTGACAAGAATATGATGTCCGAAGAAGAGACCGATGAAATTTTGAATGTATACGAAGATAACTGGAGTTCTATTAGAACTCGCCATATGATGAACAGAAGAGTCCAGGGCCAGTATAACTACCGAACCAACGATGTGAACCTGAAGATGATGACTGATGAATTGATGACTACCGTATTTCTGCCACAACACCTAAGATTTAAAATTAATCTTAGTTTTGGTTTTATCCTGAGACACAATGAAACGAATGAACTGAAGTATTACCATCCATCACAAAACAACACTCGGGTACTTGATGTTCCACAACTCGTATGCTGCCAAGAAGACTTTGAAGAATTCCTAGATAATGTCATGGAAGAAGATATCCTGGAATGGGCCAAGTTAAAACGACCAAACACCAAATGGCTTGTGGAGAGAGTTACTAATGTCACCCTTTATGTGAATAAGCTGAAAGACCACCCAATTGGAATGGTATAAGATCTTCTAGATTACATTCTCCAGAACAAAGCAGTAAATGCTTTGGTGAAAGATAAAGCTCGCCAATTTTATTATGATGACAACCTGTGTATCTTCCGATGTTTAGCTCTATGGAGTGGTTCAACAGTAGAAAACCTCAACTATACAACAGATGCCATGTACAACAAGTATACAAAGAAGCCAAAAAATGAATTCCGTGGAGTAACTTTATCCGAATTACCCGACTTGGAGAAATGTTTTGAAGTTAATATCCAAGTATATGAACTTGTCAAGAATGATGATGACCAAACTGTTGCCAATCTAGTCCAGAGATCTCATAGAAATTTTGATAATACCATGTATGTGAACGTCTACAAGAACCATTTTAGCTACATCATCGATATAGACCAATACTGCAAATCATTTGAATGCCGCAAATGCGGTAAATTATGGCACACTGTGAAGAAATTAAATCGTCACGAGAAGACATGTACAGATGAAGTGAATTACCAGTATGTTGGCGGTGTATACCATCCATCCCAGTCCGTATTTACGAGAAGACATGTACAAATGAAGTGAATTACCAGTATGTTGGCGGTGTATACCATCCATCCCGGTCCGTATTTGATCTGTTAGAAGATGAAGGTATAGAAGTGCCTGATGAGAAGTTTCATCCATACCGTGCAACCTTTGATTTTGAAAGTTACTTTGTCATGTCCAGTCTACCTGCCGACAATGATAAACTGATATGGGAAGCAGAACACCGACTATTGAGTATGAGGGTATGTAGTGATGCTCCAGAATACCACGAACCGAAGTGTTTTGTTACTAACGGAAATTCTTAAGAATTTGTTGAAGAAATGATGACATACCTCACTGTTTCATCCCATTGCCACCAACTGATGCAGACCTATCATGCGTGGACCTCACTTAAACTCAGACAGAAAGTTGATGAACCGCTGGAAGCGGAAGCCAGAACTACTGGAGAAGACAAGTCCAAGATGCACCATTTACAGAAACTGGAGAAGAAATTTCAAGACTACCTGCAAGAGATGCCCGTCATCGGATTCATCTCTGGAAAATACGATATGAATGAAGTCAAGCGTGAACTGATGGCATACCCGAAGAGACAGAATCCACTCATGTTTGCAGTGAAGAAATCTAATAACTACATGTGCGTTTCGACAGAAACTTTCAAGTTTGTTGATATTTGCAACTACCTAGCTCCAGGATTCAGCTATGATAAGTTTTTGAAAGCATTTGGCTGTTCCGTGACAAAGGGATTTTTACCATATGAATGAATCGACAGCTTGGACAAATTGGATCAAAATCATCTACCAGACTGTGAAGCCTTCTACACTTCTCTCAAGAAAGAAAACATATCCAATGAAGAATACCAGTACTGCCAGCATGTATGGAACGACCTGGAGATGACAACTTTCCGTGATTTTCTGATCTGAACAATAACAATAACCAAGATGTAAAACCATTCCTTGAAGCAGTTGACAAGCAATTTGCTTTCTATCAAAAACGCCACATCGACATGTTTAAAGATGGTATCAGTGTTCCGGACCTTACGTTGAAATACCTGCTCCAGACCATACACGATGACACCTACTTCACGTTATTTAACCAGAAAAACAAAGACCTGCATTACTTAGTGAATGATAATATCGTTGGTGGACCTTCAATTATCTTCAACCGGTACCACGAGAAAGATGTTACCCGAATCAGAGAAACAAAATATGGTGAAGAAGCAAAACCATGTGGAAGTATTATAGGCTTTGATGCGAATGCTTTGTATCTATGGTGCCTAATACAAGAGATGCCAACGGGTTGGAGTATTAGACGACGTGAAGAAAACCAGTTTAAACCAGAACATCCTATGAAGTATGGTAAAATGGCTGAACAATGGTTAGAATTTCTATCGATGAGAGATGACATCCACATCAGACATCAGTTTAACGGAGCTGAAAAAATGATTGGTCGAAGACAGTTGCTTGTTGATGGTTGCTGCAAAGAAACCCAGACTGCATACCAATTCCATGGCTGCTTCTGGCACGGACAAACCTGCATGAAAGACAAGAATGGGCTTCCTATCCTCCATAATGAAGTCAGAGATAAACCCATGAAAGAACTGCCACAAGACACCCGTACCAATGTAAAGTACATCACCGATTTGGGCTATAGACTCGTTGATATCTGGGAGTGTGAGTGGAGAGAGATGAAGAAGACCGATGCCACACTCAAAGCCTCCCTGAAGGAGAACTTTTCAGACAAAATAGACGATGCTATGACAGGACAAGAATTGAAGAAAGTGAAGTCCGGTGAACTGTTTGGTTTGGTTGAATGAATGTGACATACATGTACCAGATCACCTGAAAGAGTACTTTGAAGAGATGACACCTATCTTCAAGAATACAGATATCTGCATAGATGATATTGGTGAACACATGAAGTCCTTTGTTGAGAAGAATGGAATGATGAAGAAACCCCGTAGAAGTTTGATCGGAAGATATGTAGCAGAAAAAATGTTATTTGAAACCCTTTTGCTGCAGTCGTACCTCCGGAATGGTATTGAAGTTGACTACGCCTACCAGGTTATCCAATATAAACCAAGAAGATGTTTTGAGAAATTTGGAGATGAAGTATCCGAAGCTAGAAGACAATGTTTTATTTCTTTTTTGTAAATGGAAATAGTCAACTGACAACTAAGGTGGATGTAATAATCGTTTTTCATCACAGTGTTTGGACAAACATTCGACGTTAATTGTCAGGGAGTGGTAATGAGACAGAGTTTTTTAATTTTTTTTAATATTGTTCGTTATCATCATAACAAAAGGCAGAATTTAATTAGATAAATAAATACTTCATAGCGTCACGAATGAGTGGCGACGTTATAAAGTATTTATCTAATTAACCTTTTACCCAGCGAATCTCCAGCATCTGCCAGCGTAATATGCAAATTCAGCAGTTGAAAAAATATTATTTTTCAAAATATGTCAACAAAACCATATCATGTGACCCCTCGTTGGAACAAGCTCGTCGAGCTCGTTCCAACGAGGGGTCACATGATATGGTTTTGCTAAAAAAAATTTGAAAAAATGATATTTAAAATAATAAATTTTGATATCGTCTATGTTGGGTAAAGGGTTAAATGTTGCATTTTTAAAGACACGCGACCTCCTAAGCCTAGTGGATTAAAAGTAATTAGTCGATTAGTATATTATTATCTACGTCCAGTAGGTGCATACCTACATCATTCAGCGAGGATGTTTGTCAGAACATTCGATTTCTGTCGGATATTTTCAGTGACCAAATCTCCGTTCACGCTTGAAGTAATTCTCTCTACTTTCTTCAAATCTCGATCGATTAGTTTATTTGTATCGGACAGCAAGAACCCCCCCCCCCCCCTCTCCTCTCATTAGAATTTTGGCCCCGAAATACTTTGTCTGGCACTAAAATATTCAAAATGGCTAAAAAATTGTCTCCAGACAGTTTTGGGCCAGCGTGAACAATGCTGTGGAATGACAAGAAATTAACGGCTTGGGGCTGGTATGACTATAATTGAATGAATTGGGGCTGGGCTTTGTATGCCGAAACATTGTCTAAAGACTAGTTTGTGATTGATAATTGGCCACGCACAATTGTTTCTGGCCGATTTATTTACAATCTATTTACAGAAATGTGCATTGAGCCCAGCATGTCAAGACCCAAGTCCAATTTGCACTTTAGTTATAATAACCTACTGTGGGTGTCTTGTGTCTACGATGCCAAGACCTCCAAACCATTAAGGTCTATGGGCCCAACATGCGAACGTCCAAACCCCCATTACCCATGTTATTCCCTTCACACCTAGAAACTCATTCCACGTCACCCTTCTAAAAATGAAAATGCGTCGTATTTTTATAAAATTGTGGTATTTTTAGGCGCTACAAAAACTAAATATATCATTCACGTCACTTCAAATTTTTCTGCCAATTTTTGCATTTTTCATTAAAAACGCTAATGGTTTGGAAGGCTTATCGAACGTTTCTTTTTAAAATTAAAAGTCTATATGCACAGCAGAGTTGCTCTCTTAACTCTTGAAGCCGGGGATTCAGAAAGAGTTTATTGAACATGACATACCGCGAAAAACTTACAGTAAAGCAGGTGCTTCTAGTCAAGCGTCGTCTGCCTAGGCAGACGACACTTGACTAGAAGCCCCTGTTCAGTGTTTAATTTTCCCCCAGCCCGAAAATAGCCGAACCGTCACAGCAAGATTATCTGCCCTATTACATCACAGGCAAGAAAACTCGACTCCCTGCTTCTAAGAGTTAAATGACATTGGCCACGCATCGTTAAATGGCTTTAAGGGATCCGCTTTGTGATTTTAAATCCGTCTCGCCTTGTCATTGTATACACAGAACCATATAAGGTTGTCAGGTGATGTAAGTAACTTATAAACAAAGAAAATATTCATAAACTTCCACGTGACACGTTTTGTTTTACATTTCGATCTATTTGTGAGTTTTTGATGTGCGTTTCAAACAATATTTCAATGAATACAAGTTACACATCATAAAACACCAAGCGGTGGAGGCCGGCCATTATCTTTCAAGATTTGGAAATAATTTTATATGTAGGTATGCCAACCTTCGTTTATAACGCCTAAATCTCGTGTAGGTCAGAGCATTTGAGAACATGTGTTTATATGACTGCATTCATGGAGAGGGTATTCCAGTTTGTCTGATGGAATTGCGTTCATCTAAATAAATGTGTAATTGAATCCAGAAACATGAAACTGCAATTTTCTTCGAGGTGCGGAGGAACATGTTCTCGATACCCCAGATTTCTCCATAAAAAATTCTTTATTATCATAACAATTTTTCTGTCACTAAGCATGATACATTTTCTTGTTCTTCAAAAAACATCGAGCTATTACAACAAAGATTGTTTACTTCATTCGGAGCAAGTCGATGATCTACGCTATTTGGTGAAGCACGTGTCGATGGCTTATGAGGAACTAAATCAAACGTATTGGTTAGACTTCGGAACACTTGTCGGATATTCAAGAAACGGCGATATTTTACCACATGATGGCGATGTGGATATTAGCAGGATTCTTATGGCTCCCAGACACCTCGAAGCGGCATTCGATAGTAAATTAAGGACAATATTTAAAAGATATAACATTACCGGAAACGTTGGGAAAGCGAAATATAGAAGTGGTTCGGCTGATTTGTTCCGATGGACGTCGGTGAAAAATAACCAGGACGTCTTAACGGAGTATATCCCACCCCAGAGAACATTTACAATGATGGACAATTTTTTTTCTTTATTTGTTGCGCAAACGTTGCCAAAACATGTCATTTTACCAACGAAAATAGGCAAATTCCGCGGACAAACGGTTAGAATTCCATATAATGCAGGGCAGCTTTTAAAAATTCGCTATCCGTTATCATGGCCCACAAAAATATCATATAAGTGGAAGTGTTACTTGCCATTCTAAATCACCCGGTCCATTCAGGGGTATCTGTGCCACATGTTTATGTGGACACCCCCCCCCCCCTCCACACACACACACACACCTTGTGCATAAGTGTGCTGGGCAAACGATTTTAGCCACCACTCCACACTCGCCCTATCAATTCGCTCGTCGGAAAATTGCCATCGTAGTTTGGTTTACAGATAGAATTTCCATGCATACAGTACTAGATGAAATCAGTGGCGGCCCTAGAAAATATTCTATGCTACGGTAGAGGAGGGCAAATAGGGAGATCTTTCGCATAGAAGGGCAAGTTCCCTTTCAGGATTATAGCATTGCATTCAGATACCGTAGACATCCACGCGAGTACCTATGACACGAGAAATCATAGGTCTGTTTGGTCTTTTGCGGAAGCGGGAGTTGTTCTCCTCCCAGACATTTGAATTGCGGTTTTTAATTAAGCCTTCTGGTGGGTTTGGGAGAAAATCTCCAACTTTGCTTGCGTGCAGGAGTGAGAGTTTGTGTGTTTGTGGATGGAATTGTGTGTGGGTGCGGGTGTGTGCAAATGTTGGTGTCAAAGGCTACATTTGGGGGGGGGGGGGGGGGCCCTATGCCCGTATCCCACCCGTAGCGTCACCACTGGATGAAATACTTTACAGGGGTACCACAAGCCAATTTTCATTCTATTTCCCTCTGTTAATAATTTCAAGTCTTTTTCTTATTTTAGGGGAGTTTTCTCGACGGTTTTTACAGAGCAAAAACAATGTAACAGAAATGTTCTCTCCGTTGCGTCACCACTGGATGAAATTCGATGCAGCAGTAGCACAAGCAACTGTTCAAACACAGAATGGCACACGCGTGTGAACGGGTTAATCGATATGGCACGAGTGCCAGTGCGGAAGGATAAAACGAGAGGCCGCATTCACACGCGTATGTCGTTCTGTGTTTATTACACGCCTTCGTGTCTATAAAAACAATTATTAGGACACTCAGCAATTCCTTTGGCAACTATCGACAAAAGCAACACATTTTATCGCCACCAAATTTGCGAGGAGAACCCGTGTTACTATTTCGTCCCATGAGTTCCAATGTGTTCTATGTGCCTGCTGGCACATAGGACACATTTGACGTCAGGGGACGATTTTCAGCTACCTTGCGATTCAAACTGTAATTGCGTTGCACGAATTATTGAAAATTCCAGTGAAATTTCGTTTCTATTTAAAAATAGCCCGTCAACGATTTCCGTTCGCAAATATGAGCGAAACAGATTTTCATTTTCAGGATGGTTTAGAGTTGCTGTAGAAAGGAGTTACACAGAACAGGTGTGTAATAAATCGTATTTCCCTCTGTGAATATTTTTTTAGAATGTTCTCTGGATGATTTTTGCAAAGAAAAGCAATGTAACAGAAATGTTCTTTCAGTTATCTGTCAGCTTTATCAGCTTGTACAATAATCCAATAACACGAAACAATTCCGAAGTGCGCAACAAAATTCAGGCGAAGAGTTGCCCAAGATATACACAGAACGACACGCGCGTGTGAATGGGTTAAACGATATGGCACAAGTGTCAGTGCGGAAGGATAAAACGAGAGGCCGCACACGTGCGCTTGTCGTTTTGTGTTTATTAGACGGCTCCGCGTCTTTTAAAAACAATTATTGGGAGGACACTCAGCATCATCGTCCAAAATTCGTCTGTCAACGATTTCCGTTCGGCACATATATGCGGAACGGATTTTCATTTTCCCCAAAGACTGGTGTTGCTGTGGATTGGAAATTCATAGAACAGGCGTGTAATAAACCTTTAGATAGCACTATTTGAAATTTTTAGGGAGATGACCACCGTACGCACACTATTTGGAAGACCCTTTCTACCACAACCCATTGTTTTGCACCCAGGTACGTTACTTGTCAAAAGTATTGGATGGGGTACAACAAACTCTTACTCTAGAACCAGATGAAACTGCCCGACAGAAAAACATTAATATTATGGAGAGCAATTCCTGTCATCGAGTTTTTGTAACTTGAGGGCATGCATTTTTCCAAACGCATGAAAAGAATCATTGTTTTATGTATGCATGGCAACATGTAGAGTTGCTTGCTCTACAGGGCCCCAAATGCATCCGAGTAACTGAAATAGGTTACCTATTTTATGATCAGTTCAGAAAATATTATTCCGGTTCATTTTTTACAATATGACTGGTAGTGTGTTGCAACGGGCCGAACGTAATAAAATACGCGAGAACGTCCTAAACATTCCTTTGAGGAGTATAGGCGCATGGAGATTTTATACGGCGTAATATTTTTTTTACCATATGATTCGTCCGTTTTGTTCACTTTAAAACATTTGATATTTTGTTTTCATATTAATCAGTGATAAATAAAGCCTTCCGTCAATTTCATTGGTCAATTTCAAAACTAGACAATTTGATTGTCTGAACGAAATACAACTGGGCTACATTTTCATAATTTGCATAATTAGAGTTGGGAGCTTTCATTGGTCAATTTCAAAACAAGACAATTTGATTGGCTAAACAAAATACAACTGGGTCACATTTGCATAATTTCAGTAGGGAGAATTTACGTTATCTGTTCTATTTTGAGTGGGTTATATTGTATTAATCTTTTACCTACAAGAAAAACGCCATTCATTTTTTTTATATTTTCACTTTTTGCTTCCAAAACATAGGTTATGACCCCTCATTGGAACGGGCTCGACGAGCTCGTTCCAATGAGGGGTCATAACCTATGTTTTGGAAACAAAAAATGAAAAATTTTAGTTATACAGAGATGTTTTTCCAAGTGGCGTCTGCAACTCCAGTTAGGTGATGGGTTAAAAAGTCCTAAGTGGCTAATTTGTGCGTGTGTGTGTCATATGATAAATAGAATATGAAATGAGTGTTTTTCTCATATAATATTTATGAAACTCGTCCGAATTTTCCCTTTGGGCTCGCCATAGGCTCGCCAAAACGGAAAATTCTTAGACTCGTTTCATAAATATTATATGAGAAAAACACTCATTACATATCCTCTATTTATCATTATCATAACGTGTGTGGAGGAGTAGTGTGTTGTTGTCAGAAGGATTTTAGGTACAATATACCAAATATTGCACTAGGTTGTGAGCCATATGGCAGTTTATGGATCGGCTAGTCAATCCATAATGTGCATATTGACCGAAACGCAACAACCTCGTGCAATATTTGTTAAATGATTACTTTTTATTTCATTTTTATTTTTTATATGTCGTATTGTTTTGCAGAAAGAAAGAATTATATTTATGTTATTTGAATCTGAATCTGAGGTGAGTTTGTAGACCGCACAGCCGTTTTAACATAAGTCGGAAGGATGGCAGAACTTAGTTCCGCTCTGTTCCGTTTGTAATAACTCATGTTGTATGAAAAATACTTAGGAGGGCAAGCCACGTTTCAGCCAATAAACCTGCATGTTCAACCTGGATGCCCACTGGCTGAAACTGTTAGCGGTTTATGAATCGCATACTATTTTTAAGGCTATTGTTTAACTGTACAGCTAAAACTAGCAGTCCTGTCATGAAATCTGCACAAATAGCAAGTCGATCTGCGCGTTAATCTATGACCATAGTAAGGCTAACAAATTCTGTACATATGGTCTGTGCACAAACAATGTTTCAGCCAATGGACTACCGGGTAACCCGGAGGGCCATTGGCAGAAACATTGCCTGTGTTTGCTACGAGTAACCAGAAGAACCTGTCGTGCTTTGGATGCCCTTCGATATGGCAATTGCGCGAAATTCCTATGCGCAATTAAGCTTAGATAAGCGCACAGTTCGTGACAAGACTTCCAGTTTTAACTGTACTTGCCCGTTCAGTGATGCGTTTTTTATATGATAATCCTCTCCACGTACTGAAAATGGTAAAAATACATACCGTTGTATTGTCATACGTCTCAGTTCTCAGATATTATTACTTGTTTTTTTTTCATATCGGCCGAGATATCAGTCAGAGGTAATTTCGTATCAGCTTGAGACCGAAGATCTCAAGCTGATGCGAAGTCACCTGGAGCTGATATGTCGGCCGACATGAAAATAACCAAGTAATGGCCTCTATTTATTAAACCAAATCAAATAATTTCAAAGTGTTCTCATATATGTTAGTTTTCTGACAGTGTTAGTGTCTTTCATTCTTTACGTAAAGATCGAAGTTTTCTCGTCAACTGGTTCTCCTACCCGAGCGTCGCGGCTTACCCAGTGGGGAAGCCCCGACTAGCGGATAGCTGAACTGACTCTTCTCTCACTTCGACGACACTCCGGTTACGACGCTGAATCTGAGTTTGTGTTGAATTTTGTGAACAACGCTCTTCTTTTTTGTCTCTCCATCCTCCTAATTCTTACTTATTGCCACCATTAATTCCTCACCATACAAAACTACCCCGCTTTGCCCTGTAACGCAAATTTTACTGATTGATTGTTTTCGAAGAATGACGGGAACGACTTTGTTGTAATGAAAATGGCTGCGTTAGGTAACGCATTTTGGGGGATAACTCTAGATTGGTTCTTATCGGCTGAGATCGGCTTTATATCAGCTCAGTTTGAAGTTATATCAGCCAAAATCAATAATGGACAATTCTGGGATAGAAACTCATATCAAATAGATATAGACACAAGTTACTTTGTGTAAAGAACAATAATGTGCTACTCAAAGTTTTCTAAGCATCAAGTATATCCAACTACCTGTTTTATGTTTTAGTTGAAATATTGTTATGAAAAGAGAATATATTTTTTACTCAATTATATCTTTAATGATTTAAGTACAGAAATTAAGATTTTGTTTGTGTTTGACATTATGTTTTAGTTTTTGAATACGATAACCATGGAAAATGGATATTATTGGTAAAGGAGGAAATTTTTCAAATTTGCCAAAACGTTGATGGAGCGAACTGGTATGGGTTCAGTATCGAGTATGAGACCCATTACTGTTAATTACAGCTTGACTGGACCTTCCCATGTTCCCAATCAGGTTCCTGACGGTCCTTTGTGGGATGTTGTTCCATTCTTGGACCATCATGGCACCAAGCTCCTGGACACTTCTTTGCTTGACTGGACGGGCTGACATTATAAGCTGCAACCCATTCCAGAAATGTTCGATTGGATTGAGGTCAGGGGATCTTGGTGGCCAGTCCATACGCTCAATCCCCCCCCCCCCACCCCACCCTGTTGGTACACCCGGATAGCACAGGCAACATGAGGACGGGCATTATCGTCCATCAGAATGAATCTATCACCCACTGCACCTGCATACAATCTGACGTGGGCATCCCGGATCTCATCAATATACCGCTGTGCAGTCAATGTACCACGATCAAGGACACAGAGCTCTGTACGTCCATTCCAGCTGATGTCGCCCCAGACCATTATTGACCCTCCACCATAGAGGTCATGTCTAGCAATGTTGTCTGCCTGGAATCGCTCTCCTGGACTTCTCCATACCCTGGAACGCCTATCTGTGTAGTCTAGGCAGTACCTTGACTTTTCTGTAAAAAGGACAGGTCGCCAATCTTCTCTGGTACATCTGGGACAGCGGAATGCGAATACGTGGTCTTCTCGATCGGAGATCACTTTCCTGCAATCTTGCCCGGATAGTCTGCGTCGAAACATTTACCCCGGATGCATTCTGAAGGTCACTGCGAATCTGGGTTGCTGTGTCAAAGCGGTTCCTAAGGGCCTGAATGATCAAAAACCGGTCTTCAGCTGCAGATGTTTCCCGGTCTCTGCCACCACCATGCCGTCTTACTGGTGTACCATACTGCTGAAATCTTGCCCAGGCTCTGGTGATCAGCGTATGGTGCACACCAAGGGCTTCACCAACCTGACGATGCGTAGCCCCTTGCTCCACCACCCCAATAGCCCGCCACATTCTGCTTCAGACAAATGTCTTCTTACCTTTGCATTCGCCATATTCAATCATTAAAGCACGAGGGTTTGTATTAAAATGAAGATGTAGACAGTACACGAAAACATCATGAAAATCAAGGGGTACATGCTTTCCATGACTGTCACGAAAAGTCTGCCTGTCGAGAGAGCTAATGTAAACACTGGGGACCATCTCAATACATTCCTCAATCATATCCACAAATATATAGCAAATAAGTCACAAGCAAATTTCACAATGATGTGTCAAATATGTGGTGCTTAGAAAACTTTGAGTAGTATACAAGTTGTCTATGCCATGGGATGACTGGGACAAAATGTCAATATTTTTTTTAAGGTTAAGGCTGCTTTGCTGTTTGTGTGTTTGACAGTTACCGACAATGCACTAATCTGCCACGGGGATTTCATTGTGGTGCCTCCTATGTGATTTTGTGACTTTTTTTAAATTCTTTCTAAATCGGGAGAAATCTTTGCGACAAATACTAACCATGCTCGAATCCGACCAAGTGATTTCATTGTGCTGTCTCCAGAGGGCCTTTCTACACTGAGTGATTTTTTGGCTTTTTCAATGTTTTCTATGTCGGGAAAAATCTTTACGACAATTGCCAACCAAGCATTCATCCGAACAAGGGATTTTATTGTGGTGCCTCCAAAGGACCCTATCTACCCAATATATTTTTGTGGCTTTTTTAAATGAGTCGGGAGAAATTGTTACGACAGTTACCAATCATGCACAAACCCGACCAAGGGATTTCATTGCGTGCCCCCAAAGTGCCCCATTTACACTGTGTGATTGTGTTGCTTCCCTTTATCCAACATAACAGCCAAAACCGGCCAGCGCTATTCTCAAAAATCGCCAATAATTAATTTTCATTATTTTTTCATTTTTTGTCTCAAAAACATAGGGTATGATCCCTCGTTGGAACGAGCTAGTTCCAATGAGGGGGTCATAACCTATGCTTTTGAGACAAAAAATGAAAAACATTAGTTATTCAAGAATTTTTTTTTTTGCAAGTGTCGTCTGCTTTTCATGTTAGGTAAAGGGTTAAATGGTGTCCAAGTCGGGAGAAATTTTCGAACTTGATGCGTCATAATTGCATTAAGTGGGATGCCTGCGAAGTGTACGTGTTGGGGAGAGACCAATCAATATTTTCAACGTGCAGCCTTGGGGCTGCACGTTGAAAATATTGATTGGTCTCTCTCCAACACGTACACTTGATTGGTCTCTCCCCAACACGTAATGAAAATGTTAATTGCTGTACACCAAATAATGAATATGGGCTCTTTCAACTGCTGCCATTGAATTGACATGGAAGATACCACAAGGATTCAAAAGGTTAAGCATCAAGAGCTATATTCGACAAATCGTGCATTTATTTATTACAGTCCGTGTACAGGTAGTTTAAACCTGTCCCGGAGGCCGGGGGTCATTGGTTACAGCACTGGGCTTTAAACTATGAGGCCGACGATTCGATCCTGACTTGTGCCACCTGCGTTGTGTCTTTGGGCAAGACACTGAATTACGATTGCCTGTGTGGAGGCACAGTGGTGTTTTGCCCTACGATTCACAGCACGTCGGTGGTGTACTTAACTTCAATCGCTGCTAACTCTATGCCGAATTAGTAAGGTGGAGAGTCTGTCAGTTGCTAAGGAGTCTGGCAGTTGCTAGATGGTTGCCTCCATGTACATCGGCTTCCTCCACTCGTAAAACGCCCAAACACGGTATGACCCTGGATGTTGAAAGTGTAGTTATAACCAAATGAACAAACAAACCTTGTCTCTCGTATTCTTCATTCTGTTTATATATTTTTCACAGAAAAATCAATATTGCTGTCTTAGATTTGACAACGTGAATTTTTTACATACTGACAGTCTGAATTAAAATAAAATTTTTAACAGGTTTAACTGATCAAAAGTTTGGAAAAGATAACAAACATTTATTATTAACAATCTCGAGCCCGTTGTGATGTATAGGATATTTGTCTTAACCCTTTACCCAACGCAGACGATATCAAAATTTATTATTTTAAAAATCTTTTTAATTTGTCAAAAAAATTCAACAAAACCATATCATGTGACCCCTCGTTGGAACGAGCTCGACGAGCTCGTTCCAACGAGGGGTCACATGATATGGTTTTGTTGAAATGTTTAGAAAAATAATATTTTTTCAACTGCTGAATTTGCATATTACACGGGCGGATGCGGTCGATTCGTTGGGTAAAGGGTTAAACCCACTATCACGCCACGCTTCACTGTGCACACAACAAATAACGGAATCCCATATATGAATTTCAATCCGCAACAATAGGCAAAGCCAAAATTTGAAAATGACAGCACATATTATAGATATGGGCGGTATACTGTGAATACCGTTCAGTATCGGTATCTAGGAAATGCTGATTTACCGTATCATAGGACACTCAAAATACCGAAATCTCAGTATTGAAAAATATTCCCGACATTAGTTAAAAAATAAAAGGCCTTAACTATAGTACACTACGCAAAATTCATAACAACATCCCATGGATTCTATATTGATAAAGGCAGTCACCACCGGTCATTTTATGTAACAATGAAGCTGAGAGAAAATACCCAGGGGGTATTTTCTCTGGGAATTTTCTCTCGGCCTTTTTGTTACACTAAATGATTGATAAAGTGTCTTTGTTGCTTATAATGCGAATGCTTCGCTTTTGTAGACGGGAGGGCTTCCTAACAGATTTTGAATTACCCCATATGTGTATACCATAGGCTATATAACTATGAATCAGTGCATAATATAAGGTTACCATTGCCTCGTGTGGTAGTATTTTTTTCGCTTTATTTAATGCATAAATTACTCGGGCTACTTTTGTACATATTTGGTCAATGCGATACTTGTAAGATAGATGATCATCCATCAAAATTCCCAACAATTTCAAAGAATTTTCAGTTTCATTTTGCCCCACTCTGTTTATTTTATGTCCGTTGATGAAAATATTATGGTTCATGAGAGTAGCCTTTTGTGTTGGATTTTTTAAAATATATTTTGTTTTCTTTGTGTTTAACATGAGTTCATTAATGGAGCACCATTCAAAGATTTTGGCCAGTTCACTATTTACATAAGTAGTCAAATGATTAATATCTTTTCCGGAAGAAAATACGGTGGTGTCATCGGCAAAGGACAGGATGGGTAGTGAAGTGGAATGTGGAAGATCATTAACATATATTAAAAATAAAAGAGGGCCCAAGATAGACCCCTGCGGCACCCCATAGCGTAGCTCGGCTTTGTCGGATGCATTTCTCCTATAATTAACGTATTGAGTTCTATTCGAGAGATAGCTCCGAAACCAATCATTACTGAATCCTCTAATGCCATATTTTTCAAGTTTACTAAGTGAAATATCATGGTTTATGGTATCAAATGCTTTGGACAAGTCAAGAAAAATAGCTTTTTATTATTCTTTTTATTGTTCTCCGTGGCCACATGTTAAATAAGGTGCATGGCAGGGTGTATAGTGGAGTGTTTCTTCCTGAAGCCAAATTAATAGGGATTTAAAATGTTGTTTTTATCCAGGAAACTAATAAGTCTTTTATACATAATTTTTTCCAAAATTTTGGAGAAAACAGGCAGTATACTATCTGGTCTATAATTACTAAAGTCTCGGTTATCACCGGATTTAAATAATGGGATTACTTTGGCTATTTTATTTGTGTGGGTACTCTTCCCTGAAGGAATGAGTTGTTTATAATGTGTGTTATTGGCTCGACTAATAGGTCGATAGTGTTTTTGAGGAGGCTTGTTGCTGTGCCATTACAATCCTTACTAAACTTAGTTTTCATATCTTTTACAATAGAAAGAACTTCGGCATTGGTAGTTGGCGTAGCATAAAAGCTATCAAGGTTATCATCGTTCATATAATCAGAAAATGATTTATTCGACTCCACAATTGACTCCCTAGTTCGTTTACCTATATTGTTGAAGAAATTATTGAATTCCTGAGCAATGTTACGTGGATTGTCAATTTGATTGTCTCCGTGATTAAAATAGGATGGCAGTTTCACTTCTGTCTTGGCCCTACTTATTGCAGCATTTAGGATTTTCCATGTATCACGCATATTATTTTTACTAATCGCTAATGCATCCTTGTAGTACATTGCTTTATTTTGTTTCTTAACTTTATTAAATACTTGACAATATCGTTTGTAATTTTGGATATTGTGATCAGAAGGCTTTTTTAATTTTTTACTATAAAATCTATTTTTAGTGATTGATGATCTAATAAGTCCTCTCGTCATCCATGGTTGACGTTTGATAAGTTTTTTTATTTTGGCGAACTTGCTGTAAGGGAAATGCATACTCAAAAGCGTTCAAATAAATATTTAGAAATGTGACATATGCTTGGTCTGGGTAGCTGAGTTCCATTACATCAGAAAAGTCGATGTCGGAGAGAGAAGTCCTAAAGCAAGCAAGACTGCCTTCATTTATCTTTCGTGACCTTATAGACTCTGTGTCATAAATAATCTTTCGTGGTTTCATTTCATAGTAGAAAATGCCGAAGTGATCAGATACATCTGTTGTTATTATTATACCTGACTCGAATGGGGATGTAATGTTACTGCTTAAGATGTGATCAACCGATGTGGCCGAGTGTTCAGTAACTCTAGTTGGCTTTGTTATGTGCGGCAAGAAACCCTGACTGAACACTAAATCAATGTAATTACTTGTTTTGTGTGAGTTTCAAATTTTAAGAGGTCAATGTTGAAGTCACCTACAATATAGGTCGGTCTGTTTTCCTGATTCACCTCATCAGTTATTTTATTAAGTGTCTGGAGAAAAATGTCAATATCCGCTTTGGGAGGTGTATTTGGCCTGTAAATAACGCCTATTATTTTCGATGACCTGTGTATTCTAATCTCAAAGAAAAGTGACTCGATGATGTGAGGGATAAAAAATGAGAGGTCGTCTCGAACTTTATAATCAGTTCCATCCTTGATAAATAAGCCCACCCCCACACGACCGTCCGCATTAGTAGGACGCGTTCTCTTTAATAATTGGTGATATCCTTCCAGATTAAAGCAAACGTTATCTGGAATATTAAATACTTCTGTCAGCCCCGTCACGTCAAACATATCATTATCAGTTCCTTGTATGTTAAATAATAGTTCTGTGAGTGCGTCCCAATGAGCAATAAGACTCTGGCAATTAATATGAAATAATGAAAAGGACTTTTGGGTCCTTTTGGATATACAGTACGTGGAGAGTGTATCATCACCAAATCACCCGCAGAGTGGAGATTCCACCGAAGCAATAATTGCAAATTTATTGCAAATCATAACAAGTACAAGCAAAATTCCAGCCAATGGACCACCGGGTTATACCCGGAGGTCCATTGGTTGAAACATTGCTTGTCTTCTTTGTCCACATGTACAGAATTTGAAAGTGATGCCTTGGGTGATAACTCCACTCACCGGGTGATATCGTTACAATCCACTCTCCACGTACTGTACACTCATATTTACCTGGTTCAATATAATCGCAAGCACAAAGTTCATTTTTAAAGGGCGATTCAATTTCGTCATCGATACCTGTTTTCTCATTATACAAATGTTTAAAATCGAAGTCTGCTTTTGTCTTAAGCTCGTTCAAACATTATACTACCTATTATTTCACGCAGAGCAGCCATCAAGTGATGATAAGCTCAATGAAGAAAAACGTCTATCTTTCCTTAATAGGCGGATAGAAAAGTTCCTGTGTTTGGTATAAACAATTAAATGAAAAGGTATTACATTAAAATAAGTCCAGTACAATATGTGCAAGTAAAAGAAATCTGCGCGAATCATTTTCCCATGACAAAACAAAACTATTTACAAAAAGAAATGGGAACAATGGAAAGCTTCCATGACTACTGGGTTTGTAATGACTCTCACCTTTAGTGACGCAGTGGAGCGAAACGAGAATATCGTAATCTATTAATGAAAATGCTGTAGGTGCCAGACAGCTGAAAAATAGCAAAGTCGCCTACCCCAGCGTAACTGACACACCAAATCATCCGCATAGCTGAGACTCCACCCAACCAAAAATTACAAATTCGCTGAAAAGCATAAGAATCACAAGCAAAGCTCCAGCCAATGGACCTCCAGGTTAAACCCGAGGGTCCATTAGTTGAAACACCGCCTGTGCATTTTGTCCATATGTACATAACTTGATCTGATACTTCTTGGTGATAACTCCACTGCACGACCGACCTAGCCACAACCTATAGACAAGTATATTTAATCTTATTTTCGCCATAGTAATGATTTCCGAGAGTAATTCAACTGGTTGAGGGCTAAATTACTTTTGGTTGTCTGGATTTGCTATTTAAATGTGTTCCACCACAATGGAACAAATTTATATCAATAATATATTATATGCATTTGACAAATTGAGGGCTAGATTATTTTTGTAATCTGGATTTGCTATTTAAATGTGTTCCATTACAAACCACTGGAGAGTGCCCACAGACACTTTCCAGTAATTTACAACAGAACAAATATATATACAGAATACCGTATTTACTCTATGTATTGGGACAGCTAAAAATAAATATTTTCACATATGTCCCACATCTTAGAAAATGGGGAAAAAACACAACCTGGTCTTGTTTTGATGCTGAATCAAGTTGTGTGTGATTCATTTTCCATCACTATATAGGAAAATCGTCATCCAATTTTTTTTTAGATTTTCATTTTTTGCTTCCAAAACATAGGTTATGCCCCTCATTGGAACGAGCGCATCTTTAGTTACACAAGAATTCTTTTTATGAGTGTCATCTGCCACTAGCGTTCGGTAAAGGGTTGAAGACTGTCACAATATAATATTAAATAGTCTTCCTCGTGTCAGTCCGGACTGTAAATATTAAAACTTAGGAACAGGTTTAAATAAAAACAACACAAATCAGTATGTATTATCAATTTTTATTGTTTAAAAAAGAAAATTAAACACAAACTTAGCTTTTATATTGAGCATTTTGCACCGTTTTTCAGGTGACTGGGCAAACAGGAAACAAGTCTCCCGAGTGTCCCAAACATTGGAGCACAAAAAAATATTTTTCTGGAAAAAATGTGTGTCCCAAATTATAGAGTGTCCCAATATATAGAGTATATCATATGCATTTGACTGATTGAGGGCTAGATTATTTTTGGTAGTAACAAAACCAAATTATGTGACCCCTCGTTCCAACGAGGGGTCACATAATTTGGTTTTGTTGAAATTTTTTGAAAAATAATATTTTTTCAACTGCTGAATTTGCATATTACGCGGGCGGATGCGGGAGATTCGTTGGGTAAAGGGTTAACTGAATATGGAGCATAAGCAAGGAAAATGTTGGCCTCTGATCCGGTACCCTTAGTTTTGAAAACCCTGATAGTGGTTTCCACCCATTTTATATAAATAAAATATCATATGCATTTGACAGAATATGAAACATAAACAAGGAAATTGTTGGCATTGATCCGATACTCTCAATTTTGAAAGCCACAATAGTGGTTTCCACCCATATTACCCAATTTAACTGTTTGAGGGCTAGATTATTTTTGGTAGTCTGGATTTTGCTATTTAAATGTGTTCTTTTATAAATCACTGGAGAATGTCCACAGGCACTCTCCAGTAGTTTACAATAGAACAAATTTATATAAATAAAATATCATATGCATTTGACTGAATATTAAGATGAGCAAGGGAAATGTTGGTTGTTGATCCGGTACCCTCAATTTTGAAAGCCCTGATAGTGTTTTCCACCCATTTTCCCACAGCTCGACGACACAAAAACTTCGGAACCAGCCCGAATCAAATCGAATCATTCGACGAGTCTAATTGAATTTTGAAGCTGTGTAATGCTGCTGTGTTGGGATAATTTGAGGGAAAAGGTACCAAAATTGCAGATGGTGCCTTCTTTCACTCAAGGGACGGATTCATTGCGCATGTACAATTCTGCAGAATCAGGTATTTCGAAAATGACCCTTTGAGTACAGTTTGGTGATTTTGCACCGATTTCAAATAGGAATTCTGATCACTATGGTCACCCAGAACGAGAACTCAAATATATTGGCGTGGTCAAAGAATTTAAACGAGGTTCGCGCTGATACCTCTGGTTTAGTGCAACATGTTGTGCGATAGTGCGAGATTCAAGATGAATGGCATGAACTAGACGCAATATTAGAAGAGAGGAATTTTCAAAGTTTATTTTTCAACAGAGACTTTATATTGACTACTTGCACCCTGGACGATTCATACCACAATTGGGGGGGGGGGGGGGGGGGGGGGGTACAAATTGTCTTCACAATGAGGAACACATTGTCTAGACAAAATCTACGAATTGTCCCAGTAAAAGGTATGAATTGTCTCCTTTTTGGTACAAGCTGTCTCAAGTAAGTAAACATATCAATGAAACAACCAATCAAAACAAGATTTATGTATAGAAATGAAACTTCAATGGGTGAACCATCGCTTAACAGCATAAGTGAAAAAGTGATCTCTAGTATTATCAACTTTGGGTTCGAACATGGTAAAAGAAAATTCATAGTAGATAGTAATGGATGTAGTTTTACAGTTAAAACACTATTTTTTTAATGAAGCCACAATAATTCTTGAAATTGATGAAGATCTAACAATAAATAATTTCATGACGCCCCAAATAATAAGTTAAAGAGTGTGCTGCCTTAATAATTTAATTCTGAGCTCCCTCAATAGAACATTTTCTTGTTGGCGTTTTTAATTCTGAGCTCCTTCAATAGTGTCTACTTGCTTTTTACTTTAACTTTAAAGTCATGAAATTTGATATTCCGTTTCTTTTTAAAATAAAAGAAATGACATCACCTTTTTATCCTTTCTCCAAGTTTATAATCCTCTCCCAACCCCATCTCCATATATATTTTTTCAGAGAGGATTATTTAAGCAGGGTATAAATTTGCAGAAGAGGATACAAATTGTCCATAGGGGGTACAAACTGTCGGATACTGCCCAGAGGAGGGGTACGAATCGTCCAGAAGGAGGTACAAATTGTTCTGGGAAAAGGTACGAATTGTCCAGCAAAAGGTACCAATTGCCAGAGGTACGAATCGTCCAGGCTATGAGTTGTCCATCTCACTGATGGATGGATGGATGGATGGACAGACAGACAGAATTTATGCAATCACACATTTTGTAATAAATTCAATTTCAGTTTCCTTTTGAATGCTAAAACAAACTACAATTAGTAGAAATGAAATATTTTCTATCAGTGTGCAAATGTTATTTCGAGGTCGGTTCTGGGGAGGTTGGTATTGGGTCTTTTCGGCCTCGGGAACATTCGGCCCCAGCTATTTTTCCGGGAACATTCGGCCTCAGTCGAGGCCGAATGTTCCCACTTTTGAGGCCGAATGTTCCCACTTTTGGTAAAAATTTTCGGAGTTTGGGAGCTGAAAAAAAAAACTTTAAAAAATAATTTTTTAGTTAATTTTTTTTTTTTGTATATTAGGAGTTTTCCAGAATATTTTTTTAGAATAATATATACGGCACACCTACCTTTATTCCTAAAGTCGAAATATATTAAACACAAGACCGATCCATAATGAATTAAACTTAAATATAAAATCCATTGTATAAAATCCACTGTATTGAATAACAGAATGACAATATATGCGCTCCACTGCCGACATGCAAACCCGAAATGATATACTTCTTGGAAGTCGTTTACCACAACTCAACTTAAAAAATTTGTTTTTATAAGTTTTTCTGAAGTAGTGATCAAAGTTTTGGCCTCTGATGAGGTACTCTTACAGCGTTTTTACAGTACGACTGAAGCTTGGTTGATTTAATCACACTTGATTAGGCGATCATATACTGTTTTTACAGTTTCTTTGAACCCTTCGAAAACATTTATTTGTGGATTTTATCCTTTTTGTTACAGTTATAAAGCAAATAAAGTTATTCGGTGGCAAGGAATTTAAATCTCACATTGTACATGCCCGCCTTTGGCGCGCTTAAACTTTTCATTCATTTGAGTCCAACATCAATCTTGATGCTTTACTTGCTTGTCCAGCATCAAAAATGTCTCCTTGTATTAAGTGCGGTTTAGAGGTTAGGAGTACCTTATTAGGTTCCAGTATATATAAAGTGTAATTGTATTTTGTATTTGTCAGTAAAGCTGTCAATGTTAAATGTATTTTATATTGTATATATTTTATATTACGGTGTATTTAGATTTGTTTTTAGTTGTAATAAAGATGTTTAAACTCATCTTAAACCGCGTCTCTCTTAGTCTCCCTAGTTTAAAACGGAGGCCGAATGTTCCCAGGCCGAATGTTCCCAGGCCGAAAGTTCCCGAGGCCGAATGTTCCCGAGGCCGAAAAGACCCGCTCCCTTGGTATTTAGGTTTTTTTGTCATTTTTGGAGAAACATTCTAAATATCAGAATCCCCGCCTCCAGATGTTGGTCAGACGAGATGGGCGACATTTACTTTTGAAGAGGAATTCAGTTCTATTCTGGTTGCAAAGCCTAAAGCATCCAGGAATTAAAACATTGTTTACCAAAACACCGAGGAAGTGTAATTTAAATGGGAGTTCTGAATGGTTCTGGTATTTAGCCTTTCGGAGAACGCGTCGGATCACAAAATTGGCTGGCCGCTACACTGTAATTCTGACAGTCTTAAACTGACATTGTATTGTATCACTGGTAAAAATAGTTCATAGACTCGAGCCAGTGAACTTGTGAAGAAAAATCTATGAAATAAATGAATATCGCTGTTCGCGTGCAGGTCTGTTTCTGTAAAATTTTACTGCAAGACTGCATGCCCGTGTTTTGAGAACAATGATTTCCCCAGACCGTACGTCAACATAACTTGAATTCATCCGAACACCGGCTGTTTCTAAGGAAACCGCGCTAAGTTCCCCAAAATGAAAAAGGCCCACAAAAAGTGTCAATAAATCACTTGTTTTATTTTTTTATTCGTTGTCAACAATTTGTGAAGTGGACGTTCTCAATTAAAACTGAAACTGGGCTTTGAATCTGACGAAACCGGCAACGGACAACATTGGCACTTCGAACTTTCAAACAATATTTAACTCGCCGACAACTACCTATCTTCGAAAGTCACTTCATTACTTAATTATTTCTCATAGTTTCGAACATTCTGCGACAATATATTTTACATAATGTCCTTTGAGAAGCCAAAAACAATTAAATATCCGTTACAATGATTCTGGATTTTTTGCCAGTGGGAGAGCCACGCCGCCAGATGGCACCCCAAACTCTGTTGCATGGTATATAGAAAAATTATAAAATCATGGATACGTACCTGGGTTACCTATGTGCGCCCACGCCACTGCGTGGGTGTGAACTATAAATGACCATATGAATAGAACCAGAAAATACCAAGAAATACGCAAAAAAATCCTTTAAACCAGGGATATCTAGAAGTTTAAACTGTGGTCAACTCAATATTTTAATTTCTGGGAAACAATTGTGAGACTTGTGCTGAGCACGTTTATAATGGCGGTTACTGAAGAAATAGCATAGTTCTGAGTTTGTTATTAATCTTTTAAATAAACGCCATAATATCTGTTTTCTGAAAAATAATTTGGTTTATAATTTTATTTTGAAATAGATTGTTTTTTTCCAAATATGTTCAGTACAACTACCCCGGATAAATTCTACAGCAAAGGTAGCGCCAGACAAAATTTACTGAAGTGTATTTTCCTTTTGAAAGGAGCATCAATTCAGTTTATGAAGGGAAGGGATTTACAGGGGTGTGTCTTCATATTGTTAACTTCGATTCATTCGAACATGCAATGTTAGTCTATTATAACGCGAGGGGAAGCTAATTTATTCTAGCGCTCATGCATTATCGATTTTATAATCACGTGGGGGGAGGGGGGGGGGGGGTTCAGAGAGATGTTGTCCCTTTCCGCATTGCCATAAAAATAAGGATTTAGACACGATGGTGGATCCGCGGATGGCCGCCCTCACCCTTTGATAGAACTTCCTTCAACCTTAAATGGGGAATGGACTCGCCTGCTGAACCTCGTCTGATTTATCTTTCGCACGTTATTGTGCCTTGATTTTATACATTTCAAAACTCATTTGTGTTTACTTGGTTAACACATCACACCTCGTTACAACGAATTCATCCACAGCCATGTACCTTCCGTACTCGATATTCCAAGATATGTGTATTATTCAATTGAATTATTTAAAACTTTACTTGACGCCATAAACTTGACGAAAATTCCACGAGCGGAGCATGTGAATTTCAAATGGTGGATAAAAGCTGTTGGAGAATTACTTTCGTTGTATGAACCGTCTACTCGTCTCAGCGGAACAACGCTATCTGACGACCCAGTCTGAATGGTATTTTTACAGATCAATGGTAATCCGCGGCCAAGGGTTTAGCCCTTTAGCTAACATGAAAAGCAGACGACACTTGCCCAAAAAAATTCTTGAATAACTATTATTTTCATTTTTTGTCTCAAAAACATAGGTTATGACCCCTCAATGGAACGAGCTGGACGAGCTCGTTCCAATGAGGGGTCATAACCTATGTTTTAGAGACAAAAAATGATAAAATAATGAAAATTAATTGGCGATTTTTTAGAATAGCGCTGGTCGGTTTTGGCCGTTACTGTAGGTAACGGGTTTAGAGGAGGTACCCTTTGGCACCCGCAGATTTACCTTACACTGTAAATGGTTTTAATTTCGTTGGTCTCAATTTTCGTGGTTTGACGCAAAATGACCATTTCGTGGGGGGTTAAATTCGTGGATCAACTTGGCCAACGAATTCATGAGCCACCACCAATCAATGTTTTGCACATGATCACAAAGTATAATGTTTGGAGACGCCAAATGCAAGCTGTCGTCCCTTTATATAATTCAAT
Organism: Pictodentalium vernedei; assembly: GCA_031216915.1. Lineage (NCBI taxonomy): Eukaryota > Metazoa > Mollusca > Scaphopoda > Dentaliida > Dentaliidae > Pictodentalium > Pictodentalium vernedei. The sequence continues at coordinate 263,006,808 of CM062297.1, forward strand.
GTCTGTCATGCACGTGTGGGTATTGTATTGTACTGCTGTATGTCCAAATAGTGAGGGTATTAATAGTTTAATTACCCGCTGCATATACAGCCATGGGATGCCTTGGACTGAGTAGAATTATGCAATGAATGTGTGATGAAACCATCTTACTTTATTTGAGCCTAAAATATGTTACTCAATGTATTATTATGGCATCCTTATATATACTAGTTCTGGAGATATACACTATTTAACAAAATCCATTTTACGACTTGCCAAAAAGTAGGCGATACTTGAAGCACAAACGATGTGCTTACGCAATGTTATTGGGTTTACCACACTATTGTTTGAATGAATTAAACTTGCACCACGCATAATGTATTTATTATTTGGATGTCCTTTATATTATCTATGGTTATTGCCGATAATACATCAAGAATCCAAACACTAAACTAGACTTTATGATTCTGGAGAATCATGGCTTTTCCCGATGAGATTGCATGATTTGTCATGACCCCACATTGTATGATGAATTGCTTTTGACTGTCTCACTGAAGTTCCTTCATTGATGTCATGAAAAAGGTGAGTACAGAAGTCTCAAATGACTCAGTTTGATAAAAAAATTGTTTAGTTAAAAAACATCATTAACGGTGAAGAAGGTTAATATCAATATCATCGTCCAACAAGTTAATGACCGACAAAAGGAGTTATGTTTGTTTGACACATACCCACTGAGTGCTGTATCTATTTGAAAATGGTCCGTTTTATCTCAAATGTATCCAAAATATTGATGTCTGGCAGCTTGTTAAGGGTTAACAAGTGCTAACAGGAATATTTATTCATGCAACTTGTAATTTCACACCAAAAACTGTGAATGGCCATTTTTACTTAAAAATCTACGAGATGTTTTCAGAGAAATCCAGGGAGAACATGAATTTTAAGCTGTTGATGGGTATAATTGTTTATCCAGCCCAAAATGGGTTAAGGGTTGTTTTTTTAACACGCTTATTACTTGTAAAAATAATTCTCAGTGAATTCTACTTCCACTTATGTTGATTTCTCCACTTAACATTGGGTGCTGCGGGTATGCAAACACAGCCCACTTTTTCAACATTTTGATGTTTGAGAACCAGCATAGGGTTAACAAATGCTTACTGGAATATTTTGTACATGCAACTTGTAATTTACACTAAAATCTGAGAATGGCCAATTTTTCTTGAAAATCTATGTGATGTTTTTAGAGAAATCCTCGGATAACATGAATTTTTAACCTTTTGAGGGGTATCACCCTGTAACCAGCCCTAAACGGGTTAATGCTTGGTTTTATGAATAACTTCATTACATGCAAAAAAGATCCTCGGGGAATCCCACTTCCAATGAAGGTGGTTATGTTCATCTCGTAGGTACACATTGGGTGTAAGGCCAAGTACAGCCCATTTTCACAAAATTTGCTGCCTCTTGAGGATTAACAAACGCTTACCGGAATCTTTTGTTCATGCAACTTGTAATGTCACCCCAAGACCTGCAAATGGTCAATTTCTCTTGAATACTTACTAGATTTTTTTGTTAAATCCACAGAAAATGGGAATTTTAAGCTTTTAAGGGGTACATCTCCTTAACCGGTTGAAAATGGGTTAAGACCTCAATTTTTGAATACCCTTACAACTTACTAAAAAATTTTCCCTATCAGTTTTGTGTCCGGTAAAAGAAGTTATGTTTCTCTGCAGCATTCCCATTTGATGTTGTTGGTGTCCAAAAACAGACTACTTCTTTTCGAAATTTTTATATTTAGCAGCCCATGGAGGGTTAACAAATGCTTATCTGAATATTTTATCCATGCAACTGGTAATGTGACTCTAAGACCTATCCACGGCCATTTTCCCTTGAAACCCTACGAGACGCTTGTAAAGAAATTCAGGGAAAACATGATTTTTTAAGCTTTTGATGGGTATTGCTATTAACCATCCCAAAAGGGGTTAATGCTTGGTTTTCTGAATACCCTTATTACTAACAAATTTGGTCCTCAGTGAATTCCACTTCCAACGAAGTAGATTACGTTTATCTCTCGGGTATGCATTGGGTGCTGTGCGCATCTGAAAACAGCCTATTTCAACAAAATTACGATGCTTAGCAACCTGTAGAGGGTTAATAAATGATCACCGGAATATTTTGTCCATGCATCTTGTAATGTCACACAAAGACCTGCGAATAGCCAACTTTTCCTGAAAACCTACAGGATGTTTTTAGAGAAATCCACAGAAAATGGGAATTTTAAGCTTTTAAGGGGTATCTCTCTTTAACCAGTCCAAAATGGGTTAAGACTTCGACTTTTGAATACCCTTACCACTATCAAAAATGTTTCCCCACCAATTTTGCGTCCGATAAAAGAAAGAACCTTTCTCGGTGGTACACCAAGTGGGTGCTGTTGGTGTCCCAAAACAGTCCATTTTATGACAATTTTGACTTTTAGCAGCCCGTGGAGGGTTAACAAATGCTCACCGCAGTATTTTGTCCATGCAACTTCTATTGTCACACCAAGGCCTGGGAGTGACAATTTTTTCTTGAAAATCTACAACACTCGTTTAGAGAAATCCACGTTTAGAGAAATCCACGGAAAATACGAATTTTTTAGCTTTATGGTGGTATTGCTGTTTAACCAGCCCAAAACGGGTTAACGCTTGGTTTTTTGAACGCCCTTATTACTGACAAAAATGATCCTCGGTGAATTCCGCTCCCAATAAAGGACGTTATGTTTATCTCTCGTGTATTGTTTGGGTGCAGTGGGGGCCTGAAACCGGCCTATTTCATCAAAATTTCGATATTTGGCAGCCTGTGGAGGGTTACCATATGCATCGCCTGATATGTCGTGTGTATCAAAGGGCGTGTCACAGACAGGTCTAGCAATGACGAATGTATAAAAAAAATCTACAAGACATGTTTCTAGAAAGTGCCGATAAACCCCAATTTTGGCAGTTTGTTGCCAATTCTGGCGAAATAAGGGTTAAATCGAAAATTCCGCTTCGGTACATTTTTAGATTTTGTGCCCCTCTATGCGTGTGAAAAATTTCGTGAAAATCGGTTCGAAAATGGCTTCTGAATCGTACGGACAAAATGTGTGGAAAAAAAAAAAAAAATAATCCGTAGAAAAACAATAGTCTTTTCCAGAGGGAAAAGCTTAATAAGCTATCAACGATACAACTTGACTTCGTTGAATTAACTTCAATAAATGGTTATCGATGGTTATTGGAGTAAATATTTCGTCGGGATCTTAATTTCATGCCTTATCTAACAACGAAACTTCACGAATAATGGACCCCACGAACAAAAAGGATTTCACAGTATGTGTGGTCGAGATGAACGGCTCCAGAAATCGTCGGATGAACGGGCCCATCCATCCATCCAGCCAGCCATCCATCCATCCATAGATACGCCCACGCTACATTTGCAGCATAAAAGAGGACACACCTCCGTGAGGAGAAGTAGTGCGCCCTCTCAATATTAACAATCTCTGGACTATGGAGGCCCAGGGGTACACCCATAATCCTAAGGGGATAAAGGATAGGCCCGCCCTGAAACGCATTCTCCAATGTAAGTGAGTAAGGGATTCGCTCTATGTTAGTGCCATAAGCCCAACCACGCTTCATAGAAGAGCAGAGACGTAACTGGTCATATGCACCATTTGCTTTGAAAGACACGCGCCTTAGGGCATAGGAGCAACCCTCTCTACATTATCCCCATAAACGGACGGACGCGACATTAGTGGGCTATTAAGACCATAAGTGGAATGCTTAGGGTCACATCCACCCCGAAACGCACCTATTTTTTAGAAAGGTTATGGGTGTGTTCCTAAAATAGGTCATGGGCAACATAATGGCGCGAAATTTAAAAATGAGTTTATAGTGACCATAATAGTACTCTCCTCTCCCTAACGGGGGGACTGCTTCTTGATACCCTGCATATCTGGGAATTCCCTGGCGCCCGTGGGAGGGAGCACAGCTCCCCTCCTCCGGACGGGGAAATTCAGGAGCCACCACTGGGTAGCACACATCGACAACTGTCACGAAGCAGCTGAGGAAGTAAGTCGTCAATTACACTGAACTACAGCTATAAAAAGGTCAAGCAATTGACGTAATGTACAAAAAGTAAGCATAGGGTTTAACCCTTTACCTAACATGAAAAGCAGACGACACTTGCAAAAAAAATTCTTGAATAACTATTTTTTTTCATTTTTTGTCTCAAAAACATAGGTTATGACCCCTCGTTGGAACGAGCTCGACGAGCTCGTTCCAACGAGGGGTCATAACCTATGTTTTTGAGACAAAAAATGAAAATATTTTGAAAATTAATTGGCGATTTTTGAGAATAGCGCTGGCCGGTTTTGGCCGTTACGTTGGGTAAAGGGTTATCCGTGGACCTCGACTGGCGTCACTCACCCACATCCACAACAAGACAGGTGCAGTTGTGTGTCACCGAGCGAAGCACAGTTCTACTATGTTGTGGGGTCGAGTTGATATAAAATGGTGAATAATGAGGCCCATTTCTAGGAATCAATCTTGGCAGCCTGTTATTGAAAGGAAACAAGTAAGTATTAGGTTCACCAGATGAAATACGGTTTTAATCGAACTGGACTCGCCACGATATAGCCTTAGCTGCTGATGTGGCGTTAAGCACCAATAAATAATAATAAATAATCGAAGTGGATAGTTAAATAATCTGTATACATGTGAGAGAACCAGGGGCCAGCATCTGCGAGCGAGTGTAGGGACATTTTTCGTCAGTTTATTAGTATAATGCTAGTTCTGAAGTTTTGAGTCCAATTCCCGGAAAAAATGGGATAGGCAACGCTTACAACTGATAACAACGAAGCAGTGGTAATAATAAAGGCGAATCGCAGTCTACATCTGCAACATGAAGAGACAATCTTTACAGTCAATATACTGATTATCTGATCCCATTCTCAAATGTCTCTAACAATTTGATCAGGTAAAAGATACAGTGAAGTGAAACAGTGGGGATGCTTGTCTGACTTGTCTTGCCCATTCACACAATGACTCTCTGAATGTAGAAATAACCGGTGTAAAATTAATTGGTTTGTTCTATTCATACCTATTTTTTGTGAATCCATCTTACTCCCTGTACTCCAATTTGGGACATACACCAACACCTGCAACAGGACAGATGCGTATGTGTGCCACCAAGTGAAGTACAGTTATGTTCAGGACCCCTGAAAGATACTTGCCTGAAATGGTCTGACCCGTTACAAATAACGTTCTGTTTCAAGAGAAACTGGTGACAGTTATTTTCTATTCAGACTGAAGTTTGTGTCCAGCTTGCTCCATGTACTGCAATTGGGGACACACATCAACACCTGCAACAGGACAGATGTGGATGTGTGCCACCAAGTGAAGTACAGTTATATTCAGGACCCCTGAAAGATACTTGCCTGAAATGGTCTGACCAGTTACAAATAACGCTCTGTGTAAAGAAGAAACTGGTGACAATTATTTTCTATTCAGACTGACGATTGTGTCCAGCTTGCTCCATGTACTGCAATTGGGGACACACATCAACACCTGCAACAAGGCAGAAGTGGATGTGTGTCTCCAACTGAAGTACAGTGGTGTTCGGGCTACCTGAGGGATGCTTGTCTGAAATGGAATTCCCAGTTACATAATGACATTCTGAACATATAAGAAACTGGTGTCAATTATTTTGTTTGTGTACTCCCCCAAAAAAGAAAGTGTGCATGCTAAAAAATAACACTAAAAAAATATATATATAATTTTCATTCATGGAAATTTTATTCAATCACAGATAAATCAATTTGTGATCAACACGAGAAATTTCATTACGCTACGACGAATACTCTTGGTGCCATGGAGAGTCAAAGACACTAAGGATCAAACACAAAAGTCACACACTCAATATCTGGTATGACCTCCGTCTGCATCGACTACTGCTGTGCATCGACGCCTCATGGAAGCGAACAAGTTAGCATGGAAGTGTTGTGGGATGTTGTTCCATATTCTGATAAGCTGTCTTTGGAGTTCCACAAGCGTTGACGGTGCATGGGGAAGCCGGCGTAGCTGACGTTTCATTTCGTCCCATACGTGCTCAATGGGTGAGATATCGGGCGAATTTGTGGGCCAGGGAAGAACATCCACTTGTTGTTGCTGCAGATACTGTTGCACAACACGAGCTGCGTGGGGTCGGGCGTTGTCCTGCTGTAGAATGACGCCGGGGCCGTGACGTTGCAGAAATGGGACAACAACAGGTGTAAGCACTTCATCACGATATCTGGCTGCATTGAGACTGCCATCAATAATGACCAGCTCAGTTCTGTTACGGGCAGCGATGCCACCCCACACCATGAGAGACCCTCCCCCATAACGGTTTCGCTCCACGACACACGGATCTGCGTAGCGCTCGTTTCGACGTCTGTACACTCTCTGGCGGCCATCTGATGATGAAAGATGGAAACGACATTCATCTGTGAATAAAACACGTCGCCACCAGTGTAAGGGATGCCTGAGATGTTGTCTACACCACTGCAGCACGACGATGACGTAACGTCAAAATCGGACGAATTGCAGGTCTTCGAGGACGTAAACCGTATTCTCTCATCCGGTTGATTACTGTTTGAGGATGTATCCGTCTCAGGTTAGGGGTGTTCCGGAAATGGACGTCACGGATATACCGATCTTGTGAAGGGGTGGTAACTCGGGGTCTCCCGGAGCGGGGTCGGTCTCGAACGTCATCATGTTGTGCATGTCGATGGACTAGCCTGTCTACAGTGTTACGGTGGCAGTTCAAATGCTGGGCAACCTCTCTGTGTGTTCTGACAGCTCTAATCATACCCAGGGCAAGGAGACGTTGATTCATTGTCAATCGTGGCATGCTAATGTGGAGTCGTTTTAACAGCAGCGCAAGTTTCAATGTGAACGATAGGAAGGCCTTACTTTAGTGTTTAAATACCCAAGGATTCACACTGCTGCATGAATTTTCAGACTCTCCACGTGCAAAACATGCCTTTTCACAAACGTGCAGCACGTGATTTAACGTTAATGCAATTTTAACGGGGAAAGCTGTTTTTGTGTTCAATATAACTTATTCATGAACAGGTTAACACTCTTTACACCTACGAAATTATTTTTTTTTGGAGTTTGATCAATTTCTGCAATGCACACTTTCTTTTGTGGGCGAGTATATTATTCAGACTGATTTTTGTGTCCAACTCACTCCCTGTACTCCAACTGGGAACACATACTAACACCTGCAACAAGACAGATGTGGATGTGTGTCACCAAGTGAAGCACAGTTGTGTTCGGACTCACTGAAGGATGTTTGTCTGAAATGGCCTGCCCAGTTACATATTGCCATTCTCAATATAGAAGAAACTGGTGACAATTATTTTGTGTGCGCTATACAGACTGATTATTTGTGTCCACCTTACTCCCTGTACTCCAATTGGGGACACACACCGACACATGCAACAGGACAGATGTGGATGTGTGTCTCCAAGTGAAGTACAGTTGTGATCAGGATTCCTGAAGGATGCTTGCCTCGAATGGCTTGCCATGTTACATAATGACATTCTGAATACATAAGAAACTGGTGTCAATTATTTTGTTGTTATTATTCAGACTGAGTTTTGTGTTCAACTTACTCCCTGTACTCCAACTGGGGACACATACTAACACCTGCAACAAGACAAATGTGGGTGTGTATCACTAAAGATAAGTACAGTTGTGTTTGGGCTCGCTGAATGATGCTTGGCTGAAATGGCCTGCCCAGTTACATAATGACATTCTGAATATAGAAGAGACTGGTGTCAATTGTTTTGTTTTTGCTATTCGATGAAATTTACATGTATGTGTCCGGCTTACCCCCTGTACTCCAATTGGGGACAAACACCAGTACCTGCAACAAGACAGATGTGGATGTGTGTCTCCATGTGAAGTACAGTTGTGATCAGGGTTCCTGAAGGATGCTTGCCTGAAATGGCCTGCCGAGTTCCATGATGACGTTCAGAATATAGAAGAAACCGGGGTCAATAATTTTGTGCTTTTCAGACTGATTTTTTTTTGTGTCCGACTTACTCCCTGTAATCCCGTTGGGGACACACACCAACATCTGCAACAAGACAGATGTGGATGTGTGTCACGAAGAAGTACTGTTGTGTTCAGGTGCCCTAGATAATGTCTGTAGAGTGATGCACAATTACATAATGACATTCTGAATGCACTGATTTGTTCGTGCTATTCAGGCTGATTTTTTGTGGCCAGCTTAATCCATGTTCTCCAATTGGAGACACACATCAATACCTGTAACAACACAAAAACAGATGTTTGTCACCAAGAGAAGTACAGTTGTGTTCAGGTTCAATGGGGGATGCTCGTCTGTAGTGGCATGCCCGTTTGCATAATGACATTGTGAATGTATTTATTAGTTCGTGTTAACCTTTTACCTAACATGAAAAGCGTATGACACTTGCAAACAAAACTCTTTAATAACTAATTTTTTTCATTTTGTATCTTAAAAACATAGGTTATGACCCTTCATTGGAACGAGCTCGTTTCTATGAGGGGTCATAACCTATGTTTTGAGACGAAAAATGAAAAAAAATAATAAAAATTAATTGGCGATTTTTGTGACTAGCGCTGGTCGTTTTTTGCCGTTAAGTTTGCCGTTAAGTTGGGTAAAGGGCTAATCAGACTGATTTATATTTCTGCAGGCTAATTCGTGTACTCCATTTGGGCACACGAACAAACGCCCGTACTAAGACATGCATGTATGTGTGTCACCGCGTGAAGTACAGTTATATCCAGGTTCCCTAAATGAAGTACAGTTGTAATCAGATGAAGCAGTTAAAATGATTTTTTGAAGTAAACAAATAGCATGCTAATGCAAAAAAATGTGGGACACATCATTAATACTTAATACTACTTACTGTAGTATCCATTCCAGGAACACATCAATGCCATCATTCCTTTCCAAAAACGATTTACAATACAATAGTAATGCAAGAGAAGAACCAGTCACACCCTTCACTTATTATACACCTTCCATCTAGCTGTGAGGGATTCCCCTATTCAGGAATGACCCTGACTCCACTGACTCTTTTCATTGTTTTTGACCTTTCTGAGTCCTTAGTTTGTAGGCGATAGAAGAAAGTCTATCTCTCTCCTTTTCCAATGGTGGTGGGAGATCAGTTCTGACACTCGTTTTCGAGTCTTTAAGGTTTCTTGCCCCTTTCAGTATCGCTTGCGTATCTCAGTCGTTTCCGGTTCTAATGATGAGTGGGCTAGGTGGGGGTGTTTCTTGATGATCAACATGCCCCGCCATGGGAAATCTATGTTTGTTGAAAGCACGATTCACCATACCAGATGCCACGGACTCCCCAAGTTTGACGTTGGTTATTAAGAATTGTTCGACTTGCGCATATGGGTCCTCATTTTGCATTTCTTTGATACCATACAGGAGTAAGTTATATGTTCGATCATGGATCTCACCCAGCAAACGTCTTTCTTCCAATTCAGAAAATGTTGCATCAAGTTTCATGATCGGGTAAGGCATTATTGTCTATTATTTCAAGTTTTTCAGCATTTAATTTCACTGCCTTAGAGAGATCAATATAGTCAGTTTTTAGGCCTTCGACGGTTTACTTGACTGACCTCACTTCTTCTTTGGGTGAAGTCATTTCGGTTTTAAGATCACGAATCTCTGACTGAATACTATCAAAGCCTTTAAAGTGTTTTTCATCCAGATCTTAAATCATCTCCTCCGGATAATCATTTGAAACACCAGTGAAACCTGTGCTTGTTTTTGATGATGAGGGCATATCATCGCCTGAGTGCGATGTGTGGACAGATATGATCGCCTGGGTGCTAGAATGTCTTATGTCCCTTAGGGGGACATACGACATTCTAGCACCCAGGCGACGATATCTGTCGATGCGTCGAACGGCTAGCAACCAACGAATCATATCGCAGAATACCATCTTTGGCAACTCTTCGCCTTAATTTTGTGGCGCACTTCGGAAATGTTTCGCTACGGAGAGGGGCGGGGGTGGTAGGAACATTTCCCCTCCAAATGTAGACTTTGACACCGCTATTTGGCCCACCCCCGCCCACACATACCCTCACCCCCACACGCAAACGAAGATGGAGATTTACTCCCATAGCCACAGGAAGGCTTAATTAAAAACCACAATTCAGTTTTTTTGTGGTAGAGGAACAACCCCTGCCCCGCAAAAAAAAAAACAAACAAACAGATCTATGATTACTCGTGCCATTGGATCTCGTGTGGAAGTCTACAATATCTGAATGCAATGCTATAATCCTAAAAGGATACTTGCGAACTTGCCCTTTTATGGGAAAGCTGTTCCCTACTTGCCCACCTCTATCGTGACACATTTTCTAGGACCGCCACTGATTTCATCTACTACTATATGTAAACCACCTTTTCTTCGATGGGAATTTTCCGACGAGCGAATTGATAGAGGCGAGTGGGGGGGGGGGGGGGGGGAGGGGGATGACTAAAACCGTTTGCCCAGCACACTTATGGACAGAGGGTGGGGGCTGTCCTCAAAAATATATGGCACAGATACCCCTGAATAGACTGAGAGATTTAAAATGGCAAGTAACACTTCCACTTATATGATACTTTTCTGGGCCATGATAACGGATAGCGAATTTTTAAAAGTTGCTCTGCATTATATGGAATTCTAACTGTTTGTCCTCCAAATTTACCTATTGTTGTTGGCAACACGACATGTTTTGGCACCTTTTTCGAAATAAATGAATTAAAAACTTTTTGCAACATTGTAAATTTTTTCTTAGGTGGAATATACTTTATTAACACATCCTGGTTATTTTTCCCCAACGTCCATCGGAACAAATCAGCCGTACCACTTCTATATTTTACTTTCTCTGCGTCTCCAGTGATGTTGTATCTTTTAAATATCGTCTGCAATTTATTATCGAATGCCATTTCGTGCTCGGGAACCACAACAATCCTGCTGATATCAATATCGGCATCATCTGGTAAAATGTCGTTTTTTCTTTTAAAACCGACCAGTGTTCCGTAGTCTAACCAATATGTTTGATTTAGTTCATCATAAGCCATCAACACGTACTTCAACAAATAACGTAGATCATCCACTTGTTCCGGCTGAAGTAAACAATCACTGTTGTAAAATCCAGATGTACTTGGCAGAAGGATAAAATGTATCACGCATAATAACAAAACAATTATTATAATAATAAAGCATTTACTGCGGAGAAATCTGGCGTGTTCAGCTTTTGTTCCCCACCTCAAAGGAAATTGCAGTTTCATGTTTCTAAAAACAAATACACATTTGTTTCGATGAACCAAATTCCTCGAGACAAACTGGAATACCCTTCTGATGAATAAAGTCGTGCAGAAACAAATTCTTCGATACCCAGATCTATACAATATTTAGCCATTATAAACGAAGCTTGACATACCTGCATATAAAATTATTTCCATATCTTGAAAAATAATGGCCGGCTTGTGCCGCTTGGTGTTTATGCTGTATAACTTGTATTCCTTGAAAGATTGTTTGAAACGCACATCAAAAACTCACAAGTCAACCGAAATATAAAATAAAACTTGTCAAGTTGAAGTTTGTGTATATTTTCTTTGCCATTTGGTAACATACCTCACCTGTCAAGCTAATATTGTTCAATGGACGCAAAGAGGAAGTCAGTTGAATTTAAAATCACAAACTCAATGAAGCATGGCCAATGTTATTTGTCAATAGCAGGTAGTGAAAAGAGCTCTATTTTTGAGTTCAATCACAACCTGCATTACCGAAATAATGTGTGCTGGTCAAGCAGGGCTTATATTTCGACGAGAACTGATTCACGCAACGATTCGCGCAACAACAACAATGAGAATCTATGTAGATTCTCGCTGCACTTCTGCTAAGATTCGAATCAAAACAATTGTGATCCAATTCAACCCTTTACCTATCATAGCGGCAGGAAAATTAACCAATACAAGGCTGACAAAACCTGAAATATCCTGACACCCCGTCCATAAAATTGCACAAATATGGCTGTCGTTAGAACCGGCTCAATAAGCCGGTTCTTATGACATCCACATTTGTAAGGTTTTATTGGTAAATATTGTTTACTTTTCATAAACTTATCAAATTCAGTTTATGTTTTAAAAATTAAAAAGCTGTGTTGGGTAAAAGGTTAACAATGTTAACATGTGTGGGGGTTCAACCATGGTGGTCTCATGTGATGCTGGGATACTCATTGCAGGTATGGATTCTCGCAACCATTTTCGCGAGAATCCAAGTGGATTCTCCCAAATTTTGAGGAAAAATAAGCCCCGGAACATCAAAAGACAGTGTTTGCTATTTTAACCCTTTGAACTATAGTGGTATCTTCCACACCAGTTCAACGGCAGCAATTAGAAGAGTCCATATCCATTATTTGTGGTAGACCAATCAATATTTTCAACGTGCAGACTCGGGGCTACACGTTGAAAATATTGATTGGTCTACCCCACACATTTATTGAACAGCCATCATATATAATGACGTTATGACGTATTTTGTTCCTGGCCGGAAAAAGGCCGCTGGGGTTCAAAGGGTTAATTTGGTTTCTGTCACTTTGAGTGCCCACTTTTTATCACGAAGAAGTGGTCTTCACAATGATATAAATTTTATCACGTGCTATTTCAGCAATTTAAAAATAAATTGTTCGAATATTGATTAAATCACAACTCTGCAAATTTTTAACATAAATTTATATAACGTGGCCCAAAAGCAGGGATTATCTATGTTGTTGTCAGTGAAAATCCCGTTCTGAATTAGGTTTTGATGTGCCAACAGGGGAGCGCGGTGGCTCAGTAGGTAGAGGTGCAGGCTGCAAGCCGAGAGGTCCTCGGTTCGAATCCCACCTGCGGCAACCCAGTTGTGTCCTTGGAGTAGTATAGTACGAGTGAGGGCTACCCTCTTATGATGCTCGATGCTCGAAGCCAATCAAGCTGTTCTGCGCATGCGCGTGACGTCATGGTCATGTGACTCATGAGGGCGGCCATCTTGTTCACTATGCGCATGCGTGGGCGCCATATTGGATGTTGTGCGCATGCTTCGCGACCAGTGCGCATGTATCGACGCCATCTTGTAATGGAATGCGCGTGCGTAGCGTGCGTAATCACTAATTTTAGATTTTGTTGCCACGCGACGACGCCATCCTGTGAACGAGTGCCCCTGTGTAGGACGCCATTTTATAATCTATTTAAATAATTAGGTGGCACCATTTAAAGGTTGCATGAACTCAGTGAATAGAAAGGATGACCGAGAACGATGACATTAACATAATTAAGTTAGAGTGGATGACCGTGTTGAAAAGGGTGTACTCGAGGCAAACACGAACAAATTAAAAATCGTCGCGCTCCGTTTATATATATATATATATATTTGAATAAGACCCTTTCATGGATTAATGTTTGGTTCAGTTGAAACAGAATACAGTTTAAGCAATAATAGCGCATTCTCTTATTATAACAGTGCGAAGAAAACTTCAGTCTGCTAAAAGGAAGACATACATGTGAGTGAAGTATTTAAACATTTAGGTAATTTTATTTAAAGTATAATCAATGTGTAGTTTTAGATTGCCGTTTAACCCTTCAGTAAATTTCCCCATCATGATAATTCCTCGACTAATCTCTTTATGTTTCAGTATGGATGCTACTCAACAGTTCGTATGTGAACAGTGTGGAGCAGTATTTGATAGCAAAGAGTCGTGGGTTGATCACGAGGCATTGCACAGAGAAATAAATAATCTGAATGGTGTACCACTGCCAGTAAGTCTGTATTTGATTGATTGATTAAACCATACAAGCATGGCTCACCAGGGGCGTAGTAAGTTAATTTTAATGAGGAAATGTTTTAATGTAGATGTAAAAATATGTATTCTGGTTGATTCGGAGCAAATAAATCGTCACTAAGCCCTTTTATATGTTGTTTGTTTGTTTGTTTTAGGGGATAAATTTGTGTTTTAAAAATGAGCAGATTCCATATTCACTAGGAACTTAGTTTCTTTATTCATCTCGTTTCAGGTGACAAGGGGGGATTCAGCAATAAAGGAACCTTCGACTTCAAACAATGGGTGTATAGAAACCTCATTCATTTGCGATCACTGCTCGAAATCATTCAAATTGAAAACTTCTCTAAATAGGCACGTAAAAGCTAATCATCAGAGCGCAAAATTTTCGTGTGAGAAATGTCAGAAACAATTTCACTACCTCACTAACAAAATTCGACATGGGAAAACGTATAACAATGAGAGTCTACATTTTGATTGTAAAGAATGTGGTAAACGATGTTTGTCGGCGAGCGGGTTAAATCGACATAGTGTTGTCCACGATTTACAGCCTAAGCAGTGCACTGTATCGAAAACGAGAAAACGAGCATCTGATAGTCGATCACCAGTATCTCCTAAGATAGCTAAACTGGATCGCAATCCTACCTTATTTCACTGCCGTCGCTGCGAGGAAACGTTTAACAATAGGCACGACCTTTATCTTCATGGTATGAACAGACACTACCAAATAGGAGGGCGCATCCAGGCTACACCGTGGGGAGAAAATCCAGCACCCTGGGAGCATGCAGACGGAACAGTTGATGAGCAGCTGAAACAGGTTTATGAAGCGAATTCGCCAATTATTTTAGAGTCTCATCGCCTGGGACCAGTGCACAGTGTTTTTAATTATCCAGTAGGCAATGACGTCACCATACAACAGATCGTTCGTTTTGCTGGAGATATTTTTGGGCAACAACAACACGCAGTTCGCCTAAACCTAATGTTTGGTGTGATATTACAAAACAGAGAAACTGAACAGTATCGTTATTATACGCCATTTTCAAACAATGCTGTATTGGAAGCGCCAATGTTTATTTCAAAAAGAGTGGACTTGAATCGATTCAAGCTCCGCCTGGAAGAGATGGACATAACTACAGAACTGCTACGCAGCCGCCCTGATACTAAATGGGTTCCCGTGTTGGTGACAAACGTTCAGTTTGATGTGGCAAGCAGTCATTACCCGGTAGGAGTAGGTCAGCTTCCAGCTCATCTCTTGAATAATCGCAGCATCTACCCTCTTGTTGTTAATCGTCACACCGGTAAACCATATTCCGATTACTTGTGCGCTTTCCGTTGCCTGGCTTTAAAAACGGCTATCATATTCAATCCGTAGAAAGACCTGCCAAACGTTTTTACAGACAGTGGATGGGTTTTGTCAAAAAATCTACGAAATTTGAGGGAGTGACATATGAAGAGTTTCCATTCTTTGAAAAGTTATTCAAGTTGAATTTAGAAGCATTACAGTTTAGGAGCAGATGGCCGCGCCCACCCCGTATATAAATCGAGGGGACTCTACAAACAAAGTATGTATGTAAATATTTATGGGGGTCATATGTCATACATTAGAAGCTTTCCAACCTATGCAAGAAAATTCGAGTGCAAAACATGTGACAAGCACTTCGAGAACGCATATAGTCTCCATAGACACCAGAGGATATGCGAGAAACAGAGTGTATATATGTATCCTGATGGATTCTACAAATTACAGGACACAGTTTTCGAAAAACTCGAGCAATGCAGCATCGTTGTACCAAATGAAGATAGAATGTTTCCTTGGTTTGTTTGTTATGATTTTGAAGCCATGCTTCAGAAGATTGATGAACGCCCCACCCATCACCTGCATTGGAATCATAAGCACATACCAGTCAGCGTGTCCATCTGTAGCAACGTACCTAGATATACAGACCCATTTTGCATTGTCGAAACAAACGAAGATAAATTAGTTCAATACACTGTTACAGCCATGCAAGAAATATCTTCGGAAGTTAGAGAGTTGGCAATGACAAAATGGGGTTGGGCTTTAGAAGAGCTCGAAAGTCGCATCAAAGAACTGGAGGAAAAGAAAAAGAGTGCACCAGACAACGAAAGTGAAGCAACAGAATGGAAAAAATTAAAGGAACTCAGTGCTAAATTTACCGAATATATGACGCAACTCCCAGTACTCGGATACAATTCTGCCAAGTATGACCTGAATTTGATTAAAAAGAATCTTGCCAAATACCTCAACATGCACCAGCAACAGAATACTTTTGTTGTTAAAAAAGAGAATTCCTACATGTGCATAGCTGCAGATCAGCTGAAATTTATTGATATATCACAGTGTTTAGCGGCCGGGTCTTCATATTCAAAATTCCTTAAAGCCTATCACGTAGAGCAGCATAAGGGTTTGTTTCCTTACGAATGGTTTGATGATTTAAAGAAACTAAATAGCACGACTTTACCATCACACGAAGCCTTTTACAGCACGTGAAGGGAGTCAACATAAGTGAAGACGAGTATCAGTATTGTCAACAAACCTGGGAAAGAAATAATATGTCTACTTTTGAAGACTTTTTAAAATGGTACAATAATTTAGATGTCGAACCATTTGTGACTACAGTGGAACGCCTTCAAAAATTTTACTTTGAAAGAGGTTTGGATGTATTCAAGACGTCGATAAGTGTACCAGGGATTGCAAGACAGTTGCTTTTCCGATGCGCCAAGGACAATCGAGCAAACTTTGCGCTCTTGGATAAGAGAAATGCCGATCTCTACAACACAATTAAAAAGAATTTGGTGGGAGGACCTAGTATTATCTTCACCCGACATCACAATGCAGGTGTTACTCGTATACGGGGTAAACATCAGTGCCAATCTATATTGGGTTTTGACGCGAAAGCTCTTTACTTGTACTCAATTGGAAAACCTCTCCCAGTAGGCTCGTTTGTACGGAGGCGTGCTGAAAATAACTTTGTGCCAGAACTACAGGATAACTTCATGATGGCATTCCACTGGATGAATTGGCTGATACAGACTGAGGGGACAGGAATTCTGCATAAACAGAATCACGGTTCTGAAATACGGGTTGGTAAATATCTAGTGGATGGGTATTGTCCACCGAGTAACAATGATGTACAACCTACCTGCTATCAGTTCCACGGTTGTTATTGGCACGGACATACATGTGCAGTCACTAGAAGAATCAAAGACAAAAAATGGCTGGATACCCGAGATCAGAAATTTAAAAAGACACAGGAAATTACAGAATACCTGGAAAGTAAGGGTTGTTCAGTTGTGGAGATGTACGAATGTGAATTTAGAGAATATTGCCGACAAAACCCACAAATATTCGACTTCATTAACGCCACTAGACCAGTGTTCTACCGAAAACATCGTGGAAAAGTCACTGAAGCACATATACTCCAGGGTGTGGTAGGTGGTGATCTGTTTGGAATGGTTGAAGTGGATATACAGGTTCCAGATAAATGGTCAGGTTATTTCTCACATCCGAATATGACACCCTACCAGTATTTCAAAGAGATGTCGCCATTGTTTTGTACCACAGATGTGCCATATCACGCAATAGGAACGCACATGCAACAACATGTCGCTCAGCATAAATTATCAACCCATCCACGACGTTTGTTAGTCGGTGGGATGAAAGCTAAACAAATTTTATTAGCTACACCTCTTTTACAATGGTACATTAAACATGGAATGGAAGTTACTAAAATTCATCAAGTGGTCGAATTTCAACAGCAGCGCTGTTTCAGTAGTTTTGTGAACGACGTCACAAATGCTAGGAGGGCAGATGATAGAAACACTGCAACTAATATTCTTGGTGATACAATGAAAGTTATTGGTAACGCTGCGTATGGATCGCTCATTATGAACAAATTAAAGCACAGAACAATTTGTTACGTTCAGGGAGAACGCCAAACATGTTTGAAGGTTAATGAACCACGTTTTCGTAAACTTGAGTGCCTGGACCCAGAGGAATAATATTATGAGGTTGAAATGGCAAAGAAAAAAATCAAACTGGATCTTCCAATCCAGCTAGGATATTTCATCTTACAGTATGCAAAACTAAGAATGTTAGAATTTTATTATGATTTTCTTGACATGTATGTAGATCGTGACGATTTTGAATACTTGGAAATGGACACGGATTCAGCTTATTTTGCCTGTTCAGGTCAGTGTCTCAATGATGTCATCAAACCTGACATGAGAGAGTCTTATGAAAAATCTCTACAAGGATTATGCACTGATGAGGAAATGGAAGCAGATTCTCAACTACGTTGGTTTCCACGAACCTGTTGTCAAAAACATGGAAACTATGACAAGCGAACGCCCGGACTATTTAAATTAGAATTTTCGGGAGATGAAATGATAGGCCTTTGTTCCAAGACATATATCGTACGCAAGTCTGTAACAGTCAGGTCATCTGCCACTAACATAATTGCACGGAAATTAGTGAGGAAGGCAAATGGTTTACTGTCAAAAAATAAAAAAATACATGAAAGAAAACGAAAAACCAACCAGTACAAGTTTAGTTCAAAAGGCATAAATAAGGGAAGTGTGAGAGCCCCAATGACTACATGCCGCTATGTACTAAGGACTGGAAAGCCTGAACGCGGAATAAGCAGAGGTTTCAGAACAAAACAAAACACCATATTTTCATACAGACAAGAGCGCACCGGTTTCTCATACTACTACTGTAAACGGAGAGTCCTAAACGATGGAATACATACAGTACCATTATACATCACGTTATGTCCACATGCAGATAATAAAACAGATCAGTAAATTGGCTTAAACTATTTTGCTATGCTTGATTTACAGAGGCAAGAAGAAGAAGAAGACAATGCAATTAGATCACCACCTCCACCCCCGCCCACCCTCGAGACGCACTCTTACCGTGACGTGGTTCGAGGGCTCATACCATTGTCTTTTTTCTTTAACATGTGAGTCAAGGAAAATAGATAATGAAAACCAAATAGAGTGCACACAGCAAACATTGTACACGCCATCAACATGTGATCTGCCAACCACCCCGCTATTGCCTTGGATTCTATGCGCATGTGCGGCGGCTATTTTGGATTCTCTGCACATGCGCAGGGGCCATTTTGGATTTTGTGCACATGTGCGGTGACCATTTTGGAATCTGTGCACATGCTTGGCGACCATCTTGGAATATATGCGCATGGGCCATCGCCATCTTGAATCTGCCCATAGATCTTATCAGCTATCCTCCATGCGCAATGCATTCCGGGACGCCACCCAAATATAAACGTAAACATAAACACAAACGCACGTGGACAGCAAACTGCACACAGCCATATTAAAATTCAGAATGAATACGTTTCTGCACGATTTGGACTTGTGAAAGTATTTTTGGTTCGTAAACCGAGTAGCAACATTCAAAAACAATTATATGTATATTTACAAGCATTCTGCTGTGGTATAAATTGGGGTTTGGGCACATATTGCGCATGGCAGACGTCACTAACTTGTAAGAGTCGCTGTCAAATTACCAAAACAAACCATTTTGACACTTCGTTTTACTCCAGTTTCTGCACAGTGGTATTACGGTACACCATTCGAATATGCCTTCCAGGTAACTGCGGCATTTCAAGATTACTGATACTGGTGGCTGAACGCCGTAATATAATTAATGCTTTTGGCAAGACAAATTAAGTCAATTCTATGAGTCGCCCTCCAGATAGTGGAAACTTCACAACATTCAAGTTCAACAAACCAGATATATAATTATAATGACAAAAGTAAGACCACTTGGCAGGGCCACCAGATTGGGGGGGGGGGGGGGGAGAACTCCTGCCCCCACTGAATTGCCCTAATCTTATGGGTGCCCCAGGCCCAGCTCTTTTGATCTTCCGATGGCCCTGCTTGGGGGCATTTTACAAATGATTTTTAAGTAGGAGAATTGCCTAACTTGACTTTACACCTATGTTACGGTCACAATTAGCCATAGCTGAAGAAAAGTGACATTAAACACCAATAAATAAATAACAAATTCTCGACCCAAATCCCCCCCCCCCCCCCAACACACACATACCTAAAATGTGACATCTATTGGGTTGAAATTAAAAGGTTCTGGGTTTGTGATATTCTTGTTATTTCTGGCAATCTGTGCACGTCACAGCAATGATGATTTCTTTCTATCGTTTGTCTTCAGATAATGGGGCATCACTACTGTTGTGTGAAAGGATGTGGTGCAGATGGGAGGAAAAAAGGGAACTGTTCAAAGTTTTTCTGTATTCCTAATCCAAAAAAAACAAGATAAACTATAGTTGGGTTGAACTTCTATCTCAAAATGGGTTAGTAAATCATGCTAAATGTATTACCCAGCAGCACAAGAACAGTGTGCAGATTTGATCCATGTATCCTTTTTATGGATCAGAATCCAGGCCTCATGGGGTGTGTCTGCTGATCTTTGAGATGGCCGCACTTTGCCTTTAAGAAATAGGAAGTCTGAGTTTGCAGGACAGGTGAATAAAGTTTGCACCCATTCATCCTTCATGTATTGGGTGGCTTTGAGTGCTTTCTTAGATTTTAAACATTCATTGTTAAAATCACCAGATGTATTGATCAAATTGGAATAAATATCTAATAGTCAATATCGGGTATTTTGTGCAAATCATCTGACCAATTGATAATAAGGTTTGGGTCTGGGAGTTTGACCCCACTTTCCAATGTCAGCTTTTCAATGTATCTTAACTCTGCTTCCGCCTTTTGTTACCCAGGAGTTGGATATGTCTGTAGGTTGAGTTTATCAACCCAATAAAAGCGTTTTAGTAGTTGTCTTTGAGTACCGGTCTCTGGTACACTTCTTGATTTTAAAAATTCTTTCATTTGAGAAACAGTGAAAGAAGTAAATTTACTGTTTTCTTCCATCTTGATATTCGATTAATTATGCAAAATGCTACCTTATTTTACACAAATTGAAATTAAGATATTTAAAATGGTTCTATTTTTGTTAATTTGGTACTTTACATTTTTCTCTGTAATGAGAAAAGAAAATTCAATGAGCATAAATAATGGTGTTATTTTAAGTAATCATTGACTGAACCAACCCAGACAATATATTGAATGATTTTTTCCCCAAGGGGGGGGGGGGGGAGGGGGGGGGGAGGGGAATAAATTTTTCCCACTAGGTACAAAAAAGTTTTTTCAAACTTTTGGGAACCCACTCACTCCTTTAGGGCAGCAAAAAAAAAAAAAAAAATTCTGATTTTCAGATAGGGACCCACCCCCTTACACCATTAGCAATGTCTATTTTATCCATTTCGTCATGCCAACCTTCCATCAAATGTTTATTGCTGCATTCGAAAAAGCTCAAAGTTTAATTTAATGCAATGTGAGGACATTTTTTGAAAATCTTTTTAAGTTCCACCAGACAGCACCATTCAGAATTCTTAGCTTACCGGTACTTGACAGAAAGTCAGGATGTTTTGTGATCACACCCCATCCGTCGTCTGTCTGCCATCATCCGACATCCTGTGTGAACTTGTGAAGGTGCTTTTTGTGCCTTAATTAAAAAAAAAAACATTGAACTGATTTAAAAGATAGTTTAGGAAATGATTGGTTGGGGAGTTGCCTATTGGTTTTGTACAAATCCAATTGCTGCCCCATAGGGAGTGGTGGAAAAAATGCACTAACATTTCTTAAAAATCTTTTCACGAACAGACACATACAATGTCTTGATATATGGTATTCAACTTTCTTTTGGGGTGTACATGCATTTACGTTTGTTGAAACAAAAATTGTGGAGCAATATTTTTCATTGTGTTATAAATGAGAGGAGGAAGGCAAGATTTTTCCAAGTTGACCTGGGCCCCATCAGCTCTCATTCCTAAAGGATGTCAACTCAACCCTCCACCCGCCGCCTCAAGTTCACTCAGAGGAGATAAATACAAGTCAAAACAGTAAACACCATAGAAGCATGCCTGAACAATTTGGCTCCATCATTTTCAAGAAAAATAAACACAGGAAAAAATTTGCAGGGCCCTAAAGGGCCAGGATAAAATGTGTTTTGTGGGCTGGTGACCCACCCACCCCGGCCTCATGTTCGAAAGAAATTTTCAGACCCCCCCCCCTTACTTTCCACCATTTTTCCAGCCACATAGTATATGTAAGACTTAGATATGATCGGGCCTACCTGACTCTCACATCTTGGCTGATTGGGAATATCTAATACGATGTGTGTGTGTGTGTGTGTGGTGGTGTGTGTGTGTGTGTGTGTGTGTGTGTGTGTGGGGGGGGGGGGGGGTTATAAAACTGGTCCCACCCGCGAATTACCCCACCTGCATGCCTAGTCCAACCTTGGAGCCACAGTCTATAATATATTTTGTTTGTTTTGGTACGTGCACAGGACGTACCAAAACTAGACTATAAAATTAATATTAACATTAATTATGTATCATCTGGGCGCCGAAGGTCCCACGGCGAACACAGAGATTTCAGCCGATAAATGTTGAAATAAATCCTGTTGTTGGTTATTCATTTCGCTCAACAACTAAAATTCTGCATAATTATTATTCGATTTATCTTTACTTGTGATTATTAAATGTGAAGTTGACAATATTCACGAGAACATACATTGAAACTTGAACTTTCGAAGCGAGTCGGTTCTGTTTGCACACGTGCGTTCGTGTTTATGTTTACGTTTTCATTTGGGTGGCGTCCCGAAATGCATTGCGCATGGAGGATAGCTGATAAGATCTATTGCAAGCGACCATCTTGGATGCACTGCGGATGTGCTTGCATCGTCGCCATCTTGGATGTGGAAAAGGGAAGTACCATGTGGTATCAAGCTCCACATATATATATATATTTGAATGAGATCGGTTCATAGTTTGTGCCCTAACAGAGTGTTGTAGCTTTCAGTTACTGGGAGAACTAGATAACCTAGGCCACGACAGTCCTATATTCTGATTTACAACTACAGCTTGCCAGGCCCATTTATCCAACGTGTGCACATTCCGCAGAGAACATCAGCTTCCCGGTCATGAGAGACCCCTTTCCGGCCCGCGAGAAGGTGAGTCATCTCACACGATCGGCAAACAACATTTTCTGCTAAAAAAGTGGGGAAAAATGTTTTAAATTCTTTTTTTTTTTTTTTGTTTCGAAAACATAGTTTGTGCCCTCTCATTGGAATGGGTTCTACGAGCTCGTTCCAATGAGAGGTCACAAGCTATATTTTCGAAGCCAAAAAATACAAAAAAAAAAATTAGAATAAGATGACAAAAAGCAATTAATTCTCATAAATAACTGAATACGTTTTCAATTTTTTTTTGTGTTTGCACAACATAGCTCATAAACCTCCAATGAAACAAGCTCAATGAGCTCGTTCCAATGACAGATCGGGAGCTATATTTTTGAATCCAAAACTCCTGAATAAGTTTTGATTTTTTTTCTCGAAACATAGCTAATGACCCTTCAATGAAACAGGATCAAAGAACTTATTCCAATGAGGGGTCATGAGCTATCTTTTCGAAAAAAGATGATAATCAGAAATAATTCTCCTAAATAACTGAATACGTTTTCAAATTTTAGCATTGCTCATGAACCTTCAATGAAACGGGCTCAATGAGCTCGTTCCAATGAGAGATCAAGAGCTATGTTTTCGAATCCAAAACTCCTAAGTGAGTGTCGATTTTTTTTTGTTTGTTTCCAAAACATAGCTTATGACCCTTCAATGAAACAGGATCAAAGAGCTCTTTCCAATGAGGGGCTATAAGCTATGTTTTCGAAGCAATAACGTAAATTAAAAAAAAAAAAGAAAAAAGAAAAAAAAAGGTAATATTTTCTTTTATACAAGTAAATAAAATAGCGATTGATAACTATCCACCCATCAAAGACTTTTGGAAAAATCTTGTAAAAATAAATGAGGCGATTCTGGCATATATATATATATATTTTTTTTTTTAATTCATACACACATTGGATAAATATGATTTACATATTGATACACAAATGAGTCGTTCACGCGAGAATTGTCACTGAATATCGAGAGAAAGTCGGTCAAGGAGTGACCTCTGCATTTCGACAGCAAATAGAGTAAACAGTATTGTCCGCACACTTTGCTCTCCGAACTCTGCAAACGTGAAGAATTGTGGGAAATCGATTTTCTTTGTCGCTCGAGGTAGGAGCCAATATTGGGACTGTACGAGCCCGGAGCACGCTCGTAGCTGTCAAAGAATTCCACCTGATCGTCCTTGTCGAAGAATATAGCTAACCAATGTACACCGGGGCTTCCTCTGGGGTCTGTGTTGACTATAAGGCCTCGTTTACTCCTGGCAATGGGAATTCCGTCCGCAGGAAACACGCCCTCCACGCATTTCGAAAGTACGGGGTCGCAGTCAATGCAGCATTCCAACTGAAGAGTGTTCATTCCGTGATTACGTTTCTCTGTCTGTCGACCTGAAATAAGTCCGGCCTCTCGCTGTACACGATGCAAGAAACGGTTTCAGAGAGGGCTCGTCCGAATTGAACCTCGGGACGGATGTTTCCTTGCTTAAGTAGCTGCAGGTAAGTGGCACCCAGGTTAAAGTTTGGCTCAAGATCGTAGCAGAAGAGCGCAGAGCCTTCTTCGAATTCATCTGGGGATATTCCGTTGTCTTCATTCTTGGACCACAATCCGGCCAATTCTAGCATGTCTACGTACGGGCTCACAAAGGTGTGTCCACCCGTCGCCGTGAAATTCATTTTCGTCGCTGCCGATCTCCCTATGGACACTCCAGCTCTAGTCAAACCGATTTGTCTTATGTCGAAATTCTGGAAGTTGTAGGGATTCTCCGTGTAGCGAACCCAGTATGGCTGCACTTGAGACGAAACCTATGGTCACTCTGGAGGGAGATACGCCTTGAAATATGTTTTCCCAGGTGAACGAGCCTGAGCCACTCGCTATTGACATCATCTTGACCTCCGTCTTAGTGTAGGGATACTTGGCCGTTATAGTTTCCAGGGTTTGCGCATGGGCAAATATCACAGCTGGATTGACCTTCACTTTACAGGTTTCTAACACTATATCTTCTATGTCGACTTTATAGTTCGGTGCCGATTCAGAGGACATGAGGCAGAAGCTGGGCTTCGTTCTGTACATTCTCACTACCACATCAACCTGGTTCAGCATGTAACGGTCTTGTAAAAATAGGTCGTGAAGAATAGGTCCGCACATGTCGATGGTCGCGCTCTCTGCAGCTATCTTGTGCCGTTCATACAGGCCTAAGTTTGTTCCTTGATATTAGCGCTATGCATCGACCTCCGCGTGTCTTCGTAGCACAACTGTGACCTCAGTTGGGTGGATTTGGCCCCATTTCCATAGTTCAGCAGTGTCAGCAGGATGCTCTTGTATTGATAATTGTTAGTGTTGGAAGACACCTGCTTTCCAGAGGCCTTTAGCCATACAGAGGCTGGAAAAAGACACAATGTTGTCCACTGCCGCATCACCTGTCATATTCAAGCGAGCACACTGTCATTAAAGTTTGCGGAAATATCAAAACAAATATATTCTTTCTGTTTTTATATTTAACCCTTTAAACCCCGGTGGTATCTTCCATGTCAGTTCACTGGCTGCAAAATTGGAAGAGTCCATATTTATTATTTGGGGTTAGACCAATTAATATTTTCAACGTGCAGCCCTAAGCCATCCCACTTACTGACATTATGACGTAGCATGTGACCCGGTCGGATAAACGGACTCTGGTGTTCAATGGGTTAATAATACGATCTAAACATGTAAGGGAATAAAAAAGGAAAGTTCTATTAAGACGCTATTTTTTTTTCTTGCTCAGTTTTTTGTTTTTGTTTTTGTTTTTGATGGACTATGCTATTATCTTGAACCCAGGTTTTCGGGAGACTTTATAGATACAAACATCTCCACGAAACCTAGGGTTGTCTTAACCCACTGGACACATCATTATTTATTTATTTATTGGTGTTTAAGGTCACATATTTTTGCACAATGGCTAACCATGACCATGGCAGTTTTACGGGTGGAGGAAGCCGGAGTACCCGGTGAGAACCACCGAGCAACGGCGAGCAACTGTCAGCTCCCCAACATACCAACTCCACACAATCAGGGTTAGCATTGGTTGAAGACAGGTGCACCATCGACGTGCAGTACGCCTTAGTACACAACGCCACCGTGCCCCCGCGTGGGCAATGGGGTGAAGTGTCTTGTCCAAGGACACAACGCGGTTGCCGCAGGTGGGAGTCGAACCGAGGACCTCTCGGCTTACAGAGCTGGGCCAACGCGCCCCCACTGGACACGTCATATCTTTATGTACAAACGTATCACCAATTTGTTCAGCCTGCAAGTTAATGCGTTTTACCCAAATGAACTGACCCACTTTTCCTCAACCATTAAACCCACACTTTAACCCTTTACCTAACGAATCTGCTGTATTTGCGCGCGTAATTTCCAAACTGAGTAATTGAAAAAATATTATTTTTCAAACCTTTTCCAACAAAACCATATCATGTGACACCTCATTGGAATGTCAAGCTCATTCCAATAAGTCGGTCACATGATATGTTTTTGTCGAAATCTTTTGAAACCTTTGGAAAAGTAATATTTAAAATGATAAAGTTTAATATCATCTACGTTGGGTAAAGGGATAAAAGCGGTTAAGCACGACCACCCAATAACATTCCGGAAGTAGCTTCAGGTATATGAAGTTGAATTCTTGTCCAAACGTTCTTCAGAAATCATATCCATCTTTTCGATAATTTGTGTTGGAGTTTTCTCTCCTGATAATTGTCAGATGCTCTCATGGATGGCGAAATTAAGGTTTCCCAGGTTGGAATGGGTTTCAACCGGTGAGAACGTAGGAGACCAATCAATCTTATGGGACGGGATGTCCTGTATTACTGTCGATTCATGAGTTGACGTTGGGGGTGAGGTCACATTTGTAAAATTGCCTAAAGTCTTAGAAAAGAAAAACGCTGCGATCAATGTGGAAAATAAAGAAGACAGCCAGTGCTTCAAATGGGCTGTCACGTCTGCCTTATATCCTCCTAAGAATTTAGATTGGTCGAGAATGAATTTTCCGACTCGGCTCCATGATGTATCGATCACTTCGTAATTCGAAATCCCATGATCGTCATCAATGTTTTGGGATACGACGAGTCGAAAAAACCCATATTTCCTCTGAGAATAAGTTCTAAAAAAGATCGCGAGAAAAACATCAATTTATTATTAATTTCAGAAGACGTCAATCAACATTACTGTTGTAACAAGAACACCAGTTGATTATTGGCGACACAGACTAGCAAAAACCATGCAGATTTTTCTGTTTCAACTGTCTGAATTCCTTCCATAACAAAGAATCGCTGGAACAAGGAGTACTGAAACTTAAATTAATGGGTTTGAAATCAAAATTACGATGGCTGATTTAGGCCATCCTCAATACTTTTTTTATCTCGAGATCTCGAGATAATATCTCAAGATCTCGAGATAATATCTCGAGATCTCGAGATAATATCTCAAGATCTCGAGAAACTATCTCAAGATCTCGAGATAATATCTCAAGATCTTGAGATAATATCTCGAGATCTCGAGATAATATCTCAAGATCTCGAAATAATATCTCGAGATCTCGAGAAACTATGTCGAGATCTCGAGATAATATCTCGAGATCTCGAGATGAGTATATATAATCGGTGTCACCTTTTGATCATTTGAATGAATTTACTCCTGTCACACAAACTGTTTATTTACTTGTCGCATCTTTTTCGACTGCAACATATTCATGCCTCCCATGACAATTACACGAATCCACTCCTGTCACTCAGAAAAGTGAATAACCTATCAACCAACCCACTTTGTTGCGTATTAGTTATGAGAGCCCACCAAATCTCAGGCCAGCACTAATATAAACCGAATCCCGTCATCCGAGCTTGCACTTGCTGGTGTCTTGTTCCCACCCCAATCCCAAAGTGTCAGCCCAGCACCCTGTACCTCCCAGTACCTACTGTAGCGACTTTACCCTAAAACACAACGTTTTCTCATTACTTTACAAGATGAAAAGTTTGTGTCTGTCTAACACTCCAAATCCAAAGTGTTGATCCTGTACCCGGTACTTCCTAGTGCATACTGTAGTGTTTTTTACCCTAAAACTAAATGTTTTCTCACTTCTTTTCCTCTCAGCTCCACGCTGATTGTAGTGAGTTTTACCCTAAAACACAAAGTTTATACACTACTTTACAAGACACACACCCATAAATACCAAATATTTCCTTCCAGTTCCACATTGAAAAGGAGTGATTTTTACCACAACTCACAAAGTGTACTCACTACTTTGGAAGATACCGACCCGAAAATACCAAATAGCCCCACCAGCTCCACGCTGAAAGGTTTCACCCCCACAGTGAAACCAATCACCCACTCCCTTGGTGGTTTTTTCACCTACTTTCCACTTTGGAGACTGAGACACATCGTCTCTTGACACGCTGTTATTCCACGGACCCCTCATACAGCATAACTTTAACCCCATACCGCGTCCATTTTGACCGAGCAAATCGACGATGCTACTCGGCGTATAATAACCTTACACCAGCGATAGTTATAAACCTGCCGTCGGATTCCCTTTCCTCTCGTTGGTTTGAAAAGTCTGGATTAAGCGTAACTAGTTTTCCCCTTCGGATAATGCTTCCGGACGAGTGATTAAGGCCCTCGCGTATTACCAGAGTCAGTGTTAGAAAAGGGTATGCCCAGTACAAGGCTGCAGAAGCCAGACAAAACCGTGAATTTATGGTCAATATCCAGCAATCTCCTGTCCCCCAGGACCAAATTGAAAAATTGAAACCCATAACTCTGAGCCCAAGAGGCGAATGGAATCACCCCTCCCCCTCCCCGGTGAACCCCAAACGTGGCAAGATGGGCATGACTTACATTGTTTCCACACAAAACCCAATTACATGTAGTAATGAAAAGAATGACCTGTCACCTGACAAGTCTCAACGGTCCATACACCTTTCACACTTATCAGGGAGATACCCCAAAGTGACAACTCCAACACTGAAGTATCCAGTCCCGCGCATATAAAGAAAGACAACTTGAACCCGATTCCCAGTATCTCCGAACAAGATGAAGCCCCCTCAACGTCGTTTACTACCACCCTCAACCAGCTACAACATGGCACCCCAATTAACAATACGATCCTCCGTGATCCCATACTCTCACCCGGTCACAGGAGATCCCCCCCCCCCCAGTACTTGTGACCCCATCTTCAATGTCAACTCATGAACCGACAGTAATACAGAACATCTCGTATCACAAGATTGATTGGTCCTGGAGGCGCCGTGGCTCAATAGGTATACGTGCAAGCTACAAGCCGAGAGGTCCTTGGTTCGGCAACCGCGTTGTGTCCTTAGGAAAGACACTTCACCTCCATTGCCTACGTGGGGGCACGGTGGCGCTGTGTACTAAGGCGTACTGTATGACGAGGGTGCACCTGCCTTCAACCAATGCCGACCCTGCTTGTGTGGAGTTAATATGTTGGGGAGCTGACAGTTGCTCGCCGTTGCTCGGTGGTTCTTTTCGAGTACTCCGGCTTCCTCCACCCGTAAAACTGTCATGATCATGATTAGCCATTGCTCAGAAATATGTGACCTTAAACAACAACAAATAAATAAATAATAATAAATAAATAAATAAATAAATAAATAAATAAATAAATAAATAAATAAATAAATAAATAAATAAATAAATTGATTGTTTCCCTATGTTCTTACCGACTGAAAACCATTCCAGCCTGGGAAACCTTAATTTCGCCATCCATGATTGCCGATAAATCGGGGATCAAGGGAGCCACTCGGGTCTGTCGGGAAAGGGGCATTTTGTGGGAAACGGAGTAGCGAAAAGGAGGGAGTGGATGTGTTATAACCAGGTAGGGGCAGGCGATGCTCTTGTGTCATGAGAGCATCTTTCCCTTATATCATTGGCAGGCTTCAGTCCTCTTGAGGAGGGTCCCACTTACCTTTTAGGGTACTAGGAGGAAGGGAAACTATTGTTGCGTCCCAAGAGGGGTTTGTTTAATATAGGCTGGAGGGAGGCACCAGATGGCCAGTTAATCTACGGTGGGGATGCTACTATGGGTATCTTTGGGAGGAAATCCCTTTATGGGACCGGGAGTAGCAAAATAGAAAGTGGGGTGCTACTTATTGTTTCAAATGTCGCGGGGACATCTTTTCAACAGAACATTGGCGGAGTTCACTGTTTGGCGGGAGGGACACTTTCGCTTATTTGGGAGGACCGCCAATTGGGTCAAACATTTTTGGGAGCTGCAGCAGCGATAGGTCAAACCGGGCGGTATGTTCACGGGTTTGAGTTTCGACTATCATTGCAGGATGGCTCGCAGTGGTGTTGTTTTGAGGGGTCATTGTTGGTAGTCCCACTGGAGAAGTATGAAACGTGTATTCATAGTTGGGTATTGTTGGAGGACAAATCAATGGTGTGGTGCGCTATCGGGGTTTGGGTGGGCAAGATGTTTGCTCTCATAAATTGGGTGTGTGTCCGTGTCATCTTGTGAGTTAAGAGGGAGTGGGCTCGTGGTCCTGGTGGAACTATGCTCTCATGGATGGCGAAATTAAGGTTTTCCCAGGTTGGAATGGGTTTCAACCGGTGAGAACGTAGGGGACCAATCAATCTTATGGGACGGGATGTCCTGTATTACTGTCGATTCATGAGTTTGACGTTGGGGGTGAGGTCACAAGTACTGGGGAATCTCCTGTGAGCGGGTGAGAGTATATGATCACGGAGGATCGTATGGTTAATTGGGGTGCCATGTTGCAGCTGGTTAAGGGTGGCAGTAAACGACGTTGAGGGTGCTTCATCTTGTTCGGAGATACTGGAAATCGGGTTCAAGTTGTCCTTCTCTATATGCGCGGGACTGTATACATCACCATTGGAGTTGTCACTTTCGGGTATGTCTGGACCGTTGAGACTTGTCGGGCGACAGGTCAATCTTTTCATTACTACATGTAATTGGGTTTTGTGTGGAAACAATGTTAGCCATATACCCATCCTGCCACGTTTGGGATTCACAGGAGGGGGATTCTATTCGCCTCTTGGGCTCAGGATTATGAGTTTCAGCATGGGTGGGTGTAATTGTGGAGAACGGCTCCTGTGTGTCAGGAGATTGCTGGGTATTGACCATAAATTCACGGTTTTGTCTAGCATCTGCAGCTTTGTTCTGAGTAAGCCCTTTCCTAACACTGACGTTGGTAATAAGTGAGGTCCTTAATCACTCGTCCGGAAGCAGTATCCGCTGGAGATAAACTAGTTACGCTAAACCAGGCTTTTCAAACCAACGAGAGGAAAGGGAATCCTAGGGTAGGTTTATAGCTGTCGCTGGTGTAGGGTTATTATACATCGGGTAGCACCGTCAATTTGCTCGGTCAAAATGGACGCGGGAATGGGGTTAAACGTATGTTGTATGTGTCAGTCAGCAAAGTCAAAAGTAGGTGAAAAATCCACCAAGGGAGTGGGGATGAAATCTTTCAGCGTGGAGCTGGGAGAGCTATTTGTATTTACGGGTCTGTGTCTTGGAAAGTAGTGAGTAAACTCTGTGAGTTGTGGTACAAATCACTCCATTCAATGTGGAGCTGGACGGAAATATTTAGTATTTATGGGTGTGTGTCTTGTAAAGTAGTGATTAAACTTTGGGTTTTAGGGTAAACATCACTACAATCAGCATGGGCTGGGAGGAAAAGAAGTGAGAAATCGTTGAGTTTTAGGGTAAAAAAAAACATTACAGTATGCACTAAGGAGGTACCGGGGTGCTAGGTTGACACTTTGGGTTTGTAGTGGGAACAGGACACAAGCTAAGTGCAAGTTCGGATGACGGGACTCGGTTTATATTAGTGCAGGTAGCGCTGGGCTGAGAGTTGGTGGGCTCTCATTAACTTCGCAGCAAGGTGATTGGTTGATAAGTTTTCTGAGTGACCAGAAGTGGATTCGTGTAATTGTTATTGGGGGGGGGGGGGGGGGGGGGGGGTCGGGGGGGGGGGGGCACGAATATGTTGCAGTCGAAAAGATGTGACAAGTGAATAAACAGTTTGAATGAATTCATGCTAATGATCAAAGGGTGACACCGATTATATATGCTTATCTCGAGATCTTGAAATATTATCTCGAGATCTTGAGATATTATCTCGAGATTTTGAGATAATTATCTCGAGATCTTGAGATAGTTTCTCGAGATCTTGAGATATTATCTCGAGATCTTGAGATAATTATCTCGAGATCTTGAGATAGTTTCTCGAGATCCTGAGATATTATCTCGAGATCTCGAGATAAAAAAAGTATTGCGGGCGGCCTAAATCAGCCACCGTACAAAATGCCCAAAGCTCACATTAAATTCATACATTACAACAGAAGACTGAGAGTGGCTTTCATGGTATATGCTGATTTCGAATGTTTCGCGGTGAAAATGAGTTCTTGTCAGCCAGATAGGTCATCAGAGTTACACTCAAAAATATCAGATGCACATACCGTTTGGACGTTGTTTCTACGTGAAATGTTCTTTTGGTGATCGCCATTCTTCGTATCCATGCATCAATACGAAACAGTCGAACGATGTCGTCGTGGCTAAGAAGTTCTTGGATTCGCAAACCAAAAAGTTACCCAAGCAATTCAAAACACATGTGAAGATCATTATCACAGACGAGAAAGCCAGAGACCACAGGTAAATTTCGAGATGCCGCGCACAGCAATTACAATCTAAAATATCGAGATGTTAAGTTTTTTCCAGTCATTTTCACAATCTGTTTGGTTACGACAGTTATCTGGTCGTGAAGAATATCAGTAAAGTCAGCGAAGAATATGTAAACTGCATCAGGAAAGAAGAACAATACATTTCTTTCGCGAAATTGGACAGACGTAGAAAAAAATGAAGAAAAAATTCGCGGAAAGATGTCAGCAGTCGATATCAAGAGAGAATACGTTTCATAGATAGTTTTAACCCTTTACCCAACGAACCGCCCGCATCCGCCGTGTAATATGCAAATTCAGCAGTTGAAAAACTATTATTTTTCGAAAAATTTCAACAAAACCATATCATGTGACCCCTCGTTGGAACGAGCTCGTCGAGCTCGTTCCAACGAGGGGTCACATGATATGGTTTTGTTGAATTTGTTTGGAAAAAATAAAAAATTTAAAAAATGATATTTAAAATAATAAATTTTGATATCGTCTGCGTTGCTTAAAGGGTTAAATTCACGTCGCCCAGTCTCGAGAAACTAGTCGGCAATTCAGGGAAGGAGAAATTGGTGATCATGACTAACCACTTTCGAGACGAGAGCCAGTTGGAGAGTGTATTGAGGAAAGCAGTCTATCCATATGATTACATGGATGGTTTGCATAGACTCGATTAGTCGATGCTACCTTCCACAGACCATTTCTATTCGAAATTATATGACGCTGACATTTCCGAGGTCGACTAGGACCACGACCACGCTCAAAAAGTGTTGAAAATATTCGACATGAAATCCATGAGAGATTATCACAATCTGTATCTGGAAACCACTGTCCTTCTCTTGGCAGGCGTGTTCGACAATTTTCGAGACGTCTGTTGGAGACATAAGGACCTAGATCCGGCTTGGTATTACACGGCTGCTTGTCTGCTGAAGACGACGTGGACATGTTGTTCATGTTCGAAAATGGTGTCTTACAAATGCGCGAAGGCAAACAATTGCTACATGGGAGAAGGATTGGACACACGAAATACATAACATATCTAGATGCTAATAATATATATTATATCTCACGTGACTTCCTTGCATTCTGATTGGCTGAAAGATGATACCCTATTTCGTGTAGTTTGCATCCATAGAACTGACCAGGCACTACACCCAGGCACTACACGTTTTCTATTTTTAGCACACTACTATATCAGTTTTCTTTTCATACTGGGCGAATAAAACTGATCAGGCTAAATTTAAAAATCGATTCACAAAGGCACAACATCCACAAAACGACCCGGAAAGAAATCTTTGCAGAAAAATGTATCGCGTTTCCATTGTTGAAGTCACATTTTTCGAGGCGTTCATTTTATTCCTTGAGAAGATGATCCATATCTCGTTTCGAAGAGAATGATCCATACCTGGGTCCAACTTTCATCAGAACGCGTCCGCATATGAAAAATCGTTTGTTTCGCTGCTCATATTATTTCGCTATTTAATTGTATGTTTTGGGCAGTAAACGAATAAATAATGGAATTCAATTGAATCTTCGGAGTTTGTATCCCGTGCTGACCCATTCGGTAATGTATATGTGTGACAAATGTGTGGAAATTATCAAACTGCGTTGTCAAATTTCGAAACTTTTAGTTTTCATTCGCGAGTTGCGCGATTCTAGAATACACAGTTCCGTTTGGGGGAAATGTTTTGTTTACCTTTGCCGACCGATTCAAAATCTGTCTTCTGCTCATATCAATAATCCAAGTTAACCGTGTTTTGGAAGAAGAAAATGTTTTTTTAAAAAATACATGGTATTTTTTTCTATATAACGATGGTTGGTAGGGCTGCTACCTTGGTAATAGATTAACAAATCGGACAGATGTTTTTCTTGATGGGTGTTCGATATAATATAAGGATTAGTGCATGTCTTGTCGTTGCCTACGCCCATATAGTGCCCAGTGAGGTGGTGTAGTTCCCTCCGCTTCGCGGCGGGAACTACACCACCTCACTGGGCACTATATGGGCGTAGTCAACCCAAGCCATGCACTATTCCTTAAATATGGTTGGACCATAAGTCACCCGATACTGACAGGAAATTTCAAATGGGACGGGAAACGTGAGGAGATGGAAAAATTGAGACACTATCACTATCTTCTGAATATGGATCTAGAATACCCCGAAACGTTACACAATCAACACAATGATTACCTGTTGGCACCTGAACAATTGGAAGTGAATAAAGTTGACAAGACTCGTTCCAAATTTAAACGACAAACGTAAATACGTAGTCTACTGCGAAAATCTGAAACTCTACATAGATTATGGCATGAAATTAGTTGACATACATTACATCATCTGATTCGATGAGGAACCTTGGATGAAGAAGTACTAGATCTCGACACGAATTTGAGAATGCAGGCCATGACCGAATTCGAGAAAGATTTTTTCAAACTCATGAACAATTCTGTGTTCGGAAAATCGATGGAAAACATAAGTAAAAGGACCGACATTCGTCTCGTCACGTCAGAAAGTCAGGATAGAATATTCGCTTCGAAACCGAACTACACATATCGAACAATCTTTGATGAACACCTAGTGACCGTGCACGTGAAACAGACGCGTCTGACATTCGACAAACCGTTTTATTTGGAAAGGTGCCTCTTAGGCTTCAGCAAGCAGCTGATGTATCAATTTCATTACAAATACATCAAGAGAAAATATGTTTGGAAAGACAAGCAGTTGTTCACCGACACAGATAGTCTATGCAGTATTTTAATGGCGCTAATTACACATATCTGTCACTAATGTTTTTGATGGAAAATTGTTCTCTCGCCAAGTATGGTGCTGGAACGGTCCATGATGAAACAATGCCGGTAATTACTGACCAAAGATGTAACTTGTGATCTCGTGAACACAATAGCAGTGTCTGACGTCAGTAGCGAGAGTATTCACCACGTGTCCGGGTGACATCTTGAACCCTCCTCCTAATGCTACCAGTGAGCTTTCTGGTACGGTCCAGAGGCAACTGCTGCCACTCCTCGTGCAATGCAGCTTCAAAGTCGGCCAAATTCTGTACAGGCGGATCCCTTGCCTGCACACGACGTCCACGAAAAACCCAGATGTGTTCTACGGGGTTCAAATCGGGGTTCATTGCAGGCCAAGGTTGTGTTGTTCTGAAGAAATGCTCTCACCGCATGGGAACGATGTGGCCTGGCATTGTCGTCCATGAATACAGGGCGAGTAGCCAACGAGTGGTTGTCAAAATGAGGCACGGCAAACGGATTGAGAATGTACTGATGATCATTGAGATTCCCACGTACAGTCATCATATCACGTTTACAATCATGAGAGTGGCATTCCCAGTTCATTACTGACCCTCCACTATAAGAAACAGTAGGTCTGATATTTCTAGGCACGTAAGCAGTATTTCTATGCCTCCACACTTTCATGCGACCATTTGTGACGTGAAACAGGAGCCTACGGTCGTCTGACCAATGAACTCTCCTCTACGTTCTGAGATTCCAATGTAGTCATGCCCTACACCACTCTAAACGTCGTCTTTGATGCTGATCGGACATAGCTGGATGCTTGATGACCCTTCTGGACCTCATACCCAGTGCTTGGAGAAGGCTTCGGACAGTTCTGTTGCACAAACGCCTGTCGGGGAGCCAAAGGTGTTTCAACACCCCACTTCAAGCAATGGGTTCACGCCTAACGAGGCAGGCCAGACTCCGATCATCCCGAGGCGAGGTCTTTTGGGGCTGTCCAGAGCCTAACATCGTTAGTTTGTTGATGTTTTCGGACAAGTCTGCTGATTACAGAATGACAATAGCTTTGGATGACATGCATGTTGCATGCATGCAACGATTTGCCATCTTAGTGCCTCTGACAGCTCTTCCTTGCCATGCCAACATTTATTGATAAAAGAATTGACAAATTTTCTTGTTTTATACCCAGATATTGCATGTCCATGATAGTGTTTCTGTGGCGTTTGTGGGAAGCATACTTCACATTGTAGAGGGTATGTCTTTGGGGTACGCTATCAACCAGAAACGTCATGTTTCACTAGACAAAGCAATCATTAAAACATAATAATCAGTAACAGCCATTTCCCTGTGATCAAACATTTCAGGGGGTGCTTAATTAAGTTCCAGTTATATATATATATATAAAAAAAATAAATTAGATAAAAAATAAAAAGAAATGACAGTTGATAAATTTGGAAGAACTGATGATATTGCGAAAGAAAGAAAGATTGCAGTCGAAGATGACGGCGGAATCTCTGTCGCATCTTTGAACGATCATGTGATTTTCATATTTTGTAACAATCCTGTTTTTTCTAAAACTTGTCTGTTTTGAAACTAAACACTAGAAAAATGACGAGTTTTCTTTTGTTTGTTCATGTTTAGTTTCTAAACGTGTTTGGAGTTTTATTGGACTTTGAACATAATTTGGTGCTACGTTTCTAACCGTTGAAAAATAACCCAAATCGGTTGTTTTGTAACCCATTCATTAGTTTCGATTTCCCTCCACCCAACACTTGGTTGAAATAAACCAACTCATAAGGTTATCAATTGCAACCCATAGTTTGAGTTGAAAAAACAGCCCATATTATAGTTTTCATTTTGGGTTAGAAATTGTGTTTGAAAGATCTTCACAAAAGTTGTTGTTTTCAACCCAAAAGATAAGATGAAGTCAGTTTTCAACCCAAAAGTTGGGTTAAAATAAACAACCACTTAATTTAGTCAACACTGACTGGTTTTAGGGTTGGAAATTTGGTTAAAAAAGTATCCAAAAGTGGTTGTTGTAATCCAAATGTGGAGTCAAAATAACCCCAAGTTAGTCAATTTGTTCAAACCAGATTTTAGATTAAATAAACAACCCAAAAATGCAGTTAAATTATTTTGGTATTTGGGTTGAAAAAGTTGACTTTCCAAACCAATATGGGTTGAAATCTCCATTTAACTCACCTGTCGGGTTAAAATATTTAACTCAATCGTTAGTCAAACAGAAATTTCAACCCAAATTGGTTTTGATGTCACTCCACCCAATCTGGGTTAAAAATAACTTATTTTTCTGTGTCAGTTATACTGGGTTGAAAATAAATCAAAATATGGCCAGAGTGACCCAAATTTGACCTGGAATATTATTCTAGCCCAAGTGATGGTCACTTTAACTGGAATATTATTCTAGCCTAAACATTGGGTCATTTGACCCGTAAAATACATGGCCAAGAAACGGGTCGTCTAACATACTAACGAATTATCACGCGCACCAAACAGCCATGCGTGTAGAATTATTGCAGATACTACCTTCAAATTTTTCATTAAGTTCTGGCAAGCTCCAATCTATCAATAGTTCATTGACGGGCATGATGCTGATAAAAATGTACATGAAACTGTACCAGTATTCGCCTACCATCACTGACAGGTGGCATATGGAGCTCCACGTGGTGAGGCAGACGACAAATTACTTATAATCGTCGTAATTCTTGAATTTAGAAACGCAATTTGACAACTCTATACAAACATTCTTCTAGATCACATCTTATCCCCTTTTATATTTGGAAAGTAATATAAAGATATTAGAGGGTTTTAATGATTCACAAAAAAACATTTACTTTTTTATACGAAAGTACCAATATTTATTTTGCGCAATTAACGCAATTCTGAGTTTAATTTTTATAACTCAAAATTTCAACCCAGTGCAAAAGTTACATCGGCTTCAGAACAACCCAATAAACACCTATTTCGACCCTACCTAATTTTTGGGTCAGTTTCCAACCCACTGGAAAACGCGTCTCGATATTAAACAATTCTAAGCATGTTGAGATCTAAACATGTAACTAAGGTGTTTAAAATTCAAATACTGTTTATACAGGGCCGTACATCCTCTCAATAGCACAATATTGACCAGGTCATAGATCACAAGATGTGTGGTTTGAAGGAAAAATAAAAAAAAATCCTTTTCTTTTAAAAAAAGACAAACAAACAAAAAAGTACAGTGGAGCCCACTGAATTGAATCTCGTAATCTAATAATCCTGTTAATTGAATATTACTTACAAACACAAAACCATTTACCAGACCTTCAGTACAAATTTGACCTGTTAAATGAATATAGGTTATAGACCGAGCTCCTGTTAATTGAATAACTCTTTTTGTAATATGTCGAGAAATTTCCATGCAAATCACCAAATTCACATTGGTTTTACACCTATTTGTCCTCAGTACATCCAGTACAGGCATTTAATCCATCATATCTTGTTTAACAGAGCTTCATGAGCTCTGTCAAACAAAATACAATAGAATAAATGATCAGTTTATCTCGAGAATACAGGTAAGTGATCAAATCCCTGTTGATTGAATACTCCTGTTAATTTAACAATTTTCACTGACAAAATGACTATTCAATTAACAGGGTTCCACTGTATTGGCAAGAAGATTTTTTGCGTGTCTGTATTTGAACGTTCATTGGTCATACATTTAGATGTTCAGTTTGCATGTAGGTTGTGTTTTATATAATTAAGTGAGTGAAAATTGCCAATTGTTAATTCGTACACCCTGCAGTGTGACGAAGTCGCATGCAGTAGAGAATTCCAGTCACACCAGGTCACTCTGAGTATTTAAACTAGAACCCTCTTCATTGTAGAGCAAACAATCACGCACCTCGTATAAAGTAAAAAGCGACGCTGTTTCTTAACCTTTTACCTAACATGAAAAGCAGACGACACTTACTAAAATAATTCTTTACTAACTAATCTTTTTCATTTTTTGTCTCAAAAACATAGGTTATGACCCCTCACTGGAACGAGCTGAACGAGCTCGTTCCAATGAGGGGTCATAACCTATGTTTTTGAGACAAAAAATGAAAAAAATAATGAAAATTAACTGACGAGTTTTGAGAATAGTGCTGGTCGATTTTTGGCCGTTACGTTGAGTAAAAGGTTAAAGTGTATCCACGCAGGAAGAAGTTTATGAAACGATGGCATTTCCAAATAGCGTAATTACAATAATTGTCTGCTCAGAATCATCACCCAAGCGAGAACCTCGTTTTAGATCTTTAATTTCCACGAGTTGATTATTAATTCTTGACAAGATGTAACAAAAGTTCGTGCAATTTTTGTTCCCTAACGAGAGGAATTTTGTATTGAGGAAGTTGTTCGTCCACCCTCGTTAGGTGATCCCTGTGTTTTATTCCTGCATGTGCGAGGTTAAAGGTGAACTAATTATTACAATCCCTCACCGATTTACTGATAATCGAAAGAAAGTGACACAAACTGCCTTCTTTCCTTTTACCCTTTTACTCACGGATCGGCCGCATTCGCCTACGTAGTTTACAAACTGAGCAATTGAAAATAACTATTTTTCAAAATATTTCAACAAAACCACATCATGTGACCCGCTCATTGGAACGAGCTCATCGAGCTAATTCCAGTGAGGGGGTCACCTGAGAGGATTTTGCGGCAATTCTGGGAAAAATGTAATTTAAAAAAAAACTTATAAGAATAAGCCCTCACAAAGTAGATTTTATGTTTCTCGGGTCTTTTGTATAAAATTGAATATCAGCGGGTGTTTTTTTTATTTTTGTAATTATTTCTTTGCCGTCAGAAGTTCATGTTCTTGGTCTGCTTTATGATTTAGGCCTCATATTCTACAGAATAGCATGGGTGATTGTGTATTTCGTCCCTTGAGTGCAAGAAGGCTTTGCAATGCTAAAGCATTGCAAAGCCTTCTTGCACTCAAGGGACAACTTTATCAGTTTTATTTACTTGGGTAAAATATCAGACGTAAACCATTTAATTTGTATTATTTTAAGTTTGCATTGGTTATAAAAAGAGAGCACCAGGCAGCCAAAGCGACCATGCGGGCGGACCGGAGAAACAGGTTTTTAACCTTTTTTAGGCCATAACAATTTTGATATCTCGTGTGTTAGGTAGAGGGATAAAGAGCTGGAATTAATAAGGTGGATTTAACCCTTTTCCCTAACGTGGCTAGAGACATCTGCAAAAAAAAAAATCCTGAGTAACTAAAAAATTTCATCTTTTGCCGAAAACAACTTACGACCCTCTCTGTGAACAAGCTCGGCGAACGGATTTGGCCGTGACGTGGATAAAAGAGAAACACAATACCAAATTGAAAGGCACTGACTGACTGTCCCACAAAATATATTCCAAATAAACTGAAACTGCACCTTCACTTTTACCATGACAAGGATTTGACATCAAAGAGTAACGCCCCTCCCCCCCACCCCCAAATCATAATCGAAAACATCACAGTTGCTCAATTTCCCTATGGTTAAGAACAGTTTAAGGAACGTATACGTGAAGATACAAAATCGTATTTCTCATATAAGCCGAATAACACATATTTCCAGTCTTCATGCTTAACACCTAGGGTAACGCCACGATATATCCTTAGCTGCTGATGTCGCTTTAAACTCCAATAAGTAAATAGTAAATAAATAACTCCTAGGGTGGATCAGTTGATATTTTCAACCTGCGGCCTTATGGCTGTAGGGTGAGAATATCAATTGATTTTCTCTCCACGGTGATGGATCACTTACCTACTTTTATACCTTGGCGAGCGATAGTGTGTTTTGAGCTGATGAAATCTGAAGAGACAATTCATGAACGCTAGAGAAATCCAAGTAATTACGAGTACCTGTTGCCATTTTCACAATAGCTGTCAAAGTGATGTGGTTTACGACATAAATTAGGAGTATCTGATGAAAAAGTTTGTGAGACACGTCAAGCAATAATTAACCCTTCGAACCCTTACGGCCGTTTTTCCGGCCAGCAACATGATACGTCATAACGTCATTAAATAGGATGGCTGTTCACTAAATGTGTGGGGTAGACCAATCAATATTTTCAACGCGCAGCCTGCACGTTGAAAATATTGATTGGTCTACCCCAAATAACGAATATGGACTCCTCTAATTGCCGCCTTTGAACTGGCGTGGAAGATGTCATACGAATTCAAAGAGTTAATTGTCTACAAAACAGGCAGTTTACCAATAGGTAAGGTTTCATATGTAAGTTGCATTTACGCATAAGAGTCAAACAGTTCGTTAAGGTTATATATCGCGATATCTCCCGAGCGAGAGCTATATAGAACTGTTTTCAAGGTCTTACACTTTGAGACACGTGATGAAATTATCCAGACTATCGCCTATAATGAACTGAAAAACAGTTGAATTTTAATCTAGATTTCAACTACCCAATTTCTGTTGAATACATATCATGCACCTCCCCACTCTTACTATAAAAGCAGCCATTTATAGAAAATGAAAACTGTATATACGTTCCTGTTACTTTTCTTTATTTATTATTCTCCGCTCATCCAACACTTTCAACACTGCACTGGACTGACATTAATCAAGCTGAATGTTTGTGTTATTCTACTTCTGAAAGCTTTTGGTTAACTATCACTTACACCGAATGTGACCCGGGACACTTTGAGCCTGGACGACATGGTGGCCTTATCTGGAACGATGGCGGGTAACATCTCGATTGACGAGATCCAGACTAAGAAAGAGTATGATTTTCGGTACATTTAAACCACAATCCAAGTGGCGTGGATACCGAGGAGGAACAGTCTCCAATTATTGAATTTCAAAGCGAATGCACATATTATTTACCAAAAGATATCTCCCAAAAAGTTCACAATTCGCGAATAGGGATTTCGTTATTTCATCTTAATTGTCAGATTCTTGAAACTCATTGGGATTCTTTCAATGATCTCTTGAATGAGAGAAACAAGGTTCTCAAAATATTTTTGACGTGATAGGGTTAACGCAGATATTCCAAAATCATCCAAATACATGTTATACAATTAACGGTTATCATCCTCTTATTAAGAATGCTAGTCCTGACAAGGATGATGGGCGTGGTGGTGGTGGGATCTTTATTAAGGAGGACATAGCTTTCAAGATACGGCACGACCTCTCTCTGTTTTTATTTCACATGTTTTTGAATCCCCCTTTATTGAAATTAAACGTAAGAAAGCCGTCAAGTTAGTTGGAGTAATATACAGACAGACCCAATTCACAGGCAAAAACAGATATCGATCTTTTTCTGTTAAAACGTGGTGAATTAACAGTTAAAATGAACAATGAAAATAAATAATGCTACATTATGGGAGACAATAACATTGGTCTTCTCAAATCGGGTACGCATCTTAAAATTGATAGCTTCATTGATATTATGTTTAGCCAGGGCTTTCTATCGTAAATCACCAAACCAACTAGAGTAACTACTCACTCAGTCACATTAATGGACCATATCTTCTCTAATAAAGCATCATCCACACACTTGTGAGGTGTAATTATCTCAGATGTTTACGATCATTTCGGAACCTTCTATGTAGATACCAGGTACGAAACTGAACTAACTACGAGACACACTCTCAAGCGTAAGATAGAGCACTGAAACTTTAAAACACCTTTCTACAGATCGATTTGTCATTAGTCCTTGAGACAAATTGTCATGATTTAGCACATAATACATTTTAACTAACTTTTTCAAGCATTTGAAATGGCCTTTCCATTGAAACGAACGTTATGAGAAAAATGTTTATGAAACAAAATCTATGGATCACTAAGGGGCTTTTAATTTCATTGCCTAACAAATCACAATTCTATAACTAAATGTTGAAAAGTCCCACAGAACAAAATATTTTAAATTACAAAAACTACTGTAAAACGTTTTATGAAATAAAAAGACGAAGTAAAGCAAAGTACTATGAAAGTATACTAATTGAAACTAAAAACAACTCTAGGAAAACATGACAAATTTTAAAGGATACCATAAATAAGAACAAACTAGCCTCTAATTTGCCATCTTCTTTTGTAAAAGAAGATAAAAAAAATTATCTGAACCCTGTGATATAGCCAATTTCTTCGCCAAGATTGGAGAACGTGCGAGTGAGCAAATAAACAAACCCCGAAAACATTTTTTGGACTACATGAAAAGCAATTCTCCATTTAACTTCTTTATTGCACCAACTACACAACAGAAGATAATAAATGTTACAAAGTTAATGAAGTGTAAAAATAGTAAGGGATTGTGATGGAATAACAACAGAGCTTCTTTAGGAAATACCTCTGTCCCATATCATAATCAATTCCTTTATCCACGGTATAGTTCCCAATATGCTCACAATAGCTCAAGTAATTCTAATTTTTAACAGTGGAGATGAGCAAACATTTAATAATTACAGGCTCATCAGTATTTTACCAGCATTTTCTAAAGTGTTAGAAAAACGTATGTCCAATAGAAAAATAAACTATCTCGATAAATTTGACACCCTACACCATCATCGATATGGATTCAGGAAGAAGCATTCTACCATCACCCAGTGATGTAACTTCTTAAACACATAGGACTAGAAAACAATGGAAGGTAGCAATATTAAAACGATGGCTGTATTGTCAGATCTTTCTAAGGCATTTGATACAATTAATAACGATATTCTGCTAACTAACTCGGAAAAATATGGCTTCAAAGGCATAAGCAACAATTGGTTTAAAAGCTACCTGTCCGACCGAGTTCAGTAAGTTAAATACAGTGACCTAAAATCGGATTTAACTAGAAATAAATGTGGTGTCCCGCAAGGTTCGATACTTGGACCAACGCTATTTCTCTTTTTTGTCAATGATATTTGTTCTTCAAAAATATTAAATGTTGATGATACAACTGGTTATGACTCAGATTCTAATATTGATCTCCTAGGCACACGTGTTGTTAATAATGAACTTAATAATTTGTTTGACTGATGATGGCAAACCAGTTAGTTCTAAACGCCAGTAAAACTAAATGCATTTTCATTAACCCAGCTCAAAGTCAGAAAAGATGTAAATATCCAGATATCTTAATAAACAATCAAAAAATTAATAGAGAGGGAGCAACCGAGGAAGAAAACTCCTTGAAGTTTTTAGGCATAGATATCGAGGAGAATCTGTCTTACCAAGCTCATATTTTGAGCCATCAACATTATACACTGCAAGTTGCGGAATTCATGTAGCGGCCTAAATTATGATAAATACTCCGACTACATCCATGATACACCTAGCTGATCGTGTGGCTACGAGACTGAAGATGCGAACCATTACTTTTCGACTGTAATAACTATTCAAACGAAAGACTAGTCCTGCAGAGGAATCTTGCGCATCTTACAATAAGATTGATCAACGATCTTCTTTATGGTATTCCCAACCTACCAGAATCCGTCAACATCCACCTTTTTCGAAGTGTACAAAATTTCATTAAGGCCACGAAGAGGTTTTAATACAGGACCGTAATCATGAAGACTAGTCTGACAACATCTTACCAGCCAAATGACCTATAACATGAGTGTCCATTTCCACTTCCATTTCCTTCAGTCATGGCTTTTTGCATTCCGCTTGTTTGTC
This sequence comes from Pictodentalium vernedei, assembly GCA_031216915.1. NCBI lineage: Eukaryota > Metazoa > Mollusca > Scaphopoda > Dentaliida > Dentaliidae > Pictodentalium > Pictodentalium vernedei. The sequence continues at coordinate 263,051,787 of CM062297.1, forward strand.
CTGTATGCTCTGGCTATAGCAGTGGTATCGGGGCTCCGCTTGAATCGCTGTTCCGCTGGAATCGCGATTGTGCCGTCATATGACCCGTTGGCTAGTTGACCAATGCCAGCAGTGTTGTGATGTGGCAGTTCACCTTTCACTTTTCTTCTCGCCTCCCTCTCACCTATCTGTTCTGACTCTTGTAACGTCGAATACTCATCAGCTTTCATCTTGAAGAGTGTACATACACAATAATGTGTTACTTATTCATACGTTTGCTTTGCCATTGCATGCACATTTATGTAACTTTTTGTAAATATTTGTAAACACAATTTGAAATTTTCAAATGCATATTAAGGAAAGGATATTATCTAAGCATTCGGCACTTGTTATCCCATCCATTTTGTTATAACAAATAAAATATGTTTAATAATATATCATCGCGCGGGACGCCGGAAGCACGTGGGCAGGGGCAGGCGCCCTTCCTGCTTTCGAGCCACGAGGCGAGAGGGGGCAGACAATGCCCTTCGCAGGTTCGTCACACAACATTTTTCAATGATTTATTCTCGAAGTAAAGCAACTTTAAACACTTTACCTAAGAATCAGTCGCATTCTCCCAAGTAATGTACAAACTGAAATGTTAAAAAATAACTTATTTTTAGCTTGCCTTGACAAAGTCAAGATAAGCTATTGCCATCACACGTGTGGAAGTCTTGGAGGCTGTGAGTCGGTTAGTCTGTGTGTCACTTCACATTTCCTTTTACACAGGCTACATCCAGTAGTTCTTGTCTGATCATCGCGAAATTTAATGTGCAGGTTCGTGGCTATGTGCAGATGAGAACGCCCCATTTTAATCATGATCGGTCAGCTGTGACGGTTGTGCGGGACCGAAACCCGAACACTTTTAGCACAGTCTACATGTCATATTTATGAATGAATATCATTGTAACTCCGTAGATGACTCCTTATAATGTCTAGATGAGATCATCCTATTTTGGCCGGGTAGGATCAACCATAACAGCCGCAAGCCGTTATCCTTGATTCATTTATCGCAGTCTACGGGTTGCATTTATGAAGAAATTTCATTGTAAATTGATAGGATGACTGATATAATATCTAAATGAGAACGTCCTATTGTGGTCCAGAGCGGTCAACCGTGACGGTCGCACAGGCACGTGACCTAGATTTGTTTAGCACAGTCTTCAGTTCATATTTATGAAGCGATTTCATTGTAACTTGGTAGGATAACTCGGTATGATGTCTAGATGATACTGTCCTATTTTGGTCACGACCGGTTAGCTGTTACCGTCGCTTGGGCACGTGACCTAGATTCCTTTAGCACTGTCTATGGGTCATTTTTATGAAGGGATTCCATTGTAACTTGATAGGATGACTCGATTTGGTATCTAGATGAGCTTGTCTATTTTTGTCGTGATCGGTCACCCGTGACCGCCGGACGGGTACGAGACCTAGATTCCTTTAGCAAAGTCTACGAGACATATTTATGAAGGGATTTCATTGTAACTTGGTGGGATGACTCGTTTTGCTGTAACTTGGTAACGTTGGTTGAATACGTTAACTGCGAGGACTACATTAACCCAGGCCTCACAGTCTACACCTCAAATTATTCTTGTTGATAATATAGCATGTAGGGTACAGAACCATATTCTCAATTATCACAATTCTTGTATCCTTTCATAATCCTTTCATAAACATTAAACATTATCCTTTTCATCTAACACAACACACTGTCAAGTTAAGCTACAGTGTCATTGACACTTTCATTTCAAATAAGTTCCACAAAAACCATATCACGTGACTCCTTTTTGGAACGAGTTCCAATAAGGGGTCACATGACATGGTTTTGTTGGAACATTTGGAAATTTTTTTTTACAAACAATAATTAAAATACTAATTTGTGATACCATGTGCGTTGAGTAAAGAGTTAATTAGCATTTGAATATCAGATTTCATTTTCAGACTCATAAAAATGACCGTCGTTTCGGCTGAAACTGTATGCGGCTGCCTTGAACGGTTGCGATCCTCGGATAAACTAATTGAGCGTGTACATGTTCAACATTCCGAAAAGATTATGCACGTGAATGCTTCCGGTGATTCAGAAACAAAAGCAAAAAAAGGAAATGTGGTTCCATAATTGAATAATTATTATTTTGCGAAGTTTTTTTTGTTTATCTTTTCGCCAAAGAAACGTACAATATCTCTCGCAAACACGTTCCGAAAGCTTGTAATGTTCTAAAAATATTAACGTGAACAAATCGTAACCAAGCAGGACCGGGGAGAGGGTGGGTGGGGGCGTTGGTAGTAACCCGGGAACGGAATTTTTGGAGCTCGGGTTTAACCCAGGAGTTCAGGATTCTTGGGTTAGTTCCCCCCCCCCCCTCCCCCAGTTGAAACATGGACTGAAAGACTTTATTTCAATTTTTTGGTTTGGTACGTCCTTTTTAAGGACGTACCAAACGAAAAACTTAAAATAAAGGCTTTCAGGCCATGTTTGAACTAAGCCTCTCTCTCAAGGTTCTGACTCCCGTGCAAGTAGTTACGAAGGGGGCTGTATCGTGAATGGAGCTCTGTACTTCACCAACGGTTGTATTTTGGACAGTGGGATTCTTGAAGTAATAACTTTATGAATCAACATGATGTAATAAAGTTATTACTTCAAGAATTGTGCAGTCAAAAGCTATAACTCCAGGTCACTGGATACTCACTGGATACTCACTGATGCACTTGGAATTTTGAAACCAGCGGCAAAAACGTCATTCTAATACAATTACTACAATTACTACAAATCTCGAATTAATAGGAAACAAGAATAACGTACGACAATTGGGAAAAACAAATCTTAAATATCCCCCCCCCCCAAAAAAAAAACAAAAAACAAAATTGCCTCAAAAACAGAGCGTGTTTATCCAGCCTAAAATACTGGTAAAATTGATGATTTCGCATTGCGTAACTGAACCCAGAAAAAGTGACGGCACGCAGACATCGTCTATATGTATGGACTTCAGTTAACTCTACCTCGGTGATCATGGCCGATTGTAACCCTCTCTGTCTGTTTCTACATCTCTGTCCCTCACGATACCAATTTCTCTCTCTCTTAATAGAGAGAGAGAGAGAGAGAGAGAGAGAGAGAGAGAGAGAGAGAGGGGGAGAGACGTCAAGACAGGGTTAAATAAATGTAGTTGCAGTGTTCATGTCCATCTACTGCGTAATAAACACGAATAGCAGGTGACTCAAATTCATTTTTGCCTACAAATATACCTGATGCCCTCTCATTGGAACGAGCTCAACAAGCTCGTTCCAATGCCGGATCCAACGCTAATGTTTTGGGGGGCAATAAAAAAAAATAATAAAATTTAAATAGTGTTTTTTGTGAATAACGCTGGTCGGTTTTGCCATTTAAGCAACGTAAAGGATTAAAATAAAAACAAATATCAATGTCATCACATAAGGTTTAATAAATGTATTATTACGCATTGGATGTAAAATGCAAATAAACAAAAAACAAAACAAAACAAAATCAACAGATGATTAAAATTAATAAAAAAACAACTTTTCGTACATAATACAAACTTCGATTTCAAGAACCGAAATTGTTTTGCAACAGCAAGCTAATGATAAATCTGATGAGCTTTCTCCATACAATTCATAAAATGATCCGGATATGATATGTTTTGGTTGGAGAGTGTTGTTTCCGTGTTTTCAAAAATAGCGAATCCAAAGCCATTCACACGTTGAAAGGAGATTTGGCGTTATTGATAACTGTATGATAGGGATACTGTACAGCGCAACAAAACCATATCATGTGACCCCTCTTTGGAACGAGCTCGACGAGAGCTCGTTCCAAAGAGGGGGTCACATGATATGGATTTGTTGAAATTTTTAAAAACTTTTTTAATAAAAATGATTACTAAAATAATGAATTTTGAAATCGTCTGCGTTGGGTAAAGGATTATGAACCCTTCTGAAAATTTTCACTAGTTCTGAAACGGAAAAAGCATCATTTATAATGCGTCTTCTCAGAAAATTTACCGGATTGATGTCAGAGTCGAAATTTTGAGGCCATGTCAATTTTAGAGTAGGGAATTTGAAACTCAAGTTTTCAGTGGGAAATAAAAGATCAAAATTTCTCATCATTAGTTGGAAGTTTAATATTTTTCATGAACAATGTTAGTTTATTGAATTTCCAACTATTTGATTTTTGACCTCGGAATTTCCAACTATTGAAAAAGAAATACTCCTAGTTGGTGCTGGGGGGTGGGGGTGAGACCCCCTCCCCCCCTGTCGCCACATCCCTGACTGTATGATAAGGGTACTGTACAGTGTTCACACTGTCGGGAACAAATGGTGTCAACTGCACTAAAAAATATTCACTTGGCACCAAAAATATACTTTTCGTAGGTTTCAAAATTTTTGTGTTTTTTTTATTTCAGTGCGTCGTTTTCCATAAAATTGCTGCCTGACGATACAGGAAAGACCGAATTCACGCCTGTCAAGCAAGCCAGAAAATAAGCAGACTGTCATCTGCAAAATGAGGTCCCCAGCGGGTGAATTTAGGGATGCTACCCTGCACAGAAAGAGGTATCCAGAGAATAAATTGGCCAACTCTATGGGATAGCATCAACAAATTCACCTTCTGGGGACCTCATTCTGCAAATGTCAGACTGCTTATGTTCTGGCCTGCTGTCAAGTAATATATAGGTAACATGTGTAAACATGGCTCTTTGTTATGAGTCAACTCGTTTAACAGTTCATTCATTTAATCTGATTCTTATCAATACAGTTCATTGTTACTTAATATTTTTTTATTTTGCTTCATCTTTTTTATAATCTTTCTGGAAGATAATAAATTATTTGGTACCAGTTTATTTGGAGTAAATAAATAGTGAGTAAATAATCGTGAAATTATTTTGTAAACGTTAATAATGGCATTTTATTTATTTATTTATTTATTTATTTATTTATTTATTTATTTATTTATTTATTAGTGTCAGTTTTCTATCTATATTTTATTATTTGTGGGTTTTTTGCAACTAAAATACTTAAAAGAGCCAGGTACAGTACAGTCGCCATGGACTGGTCGTAATCCACGCGTGGGCAGTGATATCCACGCATGCTTTACCAGTTAATAAAAATCATCAGCAGCAGAATTTTAATTAATAAAGCACCGGGTTGTCCCCGGTGCTTCATTAATTAAATTTTTTGATGATTATTCCTGCAATTAGTGTTTGGAATCTAATATTATTGCGTCAGTGAAAATATTGCCCACCCGTGAAAAGTGACCAGTCAACGGCGATCATACTGTAATTCTAAAGTAAAATATCGTACTTTGCTTGTAACAAGCATTGAAGATGGCGCCTTGTTGCACTCCAAGGACGATAATGGTTAACTTGTTCTCATTTAGAATTAGATTCCATTTGGCAATAAAATCTTTCATTTGGCCCCAAAAAGAATCATGTGGCACCGAACGAAAAAATACAGTTGGCACCCAAAACCTTCGTTATTGTGAACACTGATATGGAACAATCATTTTCACGAAGAGTTGAGCCATCCGTCTTTGGGTGATATAAGTCTGAACAGAGGTAGATGAAGCTCGCCCCATGGAAGTGTGTGTGCGGGGTGGGGGAGTGGTGAGGGTTGGAGTTGGGGGGGGGGGGGGGGGGGGGGGGGTAACAGATGTTCAAGGCGCCCCGGACCAACCATAGTTCGGCTCGAAGCGGAAAGTTGAAAAATGGAGAAGTAGAAATATTTCGTTGATTCGTGGATCTGTTATTACCACATGTGGAAATGTACGGATGCAAGTAGGGCCCTGCGAATAACACATTTTAGATTATCTATCGCGTCTGTTATCTGAAATCGAATCGAACCTCGAAACGAATCAGAGGCGCCTTGAAGAGGACCGATGAGGGTTCTGGTGCTAAAAACATGATTTCTTCCGACTGTGATGGCTCAAGTCTCGACTGATAAAATAATCCAACTACATCATCAAGGCATGCCTTCATCGAAGGCATGCCTTGATGATGAAGTTGGAATATTACCCTGTCAGGATTGTAGCTCACCGTCGATATTGCTTCTAAACTTTAAATTTGCATTTAACAGTGGTAGGGACTAGTGATACTGGAATTAGCATTGTTGGTGGCATGTGTTCAGTCAGATGTTATTTATGTTAATGTAGCGGAAGTTACACTCTGTCTTTTATTTCAAGATTATTTGTGGACAATTTCCATCTGAACTATATGTTTTGTGAGACGACTAAGAGGACGGATTATTTATTTATTTATTGGTGTTTAAGGTCACATACTTATGCACAATGGCTAATCCTGACCGTGACAGTTTTACGGGTGGTGGAAGCCGGAGTACCCGGAGAAAACCACCGAGCATCAACGAGCAACTGTCAGCACCTCAAGCTCCGCTCAAGCAGGGTTACAACGGTTGAAGACATGTGCACCATCGACGTGCAGTAAGACTTAGTACATGGCGTCATCGTACCCCCATGTAGGCAACCGGGATAAAGTGCCTTACACAAGGACAAAACGCGGGTCGTACCGGACGGGGATCGAACTCGGAACCTGTAGCATAGCAGTTCAACAGTCTACCACCGAGCCACCGCGCTCCCCAAGAGGACTGATACCAAGCTATATTCATGTGAAGAAGATTCGAGAGGAAACGAATCGAGCAGCCACTTTCGAATCGAACCGAACACCAGCTTCAGATACACATTTAATTGAATCTCGAAGCTTCGCAGGACCCAAGATAAAGCTTGTCTCTGTTATCGTGGTTCTACGGTCAGGTTATGTTTCGGTCTCCATCTTTAGCCATCTTTCAACCCCACGTCCAATCTTAGGAGTTAGAAATGACTGACGAAGTAGACATAAGCCAAACCGATGTAAGATGAAATCACTGTCACAATGCAATTTTATATTTTCAGACAACATACACATTTGTACACACAAATATTTGAATTCGTTGTGCAGCCAGATTGCATATCTGGGCCAAGATGAGAGTCTGTAGTGAGACACGTGTGATCTTTCCCCTTATTGTCTACCACCTTTGACCCCAAGGCTTAACCCTATAATTTGTTTGGCATAAAGTAAAAATGATACTCGTAAATCTAACATATTTGACAACAAATGTGTGAGCAGGAGCTATAATTATTTAATCTTACGACCCGATATGGATGTAGTATTCAATAGTTGATGACCGTTTCTATGAATGCAAAAAGGATTCTCTCATCTCTTGAAGATAGCAATCTCTAACAAGGCCTGAATCTAGTAGAGTGCACGATGGGGATGCGGTTGGCCCCGGACCATTTCGGTTAGAAAATTTTGTTGTCCGTCTATTTCCGTCGGAAAAAATGTGGGTTCCTCGAATACTATTTTCTCTAAAAGCCTATGAAAGCCCCTAATTTAAAAAAAGTTGACCAGTTTAGACCTCTACACAAGGGGACGATATCAAAATTTGATATTTTAATTATTTTTTTGCTATGTTTTTCAAAACCGTATCATGTGACTCCTCATTGGAACGAGCTCGTTCCAATGAGGAGTCGCAAGATATGGTTTTCTTGAAATATTTTTAAAACTTGTTTTGATAGCTTAACTTGTAAATTACACGAGAGGATGAGGTCGATTCGTTGGATAAAGGGGTAAAAAGTATATTGCGTCAGAGTTCAAGTTCCTACCGACAGCGCATTGCCAAAGGACACAACGCAGTTTGCCCCGGTCAGGATCGGACCGAGGACCTCTCGGTGTGAAGTCTTATACTGTAACATCTGAGCCACTGCGCTCCCAGGTGATACAATAGTGCGGTTATGGTGAATATGCCAACATGTGGGTTTTGAAGAGAGTCGCGGGGCTAGCAGAAAAATACAATGTACTCACGATCAATTTCTCAACAAATTCATGAATTTGATATTCCGTCGTCATAACGAGGCGACACTCTAGGTGGACCAGTCCTGGATCACTATTCGTTATGCGTTTAATGTGTTGTCTTGTTGCTAAAATTCTCTACTGATGTTTGACTCACAATGAAGAGAGAAACATCATAAATTCGCAGAGGAATTCTTTAAAAAAATAGTTTCTTCAATGAAACTAATTGAAAAAAGGCTGTGAGCTATATTTTGTTCATTTAAGGATCATGCTGTCCATTTTAGAATCACGTGACGCTCGGTGGTAAAAGGAACGTCAATGCAAAAAGGGGAATTCGTTTTTTTTTTATCCAAGAAAAAACTAAATAATGAGTCAACATCTGAATTAAAAGAATACATAGAACCCTTATATTCCACGAAACAACTGCTCAATTACGCCCACTTGGCAGTCAGCAGAATACTGCTACAAGGCTGGGTACCAAATAACGCTGAGTTTGTACACATTTTCTGGAGGCAACATTCACAGCTTCCATGGACTAATCTTTCTAATGTTTGCTATTGAACAATTGTGTATTTCAAACCAATAATATTTGCACATGACACAAATCCCTGGGAAGCTCTCTTGGAGAGCTTCCCAGGGATCAGTGTCATACACAGGAATTACAGTAGTTGATAAAAAAATATTTACACACGAAAGTGCACAAATACATGCACCACTGCGAATAAAGAACACCCCTTTGATCAAAAAGAAACAAAACGATTACCTAAATATATTTTTCCATAACTATCCATTTTTGGAAAAAAGTCAACTTGTCAAGCACTTGCAAGTGTCTGGAAATTCGGTTTTGGATTCCAGCAGTCTTTAAAGGAGTTTTTTTTTTTAAAAATCCCCTATGATTTCCGAGATGTGAGTAGGATTAACATCCCGACCTTAAACAAATTATCGCTCGCAAGTTTTGATTTGCTGTTTTATCTGACAGTGGTCAGGAGAGAAAACTCCAACACAAATTATCGAAAAGATGGATATGATTTGTGAAGAACGTTTGGACAAGAATTCAACTTCATATACCTGAAGCTACTTCCGGAATGTTATTGGGTGGTCGTGCTTAACCGCTTTTAGCCCTTTACCCAACGTAGATGATATTAAACTTTATCATTTTAAATATTACTTTTCCAAAGGTTTCAAAAGATTTCGACAAAAACATATCATGTGATCGTCTTATTGGAATGAGCTCGACGAGCTCATTCCAATGAGGAGTCGCATGATATGGTTTTGTTGGAAAATGTTTGAAAAATAATATTTTTTCAATTACTCAGTTTGGAAATTACGCGCGCAAATACGGCAGATTCGTTAAGTAAAGGGTTAAAGTGTGAGCTTAATGGTTGGGAGAAAAGTGGGTCAGCTCATTTGGGTAAAACGCATTAACTTGCAGGCTGATCACTGAACAAATTGGTGATACATTTTTACACAAAACATGAAAGGGCTACTGAAGAAGATATGAAGTGTCCAGTGGGTTAAGACAACCCTAGGTTTCGTGGAGATGTTTGTATCCATAAAGTCTCCCGAAATTCTGGGTTTCAGATAATAGCATAGTCCATCGAAAAAAAAAAAATAAAAAAAAAAAAAACAAACTAATGAGCAAGAAAAATAATTAGCGTATTAAATGAACTTTCCTTTTTTGTTCCCTTACATGTTTAGATCGTATTATTAACCCATTGAACACCAGAGGCCGTTTATCCTTTCGGGTCACAAGCTACGTCATAATGTCAGTAAGTGGGATGGCTACAAGGTAAATGTGTGAGTGAGTAGACCAATCAATATTTTCAACGTGCAGCCTTAGGGCTGCACGTTGAAAATATTAATTGGTCTAACTCGATATAATAAATATGGACTCTTCCAATTTTGCAGCCAGTGAACTGACATGGAAGATACCACCGGGGTTTAAAGGGTTAAATATAAAAACAGAAAGAATATAATTGTTTTGCTATTTCCGCAAACTTTAATGACAGTGTGCTCGCTTGAATATGACAGGTGATGCGGCAGTGGACAACACTGTGTCTTTTTCCAGCCTCTGTATGGCTAAAGGCTTACCTCGTTATGACCTGATGGATATTCAATGAAACACAACAGAAAACAAACAAGCATATATAATCACAGTTAAAGAAAACAAACATTTGATATTTTCCATTCATCACATTCTACACACAGAATGGCGTTATTGAACACAGTTACAATTTTAGTAGCAATGATGATCTGGGCTGTCCAGAAAATTCGAGATCATACTGGAGTCTCCTCCTGTAGGCTGATGGTATGTCGATGTAATCTAAAAAATGGCAGGAAAGATATCTGTGAACCCTTTCAGTGGTGTATCACATAACACCATTTAATACAAACTCTCGAGCCGCCAGTCAAATTCTGTTTGACGCTGTTTTCGTTTGGAACCAGTCTAGCTCTTAAATAGTCCCTTGCCTATGTTTTAGATTCAATCGCCTGGAATATTTCAGTTGGTTGGAAAAGCGAACCTACGGTTCGTTTTTCCGACGAACTGCAAAAATCCAGACGATTTAAACGAAAAGTACCATAAACCTTCATTTTTTTTTAATTAAAGCAAGAAGAGCTCGGTGGCTCAGCGGTAATGGCATTGGACTTTCAACCGAAAGGTCCTCGGTTCGATCCACCACGGGTCACTGCGTTATGTCCTTGTTAATCCCGATTGCCCACGTGGGGGCACGGTGGTGCTGTGTACTAAGACATACTGCACGCTGATGATACACTAGTCTTCAACCAATGCTAACCGTGCTTGTGCGGAATTGGTACGTTGGGGAGTCTGACAGTTTCTCGCCGATGCTCGGTGGTTCCCTCCGGGTTCTCCGCTTTCCTCCACCCATAAAATTGTCCGGAACGAGGTGAACCTGGATGTCGAAAGAGTCGTTAAACCCCAAAAATAAATAAATAAATAAATAAATAAATAAATAAAAGCAAGAACTGATATGACCGAATCTTTAATGACATTACAATACTATTAGACATGTTTGTCAACTAAATACTTATGAATGAAGAATCACGACTGCTGTAGTTTTATGATTACATCGCGTTGTTCTACCAATTTTGTTGATACCTTGTTGTTTTCGGGGCGAAATAAATATTTATTGATTGGATTATCGATAACTTGAGCACAAAAGAATATCTGTATAGCTTTGGGTAAACAAAAAGCCCATAACAGCCAACAGCAGCGTCGGATTCCTTAACTGGTTGATTGCTAGAAGCACGCTCTAATAAGTTGTAATAAAACAAGTCTTGATGAACAAATTCTTACTACCAAAAACAATATAACACGCCATCAGTTAAGGAATTAGACTAGTCGCCCAAAAGCTTGCATTTAATCATAAGAATGAAGAATTCCAGTGTAGATCACTTCACAAAAACACAGTTATTATACATATATTTATTTACTTATTTATTTATTGGTGTTTAAGGTCACATACTTATGCACAATGGCTAATCGTGACCGTGACAGTTTTACGGGTGGAGGAAGCCGGAGTACCCGGAGAGAACCACCGAGCAACAACGAGCAGCTGTCAGCTCCCCAACATCGTAACTCTGAACTCTGCACCGCAGCACAGGCAGGGTTAGATTGGTTGAAGACATGCGCACCATCGACGTGCAGTACGCCTCAGTACACAGCGTCATCGTACCCCCATGTAGGCAATCGGGGTGAAGTGTCTTGCCCAAGGACACAACGCGGTTGCCGCAAGTGGAATTCGAACCGAGGACCTCTCGGTTTGCAGCCTGCACCTCTACCAACTGAGCCACCGCGCCCCCCAGTTATTATACATCAACAGTATCTGGAAAAAAACCCCAAATAAATCAACAACAATTGACAGAATTATCACAGGTCGCAAAATCAGACAATATATCACTCACTATGGGCGATAAGCTGTGTGGACAACATGTTAGTGATAAAACTTGTGAATTTAACCCTTTATCTTACGTAATAGCCCAAATATTCGACTGAATATTATACATGTTATCATATTCAAAGTATTAGATGTAAGCTGGGCCCAGTACTATAAAACTTTTACAATTGTATTTTCTAGAACTGTATTTTCTAGTTATGACTTTAAAAGGGCTGAAATGAGCCATTAACATTTTCAAAGTTCTGGCAATTTGCCAGTTGGAAAATTGTCATATCTTTTGAAATGCTAATGATTCATTTTACTCAGTTAAATTAATAAGTTGAAATACAATTCTAGCAAATACAATTGTAACAGTTTTATAGTATTGTCCCCTGTCTGTTTTGTGGAAACGACCATGCATAAATTCCTTGCTCACTGTCGAATCCACCACAGGCATCGGCCTCAAGCTATTTTATGAAGTAAAATTGCTGAGAAAAGATACCCATCCCATTACTAAATATACACCAGTTATAACATTCGCAAATCCGAAAGTGAGAGAAATCCTCGTCTTAATTTGGGAAACATTGTATTAATGTCGAATACGACAAGTACATTTTAATTTCACTCCAGCTTTGTCGTAATATATATATATATATGTCCATTTTCCGAGCATTAACGCCCTGCACACTGATGTCAAAATATCCAGATTTGAAGTAGCCATTTTTCCCATAATGCAACTGGGAATTTAACCAATTCAATCTTGTTTGACAGAGCTCGTTGAGCTCTGTCAAACAAGATTGAATTGGTTAAATTTCTAGTTGCATTATGGGAAATATTTGCATCCTGAACTTTAGATATTTCGACATCAGTGTGCAGGGGGTTAATATCATATACTACATAAAGCATAAAGTAGTTAAAACGGCATTTTTGGAAAACGATGACTCAATTCGATATGTTTAGTTCCGGAAGAGTAGTTTTACACCTGAAAAGAAGTGGAATACCGCAATATATGCGTAAAGTTGAACAACCTGCACTTTTCTTCAAGCATCCTTCAACGTTGTTGAAAACACTTTTATATAAAACAAGCATGAGTATTTATATATATTTATAATTATTGCTGTTTAAGGTCATATACTTATGCACGATGGCTAACCATGACCGTGGCCGTTTTACGGGTGGTGGAAGCCGGGGTATCCGGGGAGAACCACCGAGCAACGATGAGCAGCGGCCAGCTCCCCAACATCGTAACTCCGCACTGCAGCACAGGCCGGGTTAGGTTGGTTGACGACATGCGTACCATCGATGTGCAGTACGCCTCAGTACATGGCGCCATCGTGCCCCCATGTGGACAATCGGGGTTGTTAAGTGCCTTGCCCAAGGACACAACGCGGGAGTCCGAATTGATCGCTCAGACGGTCACCCATCCGAGGATTAACCGGGCTCGACGTTACTTAACGTCGGTGATCTGACGAGAACCGGTTACCGCAACGCCACCGCGCCCCTAAAGGCATGAGTTTCTAGTCAGTTATCTTTGTTGATATTGAATTAATAAATATTTTATCTTATCTCCATTAAACCATAAACCATAGCACCAAATCAGCAGGCCATCAAATGCGTCCATAGGACACTAATGTCCCTGTTTAGGGAAAAGTGCCATAACTTTGCCAAAAGATGTCAGATCAAGCCCACTATCAACACCAACTGTATTATGTGGTTATAAAAACCTATGAATAAATTTTGTTTCATTTCGTTCAGTTAAACTAAAGTTATCGTCCGGAAACCATATTCGGGGCGAATATAAGGACGGACGGACAAAAATACTCGTAACTCCCGCCGTATAATTGCACGGACGGACGGACAAGAGTAATACTTAACTTTAACTAATTTATACTGTATAACACATTATTGTAACCTTGACGTAGGAACAGATAGATATATTACGGCAAGGCGGGTGTGCAAAATGTTATACACTTGTATGGCTTGAAAAGGAAGTTGAGGCGAGGGTTTCTCTCACTTCCAAATTTATAAGTGTTATACCTTATGTATATTTAGGGGGAGGGGGTGTTTTTCTCAGGCCAAATATAAAAAAAAGGTTTGGGTTCTCAAGCAATCCGTTATTGCAATTAACCCCCTCGTTGAACTATTTTATTGGTTTTCAGTGTCTTTCAAAATTAATATGAAATTTTGAGACTTAAAAATGTTACTGTTTTGATTGATTAATATTTATAAACTATATTTTTCGAAAAAGTTGCATAAATATAAGTGAACACAAATGTATTCGATATTTTTTCCAACTGGAAGAGTGCTAAATTGTTCCTAGTTGCCACAATTTGTCATTGCCTTGTTACAATTTATGGGAGAGCGCCTATAGGCACTCTCCCATAGATTGTAACAACACGCTAAAAACTAAAGTGTTAAAAACTACACTTGAAGTGCTGTATTTAACACTTACTAAGTGCTGAACTAGCACTTTGTTCAAGTGTAGATACCCCAGAACTTGACAGGTGTTACAGTAATACCACTTGACAAGTGTAATGTCGCGACACTTAAAAGGAAACAGCGCAGATGACGCGGATCAGGCTCGAACTCTCGAGCCTGATCCGCGTCATCTGCGTTGTGTCCTTTTAATTATGTACCCACCAAGCGCAAATCAAATTATGGACGATTCTGGAAGAACCACCAATGCTAGACACATGGGAAGTGCCATCCATTCAAGTTTCAGATGTCTGACGATTGTAATGTCTAAGCGTTCAAAGCATTGCAATTTGAGTGTTAAAATCAAACCCTAAGAGTTAGAATGGGTTTAACGCCTTGAAAGTGTCAGTTTTAACACTTTAGTTTTTAGTATGAAGACAAATCCATACAGATGAAATAGTTCACATCAAAGATCAAGTGAACATAATATGAAACCTTCAAGTTTTGGTACCTGTATCTTCAAAAAAACAGCCTGTCTATGGGCTTCCAATCACTCGACCATTCGAAGAAAAATAAACAAAAAATAAATAAAAATTAAAAAAATTAAAGCCTCCCTCCCACACCGATTTGAAAAATCAATTGGCCGAGAACAAAATGTACTTTTATATTTGGCCTCAGCATTTGTATTTCATCACCTGGCCGGGAACAGGTGCTTGTGAATCCACAGAATCTTATACTTATGAAGTCTATATTTTGAAAGAAGAACGTTGGCAATAAATATTGTGTGAAATAAATGATGAAAAATCCGAACACATGGTGAATCATAGAAATTAACACTAAACTGCAAATACATCTAATTTATCACAGGCTTGTATACTGATTGTATGGTCAGGGACGTTAGGAATAAATCAACAACAATTAACGTTATTTTATACACATAAACCATGTAAACAAACTCCTAAACAAATCAATCAATAAAATCAATAGGTTAAATAATAATAATATAATATAAATAAAAAATACATATGTTAAAACGGCGTGTTGGTTCAGAACCTGCGTTTTAAAACACTTAAACACGTAAAACCGATTTGTCGGTCCTGAATAATGATACATTGTAATTTCCTAAATTTAAATTTAATTTTAAAAAAATTTAAACTGGGTCACGCTCACTAAATCAGTTGAAACTCGCTGGAGTCGAGGTTACTGCAAACACCCAGGTGTCTTGGAGTGATATTTTTATAATTGCTGGAATATTTATATAGCCCCGTAATGTCCCCAAATGCATTCCCAAAGTTCATACATTTATTTCATAGGGCAAAAAATTCAGAGAAGCCAGAATTGTCCATTTATGCTTCTGTTACAGAACACATTAAATGCTGTACACAGAAGTTATTTTTGGCTTCTTAAAAAATCATATCTGATTACTGTGTGAAAATCATTAAATGTTGTTTACAAAAAATCCATTGCTGATTTCTTTAAAGATATTTTATTCCCGAAAATAAGTCTCCTTATTCACTTTCACAATTCACTTTCTGCAGAACGGACGCCGCGGACTGATCACTTTTCACGGGTGTGCAATATTTCCACGGACGCATTAATATTAGATTTCAAACACTAATTATAAGAATAATCATCTAAAACGTAATTAATGAGGCACCGGGTATAACCTGGTGCTTCATTAATTAATATTTTGGTGATGGTAATTTTTATCACATAGTAAAAGCATTCGTGGACATAACTGCCAACGCCTGAATTTCGACCAGTCTAAAGTTAAAACTAGAAGTCCTGTCATGAAATGCGCACAAATAGCACGTCGATCTGCGCGTTAATCTACGCGTTATGACCATAGTAAGGCTATCAAATTCTGTACATATGGCTTGTGCACAAGCAATGTTTCAGCCAATGGACCTCTGGGTAACCCGGAGGTCCATTGGCAGAAACATTACCTGTGCTTGCTATGAGTAACCAGGAGAACCTGTCATGCTTTGGATGCCATTCGATATGGCAATTGCGCGCAATTCCAACGAGCAATTAAGCCTAGATAAGCGTACAGTTCGTGTCAGGACTTCTAGTTTTAACTGTGCGGCGTCTGTACTGTATATAGTTTTGTTCTGATGCTTTCACCATTTTCACACAGACTAGAATTTCCTGATCGCAGTAAATTCTTCTTTTCCAGTTGGGGGTCGTCCAACATAACTGGGACATTTTTTTGAAAATTTCAACAATGCCCTAAATACGAATAACAGCCGCGAATAACGACATATCACATACCAAAATAATGGCAGAAGTACACAAAACTTTCGTACGACATTGCTGGTTATGATCACGTGATTTTCGGACAAAGCTGATAAACGATTTGATTTTCTAGGATCTGAAATCTTCAAACATTTCACTGTTGTTTTCGAATCTGAGAGGCGATGTAATGTATAACACACGATACATTCATAGGCAAATATTCAGTTGACAATGTGATGTTTGCGAGATACAGTCCTTAATAGCAATATTGAATTCAGAAAGTATAGAAAGTTACTCAAGTTTCAGCAACGGATTAATACGCAACCGATTCAAACTACTATTATTTGGATGATGTCGATGAGCAAAATATAAAACAGGAAAATTATGTTTCAAAACAAAAATATATTTACATCAACATAAATTGCAGTCCTCACAATTGTATATTTACAAAAAAATAATTTGATTGTAGCCGAACTATATTTGTGAGGTAAAGAAGGCTTCGTGAAGTTTGCTACTCGAATTGGAAGACCAAAGTCAAGGACAGGATGCCAAAGTTGAAGAAAGTTTTGTTTTCTGTTTACCAACTATTGTGAAATTTAGTACCATCGTAAATTTAAATTTCTTCCTCACACAACCGTATTGTTTGTAAGTTGGATCCAAGCCGATTCTGATTGATACAGCCACCAAAAGGTTGTAAGAATCTATGTCAGTTGTACGATCTGTTGACAGAAATAGCCAGATGCTACCTGGCGGACAAAATCACACGAATTACCGAAATGAGACCAAAACTTCTCACAAGTTTTTTGAGAAATTAATTTAATAACCGACATAATTGTTATATTGTTCAGACGTGTAATTCACTGCCTATAAAATTAGTATTGGTAGGCAATAGTATTGATCAGTTATTAATGTTCTTAAATCTCACGCGTAAACAACAGTAAAGCCTCCCCAAACAGCAACTACAAGATGGCGATAGTTTCGAAACAAATGAAGCATATCAAACCATGTACACGAATGATTTAGCATCCATGCTTTCTAAATGAACGAAGCCCATTGATGTTAGTAAGGAGAGGTCCTTTTTTGTTGTTTTTGCCATACTTGAGCATTCACGAGGCACTGTTGGCAGCTGTCATTGCTCATGCAACACCAGAATGGTCACAGGTAATACCAAAATGGGGAAGTTGGGTAGTTTTCTTTTTTTTTGGTGTATCAGTCTCATCTTTTATACCAGTTTGATACAAATCTCATGTAAAGTGGCACAGAATTGTGGGGAATATATTCACAGCAGACTGACAAAAGCCACATCAGACATTCTTCATTTTACAATGATGTACTCCCTCATGACTCCATAATTGTTATTGTCAACTGTGTGGATTTGACCCTTGGTGAACTTCATAAAAGGTAAATAAACACAAGAAAAATGGCAGCCCTTGTGAAATTTAGATCTCCTAAATTACAATTAGTCTTTTTGTGTGTTCCTTGCAAGAATGAGAAAAAAGATTCTCCGAGTCTGTACTAGAAGGATTGCAGAATATAACCCTTTAGTAAATTTAGGGTATTTTATTGTACAAAATGTGGTCTCTTACTTGTACCAAGCAGACTTTCAGGCTGTGCTTTCTGTCACATGGTAACAGTTCCATGGCAAATATTAGTTTCCACATGATTCATTCCCCAAGAAATGCTATATAATTTATTGGGATTATTCCCTCCCGGCCTCTTTTTGACTGTGGAGAAAATCACGTGAAATTTGACCAAAGTTAGGTTGGACGTCCCCTAAATAGCATTGTAGTTTTTTGCCATAATGTGAACACATTAGATAATTATGTATTGGAGAAGGGTGCTTTTCGGTATGCTTCTCACTTGCACTCTAATTCGTTAGTATATAAAATATGTTTAAACTAACTCCGTAAAGTATAAGGCTCCTCTGGGACTTTGTGGGGTAGCCCTCCAAGGCTTCACGTTGAAAATATTAGTTGGTCTAACCGAAAATAATGTATATGAGCTCTTCATATTGATGTCATTGAATTGACATAGAAGATACCATCAGGGTTCAAAATGTTAACCCTAAACCCAACGTAACGGCCAAAACGCTATTCTCAAAAATCGCAATTTAATTTTCATTATTTTTTCATTTTTTGTCTCGAAAACATAGGTTATGACCCCTCGTTGGAACGAGCTCGTCCGAGCTCGTTCTAACGAGGGGTAATAATCTATGTTTTTGAGACAAAAAATGAAAAAAAAATAGTTGTTAAAGACTTTTTTTGCAAGTGTCGTCTGCTTTCCATGTTAGGTAAAGGGTTAAATAAACAGAACAAGAATCACAACACTTATTACGCATATCTCCATTTCATGATCGTTTATACACACAGATGGGATCGCGGTAGGTAGAGGTGCAGGCTGAAAGCCGAGAGGTCCTCGGTTCGAATCTCACCTGCGGCAACCGCGTTGTGTCCTTGGGCAAGACACTTCATCTCCATTGCCCGCGTGGGGCCACGGTGGCGTTGTGCACTAAGGCGTAGTGCACGTCGATGGTGCACTTGTCTTTAACCAATGCTAACCCTGTTTGTGTGGAGTTAGTATGTTGGGGAGCTGACAGTTGCTCGCCGTTGCTCTGTGGTTCTCTCCAGGTACTCCGACTTCCTACACCCGCAAAACTGTCACGGTCATGATTAGCCATTATGCATAAATATGTGACCTTAAACACCAATAAATAATAATAATATTACACACACAGATGTCATTTACCAAAACATACCCCATCAATTCACCCGTTGTAGGTCACAAACAATTTATTTCCAAGGGAGGACGCAGGGCAGATTTTTATCTTCTTTGTTAGGGGGAAGTGAATAATGGACTGGTCGTAATTCACTGATGGGCAAATGTCAACGCATGCGTTTACCAGGTAACAAAAGTCATCATCAGCAAAATTTAAATTAATGAAGCACCGGGTTCTACCCGGTGCTTCATTAATTAAATGTTTGATGATTATTCCTTCAATTAGTGTTTGGAATATAATATTGTTGCGCCCGTGGAAATATTGCCCACCCGTAGAAGGTGACCAGTACACCACGGCCGTACTGTAGCACTTCCCGTTGACTTGATTGGTCCTTTTCAAAACACGACCTGTGATTGGCTATCGTCGTTCTAACTTATAAAAAATCCGAATATCTTTGCAATGCACGATAAACATGATGTTTCTGTTGAAATCATCTTGTGGAACAACTTCATAGTAAACATTTGGGCAACTGGTTTTTAAAACAAACGATTAAATTACTTTTTTGAACGACTGTGAACGGTGAGCACGCATAAATCAATCATGTCAATGTGAAGCTTGTCAGTGGCGGTGAAATTTGATTTAAATTCATTCTCTTTCAACCATCACGAACAGCTTACAACTATTGTGTTGTGTGAATAGTTTTCATATTATAACTAGGATGTGGAATTCGCCCTTTTCCCACAGGATATTTACGAAACTCGCCTAATTTTTTATATTTTGCCTCGTCAGTCTCGACATGAAAGAACAATTCTAAGACATGTTTCTTAAACAGCATGTGAGTGAAACACTCGGGTCACATCCCCTATGCATTACATCTGGTTGGAAAGAGCTTGGGAAGAGTAAAGATGGGTCTCGGGCAATGATTTCGATTAAAAAAACTGATTTTTTTCATCTTAAACTGGCATCACTTAATTCTACATACTACACTACATGGAAATCAGCGAGAACGTCTCTATTTCAAGTTTGCCGAATATATAGATATATAGAATCAAGAAAGGAAGCTGGTTTTATTTGCAATGGCATAGCGGGGGTTCGAACCCCTGTGGAGAGAGTTTCCTCAGCTTGATTTACGAATTGTGACGCTTCGTGGATTTTATTTTTGGGTTACATTACGGTGCTATATTGTATATCCACAAGTTACATAATTATTCATGAAACCGGATCGACAGGAGACCGATCCATCTCCAGCTCATCTCCACCCTTATCAGAGGAGGAGATGGAGGAGACCGATCAGTCTTTAGTACAGGAGGTTGACTAGGACGACGATCCTCACGAACCTCTTTCTGTTTCTCCTCTGGCTTCTTCGGACCGGAGATCCGTTCAGACTCCGTGGAGGCGTTCCTGGGAAAGGAGGTCGACGACGAGGAACTGCGGGAAGACATGCAGAATGCTTTCAAGATCTTCAGGGATGGTAAGCACGGATGATAAAATAACAGAGTTGATGATGAAAATTAACAGCCACAGGCTAAAGACAAAACGTTATGACGCGACGGCAATCCTAGATGCTGCAAGGACTAGACCATACTAACCTAGTCAGTCCTCCTGCACTCCTTCTTCAACCGCGCCAAAGGAGGTATCACCAACACAGCCACCACCTCCAAAGAAAAGTCGCCGGAGACACAGACGCCGCTAAGTACATTCTCCTCATTTAACGCGCCCAGAAAATGATGCGTAAAACTTCATCCTACTGTTAAAGAGGGTCGAAAAGGGCTTGCACCACGCCGTCCCGGCGCGGCTTCCGTGCACGAAACCATTAATCTTGCTTGGTTTGCTTGTATTTCGGGGACTTGGTTGGTGACTTAATTGGTGTCCTGGCAGGTGACCTGGCGGCGGGACAAGAAATACAGCCCAGATATCCAAGAGAGACTTGGGGAATCGTCCAGTGTGGGATGGGGCGCTGATCACCGGAAATATCTAGCTGCTCAAGTTTAATCGAGGCCATTGGAGCGGCGGATCCATATCCCAGCTATAAGAGCGATGCAACTACTTGCGGCTGGGACTGAGGAAGTGGAGAGGAGGCCATCTGAAGCCCACGTGCCAGCATAGGGGAAGTGTACAAAGATCTATAAATAGCGTAATAAATCATTGGTCCTAACTTCTGATCTTGTCTTTACTGGCTGAGAGATAACGGAGAGCAGCGATCAGCACACGTCCTGAGGTACAGGAGAGAATGAGGATTCCACAAATAGGCTCGTCATCGCGCCGCTCGGCGCAACACGCTACACTATTTTCAATTAAATTCCTTTTTTATTGTCTGAAGCATGTATTGTTTTGCTTGACTACCTTGAAGCCACAAATACTGGCACCACACTTAAGAGGGACCAGATCCAAACATTCTCCGCGCCATCAAACGCGAAGGTGACAGGCTGTGAGCGAGAGATTTGATGGGTGATCTACCCATGGTATATTGTCTATTCGATTGCGCACCCCGGCCAGGGCAAAACCGGGGGGAGAGTCGATTTGCCGGCATCTATTGTTTTCTAAGCAGGAGTGATACATGTTGATTGTTAAAACAACACTTGTTGTGGCAGTTTAAGATGGATTACTGTTATAGTCTAGTTCTAATAAGTACAAAAAATTATATGAAGAAACTTCATTGATAAAGGTTTCATTACAATCTACAGGCATAAGGCCATAAAAAATCAATACGTAGATTTTTATAGGAATTTATTTTAAATTTGGATGGAAGGAAGGATTTCATTCTGTGGGCACTCTCTCATATATTGTAGCAAGTCAAATCCATATATACGAAAGACATAGATAATATGAAGCATATGGATAGAATGTGAAGCTTTTAAGTTGTGTTACCTGAACTCCAGAATATTGCGCAAACTAACTCCACGTGTTAACCCTTTACCCAACGTAACGACAAAAACCTGCCAGCGCTATTCACAAAATCGCCAATTAATTTTTATTATTTTTTCATTTTTTGTCTCAAAAACATAGGTTATGACCCCTCATTGGAACGAGCTCCACGAGCTCGTTCCAAAGAGGGATCACAACCTATGTCTTTTAGACAAAAAATGAAAAAAATAGTTATTCAACAATTTTGTTTGCAAGTGTCGTCTGATTTTCATGTCAGGTAAAAGGTCAATGAACTAATAGCATTGATAAAGAGTAATTATTGGTAGCAGTACATTGTTCACTTATTTAAAACAAACTGTAGTAACACTTTCTATGAGCTGCAGGCAAACCGAAACCAAGTAAATATTTAATGAGCTTATCAGCCGGCAAATCAAGACATAACCGGAATACCTTTGACAGAGAGGTTCCAAGAAGGAATCGATATCTAAGAATCAAATCGAGATAAAAATTTCCCGATAAGAAAAATTATTGGGGGAGGGGTCACCCCTACCCCCTCCATAGTAACTCCACTGAAATTTCAAGAAAATAATTTGCAAATAGCTCTATTAGTATTTTTAATGCGGGTTTAGTATTGTCTTATCAACATGACTTAAGTGCCAATATGGATCGATAGTGTTTTTGTATTAGTTGCACAGTTATGACTACAATATTTACATCGGTTTCCACCCTAGGTGAAAAGAGTCATCTTCAATTCCTGCCCAGGACAGAATATCTCATGCCAATGTATAAGTTTAATTCGGTCACATTTAATCAAAATTTCCTTTTGTAAATTTAACGGGTTTGTGCTTCAATAATTTCTTGTGTTAAATTGAAATGAAATTTTCATCGTAACATCATCCACCAAAGAGTTATAAATCTTTTCCCCGCCAGCCAATATGCATATTCAACAGGCCGCATATCAAAAAACCGAAAATATTTCGTGTTCAGGCGCACGTAAAATGCATAAGATTGAATGATTGATACTTCACTGAATGTTCTGTCAGGTGTAATTTCAAACCCCAACCTCCATGATATCGTTGTGCAACATATTCACACTTTTTCCAGTTCCGAAAATTTAATAATTTACTAAGGTTTAACGACACTTTAACAGCCAAGGTCATATCGTGTCGGTGATAGTTTTAGGGGTGGAGGAAGCCGGAGAACCCGGAGAGAAACACCGAGCAACGACGTATTATCGGAGTATGAATGTGAGATGGGCGTGTAAAGTTGTGTGAAATGTGTAGCACTTCATACAAAACTTAACACACCCATTCTCCATTCATGCCGAGTGCGGCGGCTGAGCATACCAAGGCAAATTCCAGTCGATGGTGCACTCGCCTTTAACCAATGCTAACACTGCTTGTGTGGAGGTAGTACGTCAGGGAGTCTGACAGTTGCTCGGTGGTTTTCTCTAGGTACTCCGGCTACCTCCAACCGTAAAACTGTCCGACAGGAAGTGACCCAGGCTGTTGAAAGTGTCGTTACCCCCCCCCCTCCAAAAAACCCCAAACAATTCCTACATCTATAAATCGATAGACATTGATTTCAGTTGTTATAATTCAATTGGGAGTGTTTGCCTGTGTCATAATGTACCCTCACGCGGCCGAAATCTCCGCCATTTATATCACTGCATTTATATCAGCTTTTGTGCACACAACAGTTTTATTATTTTCAACATAGACTAATACACGTGGTGTCGAATACCCAAAAGAGAGGCTGCGCGGAGGCTCAATAGGTAGTGATGCAGGCTGCTATCGAGCGGTCCTCGGTTCGAATCTCACCTGCGGCAACCGCGTTGTGTCCTTGGGCAAGACACTTAATCCCAATTGAAACGCGGGACACGGTGGCGCTGTGTACTAAGGCGTACTGCACGTCGATGGTGCACTTTTATTCAACCAATGCTAACCCTGCTTGTGTGGAGTTAGTACGACAGGCAGTCTGACAGTCGTTCGGTGGTTCTCTCCGGGTACTCAGACTTCCTCCAACCGTAAAACTGCCCGACACGACGTGACCCAGGCTGTCGAAAGTGTCGTTAACCCCCCCCCCCTCCAAAAAAAAAACAGAAATCCAACATTCATATGTTGATAAATCGTTAGACATTCATTTCAGTTTTTATTATAGGTTACAGGACATTTATTTGCCAGGTACAGCGTCACGTGAGGCGAAGTGAGATTAATATTAGGCGAGGCCGTAGGGCGAGCCTAATATCGATCGCGCTGAGCCTCACTTGACGCCATACTTGGCAAGTAAACGTCGTGTATGTAACGTATTTATCATGCCACCAAACGGATTAAATAATAAATTAAAAGATCCGAATCGCTTCATTTTGAAGATTTATCAGGAAACCGTCTTTTATTTGCACGAAAATATGTGAAAACGTTAGGTGGGAAAATTAATTCGGAAACAAAATGGCGCCCAACAGGGGGCTGTATGAGCTCATACACGGTCACTGGCAGTGTATGAACTCAATCCCATAGCGTTTTCCCCATTGAACAACCTAACATCGCATAGTACACCGATGCTATTACAGCACGTTGATTGGTCAAATTAAATAGGTGGCATGATAAAATTTAATTCGGAGTGTTTGCCAGTGTCATAATTTTATCCATATGCGGTCGAAATCTCCGCCATTTATACAATTGCATTCATATCAACTTTTGTGCACACAACAGTTTTATTATTTTCAACATAGACTAATGCGCGTGGTGTCGAATATCCAACAGAAAAACTAGTGTGAACAACCCACGTGGATACTAACTATTCAACAAACAACGCACCTGTGACAACTACAGTTTAAGTGCACCGTTCGACACGCCTACATTATTTTATTTGACGAATGGCCAGGACGAAGCAAAAACATTCATACGATAGGAAACCAATTCATTGAGTTATGAAAAACTCACCTCGACCAATTATATGCAAGCAAATCGGATGTCATTAATGAAAATTAAATTATTCGTAATTACCTCAGTACAGTTGAAGTGAAGTGGTCGCGATCCACGAGTGGGCAGTGATGTCCACGGTTGCGTTTAACCGGTAATAAAATCAACATCAGCAAAATTTTAATTAATGAAGCACCGAGTTGTAAATTAAATTGTTGATGATTATTCCTATAATTAGTGTTTGGAATCTAATCAGTATGATTGCGTCCGTGAAAATATTGCCCACCCATGAAAAGTAACCAGTCCATGGCGGCTGTTCTGTAGGGTTCAAATGGCCTTTTTACACGACGTTCGATACTCTTGTAGTTTATTTTAAAATTTGATCCAGGATCTAATCTCCGCTTGCGGCTAATATCATTTTTAGGTATAATCCCGCAGTTAATTTCCGAAAATATTCCACTTGGACAGTTGTAAATCTGGATCCTCCCAGAGTAAACGCTATTTTGTCTCCATGTAAACGCTAAATGTTTTTCGCCAAAATCTTGGTCAAAAAGAAACGTGATGAATGAACTCTTCTCCTCGCACATCTAATCCTACCATCACTGAACAAAATAGAGCAACGAAAACCACGTGACAAACAACTGAGAAAAGTGTTATAGGTATCACAGAAGTGAATATTTTCCCATTGGCCACCATTATGACGTTCAGGCGAAAAAAATATGACCGCATCACTTTAATTTTGGCATTCAAATATCTTTGTCAAGTATAGCCCTTCAGACAACTTTTTCTGACCCGAAAACAGGGGGTCATGCAACAAATTAGAGAAAAGATGACACGAAGGGAAGTACCGGTCACGTGCACATATTTTTCAGGGAATTTTCTACAAAAACACACAAAAAGAAAATTGCATTTTTTAGGTCCAAAAGTAATCAAATCGCCCTCTTTTTTATCAGAAATATTCAACAATAACGCAAGATGTCAATAGACTGTTTCAAACGTTTATTGAAACAATATATTTTCCCAAGGCTGTTTATTTTTAGAGATTGCAACATTTCAAGGCGGGTAACTCTACTTCTTATATTTAGTTCAGCGATACCAGAAACACGCATCTCAAGCCACTGCTCTTTTAATAAGATCAATGATTAGTTCTAAATCTATAATATGCATTGAAACGCAGATTAAGTTTGATATTTGCTCTGGGTGCAAATAAAGTACTCCCGTGAAAGGTCATCCCTTCGAGTATCGGGCGTCATGTGAACAGACCTTTTAGGCGAGTCATTCTTTTACAGGTTTTGTACTCGTTATGAAACGTTTACGTTTCGATTGTATTCCCTTCCCGTCTAGTAACCGTCACATATAATCTCAAACATTTAGCTACAACTTGTAGCAAAACAACCCAGACTAAATTCTTCGTTCAGGCTAGACAGAATAATTTCAGGAACTGAATTGAAGGACTTCCATGAATCATTTGAGATTGAAACTAAAAGATTTAAAAACAATGTTTAAAGTTTTATATTCGCTCACAGACCGGCCGCCGTGGACTGGTTACTTTCCACGGGTGGGCAGTATTTACACGGCCGCACTAATATTAGATTTCAAAAACTAATTATAGGAATAATCGTCAAACATTTAATTAATGAAGCTTTATTAATTAATTTTGGCTGATGATGATTTTTTATTACCTGGTAAACGTACGCGTGGACATCATTACGGCCAGTCCACGCCAACTGTGCTGTATTTAGCTTCTTGTATTC
Organism: Pictodentalium vernedei; assembly: GCA_031216915.1. NCBI lineage: Eukaryota > Metazoa > Mollusca > Scaphopoda > Dentaliida > Dentaliidae > Pictodentalium > Pictodentalium vernedei. The sequence continues at coordinate 263,078,451 of CM062297.1, forward strand.
TGGCAATGTACTTTTATTACCATCCCGCTCAGTGGTTTCCATGTTACGCCCACATTTCAACCATTTATATCTTGTCTGGTCAAGCTCCCTCTTTCAAACTAGCGATCATGGGTTAAATTCATTTTTGCGTCATCAGTTTTTTTTCTTTCAAAACCTATTGCCGAGTGCACCTAAAATGTTTCCATCAAGAAACCAAGCAACCGTACCATTGTTTCCAAAGCACTTTTAACCCTTTATCCAACGTAATGGTTAAAAACGACCAGCGCTATTCACAAAATTCACCATTCAATTCTTATTACTTTTTCATTTTTTGTCACAAAAACATAGCTTATGACCACTCATTGGAACGAGCTCAACAAGCTCGTTCCAATGAGCGGTCATAAGCTATGCTTTTGTGACAAAAAAATAAAAAAAATTAGTGCTCCAAGAATTTTATTTGCAAGTGTCGTCTGCTTTTCGTGTTAGGTTAAAGGGTTAAAGGGCTCGTGGTGTTCAAAGACAAAATTCAAGCACTTTCTCACCTATTACAATTAATTTTGGAAACCAAGAACTTTCAAGTACTCACGCCAACGCTGTCGTTATATGGACTGTTCGTGCTTCTAAAACAAACTTGTCACGTCGGGAACAGTCTACCGAGTTCGAAAACTCTTTCCAAAGGTGTGTCAAATAATTGGATTCTATCAACAGAGAGATAAGTCTAGCTACTTCTGTTGTGCAGTGACTTTGGTATCAACGCTGATACTAAGAAAATACTCTATTTCCATACATTATTCACTGGCAAATACAACCTATTTTAACTTTTAAGTTGTTGAGGTGATAAAGCCGATGACTACAATTTACACATTCTGGTCCACATGGTTAATAACCGCATGTTATCAGGATACACCATTCTTTATTTGAGAAGACTCCAGTGCTCTCTGTTCGGCCTGCTGTACGCACAGTTCTCGCATCTGGAGTAAACTGCTTTCTAAGGTCATCCCAAAGAAGTCGGACCTAGTATCATCACACCTACTAAACGTACTGATACAAAATCGAAGGTAGTTGGGATGTGGATTATAACATACGCCGTAGCCGTCCTCGACAACAGGGCCATACAACATGAAAGAATCGGTAGATGTTGGAACCTGAAATACGATAGAAACAGTTAGAATACATCAACACTGAGATTATCAATACAGTGTAGTTTTCTGGTGTGCTGTATCGCTTCGAGTTGAGGACCTTCATGTCAAGGTGATATCTAAAAGTTGCGATTTTCCTGTTTAAAAGTGTTAATATTTTCGATAATCTTTCTGAATGGGTTAAACATTAAACGTAAAGATAGGTATATGACAGATCCCGAAAACAGATCGGCAATAATTCAAATTCTGATAATTAGGCATGAACGTTTAATGTCCATTATGACGCACTTGTTGAACACCACATGGGCTATCTGATAACAGATCAATAGTAAGAGAGACAATATTCTCTCCTGTAATCGTTATCTGGGTAATTAAGCCCAGTTAAATTGTAATTGTTGGAATCCAGTGCATCACATATGTTCTGGACACACACCCATATTATGCATCTATCCTGTCTCCGAAATGTCAAAAGATACCAAAATGCGAGTCTTTCAAAGGAACTTTAAAGCGAGTGTTAAAGATCTAAGCGGCCATGTTCAAGAGAAGCGATTAACGGAGAATAAATGTTCTGGCTATCTAAATAAAACTCGGGGGATATCTCGAAAAATTCATTCCAGCCAATTCCAGTCGGAAGGTGTGTGAGGCTGTGGGTCGTTGCGAGTAGGTGGGGAGGCCCCATGCTATAGGTTAGAGGAGGTGCCGCATCGGTGCGAAAGTATAGGCACGTTGTTATGTGAGGGGGGCCACTGAGCTCATATTTTGAATAGGAGCAGTCGCGGGCCAAGTTGGTGGCCATATGTGAGAATAGGATCAGAAACACGAAGTACGAGCTCAGGTAGCTATAAGCATTTAGGTAAACAGCATTACCTGTTTTGGAAGGCATGCCATACGTAGACAGATTAGGCTTTGCCTGTTTGAATATTATCCTGAGATAGACGTAGGGGAGAGATTAGCCCCATTGGTGGCGACTGCTTGTCTGAAAAGCGTCAAGTAAAGTGACAATAAGCTAGTGGCCGTGCGACGGCAGTAGTGGAGTGACATTCCGTCACCTGTTAGAGCAGTGGCGTCCGATAAAGTGACAATACGCTAATGGCCGTGCGACGGCAGTGAAAGGGTGAAGAGAAGAGGCGACCAAGGAACCAATACCAGCGAAGAGGAGAAAAAAGGGGCAACAGAGAATGCGGACCCGCAAGTGACTCAAAAACTGTGGGTGGGGGGGGGGGGGGGGGGGTGATTGTTTGTATTCTTATTCTTATGGATTCCATGTAAGTCACCGATTATCATATTTATTTTTCTCATATATGTATTAAAATTGTTGTTTTCAGTGAACCCCTGTTGATTTATGTTTTTCGAGGAAAAGTTATTAACCCCTCAGGATAAGAACCACCCCAACAAAAAGTGAAACCGGCGGGTTCATCACGGTGAGAAATACGTTCACGCACGGATTCAGGCGACACTCCTTGAGTTTGGCTGAATACGCGGCGTGAATCTATTTTCCCCATCAACGACAAAACCCCGGTTTCCGACACTTTAACCCTTTACCCAACGTAACCTTTAAAATCGGTCAGCACTATTTACAAAAATCACCATTCAATTTTCATTATTATTCCATTTTTTGTCACAAAACATAGCTTATGACTCCCTCACTGGAACGAGCTCGTTGAGCTCGTTCCAATGAGGTATCATAAGCTATGCTTTTGACGCAGAAATGAAAAAAATAGTTATTCAAGAATTTTGCTTGCAAGTGTCGTCTGCTTTTCGTGTTGGGTACAGCAGTATCGCACGAGTCGACGTACACACCAGAAAATGTCACTGCACTGGTGATCTTTTCATTACATACCTACTCTCAAGTAATAATTGTGAGTAATCAGTGTTTCTCGTGTATAAAATCGGAGTACTCTGGAATCACCTGGCAATGTTAAGGAACTGCGGGTTATTTTAACGTATAGGTCGGGCACAATCTTAACTACATATGCTGTCAGCTGAAGACGCGATGATGTGTCAATGTTGTTCTATAAGAGTAATGGGTGTTTCGTTCGAGGAGCCTCTCAAGCCTCAATGAGGGTTTGTAAGTTTGACTTTGTACTTTTCCGATTTTAAGATATGGCGAAAAACAAAGTTTTGTTAACTCTATTCAGTGGTATAGATAGTTTTCTTGGTGGGTAGACAAGACCTTAAAATTTCCATCAAGTGCCACTACGTTGGCGTTTGCATGACCAAATCCCATGGTCTAAAACCCATTTTAACAGTTTAAGAGACAGATGTCTTTCCACTCGAAATTTGTTTTTGAAAATCGTTGTGCAAAATGCAAAGATCTTTGATTCTAAGATCCGATATTTATGTTGACTGCGAACGTATGTTATTCAAGATTTTCTTTCCTACTAAATCTTCGGAATGAGTGTAGGTGGGAGTGCGGGAAATGGCAAGCGCGTAGGCAGGAATGTTGTCAGAGAAGTGTGCCAAGTGGCGATTGACTACAAATGGCTCAGTCGTTGCGACCATGATTTGTACCGGCGTAAAACAGTTTTTAAAATAACTATCCAATGGAGCTCTTTGGTAGCATCAGGGCATATATTTTGTGAAAGTTGGGATCTAAAATATAAGAATTTTTTCACTATTGTATGTAAAAAACTACACAAAAATGGATGAATGAAATTCACATTTTATTTTCCAGATATATGTTATACCTAAATTACAAATTATGTTAATATGTGATTCTGGCAGAAATTAAACGTCGATAAGCTCGATGTAACGTTTTAGGCCTGTGACACCAGGACCAGGCAACTAGTTCCTGTGAAATGTCAAGGCACTTTGGTGCTTTTTTATAGCCAAGGCTATAAAAGAGTATCAAAGCTGTGCCTAGGCGTTTCACATAAACTATATACAAACGAGAACATTACTGTTTTAATCCTTTACCCAACGAAAAGGCCAAAACCGGCCAGCGCTATTCTCAAAAATCGTCAATTAATTTTCATTATTTTTTTCATTTTTTGTCTCAAAAACATAGGTTATGACCCCTCGTTGGAACGAGCTCGTCGAGCTCGTTCCAACGAAGGGTCATAACCTATGTTTTTGAGACCAAAAATAAAAAAAATTAGTTATTCAAGAATTTTTTTTTCAAGTGGCGTCTGCTTTTCAGGTTAGGTAAAGGGTTAAAACAACTTACCCCGAAACATCGTACTCTCTGAGAGAGTACGATCTATCAGGGTAAGTGAGATCGCTCTATTTTATCAACAGTTTCAAATCACAAATGTGAGATAGTCCCTCAAGTGGAACTCCAAGATGTGGGGAGGGGCGTTCGAACCTGTCGAATCTCCCCTGACTACGCGTCTGAATCGGGCGCATCCGTCAGAATTTTATCTATGCCAGTGACTCAAATAATGTCTCAAACTGAATATCGATTTGTGGTTATCCGGCCGTAGGCCGGAGTGGGCCTTTTGGGGCCCGGGAGGCTCGGACCTAATGGAGGTCCCTTCATCCCACCTTGTGATTTTTGATCTTCCGCTTGAGTCGAGTTTTTTATTTTCTTCAATCTTCTCCTAGTTGTCTGACGTCTCGGTTGGCAGGGGTGCAGTCTTTGGTTCCTTTTTATTTAGACGAGCTGAGTCTCAAAGGACGTGGACCAATGTGAGAGGAGCAAGTCCTCCCTGAGAGGTACTACCACTGTCTTTTTGAAATCCAGCTATGTCTGGTTTACTGGTTTTGCGTCATGTGTTGTTCCTTTGTAGTTTTGTGGGCCTTTTTCCAGTGTTGAAGTTGGTGGTTGGATCTTCCGATTTTTTGGTGATGTTTTGGTCTGCTGGTGTATTTCCATTGTCGTTCTTCTGATTCGCTGCTCTTGGTCCTATTCTAGATTGTTGGTTCTGAGGGCGTTATGTCTCCGAATGCTGGTGTTCATTGGCATTTGTCTGGGACTGTGTTGTTTATCTTCTGATTTGCTCTTATTGTTGTTGTTCTCGTTTATTGGCTTGGAGGCATCTCAGGTTGAACCCTCCTACTGACGTGGACCAATGTGAGAAGCTTGCTTCCCTGAGAGGTGCTACCACTGCCGAGTAGTTGGGTTCATTCTGAGAAGGGTTTTTCTTTTTATAGGGATGTTTTATTAGTCTGATGACGTAGTTCTGGTTTGGGCTTGCGTTTCTGTTGTGTATGGCTTTACTGTCGTGATGTTGAGTTTCCTTTGTGGTGTAGTCCTTGTTCGCTATTGTTGGTTTGGTATTAGACCTCTGTGATGTGGTCCGTGTTCGCTGTTGTTGGTTTGGTATTAGACCGGTGTTGTGTTGTCGATTGTATTGCATTTCAGGATTTGTCTAGAATTGTGTTGCTGTTCTTCTGGTTTGCTGTTGTTGCTCTTGTTTTGACTTATTGGCTTGGAGGCATCTTAGATTGAACCCTCCAACTGACGTGGACCAATGTGAGAAGCTTGCTTCCCTGAGAGGTACTACCACTGCCAAGTTGCTGAGTTCATTCTTAGATGGATTTTTGTTATAATAGGGATGTCTTTTAGTCTGGTGGCGTAGTTCTGGTGAGGCCTTTTCTGTCCTGATCTTTTTGGCTCTTTGTCGTGATGTTGAATTTCCTTTGTGCTGCAGTTCTTGTTGGTTAGGGGATTAGACCGTTGTTGTTGTTTGAGTTGTTGTTATATGGCATCTCGGGATTAACCCTTCGACCGGCGTGGACCAATGTGGGAAGTTTTACTTCCCTGAGAGGTACTACCACCGCCAAGTTGTCGACTTCATCCTAAGAGGGATTTGGTTTTTCCGTTTTCCAGAAGTTGTGTTCTTGTTGTTAGTTCCTCGAATAGTGGGCTATCTTTTAGTCTGCTGATGGTCTTTTGTTGGAGGTCGGCATAGCGTTCCATGATAGTTGGGATGTTTGCGGTTTCGTGGAGATAATTTATTCCTGTGTCTCTGGGAAGCATGAGTGCTGTTCGGATTGCATAGTTTTGTGTTCGTTGTATTTCTAGAAGTGTCGATTTGCAGGCGTTTTTTAGAATAATTGCACCGTATTCTAGTACTGGACGGATGTAGGCTAGGTAGATTTGCAGTAGTCTTGTCGCGTTTGTGCCCCAGTTTGTTCCTCGAAGCCTCTTGAGTAGGTTGATTCTTTTCCGTGCCTCATTGCAAATTCTTTTGCCATGACTACGCAGGGTGAGTTTTTTGTCTAGGGTGATGCCCAATAGGTTGACTTCGTTGCATTGTTCAGCGTTTGCTCCGAATACGGTTATTTTGATGTTTGGCACGCTTTGCTTGTTGTGGAATAGGATTAGTTGCGTCTTTGTGTTGTTAAGTTTTATCCTCCATTTCGCGCACCATTTTTCAATGTCGTTTAAGGTTTCTTGTAATCTTTTTTGGATTATGGAGATTCTTTTGTGTGATGTCCAGAGTCCCAGATCGTCAGCAAATTGGGATACTTGCACGTTGTTTCTTGGGTTGACCGGGAGGTTATTTACATAGATTAGGAATAGCAGCGGGCTGAGGACCGATCCCTGTGGTGTGCCTGCCTCTAGTTTCACCGGTCTAGAAGTGTCGCTGTTTATTTTTACTTTCAGGGTTCTGTTGTCTAGGAAGGATGATATTATTCTGATGAGTTTTTGTGGTAGATTCATGTTGCTGAGTTTGTATCTGAGTCCATCATGCCAGACTGAGTCGAATGCCTTTTCGACGTCTAGAAGTACAGCTGCAGTAATCCATTTTTTTGCTTGTCCTAGTCTGATGTCTTGGGCTAGTCGTGCTACGTGCTCGATGCCTTCTTTTCCCTTTCTGTAAGCTCTTTGCCATTTATTGAAGAAGTTTGTGTTCTCTAGGTGGTTTAGTAGTCTGTCGTTCAGTGTTTTCTCAAATAATTTGCCGATACAGGAAAGTAGGCTAATTGGTCTGTGATTTGTTGGTACTTTTTCGTCTTTGTTGGGCTTTCGTATCATTTTCCCGACTGCATTCTTCCAGGATTGTGGGAAGTATCCTAGTTGTAGGCATCTGTTGAAGACTGTTGCTAGTTTGTCGAAGAATTTGGTCGGTGCTTGTTTCAGTATGGCGTATCCGATGCCGTCTTCGCCTGGTGCCGAGTTATTTTTGCATGATTTTAGTTGGTGTCTAATTTCGTTTGCTGTGAAGTCTTGTACTAAGTCATGGCTGTCAGTGTCCTCATTGGTGTCATCTTGCAGCGGCTTGAAGAGTGCTTCATTTTCTTCCATGTATGTTTCAACGGTGGTCTTGAAGGTGTCATCGAATATTGGCCCGACGTGGGTATTATGGATTCTTTGGAGGCTGCAGGCGAAAACTTGTGCCTTTTCCGAGTCGCTTTCTGTCAGAGATCCATCAGGTTTGAGTAGAGGTTTTTCGGGTTTGGAAGGATCGTTGTTTGTGCTGCCTGTTAATACTTTGAAGGTATTCCAGAATTCTTTATCAAGTTTCTGTTCTCCTAGTTTTTCAGTGATATTTTGCCAAGCGTTTTCTTTTTCTTGTCTGATAGCTTCTTTAACTTGTTTGTTGAGTGTGTTGTACAAGTTTCTGAATTCTTCTTGGTTACGGTGTTTCTGGTGCAGCCGTCGTGTTTTTCGTTTAATTTTAATCAGCTGTAGAGTTCTGGCAGATACTCTCCAGGCTTTTTTCTTGGTTTTTTTGTGGTGGACATGCTTCATCCAGTGCTGATAGGGTGGCTACTTGGAGTCTCTCGATGTTTTCATCAATTTCTTTTATAGTCTGGATTTTGTCGTCGTCAATTTGTCCTGCGAGTAGATCTCGAAAGCTGTTCCAGTCGGCTTTGTGAAGATTTCGTCTCCAGGTTGGTGGGTGTGTTTTCGGTGAGTCACTTCCCATCTTGATGTGGAGTGGGAGATGGTCGCTGCTGATATCTTCTCCTACGTAGCACTCTGTGATTTTGTTTGCGAGTGTTGGTGTCGTGAGGGCAAGATCCAAGATATCCCAGTCCTTTGCTCTGTCGCTGTAGTGAGTTGGTTCTGTTTCGTTGTTGTGGATCGTTAAGTTTAGTTCATCTGTGATGTCTAGTAGTATCTGTCCGTTGTTATTTGTTTTACGGCACCCAAAGGATTCGTGAGTTGCATTGAAGTCTCCTAAGAATAGGCAATGTCTGAAGTTGTTTGTGAAGTGCCTGAAGATGTTTTCGTTGAGCTGATTGTTTGGAGGGTTGTAGGTGGCAACTAGAGTTGTTTTCATTTCTTCTATTGTTATTTCGATGGCTAGGGTTTCGCTGTCAAGTCGGCTTGTGTCTATGATTCTGTGTTTGATGTTTTTGCGGATTAGGATTGCTACACCTCCTCCATGTGAATTTCGGTCGCGTCTAACTATTATGTAATTCGTGAAGTTGACTTTTTTCTGCGGATTGATCCTGGATTCATTGATACAGATAATGTCTGGATTCTCGTCGCTGATGTATTCTTGTAGTTGTTGTTGTTTTGCCATTAATCCGTTAATATTGATGTGAATGATGTGGGTGGTGACATTACGAGTTCTAACAGGCAGATTTGACACTTGGTGTGGACCAATGTGAGAGGTGTTAATTCCTCCCTGAGAGGTACTACCACTACCAGGTGTTAATTGCTTGTGGAACTTGTTTTGTTGTGTGATTGTCACAGTTTGGCGATTTCGATTTGGTGAAGTGTTGTCATTTGTGATTCTTGGTCTGTTGATTATTCTGGGTTGTTTTGATCTGGTTGTCTGTCTGGTTTCGCTGTTGTGATTATTATCCATGATTAGTAGGCTGGTGTTTGTTTAACGTAGTTTTTCTTCTTCTCTTGGTTGTTTGTTTTAGTGACTGAATGCTATGTTCTGTAATACATCTTTATGCAGTGTTGTTTTGTATATCTGGCTGATGTTTTCTGACACTTCTTTGCATACGTATTTTTTTATCTCTCTCGGGTCTTTTTCTTTATTTGTTAGGATTTTCGTAAGTGTTCTTGTGAGGACTAGGCCTAATTTAATACTGTCTTCTGGGTTTGTACCCTTTTTTACTGCACTGGCGAATGATAGTCTCGATGAAATCTTTTTTGTTATTTCTTCTCTTAGTACGGAGCATCCCTTGAATGTTGAGCTGTGGTTACCGTTGCAGTTAGCGCATATTTTTGCGACAGCGGTACACTCTTTGTGACTGTGTTCCCCTGAGCATGACTTGCATTTTGTTTTTTCCTCGTTACAAAATTTCGCCGTGTGTCCAAACTTCTGACAGTTATAGCACTGTATGATGTGAGGTTCGGGTCTGTAGTCCTCTACTTTGTGGCTCTTGTTGGAAAGTCCAAGTTTAACCCCCTCTAAAAGTTTTTTCTTTAGTGTGGCGGTGGGACAGCTTAGTTTGATTTTCCATGTCACTTGGTTCGTTGTGCTGCTCTTCATTCTGTTTGCCTTGACTCCTTGACCGATATCATCTTCTATTTCTCTCTCTGTGATCTCAGGGTTAACTCCACAGATCACGATGTAATTCTCTTTCTGTTCCTGGGTTAAGTCCTTCCTCTGTAGGGGTGCTCTAAATATTGTTTTATTGTCTTTGAACTCTTTGATGTTTTTCGGACCTCCTTTTAGTAGAAAGTCTCTGGTTTTCTCGTCTCGTGGATAAGCCATTAGTGTGCCGGCCCTTGTGACACTAGTGTTAAACAGATAGTCAGAATATCCTTCTCTGATCATTGCTGTCTTCAGTTTTATTGGATTGTTGAGATATGGTTCTGGATACCTCTCAGCTACAAGCGTCAGCTTTCTTTTGCCATCTGTGTTCTGTGGTCTGCCAGAATTGTGAGTTTGATTGTTCTCGCTTCTTTCCAGGTGAGCTCTTTTCTCTTCCCCCCTTAGAGGGCTGCTGTTCTTACGTTTTCCTGCCGTCCTCCATTCAAGGTTGTTTGTCTCTTCTTCTCTTGTGTCTTTCTCTCTTTGTGTCTCTCTTTGTGTCTCGTTGCCACTTGGCACCTCCCTTATGGCTACGTTTGTTGATTCATTCTGCGTCGGAGCTGCCGTAGGTCTTGTAGGAGCTGAAGGTCTCGGAGTTTCCGCTGCTTCTATAGTTTCTCGGTGGATGGTGGCGCTGGCCACGCGCCTGCCCGCTGGAGCGTCCTTTGGAGAGGATGGACTCTGGCTCTGAGCTTTCTTCTTTCCTTTGTTGTTGCTGCTATTTTTGTTGCACTCATTCTTCCGGCTCTCATTCTGGCTGCTTGGAGTGTTCTGGCTGCTCGCGATGAAACTTGCTACTTGATGGGTCAGACTTGTTATGTCCCGCCGTAACTCTCTGTTAGCTTCTCTTTCCTCTCCCAAGCTGGTGAGTAGCTGGTCAACCTTTTCTCTCAGCTTCATGTTCTCTTCCTTTAATTCTCTGATTTCTCTTATCCCGGCGTACTCTACCTCCCCGAAATCCATTGAATTTGCGCCCTGAGAAGGGCCACTGCTTGCAGATGCAAGTGCAAAGTCAGCAAAATCAGAATCAAATGTGATTTCCATTGCCATTGTTAAGCTAAGTTATGTGTTAATTGAATGGATAATCGAAATGGTGGTTGAAGTGGTAAGGTGTGAAGGTGTTTTCACTATTCTATTCGTCAAGTAAACTCGTTGAATCAAACTGAATATGTTCTCACACGTAGGCTATAGTAGATTAACTACTTCATTAGTGTTGACATACTGGACTAAGGTTGCCAATGGCGTGAAAAATAATATTTATCTAATTGAATGCTGTTTTTTTTTAAAGCTGAAGGTTGACCTGTAATGGGCTATCAAACAAAGCTTGGTTTCCAATCAATAACATTTGTCGCCACATGTAATTGACCCCCACCTGATTTCCAGCTGACATTTCATTTTATGACAAGTAATAAAATAGGTATTTTCTTTGTGAGTATTTTATTCATATGAATGCCTCTTTTAATACTTTAAAGTAATTGGTACCTAAATGAAAGAACTCACAGAATCGAATAAACGAGAATGACTGGGTCAAAGTCGGGAGATATACCGTTATACCTGGATCAAATGACAGTCTTCGAGTTCGACTGCGCAGCTCGTTGATCACAACTCTTCACCCACTTATAAACTTATGACCCGTAAAGCCGTGAGTATAGCATAAGATGCAGCGTCAAGGACGTTGGAACCGGAGGGCGTGGCAATGGACCCCAGGCGGGCGGGCGGTCGGGCGGGCGGGTGGGCGGGCAGGCAGGCAGGCAGGCAGGCAGGCAGGCAGGCAGGCAGGCAGGCAGGCAGGCAGGCAGACAGAGATTGCCAACCCGCCATTGCAATCTCATTGCGAATTAGCAGGAGGGGGTGCACTGATTGTTTTTTCGTGAGATGTCACCGAAGATTCCATCGTTTGATTTGTCTCTACTGTGGCCTTAAAAATCTAGGAAAATGTATATTTTTGGCTCCATGTTTAATAAATTTGCCCAAACCTGGATTTGAGTATCGTATTTCAGCCATGTCACGAGGAAACGTCGGTCATCGCTGATATATATCAATGTGTGGGAGTCCTTGTGTGACCGTTCCCCACCCCTCCCTACTCAATGTCGCAGGATTACGGGGTTAATTTGATAGAGGGAAAATTTATGTTCTTATCAGTGCTCAGCCGACAGCCAGTGACTGTCGTCTGAACCCCAGTTCGAACGTAAAGCTTGCCACCTTATCAATGCCCTGTCCGCTCGGGACTCGTAGGATTCCTGAAGGAACCTGTGGCTTGCAACGCCAAAGGGTGATCAACGATAATTCACTGAAAAGATTATTTATTTACATGTACGAAGAAATATAATATGAAACAACTTACTCATCAAAATTATCCATTAGAATACACTAATTACGCGGATAAAAGTTTATTCTTTAGGGCCCTCGACGTCTCCCACAGCTAGCTGTGTCCGCTGGATCAACCTCACATCATCTTCATCTTCTCACGGTTTGTGATAAATACAAAGTCTCTATTCACTTCTCGTTGCTTCCTCCTCGCAGGGTTAACTTCGCCGTCAGTCGGGTTTAACACATACAATGTTCTGTGTGACTCTATCAGCGTTTTCACAGTTCAATCACGATTCAACCGGCGTCTACTACAGTTCACTGTCACTTTGCCCTTGCCTGGCTCTCACGGGGTTAAGTTATTCTTCGCCTTCAGATATAGACTTAACAAAGCTTACATAAAACTATTCTGCAAAGTGTTCTCAACATCACCAATTCTCGCACCGCCTAAAACTATCTTATCTCGCGAGCTATTCCAGCGCTTACTCAAGCTCTTAATACGGCCTCTAAACCTCAACGTTACAGCTTTTACTTCTTTGCCTACTATGGCTACTACTACTACTTCCTGTTCCTATTCTCAAATATGGCCACGGACTTGGCCCGCGACTGCTCCTATTCTAAATATGAGCTTTGTGGCTCCCCCTACATCACAACGTGCCTTTACTTTCGCACCGATGCGGCACCTTCTCTAACCTACAGCATGGGACCTCCCATCTTCTCACAACGACCCACAGCCTTACACACCTTCCGACTGGAATTGGCTGGAATGAATTTTTCGAGAAATCCCCCGATTTTTATTTAGATTGCCAGAACATTTATTCTCAGTTAATCGCTTCTCTTGAACTTGGCCGCTAAGATCTATCTTAATTTAACACTCGCTTTAAACTTCCTTTGAAAGACTCGCATGCTGGTGTCTTTTGACATTTCGGAGACAGGATAGATGCGTAATATGGGTGTGTGTCTAGAACATATGTGATGCACTTGTTCCAACAATTACAATTTAACTGGTCTTAATTACCCAGATAATGATACAGAAGAGATTATTGTCTCTCTTACTATTGATCTATAACGCCATGTGGCGTTCAACACGTGCGCCATAATGGACATTAAATTTCATGCCTAATTAGCAGAGTTTGAATGATACATGTCTTCTGGGTCCGTCATATACATATCTTGGCGCTTTACATTTCACCCAGGCAGAGATATTATCGAAAATATTTACACTTTTATACAACAAAATCGCAACTTGTAGCTATCACCTTGACACTCAAGCTCTGTTTGCGTCATCGTGCAGTAAAAACGTGGATATAGTCTGTGTGAGCACATACATCTCTCGATATCAACTCCACTTGTCTGGTCTAGTATTCAAGCTGAGGTCGCGGTCCCTGGAGCTGTTGGGAAAAATTGAGAAAAACGGTGAAAAGTAGTGCCCGATGTGTAATTTAGGCGTGGTGTAGGCCCTGAAACACTTTCTACTACAATGCCCAGAATACCAGTGTCAAGGTGATAGCTAAAAGTTGGGATTTTTTTTGTTTGTAAGTGTAAATATTTTCGATAATATTTCTGCCTGGGTTAAATGTGAAGAGTAAAGATAGGTATATGACGGACCCTGAAAATAGATTTGTCAAACTCTGCTAATTAGGCATGAAATTTAATGTCCATTATGGCGCACTTATTGAACGCCACATGATAACAGATCTGATAACAGATCAATAGAAAGAGTGACACTATTATCTTCTGTAATAATTATCTGGGAAATTAAAGCCAGTTAAAATCTAATTGTAGAATACAGTGCATCACATATGTTCTGGACACACACCCATATTACGCATCTATCCTGTCTCCGAAATGTTAAGATAAACCAAAATGAGAGTCTTTCAAAGGAACTTTAAAGCGAGTGTTAAATTAAGATAGATCTCAGCGGCCAAGTTCAAAAGAAGCGATTAACTGAGAATAAATGTTCTGGCAATCTAAATGGAAATCGGGGGATTTCTCGAAAAATTCATTCCAGCCAATTCCAGTCGGAAGGTGTGTAAGGCTGTGGGTCGTTGCGAGTAGATGGGGAGGCCCCATGCTATAGGTTAGAGAAGGTGCCGCATCGGTGCGAAAGTAAAGGCACGTTGTGATGTAGGGGGAGCCACAGAGCTCATATTTAAAATAGGAGCAGTCGCGGGCCAAGTCGGTGGCCATATATGAGAATAGGATCAGGAACAGGAAGTACGAGCTCAGGGAGCTATATGCATTTAGGTAAACGACATTACCTGGTTTAGAAGACAAGTTGGCCCGAGGGCACTCAGAGAGGTCCGAACTTAGCCTTGGCCGTCGAGGGTCATAGGCACCGAGATTGAAAGTCCGCGTATTGTCGTAACCCTGTGAGGGTTGTAAGGAACCAATTGTAGTTTGTTAACGGTTGCGAACCGTAGTGGCATAGTAGCCAAAGAAGTAAAAGCTGTAACGTTGAGGTCTGGAAACCGTGTTAAGAGCTTGAGTAAGCGCTGGAATAGCTCACGAGATAAGATAGTTTTTAGTTTTAGGCGGTGCGAGAATTGGTGATGTTGAGAACACTTGGCAGAATATTATTATGTAAGCTTTGTTAAGTATATAACTGAAGGCGAAGAATAACTTAACCCCGTGAGAGCCAGGCAAGGCGCAAAGTGATCGTGAACTGTGGTAGACGCCGATTGAATTGTGATTGAACTGTGAGAACGCCGATAGAGTCACACAAGCAGAGTATTATATGTGTTAAGCCCGACTGACGGTACAGTTAACCCATGCGAGGAGGAAGCAACGAGAAGTGAATAGAGACTTTGTATTTATCACAAACCATGAGAAGATGAAGATGAAGTGAGGTTGATCCAGCGGACACAGCTAGCCGTGGGAGACGTCGAAGGCCCTAAAGAATAAACTTTTATCCGCGTAATTAGTGTATTCTTATGGATAATTTTGTGAGTAATTTGTTTCATATTATATTTCTTCGTACATGTAAATAAATAATCTTTTCAGTGAATTATCGTTGATCACTCTTTGGCGTTGTAAGCCACAGGCACCTTCAGGAATCATAAGCGTCCCAAGGGGATAGGGCATTGATAAGGTGGCAAGGTTTACGTTCGAACTGGGGTTCAGACGACAGTCACTGGCTGTCGGCTAAGCACTGATAGGAACATCAGTTTTCCTCCATCACTTCAAACATCAATTTAACCCCGTAATCCTGCGACAACCAGTCAAACAGAATACGATTCAATAGGAGTATAATGGGGAAATGGGATGGGAGAATGAAGGACATGTGGTTAATGAGTAATATAAGAGGGTTAATTTGCTTATCGGGGAGAGTGGGAAGAAGAGGGCTCGGAATGTCATCAAGCAGTTCATCTCCGACTGTTGGGTAGAGAGAAGTGTGGGAATAGGGAGGCAATTGGGAGCACAGAGGTACACGCTAAAAACTAAAGTGTTAAAAACTACACTTGAAGTGCTGTATTTAACACTTACTAAGTGCTTAACTAGCACTTTGTTCAAGTGCAGATATCCCAGAACTTGACAGGTGTTACAATAATACCTCTGTACAAGTGTAATGTCGCGACACTTAAAAGGAAACAACGCAGATGACGCGGATCAGGCTCGAACTCTCGAGCCTGATCCGCGTCATCTGCGTTGTGTCCTTTTAATTATGTACCCACCAAGCACAAATCAAATTATGGACGATTCTGGAAGAACCACCAATGCTAGACACATGGGAAGTGCAATCCATTCAAGTTTCAGATGTCTGACGATTGTAATGTCTAAGTGCTTAAAGCATTGCATTTTGAGTGTTAAAATCAAACCCTAAGTGTTAGAATGGGTTTAACACCTTGAAAGTGTCAGTTTTTGCACTTTAGTTTTTAGTGTGTAAGCAATGTCTTCGCAAATGAGAACCGCGACAAATCAGCTGTCGGCCGAAGTGTTATTATTATATTACCGTATAATAAAAATAAAAATCTTCTAACATAATCACCAACTCTCTTGCAGGGCTGAGAACGCCATGCGCACACTCTAAAATAGTGCACTAATCTTCCTCTCGAGTCTGGAAGATCGCTCCAGAGGTTACAAACGCAACATTTTCTTCCCAGTCAAGAAAAGTTACTCACGTGATATTTTCATCACAGTCAACGTACTTTTGAAATGAGTTTTTTATTCTTTTATAAAATCTCTAAAGAGCATAAGAATCTTACCTGACTTGTTGAAAGAGAAAAGTGATTGGACATCTTGTATGATTCATCGGAAAACATGGCTGGAGTTTCCATCCCGAGATGTGCTGCCATCTCCCTCAGTCCCAGTAAATGGCAATCTATTCCGTGTCCGAGAATCGTCTGAAAAAAAGAAATACATGCGCTAATCAACATGAACAATCACAAGTTAGCTGGCTATCACCAGCTAGCATGACAAGAGGCACCACTGCACAGACGATTTCTTGAAAAACCAAAATAATTTCACATTTTAACTCCAAAAATAGTTTTGATCCCCGTTAGAACCAGCTCGACAAGCTGGTTCTACAGGGGATCAAAAAACTATTTTGGGAGTTACAATATGAAATGATTTTAGTTTTTCAATCCGGGGTTTTCAGGGGCAAACACCGAAAAAAGTAATAAAATTTGGATGGCAATTTTTTTGTGAATATCGCTGATCAGATATGTGCTAGCTGGAGGGTGAAGTGTAAAATATAGGACCTACAGGCATTTTCTCTTATTCCTATTAAGCCATAAAAATAAGTACCTGGATTATCATAGAATATTTTTGTAAATTAATGGAGTGGGGGTGGGGGGGGGGGGGGTGTTTATTTTCAGGGTATTAAAACGGTGACCAAGAAAACGGCCAATGTATGTACAGTACGTGGAGAGTGAATTGTGACTAAATCACCAGCGGAGTGGAGTTATCACCCAAAGTATCACTTTCAAATTCCGTATATATGGACAAAAAACACAAGCAATGTTTCAGCCAATGGACCTCCGGGTTTGTGTTTGTTATACATTGCAACAAATTTGCAGTTATTGCTTGTGAAGAATCTCCACTCTCCGGTGATTTAGTGATAATACACTCCACGAACTGTATGTATTATTTATATTTATTTATTTATTTATTGGTGTTTAACCTTTTACCTAACCTGAAAAGCAGACGACACTTGCAAAAATAATTCTAGAATAACTAATTTTTTTCATTTTTTGTCTCAAAAACATAGGTTATGACCCCTCGTTGGAACGAGCTCGACGAGCTCGTTCCAACGAGGGGTCATAACCTATGTTTTTGAGACAAAAAATGAAAAACATAATGAAAATTAATTGGCGATTTTTCAGAATAGCGCTGGACGGGTTTGGCCGTTACGTTAGGTAAAGGGTTAAGGTCACATATTTCTGCACAATGGCTAACCATGACCGTGGCAGTTTTACGGGTGGAGGAAGCCGGAGCACCCGGAGAGAGCCACCGAGCAACTGTCAGCTCCCCAACATACCACCTCCACACAAGCAGGGTTAGCATTGGTTGAAGACAGGTGCACCATCGACGTGCATTACGCCTTAGTACACAACGTCACCGTGCCCCCACGTGGGCAATGGGGGTGAAGTGTCTTGCCCAAGGACACAACGCGGTCGCCGCAGGTCGGATTCGAACCGAGGACCTCTCGGCTTGCAGCCTGCACCTCTACCAACTGAGCCACCGCGCCCCCACAGTATGTATTAACTAGTGCAAATATTATCGGCCGTCGGAATCTGGTCACGCGTCTTTGTTTTGTTACAGTTTATGATAGGGTGACCCAATCTGTTTAATAATAATATGTCTTTGGCCTTCCGCTGATTTGTCGCGATCCTCTATCCAGGAGGTCTACATCAATTCAGTCTACCGTCGGGTTATTGCTCTCCCACTCTTCTTCTTAACCCTTTACCTAACATGAAAAGCAGACGACACTTGCCAATTTTTTTTTTGAATAACTAATTTTTTTCATTTTTTGTCTCAAAAACATAAGTTATGACCCCTCGTTGGAACGAGCTTGACGAGCTCGTTCCAACGAGGGGTCCTAACCTATGTTTTTGAGACAAAAAATGAAAACATAATGAAAATTAATCGGCGATTTTTCAGAATGGCGCTGGCCGGTTTTGTCCGTTACGTTGGGTAAAGGGTTAATCACCCAGCATTCAGACAAAAACTGTTACAGAATTCCCCCATTGGCGCTTTTTCGATCTCCCCTACTATAAATTGACCCTTTCCCTCACGTCAGTTCTCATCCACTTATCCTTCATGTCTTCTTCCTATTTTTCAATTTGTTTCCTAAATAGTTTTGTTCCACGAGCCAAATATTTAGAGCATTCTAGAATGAAATGTTCCAGGATCTCTGTTACTTCAAAGTTGCACATTTGGCACGCTCTTAACACTTTACCTAACAAGAACAGCAGGCGTCACTTGCAAACAAAATACTTGAATAACTAATTTTTTTTTCATTTTTTTGTCTTAAAAACATTGGTTATGACCTCTCTTTGGAACGAGCTCGTACCAAAGAGGGGTCATATCCTATGTTTTTGAGACAAAAAATGAAAAAATAATGAGAATTACTTGGCGACTTTTGCGAATAGCGCTGGCCGGTTTTTGCCGTTAAGTTGGCTAAAGGGTTATCTCGCTTGTCCCGATTCTCCCTCTCAACTCCAGGGACTTGGATCTCCCTTTGAACAACAATGACCCCCCCCCCCCTCAAACGATCCATCTAGGTACTCCTCAAAAGCTGACGCTTCTTTTTTTTATATAACCCGTCTAAAGAGCTGTTGGACTAATTCCAGCTCGACCGTTTCTATTGCAATCCTCGAGCACCCTTTCTCTGATAAAGCTACTTTCCTGCTTCAGTTCCAGTTCTAGATCTTCATTCTCAATCGAACAATTCCACTACATGGGGTGGGGTGCGGATGATAATGTAGGTAATTATTTTTTATCGTCTTTTATCTCGGATGTAAAAGGTTTAGGGCCCACTGTCGTCTGAAGGTAAAACTGTCGTGGGTGATATAGGAGTGACAACAGGATTTCCATGAGGCGTGGACAATGATCTCTGACAGGGAGGTTAGAGATTCCCCGGGCCCAGGAAACGCAAAAAAATTGTGGCTTGTGGAACTAGGGTGTCAAAAACAGGTGTCGTGGCGATTCTCCATGAAACTTCTTTTTGATACCCAAATTCCACAAGCCACAAATTAAATAAGTAAGATATAACTCACAATAGCGACTAGATATGCGTCGACCAGTGATTGTGTATCTGTTAACCAAAGTTAATTCATATGATTAATCAATCAAGAAAACCCTTTAACCGTTTCAGCTCTAAGTACTGTTACAAAAAACCTTAAAAAATCCCGTCCTGTCTACACCAACTCTGAAAATAATGCGATGGAAACAAACACATTTATTTTGTGACTATGCACCTACCCTGAGCATGAAATCTGCCTGCCATTTCATCGCAGCCTCCAGAAGCTGAATCTTTTCCTCGTTCTGAAACAAAGATTTTCTGGTATTACACGCGCACTATACACATCTTACGTTTTACCAGAATTCGCTTTCGTAAAAAAGATGTTCAGAAACGGTAAAACTTATATGAAGATTCGTTGAATGAATTTTCGCCAATATTGCATATATGATACCCTCGGGTCCGTTGAAGGTGTAAATTAATATAGTTAACCTTCAACTATAACTTAATGTTGAATATATGAATTATTTTCCACCACTCCAGGTTTGTCATTTTGAAAATTGCAGGAGGGCCATTATGGTTCGCCTCAAATCACCACAGGAGGGCCATTTTGGGTTCACCTAAAATGACCCCAGGAGGGTCATTTATGATTTGCGGGGGCCATTTTGTTTCAGTCTGCTGGCAGACAACTAAAATCATTTTAAGGTACAGACGTGGAGAGTGGATTGTAACTAAATCACCCACGGAGTGAAGTTATCACCCAAACTATAACTTTCAAATTTTATACATATGGACAAAAAACACAAGCAATGTTTCAGCCAATGGACCTCCGGGTTTAACCCGGAGGTCCATTGGCTGAAACTTTGCCTGTGCTTGCTATGCTTTGCAACAAATTTGCAATTATTGCTTGGGTGGAATCTATACTCTGTGGGTGATTTAGTGATATTACACTCTCCACGTACTATACATGGTTTGTGTAATTATGATGTACGTCATCACATAATGTATATGTGAAAGTTACTTACTGCCTCTGGGTGACTACGTTGACGGCACACTACAAACTTCACAAACTGCTCTTTTGTTACATGCACCTTCTTCAATCCGCGAAAATTGCCATTTGAGGCGGCCGATTTTGAGGTGCCTTCGACTGAATTAACGGGCCGCAGAAATCGGAGTTTGGCGGACGTTTACCGTCCACGAAATTTTGAACTCAGGCGGGCGACTGCGGCCCAGGGCGATCAGCCGCCTCGAAATGACAAGCCTGCCACACATTCGGTAAAGTGCCATAAAACAGTTATAGATCAGTGTTTTATGACTATGGAGATAAGATGCGCATCAATCAAGCTAAACACATTTGCTCTATTGTCATACTTTTGTCTCCCAGTGGTTCTCTCCGGGTACTCCGGCTTTCTCCATCAGTAAAACCACCCGACCCTTGCTGTTGAATGTGACATGGCTGACACTTTTCGTCACTGGAATGGATTTACGAGAAAGTTTTCTCCCCTTAATTTCCTAAAGCTTTCAGTAAATTTAACACTAAAAATATAGGAATTTCATATAACAATTGAAAGATCGAAATGTTAACGAATTTGTAGCATCGATGTGGGCATCATTTCACAAACTTCAGGCATTATTCCTGAATATTATATCAACAGTGTGCGCATCATGACATATAATACATACACCGGGTTTTCCATTAATATATAAGTCTAGGAGGTGAGATTTGCTAACTTTTTTCTCAGAAAGAATAAAAACTTCCACATTCGCTAAACAAAGAGCCAAAGTGGACGCTTAGTGTTGAGAGGTGTGATACTGATAGAAGTTCTTATCTGTGAACCAGTTGCTTACCATAAAAGCCAAGATTCCTTTTGTTACTTTTAATAAAAGAAAACAACAGACAACTGCTAGAGTTGTCTGTTGCTTTCCTTTATTAAAAGTAATAAAGGGAAACTTAACTTTATTTTCTACTGATGTCATAGGTGTTTTCTCAACAATTACTTTCTTCTTAATTGAACTTTCCTCGCGCGTCTAATAATTTCAAGGGAGATAACTTTATCGAAAGTCGATTTTCATCACGAAACGAGTCAGGGGTGATGGTTAAAACCCAGTCTGCTTTCTTTATTAAAAGCAACAAAAGGAAACTTAACTTTATCTTCTACTGATGTCATAGGTGTTTTCTCAACAATCACTTGCTTCTTAATTGGACTTTCCTCGTGCGGCTAATAATTCTAAGGGAGATAACTTCATCGAAAGTAGATTTTCATCACGAAACGAGTCAGGGACTCGTTTCGTGATGAAAACAGTATTATTTTTATTCGTTTTTCTTGATTTAGTCTCGATGTCGCAATATTTTACTTATGAAATCCAATTTATTTGTTCTGAGGGTTAAAGGTCAGCCAAACGAATAAGAAATATCCGCCGAAGGATGTATATACAAATCGCAACCTAACTAATATTATTTAATATTTCCTTCCAAAACGGAGATTAAGACTCCCCAATCATGGAACGAGCTTTAAGAGTTCGTTTCAAAGGGGATTTTTAAGCTCATGCTTTGAAAAGGAATACTTGGAAGATTACATGCGCTTTCTTGGCGGATAGCATTTGCTTTTAATGCTCTTCTTAAAGATTCGGACGAAGACAGTGAGTGTTTATTTACACCAGGAACAAAAATTTAAATTTGGTTAAGTTCTTCATTTCTCCACTGACCTTAGCTTATGAACTCGCAGCGGAAAAAGCTCGCTGGACTCGTTCAAATAATGGGTCAACAAACCATAATTTTGATGAACATGCTCGCGTGCAAAAAATACAGCGATATTCGGTTAAATGTTTTCGAGTTGCCTCCCTTAGACCAAGACGGTGATAAAGATACAATACGAGCGTTTGTCCAGGAAGAGAATCGGGCGGAGAGCTGAATGGACAAACAAACGCGCAAGTTAATTCCTGTACTGACTGAACAGTCCAGATTTCCGTCCCAACTTCACAATCGTGACCGATGAGACCGATGTGACCGTTGTGAACATTTGACCTAAACGGGTGGACGGACAGCCCGGCGAACAGACTAACAGGGCACTTCTGGTCTGAGCGGCTCGCTGTTCGGTCGAAGGCTAAATACACTTTTCATGTTCTGGAATAAAAATTTATTCTCTCTTGGTCGAAATATTAAAATTGGCGTTACACTCTAAAATTAATTGGATTAAAATCAACCCAAATCAACTGGGTAGAGTGAATTATAGAATTCATATTCACTGAACCCAGTTGCTTTAGGTTGATTTTTAACCCAACTGATTTTAGTGTGTAGAGATATATTCGGGGTATTATTTAACCCTTTACCCAACGCAGACGATATCAAAATTTATTATTTTAAATATCTTTTTTTTTAGATTTTTCAAAAAATTTCAACAAAACCATATCATGTGACCCCTCGTTGGAACGAGCTCGACGAGCTCGTTCCAACGAGGGGTCACATGATATGGTTTTGTTGATTTTTTTTGAAAAATACAATTTTTTTCAACTGCTGAATTTGCATACTACGCGGGCGGATGCGGCCGATTCGTTGGGTAAGGGGTTAATAACTATTATTTACCGTGGTTTCAGTTTCTCCAACCATTGCTTTTACCCACGTCAATGCTGCCGGAGAGTTCGCTCTGATGTTGTCAACTCTGCCAAGATGGAAACGTCTTGTAGACGCGCTTTCATACGTTGACACCAGACAACCATGGACCCTGAAAAAGCAAAGTGACATTAACCCTTTGATACTTTTGTACGTCTTATACTTACAGCGCGTTGATACTTTGCGGTCATTTGTTTTATTATTTTTCGATTTTTTAAGGTTTTAACATCAATTCCTAATTTCTCCCGAATAGTACTCAGTGACAACCGTTGAGCCAAATGTAATCGCAGCTTAAAATACTAATATAATTCTGCTGTCAAGGATTAACTGGTCGAGTGCTAGAAGCCACTATCAGGGCTTTCAAAAAATGAGGATACCAGAGCAAAAGCCGTCACTTTCCTTGCTTATATTTCACATTCAGTCAAACACAAATAATATTTTGTTTACATAAATTTATTTTATTACAAATTATTGGAGAATGACTCTGTGCACTCTCCGATAATTTGTAATAAAACAAGTTTTGAATAACAAATTCAGACCACCAAAAATAATCTAGCCCTCAACCAGATAATCACTAATGTGAAAAATATCTTGTTATTTGTACTTTCCGACGATTGTCGCCGCATTTTGAAAAACGTTGAAGAAACTGAATCCCCAGTGACGTTTGAACGTCAGGATAATTATAGTTTCAAAGGGTCAATGGAGAAAACAAAATAAAACCAGTGGATTTGATGTGTAAGCTCTTTCATGCCCCTGATCATAAACATTGTTCCTTAGTCAATTTCTCTTCACTTTAAATGTCAAGTAGGTTGAGGGGCGCAGTAAGGGGGTCGACAACTTGTAACGGAGCGATGCTTTGCATACTGAGTGTTGGGCTCTGAATATTCATAACGTTTAGATCTACGTCAAAGATGCAGAACCAACTTTATTTTCAAAGAAAATTTCGAGAATTTTGAAAGTTGTATTCAAAGTCCCTCGTTTCATAAATGTAATTTTTTTTATACCACAGTGTCAGAAATATAAATGTTCCGTTTTTTTCCAGTGTGAAACTTATAACAAAGGTATGCTTCGAAATAGTCTTGAATAGCATGTTTTGAGTCCATACCAGTGAAGAAGTATCTCTATTTCACATCCGCACCCTTTATTTCCCAAAGAACACGAAACCAAACTCCATAGATTCCCCTGTCCGCCCTTAATTGATGAACATGGGCACTAATTTTTCTTTTTTAACCCTTTGAACACTAATGGTATCTAGCATGCCAGTTCAATGGCGGCAATTAGAAGAGTTCATATTCATTATTTGGGGTAGATCAATCAATATTTTCAACGTGCAGCCTCGAGGCTGCACGTTGAAAATACAGATTAGTCTACTCCACACATTTACTGAACAGCCATCCTATTTAATGACGTTATGACGTATCATGGTGCTGGCCGGAAAAATGGCCGCCGGGGTTGAAAGGGTTAAGGAACCATTGATTGGTTATCTCACTTTCGTGAAGAAAAAGAATATAAAGTAAGACGCGATGCCAATCTTTCAATTCTCTTGATTAGCTGTAAGCATTCTCTAAGACGTTAAATATTATGATAGAAAAACCTTTAAGAATTCTTACAGTCGTACGCAGACTAACAGCAAAAAGTGTAGAGAGAGATTAGTATTGTATATTGTATTGATTAGTATTGTATAATTACTTATCCGATTAGAGAGAGATTAGTATTGTATAATTACTTATCCGATTTACTTAAAAAGAGTTTAAAATATCGCTTTAATCTCTCTTAATATTGCTATCAGAACGTCTTGTACATAGATTGGAGAAAAATATATACAAAAAAACTAAAAACATTTGAAAGTGTCTTTAAACTGGTAATAACATAAATTCTGTGAAAATGTCATGGTGATAGCTCAAATTTACAATTTTGTTTTCTATAAGTATATATATTTTTGATAATTGTTCGCGCTCGGGCCAAAGGCACAAAAATGTGTGTCTGGCCGAACACATATATGTCACTTAAACAGACAGCACAAATAATTCAAGCGCTTCTAATTAAGCATGGAATATTATGGCCATTACTGCGCGTCCGCTGAACGCCACAATGAGCTGTAAAATAAAAGATTAAAGGAAGTAAAGATCAGTGACTTGGGCAGTCATTATCTATGTAATTATATACAGTTAATAGGTAATTATCGTAAAAACAGTACATCGCACATATTCTGGACACAAATCCATATTACCGATCTGAACTGTCAACCTATGTCAATATATACCGAAAATACGAGACTTTCAAAGAAACTTAAAAGAGAATATTAAATTAAGACAGATCTGTAGCAGCCAAGTTCACGAGAAGCAATTAAAATGGGAGTTAATGTCCTTGCGATCGAATAAAAGTCGGGTGTTTTCTCGAAAAAATCATTTCCAGTCTCAAGGCGTGTAAGACTGTGGGTCGTAGGCGAGGAGCTGGGGAGGCCCATGTTATTGGTTAGAGGAGGTATTTAGAGTTGGAACAGTCGCGGGCCAAGTCGGTGGCCATATATGAGTTTTGGATCAGAAATGGGAAGTACCGGCTCCGGGAGCTCGCGTATATTGGCATTCAGGTAGACGGTATTGCCTGTTGTTGAAGGCAAGCCACACCACACTTAAACAGAGTAGGCTTTGCCTGCATGAACATTAGTCTGAGGTAACTAGAGAGAAGCAGTTAACCCCCGAGGTAGCGGCTGTTAGAGTAAAATCGTCCGGTAAAGTGTTTTACGAATGCGTTTCTACAGTAATTTGCAAATTTTTATTCCTCCCCGGAAATTTTTTTAGCAAATCTTACCTCCTAAAATTTTATATTAATGAAAAGGGCAGTGTCTGTATTATATGTCACGATGCGAACACTGTTGATATAATGAACAAGAAAAAAGTAACAGAACATCAAAAGATGGCGACAACGCAGTTTTCTTATTTCTGAATGGGTTTCAACAGAGAATAATAACTTTATTTTGTCAAAAAACAGCTTCTGTATTTCATACTACTCTACCATAAAATGCCCGAAGTTTGCGAGGTGATGCGCGCATCGATGATACAAATTCGCTAAAATTTCAGATTTTATCTGAAATTTCCATACCCTTAGTATTAAATTTACTGACAATTTTATGAAAGTAAGCGGAGCTAACTTTCAGGAAACATTTTCCAATGACGAAAATTGTCAGCCATGGATAACAAAAACGGATGGAGTCTTGTGACTGGATCGTGACTGTGTCGCTTTCTTCACCACAGCACTGTAGAATCTTTTCTGTTGGAAAAGAAATGCGAGAACCTCTAACCTCTTGATTCGGTCTTGATCTGGTAACATTTGTGAAATCTACCCACTAGTGTCCAGAACAGTCGACGTGGACTGGTCGCAATCCACGCGTGGAATGTAATGTCCACGCATGCGTTTACCAGGTAATAAAAACCCTCCCGGTTGTATCCGGTGCTTCATTAATTAATTTTTTGACTCACGGTTCGAACCTAAACCAGCGGTAACTGCGTTGTGTCCTTGGGAAATGCACTTAATCTCGATTGTCCACACTGAATACGGTAGCGCTGTTTATTAACCCTTTGTACTCTAGTGGTATCTTCCATGCCAGTTCAATGGCAGCAATTAGAAGAGTCCATATTCATTATTTGGGGTAGACCAAACGATATTTTCAACGTGCAGCCTCGGGGCTGCACGTTGAAAATATTGATTGGTCTACCCCACACATTTACTGAACAGCCATCATATTTAATGACATCATGACGTATCATGTGCCTGGCCGGAAAAGCGGCCGCTCGGGTTCAAATCAGTGGAGCACTTCAACCGCTGCTAACTCTAGTTTTGCTGAAGTAGGAAGTTGGGGAGTCTGAAAGTCTGACAGTTGCTTATCGCTGCTCAGTGGTTCTCACCAGGTACTCCGTAAAACTGTCCGTGATCCTGGCTATTGAAAGTGGTGCAGTTTAACCCCAGTAAACATAAACAAACAATTCAAACCAAACCATTACTTCAAGAATTAAATGATATATCTATATTGGTGGCAATCCGCTATCCACGTTCCATACCGTCCCTTATCTTAGTTATTGTAAACAATGCACTCTCCTTTACCTCAATGATTCGATCTTCTCTTTGTCACCACAAGTTTTATATTACAGACCTTGTTGAACATAACATGATGAACATGTAGCGCATTTATATCAGTCTTGAAGACAATAAGCCTTTTTCGAAACTGCCAGTTTGGCTTTTAATCAATTCAAGGTCGCGAGGTGTGAACATTTCAAGAAAACACGTTGTAAGCGATGTGAGAAGAGAGCAGGGGAAGTGCTTCGGACCCCACTTCGTTCACGAGTGCGAAATTTAAAAAAAACATTTAGCCAAGGTTACCATTTGTTTAAGGCAATGGCAATATTGTATGATAACTTTCATTATTTCGAATTGATTTCCCATCGACTTAAATGGTGTTTGAATGCACGCTGTGTCATGAATCTGTGGCCGTCGGCACTGTTTCGACAGCTTTCGGGATTCCCCAAGCCGAGAAACTCCGTTCAACGAGTGTTTCCTTGTTGCCACTCAAAAACAAGTCCTCGCACCCGTAGAAAAAGTCTTTAAACCTGCGGTATTCCATCGTTTAAAGTCGTATAGGGTTTCCCCTTCAGTTGATTCGAATGATGACATCGGTTTTACGAATTTAAACTTGATATTTTACAAAACTAGTTGTATTGACTGATACAGAACTCAACGCTACGAACAAGGAAATCGCAAAAGTCGCCAATTAATTTTCATTAATTTTTAATTTTTTAATTTTTTGTCTCAAAAACAGAGGTTATGACCCCTCGTTGGAACGAGCTCGTTCCAACGAGGGGTTATAACCTATGTTTTTGAGACACAAAATGAAAAAAAATTAATTATTCATAACTTGTTTTTGCAAGTGTCGTCTGCTTTTCATGTTAGGTAAAGAGTTAAAAGCCAAGATGGCAGATTCGAAAAAGATTTATTCAAGAAACTCGATTTAAGAGAGCGACATGAACATTACTTCCGTGTAGTGTTCTGATATAAGATGTATGGTTTGAATTGTTTGGTGGTTCTCTCCGGGTACCCTGGTTTCTTCCACCCGTAAAAAATACTACCCGACACGATGTGACCCTGGTTGTTGAAAACGTCGTTAAACCACAATAAACCAACCAAACCAATTAGTGCGTCGGTTTTTTTTATTGAGCTCAATGCAGGATCAATGGAACAAAGGGAAAAGACATTTTGAGATGTATAGCCCTGAGTACGTCAACACGCAATTGAAACATTATTGAATATTCACATTAGATGTAGAGAGCTAATTTCCTATATGGAAACGATACGAACTCAATAAACATAGGAATTCCAGGGAACGTCACGTAAATGTACAATTGATGTTTGCTCAGTTCAATCTTGGCGGATAATTCATGTGCGCCAATTTTCCCCGGTGCTTGATTTCTCACGCATTCTATAACTTGATACTTGATGAAAGTGTGTAAAACGCGTATTTTTTCAGAATATTTTATTTCCTCGCCTCTTTTATTCTCAGTCAAATGTGGTTGTTGAAATGAAAACGCGGAATATTCAACTCTTTAGACGATGTTATCAGCTTCCCAAAAACATTAAAAACTTGAAAATCAGATTTTAAATGCACCGGCGGAGATGGAATAACAGGTAAAAAGTAATAAACAGAATTCGCTTGTCAGCTAATGAATTTTGTTTCGTTTGATAACTAGATACGACATACACAGAGATCAGTAAAGACATGGCCGTAGCCAGGATAAATGGAGTGACGAGGGGACAAATTATTTTGGCAGCAGAAAATACTTTGTCACCTCCACCTCATTTCAATGGAAGCAGAACACTATTTGTTCCCACCACATCATTTCACCTCGTGTTGATCAAGAGTGTATATCCATTCCACAACCATAACTAACAAAAACATTTGGTGGAGGGGGGGGGGGGGGGAGGGGGGTAGAATGTCGGTGCCCGACGGCTCGGTCATAGGTCACAATACACTGTTTTTTTTCATTGACGACAGTACAAATCTTTATCCTTCTCCCCACCTCATCAAACCGATTTGGGCAAAAACAACCCTATATCCATTTAGTTTATCACCTCTTGAAAAAAATATACTGAAAAAAAATTTTGGTCGCCATACGATTTTTGTCTCTAAATTTGGTGATTCCTATACTACCATCCAGTTTCGCAATGAATAAAATAGACATAATTTTACCTACCTCCACCCAATTTTTATCTTCTCTCACACTTTTCAGAAGATAGTTATCACCAATATTTTATATCTTTTTTTCAAAACATGCACTTTAACATCTTATTCAAATTTACAAACTCAGATCATTTTCCACCAATTAGATAAATCAGGGAACTTTTATCCTCCATTAAAGGTTAGGGTGCAAACCGCTAGAGGTGCTTTTCACACGAAAACAGTGTATTGTAACTCATATCGCCCAACTATTTGGAACATACCAAATTGCTTTTATTGAAAACTTATACGCTACAAATATACTTCCCATTGATAAAATACTTACATGGCAGGAAATTTATTAGCTTTATGTCAGTGCTGCCATTTACATACCAGCCTGGTGGAGATGCCCGACCTTCTGAGTGCTTTCAACAGGTCATGGTCCTAAAATCATTTGTTATTAGTTACTCTCTCCCTGGATGTGGAATTCTGTCGATATACTGAGTCGGGCATTTATTGCACTTTCTAATCTGTGTATATTTTTGTCGGGCAAGCAAGAGATTTTGCCCAACTGAGTACTCCAAAGTGTGTGTATAATTACGTCGGGCAAGGAAGGATGTCAGCCCAACTTGATATTTCGCAATTTCTTGTCCAACCTCTACCTGACAAAAGCCATGATCGGAAGACTTGGTTTTTTTTTTGTTTTTGTTTATGGTTTTTTGGGGGGGGGGGGGGGAAGGGGGGTGATCAACCTAGAAGTTACATCCTTGATCCCCTCATGTGTGAAGCTCCAGAGTCCTCGCTGGGGAAAAATAACTTTTCGCGGCAATTGAAGTACCTTAAGTACTTTTTTTAAACCCAACGTAACGTCCAAAACTGACCAGCGCTGTTCACAAAAATAATCATTCAATTTTCATTATTTTTTTTCATTTTTTGTATCAAAAATATAGCTTTTGACCCCTCATGGGAACGAGCTCGCCGAGCTCGTTCTTATTAGGGGGCCATAAGCTATGGTTTGACGCACAAAATAAAAAAAATTAGTTATTCAAGAATTTTATTTGCAAGCGTTGTCTGTCTTTCTTGTCAGGCAAAGGACAGTGACAGTGATTTTCTACTAACAACGCTCAAAAATCACTTCCAAAAAGGGTCATAAGCTATGTTTCGTGGGTAAATATTGACAATAAAAATAAAATCTGCACGCCGATTTTTATGAATACACTCCAAAATTAGTTGGCTTAAAAATCAACCAAAATCAACTGGGTTGTGTGAATATGAACCCAATTGGGTTCATAATCACTCAACCTAGTTGATTTGGGTTGCAATTTGGTTCATATTTACTCAACCTAGTTGATTTGAGTTGATTTTTAACCCAACTTGTTTTAGAGTGTAGCGTAGGTTGGATGTACCCTTAACGTAAGTCGACAAATTAAACTGTTAAAATTAGGGTCTTTGAAATTTACGGAGAAGCACTTTTTTAACAGCAAATTTTTTAACCTTTGTCGTGAAATTAATTTGTTTTTGAAATTTGACTTAGATGTCGGAAATGAATCTTTTCTGACGTCAAGGTACACGGTTGTCTGTATTGTAGTTTGTGAACCCCTAATACTATATATGTATAACCCATGCTGCATAAAAATAACAATATCGCGAGCCAAGTACTGGACGGGTCATGTTGTTTTACGTTACAGCACTTTAAACACTTAACACAACTTACTGCTCGACAATAGGTTTCGAATTAATAAATCAAAATCCTTTGTTATGGCGTTCTCTTAGCTAAAATATATATTTCACATCAGTAGAATGTAAAAATATAAATTCCTAACTAAAGAAATCTAAGTTTTATAGTAAATTTCCTTTCTTATTATACCTACCACAATTGTTTACTTCAGGCTTGCACTACAGTGGAAGTCCCTAACTCGGTTAAAATACTCTCTATTTTTGTCTTTCCCAAGCAAGTTGGAAAAGAAAAGTGGTGCAAAAGCACCCATAAAAAATAAGCCAAAACTGGGTCGAGTGCAACCGGCGCAGACCCAGTACGGGACGCTCTCTCCCAAGTACAACTCCACGACTTCCGTTGCCAGTGCGCATATACCGTCTCTAAAGACTCATTCTTTTTGAATCCGTAAACGTTAGAGTTATGTGATCAGCGGGGAGGAAAGATTCTTTACCCGTAAAGAAGACGGGAGGGCCTCCATGTAAACAATTGTGGTAGGTATAATAAGAAAGGAAATTTACTATAAAATTTAGATTTCTTATCAACCTACTCACAATTTTTTACTTCAGGCTGAATAGACAAAAGGCTGGAGGGAATCGCATAACCAACCCCCACATAACCCCAGTGCACTGGAACCGTGAAGTAGAAAGAAGAGGTCCCGAGGCTTATCAACCATAATGTCGCAATCATTGGTAAAGGACAATGAAAAGAGACATATGAGCCTGGGTGACACACAGACAGAAAAAGGGCAGTAACAGCACAAGGCTGAAACTGACCATCAAGAAGCCTAATGGCTATGGCAGACAACACCCTGAGCAGAAGAAAGAGGACCCAGGGCAAAAAGGTCCTCCGACTGCTCCTGCAACTGGCGCAAATAAAAGGTGGAGAAAGTAGAAGCATTTCTCCAGTAGGCTGCCTGCATAACATCCGACAACTTGGCGGAGTTAGAATAAGCCCAAGAGGTAGACAGTGCCCGCACCTCGTGGGCAGAAATACGATTGGTAATACAATCGCCAGCTGCTAAACGACTATAAGCCGTACGAATAGCAAGACAAATCCATCGAGAAATGGATTGAGGAGAGATCTTCTGTCGACCCGGAATGAGAGACAGAAAAAACCGTTTCCTGCCTTTCCGTATGAAGCGTGTCCGATCAAGATAAATGCGAATAGCACGGACCGGACAGAGCAAAGGGCGAGTACCCTCAACAGAAGGAAGAGCCCTGATACAGATAGGAGGAGGAGTAGTATCTGGTAACTGATTCTTAGCCAAAAAGGAGCAATCAGTGGTAAAAGTAACACTGTTGGGAGAGCTCCTAAAAAGGCCGGGTCAACCGAGAGGGCGTGAAGCTCACTAACCCGTCTGGCCGAAGCAAATGCCACCAGAAAAGCCGTCTTATATGTGAGAAAATGCATATCCACCTGGGATAAAGGTTCGAACGGCGCTCCCCCCCCCCCCCCCCCAAGCAAAGCAGCACCCACGAAAGATTCCATCGTGGAGTAAGCTGCAAAGTTCGAGGCCTTTTCAAAGAAAAGTGCCGAACAAGCTTGGAGAGGTAAGGATTAGTGCCGATACGACGCTTCCCCACATAAGAAAAAGTCTCTGAAAGCACAGACCTGTAACCCTTGATGGTAACAGGCTGGAGACCCCGAGAATCAAACAGATATACCAGAAACTCCGCAATCTGTGAAATCGAAGGATTGGCATAATCAACAGAGTGATCAGCACACCATCGACAGAAGACCTTCCATTTAGCTGCATAAGCTAAACCAGTGGAGTGCCTCCTTGAAGAAGAAATGCACTCCACTGCTCGTCTCGAAAAACCTCTACGGAGGAGACAGGACCTGACAAAAGATATGCGTGAAGGCACAATGAAGTCGGGTCGACGTGAAACCTCCTCGGGCGACCTTGACAAAGAAGGTCGCGACGTAGCGGCAGACGTGCCGGAACCGCCGCCATCAGCGAGCGGAGCTGATTGATCCACACCCGCTGAGGCGACAGGGGAGCGATCAGAATGATTCGACAACTGCAGGTTCGAATTTTGGCGAGAACCTGAGGAAAAATCGGAACCGTCGGGAACGCGTAGCCGACTAGACCGTTCCAATCGAGTGACAGAGCGTCCACGGCAAAAGCCAGAGGATCTGGACACGGGGACACGAAAGTGTCCACCTGATGGTTCCAACGAGTCGCAAAGAGGTCGATGTGGGGACGTCCCCAGAGATCGCAAAGCGACTGGAACACTGCCCTGTGAAGCATCCACTCGGTGGAAATAACCCTGCCCTGTCGGGACAGGGAGTCGGCTAGGACGTTCAGACGACCGGGAATGTGACGAACAACCACTCCGGCGTGAACATCCTGAGCGAGCAGTAGAAGATCCCGAGCTAACTCGTACATCGGAACCGAGTGCGTGCCGCCCTGGTTCCGAATGTAAGCAACCACTGTCGAATTGTCGGATAGAAGAAGGACCTGGCGATTCGACAGGTGAGGGATCCACTGCCTGAAACTCAGAAGAAGAGCAAGAAGCTCCTTCTGGTTGATGTGTAGAGCTGCTTGATCCTGGTCCCACGTCCCGTGTAGGGATAGACCGAGAGGATCCAACGTCGCACCCCATCCGAGATCGCTGGCATCTGCCCTCAGAACGCGATCGGACGTGGGTAAGTCCAGTGGAACACCCTGCGTAATCCACTGAACATCTGTCCAGGGAAGAAGGTGAGGATACAGAGAGTCCGGAAACGGAAGCACCTGATCCAGAGAATCTACATTCGGCCTCCAACGACTGAGCAGAAAGTGTTGGAGAGGTCTGACACGCAGCCGACCTAGAGGAATGAGATCCGTCACCGAACCGCAGAGACCGATCAGCCGGAGAAAACTCCGAGCGGTCGCGGACCTGGACTGGGACAGAGTCAGAGCAAAAGCTGAGAGAATCACAGCCTTGGCCTGGGGAACCGCCACCAAATTGAATTTGGTTTGGAAAGACATCCCCAGATGACAAAACGACTGAGAAGGGACCAGGTCCGACTTCTCCTCGTTGACTCTGAATCCTAGCGACGTGAGCAAGCTCAACAGAGTGGCGACATCCGATTCCAGTAAGGCAGCATTGGAATGCCTCTGGAGGATATCGTCCAGATATGCCGAAGTAGTCACCCTGGACTGAGTGCGATGGAACGCTATCACATGCGACATCAGTCTGGTGAACGCCCAAGGAGCCAGGTTGAGGCCGAAAGGCATGGCCTTGAACTGGTAAACTCGCCCCAGAAAAGCGAACCTGAGATACTTCCGTGACGCCCGATGCATCGGAACGTGGAAGTAAGCGTCTCGCAGGTCGATGCTGGCTGCGAAATCTCCCTGGTGAATTGATTGGCGGACCGACCTGAAAGTCTCCATGCTGAACTTGGGAGCAATGATAGACTGGTTCAGGATACTCAGATCGATAACCGGTCGGAGTCGGCCGTACTTCTTCGGCACCAAGAACAGGCGGGAATAGAAACCCACTGACTGAACGTTCTTGACGACCTCGATCGCCCCCTTTGCCAGGAGATTGGCAATCTCCGTGGACAAAAGTTCCCGACGTAAAACGTCTGAAGGAACTGTGGTTGGAAGAGGCACCCTTGACAGAGTGGGGTGCCGTCGGAAGGATATGCGGACCGAACAACATCTAACACCCACGGATCGGATGTGATGGTGGCCCAATGGTCTGCGAACTCTGCTATCCTTCCTCCAACCTGGGACGAGTCGAGGTGAGGACCTTCATTTCGAGCCCCGACGAGGCCCGCGAGAGGAGAAACCACCTCCTCTGCTAAATGAAGAATCATGAGACTTCCCTCGATTCTGCCGACCCCTACCTTTACCCCGTGAGTAAGAAGTAGAGGCGGCGGCAGAAGGACCAGCCTTTTGCTTCACAGAGGAAGCAGAAGGGTACTTGTTTGGCTTAGAACGGCCCTTGCCTCCCCGAGAAGGCTGATCAAGCTGACGAAACAGCAGCTGATCTTTGGAATGACGTAGAACGTCATCCCGGACCGTCGACACGGAACCATGGAAAAGTTGCGGACCTGCCAAAGAAGCAGATCGAAGAGCAGCACGCTGCTCCTCGGGAAGGGATCGTCCTGTGTCCAGCACAGCGTCCCCTCGAACTAATTCCAAATTAGCCGTGTTACAGGCATGCGTGTGAGTAAGGTGCATAAACGCCTTGGACAGCACACGCAAAGGAGCCTGTACCTCGTCAAACTTATCTGGAGGCAGATAAGCAGCCAAAGCTGAGACGACGTGATCTGAGAGAGAAAGCATGCCAAGCATCTCTCTAGATAAGCCCAACGTGGACTCCAGAGTCGTCATTGGAATGACGGCAGACTTGGGCTTGGAAAGCCCGAGGGAAGTGGAGTCCTGATCCAGAACCGTCAAAGTCTGGCAGACCGACGGATTGGCGGAATCGTAGGAACGATAACGCACAGGAGGCAAAAAGGTGTCAACCCTGGTGAAGAACGAAGTCTTCAAAGCCTTGGAATTCAGCTTGGAATCCAATGCTGAAAAAGCTTCAACCACCTGTACCGACTGGCACGGTCGAAGGCGCCCAGAAGCAGGTTGCTCCATAGGCTGTTGGCGCGCGACCGATGATCGCGGCCAGGCTGACACTGTCGGCTGGTTAGCAGGTTTGAGATCAGGCAGAAACCCAAACACAAAGTCAAGAGCTGCCACCAAGTCCGAAGACTGCTGGCCCTCGACCTCAAGCATGACGGACTCCTCCCCAGAGTCGGAAGACACATAGCCCATCGTGGGCAAACCAGCCGACGCCTCTCATGGTGTCGGAACACCAGAGGAATCAGAAACCGGCCTGTTTCCAATCCCGGGAGGCGGCGCCATAGGAGGCGCCTGGAAACCACTCATAGCCTCGCTGGAAGCAACAGGAAGGCTCTTAGAAAGAACCTGAGTGAGTAAGGAGAGGGCCTCCCTAAGCTCACTGCCCGTACCGACCGGTTCGACAGGGGAGCGAACCGGCAAAGTGGTTTCACCTCTGACCCTCTTAACCAGCGAAGGGTCACGATCCTCCAAAACACCCGACGCGGGACGACGAGCGGCAGCTGAAACATCTGAAGGCAGACGTGTATAGGGGTACGATGCACCCCGAGGATCAATATGGCGAGAACTCATGAGAGTCACCGCGGACCTCTGCGGGGCAGAAGGTCCAGGCTGCACAAAAGGCGTTGGTCCCCCAAAACTGGTCGTGTGGCCAGAATGAGTAGACGGAAACGCCACGGAGTTCATAGTGTTTCCACTACGAACATCCGAATCCAAAGACACAACTGTGGTGCTCGACGGCGAAGAGACCACAGAGATGGGTTCGGCCGGCAGCCCCTTCCGACTTCGCCGAGTTGAAGCCAGGGAAGGCTGAGGCCGATATCCCACGTCTACAGTATCGGACATTCCTGCAGTCCCCTGCAGCGAAAAGCCGAGGCCGGCTGAAACAGACGACGAAGCAGACGGATCAGCAGTAGTAGTAGATACGTCGAGAGTCGTTGAGGCTGGTGAAATAGTGGAGAGAGCACACCGGCTCGGCTCCGAAGGAGGAGTCACAACCCTAGTGACAGCCTCAGATGTCGACTGGAGGGGGACCGTAGTCCCAGAACCAGGCACCTCTTCACCAGAACACTCAACGGCTCCCGCAGTATCCACCACAGGAAAAGAATGCACATCCCCCACGGAGGAGGAATAACTCTCACCAGACAAAGTTGGCTCGGGAGGCCCCGAACGACCACGTTCTCCTTTCCCGCGGGAGCGGGAGGCACGGCCACGAGAACGAACGACACGGTTTACGGACGCCCAGAAGGTGGAGGACCATGCTCCACAGACACCACATGGCCGCTCGGCCGAACACCCATTACAGGAGGAACAAGACGAATGTACATCGTCCACATGCTTTGGCAGCAGACATTGCCCACAAGGAATTGTCCTGGCATGATAGAGGTGAGAGGAGCAGAGAAGGTGAAATCAGAAATCAGAACACCCCCAAAGAAGAGAGAAAGGTGACAGAAACAAAGACCCCAGACGGTCGACCGGGAACCACACAACAGGAAAACTACTCTCAAAAGAAAGAAGAAACACTGTAGGAGTGGTACCCCGCTGACACCTAACTCTAACACAATTAGAAAAATTTGCAAAAAAGCATTAACAATAATTGTGAAATAATCTAAGTCCGAACCGCGTGGCACACGAAATTCGCGCGCGACTCGAGAGAGAGCAAATAAATATACATTATAGACATAAATAGAAAAGAGAATATAAAAAAACACTGTTCCTGAGAATACAAAGGATACACTGTGGTACAATGAATCAGGAATCATCAAACATTGAGCTGGTGGAACACTGATAAGCGTGCAAAAACATCTCGACACGAAGCGTATTATAAAAAGAATGAGTCTTTAGAGACGGTATATACGCACTGGCAACGGAAGTCGTGGAGTTGTACTTGGGAGAGTGCGTCCCATACTGGGTCTGCGCCGGTTGCACTCGACCCAGTTTTGGCTTATTTTTTATGAGTGTTTTTGCACCACTTTTCTTTCCCAACTTGCTTGGGAAAGACAAAAATAGAGAGTATTTTATCCGAGTTAGGGACTTCCACTGTAGTGCAAGCCTGAAGTAAACAATTGTGAGTAGGTTGATAAGAAAATGAGATGCCATGAAGATACAATTTCCTTTCTGAGGTTGATATCGTAAGAGCCAGTTGGTGCGATTTCGGTCGATCTCAAAAAAATGAAAAAGAAAATAAAAAACAAAACAAAGAAATAAAAATCAATTCGTAACT
The DNA here is from genome assembly GCA_031216915.1 of Pictodentalium vernedei. Classification (NCBI taxonomy): domain Eukaryota; kingdom Metazoa; phylum Mollusca; class Scaphopoda; order Dentaliida; family Dentaliidae; genus Pictodentalium; species Pictodentalium vernedei. The sequence continues at coordinate 263,115,775 of CM062297.1, forward strand.
GCTCATTACTGATCGTCAAGTTAAAATAATAACCCAGTAGAATAAACATACCGATTGTATTTTATATTGAAGCGTAATGATGATAATTAGAGAAATATCGATCTACTGGTGTTCGTCTTGATGTGACTCGTTGAGAAAGGATATTTCTCCTTTCCTGTGACGAGAATTAAATGTCTTTCAAAATATCAACCTTATCCACTTAATTCGAATAATAATCGTGGTATAGATACATACGGCAGCGTATTAGCGCCATTTCGGTTTTTTTTGCGTAACTTATGTTAAATTGTAATTTCAATTTAGCTAAATTGTAATTACAACTTGATAAATTGTAATTACAACTTAGCTTAAATTGTAATTAAAATACAGCTTAAATTGTAATTACAATATAGCTTAAATTGTAATTACAACTTATTTATATTGTAATTACGACTTAGGTAACTTGTAATTACAACTTAATAAATTGTAATTACAACTTAATAAATTGTAATTACAAGTTAGGTGAAATTGTAATTACAATATAGCTTAAATTGTAATTACAACTTAGCTTAAATTGTAATTACAATATAGCTTAAATTGTAATTACAACTAAGTTGTAATTACAATTGATTAAGTTGTAATTACAATATAAATAAATTGTAATTACAATTTAAGCTATATTGTAATTACAATTTAAGCTATATTGTAATTACAATTTAAGCTATATTGTAATTACAAGTTAAGCTGAGTTGTAATTACAATTTATTAAGTTGTAATTACAATGTATTAAGTTGTAATTACAATTTAAGCTATGTTGTAATTAAAATTTAAGCTAAGTTGGAATTACAATTTATTAAGTTGTAATTAATCTAAGTTGTAATTACAATTTATTAAGTTGTAATTACAATTTAGCTAAATTGTAATTACAATTTAACAATTTAAATTAAGTTACGCCAAAAAACAAAATGGCGCTAATACGCTGCCGTAGATACATTACCATGACCATGTGCGTGTCCTGTAATTTGCATCAGATTGTCGGTCGTGTTTACAATCGGATCGCAGCGGGTTCGTTGCGATCCGATTGTAAACACGACCGAGAATCAGATACAAATTACAGGACATGCACATGGTCATAATACATTTATCTAACAATCTCTTTACGCAAAAGTCTGTTTCCCCCATTTTTCAGTATAAAATGGGTTGAAATTGGTCAAAATTTGAATTGCTGGAACTATATTTTAATGCGTAATAACAATGCATATATGTGATAGTGCGGTGTTCACCGGAAATTGAATCGGGAGGGGGTGGGGGGGGGGGGGGGGGGCTGATACAAACGTTTTCTCCGAGTTTCTGGATGCAAATTAAGTTGATCGTTGGATAAAAATACAGAACACAGCTCGTGTAGAGTACGGAAGGCAGGAATCAACGACCCTTCGGCGCACGTAAAATACAGGAAGAACACCAACTCAGCTGGTTGATTCTTGTATCCCCATACTCCGCCCACGTTGTCTTCTTGCCTGTTTTCTGGGTGGGCATTTCACCAAGCGGATACGTTCATTCCAAAGCATTCGCCATGTTCGGAAGGTTTCACAAAATGAGCAGTGGGGTACATTAGCCGCCCTTTACGGAAGTTCGGGTAGTTCATGTCAGGTGGGCTATAATCCTTTCTCAACAGACAGGAATTGTTTTCATATCCCACATTAAAAATGTTGATGAATTCGCGTACATGTATTTCGGTCACATGATCTTCTATATATTTTGAATCAATGTATTTTGCGCCTTTGTGTATCGTCTTTAGTTAAATGAAAGTATGACAGCGTTTGGATGTAATACCATTTGCTACATATTACGAAGTCCATTAATCGTACATACTTTCTTCCTTTTGTTGGGAATTATTCATGGATTCATCAACTGTCGTCTATGACAGGAAAAATTAATGGTTTCCCACTTTTGCAATTTTCAAACAGTGACTAATTCCCATTGGGTGGGAACGTCCACACATTACACAGAACAGCACAGTTCTTCAACCTTTTTAAACACAAAATGTTTGACCAGTGCTTTAGCACGAGGGTCGAGAATAAATTGCGATTTGTTCAATGACGTTGGACGGCAATCGTAACTTTGGAGTCGGACATTTGAGAGGTCAAAAAAGAATATAATTTTTAACTACCTCAAACACAGTATCTGTCAAAACGTGAATTTTCGGAAATCCCTCTGAAAAGCACAAGCAAGGTTTCACTGATGTCTCAGGTTTCATCCCAGAGGTCCCTTTGTCGGAATTTCTCTTGTGCTTCGTAAATCTTTCAACGGGATATGCATAATTGTTTGCGTAGAGGAAAAGTTAGTAGTCTGTCAGTACACATTTGTAATATCAAAAACATCTAACTGGACTGGAGGAATGGTGATATTTTTTCCGCCAGCCCTATGGGGCTGTAGGATTAAATATCACTGAACCTCATCACAAATACAAGTTAGACTCACCCAATTGGCTGTATACAGTTTTGTATAAGACGATACTACTCAGGGCGTTAGGGTGAATGGGGGTTAATTTTTTTCTTAGAATTCTGTATGTCTGAGTCAAACTCCACTCGATGGGCATCATGGAAGGGCATTGCTGTACCTGCACTGAGAGTCAGACTCACTGATCTCAATACAACTGGATTGCTTGAAGTCGGCGAAAAACGTCGCCAAGCAGTCTGCCCCACAACCCACCCAGATGGCGACGCGTCAACCAATGCAACATCTCTTCACAATCCATGACGTTTGATTACGTGAAAGCTGTTACGCTGTGACTGTAGTCACAGCGTAACAGCTTTAACTTCATGAAATGTCATGGTAGTAGGTAATAAATGCCGATTCAAGGACACGTTGTACATGTACCGTACATGTACACGTACACGGAGGTTTACCATCGTAGGATTCAGTGTTAAATCACACGCTTGTTCACAAAAATGTCGGGTGTCCCAGAATCGGCTATTATTTTGAGACCCCTAGATCGCACTTTTAACGTTCAAATACCCGTTGGCGAACGTGTCGAATGTACAAGTTTTTCAAAAAAGTGAAAATGTATGAAAATTGTACATTTTGCACTTTTTTTTTTTTTACTTAAAATTTTTGTCGACTTTCCCATCGGGGATTAGACCTTCAATCTATCGTTGGTGAACGCGAAAAAAAACTTTGCCGATTCTAAGACAGCCTCAAAAAAGGTGGTTTGCCGATTCTGGGACAGTGTCCCAGAATCGGCAAACGGCTTTTTTGAGGCGGGTTTTTTTCCAAACTTAACAGACTACTATTGGGCGCTCTCATTTCTGACTTAAGTGGGGGGAATACCCGGATTTTTCCAAACTTAACAGACTACTATTGGACGCTCTCATTTCTGACGTAAGTGGGGGGAATACCCATAGTGGATTTTTACAAATTTAACAGACTACTATTGGACGCTCCCATTTCTGACGTAAGTGGGGGGAATACCCATAGTGGAGAATACCCATAGTGGATTTTTCCAAAACTTAACAGACCACTATTGGACGCTCCCATTTCTGACGTAAGTGGGGGGAATACCCATAGTGGGATTTTCCAAAACTCAACAGAAAAAAACTAAGTTTTTGGAAAATCCCCTACTGTATAAACTTACCGAGAACGTCATTTGTCACGCTCGAAATGTATTACGGGTTAATATTCAAATGAGCGTCAATTGTCAGTTAAATAGTTTAACTGAAAAAACTATTCTATGGATGAAAGCGGAAGCAGTTCAAAAGATTAATTGATGTTATTTTTTTTTTTTGAAAAGCGTTACATTTACTGACATGATTTTATTCGAGATTTTAATTATTCATGTTCTTTCTGATTTTTAACACGTTTGAAACGGACGCTATTTTAATATTTTTAACTATTTATCGAGGTTTCATTTTGTAAAATGTTTTTCCTCAACTGGTTTTAGTTATTATATTAAAGACAGAAGATTTTTATTTACTTAAAACATAAAACATAAAAATAATTATACATTTAATTTTGAACATAATAAATAACTCAAGTTAGCATACTCTAAAGGAAATATTAATAATTTAGAAAACGAAAACATGTTTTTACAGATGGATGCTAAACGTCGAGATCATATTTTAAACGAATATGAACGTGCCAAGAAGAGCATTCAATCGGCTGACAGAAGCAGACGTCTCGGAGAGATGGAACTCAGACGCGAAGCCAACAAAATATTTAAACCCGTGACAGATGTTCAAGAGCGAAGCAAGAAGGAGATAGTTGAAGAATTGAGACCCATAAAAGAGAGTTCTTTGAGAATGGGTTCGTTGTCCGGTAGTTTTGGAAATCAGTATTCCTTTCAATCTACACCGGATTACGTTCCCACAGGGATTCAAACCGACGTGAGCGACGATACAGCTTCAGCTATCACCTCTGATAGCGTCGCGTCGTCCGAGGATGGCGGTAAGAGAGATCTGTTGTATGGAATTTATAAGGATTCTGATGGTAGAACTTTTGTGGGTGACACAGAAGTGGAAATGGATGATGAAGATTTAATTGTCGGTTCGAATACGTATAAAATAACTGATGGACTGCGCAAATTGCTCCTTTTCGACAAGCCTGGAGATTACACGGAACATGATTTTGACAATTACGGCGACATTCTGGTTCAGACCCACGCCATGCTGAGAAATAACGATGCCAGAGAGACGAGACCCAAAGCCAGCAGAGGTTACAAGTGGATGAAAGTGGTGAAACCCATATGGGATATGAATAAGAAGTTCGTCGAATCGGTGACTGGTAAAGGGGTGAAAACCACTTTTCTTCCGAGCGATTCTGACGCTTTGTCTCAGAGATTGAGTTTGTTGATGGCAAGCAGACGTGCTGGTAACACAGGATTACATAATGAGATAATTAGCATATGTGACGAATTGTTAAGACAGAAGGTTTTGAATAAAAACCACTGTAAAATGCTGATGAACGAATTGAAGGATTGATGTATATAATAAGTAGAGAGAAACAAACAAACAAACAAAAATATATAAAATAATAAAAACAGTAAATTTTCACACTAGAATAATAAAAGTATTTAAACAACAAACGATTTACCAGTGAAAAACAAAATATATTATAAAATAAAAATATGTTGGTGATAAAGAACATGGGATACGTGAGAACTTACGTTCAAGGAGGTTCTGGCATCGTCAATTCTATAATGCGAGCGTTCACGAGTGATGTGGGTAGAAAACTCGCATCGAACGCGTTTGAGGTCGGTAAGAAGTTTAGTCAAAATGACGAGTGGATCCGGATTGAAGAAAACTCGCGTCGGTGTAATATAAATAAATAATAATATTAAAAAAACTGAGTTTGAAAAACATAAAAATTGTGTTTGAAAAAAATCTAAAATAGCAAACAAACAAAAATAAAAAACAAAGATGAACATTAAAGATATGTCTTGGAACGACGCCGCGAACAAGAGGTCGAATAATGAGTTCTTTCCCAAAAGCATAAGAGGCTTGATAGTGGGAAAATCGAATTGTGGAAAGACCAATCTGTTGATGAATCTGTTGTCCCGACCTGACTGGTTGGATTACGACAGATTGTTTGTGTTTGGAAAGAGCTTGTTTCAACCTGAATACAGATTGCTTCGAGAGTGCATGGATCGTAGATTGCCCAAGGACGTCATAGCCAGAATCTTTGACAGTAGGGAGGAATTCGACAAAAGTGAAGCTCCTCTTTCATCCATTTTGGACGGTGCGGCGATGGAATTGATGAAGAGAAATGCATCTTCGAACGTCGAGTGTCGATTTTATGAGAATGCCAGCGACGTTCCGGATCCTAGAGAATTGGAATCGGAAGATAAGAATCTCATGATTTTCGACGATCTGCTTTTGGAGAGACAGAACCGATGCAAATCGTATTACGTTAGGGGTCGACACAGCAACGTGGACTGTTTCTACCTGTCACAGAATTATTTTTGATTGCCCAGACAGACGATAAGGGAGAACGCTAATTTTCTATGTCTCTTTCGCCAAGATCTCAAGAATCTCAATCACATCTACGGCGACCACGTCACAAACGACATGAGCGTGACGGAATTCAGGAGATTCTGCAAGAGGGTTTGGGATGGAGGACTTTACAATTTCATCGTGATCGATTTGCCTAGCGAATTTAATCATGGAAAATATCGGTGCGGCTTCGACAAGTTTCATGTTTCTGATGATAAAAAGATAGAGCGTGAAAATAAAAATAAATTAGAAAATAATAAATCTTCAAATAATTAGTTTTGAAAAAAATAAAAATACAATTAAAATATAATGTTCGAACAAGGAGAATTGTTAGAATGGATAGCTGAGAATACGGCTGCAAAACAATCCATTCAAATCGTGGTGAGTGGCGATTCGACTCGATTCGCGACGAAATTCGAACCTTCCATCGAATTGAATAGAGAGAAAAGATACGAGATGGCGTTGGTGAATCTGGAGACTTATTATTCCTTTCCCAACGTCACCGAAAAGAATAACTCGTTCAAGTATTCCGACAGAGTGGATTGGTTGGAGATTCGAATTCCCAAACGAAGTTACGAGATAGACGATTTGAACAATTACATTCAGACGTGAATGAAGATGGATGGAAAGGGAAGCAACAAGATCAGACTCGCTCCCAATCCTAACACCTTACAGACGATGTTGGATTTGGAAGATAATTTTTGAGTGGATTTCAATACGGATGATTCTATAGGCAAGATGTTGAGATTCGATCAAAAGATGTATCAAGACCACACGGCATCTGAAAATACAGTTGACATTCTCGCAGTCAATAGCATTCTGATGAACGTGGATGTGATTGCTGGAAGCTATGTGAATGGTAGTGCTGAACCGACGATCTATTCCTTCTTTCCAAATGTGTCGCCGGGTTATAAGATCGTGGAGCGACCTCGAAATTTAGTTTATCTACCAGTCTATTTAGACACGTTGTATAGTCTCAAAACCACGTTGACGGATCAAAATGGTGAACTGTTAGATCTTCGCGGAGAGAAGGTGACGATACGATTTCACATAAGAAAAAAAAAATATTGTGTATATATAGAAATAACAAAAATAAAATAAACGCAATATTAATTTTACAAAAATGATTTAATGTATATATGATTATCATTAAAACAAAAAAAAAATTGAAGAAAATATATTTAAAAAAAAAGAATTATGACACAATACGTGGTTAAAAACATGAACATATCCATAGGACAGAAGAAGAAACTTAAGAGAGCTTTAACAACTCGAGGCGAGGTGGTGAGATTCAAATTCACTCACGAAGATCTGACGAGTGGCGGTCAGGATTCGATCGTTTGGACGAGAAGTCAAATCAAAAGGATGGAGAAAGCGATTCGTGATGGAAGAGGGTTGACGGTGAGATTGAGTCCCACTCAATTGAGATACAATTTGAGAATGAAAGGTGGTTTCCTACCGCTATTGGCAGGAATCACCGCAAAAGCATTACCCTTCGCTGCAAAGGCATTACCCTTTCTCGGAAAGACTCTCGGCATGGGAGATCTCACGGGACTCGCGAGTTCGGCAGCCAAGAAATTAATGGGTGGCAGCGGACTGTTTTTGAAGAAGGGAGGAGCCGTGTGTCGCGTCCACGTAGATGGCAGCGGTAAAGAACTGTATCTAGAACCTGTTAGAGGTGACAACTCTTTGAGTGGAAACGGTCTCTATCTGAAGAGTGGACGGAACGTTGAGCGACTCGGCAAGGGTTTGTTGTTTGGTGAGAATTCGCCGTTTAAGAATATACCGATTTTGAATATGTTATTATAATGTAAAAAAAATTATATAAATATAAATCATAGAAAGTATAAAATAATATATAAAATGGATGAAAAGGTGGAAAAACAATTAGATGATAATGATGAATATCGCGAGATAGAGTGCGAAAAAGATGTGGAAAAACGATTAGATGCTAATGATGGATATATTGGGAAAGAACTGATAAAAGAGTTAAATAAAGATCGGGATATGCGGTTGAAATTTAAAAGAATGAGATGTTTTCCACCGTCACCACTATCTTTTGAAGAGAATGGTAATGATGAGAGTGTTACCGAGAGATGCACAATATTCGTTCATAATTATGATTCGGATAAACAAATGTGTTGTTATAAAAACGTAGCATATCACAAAAAAAAGAAAGAAAAGAAGAATCGATGCTGAAATTTAAGAAAAAAGGAAACGTTATTATAATATATGGGTAACAGCGAAGAAGCAAAACAAAAAAAAACCCCCCCAAAAAAGTAATGAGATCTGAAGATGACCTCATTACTTTTTTTTCCTTCTTTTTCGCTAAAAATCAATCTCTCTATTGTTTATATTTCCAAGTCCGTTATTAGCATGTTGACACTCGTGTATTCTCCTTTTTGGAAAATGTGTTGAATAATAAACATGAACATAAGATATGTTTATGTTGCAACTGCATGAATGCGTTTCACAGCAAAAAATCGTTAGCAAAACATCAGGAATATTGCAATGAAAATCAAGGTGTCGCCGTCGAAATGCCCAAACCCAACACCATCGTGAAGTTTAAAAATCACAATAGAAGGTTAAAAGTACCATGCGTCGTGTACACCGATTTCGAATGTTTCACCATGAAAATGAGTTCCTGCCAACCTAACGCTCTTCAAAGTTATGTTGAAAGATATCAAAAACACACGCCATCGGGTTAATGCATTTACGTGAAATGTGCTTTCGACTCGCAACACGACATGGGGCCCTTCACCTACACGAAACAGTGCGAAGACGACGACGTGGCTCAAAGGTTCGTGGAAGAGTTAGAATCAAAAATTCAAATGTTATACGACAAATTCAAAACTCCGGTGAAAATGATCATCACGCGAGAGCAGCAGGACGAAAATAACAGAGCCACCAAATGTCACATATGCAGACAATCGTTCGATGAGAATTCGGAGGAAAATAAGAAGGTTAGAGACCATGATCATTACACGGGTCTGTATCACGGTCCGGCTCACAGCAAGTGTAATTTAAAATATCGAGACGCCGTTTTCTATCCGGTGATATTTCACAATCTCTCAGGTTACAACAGTCATCTGTCCGTGAAAAATCTCAGCACCTCCCACGAAGAATTAAATTGCATCGTGAACAGCGAAGAAAGATACATTTCATTCATGAAATGGAAGGTCATGGAGAAGAAAAGAGTAATCGCTGGAGAGACGTTGAAAGAAAGAATGAAATCCATTCGTAGAAGCATACGTTTCATCGACAGTTTTAAATTCATGTCGACCGCTCTGGAAAAATTAGTCGATAACATGAGCAAGGATAAATTTAAAATCACGAGCCAACATTTTGGAGAACGAGTAGACGTCCTGTTGAGGAAAGGAGTCTATCCTTACGATTACATGAATGATCTAAAGAGATTCAATGACACCGCACTACCTTCGAAAGAAGATTTTTATTCAAAATTATACGAATCCGCCATTTCCAACGAGAATTACGAACATGCCAAAAACGTGTGGAAATCATTTGATATGAAAACCATGAGAGATTATCACGATCTCTATCTGAAGACTGATGTTCTGCTCTTGGCAGACCTGTTCAAAAGTTTTCGAGACGTCTGTCGTCGAAATTACGATCTGGATCCCGCTTGGTATTTCACCGCACCCGGTGTGGCATGGGATGCTCTGTTGAAGACCACCGAAGTCCAATTGGAATTATTATCCGATGTGAACATGTTGCTCATGTTCGAAAGGGCTGCGAGAGGTGGTGTCTCGATGATCTCCCACAGATATTCTGAAGCTAACAATCCCTACATGAAAGAAGGTTTCGATTCGAAACGATCGAATAAATACATACAGTATTGGGACGCTAATAATCTGTATGGTTGGGCTATGAGTCATCCTTTACCGATTGGAAATTTCGAATGGGTGATGGAACAGGAAGAGATGCAAAAATGGAGAGACTATCCTTGCATTTTAGAAGTCGATTTGAACTATCCGGAAGAATAACACGATCTACACAACGATTATCCGCTGGCTCCCGAAGGAATGGAACCGAACGAAGGAGACGAGGAAAAACTCATTCCCAATTTATTTAACAAACGTAACTACATCGTCTACAGTGAGAATTTGAAACAATACGTCGATTGCGGGATGAAATTAGTCGCCATACATCGCATCATTCGATTCGATGAAGAACCTTGGATGAAAAAATACATTGATCTCAACACGAATCTCAGAATTCGAGCCGAGAATGATTTTGAAAAAGATTTCTTCAAACTCATGAACAACTGCGTGTACGGTAAATCGATGGAAAACATCAGGAAGAGAACTGACGTTCGACTCATCACGTCTGAAAAAAGAGCTAAAAAATTAGTGGTGAAACCCAATTACAAACACCGAACCATATTCGACGAAAATCTAGTGGCCGTTCACATGCAAAAGATGCACCTGAAGTTCGACAAACTGTATTATCTGATGACCGATCATCTTAGATATCAGCAAGCAATTGATGTACGAGTTTCACTATGATTACGTCAAACGAAAATTTTGTGATAAAGCCAAACTACTGTTCACCGATACAGACAGTTTAGTTTATGAGATAGAGATGAAAGACGTCTACTGAGATATATCTCCGGACGTGGTTGTGTGGTTCGACACAAGCAATTCACCCGTCGATCACCCATCCAACATTCAATCGAACGACAACAAGAAGGTGTAGGGTAAATTTAAGGATGAGAGCGTCGGTAAACAAATCCTCGAATTTGTGGGCTTGAGACCCAAACTGTATGCTTATCGTCTAGAAGATGAAGAGATCAAGAAGTGCAAAGGGGTTAAAGCGTGTGTGGTGAAGAAAAACATCTCTTTCCAAGAGTATAAAGATTGTCTGTTAGGAAGTGGTCCGGTGTATAAGACTATGAAATCGATTCGAAGTGAAAATCACGACTTGTATACCGAAATAGTCAACAAGATTTCGCTGACAGCCACCGACGATAAGAGATTCGTGTTAGATGATAAAATAAGCACTTTGGCACTCGGACATTGCATTTCGGATCTAATTAGAGACAATATGATTGTGGATGATTGGATTCCAGATATGAGTAAGGATGATAGGATTCCAGATATGAGTAAGGATGATAGGATTCCAGAAAATCAAGAGGAATAAGATGGATTCAAGATTATGGAAATCGATAGAGACATCGAGAGAGTTAGTTTAAAAAGAAAAATAAAAAAATAAAAAAAAAAATAATGTCATTTTAGTGAATAAGAAAATAGAGATATCCGTAGAAGGTGTCATCTTACCTAACGAACCCCTATCCAACATCGATCTGTCGAATGCGGCAAAGGATTTGAAAATCAAAGATTTTCTAGGCGTGTTTTCTAGAGATGCCTTGCCGAAGAGAAGACCTCAACAATCGGAATGCGGAATTTTAAATCTAGACGATTTATTGGGTGAAGGCACTCACTGGGTGGCATGGTTCAAGAACGGGAAGAAGAATTATTATTTCAACAGCTACGGAATCTCACCGCCAAAAGAAATAAAGAACTATTTCAACAAATCGATGGTTCGTAACAACACGGAACAAGTGCAATCACCAGATCAAGTGTTTTGCGGTCACCTGTGTCTCTACGTTCTCAAGAGTTGGTCTGAAGGAGATCGGTTTCAAGACATTCTCAATGATTTTACATTAGAGAGAGATTTTTTTGATAGTATATAAAGATAAAAAATTATTTTAAAAATTTTTAATCGAATAAAAACGAAAAATAAAAATAAAATAATTCATTTTTTAATAAACTGCGTTTTGAAATATATTTTTTTAAAAACAAAAAATCTCAAAACAACATGCCAGTCGATAAATTTGGTAGAAGTGACGACGAAAAAGTCAACCTAAAAAGGAAGAGGAAGACGCTCAAAGTCGATGATGGTTACGATGTTGCCAACTTGGACGAACGTTACGAGAGGAACCTTTGAACATGAACGATAAGAAGCTCTACAATCTTCCCGAGCCGATAGATCTCGCAGATGCTGCGACTAAAAAATACGTCAACAGGGGGAACGCCAATTTCGAACGAATCATGCTAGATAATTATGTGGATAAAACCATGACCGTCGATCTCAATCTGAAATCTAAACATTTGGTGAATGTCGCAAATCCCATAGATCCCACGGATGCTGCGACCAAGAAATATGCAGACGACTCTCACGCGAGATTCAGCGAACACCTGAGAAATAGATACGTTCAGAAAACAATGCACTCGGAATTGAATGCCAATTCTAACAAGATAACGAACGTGGCTACTCCCATGAATCCCAAGGACGTGACGACCAAACACTACGTAGATCTGGAACAGAGAAAGTCTGACAGACGAGAAATGAAATCAGATCCGAATGTGGGATTCAACAAGATATTGAATCTGTCAAATGTCGACGACACAGATGCGGACTCAACCACGGTCAACAAGGGCTACGTAGATTCTGCCGTGATACGATCACAAGAATACCTTGAATACCTAGAATCACAAGTGGGTAATCTCTACCTGAACAAACAATCTGGCCGAACCATGAAGGGTGGTATCGACATGAATGGTGAGAATTTATTCGGACTCAGTCACAATCCCGAATTCGATTCCAGCGCAGTCAGCAGGAAGTACATGGACGACAACTCGGTCTGGAGAAGGGGCGGCATCATGGAAGGTAAACTAGACATGGTGGACACGCGCTCACGAATCTACCAGATCCCGTGAACATGACGGATGCTTGCACACTGATTTCGGTGGTGGAGAAAGTCAAATATGCTAGACAATTGATCACCGGGTGGGCCGAGGAGGCCGGCACCTTAGATGAGGGAAAAGCTGAGTGGTCTTTCGGAAATGGAGGCAGTGGATTGAAACATGGTCAGGTGGGATATCCCATGCCGTTGGGAGGTGAAATCCTTCGAATGAGTCTGGCTTCCTCGGATTTGAATAACAGAGCGGTTGTCAATCTCATGGTTAATGGAGTAGAGAGCGATAAGAGATACAGCATCAAAAAGACTGAGAATCAATGCGCGAATGTTAGCACGTTCGGCACACCTCTCAAAGTGAACGCCGGAGACAGGATTAATTTCGTTACGAAAACCAATAATCCCGAAGCCGCCACTTCCGTGGTGAGTCTACTGATCGAACTAGTTCCTTTCAACAAACAGTGAACATGTGGAAAATAATTAATTAAAAAAATAATAATGTGTGATTATTAAAAACAAAAAAAAAGTAATGAGATTTAGAAAGATGTTCAATTTCTCTAGATCTCATTACTTTTATTTTTTTTTTTTGTTTTTAATAATTACTCATTACTTTTTTTTATTTTTTTGTTTTATTTTTTTTTCACACACGTCTCTCATCGAATGATCCACATCTTATTTCCATCCGATTCGAATTGTAATTCTCTGTCCGACAGGACCAGGGTGAAGGCTTCGGTTTTTCTCGGCACGTTCCTATCGAATTGCATCTTGATCTGAATATCTAAGACGCTACTCTTGAGTCGTTCAATCTGTTTACTGACGTCGAATACGAACATGGGATACATCGACTTGTATTTGCCGGGAGATATGTTAGAGTTGCTCATCAATTCATCTAGACCATGATACTTCTTTCTAAAATCTGCGGCATTGCCGTACAGTCTGCAGAAATCGTTCTTGTCGAACGACGCATTGTAATCGATTGCTGGATATCTCGTGGCATTCAGAAACACTTGCATGTTTCTCAAATGGCAGTGATCGAACAGCGATGCATTCTTTTCCTGAGACCCGTCCCTATCGGTCTGAAATGCAACCATGATGAAACGCGGTCTCTCGGAAGCGGATTTCAACGTCAATCTCCAATCGAAGTGATTCGTGGAGAGAGGAATGCTAGCTGTGTCGCACTGTCTCATTCTAAATCCCACGGGTAATTTACTCTTGGATTCTATGATCTTGTAGAGACGTGCTTTTTCCATGATCGAAGGCTCCACGTGCGGAACGAACCACAATATCTTGTGTAGAGTTATCTTACCTGCATCGGTCGCAGTGAGTCTCACTATTGCGTCGTCGTTTCCTTTTCGAATCAACGTCAGATTGTGTTTGAATCCGTACATGATCTTGTTGTAATCGTCCGCAAATCCAAAGATGTGTTTCAAAGGTATCCTGAACAAAAACGTTCCTTTAGGTCTGGATGTCTTGACGACGTAGTCGAATATCGCGGTGACGCTGGCGCTAGCAGGGCCGACGGTGTCTTTCACCCACAACTGATTAAGTCCTCTGGATTTCGAAAAATCATCAGGATACGTCAAGAGTCCGAACATCGTGGTGGCCTGACCGGGATGAAACACAGATTCTATCTCTTGTCCAGATAGCATGTATTTTATATTACTGAATAGATGCATGATGCACTCTCGCTAGGATATATGAATAGATCTTGAGTTTCGACGTTGATTCTTATCTCTCCCGCATTGTTCAAACTCGTTCCGGTTACCGGTTCATATTCGTGAACCTCATATTCTTGAATACTTACATCTTTCACTATGCTTTGTGCTATATCTAGTATATTTGTCATTTTTAAAGGATTTTTGTTTTTTTGTTTATTAATTAGCTTGCTTTTTTTTATCTAAAAATAGTTTTAATTATTTTTATTATTATTTTTCTCTCCTATATATATATGTGTGTAAACAAGAAAATGTTAAAGGGAGCAAATAAAAGAAATTTGTTTTCTTTATCAAAACTTTGTCTTCTGTAATTGTTGTTTCGTAAAACTTTCCGATGATCTCTTCTCCATCCAAAGCTTCGATTTCGTAAGTCACCGGATCGGTGTGAAATATTTTGCTTATCACGAAGATTTTCGAGGTCCATCGAGGAGTATAACCCTTTTCGAAGTGCTTCTTATAAGCGTAGATTCTCACTCGATCACCGACCGCAAATTTCGGCGTTCTAGACTTCTTCCTAATCTTAGATCTTTCAGGATATAGATTCGCGTAGACCTGTTTTTCATTTCGAGGATCGCTAGCTTCCACGGGAGTCATCTTGATCGATCTGTGTCGTGTGTTGTTGTAATCTTTAACCAGACTGTTCAGAGCGTATATGTATTTCTTGGTCGAATTCGCCGTGAAGTATCTATGCATCTTTTCCTTCATCGTTCGATTCCAACGTTCCACCACGCTGGCTTTCTCTTCGTTTTCGATCGAGTAGAGGTCGACCAATCGATGAACGTGCTTGTTGTAGAATTCCTTTCCCTTATCCACCCACAATTTATTTCGTTTTCGAGAAGACGAGTCGAACCCACGCTCTTCAGAGCCTCGGCGACGCAAGGTCCCGATTTATTCTTCAAAGCTCTGATCCAACCGTATTTGGAAAACACGTCGATGACCATCAATAGATATTTGACACCCTCGTTCCACCTCGAAAACGATCTCATGTCGACCAAGTCGGCAGACCAAATATCATCCAAACCCTTCACGAACACCCTTCTCTTTCGAAATTTATGCATGATGGGTTTGTGTAACTCCTCGGCCAATTTGCTCATCAATAATCGTTTCTTCGTCTTTTCAGATGCGCTTTTTTTTTTGAACGCCCCATCCGAATCGACGTTTCGCACCGATCAGATTGCCGACCAGCGAACGTTCTATCTTCTCTCTCCTGGTCGGATTCGATATGCCTCTCAATATCCCCAACATGTTTTTATTTTTGGTGTCGGGATGTCCGGCGTAGCACAGATCGTGATCACCCTATTCACAGGTTTGCTCCAAGATTTAGGAGTCAGATCGGTGTTGAGTCTCTTGTTCAATTTCGTTCCGGGTCCCGTGAAACTGTGACCAGGCAGATGCATTTCGAAAGGTAGATTATTGATAATTTTATTCACGATGCCTTTACCTTTGCACGCGTTCTTTTTTTTTTGATGAATCGAGTCTTGATAGAACCACACACGTCGCAAATTCCGCGAAGCATCTGTCTATCGTTTTTAGTTCATACTTCTTGAGAATTACTCATCTCGGTAACTCTCTTACACTTTACGCAATATATTTTTAAGAGTTATTTAAATTAATTTCGTTTTTATTTTATATATAAATTTAATATTTTTTTTTTTAAATTCTGTTCTTATTATATATATATATTTTTTTCAATCGGTGCTCTTGAGTTCTATCATCTTACTGAATTCCTCCCTAGCCTCTTTCCTCCCCTTTTCCACGAGAGAATCCTTCATCTCTTCTTTGATGATCTGATGAGTCTTAATTCTCACGGCTTCTTTCATGGCTTCATATTTCGTTTTCTCGCCCAATATCGCGAAGTATTCTCCGTCCGATATCCTACCGTCTTTCAACGCCATCGAGATCATTTCGGATATCGTGTTGATCTTGGAGACGGCCAAGACGCAAATCTTGTCGTGTTTCCTCGCCTTCAGATATAATTTCCTACTCAAAAATTTTCCGAGCATGCTAAACAATCCGGCGGCGAGAGCCACTCCTTCTATGGTCAACACGATCGGAATGCCGACCGCGGTCGACAACAATCCGATGCCGGCCGCGTGTAAACCCATGGAAATCGTGATGAGTGTCGTGTCGATCGCGTTGACGAATTTCACGAAACGCGAATACTTCTTCCAGAGAGAATGACGAGAATCTCTCTCTCGAGTTAGATACGCTTGGATTCTACTGATTTGATCGATGCGATACCTCTCTCCTCTTTCTTTTTCTTCTAGCGACGGTGCCGTCGGCAAAACGCCGTTCGGCTTCTCATCCTCGTCGTCATCTAACGTCGGATACAATTTATGTCTGGTTCTCATTTTTGTGTTTTTTTTTCTTTCTAATATTAGATAAAAAATTTATGTGTGTATTTATTTTTATTTCTATTCTCCCTTATTTTATATCAACGAGAAAACTTAGACGTATGCTTCATTGAACAATAATTTCATGATGCATCCCTTGTCTTCTAAAGTCAGACTTCTACTACGCGCCAATTTCAGTTCTTCCGAAACTGTGGGCTTGTTTCGATCCTTACAGAAGAGTAATCTCTTCCAAAAAGCGATCACTTCATCGATTTGAACGCGTTCAAACGCCGGTTCGAAATACTTGACGACCATATCTTCCCTTTCCATCGTCAGACACGAATGATTCTCATGATCGAAGTCTAGGTGATCCCGACATCCGACGCATCGTTCTAACAAGAGGCGACCTATTTGTTCATTCACGCAGAGTGTGTAGGCTCTCATCAGCATTTTTAAAAGAACCCTTGCTCTAATAATCTGGGAAGCGCTCATGATTTGTGAGTTATTTATTATCTATTCGATTTGATATATATTTATTTTTAAATAACTATTTATTTATATTTTTCTATTCTCTCCTATATATATCAATCACTTTTTTTTATTTCCTCGCCTCAAAACCGATTCCAGTTGAGAAAAAAAAAACAATTTATAAAATAAACCTCTCTAAATGAGTTTTGCTCTCGAAAGTGTTAAATCGCAACCGCACTTATTCTCACCACAAGGAAAACTCGAATATTCAATATCACAAGTAAACACATCAGTAATGTAACGCTTTCAAAAAACGCGTTTAAATCATATCAATTAATCTTTTGTACTGCTTCCGCTTTCATCATTAGAATAGTTTTTTCAGTTAAACTATTTAACTGACAATTGACGCTCATTTGAATATTAACCCGTAATACATTTCGAGCGTGACAAATGACGTTCTCGGTAAGTTTATACAGTAGGGAATTTTCCAAAAACTTAGTTTTTTTCTGTTGAGTTTTGGAAAATCCCACTATGGGTATTCCCCCCACTTACGTCAGAAATGGGAGCGTCCAATAGTGGTCTGTTAAGTTTTGGAAAAATCCACTATGGGTATTCCCCACTATGGGTATTCCCCCCACTTACGTCAGAAATGGGAGCGTCCAATAGTAGTCTGTTAAGTTTGGAAAAACCCACTGTGGGTATTCCCCCTACTTACGTCAGAAATGAGAGCGTCCAATAGTAGTCTGTTAAGTATGGAAAAATCCGGGTATCCCCCCCCCTCCCCCCCCCCCCCCCCCCCACTTACGTCATAAATGAGAGCGCCCAATAGTAGTCTGTTAAGTTTGGAAAAACTCCCGCCTCAAAAAAGCCGTTTGCCGATTCTGGGACACTGTCCCAGAATCGGCAAAACACCTTTTTTGAGGCTGTCTTAGAATCGGCAAAGTTTTTTTTTTCGCGTTCACCAACGATAGATTGAAGGTCTAATCCGCGATGGGAACGTCGACAAAAATTTTAAGTAAAAAAAAAAAGTGAAAAATGTACAATTTTTATACATTTTCACTTTTTTGAAAAACTTGTACATTCGACACGTTCGCTAACGGGTATTTGAACGTTAAAAGTGCGATCTAGGGGTCTCAAAATAATAGCCGATTCTGGGACACCCGACGTTTTTGTGAACAAGCGTGTGATTTAACACTGAATCCTACGATGGTAAACGTCCGTGTTCGTGTACATGTACGGTACATGTACAACGTGTCCTTGAATCGGCATTTATTACCTACTCATGGTATTTACCAAGCACCAAGACTTGTAACACAGTATCAACTTTCAAATCTCGGCTCTTGTTTTCTGTCAGTAATAACTAAGGTATGTTGCACATATTCTACTGGTATTGCCTTGAAAAATGTGCACTTCATCAAAATGTTCATATTTCACAGACATCAAAGTATATTCTTTAACCCTTTACCCAACGTGAAACCAGCCAGTGCTATTCACAAAAATCGCCAATTAATTTTCATTATTTTTTGTCTCAAAAACGTAGGTTATGACGCCTCTTTGAAACGAGCTCGTTGAGCTCGTTCCAAAGAGGTGCCATCACCTATGTTTTTGAGATAAAAAAATGAGAAAAAATTAGTTATTCAAGAATTTTGTTTGCAAGTGTCGCCTGGTTTTCATGTTAGATAAAGGGTTGAAAACGATCTGCGATTGAGATATGTCGAGAAATTGAAAGCCGTCGAGAAATGTTTGTTGTTGAGCATTGTTTATTTATAGCAACTTCCGCCCCCACCAATATTGCGGCGGTGGAGACACCTCTCTGCGTGTGACCAATACGCACTCCAGCAATCCACTTGTGCAGTGATCCGTGGTCAAACTTATCCCATATAGAAATCCATCTGCCCAGAAATATATAAAAAAAATAACAGGAAAATGTTATCTACAAAGTACACATTTCAAGAATCTTGGTCCAACACGTTCCAAGTCTGCGGACCACGTCACTTCCAACACCTCTCGTTAGTACTTACTTGTAAAAGGTCAATTGCAGTGCTAGCTGGATAAAGGAATCTGGACTCATTTTATGACTCTTTGGGAATTCTCTTCCAAATTCGGTGAACTTAATTATATGCAACTCAATATCGTCAACCACTCTGTGTACATAAAACAGAATACCCAAAATATGATGTAAAAGTTGAAAATTAGTTGAAAAAAGTCGAAAATTAGTAGATCAAGTTGCAAGAGAATTCGAAACAATTTATAACCCTAAATTTGATTGATTTTAGTATGATGAAAGATTAGGATGGATGTGAGTTAGTGTCAAGCAGAACAATTAGATGAAATGTTTCTCCTCAGCATTATTTTCTGGCAGATTGTGCCAAGTTCCGTAAGTTGTTAAGTTATGGGACGGAATGGCATTGGTGATACTCGTTAAATATCTACCACGTTTTTATACGGGTGGTACAGAACAGTCGTCGTTGTACCCGGTGCTTCATTTATTAAATTTTTGATGATTATTCCTGTATTTAGTGTTTGGAATCTAATATTATTGCGACCGTGGAAATATTGCCCACGCGTGGAAAGTGACCAGTCCACGGCGACTGCACTGTACTTCATTCAGAAACTCAATACAATACCCCAAATACAACTATTGTCTCGATTCAAACGATACATTGAACTGCGTAGTGTTGGGAGTATTACAAACTGAACAACCCAGTATTGAGATGTCTCCATCACTCCATGCTATCGACATCATACCATCAGGCCCTTACGGTAGAAAGGAGGGGGTGCAGAGAGTGAGTCCGAACCTCCTTCCTCCCAAGTCCAGCTGTGAGTCTTAGAGAGAAACGCCCTATATAATGAAATTCTACCATTTACAATGAAACCTAGATTCCTGCACAAATGAACGTTGGATGACGTTTGCGTGACTATACAAATTAGATATTAAGGCAGCCTGAAAGTGGGTTACATTAATATATATTTTTCAGGCAATCTTCTTCTTATTTTTTGGACAAGAGAAATAGTTAGAGGATATGAAATGAGTGTTTCTTCAATATGATATTAATGAAACGAGACTAGAATTCGGACGAGTTTCATAAATATCATGTTGGAGAACGCGAATGTCATGTTCTATTTATCATATTATTATAATTATCATATAACTGGCAACTGAACGAGTGTATGTGTGTGTGTGGGTGGGGAGGCTAAAACGAAATTGGTGAGGGTTAGGGAAAGGAATTTCAACATCACAGGACAATGCCACCGCAGCGCGTCAGAACCACTGACTGGTGTCATTTACCGATTGAGTGGGAGAGTCAGTCGACGGCCAGCAAAACTGCAGTAAAGTCAATCCCGTCAATATTCACATCATAAACATAACCACCTGTCGCTAATATTATTATTATTAGCACGGTAGCACTACCCAAATCGAATAGTTTTACTTTTGACTTCGGTGGACAATCAAACATCGTGGCTTTGCTTTTTTATTTTCAAATAGTTCTGTTTTCATGCGTATTAACGCAACCCAGTAGTATTTAGATGCACCAATGAGATCGCTCGATCTTTTAGACCGTAATATTTAGGTCAGCCAACCACGTTGCGCGACTCTTTGACAGCCAATGACATTGACAAGAGTTTACATGAATTAGGAATTTTTAAAGCTGAAAAAGTTGAAACGATTACAAGTCAAGTGTAGACAACGGTTCAGCTAAAGTTCACCAATGTTAGTGGAAATGCTGAGACGAGTAGCCAAGGAAGCCTATTTCAAGAAATTGTTTCATTGTGTCGATGAAGAACTATGATGTAAAACACTTTTGGGGAAGGCTCTCAACGCAGATAACGGCTCTTCAAGACTTAAGAAATAACCAAGGCCAATTCCCGTGTACCTTCTTATTTGTTCGTGGGCCAGTAACACGGGGGAAAGAAAAATCGGCCACCTTGGTTATTTTGAGGCTAACTATAAGCATCCGAAACGATCGCCCATTCAGTTTGCAGAGAAAAAAACTTGGAAAGATCTAAACAGATTTGTATCATGCACTGAAATGTGACACCTACATTATCGTCTCTCCAGGGGCGGAAGCTCGAAAAAAGTGGAGGGGCACAAATTTACAATTCTACCATAGTTCGACCCAGTGTGAGAAAGGTTGCTATCGTATATCGGTAAACGTACCATGACTCGCTATTGTCTCTCGTTTAGATGAAAATGCCGCTGTGTGGTTACTGTCCTGTCCGTTTCTTCTTCTTCAACCATCTTCCAACCCGAAGGCTAGCCTTCGGGTTGGAAGATAGATGAAGTAGAAGAAACGGACCGAAGCGATCGAAAGTGGGATTCTTTGGCTAAATATTGTTTGAGTTTGCAAATAATTTTACAGGAAAGCGTGCATATTGACACGTTTGCATGCGCCCATTTTAACTCATTGTGTAACTGCGAAACATATCTGTGGAAAAAGTGGAGAGGCACGTGCCCCCTCTGCCCCACTCTGCTTATCTCCCTGTACACTCTTGCACTAACTGCTCTGCTTCTGGATTTCCCTTTTTCTTTGTATCTTACTTTTCCTTTCTTTTTTATCCCAAAATTGAAAATTGTGTAAAAATAAAAAAATCTATCTTCCAAGCAACTACAGAAACACACATTTATATTTTGTTACTCTCATCAAAACTTAGTATTATTTTGGATGGAGACAGCTTACGTAAGCATAACCCTCGCTGCTGACTGCAACATTTATATGAAATAAAAAATTAAAATTGTTTAACCCTTTACCCAACGTAACGGCTAAAACCGGCCAGCGCTATTCTCAAAAATCGCCAATTAATTTTCAAAATATTTTCATTTTTTGTCTCAAAAACATAGGTTATGACTCCTCGTTGGAACGAGCTCGTTCCAACGAGGGGTCATAACCTATGTTTTTGAGACAAAAAATGAAAAAAATTAGTTATTCAAGAATTTTTTTGCAAGTGTCGTCTGCTTTTCATGTTAGGTAAAGGGTTAAACTAAAATCTTTTCATACACTATAAGGTAATTGGTGATTTCTAGAGAGCACGGTGGCTCCATTGCACTTCAAACCGAAAGGTTCACGTTTCGTTCCCAGCCAGGGGTAACTTAGTAGTGTCCCTGGACAAAGCACTTAATCCAGACTGCCCACGTGGAGGCACAGCGACGTTGTATACTAAGGCGTACTGCACGTCGACAGTGCACTTGTCTTCAACCAATGCTAACCCTGCTTGTGTGGAGTTAGTACGTTGGGGGAGTCTGTCAGTTGCTCGACGCTGTTCGATGGTAAAACTGTCCGACACGAGGTGACCCTGGCTATCGAAAGTGTCGTTAAACCCAAATAAATAAATAAATTAATAAATAATCGCTAATTTCTATTCAACCATGAATTCGGTTCTCAGTATCGAATTAGAAGCAATGTGGTAGCATATCGGCACACTTCTACAGGAAGACATAAGAGGGTTTTTTTTGGGGGGGGGGGACATTATGTTTTACTCTCATATTCTAAACCAAATTGTCTGCACCATCAGATGATAATTTAATAGCAGAAGGTACGCAACTTCACCCGCCACGAGCTACGCCCTTGCCTGTCATAAATACCACTGAAGATGTTTGGTCTTTTCCAATTCGCTTAAAGCAATTCAAGAAATACAGCTGATGATATTGTAAGCTGAAACGAACCCACGTCAAGGAGGTTTAATTCAGTTGTCATAATATGAGAAAGTAGTGCTAAGAAGCTCTCCTATGATTCGATTGAAAATTAATGAAAAATAAACACTCTGATGGCAGGATAATATTGTATATCAACAAACCCAGTAATCATAGAGAACTTAATAAGAGATCTAACAACAATACCATCAGCTGAAAACGATAAATGACGGATTGCGTTCGAAAAGTCCTTATCGAACACCATGCCTCTCTAACAGCTGATGGGTGTTTATACGACATGTTACTAATCAATGACTATATAAGGAAACATTAATCGAAACGCCCGAGGAAAGCAGTGTAATGTGTATCGACGACAACGACACTCAACAGGACTATCAAATGACTTAGTCTGTCACAAACTCTCAGGTAACCAGTCCAATTCTTTTCGGAATTCGACGCTTTTGTGTTGTCTTTGTTTACCCACTCATCGTGGCCACAGGCTACAACCGATGTACTGCGATGTCCCTTTCATCGCAAAGATATACAGATAATCTTTCGTGTTCCAGTTATAAATATTCCAATCAATAAATATGTAATTCACTTTGAAACCACCAAAGATATTTACACAATTGGTAGAACAACGCGGCGTAATCATATATATTTATTTATTTATTTGTGTTTAAGGTCACATACTTATGCACAATGGCTAATCGTGACCGCGACAGTTTTACGGATGGAGGAAGTCGGAGTACCCGGAGAGAACCACCGAGCATCAACGAGCAACTGTCAGCTCCTCAACATTCTAACTCTGTTCATGCTCCGCTCAAGCAGAGTTACAGCGGCTGAAAACATGTGCACTATCGACGCGCAGTACGCCTTAGTACACGGCGTTATCGTGCCCCCATGTAGGCAACCGGGATAAAGTGCCTTGCCCAAGGACGCAACGCGGGTCGTCCCGGCCGGGGATCGAACTCGGGACCTCTAGCATAGAATTCCAACAGTCTACCACTGAGCCACCGCGCTCCCGGCGTAATCATAAAATTGCGGCAGTGGAAAGTCTTACTTCCTAATGGTAATGTTATTAAAACTTCGATCAAATCAAGTCTCGAATGGGCAACATTTCTTGCTTTGATTCAAAGAAAATGAATGCTAATGGTGTTTTTTTTAGATTCGGATGACTGGAACATATCAGTTGGTCGGAAAAGCGAACCATAGGTTCGCTTTTCCGAACAACAGAAATATTACAGACGAGTGAATCTAAGCATGTTCGATGGACTATTTAAAGACCAGACTAGTTCCAGATCATAACAGCGGCGAATTACTTACTGAACTAGACTGATTGCCCGAGAGCTTGAGTTTTACGATGCAGCAATATGATAACTGGCACTTTTTATCAAGACGCTATGGTAACCTTGAGGAACTAAACTACGCTAAATTTAGAATTTTGTGTTGCTCAGTGTTTTGTCGCTTTAATACCAGTCTGTTTTACAAAATTCTTTAGTTTTTCTGTGGATTGAAAATCCACCAACCTCGTAGTATGAATGATCTTTCGTTATCTTTGCTGCTCCGATCTCTCTAAACTGAGAAAAAGATCGTTGGGCTACAAACGAATGGGGAGGTGTTTTCCCCCTTCGGTTCGTGGTCAAATCCCATGAACATTCACTGAAATTGTCACTAATACTCAATGTCTTCTGACAAACTACACCACGTGACAATTCACTGGAATCTGCTGGAAAAACAACATGCTCAATTGTTTTGTAAGTTCTAATAAATAGATCTCTAATGAGTCACCATGTGATATGAAATTTATGAATCAAGTTTACTTAAATCGATCTAAGTCGATGCTTACCGAGGCGTAGATCAATTTAATGAACAAGGTTAAGGAATTTCATATCAAATCGTGACGATTTAAGATTCGCTTTATCGCATTACATGTAATTTGTCACATATTCAGGGGGTGGGGGGAGGGGGGGGGGGGGGCACTAAACATTTGCAAGACGTGAAGTCCTATTTTTTATTCGGCACCTTTTTACACCCAACCACCCACTACGTGCAAATTTTCTACTACAGTTCTCAAACACCCACCCCCACTCTCCCATTAAAATCCAAAATAAACTTATAAACTTAGTAGGCACAACTGTCTTTAGGGGGTTTTCATAATGATCTTAAACTGGTACCACCAATTTAAACCTCTGTGGGCTGCTGTGGGCCCCAATCAACAAATGACAAGCTGTTCATTATCAGGCTTGGCCAGTGCAGGTGTACATATACGGGAACAAATTTTCATTTGAATTGTTCCCAAAATATTGTCTGCACATTTTCCACATTTCGTACAAGACACCCACCCCCTACTAACGTGTGACATTTTCCCAGATTAAGCCCAATATTCTCACATATAAAACCTCCTGATGTTGTATTTATGTTAAGAGTGTGACGTACAACATCATCTTTAAGGTTTGAAACACAAATGATGGTATATTTTAGCTGATATATTGATATATTTTTAAAAAAATTAAAAAAATTGCACAAGTTGGAAATGCACATTTTTGGCGCACTCAAGAGACCCACCCACCCCCACATCACGTCTTGCAAATTTTTGGGAGTCTTCCCCCCCCCCCTGACATATTGGCTTGAAAACAGAGGATTAATTCAATTCTACTTCTTAAACGAAGTCTCTCATTTCACGTGTTTATTAGAGGTGGCAGTGTGGAAGATATTTCCGCAATGGGCTATTTGATAGCCATAACGTCCCTTGAGTTCCAATGTGTTCTGTGTGCCTACTGGCATATAGAGCACATTGGAACCCAGAGGACGATTAGGTGATAAAAATAAACAGACGTAACAATAAACTGAAAAGCCCATAGCAGACATTCGAAGGTTCAAGTCGAGGCGATAACGAAGAAGTTCTTTATTTCAACGAACAAACCAGAGGCGATAGACCCAGAAAAGAGAAGAACAGGGTATATGTTCTGATCCCGATTTTATCCCCTTTTCTTGAGTAACATTTCAGCATCTGTATGGACTGAAAGAATATTTTTTTGTAACCCCTAAATGAACTGAAAGTCATATAGTATTCTTTCTTCTTCCAGTAGTAACTCAGCTCAAGCAAAGTTTTAAACAATGGACATGCGGTTTCTACCCAGAGATCCATTGCACCAACACTTTGCTTATTCTTCCATATTTCTTTTCCTGGTTGCAATTCCTCTCTTTCGGGCTTTGACAATGTGTCCAGACAAGTGAACTGAAAGTGGTTGAAATATAGAATATACCCATAGTAGCTTGGTGTATCAAATGTTCACCACTAGTGGTGAAGTGGTGTTAACCGCGAGCCTTTGACGCGCGGTTAACACCACTTCACCACGAGTGGTGAACGTTTGATACACCAAGCTACTATGGGTATATTTTATCTATACCATGATCGTCAGATTATTAAGAGTCGCTATTATTTTTTCTCGATTTTACTGAACACCAGACGTACAAACGTGCGAATCTGTTTTTGTTTAGACGAGCATCGGTGGGCGGTACTTCCGCTGTCAATTTTATAGCCGAAACGAAATGGAAAATGAAACGGGGCCTTTTTCATTTTAATAGCACACTAACATACCATTTCGAGTTATGGATGCTTTATTAACATGAGACAATGCATGTTTGTTACGTTTTGGTGTCTTATGGGGTAAACTCATTTAAAAACGTAATAAATAATTGTCACTTTCATTTCACTCTTCGTGAGGCGACGTGCGATAAATTTAGACAAGTTGCATTCAGGTCGACGTCACTAAAGGTCAACATGGATGTAGTTCCACTGTGGGTGTAAATTTTAACTACTGAAATCCCATTGCTGGCGGGTTCACCACGGTTGGTGTGTAAAGCTAAAATTTGTGTCACTGGCTTTTCGTATATTGTAGAATGGGTAATCATGGTATAAAAAAGAGTACACCACCCAAAGATGAAAAAGCATATACTAGCCTTAAAAACATCTGCTTAAAATTCATTGAAGCTGATTGGTCATAACCCTGACGAAAATTTGCAAAAATGGGATGATAGGTGTGATTGTGTCTGCATTACCCTTTTCCGGAACATGTAGGAGACGAAAATGGTGACTACTTTTTAGATATAACTGAAACTTTCCAATCTTAGCCACTAAAATATTGCCTATCACCTCATTGGAAGCAACTTGAAGGGCTCGTCCCAATGAAGGGTCGTAAGCTATGTTGCAGATGTAAAAATAGAAAAAATAATAAAATTTTACGAGGAACTTTTTTTATCTACTTTGGTAGATCGGTGTTGTGCATAGCTAGCTATTTAATGGAGAAAGTAATTGAAGTTAAGATTTTAAATAACAATGATTATTTCTGGAATAGATGAACATCATGAAGTACATGACAAATACTTTCCATGGATGTGTGATTTAAATTGCTAGTGTGATGTTTTTACACTTCCATTTCATTTTAAGTTTAGCACCTTTTTTTGTACAAAACTATGTAAAATTTTAAAAATGGCTTACTGTGCCGCGTTCAATTTTACATTATTATATTTGCAGCCGGTGTAAAAACCTAGCTGTACATCGCTTAAGAACAAGCAAAGATCTATCTTTGTGAATCAAAAGAAAGATATAAAATAAGTGTTAATCTTCCCATTTCCATTTTACCTTGGAAAGGCGTTGTTTTTTTTTTATATCCCCTGAATTTTCATAGATGTGTATTTGGTTATCATCCTGACCTTAAACTGATTATCACACCTACTGGAATGATCCATTTAATTAACTGTATTATTCGACTGTAATCGGGGGAGGGGGGACAAACGTAAATATATAATCGAAAAGGTGGATATTTTTACCTAACATGAAAAGCAGACGACACTTGAAAACAAAATTATTCAATAACTATTTTTTTTTCATTTGTGCGTCAAAAACATCATTTATGACCCCTCATAGGAACAAGCTCGTACAAGGAGGGGCCATAAGCTATGTTTTTGAGGCAAAACAAAATGAAAATTGAATGGCAATTTTTATGAATAGCGCTGGCCGGT
This sequence comes from Pictodentalium vernedei, assembly GCA_031216915.1. Classification (NCBI taxonomy): domain Eukaryota; kingdom Metazoa; phylum Mollusca; class Scaphopoda; order Dentaliida; family Dentaliidae; genus Pictodentalium; species Pictodentalium vernedei. The sequence goes on from CM062297.1 coordinate 263,143,629, forward strand.
TTTGGTCGTTATGTTGGGTAAAGGGTCAAATGTTAAATAATACAATATTCAATATTAAATTCTAAACAATGCCCAAACACGCGTGAGAATCTGTTTTTGTTTACATGAGCACCGGTGGACGGTACTTCCGCTATCAATTTATCGCTGAAACAAAATGAAAAAAGAAACGAGCAGGGCCTGTTTTCATTTTAATAACATAATAACATACCATTTTGAGTTACGGGTGCTTTATTAACATGAGACGACGCATCGCATGTTTGTTATTTTTGGTCCCTCATGAGGTAAGTTCGTTTAAAAACGTAATAAACAATTGCAGCTTTCGTTCCACTCTTCGCGAGGCGACGAGTGATAAATTTAGACAGGTTTGTATTCAGGTCGAGGTCACCAAAGTTCAACGTGGATGTAGTTCCACTGTAGGTGCAAATTTTTACTATTGAAATCCCATTGCTGGCGTGCTCACCACAGTTGGTGTTTAAATCTAAAATGTACGCCATAGGCTTTTTATATATAGTAGAAAAGCTAGGTAATCATGGTAAAAACGGGGTATACATATACTAAATATAACTACATTACAAAACATGATGTAATACAATTGTCTACTGACAGGGAAAGACATAACCAGATTAGAAAGAGGATAGAAAGAAGAAAAGAAGGAAAGGTCTACACTGAGGAGGCAGAAGAAGAAAATGATACACGTAACATCGTGTATTCCAATTACTTAGCCGAATGAGATCTCACTTTAGGGTCGTTGATGGTCAACATCTGATACAGCGTCACTTTCTAATTTCAAACGTCGCCATTCCTTCATTGAACGCAGATTTAACGGATCTACATGTTTCGTTAGGTGAAGCCTTAGGTTCCGCTGGTTCCGCTCAATAGTTTCGCACTATTGCACAGGGAAATTCTAAACACAGGACATATGTTGAAACTAAGGCCATGTAAAATAGAGATATATTTTTAGTATCAGATATACGATTACATTAGGCTTTTTGTTCGACAAGAGAATTTGAAGTTTTTGTCCCAATGTTGGAGTCTGATATATTGGGGTAAATTACCAGATGAATTATGGGAAACAGTGGCTTCGAAATATTGGCTATTTTTTAAAATGTAATTTTTACGAGGGTTTGTTACCAGACATGTAACTAAAAAATGGAACCGAAACATATAACTTTTTTGGCATTTTAGAAACAGGGAAGGCACTGCTCCAGGGGTAGGTAGGTGGAGGTGGTGGAACAATTCTGCTTTTGAGGCTCCTGGGTGGCTGAAAATGACTGGTTTCGGCATTTTTTCATGCAATTTTTCAAGCTGAAGTCTTGCCTTTGACAATAAATTATTCCACCCACATTCAGATTGTTTATTTCTACTTTCTCAGATAATGTTTTATGTTTTTTGTGGATTTGGAAAATGTAATACATGTTATGGGTTAGATAACTAAGTTACAGAATATTTGCATTTGAAGAGAGTGTATGGCATGTCATTTTTGGAAATACCTGGAAAACTGCGGAGCGGAACCTTAACCCTTTAAACAACGCATCGACCAAAACCGGCCAGCGCTATTGACAAAATCGCCAATTAATTTTCATTATTTTTTTTCATTTTTTGTCTAAAAAACATAGGTTATGACCCCTCTTTGGAACGAGCTCGGCGAGACAAAAAATGAAAACAATTAGATATTCAAGAATTTTGTTTGCAAGTGTCGTCTGCTTTTCATGTTAGGTAAAGGGTTAAACAGTTTCAAGGGAGGACAAAAGCCGCCTGAATTAAGAATGCATTCACCTCAGTGGCGCCACACCTATAGGGAGAGGATGGAGTAAGCCCAGAGAACCCCGAGCTTGTCCGGAAAGAGGGGGGGGGGGGGGGGGGGGGTGTCAAACGTTTGAAGAAAACTATTTTTTTTACTGACAAATTTTTTTTATCAAATATTGGGAACCCTGGAGTCGGGTAAGTTTTGAAGATATAGGAGCATCGTTTTTTTATGATACTCCATCCATTCCCTCTCGTAACCCGCAAAATGTGTTTCGTATTTACATTAAAACGGTCAATTGAATATTTTCGTCGAATATAAACCAAATGAGGGAAACATTGGTGTGAGATACAAGCCATTCCAAAAAGACTAGAGTTGGGGATTTGGCGAGTTTCATACCCGAAAATCAAAATTTCCTCCATTCAGGCCGAACCACGGTCGGCCCGATGGATCAGTATTTTTCCAAACTCCAGGGGGCTCTCAATACCCATCGGCCGCTACTGGTTCGGCTAGTACTTTAAAAAAACTTGTTCGCCACGCCCCCCCCACCCTCACCCCCACCCCCGCAATCAATACTATGAGAAAAAACTGTTTCGAAATAAAGAATATCCAAGGAAATTGAAACAAGTATCGCGATGAAGAATTCTGATATTGGACTCCATCGAAAATCCATTTTGGAAATGAATACTCTGGTAACAGAAGAATACACATGTTCGCATAATTGTTGTTGGAAAGTATGTTTTAGTTGGAGCTAATACGTCTGGTTAGAATGCAGTAAATAGTGCTAATTGATGATCGATGGGTGTTTACTCGTCCTCGACGAAGCAAACAGTGATTAGCCATCTGACAACAAATTCTCAACAATATTTTCTTTCAGACAATGATAAATCAACTGGCGTGCTATAACAGAATATTATGACGCGAGTTAGTCGGATCAATTCCTGTGTTTTTTGAACGTCTTATGAAAAGGCAAATTCTGATGAAATGTATTTTTGGCCGTCGGTAGTGTTTTTTCTGTTTCTCAAACTGTTCGATGAAATTAATCAATTGAAACAATAAAAGACGGAGCCCATAGCTTGCAGGAGTTTCCAACATTGCATAGAATATGAACATTTAACCGTTTACCCAAGATACACGATATCAATTATTATTTTTTCTAATCCTTAAACCTTTAACCCTTTACCTAAAGTGAAAAGCAGACGACACTTGCAAAAAAAAATCTTGAATAACTAATTTTTTTCATTTTTTGTCTCAAAAACATAGGTTATGACCCCTCGTTGGAACGAGCTCGACGAGCTCGTTCCAACGAGGGGTCATAACCTATGTTTTTGAGACAAAAAATGAAAAAATAATAAAAATTCATTGGCGATTTTTGAGAATCGCGCTGGCCGGTTTTGGCCGTTACGTTGGGTAAAGGGTTAACTAACATGAAAAGCAGACGACGCTTGCAAACAAAATTCTTGAATAACTATTTTTTTTCATTTTTTTCTCAAAAACATAGGTTATGACCCTTCATTGGAACGAGCTCAACGAGCTGAACTCGTTCCACTGAGGAGTCGTAAGCTATATTTTTAAGGCCAAAATTGAAAACATTTAGTCACTTTTTCAAGTGTCGTTGTCTCGTCGTGTTAACCCTTTACCTAACATGAAAGAGGACACTTGCAAAACAAATTCTTAAATAACTAATTTTTTTTTCATTTTTTGTCTCAAAAACATAGGTTATGACCCCTCGTTGGAACGACCTCGTTCCAACGAGGGGTCATAACCTATGTTTTTGAGACAAAAAGCGAAAAAAATAATAAAAATTAATTGGCGATTTTTTGTGAATAGCGCTGGCCGGTTTTGGCCGTTACGTTGGGTGAAAGGTTAACAGAATTTCAACAAAACCACTTCATGTGAACCCCTCACTGGAACGATCTCGATGAGCTCGTTCCAATGAGGGAGTCACATGATATGATTTTGTTGAAATTTTTTTGAAAAAAGATTGTTTTTCACCTGCTCAATTTTTGAATTGCAGCTGACCCGTTAGGTATCGGTTTAACTCCATTAACGCTGTGTTCCTACAGTACGTGGAGAGTGTATTATCACTAAATCACCTGCAGAGTGGAGATTCCACCCAAGCAATAATTACGAATTTGTTGCAAAGCATAACCAGCACAAGCAAAGTTTCAGCCAATGGACCTCCAGGTTAAACCCGGAGGTCCATTGGTTGAAACATTGCTTGTGTTTTTTGTCGATATGTACAAATTTGAAAGTTATAGCTTGGGTGATAACTTCACTCTGTGGGTGATTTAGTTACAATCCACTCTATACGTACTGTACATGACATTGTTAGTTTAAACAATATTTATTCATGAAAGAATATGATATAATACACACAAGTAATTGATGGTCACATAATAATTGCAAAAACCGTATGGTAACAATGGTATGCATTATAGCAATGCGCTCAGGATTAAAAAACAGAGTGAATGGACAATAAGCCATAAGCTTGTATATGTCGTCTCCCGAGTTGATCCAATGAACTTTCCAGGAGTGTTGCAAGCACTACGTAAAACATTGTGTAACATGACGTCACAGAAGGACAAGAGAAAGAGTCAAGAAACATAGTGAGAAGATAGAATAGAGGAAGGATAGAAACCAACCTGAATTCGAAATTCCGTACTAATTGCTATCAAGTGTAGTTGGTACGTGTAATAAGACGGCCGCATTGTAATCTGCCACGCTTTTATATCGGAGCCAGAAACACGAGTTAGGGCAGGGGGAGGCCACCAAAAATTTGCAAGACATGACGTGGGAGTGGGTGGGTCTCTTGAGTGCGCCAAAAATGTCCATTTCCAACTTGTGCAATTTTTTGAATTTTTTAAAAATATATCAATATATCAGCTAATATATACCATCATTTGTGTTTCAAACCTTAAAGATGATGTTGTACATTACACTCTTAACATAAATACAACACCAGGAGGCTTTATATGTGAGAATATTGGGCTTAAACTGGGAAAATGTCTCACGTTAGTAGGGGGCGGGTGTCTTGTTCGAAATGTAAAAAATGTGCAGACAATATTTTTGGAAAAATTCAAATGAAAATTTGTTCCCGTATATGTACACCTGCTCTGGTCAAGCCTGATAATGAACAGCTTGTCATTTGTAGATTGTGGCCCACAGCAGCCCACAGAGGTTTAAATTGGTGGTACCAGTTTAACCCTTTACCTAACATGAAAAGCAGACGACACTTGCCAAAAATGATTGAATAACTATTTTTTTTCATTTTTTGTCTCAAAAACATAGGTTATGACCCCTCATTGGAACGATCTCGACGAGCTCGTCCCGATGAGGGGTCATAACCTATGTTTTTGAGACAAAAAATGAAAAAATAATAAAAATTAATTGGCGATTTTTGAGAATAGCGCTGGCCGGTTTTGGCTGTTATGTTGGGTAAAGGGTTAAGAGCATTATGAAAAACCCCTAAAGACAGCTACGCCTACTAAGTTTATAAGTTTATTTTGGATTTTAATGGGAGAGTGGGGTGGGTGTCTGAGAACGGTAGTAGAAAATTTGCACGTAGTGGGTGGGTGGGTGGTTGTAAAAAGGAGCCGAATAAAAAATAGGACGTCACGTCTTGCAAATTTTTAGTGCCCCCCCCCCCCCCCCCCTCCCTGGTTAGGGTAGTAATAATTGAAATTGAATGCTAGTTACATACTGAGAGTCTTGTACTGAAAAAACCTATCGGGACCGACAGCAACTGATGAAAATTAATGATAACTGAAGGGGATCATCATTAGTGTAATATTGGAATACTAAGTAAGTGACGGACTTGTGTATTAAATCTACTTGCTCACTGAGCTCACTAAAACCGTCCACTCTGTATGAAGAATTCCTGTATTGTTGTACATGACACTGTTGCACAGAATACCGTCGAGAGGGAGAGGGGGACTCCATTTTAGATTTGTTGAGCATTCAGTAACAATTAAATCATATTGCACAAGGAGGCTGCACATTTTAATTATTACGGCCATTCTTATAACTAATCAGGTGGATTGTGCACTCTGCCCGTAGACTGCGAGATTTGTACACACCACAGAAGGTATGCGGGGCTCAACTGGTTGCTTCCTTAGTGAACAAAACATCCCACGCTGTGTACAGACGTTGCCTTATAAGGGGTTTTCAAATTTATTTATTTATTTATTTATTTATTTATTTATTTATTTATTTATTTATTTATTTATTTATTTATTTGTGCTTAATATCACTTTCAGTATCTAGGACTATATCATGACTAGAACATAAGTCAAGTTTAGTCAATACTTTATATGTGTGCTTCCCACTTCAGCGAAAATAATTGTTATACATGCAATGGCATTATGGTGGGAAACAGCATGGCCAGATTGGCCGTCTTCCTACTGGCCCCAATTGACGCTGGTTACCTGGTCCTATGTTACCAGTGAAGCAGAACTTGCTTGCCACAGTAAACAAGCACTGCTCCACTTCCGGGGCGGAGGGGGCTTGTTTTATCATTTAAACCCAAACAGGGCACATGATGGCGTTATAAGATACTACAGAAACCATGACACGGGGTTGAGAAATGTTAAAAAAGAGTAATTGTGAATTGAATTTTTCATTTTTCATTGCTTTATGTTCCTCTACAACAATACAATATCATTTGAAACTAGTTAACTGGTTGAGTGCTAGATTATTTTTGGAAGTTGGAATTCGTTCATATAGATTTGCATTATTAAAAATTATTGGAGAGTGCCTTAAGGCACTCTCCAATAATTTTTAATAATGCAAATCTATATGAACACAATTGTATTTGCTTATGACAGAATAGGATATTTGTGTAAAGAATATGAAGACTTTAGTATGGTACCCTCATGTTTCTTGAAAGCCATGATAGTGGCTTCCAGCACTCAACCAGTTAATCACAATATCTCTTAACCCATTGAGTATTTTCAAGGTGTTTGTTCATCAAATCTAGTCATGGCTGTGAGGCAGTCATGACTAAATCTGCTGAAAAATGCAACTAAATTTTACCCAAGAAATCATAATGTTATTTATTTTACAGGAATAAATTTGATTAAATGTGCCCAAATTATACTTATTTCTGTGGTAAGAGAAAACCTATAGGGGAGGATCCGACAGTTGCATACACGAAGTTAACTACCCTTCAGTGGCTCAGTAGGTAGAGGCGCAGGCTGCAAGCCGAGGGGGTCCTCGGTTCGAATCCCAGCTGCGGCAACCACGTTGTGTCCTTGGGCAAGACACTTCACTTCCATTGCCCACGCTGGGGCATGGCGGCGTTGTGTACTAAGGCGTAGTGCACGTCGATGGATCACTTGTCTTCACCCAATGCTAACCCTACTTGTGTGGAGTTAGTATGTTGGGGAGCTGACAGTTGCTCGCCGTTGCTCGGTGGTTTTCTCCGGGTACTTCGGCTTCCTCCACCCGAAAAACTGTCATAGTCATGATTAGCCATTGAGCAGAAATATGTTACCTTAAACTCCAATAAATAAATAAATAAATAAATAAATAAATAAATAAATAACTATCCTTCACTGATTATGTCAGCTCTAACAATGATTTTTTGGAAAGCACCCCGAGGCAGTTTTACAAAACTCATCTCTAGAGGTACTCATCCCTGGTGAAGGAGAAGTGACAGGCAAATATTTTCCAAGGGGTTTTCAAAAACGTATTCCCCCGAAACAAAATAAAATATCCACTGATGCTGCTGAAAGAGAAATAACAACCGGTTGACAAGAAAGCATTTTTTGGGGGAGCGCGGTGGCTCGGTGCTAGACTGTTAGACTTCTATGCTATAGGTCCAGAGTTCGATCCCCGCCCGGGACGACCCGCGTTGTGTCCTTGGGCAAGGCACGTTATCCCAGTTGCCTACATGGGGGCACGATGGCGCCGTATACTAAGGCGTACTGCACGTCGATGGTGCACGTCTTCAACCGCTTGAGCAGAGTTAGAATGTTGAGGCGATGACAGTTGCTCGTCGATGCTCGGTGGTTCTCTCCGGGTACTCCGGCTTCGTCTACCCGTAAAACTGTCACGGTCACGATTAGCCATTGTGCAAAAGTATGTGACATTAAAACACCAATAAACAAAAAATTCTATTGTTTAAAAAGTAACACGAACCCCGGGTTGACTTCAGGCCCAGACAGAAACTCTCACCCCAAGGTCGTTGATAATGCACGGGTTCACATAAATAAAGGTTTTTACACTGAAACATTCTACTTGGGGAGCAATTTCTATATTTACAAATTTAAATATTTACCTAATGTATAAACTCAATAATCAATGTGAGGCCTTAAGAAACAGAAATAAGGGATTTCTCTCTACATTTGTGTGGATTGGAGATGAAAAAGATCTGGCGGTTCTAATCTACGGAAGAGAGTACCTTGCCGAAATGTCAATGAGAGACGAACGTTCTTGTACGCTTTTGACTTGCCGAAGTGGAGAGAACTGGGCAGTCTGGAACCAGAACACAATGGAAGAGTAGACTTCAAACGAGGGAAACGTGATTGAATACAATTGAGAAACCAGCTTCAGAAATGCAGGAGACAAGCAAAATCCTCATCGCATCTCCCGTTTCCATTGTTCCATCTGGATTCATGTAATTTAGGTGTTTCAATTTGTGCTCTATCATTTGAAACGCGAGGCTAGCAAGCACGAAAAGCAGAGACGAACATGTCTTTGAGGTGAGATAAATTAATTTGGAAGATATAACGTATTAGGGGCAAAACCCACTGAGCATTATTCACACAAAACTGCCATTAAAATATTAATATTATTAAATTTTTTCCCAATCAGTTTGAATGTTTGATTATTATTTTCTGTTGAAATTCATTTAACCCTTTACCCAACGAATCGCCCGCATCCGTCCGCGTAATATCCAAATTCAGCAGTTGAAAAAATATTATTTTTCAAAAAATTTCCGCAAAACCATACCATGTGACCCCTCGTTGGAACAAGCTCGTCGAGCTCGTTCCAACGAGGGGTCACATGATGAGGTTTTGTAGAAATGTTTTGAAAAATGTGAAAAAATGATAATTAAAATAATAAATTTTGGTATCGTCTGCATTGGGTAAAGAGATAAAAAAAAGAAAACGACGTTTTCATCATCTTTTGATGTTCTGTAACATTTTTCTGGTCATCGCATAAACGATGTGCGCACCGTGGCATTTTCTATTCATTACATAAACGATGTGCGCATCGTGGCATGTAATACAGACCTTGTCCTTTCCATTAACCCTTTACCTAACATGAAAAGCAGACGATACTTGCAAACAAAATTCTTGAATAACTATTTTTTTTCATTTTTTGTCTTAAAACATAGGTTATGACCCCTTATTGGAACGAGTTCGTCCCAATGAGGGGCCATAACCTATGTCTTTGAGACAAAATGAAAGTGTCAATGACACTGTAGCTCAACTTGTCAAGACATGTACATGTATTGTATGTGACACAGCAATGACAAACATCTGGGTAATGACCTGATAACAAAGGTACATATAAAGTATTGTAACAGTCTGTACATAAATACTGGCCGTAGCCTGTAACAAATGTATAGGTAAAGTATTGTAAAGGTGGGTGACAGTCAAAAGCTAAACTAGAAAAGAAATCTTTGAGTCCCAGAATGGGTCTGACTGAACCCCAAAATATTTGTTCTCATAGCACAGTGATAACAAAGACACCCCAAAACACACTCATTCCTGTCCCAAGGTGAAAACAAAGGTACCCAAGAAGTTTCGTGAAGATCAGTTCATAAATACCAGTGTATAGAAGTTGTGACAAAAAAACTGATTGGACCTAATTTCGGTACAAAATGGCCACTGGCAGCCATCTTGAATTTTGGACCGCACTCAGAAACACTCGTTCTCGTTCCATGGTACCCAAGAAGTTTCGTGAAGATCGGTTGATAAATACAGCCTCTTGGCGGAGCCGTATTGACATGTACACTTACAGTGTATAAGTAGCACTAAGTAAATCAAAATTCATCTAATTTGCATAATTTCTGCACGAGAAAAAAACCCGTACTATATGTGATGTATTCCATGTTACTAAACATTCATACAAAAAATTATTCAAATCAAAACTTTCATACAGAAGTTCTGTACAAAAGACTGATTGCACTAATTTTGGTACAAAATGCCTGCTGGTGGCCATCTTGAATTTCGGACCACGCCCCAAAACACTCTTTCTCATCCCACGGTGATAACAAAGGTACCCAAGAAGTTTCGTAAAGATCGGTTCATAAATACGGCCTCTAGCCTGAGCTGTATAGAAGTTGTGTACAAAAAAGTGATTAGACCTAATTTCGGTACAAAATGGCCACTGGCAGCCATCTTGAATTTTGGACAGCACTCAGAAACACTCGTTCTCGTCCCAAGGTGATAACAAAGGTACCCAAGAAGTTTCGTGAAGATCGGTTGATAAATACAGCCTCCAGCCCGAGCTGTATTGACATGTGTACTTACTGTGTGAAACTAGCACTGAATAAATCAGATTTCATCTAATTTGCATAATTTCTGCACGAGAAAAAAACCTGTATTATATGTGATGTATCCCATAGTACTAAACATTCACACAAAAAATTATTCAAATCAGCGCTTTCATATGGAAGTTCTGTGCAAAAATCTGATGCACCTAATTTTGTACAAAATGGCTGCCATCGGCCATCTTGAATTTCGGACAGCACCCAAAAACACTCGTTCTGGTCCCACGGTGATACCAAAGGTACCCAAGAAGTTTCGTAAAGATCGTTTTATAAATACGGCCTCTAGCCCGAGCCGTATTGGCATTTGCACTTACAATGCTGAAAGTAACACTAAATACATCAAAGTTAGTCTAATTTGCATAATTTACGTACGAGAAAAAAACCCGTATTATATGTTATGTATCCCATGGTACTAAACATTCATACAAAAATTATTCAAATCAGCGCTTTCCTATGGAAGTTCTCTGCAAAAATCTGCTTGCACCTAAGTTTGTACAAAATGGCCGCCAGCGGCCAACTTGAATTTCGGATCGGACTCCAAAACACCCGTTCTCGTCCCACGGTCATAACAAAGGTACCCAAGAAGTTTCGTAAAGATCGGTTCATAAATACGGCCTCTAGCCCGAGCCGTATTGAATTGTTGACGGACAGACGGACAACTGGCCATGGCATAAGCTCAAATTTGGCTTCGCCAAAGTTGAGCTAAAAATGAAAAAAATAATTAAATGAATTGGCGATTTTTGTGAATGGCGCTGGCCGGTTTTAATCGTTACGTTGGGTAAATGGTTAATATAAGAGTCTAGGAGGTGGGATTCGCTTTTTTCTTTTCCGAGAAGAATAAAAACCTGAAGATTACTAATAATAACACTTTGGCCAGCCGCTGATTTGTCGCGGTTCTCGGGCGAGAAGGCCATGGTTACCTCTGTACTCCCAACTGCCTCCCTATTCCCACGCTTCTCCTCTCCTCCCGAAACTCGGAGACGAACTGCTTGATGATATCCCTTGTCCCATTCTTCCCAATCTCTCCGATTAGCATATTAACCCTCTCCTTTGAGTCTCCCCCTAACCACATGTCCCTCATTCTCCCATCCCACTTCCCCATTATACTCCCAGTGAATCTCATTCTTTTAGACTGATACTTTGGGCATTCTAGAAGAAAGTGTTCCAGGGTCTCCACCATGTCCAAGTTACACATCTGGCACTCTCTTTCACCGTCTTTCCCAATTTGTCCCCTCAGCTCCAGGGATCGCGACCTCAGCTTGAACAACAGTGACCCCCCAAAGGTGCCATCAAGGTACTCTTCAAAACCTGGCTTCTCTTTATCACGCAGGCCACCCAAAGACCTCTTTGCTTTGACCCCCTCTCGCCAATTACGGTTACAATCCTACATGACCCTTTCTCTGACGATTTTTTTACCCTGGTTTGCCCCAACGTCCAGGTCCGAGATCTCCAATGAGTAGTTCTCCCCTAGTTCCCTCACTTGGACCATCCACCCGTTTTGATATTTGAGTTGAAAATTCTCAGGAACATTACTTTACACCATCGGCTGTCGGGGAGATTTACCAAATAATTAAGATAACCGAGCTTCAACAGGTCTATCCTGTCCTTGATCCTCATCCACCCAAGCTCACCCCTGATTGCTTCTAGCGCTGCGGCATTACTCGACCCCGTTATCCATCGGCCTGCATCGTTCTGCAGGATTTCCAAGCTCTTTACAGCCGTCTGGATTAGGGGTACCACTTCCGTACCGTATGTTATACTTGGCAGCCCCACCATTTCCCAAATGGTTTCCCCCACGAAAACCTTATTGAAACTGTTTCTCCCTATAAGTTTCATTTGATTAAGGATTCGCTTCCCCTTCAGAATCAATTTATTTGTGTGGTTCTGGTAGATGCCTCTTCCTGTAATGTTTATATTTACCCCCAAATACTCGTAATCACCTGTCTCTCCCACACTGAGAAGTTTGCTGCTCCCTTCCGAAATGCAGAACTCACCCACTCTCCACCTTCGAGTGGGGTTCACTTTGCGGCCTACAGGTATAACTTTGCTCTTGCTTTCATTAAGTTCGAGTCTCCATTTGCTCCCATATTTCCCAACAATTCCCAGCATTTTCGTTAGCCACTCTTCGCTTTCTGACACTAGAACCATATCGTCTGCAAAAATAGCCCTGGGATCTTCAAGTCCCCAACTGCTACCCCCTCCTCGCTACGCATGAGTTCATCTCCTAAACCTTTGATGAAATTTTGAAATTTTATTCTGCAGCATACAGATATACAATGTGAGACAAATAAAACAAATTATAAAGTGAGTGTACACTGCACGGAGATGGCATAGCCTGAGAGGCTGTCTTCTAGCCATCCCACACAATTTTCTTTTTCTTGACATCATTGCCCTTTTATTCTTGTCTTCATGGATTCAAATTGAGTGGAACGTTCCCAATGCACAGACCGGAAACAAATAAGTTATTATTTTAATGTACATTCTAAAATCGGCGGGGTCAAGAACTAAACCAAATCACCTGAGTTGGGCAAACATGAACCCATTTGGGGTTCATATTCGCCCAACCCAGGCGATCCGGGCCAATCACCAGAAAGGAGAACAGAAAGCAAACCCAGTTATCCTTCTTGAGGACCCAACAGACCTCAGAGTGCAGTATTTTTGGTGAGATCTCTTTAAGTTGATATACAGTCGGGACAAAATGGATTGGTACAAATGATTGTGGAAGAATATGAATCTAAAATTGTATCGATTATTTTCCTTTTGAATAAGGGCCTACTATATTGCTGTATTCCAGGGTTTAAATCATTCCATACCTTTGAAAAGAATGTAACGGTAGGTCCGCCGAGAAACGCGTTCTCGGTTTGTTTGTACGTATATTCCCAGCTTGCCTGGTTTCCATTCCAGAAGGATTTCTGTAAATGTCAAAAGTACCGTCAAAAGACACTGGTAATCTATCATGATACCAATCGAACATGAACAAAAGGACATGTAACTTATATAAGTCTTCAAATTTTAGTATGCCACATTTTTTAAATAGAGGTTCTGTGTGTGAGGTATATTTTCTGTTCGTTATTATGCAAATAGCCTTTTTTTGCAGAGTAAGAATTCTGCTTGATGGTGCGTGACCCCATACAAGTATACCATACAATAGGTGGCTATGTATAAGTGAAAAATACAGTGTCTTTAGGGCTTTAAAAGGAAGAATTCTTTTTGCCCTATTAAGGGCAAAGATTGCCCTAGCCATTTTTAGACAGATTACTGAAGTATGTTGTTTGAATTTTAGATTCTCGTCCATATGGATTCCTAGGAATTTGACTGTTTTTTCATCGTTCTGGTTTCCAACAAATGGATTATCTGTGTTGTTTAGGGATATTGTTCTACTAGCAGCGTTGTAAGAATCATTTTGAGAGTGCAATAAGATGCATTTTGTTTTATTTGCGTTAAGACATAATCCATTTGCGGAACACCATTCGCTGATTTTTCCTAGTTCGATGTTGGTCTCGTTTATCAAATTGTCTAGATTGTTACTTGACGCAAAAGCTGTAGTATCATCTGCAAAGGACAGCATATTGTGCAGGGTTGAATGGCTGATATCGTTAATGTATAATAAGAAAAGGATAGGACCTAGAATGGAACCTTGTGGTACACCAGTCGTGACTTCCAACGAATCAGATGTGCTGTCCTTTAAAGACACAGACTGGCATCTTCTTGTTAAGTAATCTTGGAACCAGGAATTAGCTAAGCCTCTAATACCATAACTTTCAAGTTTCTTCAGCAGGATTCTATGATTGATGGTATCAAAGGTTTTTGAAAAGTCTAGAAAAACTGAAAGTGTGCAGTCCTTCGTAAGTTTATCATTTGCTTCTACAACCTGGTTTATGAGATGCAGAATAGGATGCACAGTGGAGTGTCCCTTTCTGAACCCAAATTGGTACTTATATATGATTTCATGTTCTTCTAAGAATGTGTATAGACATGAGTACACTACGTTTTCAAATATTATCGAGAATGTTGGGAGAATACTTATAGGGCGGTAATTAGTAAATAGTTGTGGATCACCTGATTTAAAAATAGGTATAATTTTGGCCATTTTCATTTTGTCCGGCACTCTCCCTGTAGTGAAGGACAGATTGATTATATGAGACTGCGGATCTGCTACCTCCAAAATTATTTCCTTCAATAGTTTTGTGGACATGTCATTACTATCTTTGGTTGATTTGCCTCTTAGTTTGTGAACACAAATGATTATCTCCTGTTTATTGGTGGGGCTAATAAAGAAAGAGTCTCTACTGTTGCCGCTCAGGTAATCCGAGTATCGACGTTGAGTCGTGGGCACTTGACTGCTTGTAGACTTCCCAATATCAGCGAAGTATTTGTTGAATCGGTCGGCGATTACTTTCGGATCAGTTAATTCCGTGTTTCCATCTAAGAAGGAGGGGTGAAGTGGTATGTTGTTATTTGACTTGTATATAGCTTTCCGAAGAATTTCCTATGTTTTTTTAATATTACCTTTGTTTTCAAATAGTATCTTGTTATAGTAATCTGCTTTGCAGGTTCGTTTCAAGCGGTTGAATTCATGACAATAATCCTTGTATTTGATGCACAATGCAAACAGGATCGGCGAAAGGATACACCCCTGTTTTAGGCCTCTCCATAGGCACACGTTTCGTTGTATTGTTTCCCAGGCTAAGTTCACTCTGTACATCTTTATATAATGCTTTCATAATTCCAACAAACTCGCCTCCTAAGCCCATAGCCTCCAGCTTGCGCCACATACCTTCCCTCCATACTCTATCGTATGCCTTTTTGATATCCAAAAAGGCCATAAACATCTTTTTCTTATTTGCTTCCGCGGATTCTATCATTTGGGATAGTGTGAAAAGATGGTCAGTAACTCTCCTTCCCTTCCTGAAGCCATTCTGGATTTCTCCCCAAAAACCCTCCTCCTCAATCACCTCCTCTAGTCTCCCATACAGGACTTTCATACTCTAAAAACACATTCGATAAACAAAGAACCAAAGTTGATTCTTGAGAGCTGATAGGTGTTGTACTGATAGATATTCTTAATAGCGGGTTATCTCTGAACAAATTGCTTCAAATTTGCTTGCCATGGAAGCCTAGAGCTGTTTGTTATTTTCCTTTTTTTAATGTAACAAAAGGAAACATTGCGTTATTTTCTACTGATGCTATAGGTGTTTTTTCAAGAATTACTTGCTTCTTATTTGGACCTTCCTCATACGTCTAATAATTTCAATTTTACCGAAAGTTGATTTTCTTGACAATATGAGTCCGGGTTGCATTGTGACGTTAAGAAAAGTGTCTCACCAGACGCCATTATTATTATTATTTTGAGTGTGTTGTGTGTGTGGGGGGGGGGGGGGGGGGGGCAAACTGTTGCTATAAATAGATAATGCTCGACATACAATATTTCTCTAAAGTTTTCAGTTTTCCGACCTCTTTCAATCAACGATCGTTTTTTCGTTTTTAACCCTCTACCCAAAGAATCGCTCGCATCCGCCCGCGTAATATGCAAAATATGCAAATACAGCTGCTGAAAAAATATGATTTTTCGAAAAATTTCAACAAAACCGTATCATGTCACCCCTCTTTGGAACGAACTTGTCGAGCTCGTTCCAAAGAGGGTTCACATGATATGGTTTTGTTGAAACTGTTTTTAAAAATTTTCAAAAATGATGTTTAAAATAATGAATTTTGAAATCGTCTGCGTTGGGTAAAGGGTTAAAGACAATACTTTGACGTCTGAGAAAAACGAATTTGTTGATGGCTTGAGCATTTTGCGCAGCAATACAAATCTAATATTTGCAACATATTTTAATTATAATCAAGCCAGAAAATAAGCAAACTTTCATCTGCAAAATGAGGTCCCCAGAGGGTGACGTTAGTGATGCTACCCTGCACAGCAGAGTAGCATCACTAAATTTACCCTCTGTGAACCTCAATCTGAATCAGGGCCTCAAAACTAAACAGAAGAGATACCCAGAGAACAAACTGGCCCACTCTATGGGGTAGCATCATCAAATTCACCCTCTGGGGACCTCATTTTGCAAATGTCAGACTACTTATTTTCAGGCCTGATTATAATCGACAAAAAACTTGTGTTGATATCAGAAAATTGATATCGTGTTACTAGTTTTCATGCTAGGTCCTCGTTTGATGTTTGATTATATGAAAACTGTTAGGCTGATGGCGTGACAGCTTCCACATCACCAAACATCATCGGTGAGGGGAGTTACCACGTTGATTGATCTGATACTGTCTTGATTCTTGAGGTGGTGACGTTGACTGAGTTGCAAAGTTTTTCGCCAACGTTTCAGCAATCCACCTGAATATAAATCAGTAGGTGTATTTTACGTAAAAATGACTGAAAATATCCCTCGAAAGATCGTTTGAGTTACGCGAGGGTTACATCAATTGTGAAATACGAAAACGCACTACAGGTTGACAAAATATTAGAAAATCAAATAAATTCCTAATCCGGAATGTTTTGATTGTCAGACCTGACAATCGCTCGGAACTGGTTGGTTGCGCATTGCATCAACACACGGATAGAATGACATGCTATTTATGTCTTAAAACAATTTCCGCCACAATAAATAGCAAAATCTAACGCGCGATCTCGCCAAAGCGAGATCGCACATTTGGTGTTACTATTTATTGTGGACGAAATTCTGTAAAGACGTAAACAGTATGGGAGGAGGGGGTAGTAAAACAGAGAAGGTGGAAAAGCTTCAGAACACACTATTTTTACAGGTTACCACTAAGTTATTTAGCGTAACCTGCTAATGGGTTACGATGCAAGGTGTTCATTTCCAGGCCTGATATACAGGACAGAAGGGAACGCGTTGGCTCAGTGGTAGACTGTTGGACTTCTATGCTAGAGGTCCAGAGTTCGATTCCCGACCGGGAGGACGCGCGTTGTGGACTTGGGCAAGGCACTTTATCCCGTGTACCTACATGGGGCACAATGACGCAGTGTACTAGGGCGTACTGCAAGTCGATGGTGCACATGTCTTCAACCGCTGTAACCCTGCTTGAGTGGAGCTTGAACAGTGTTAGAATGTTGAGCAGCTGACAGTTGCACGTCGTTGCCCGGTGGTTCTCTCCTGGTACACCGGCTTCCTCCATCCGTAAAACTGTCACGGTCACGATTAGCCATTGCGTATAAGTATGTGACCTTAAACACCAATAAATAAATAAATAAATAAATAAATAAATATTTAACAGGACAGAAGTTTGGTCGTCAAACTGGAAAACGTGTGAAATGGATTGTGTTAGAAAATCCATTCAATTACTTTAATTACCGCGTGTGGAAAATGGAAATATTATATTTGTAGTGACATTGTCTCAGTGAAACTCAATAACAGATATATGAACTCTGTATTTCTTTGCTTTAGAATACCTAAATTAAAATTATTTGCCTGGCGGTCTGACACTGGAAATTAAAATAAGTTTCCATATATTCCTATCCACGATTCGTTTTCACATAACAGAGTTTCAAGAAAACAATTTGCATTGATGAAATTACACAGATGAAGTTTTTGAAGTCGAAGAAAAAATGCTTGGAGATATATACAAATTCTTCTTATAAATTCTTAAACGATATCCTGAACACACTTCATTTTACCGGTTAGTTGACTGTGTGATTGAATCTCAGGCTTACAGGATATAATGTATTTGCGCATGGCTCGATCAAGTGTTCTTGGAATACCGTGTGCTTTGATACTTCTGAATAAATGATTGCATTTAACTTAACGTATTGGGAACCATCAACACGGAGAATCATTTTCCCATAAAGGTGCAGATTTCTAGCTCTTCGGCATAATTTTATGCCCAGATTAACAAGCGATATTAAAGCAATCATAATGTATATAGCTTGACGATATGAAAAATTGCGTATTTTGTTGACCACCAAAATCAAGTTAAACAGAAGCAAAGCTGGCACACACACACATACAATCATCATTTTAATTAATCTGGCTTTTACACGGAACATTGGTTGTCATCTTACAGTGATACTACAGTAACACAACAGCCATACGTTCCTGACTTTTTTCGTTATAAAAATCGACTTTCGATAAAATTATATCCCTTGAAATTATTGGACGAGCCAGGAAGATCCATTTAAGAATGAAGTAATTGTTGAGAAATACCTATAACAACAGTAGAAACTAAAGGAAAGTTTCTTTTTATTACTTTAAATAAACCAAAATAACAGACAGCTCCGAGAGCTGTCTGCTGTTTTCGTTAATTAGAAGTTGCAAGGGAAACCTAGCTTTTTGTGACAAGCGAATTAGAAGCAACTGGTTCACGTATAAGCTGTCACTAACAATATCTATCAGTATCAGACCTACCAACACCGAGTAAGGGTCCATTTTGGCTCTTTGTTTATCGAATGTGTTTGTACAGTAATTTACAAATATTTATGCTTCCCAGGTAAGAGATTAGCAAATCGCACCCTGGACTTTTTTTAAAACCCTTTACCTAACATGAAAAGCAGACGACACTTGCAAACAGAATTTTTGAATAACTAATTTGTTTAATTTTTTGTCTCAAAAACATAGGTTATGACCCCTCATTGGAACGAGCTCGACGAGCTCGTTCCAAAGAGGGGTCATAACCTATGTTTTTGAGACAAAAAATGAAAAAATAATGAAAATTAATTGGCGAATTTTTGTGAATAGCGCTGGCCGGTTTTGGCGTTGGGTGAAGGGTAAATGGAAAGGACATTGTCTGTATTATATGTCACGACGCGCACGATGTTGATATAATGAACAGAAAAAAAGTTACAGGACATCAAAAGATGATGAAAAACCATTTGCTTATTTTTACATGAGTTCAAGCAGAGAATAAGAGTCAAACGCGCCAACCGATTGTTAAAAAAATCATAAAACGCTCTGTATTTTTATACTACTCTGCAGGAAAATGCCTCTAGTTTGTGAAATAATGCGCACATCGATGATACAACTTCGCCAACATTTCACAATTTCAATTTTTATCTCAATTCCCATTGTGTTAAATTTACTGACAAATTTTGAAAATTAAGGGGAGCTAACGTTCCAGTAAATCTCATCCATTGACGAAGTCATGTTTTTAACCAATTCAAGAACGAAGGTCGACTCAGATTGTCGGATTTTCACATGAATTCAAACCAATGCCAGGTGCTTTGGTCCATATCATATTCATTTGCAACACAGACAGTTATTTTCTAGCAAACGTGTTTTTACCTGTCAATCCGGGTCTTTGCATTTGTGATTTCGTCAGATACTTGAATCGGAATATTCCATTCTAGTCGAGTGGGGTACGATAGTTCACAGATAGACTTCATTCTTGGAAGACGCCTCATACGTACTTCTTCCCTGAAATAAATTTACATCTTCATGAATGCAACATGTTATGCGCAGCACAAAGTATTTAACCCTTTACCTAACATGAAAAGCAGACGACACTTGCAAAAAAAATTCTTGAATAACTATTTTTTTTCATTTTATGTCTCAAAAACATAGGTTATGACCCCTCGTTGGAACGAGCTCGACGAGCTCGTCCCAACGAGGGGTCATAACCGATGTTTTTGAGACAAAAAATGAAAATATTTTGAAAATTAATTGGCGATTTTTGAGAATAGCGCTGGCCGGTTTTGGCCGTTACGTTGGGTAAAGGGTTAAATGAAGAAATAGGTCTGAATTTCCATTCTCCTCTTTTTCTTGCTGGCTTCCTTAAAGGCCTATATAAGTAATGAAATTTTGTTTATTTTGAAAATTCTCACCTCTCATATTCCTTAAATTCAAATTAAATATACACAAATTATACATCAAAATAAAGGTTGGGATGTATAGAACACAAAGCACGTATGCAATCAACTCATAGAGTTGACAGCAGGCACCACTGGTTCCTGGAAGTCTGCTACCGTATTCGCACCAGAACTGATAATAAAATAATATTTCATCAAAACAACTTGCGGCCAAATGTGCTTCATACATCCAAGAACAAAGCTAGTCATTCAAAACACTTTCGAATACAGCGATAGGACTGCATTTGGGAAAAGGACAACACTGTCTGCATTTTTTATTGAAGATGGTTTCCATGCTCGATAGACATGCGCAAATCACTCGATACAACGAATTTCCATCGAAAAACAAAATCGTATTTCTCAGAAATTTCAACAGGTATCATGATACCTTGCGTTGAATATGGCAACTGTGCAGTCTCTATCTAATAACAGTATACTGTATGAAGGTGATCTTTTTCATTATTTGATTTTACACGGCGTTGTTTTTACATGCTTTTTCCATCCGATGACGTCGACCGGAAATCGAAAGTATATTCATACGTAAACAAAAGCAAAGGCTTTGGAATTTACCCCCATGCAGCTCTGTCGTCGTGTTTTGAAGAATTTTGATCCCCTAGCGTTGTTCTTGGATATCTAAAGCACATTTGGCCATGAGTTGTTTTCGCGAAATATTATTAAATTATCAGTTCTGGTGCGAATACGGTAGCAGACTTCCAGGAACCAGTAGTGCCTACAATCGACTCTATGAGTTGATTACACATGTGTTTCGTGTTCTATACATCTCAGTCTTGATTTTCATGTATATTTTGTGTATATTTAATTTGAATTGAAGGAATATCAGAGGTGTGAACTTTCAAAATAAACAAAATTTCATTACTTATATATATAGGCCCTTAAAGAAACAGTCCGTACCGTCATGGATAATAGAGTAAATGAAATTCATATCACATCCTCTGGTTCCCTCTACGCAGCCTGAATTGGGACACCCTATTAGCGCAACATTAAATTATTGAGAAAATATGCAAGTTCTAAAACGCGATATCTCCAATGGGTGAGATAGAGGGAACGGATTTCACGATGATGAAAGTACACCTTCCAGACATAAGTTGTAACTATCCTGTCGGCTGTTTAAATTCAACTAAACATTTGTTAATCCATCGTATTTTCCCCCTCCAAACGATGATGTTTGGAGACGCGAAAGCTGATAGGCTGGGACTGTAGTCACAGCGTAACAGCTTTCACCTCATCAAACGTCACGATGTTTACCTTGCACGAAACCTAGTTACAAGGTATCAACTTTGTAATCTCTCAGTAATAACTGAACTATGTTGTAACTATGTAATTTGTATTGCCGCGAAAAATTTGCACACCATCAACATACTCACTTTCCACGGATATCAAGGTATCTTCATTAACCCTTTACCCAACGTAACGGCAAAACCCTTCGTTGGAACGAGCTCGTCGAGCTCGTTCCAACGAGGGGTCATAACCTATGTTTTTGAGACAAAAAATAAAAAAAATTAGTTATTCAAGAATTTTTTTTGCAAGTGTCGTCTGCGTTTCATGTTAGGTAAAGGGTTAAAAAACGATCAGCGAGACAACTGAAAACCTTGACCAGTTTTCTTTGTTGAGTATTATTTATTTATATCAACAACCACCTCCCCCGCCTTAAAATCGCGTCGGTTGAGACACCTTTCTCTGTGCGTCTAATGAGCGTTCCATCAATCCACCTGTTGTATGACCTTAAACACCAATAAATAAATAATAAATAATCAATCCACCTGTATAGAAGCCGGCAATTTCCATTCACGGCTGCATTTTCCATACCCACTCATACTCGTCGGTAACCAAACAAAAACACTAGACAAGCTCTAATTATCTCCGTATTCAACCCTCCTGCGGTGGAAGTTCGTAGGAAATGGAACCTAAATGGCGACTCCAAGTCAATGAAGGGCAGTTTGAACTAATAGCAGCCATTTGTTCATGAAATCGTATGTTTCACTAAATGTCAAAGTATTGCAAGGCATTCTTAAGGTTCTGCTGAAAAGCTCTATTAACATTCGGTTTGGTCCACCCGTAAACACCTTTACATAACACGACCCGAAGCACGCGTCACTTTTCAAAACTTTCATGATTGAGTAAAACATTTAATTTTTTACCTCAAAGATATATAGAGGATATCTTCGCTAGTTTAGTGTAAACACCTTTACATAACACGACCCGAAGCACGCGTCACTTTTCAAAACTTTCATGATTGAGTAAAACATTTAATTTTTTACCTCAAAGATATATAGAGGATATCTTCGCTATTTTAGTGAATATCGGGAATTATCTCATGAGCGTGTGGACCTCAAAGTTTTATTTTTCACGAGCGCTTGCGCGAGTGGAAAATAATATTTCAGGTCCACGAACTAAAATAGAGTAGTTTTTCTTTATATTTTATGCCACGTGACATTTTACTGCGCGATATTCAACCCAATTCGACTGCAAAAACGTACGTTTCAAAACAATAACAAACATTAGCTGATCGTTCTTTCAAGCCTGCAGTAGCCAAATCACTCAAACATAAAAAGTAGTCCCACTTTCCCACATTAATTTAACCAACTTATTGTTCAACTCACAGATGAAATTTAATAATTATAATACTACCAACGAGAATTTTCTCATAATGTTCCTTAATGTTAATTTTTAGAACAGTTCAAGGCTCAAGATCACTTTCGGAAACACTTTCTATACATCTGGAGCTATTTTACTTATATTATTGTTATTATACACCTGATTGTTCAGTCATAGAATCACCATAACGGCTTGGAATAGGGCGAACTTCTGGCACTGCTGGTAAAGTTGGCACTGAATCGCTTTATGGCGAGGTGATGCGCCGAAACGTAACGCCATTTAGGAAGCTACTGAGAGATATTCCTTGTTATCCATCAAGTCGATAAATATCGAGAAATATCTTTTAGATAATTTGCGATAATTCACAGGCTATCATATAATAAAGCTTAAGATCCTTTATTGGAACTAGCACGAGGGACGTGGCGAGCGGGGGGGGGGGGGGGGAGGGAGTGGGGGGGGGGGGGGGGCGTCACACCCCAATCTTGGCCAAAATTTCCTATAGTTGGAAATTCGGAGAGCAAGTAATGAGTAGTTGGAAATTCCATCACTCTGGATTTTAGAGCTTCTTTGGCAATGCTTATGTCTCCTTTACTTCCCAAAATTCCAACTGGTTTCAAATCGGCAAAAATTCCAACTGTTACTATTTACAACTACAGTGTACGCAATATCGAGCTTCATAAGTATGCATGATGTCAATCGGTACGAGATTTTTATAGTACGTTTAATTATCGTAATACCAAAAAAAATCCTTGAAATGTACTTCAAGAAAATCGCATCATGTAATATCCTTATCCTGAGTTAATTCCATCATTCACATTTACAAAATGATGAAACATCGAAAATTAATCATTCCTGCATAAGATCTGATTTAATGTTAGAACAGTGTGAATTGCTCAAAGATTTCAGCTTGAGCATTTGTTTAGCCCATATTCAATTCCCAGAATAATACCAAATAATAATAACAACCTGATAATTCTATCATAAATGTGATGGTATTTCAGTAACTAGAATCAATTTTATGCCCCTTTCATGGCTTCATTTTCAAAATTTTTCTCGGCAGTGAATTTCTAACTAGGGGGAGGGAACGGGAGGGGGTTACCCATTCCCGGTCCCTCTCCAGTTGGAAATTCACTACCCTGCACCCCCCAATCGGAAACCTCTAGCCACGTCCCTGACTAGCACGTTCCAATGAGGGATCATAAGCTATACTTTGAAGGCAAGAATTGAACAGAATAATATAAGCTGAATGGTGATTTTTGTGAATTGCCCTATGTGATGCCATCTATATTTAACCCTGTACCCAACGTAACGGCCAAAACCGGCCAACGCTATTCTCAAAAATCGCCAATTAATTTTCATTATTGTTTTCATTTTTTGTCTCAAAAACATAGGTTATGACCCCTCGTCGGAACGAGCTCGTCGAGCTCGTTCCAACGAGGGGTCATAACCTATGTTTTTGAGACAAAAAATGAAAAAAAATAGTTATTCAAGAATTGTTTTTACAAGTGTCGTCTGCTTTTCATGTTAGGTAAAGGGTTAATTAACAAATGTGCTTACAACAGTTGGAAGGACCTGCAATACTTCAACCACACAACCCTTTAGGGCTGTGAGAATAAATTATTGGTGATCGCTTTTGAATGTCTGCTGTTTATTAGCTCGTGCATCTTTTCTGTACCCTTCGCTGATGGCTCATCGGCCGATAAGTCCATCAGCCCTTCTGAAAGTCTCCATTCTACCGTCCCACCTACCTATCCCTTATATGCTCGGTAGTTTTTAGAGGTTGTTTCCAGCTTTGGGAGTGTAGTGGCAGTTGGAATAGTATACTTACATATATTTATGTACATGCTCAATCAACTGAACAACAGCTATCCCTTCTGCCGACG
Source organism: Pictodentalium vernedei (assembly GCA_031216915.1). Classification (NCBI taxonomy): domain Eukaryota; kingdom Metazoa; phylum Mollusca; class Scaphopoda; order Dentaliida; family Dentaliidae; genus Pictodentalium; species Pictodentalium vernedei. The sequence goes on from CM062297.1 coordinate 263,168,183, forward strand.
AATGTTCGTAATTCAATCCGCAAGCACCATCTTCTGATATGATAAACTAAAGAAAAGACAGAACTATGTGTAACTAAATTATTTTATCTAACAATCATACAGATTTTGACCTGAAAACCATGAGAAACAGTACGTATCACATAATGTGTTCCGATTCCGTATCATGTGGATGACTTATTCTGATTCCGTATCATATAAACGACTCGTTTCCGGTAACGCGACAGCGACAGTTGCGGGCGATTGGCTAAATTTTTTACGATAAATAGAAACTGCACAATTCAATATTACACCAACCCGGTTCCCGAGGATGTGCCCTCGTCGCAAACTCGTAAATTCAAGCAGATCATCATAAGAAGTGATACTGAGAGTGAACAATTTGACAACACAACTTTGACAATTGCGATGACCGCGTTATTCATTGTTTGTCAGAGTGCTCAACAATATAGTTCGATAAAAACTGGTTTTTTTTTAACTTTTTCTTGCCCAACATTATGTCACAAAACTGTATTAATAATTTAAGATTGAATCTGTTCATGTGACAGAATTGTTAGATAAATGAATTATCATGATAATGTGCATGTCCTGTGATTTGCATCAGATTTTCGGTGGTGTCCAAAAATGGGATCACAACTCGTCGGCAAAGCCGGCTCGTTGAGATCCCTTTTTGGACACCACCTTGAATCTGATACAAATCACTGGACAGGTACACAATCATGGTAATCTGAATATACAACCGCGTGGTTAGTCCAGGCGCATAGACAGCTATTATATTATGGGGGGGGGGGGGGGGGGGGGGTCACATGGTTCTTTTAGAGGTCCACGCATCCTTATGGCATAGAAATATCACGAAGATTGAGGTCAGGAGTCGGGGAAAGGTACGGAGGCGGTGCCCCTCTCGCGGTGGTACGGCTGGTTAGGTACGTTTCTCCGGGCAAGCTCATGGCCGGCCTCTCCCCGACAAATGGTTGAAAAATATGTCCCAAATGGTACTATTTAGGCTCGAAAAAATTTTCGCCAAGCGTGGCATATTATGTATAATTTCTTTAGGTAACACCCCATGCAGAACGTAGAATTTAGGATTTTTTTTTTGGGGGGGGTGGGGGCACGTGGGGATTGGAGGTTCAAGGCTCCCCAAGGCCCTCACCCAATGTCTATGTCACTGACGTAGCTATGTTTTGCTTACGGTATTACTTACAGAACATAAACATCGGCTTCGTTGGGGTGTTTACTAAGGTGTATACTTGGTAGCACCTGTAACAAAACCGGAAATAACCGGCAAACGATCGTTTAAGTGGATCGCGATGGCTCAGTGGTAGACTGTTGGACTTCTATATTAGAAGTACCGAGTTCGATCCCCACCCGGGACGACCCGCGTTGTGTCCTTGGGCAAGGAACTTTATCCCGGTTGCCTACACGGGGGCACGATGACGCCGTGTACGAAGGCGTTCTGCAAGTCGATAGTGCACATGTCTTCAACCGCTGTAACCCTGCGGTTAGAATGTTGAGGAGCTGACAGTTGCTCGTCGATGCTCGGTGGTTCTCCTCGGGTACTCCGGCTCCCTCCGCCCTTAAAACTGTCACGGTCACGATTAGCCATTGTCCATAAGTATGTGACCTTAAACACCAATAAATAAATATAAATATCGTTTAAGTTGCACGGGGGTTACGTCATTTGTGAAATACGCGAACGAAGTACAGGTTACAACAAAATAGTACATCGACAAAATAATACCCCATGAATTAAATTCCTAACCCGGCATTTTTAGCCTGTCAGAAGTAACATTCACTTGGGACTAGCTCGACTCATTGGTTGCATATTGCATCCACATCTGAGTAGAATGACATGCCATTTATGTCTAAAAAGAATTTCAGCCACAATAAATAGCAAAAACTAACGCGCTATCAATACTATTTATGGTGGTGGAAATTCTGTTAAGCCTTTACCTAACACAGCATTTTTTAAAACCTAAATTAAATTTCACATTTTTCGAAAAAAACTCACTATTTTTCAAGAAAACCATACAAATGAGGATATCATTAGAACCGGCCGATTCTAATGATATCCATATTTGTATGGTTTTATCGAAACATTTGTAAGATATTTTAGGCTGTGGTAGGCTTATTTTGGTCAATTTCCTGGCCGTTTTTGGCCGCTATGTTAGGTAAAGGGTTAACACTTAAACAGCATAGGCGGCGTAGTAAAACAGAGAAGGTGGAAAAGCATACAACACATCATTTCTGTAGGTTACCACTACGTTATTTAGTGTAACCTGCTAACGGATAACTAGGTAAGCTCCCTGTTTTCAGCAGGGGCGGGGGAAGCACGAAAAAAGTGGAGGGGCACAAATTGACAGTGCTACCACAGTTCGACCCAGTGTGAGAAAGGTTACAATCGTATATCGGTAAATGTACCATGACTCGCTATAGTCTCCCGTTTAGATGAATATGCCGCTGTGTGGTCACTTTCCTGTCCGTTTCTTCTACTTCAACCATCTTCCAACCCGAAGACTGGCCTGATGGTTGAAGTAGAAGAAACGGAGTACGGACCGAAGCGATCGAAAGTGGGATTCTTTGGCTAAATACTGTTTGAGTTTGCAAATAATTTTACAGGAATGCCTGTATATTAACACGTTTGCATGCGCCCATTTTAACTCATTGTGTTACTGCGAAACATATCTGTGGAAAAAAGTGGAGGGGCAAGTGCCCCTTGTGCCACCCCCACCTGCTCCGCCGCCTCTGGTTTTCAGGCCTACTGTAAAATACGTTCCGTATTTACAAAACATATTCCAAGACCCCCCCCCCCCACCCCCCCCAAAAAAAAAATCCCCTCCACCCCCCCAAAAAAACAAAACAACAACATCAACAACAACAGAAAAATCAACTCCAAACTACAATTATCAAATTATGACATTATGCTTCTGTATCTGAGGCCTTGGTAGCACGGTGGCTCATTGGTTAGAACATTAATTTCAGATCGAAAGTTCGATCCTGACTCTGGTTATCTGCGTTGTATTCCCGTTATACTTATAGCACATTTGAGTTATTAATGACAAAAAACAAGTACCGAAATTGGCCAGTTGATACCGTTTTATTTGTCCTGCAAGGCTTTCGTTTGATGAATCTTTTGGCTCGGCATTTAACATTGAGGCGTTCCTTACATTGTACTGATCCAATATGTATGCGAGATCAAAAACAGAAGTGTTTCGGTTGTTCGTTGTGAAACTGTGATCGAGTTAACAAAATGCCAGCCAGAAGTAGAAATGGGTTGTTTGGTCGGGGCCGATAACTCATTTGCCGAGAGAGGCTGTAGACCACGCCAATTTTTGAGTCTCACTTTCTTTCCTTATCGAAAAGAGTTTTTTTCAGAAAAAATCTTCCAAAACATAAGACAAGAACAATCGAGGTACAAAGAGATGCTTCATTTTTGAGTCTCATAAATTATTTCCTTTTTTTGTTACGTTCCATATTTGACCCTAATTTTTCTCAGAGTGCACAGTCGCGGGTTTAGGCGGAGAACGACTAGTCGCATACCCCTCCCAACACTTTCCAATTGCCATTGTGAGATGAATAATGTTACAACTTAGTAGACAGGGATTTGCGTTCTCTAACGAGACATATCATGTAGTTAATGTAAAGTGACTGTATTTGACCAGAATATTTCTTATTATTTAGTTTAGTTTATTTAATTATCGGGGTTATCAACACTTTCGACAGCCAGGGCCACCTCACGTAGGAGAATGTTCTGGATGGAGAAAGCCGGAGAACCCGGAGAGAACCATTGAGCAGAGGCAAACAACTGTCAGACTCCCCAAAGTACTAACTGGTCACAAGCATGGTTAGCACTGGATGAAGCAAAGTGCACCATTGACGTACAGTATGCCTTAGTACACAGTGCTACCATACCTCCACATATGCAATCGAGATCAACCATTTACCCAACGTAACGGCAAAAACCGGCCAGTGCTCTTCTAAAAAATCGCCAATTAATTTTCATTATGTTTTCATTTTTTGTCTCAAAACATAGGTTATGACCCCTCGTTGGAACGAGCTTGTCGAGCTCGTTCCAATGAGGGGTCATAACCTATGTTTTTGAGAGCAAAAATGAAAAAAATTAGTTATTCAAGAATTTTTTTTTGCACGTGTTGTCTGCTTTTCATGTTACGTAAAGGGTTAAGTGCCCAGCCCAAGGAAACAACGCAGTAACCGCTGATCGGGATCGATCCGTGGATCCGTCGATTCGAAGTTCAATGCTCTAACCACTGAGCCACGTCACTCCTATTTCTTTTTATTGGAAACTTTCCATACGACACCAACAACACAACATTCCAAATCCATGTATTTTCACGCACGACCTACTGTAATAGAGTTCTATTTTGGTTAACTCTTTCAACACGAAAGGCCGTTTTTCGTCCCACGACGATAAAACATCCTAATTTCACAAAAGTAAGTGCCTGGTCATACAATTTGTGAGGTTGATTATTCAATATTGAGCCTTCGGGCTGCACGTTGAAGATATTGAATTCTCTACTCTACAAATCATTAAAAGATAAATATTAATCTGGTCCAACCCAAATATTGAATATGGACAAACTCACACCATGAGAATGACACGGAAATTACCATCATATTAAAAAGATTAAAATACTCACTTGCATAGTCTTATCGTACCAACGGTTACACGAGTTGAGCTTGCTGCCCTGTCCATGTAACATCTGATGGGCCAAACAAGCATCGTCTCTGTACTGCAAGGAACTCTTCCGTTCTACGCCGTTTATATGTTCATGTATGATTGCCTTATCAAGACACAAAATAAATATGCTACGTTCTATCAAAGACAGGTTTTCTTCGTTGGAAGGATCTGTGAAATAAAGGTATAAAAACTCATCGTGAGTAATTTTCGTGTAAGGTTTAATACAGAAATGCGCTTGAGTATGAAGACTTTTTGAAACAAGCCCCAACTTTTTATGTCAAAACGGCAAGCTATTTCCATTAATGTCCTAAATTTGTCAGTTATTACAGCGTTAGAGGAATACAAATTTACATAAAAAACATTTTACCCAACGTAACGGCCAAAACCGGCCAGCGCTATTCTCAAAAATCTCCAATTAATTTTCATTATTTTTTTCATTTTTTGTCTCAAAAACATAGGTTATGACCCCTCATTGGAACGAGCTCGTCGAGCTCGTTCCAATGAGGGGTCATAACCTATGTTTTTGAGACAAAAAATGAAAAAAATAAGTTATTCAAGAATTTTTTTTGCAAGTGTCGTCTGCTTTTCATGTCAGGTAAAGGGTATATAACTGATCAACAGTGTATGCATCTTTTAATAGGTAAAATAATAATGTTCCAATAAGACTAAAATCCTCACCCTCTGATTGAATGAGAGCTGGCGTAGTTTCTTTTATGTTTACGGTTCCAGTAGCAAATGTTACCGTCGAACGTCACCACGCAAAATATTTGAAATTAAGTCGTCCGATTCGTAATTGCCTCATCAACGGTGTGACTAGCAAGCCGCTTCATTTTTTGGAATTTTCCATACGTGCAGCAGACGGTGTTCCGGATAAAGAGTTGTTTTATTACAGACCGATTTACGATTTGAATTAAGATGGAATGAGTTTATCTGGTTGTTGATTATTTATCCAGTGCCGTCGCGTGCACACGAGAGATTTATTTACTAAACATGTGATCGTTAAAATAGTAATAATAATAATAACACACATTGTAGTCTACAATACCACCAATACGCCCTCTAAAATGTCATTTTCAGACAGACGTTTTTGGTTTTAAAGCCGAATACATAAAAAATTGAGATTAGCAATCTCGTCAGGGAACATCCAACTAAAATATTTCGGTGTTTGTACTATAATTACCAAGTGTCGGAATCTTAAAATCAGAGTGTGAGATCGTTCCACTGAGGGGGCATAAGCTATATTTTCAAGACACTAATTGAAGAAAGAAAAACAATGAATGGCGAATTTGTGAATAGCGCCGGCCGGTTATGGCCGTTATGTTAAGTAAAGGAAGGTGCTCAATCAAAAATTTATTGGATCATAAAATCAGCACAGCCTGCCCAATATCGGGCCGATAATAATGATTATCGATTTTATTATCGGCGCAACGTCTTTCACTCCACTCGACGTCGATACTTTCTATTGTGTCCCAGGGTTCCTAGAGCGCATCGGCGTTAAAATCTTCGAGCAAGTTTCTGTCTGACAGATTTAACCCTTTACCCAACGTTACGACCAAAACTTGCCAGCGCTATCCTCAAAAATCGCCAATTAATTGTCATTATTTTTTTCATTTTTTTGTCTCAAACGAGGGGTCATAACCTATGTTTTTGAGACAAAAAGTAATAGAAATGAGTTATTCAAGAATTTTTTGTGCAAGTGTCGTCTGCTTTTCATGTTTGGTAAAGGGTTAAATAAAACTGACATGGAGGATACCATCAAGTTTAATAAATAAAAGGTTACAACAAGATAATAATAATTTTTAATAATTTTTAATTAATTATTAATTCAATTTAGAATACGGAACTTGTTATACAAATTTGCTGCTCATTGACCACCCGATAGTATACTCGGTCATCGATAAACTGAAAATGTACTTATTTGAATTCCCAGACTTCTACTGTCAAGAAAGTTAGGATGGTTGCAGAATATGCACATACAAGACATTCACCCAGGTCTTCACAACCACCCATCATCACGAACAATTGTTTTCTCACATGTTTATGCCATATGAAATCATACATCATCATTTTTCACTTTTTGCGTCAGCTTAAGTCTACTTTCGATAAAGTTAACTCTCTTGAATTTATTAGACGAACGAGGGAGGTCCAATGAAGAAGCAAATAATTGTTGAGAATACCCTTTGACACCAGTAGAAAATAAATTCAAGTTTCCTTTTGTTACTTTTAATAAACGAAAACAGCAGACAGCTCTCAGAGCTGTCTGTTGTTTCCGTCTATTAAAAGTTATAAAAGGAATCTTTCCTTTTATGGCACGCTGATTAGAAGCAACTACTTCACAGATAATCCGTCATGAAGAATGTCTATCAGTATCACACGAACCAACACTAAGTAACTCTTTGAAATTTCTAAGGGAAGATTATTCATGGCCAGCTTTTCCCTTCAGATCAGTGGAAAAACTACTGGTCATCTCCCCTGAAAATGTCGTTTTGGGGATTGAAAATTAGCATTACGGAGACGGGAAAGTTTTACAATTCCTAAGATTAAATAAAATGTTCAAAAGTTACATGCGCATGGCATCTGAAAGTTCAATATATTTTCTTTATAGTGATTGTTGAATGGTGCCAGTTTACCATCAGAGATTTGTTCCTTCGTCACTTACAGAATATACTGGTCTCTCCAGTGCAATCATGCTAAAATGTTTAAAAACAGTGTTTCCCTCGACTTTGGGTCATCTATGTAGTACACTTTTTAGTTTGACAGATGTCTGGGAAGCGCATCAATTCGAAAAATATGATCGTGTGTCTACTGTCTGGTGGAAATATCTATCAGACCCAAGCCTTGACTTTTGTTCCTTTGATGTCCAAAATATTCTGTATAATCTGATTACTGTTCTCACACATTTGCCGATTATCCGTGAAGCACTTAGCTGATGGGTTCCGATAGTTGATAATGGGGGATAACTGTCCACCTAAACCAGTCATTTGAAGTGGAAAGTTGGGTATGGACGAGTATGTTGACCACTCCTCCACCTCTTTTGGCGAATTGAGTTTTGGACGAAACGCATTCTTTACAACTGCTCTTTGTTTAGCTCCTGGTGTATCTGCCATATTTCTCAATATCTGTATTATATAGGGTAATGCTCAATGCATACAGCAATCGCGGAATAATAACCGTAATTTGCTATAGAATAAAAAAGTAATCACCACGAAACCAAGCCAGAAAATACTGTCATCTGCAAAATGTGGTCCCCAGAGGGTGAATTTAGTGATGCTACCCTGGACAGCAGGTTAGCATCAGTAAATTTACCCTCCGTGAACCTCAATCTGAATTAGGGTCTCAAAACTAAACAGAAAGAGGTTCCCAGAGGATAAATTGGCCAACTGTATGGGATTGCATCATCAAATTCACCCTTTGGGGGACCTCATTCTGCAAATGTCACACTGCTTATTTTCAGGCCTGCCCGAAACCAATGTCCAACGTGGACCATACAAGCTTTAATTATCGCGGAGTCTAATTTGTAGTAGGTTATTTCATATTTCAATCTAAATGTTGGACGCATTGTAATGCCATGAACTAAAATAAACAAACAAAATTAATTCTGAATTTCTCAGGAGGTTTAGACAGTGTAACCCCTCACCTAACGAATCAACCGCATCCGACCTGTTAAATTACAAATGAAGCAGTTGAAAGAAAATACTTTTTGTTCAAACAATTTCAACAAAACAATATCACGTGACCTCTCACTGAAATGGGCTTTTGGCGCTTGTTGCAACGAGGGGTCACATGATATGATTTTATGGACATTTTTTGAAACTTCTTCAAAAACATAATTAAAATAATAAATTTTGATATCTTGTGTAGGTAAGGGCAAACCTTTACTTAACATAAAGGCCACATCCGATCAGCGCTATTTCACAGAAATCGCCATTAAAATGTTGTTATTTGTTCAATGTTTACCTTCAAATCATAGGTTATGACTCCTCATTTGGAACGAGCTCGCTGAGCTCGTTCCACGGAAGAGCCGTAAGCTATATTTGTAAGGCCAAAAATGAAAATGTTTTGTCATTCTGTCATTTTTTCAAGTGTCGTTCTATCGTCGTGTGAAGTAAAGGCTTCATTCCGGAGTACTATAATGCGGCAGGTATAAAATATCAATGATCCTGCGCAGTAATTTGTGATGCCATATGTTTATTACTCTCTTTTTGTGCCGTCACACAAAAATAAGCATATTGGGATAAACAGACTGACTGATTTGTTCGAGATAATTTAGATAGTTTTTGTAGAAAAAGTTGCTTGTGAAATAACAATAATTTTGGGGCGATGTTTTTCTATTGTTCAAAAGAACCAAGAACAAAATACCTTTCATTAGTTGTTCTCTACAGTTGGCCCACACCGTTCTATCCGCTGAAGTTAATATACCAACGGGGTCAGAGCTTCCCTCTCTTTCCTCGGCCATTTTCACTATCCGTTTCATCTGCGTATAAACGTCGTCTTCTGTGAGGCGGATGGAACTAGAAACGACTTCTAACACAAAAAACTGAAAAACATTCATATCCAACTTTATTTTAAAATCAGAGGGCGATACAAACACATTACAAGAAACCTACACGTACGCAGAGGTAGCGTAATATCCCCCCATCCCTCATAAAAAATTCTGAAAATGACAACAGGGCTCTAATGGTCACTGTAAAACGTGAACGACTTGGATCTTTATTTTTACAGGTGGAGGATGTGAAAACCGTTTGCATATTCAAACGCAACCAACGGGCCCCTCAAAGACCCGAATCAAACAATACTTCGGGCATCATTTTATCTATTCTACTTGTGTTTTTAAAATAAAATAACATGATTTTCTGGGGCCTCATAATTCTGGCAAAGGGTGCGAACGGCTGCAAGTGTACTGATATTGGCCATAGAATTACATTTTTCGTCCTAGAAAACCATGTTATTGTTACCTTTTATCCCCGATTTTACCAAATGGTTTATTCCATATTATTTCCATACCAGTTCAATATCCTCCACTGTCAGAGTCCATGTTGAAAATGTGGAGGGAACATTCATATTTGCACCATGACGCAAGTTACACATGTAAGATACTATAAATGCCTTTCATATACATCCCTACCATATGCCGTCATGAAGATGGACTTTCGATAAAGTTATCGCCCTTGAACTTATTAGACGAACGAGGAAGTTCCAATAAGGAAGCAAGTAATTATTGCGAAAACCCCTATGACATCTGTAGAAAATAAAGCCACGTTTTCTTTTGTTACTTTCAGTAATGAAAATAACAGACAGCTCTCTTGTCACTTTTAATAAACGAAACCAACTGACAGCTCTCAGAGCTGTCTGTTGTTTTCGTTTATTAAAAGTAGCATAATGAACATTTCAGCCTTTAGAAATCCAAGAGGTAACCAAATTAATAAAAGAATCCTCAAGTGCCTCATGTCAGCTCGACCCAATGCTAACATTTTTAGACGCTTTGGCTCCTGTAATCACAAAATGATCGACATGTCTCTGCTAGAAGGATATGTGCCTGATGTGTGGAAAATCGCGACTGCGAACCCTGTTCTGAAGCAACAAGGTGCATAACTTGTGTTTAAAAACTTCCGGCCAGTGAGTAACTTACCATTCGTTTCCAAGCTGTGCGAAAAATCTGCCATTGACCAGCTCATATCACATAGTGAATGAAATGCATGCTCCATTACCGACCAACACATCTGGATTCAGAAAATTTCACTCAACTGAAACGGCATTACTCAAGGTTCAGAACGACGTCCTGCTTAATATGGAGTCTAGAAGGGTAACCTTGCTTGTTCTTTTAGACCTCAGTTCTGTCTGTTTTTGACACCGTTTGTCATAAAACTCTGCTAGAGACAATGAACTCCGATTTTGGACTTTGCACCATGCCGCAAGTTACACATGTAAGATACTATAAATAACTTGCGGCATGGTGCCGCTAGCTGGCATCATCATACCTGAAGAACAGACTGCAGCGTGTATCAATAAGCGGTAATCTGTCAAAAGACTTCCATTTGGTATGTGGAGTCCTACAGGACAGTTGCCTTGGTCCTGTTCTGTTTCTCTTCTATATTTCAAAAATGTTCGCCATCATTGAATCGCACCGGCCTGACGTTCATGGTTATGCTAATGACCACCTGTCTACTTCTCTTTTCGCCCACCAACCAAGGATCAAACTAAAGCTCCAGAAATTATTGAATCATGTATTTTGGACAATCGCACTTAGATGATTTCAAACAAATTAATGATAAATGATGACAAGACTGAATTCCTAATAATTGATTCACGTCAGTAACTCACTAAAATTGACATCAACTCAGTGAAGGTAGGAGATTCCACCATCTGGGCAAGTGACAGTGTATGTAATTTTGGTGCCTTCTTCAACTCAAACATGTCTAAGGACAAACATGTTACAAATATGTGCAACAGGGCTTTCAGGGCTCTATACAAAATTAAACAGATAAGTCAGCTCCTTATAAAAGACCCCACAAAAACTCCTTTAAGCTTTTGTAACTTCACATTTGGATTATTGTTATGCCTTACTGCTCAACCTTCCACAATACCAGAACTCTCGCCCGCAGAAAATATTAAATGCTTCAATCCGAATGGTATGTAGAATATCACGATCTCAAAACATCACTCCTGTTTTGATGGATCTGCACTGGCTGCCACTAAAGTACAGCAAAATTTTCAAAATTTTATTATTAATTTTCAAGGAATAAAATAACATGTCACCAGCCTACTCAGAAGAACTCATCAATACCAAGAATATGTGCCATTATAACCTGAGGTCTGATGGTAACATGCTACAACATGTTCCCAAAATAGGTGAAAGACATTTGGATATAGGTCATTCTCATTTGCTGGTCCTCACTTGTGGAATAATTAACCTGATTATCTAAAAGACTGTCAAATGTCAACATTTTCAGGAAAGATCTCAAAACATATCTGTTTCAAAAAGCCTATAAGTGATGTTCTGGACTGTAAAATACTGTATATATTCTGGTTCTATATTTGAATGACCTCAGCAATATGTCCAACGCCTTAAAATATGGTTCTTCATCTATTGAACTATAATTATGGCTCTATATAAATGGGTATATTATAATTATTATTAATGAAATTTTGGCTTTTATATATTTTTAGAAGCAAGAAGTTAACAGATAATCCGTCATTAAGAATATTTAGCAGTATTTCGTCTACAACCATAAAGGTGTTCACTTTTGCTCTTTGTTGAGCGAAGGTTTTTTTTCAGTAATTTGCAAGTTTTTATTCTTCCCAAGAAAAAATGAGCAAATCTCACCTCCTAGACCTTTATGTTAACCCTTTACCTAACGTAACGTCAAAACCGGCCAGCGCTATTCTCAAAAATCGCCAATTAATTTTCATTATTTTTTTCATTTTTGGTCTCAAAAACATAGGTTATGACCCCTCGTTGGAACGAGCTCGTCGAGCTCGTTCCAACGAGGGGTCATAACCTATGTTTTTGAGACAAAAACTGAAAAAAAATAGTTATTCAAGAATTATTTTTGCAAGTGTCGTCTGCTTTTCAGATTAGGTAAAGGGTTAATCGAAAGGGTGGTGTTGATATAATGAACAGTAAAAAAATTACAGAATATGAAAAGATGGTGAAAACGTCGTTTTCTTATTTATAAATGGATTTTAACAGAGAATAATACCCAAAAACGTACAATTTGATTGAGAACAAAATGTAAGAAGTCAGTTTCAGTATTTTTATACTACTCTACTGCACGTTATCCCGATTGCCCACGTGGGGGCGCAGTGTTGGATTAAGAGTGTGTGTACCCACTGGCCAAGGGTGTTCCCAAGGAAAAATAACTTTTCGTGGCGACTGGTACATCCTCAGTACATTTTGAAGGCTTTCGCACCAAGAAAATTAAGAGTAACTATAGCGAAATGACCCAAGAAATTTTAGGGGGAGAGTATATGGGCCAGTTTTAGGGATTCTAAACATGGATGTATATATAAGGCTCACATATTTAAGGAAAAGTGGGGAGGAAAACGATTCCCTATCTCGTCCCACCCTTGTGATTACATCGCTGGGATGTACCTAAAATGAAAAAAGAGCAACCTGAACATTTCGTTTCACGAGAGAAAACGAAAACTTCACAGGCGTGTAGATACTGTGTTTTCACCCCTCTGGATGGACGAACGAATGTTATTTTGCTCTCATCCTGCCCTAATGTCTACTCGAGGGACATAGGAAACATTTCGAACCTGGAGAGGCACGGCCATACACGGACACCCACACACTGATACAAGGCATGAGTGACCCATATGCCTAAGAGGCATGGTTGGAATACAATGCACATACAAAGCTATGCTTAAGACTCAACAACCTTGCTTCGAAAAAGACACACATAACTGGCTCCATATGTAATCAGTTTCCCTATCGGGTCGAAACATTGTTTCGTCCCGATGGGGAAATCTGTTAAATATGGAGCCCAAAATGACTTGGCTAACAATTTTCGTCATTGGAAGAGATTTACAGGAAAGTTAGCCCCAACCTTAAATTCCAGAAGCCGTCAGTAAATTTAACACTAAAGGTATGGGAATTTCATCTAAAAAGCGAAATTTCGAAATGTTAGCGAATTTGTTTCATCGATGTGAGATTCATTTCACAAACTTGAGCCATTTTCCTGTGGAGTAGAATAAAAATACAGAAGCGGGCTTTTTATAATTTTTTCCCCATCAGTTTGAACGTTTGGCTATTATTATCTGTTGAAACCCATTTAAAAATAAGAAAACGGCGTTTTCACCATCTTTTGATATCATGTAACTTTTTTCTGTTCATTGTATCAACAGTGTGCACATCATAAAATATAATGCAGACATCGCCCTTACCTTTAACCCTTTACACAATGTAACGGCCAAAACCGGCCAGCGCTATTCTCAAAAATCGCCAATTAATTTTCATTATTTTTTTCATTTTTTGTCTCAAAAACATAGGTTATGACCCCTCATTGGAACGAGCTCGTCGAGCTCGTTCCAACGAGGGGTCATAACCTATGTTTTTAAGACAAAAAATGAAATAAATTGGTTATTCAAGAATTGTATTTACACGTGTCGTCTGCTTTCCAAATTAGGTAAAGGGTTAATATAAAAGTCTAGGAGGTGATATTTGCTAATTTTGTTTTCGATTATTAAAAGTAACAAACAGGAACTTCGATTTATTTCCTACTGATGTCATCGTTTTTTCTCAACAATTACTTTTTTAATTGGACCTTCCGGGGTCGTCTGGTAATTTCAAGGGAGATAACTTTATCCAAAGTAGATTTTCTTGACGATGTTAGTCAGGGATGAGCACCTTTATCGACCTTAAAGGCAGTAGTAGAGACAGTTCAAACAATCTTCGATCACATCTTCCGAGTAAAGAGTCTGTATGCCTTCTGCCTGTCAATTCTCCTCAAGGTAGCAATGACGGGGTTGTAAAAATAATGTTGACCTGAACTCTCTCCTACTCTCTCCCCCCTTTCTCTCACTCTCTAAACTATTTTTTGAAAACATTTTGGGCGGGGGTGTTAGTGCTTATGTCTCCCCGATTCCTACGTCCCTGTTCTACTTGTCATGGCGAGCGGACCAGTGGGTCACTCTAGCTCTTCCACATGCTTAAAATATATTCAGTAATTGCAGCCCACAATGGGTTCCAACAACATTTACATCAAATTACCTGTCTCGCTGCTCGGATACATGTTTAAAATACTTATCAAGTACTAATTTAATGGGTTATCGGCTCATCGATTAGAAGAGAATGGAGTCTCATTAAATGCTGATTAAGTTTTGATGTATTGGATTTAAAACGACGAGAGCGACAAATTGTTTTTTTCCGGAAGCCTATACAAATAACTACCTGACGACACTGACAAAAATCGGAAAGAACTAATGTAAATTATTAGTTTTCATGCTCGTTAAATTGATTATGTCCGGAATGGTTTCCGTTTAGCTGCACTGCGGAGAATGGAATACGCCAGTTATTCCAGGCGACTGTGATTACACAATGGTCGGTCTAGCTGCTGCTGTGAATTTTATCGACCGGTGCCAATCGCAATGAGAAAAACCACCTGTTTATCAATATGTTGTCACCATAAGTTTCGTCAGGACAATGCTTTAGTCTGGCAGCCACGATTTTCCTTCAGCAACGGCACCACAAGTTTTCAAGCTGTTTGGGGGTGAATAAATATATTCTCAGTCAAAAATTGAATGATAAATTCTAATTTGTCAGATATCCCTCCGGGAGAATGGAAAATAGATCCCATGTTCCTTTTGAACAGCGGAATTTTTCATCGGTGCCCATTGATAATGTCGTGACCTAGAGTAGCGAATGTAGAGTACATCCCCCATCCCTGACTTATCTCGTCATAAAAATCGACTTTCGATAAAGTTATCTCCCCGAAATTACTAGACAGCCTTAGAGGTCCAATTAAGAAGAAGCATGTAATTGTTACGAAAATACCTATGACATTAATAGAAAATAAAGCGAAGATTCCTTTTATTACTTTTGATAAACGAAAACAACAGACAGCTCTGGGAGCTGTCTGTTGGTTTCGTTTATTAAAAGTAACACGAGAACTGTCTGTTATTTTCGTTACTAAAAGTAACGAAATAAAACGTGACTATATTTTATACTGATGGCATGAGGGTTTTCTCAACAATTACTTACTTCTTCATTGGACCTTCCTCGCTCGTCTAATAATTTCAGGGGAGATAATTTATCGAAAGTCGATTTTCATGACGTCATAATTCAGGAATGTATATGAAAGACATTTATTGTAACTTAACTTGCGGCATGTTACAAATATGAATGTCCCCTTCACATAATTAACATGGACTCACACAGTGGATGATATTGCACTGGTATGGATATTATATGGAATAAACCATTCGATAAAATCGGGGATCTGTTGTTTTCGTTTATTAGAAGTTACAGAAGGAAACCTGGCTTTTTATGGCAAGCTAATTAGAAGCAACTAAGTAACTGTCTTTGGCTCTTTGTTTATCGAATTTGTTTTGGCAGTTTTTATTCGCCCCGTGAAAAAAATGGGTAATTCTTACCTGCTAGTCCATTATATTAACCCTTTACCTAACGTGAAAAGCAGACGACACTTGCCAAAAAAATTCTTGAATAACTAAATTTTTTCATTTTTTGTCTCAAAAACATAGGTTATGACCCCTCGTTGGAACGAGCTCGACGAGCTCGTTCCAACGAGGTGTCATAACCTATGTTTTTGAGACAAAAAATGAAAATATTTTGAAAATTAATTGGCGATTTTTGAGAATAGCGCTGGCCGGTTTTGGCCGTTACGTTGGGTAAAGGGTTAATGGAAAGTGTAGTGTCTGTATTAAATGACACGATGCGCACACAGTTGATTTAATAAAAAGAACATCAAAATATGGCGGAAATGCCGTTTTCTTATTTTAAATGAGGTTATACGGAGAATAACTGTCAAACGTTCAAACTGATTAAGGAAAATTTGTAAAAAAACACCTGTATTTTTATGCTACTGAACAGGAAAATGCCTGAAGTTTGTGCAATGATGTGCTCGTCCAAAATACAACTTCGCTAACATTTCGAAATTTCAATTTTTATATGAAATTCCCATACTCTTAGTGTCAAAGGTACTGACAACTTTAGAAAATTAAGGGGAGCTAACTTTCCTGTAAATTCTTCCAATGGCGAAAAAAGTCAGCCATGTTTGAAATTTCCAGTGATCTTTAAAAAAAATCTTGGCTCAGACACTGACAAGATAGTCTGACGACTTCCATATACACAGCCGCCTATTCAGGCTATAACATGCATAAAATGATCATATATAAAATGACACTGTGATTTTGTCTCACTTATTTTCCAAAATGGATAGAATACAATTGCTTTCATTTGATTACCTAATTTATTTCCAAACAAAATAAAATACTGCTTTTTATTGGCTGAGAGGTACGTTGTAACCTTTAGTCCACAATATCTTTTAATTTTTAAATCGTGCTTAACTACGGTGTAAAAACAGGAATACTCAAAAACGGTAACAAGGCTAAAAAGTCCTGTTTTTATATTATTATAAATTTTTATTTACTAACTCATTTATATGTTTAAAAAAATAAAAATATGGTTTATAATTTAATATTTTGAAGTAAATTATTACACAAAATTTTTAATGAAAATAAAAATACATATGTATCAAGTAGGGTTTATAATGGTTTATAATTTAATATTTTGAAGTAAATTATTACACAAAAATTTTAATGAAAATAAAAATACATATGTATCAAGTAGGGATTATTTATTTACGGTGGTATGTTTTGGAAGGGGTGTGATTTGTTTTGTTTTGTTGTCTTTTTAATTAAAAACGCTCAAATTAATTTTAAGAAACGGTTTGCAATTCATATTGAAACTGAAATTTTAGAAAAGAGAACAACAGTATTACCAGTAAATACACTAAGTGCAACAAAAAGTGTGTCAATTTATTAAGAACATATTTATTGGAAAAAAGGAGAAACTGTTGATTTTAAAAGCTATATTAGCCATAGGCTTTGTCAAGGAGATAGGTAAAAGTTGCGATTTTGTTGTATAAAATTGTATATATCTTTGATAATTGTTCTCGTTTGGACCAAGGTACCAGAATGTGCGTTTATATAATGGACCCCGAAAACCGATTTGTCACTCAAATTCTGCTACTTAGGCATGACATTTAATGTCCATTAGGGCGCATTTGTTGAAAGCCACATGGGCTATCTGATAACTGATCAAAGGAGTATTCTTCGGTAATCATTATCTGTGTAATTATGACCACTTAGTAGGTGGTTGTTGTAGAAAACAGTACATCGCATATGTTCTGGACACACACCCATAGTACGCATCTATCCTGTCTCCGAAATGTCAACAGATACCAAAATGCTAGTCTTTCAAACGAACTTTAAAGCGGGTATTAAATTAAGATAGATCTGAGCGGCCAAGTTCAAGAGAAGCGATTAACTGAGAATAAATGTTCTGGCTATCTAAATAAAAATCGGGGAGTTTCTCGAAAAATTCATTCCAGCCAATTCCAGTCGGAAGGTGTGTAAGACTGTGGGTCGTTGCGTGTAGATGGGGAGGTCCCATGCTTTTGGTTAGAGGAGGTGTCGCATCGGTGTGAAAGTATAGGCACGTTGTGACGTAGGGGAGCCACATAGCTCATACTTAGAATAGAAGCAGTCGCGGGCCAAGTCGGTGGCCTTGCATGAGAATAGAATCAGAAACACGAAGTACGAGCTCAGGGAGCTAATATGCATTTAGGTAAACGGCATTACCTGTTTTAGAAGGCAAGCCATACATAGGCACAGTAAGCTTTGCCTGCATGAACATTGTTCTGAGACAAACGTAAGGGAGAATTTAACTCCATTGGTGGCGACTGCTTGCGTGAAAAGCGTCAAGTAAAGTGACAATAAGCTAGGGGACGTGCGGCGGCAGTAGCAGAGGCGTCCGATAAAGTGACAATAAGTTAGTGGCCATGCGACGGCCGTGAAAGAAATGAAGAGGCGACCAAGGAAGAAATACCAGCGAAAAGGAGGAAGAACTAGCGACAACAGAGAATGCGGGCTCGCAAGTGACTCCAAAACGGTGGGTAGGGGGTGATTGACGTTTTGTATTCTTATTCTTGTGGATTCCATGTAAGTCACAAATTATCATATTTATTTTTTTATATATGTATTAAAATTGTTGTTTTCAGTGAACCCCTGTTGATTTATGCTTTTCGAGGAAAAGTTATTAACCCCGTCAGGATAAGAACCACCCCAACAAAAGTGAAACGGGCGGGTTCGTCACGGTGAGACATACGTTCATGCGCGGATTCTGACGACACCCCTTGAGGTTGGCTGAATACGCGGCGTAAATCTATTCCTTCAACCACCGACAAAGCCCCGGTTTCCAACAGGGTTAGCAGAACGAAAGGATTTGGAAATACACCTCATGGCGTATGGGTCCCCAGACCGGTGTAAATTCCCATACGGGAAGACACAAGGATAACTAATATCCTTCCTATGATGGAAGAGGTGCTACATATCAGCTCCAGGTGCCAAATTTCTCTCTCTCAAACTGTAGGAGTGAATCCTGGTGCTGGTCTGATTAAGGTTAACGCAATGTCGCACGTAAAATTCAATATGTTGATGTGAAACCCGATCAAAAATTATCTCTAGGTGCCAAATTTTGGCTCGATATCTCCGACAATGTTGACGTGCGTCAAGGTTTTGCTTTTGGTTGAAAGGTTAACACAACGTAAGACGTACATTTTACATTGGCCATGCTATTCCTGATAAAAAAGTACCTAGAGATGCCAAATTTCACCCCAGTGTACGACAGACTCACAAGTGATACCACATTTTGGAAAAATCATCCCATAGTATTGGATGATATTTAATAATAAGGGCCATAACTCTACAAAAAAATTGCGGATATAAAAATGCTTTTCCACATCCAAATAGACTTCATACTCACACTTTCCAACAAATTTTGTAAACACCGGATAGGAAATGTTGGAGGGGTTAAACGAACAAATTAAACAGACAAACATTTGTGACGGACATTCAACTTTAGAAAGTGACATAAACTGGAAAAAATTGCAAAATCGAAACTTCTTTTCTGTATGCACCTCCACACTTCATGTTTTTACTTCACACCAAATTTCGTAAAAGTCCGACAGGAAATGTAGGAGGAGTTTAGCAGACAAACATTCGTGACATTAAACGATAAAAAGGGGCAGAACTGAAAAAAAAATTGCTGAATTGAAAATAACTTTACACATGTCCATCTATACTTCATACAGTACAGTCGCCGTGGTCTGGTCGTAATCCACGCATGGACAGTGATGTTCACCGGGTAATAAAAATCATCATCATCAAAATTGTAATTAATGAAGCACTGGGTTGTACCCGGTGCTTCATTAATTCGATTTTTGATGATTATTGCTACAATTAGTATTTGGGATCTAATATTATTGCGTCCGTGGAAATATTCCCCATCCCCAGAAAGTGACCAGTCCTCGGCGGCGGTACGGTACTCATACTTCACACCAAATTGTGTGATGTTTGTGATGGACGGAAGGACAGCCGGACTAACCGACCAGCACCATTTCAATATCCCCAATGTCGACTTTGTCTGATGGGCATACTAACCGATTTTTAAATGGAAGGTGAATGCAAGTAGCTAAAGAGAACACATAAAACTGTTTACTCCAAGTCCCCTTACTAATGGTCCCTTATTAAGCTAGAACTATCACCATGGGTGGTTAATACAACATACATTTGATGCAAGGGTGCGTGTGTGTGTGTGTCTGTGGGTGTGTGTGTGTGTGTTGTGTTGTTGTTGTGTGTGTGTGTGTGTGTGTGTGTGTGTGTGTGTGGGGGGGGGGGGGGTTATACATGAATTCTTGGACGCTAGGTAAACTGGTAAGTACACGCATGCGCATTAAATTTAGGAATTCATTCATTTCATTCAGAAATCAATATTGTGCTCATGAGCGGATCCAGAGTGGCATTCACTGAGACTAGAGGGCACGGTAGAAGATAATACCGTACCCCATGCATACAGCAAAAAACCTGTCCGAGTCTCGTGTGAGCCGTTTATAAATTAACTATCCTCCAATTATATCGTCATAAAAATTTACGTTATCTCCCTTGAAACAAAGAGCTAAAAGAAAATAAAGAGCTAAATATACAGCCAAAGTGGACGCTTTAGTGTTGGTAGGTGTAATACTTAGAGATATTCTTAATGGCGGATTATCTGTGAACTAGTTACTTCCAATTAACTTCCCCTAGAAAGTCAGGTTTCATTTTGTTACTTTTAATAAAAGAAAATAGCAGACAGCTCCGAGAGCTGTCTGCTATTTCTGTTTATTAAAAGTATTTCGATACACTGATGCCAAAGAGATTTGATATTTTTCTTTTTACGGGAATGGCGGGACGATAGCCTTTCAGGCTATACCATTTCCATGCTGTGTACTGGCTTATGTTCTTGTTTGTTGACAAGTTATACAGTAATCAATTTACTGATATACTGCAAATTAAAGATCTATCTATCTGGTTCTAATCGGACATATTTTATTAAGCCTTTACCTAACTTGAAAAGCAGACGACACTTGCAAAAATAATTCTTGAATAACTAATTTTTTTCATTTTTTGTCTCAAAAACATAGGTTATGACCCCTCGTTGGAACGAGCTCGACGAGCTCGTTCCAACGAGGGGTCATAACCTATGTTTTTGAGACAAAAAATGAAAAAAATAATGAAAATTAATTGGCGATTTTTGAGAATAGCGCTGGCCGGTTTTGGCCGTTACGTTAACTGGTAGAGTTCCAGAAGTCCATATTTGGGCTTTATTCCGGAATGCAGGTACCACAACTTAAATGTTTTATACTCAGTGGAAGTCTTTCATATTATCCTTAAAACGAAATTATTTAGTTTGTAAGGATCTGCCTTGTTACAGGCACTCACCCATAAATTGCAACAAAGTAATGACATGTGAAACCATCATCTACCCAGGGAGCAGCATTTGAACCTAAGTTCGTACACTGTTGATGTAATGTTAAAATAGGAGGTATTCATGAGGTACCCCCAAGGTAGAATCAGAGGCCACAGAAGCAAACAGGGACGGCTGGGGTGGGGTGGGGTAGGTTGAAGCAAGAGCACTTGTCTATTGATCTGTTAATATTTTCATGATTACCACCCGAAAAACCATCTAGTATTCATAAAAAACAGCACATGTTATACGGTCACGTATTGTCACTTTTGTGAAGAAATTCACGAACTTCGGCCATCAACCCCACTGCACACTGACGTAAAAAATACCGCAAATTCACACGGCAAAGTTTTTCCATAATACAATGGGGTTTTTAACAATTCCAATCTTGTTTTACAGGGCTTAGTGAACTCTATGAAATAAGATTGAATCGGTTAACCCTTTACCCAACGCAGACGATTTCCAAATTTATTATTTTAAATATCATTTTTTAAATTTTTTCAAAAAATGTCAACAAAACCATATCATGTGACCCCTCTTTGGAACGAGCTCGACGAGCTCGTTCCAAAGAGGGGTCACATGATATGGTTTTGTTGAAATTTTTCGAAAAATAATATTTTTTCAGCTGCTGAATTTGCATATTACGCGGGCGGATGCGGGCGATTCGTTGGGTAAAGGGTTAAATTCCAAGTTGCATTATGGGAAATATATTAATATTTCGACATCAATGTGCAGAGGTTTAAATTCGGTACACCCAGATCGAATTTAGGGAATTATATTGAATCGCAATACATAAGACACCCCCACCCCCCCATTATTACGCTTGAGGGCACGGTGGCTCATTGATTACAGCATTGGACTTTAAACCCAAAAGTCGACGGTTCGAGCATGCCCAGCAGTAAGTACATTGTGTCCTTGAGCTAGACACTTGCCTTCAGCTGCTGCTAATTTTGCTTGTGCAGAGCAAGTAAGTTGGAGAGTCTGATGGCTATTCGCCGCTGTTTGGTGGTTCTCTCCGGCTTCCCCCACTGTCCGACACGATGTGATCCTGGCTGTTAAAAGTGTCATTAAACCTCAATAAATAAATAAACAAATTACGTAATGTTCTTTTGATTTCTCAAAGAAAAATAGTCATGTAAAAAAAATAAAAATTGTATTCAACACTACACAGTTGTATTACAAAAGCAAATAATATCAAGACTTGCTGGTCTAATTTGATCTTTGCGATTAGGTCGAATTTACAGTGAAATATGGATGGCTATTTGTCGACACGAGCAATAAAAACAAAACTCAACGAGTTCGAATTGGGAGCTATTGTTATCTTCTTGTATCACACGAAGTTGTTAACTGCGCAGCGAGTCGCAAAATAACTTCACACGTCTCACTTAACTCACCTGGTTTTTATAAGCGGTTATAATGTGTTCCGTTTCTGGGAATTGTTCAATATCTGCAAACACATGAGCGTCTTTTGGAGCACCTGGTTGTCTGTATGAGTTGAACAGACGGTAATACTGTTCCATACACATTGGCTGACCTTTCTCGTTGTGTCGAGCTCTGTCAATGGGCAGGCCACGACTGAAAGATAGAAGACATATATTGAAAATTTGACAACCAAATATGCAAAGAGATCCCAGAAGTCCTGTTGCATTTAACCCTTTACCCAACACAGACAATATCAACATTTATTATTTAAATGTCATTTTTTTAAATTTTAAAAAAAATTACAACAAAACTATATCATGTGATCCCTCGATGGAACAAGCTCGTTCGAACGAGGGGTCACATGATATGGTTTTGTTGTAATTTTTTGAAAAATAATATTTTTTCATCTGCTGAATTTGCATATTACGCGGGCGGATGCGGGCGGATGCAGGCGGATGCGGGCGGATGCGGGCGATTCGTTAG
Source organism: Pictodentalium vernedei (assembly GCA_031216915.1). Classification (NCBI taxonomy): domain Eukaryota; kingdom Metazoa; phylum Mollusca; class Scaphopoda; order Dentaliida; family Dentaliidae; genus Pictodentalium; species Pictodentalium vernedei. The sequence continues at coordinate 263,191,303 of CM062297.1, forward strand.
GTAAAGGGTTAATAGTCCGCGGCTGCAAATTATTTTAAAAATTCGAACACTCCCAAGATACACCAAAGACTCAATCACTGTGATTACTTACGCGGACAGAGAATTTCGACTTGAAAGCGACAGGTTCGCGATCTGGACGAAATTCCCTTTCTGCGCCTCCACTACCCTACAACACTGAGGAACATCACCTCTGGAATAAGAAACGAAAGATCAGTGAATCTCAGATGCTGTTTTCCTTTGGTTCTCTCGATTGGTGTCACGCCAAATATTATAATATTATATTAAGAGATGTACAAACTAACCCTAGCCAATCTTTGTATCTGCGACTAGCTGCTCTACATGTGGCAATGTCGATCAGTTCGAGTGTCTGCGTGTTTGTCGGTCTGTGGCAACGAGTTTTTAAACTTTTACAACACCTGGTGGAGTGACATCATATTTGGTATGCAAGTTTATCTCATTGACGTCTAGCCCCATGATCGATGCAAGTGTTAGTTAGTAGGCGTAGTTTTGTCAGAGTTATTGCTCTTTATGGTATCACAGAACTAAATATTTTTCCATAGGCGATCATTATAACGTTCGGGCAAAACAAAATATGATCGCATCACTTTAATTTTGGCATTCATATATCTTTGTCAAGTATAGCCCTTCAGACAACATTTTCTGACCCCAAAACAGGGGGTCATGCAACAAATTAGAGAGAAAAACTGACAGCAAGGGAAGTACCGGTCACGTGCACATATTTTTCAGGGAATTCCCTACAAAAACACACAAAAGGTAAATTGCATTTTTTAGGTCCAAAAGTCATCAAATTACCCTCTTTTATATGTGGAATATTCACCAATAACGCAAGTTGTCAATCGAATGCTTCAAACATTTATTGAAACAATTTATTTTCACAAGGCTGTTTATTTTTAGAGATTGCATCACTTCCGAGTGCAACATTTCAAGGCGGGTATTTCTAATTCAAATATTTAGTTCAGTGATACCTATTTATGGACTTGGAAGATGTTTCATTTTACTATCAAACCAACTAAGTTCCGAAGTACTGGAGTGACATCACATCCGGTATGCAAGTTTATCCATTGATATCTGGCCGCAGTGTCAACACAGCTTTTCAACAAAGGTGTTATTCATATTGTCGTTCTCATGGTTACGGTCTTTTATGGACTTAAAATATGTTTCATTTTTATCATCAAATTCAATAACTTTAAGATACATGATGCAATGACATCATATTTAGTATGCAAGTGTATCGTACAGTTGCCTAGCCTCCTACCCCCCTCCCCCCACTCCCAAAAAAAAAAAATGTTCAATGGAGGTGTTATTCAGAGTATTTTTGTCATTTCCATTTATGGACTTGGAATTTGTTTCATTCTTACCACTCGTCGCAGCTCTCTCACATTTTTGGTGTGTTTGTTATCGTCACGCTATGGTTTGATCCATTTCTTTTAAATCAAGTCGGGTTGGAAGGCGATTGAAGTAGAGGAATAGATCGAACAGGTTAAAGGTGGAATACATTGGCCATATGCTACAAAACGTGTTCATATTTGCAGCTAATATATTTTACGCATCACTTTACAATGTGGACACATTTGCTAGGACCCTGCGAAGCTTCGAAATTCGATTCGTTTCGAAATCGTCCTGATGAATCGATTCTACTAGATTCGAAAATTATCAAATCGTCGAAATCTTGAATTCCAGCCTCCCGTTTTCTCTTCAACTCTTCTTCTGTCATCAGGTTTCAAGAAGGTACATACCAATTATCGCTACAGTGAAGGGAGATTGGTCGTAGTATCACGTTGAGTTCAAGAAGTCAGATCGCCGGCGATCGCCGGCGATCTGACCTCCTCAACGAGACGTGATGCGAGGACCCAGATCACTTCACTGTAGCGAAAAAAGTTTTTTTTTATATGACTTATAGTTCAACATCTCATGCCAACGCTAGCATTAACTGGTTGAGTGCTAGAAGCCACCATCAGGGCTTTCAAAAACAAGAGGGTACCACAGCAAAGCCAGCATTTTCCCTTCTTATGTTTCATACTTGGTAAAATGCAAATAATATTTTGTTTATACAAATTTGTTTTATTACAAATTATTGGAGAGTGCCCACAGGCACTCTCCAATAATTTATAATAAAACAAATTTGATGGACAAATTGAGACCACCCAAAATAATGTAGCCCTCAACCAGTTAACAATTCCCCAACCTTTTTTTGATAAATTGTATTGAAGTGAAAAAGAACTATTTTTGTTTACACTTATTTTGTAACAGGTGCGCACTTCTACTTTACAGCTCGGAGTGAAGTACTCTCTGCAACTGGAACAGTTGATTATGCGAATTCGAACGCACCCGTAAATAGTCCGTCATACTATAGTGATACGGTATTGGATTCCACAATGTGGACTTTCCGGTGCCCAGGAAAAGCTCGTCAAACAGTAGTGATATTTGGCGGTTAAATTACATAGTCATAAAATAAAGCTTTAGAAGCTACTTTATTTCGCCTTTCTATTGATTTGCCCAAACACACGACTCGGCGATAAATACAGTACTTGAGTGGAAATTGACAATATTTACGGTTGTAAATTTTACAATCTGAGCAGTCGTGAGATTAGATTCGAAATTCGATTCGATTTTAAAGCATCTGCCTGAATCGATTCGGGATTCGATTTGAGTAGTAGTGCATGTACCCCTTCACTTCTATGTTGTGGATGGAATGGGGGAGTCGGAAGTGACTTTAGTGTCATGCTACCCTGTTATGTCATGTGGTGTTGACATGTTATACCCGTGAATGGTCATGTTATAACAACATTACCATAGTGATACCAGGCGTCAGCGCGCATGCCCAGCGCGTGTTGTTTGAGTGGCACGTGTTTCCATCGTCCATTTTGTCTCCTAGAGGCCGCCGTCTTGGTTTCCAAAAATGGCGTATTTGATTGTCCTGGAGTATACTTCAGTAATGCAGAAGAACCTTTCAGTTGGAACTGTTAAAGCTTATTGGTTATTATTTTAAGCTTTTCGTGTCTGTTCTTAAAGTTCTAACCTATTCAGGGTATTCTTTTTCTTGAAGTAAACCCCCTCTGTCGTCGCGCATGTGCTATATGTGTTTGTGACGCATTATGCATTCGGCTTATCCGCATATGCCAATGTGCCGAATGCAATGTGTGCACTTGTACACAAGCACATTCCACAAAACACCAGTTCCACGTTCCATGAAATACCCTCCATTGTCCGGCTATGACTACAGAATCCCTTTTTTCTTCGCATATACCTCTTTGATATATGTTTATGTGACGCATTTTCAAGTAAGCACACAATTCACATGTATCCACGTGCTGAAAGCAATGTTTACATATTGTGACACATTGCGCACTTGCAGGCAAACACATTACACAAACGCCACCCCCACGTTCCATGAACTTCCTTCTACAGCCTGTCTTTGGCTAGAGAAGCCTTTTTGGCACATTTTCCCATGTGCTTTAAGTTTTTGTGACACATTGTGCATTTTCACATAAGCAGATATCGGCACATCTGGATGTGCCCATCTGTAGCAGACAGTGTGTGCACATTGTGCACTTACACACAAGCACATTTCACCAAACACTTGGTCCACGCTCCATGGAGTCCGTTCTATAGTCTATTTAAGACTACATAATCCCCTTTCATCGCAAATGCTTATGTGTTATATGTTTTTGTGACACGTTGTGCATTATCACATCAGCATACATCGGCACATCTTGGATGTGCCCATGTGCTGTATGTAATGTGTATACACTGAACATTAGTACACAAGCACATCTCCGTACGTTCAACAGACTGTTTGATATGCATGCACTGGGCCAAGAAAATGTAAAGACCGATACGGGCTTAGATAAATGGAGCAATCGGATTGAACCTGTTAAAGACTTGCCCGAGGGTAGAGTCGAGACAGGATCAGGCATAGCTAGGAAGTATAAAGTAGAGCTACACGTCTTTAGTAATGGTTCAAGGATTCGAGGATGGTAGGATTTTACAGTATTTGGTAAAATAACAGAAGCTGATCATAAGACAGATGATGGTGACTATTGGTAAGTCAGCGGCAGTGATTTTAGAGCTATGAAGACTATGGTGTGGTCTATATACCAGAAGACGATCGTGTACTAAGAACGACCATCCTCTAAAAGGTAGTTTCCAAAAAGTGTTCCCTGATAAATATCCTCTAAAAATATCCTCCAAAAGGTACCATCCAACAGTACATCACCATGTCATAGGAATCCTCCAATAGACGGATTAGGATAAGAGGGATGGTAGATTATACCTCAATGTGGGATTTCCTCATGGCCCGATGCGATAGAAGGATTGCTGGAAGCCAGTCGTTTGTTAATTAGGGGATATCGGAAGCGGGGTGCCACGGCAGTAAAGTAAAGTAATGTTATCTGATTGGAAGATCCGGCAAGACGAAACATGTCTTTGGGTGATCGGATCTTATCTGAGTGGAAGATCCGGCAAGACGAAACATGTCTTTGGGTGATCGGATCACGACCAGGGAAACCCGGAATATGGTAAGAGCTACCAGAACCGATAAGAGAAGTAACCAATAAGCTACAACTGTTCCATGTAAAAACGTTCTTCTGCACTCTGAAATATATTCCACTCGTGTTGGAAGCCTTCTAGGCTCTGCTCAGCTCATCAAATTAGGAATGAAAAGAGTAGTTTCAGGGAATCGGAGTCAAATAAAATTTTGGGTAGTTGTCGAGTTGTTTATGGTAATTAGATATGCTCCTAATCAATCCAAGATACCGTTCGAACACATTCGTTCCTATTAGAGGCCTTCCAGGCTGATAACTACCACCTGCCACCATCGAAACCAAGAAGTCTCGAGTAGATAAAATAGACGACGGAGACACGTGCCATCTTAACAACACGCATTGCGCATGCACACAAACGCCACTTATTACTATTGTAATGGCGTCACAACATGGCCACTTACGTGGGCTACCATGACAATCACACATGACAATGATGTCACATCCGCCTCCACCTCTCTCCCACCCCAACCTAGAGGGGAAGGGTACATACACTACTACTGATTCGAATGGAAATCCGAGATTTGTAGTACCCTAACATGTGCTATGCTATCAAATTATTAAACTGATTATATAATCATATAACACTCAGTGGAGAAATGTGTGGAAGCTGTGTCTCATCCCCCCACCGACACTACCCCCCGAAAATATTTACACCATCAAAAGATGAATATATTTCATGGGCATGTCTTCTTAGCGCGAAAATATATTCAACTGAAATGAATATCGGTACGTACCACGGAGTTTGTGCAGCTCAGCCTGGAAATGTACGCTGCATTCTACTGTAACGACCGGGTTTGAGTTCATGCCCCAAATTCTTCTCAGCTGCCTTGATACATTAAGCTGTCATCGAGGCAATGTCATCAAATTAAGACGATAACTCCAACATTCTAAGTATAGAATTCCAATATTCTTCTGTGTACTAGACCTGCAAAGTCACGTGACAGCCCCTGTTCCGGCATCACTTTGGTCTAGAGGCTAGAGAGCTCTGCACTTGAGAATGAAAACATTCTACCCTTCACCACCTCCACCACCTTACGTCACCTCAGATTATGTTTCGAACACACTAGAAATGTGAGCGGGGAGGGGGTGGGGTGGGTCAGGTACACTGTCCCTCATTCTGGTTATGAATATGTGTCTGGAAGAGTGTATGTGTGAGAAGACCCGCGGCTTCATTTGTGTCTTCTGTTGTACAAAACAAGTTTTAACCCTTTGGATACTGATGGTATCTTTCACGTAAGTTCAATAGAAGCAACTGGAAGAGTCCATATTCATTATTTGGGGTAAGATCAATTAATATTTTTAACGTGCAGCCTTAGGGCTGCACGTTGAAAATATTGATTGGTCCATACGACATATTTACCTTATAGCCATTCCACTTAATGACATTATGACGTAGCTTGTGACCCGGCCGGAGAAAAACGGCCTCTGGGGTTCAAAGTCTTAAACATCAGTACTTGAACCTGTGTTTACATCTACTCGCACCAATATGACTCACAGAGTCACTCCCTGAACATCTTCAAACGGCGGATCAAACTTCGTTATTATAACAGAAAAACAGTACGAATATAATCTAACGGATTTCTGGATAGTTATTTTATAATAAACCGCACTGAATAAGTTCCCATAATTACACGTTGTTTGAAGGGTTGTCGATGGGAGGAGAAAAAATTAAGCTGAAGAAGTTTTGAGTGAAGAGTAAATTATCGAGAAAACTGGCTTACGATGTGGTATTTAACAGTAATTGCAGTGATTAGGATAAGGCCATATGAGAACATCGGAAAAATCAGAAAATAATAATGATTATTATTATTATTTATAAATGAAAGAAGTCTTACGAGTCTATGATTGTCTTGTAGTCCATAATGCCAGAAATGAGTCTTGAAGCATACCTGTAAATACAGAGAATTCATACTGCACATTTTGCTTTCCTCTGATGTTATCATTTTGTACATCTCTACTTGACACGAGGAACGGATGACAATACCAATCATTAGCGGACCGAGGATTCTGGGTTTGGAGAGGCGCCGCATTAAACCTTATACCTTGATGCGAATCATCCTCCTATGCGCCTCCCGTCGGTAAAGGAAATGACGGAAAATGGAATGTCAGTGGGGATTTCTGGTGGATTCTTTGCACATCAACACAAACTTTCCAGTCAAAATAGTCCTGCAATTTTCTATAGAATCCTTTAAATGCTGAAGAAAGGAAGCCAATTTACAACTGTCCGCGGGAGACCCGCACAATCAACAGGTTGTATGCATAGGATACGGTTTTATCAGCGATAACGCATGGACATCCACTACTTGTGGTGGCTGATGTCCATACGTGAACGCGGACAATATTGAGCACCCCAGCTGCTGGTCTCGATACTTGTAGAAAAATTGAGTTATCAGCAATAAGAGTTGAGAGAATGCACTGTGAATAAGACTCACGTTGTGTTGCGTTCTTGCTAGTGAAGGGTTGGAAGCTATGATACCAATAACCAATAATGGTTTGGTCATCCTCCAATTTGCCGCTCTTCTTTCACGATGCGGTCTGCATCAACAAAGCTCCCCTCCGACCCCGCGGGTCATTCCTACAACAATCTCTCTCCTAAACTCCAATATTGAGACCCAAAGTGTGTTTAAAAGATAAAAAAAAAAATAGAGAACTCAATTTAAGTGTGGGGAAAAAAACAACACCACGGTTTAACACTTATATGAAATGGAAATGAAAATGAACATTGACATGGTTGTTCAATGCGCAGGCTTGACCGGTGTGACAGGAATGATAGTCCGTAGGAAAATTAGTCCCTCTGGACTATTATTCCGCGGAATTATAGTCCTAGGTCTAACATTTCTAGGAATAGTAGTCCGCCGGACTACTATTCCTAGAAATGTTAGACCTAGGACTATAATTCCGCGGAATAATAGTCCAAAGGGACTAACGTTCCTACGGACTATCATTCCTGTCACACCGGCATTCCGGATTTTCGGAACACAGATGATTTTCTGGAGTGCGAATTTGCAATGCTCTTATTGATTTGGCAATATTCTTCTTAAATATCGGTTTTGAAAGGCGAGAACCGAATTCTAAAACTGTATTAAAAATAGAAAGTCCATTCTCACTCAATACACAGCAACTGACCTGCTACAAAATTAGAATAATAGTGAAGACGCCGTATGGTTCCCTGTTCTGAAGAACTGATAATTCAGAATCCACGCAGCGGTCTTGCAAGTGTGAGAGATTATAAGAATTAGAGGACATATCATTTGTGTTGGGTCATTTCAACCAATAGGAACGCATACTTTTTCACCGTTCTCGGTTTTCGGAAGGCTAAATATATAAAGGGATTTTTCATTTGAAAGTTATTTTTCAAGTCATCAAATCCATATTATCTCAACCCCGTAACCACAAAGGAATTTCCTGCAACCATCAAGTGAACCACGTCAGCTTTGAACGTCTCTTGCCTTCTCATTTGGACTCGTCAAGTGAAAGGCGAGAGCGTTCATCAAACTGTGGAAATGGAGACTAGAGAACAACTACCTCTTTCGGGAAGAGGTAGTACCTTCAGTGAGAGGACACACTCTCACACTGATACTCGCCCGAAGGAGGCAAGGTCAACTCCCGCAGAGACAAAGAAGAAAAGCCCACCCCTAAGCGCCGGGAAAGCAAAGTGTGACGAGAAGTAAGTAGAAGAGGCAGTCACGAATTACCCACCCCATCCCACAGCTCTACCCAGCCAACAGTTAGGCCCCCGTAACATGAATGAAGGCACTGAGGTTGGGAAACTTTCGAAACGAGAATTATACATTATACAAACGCGAAATAAAAAACCCGAGTGCCCTGGTGCTGAATACTTCAGCCAAGCATCCATACTTCTTTTCGGGGTCATATTCAATTTTTTAATTTCCTTTGTCATATAATAAAGAAATTATTACACCGCTCAGTTAATTTGAGTTGTATTTTTCCGTCTCGTTGTGGAGACAAGATCGGTCAGATCAAGCAAGACGCCTTGGGTGTCTTGTTTGATATGGCTGACCTGGTTTCCTGCACTCTGTGGAATCCGGTGACCCGGGATCAACTGTTTGTTGTAATAGCCTGTATATGTCCGTCGAATTCGTTTGACTCGACACTTGGTTCCTAATCGTATTCGTGTTTCGGGAAATCCGACCAAATTCTCAGCGAAACTTGGCAAAATATGCCAAACGGTGTTTTCAGACTCCACATAATTTGGGAAAATTGCCACAATTTCGGCACACTGTTTATCGTCTCTAATTTTGGAGAATTTAAAGGCCTGGTTTCTGATGTAGAACGGATGGTCGCAATGGTTAAACTTTACATAACAAGTTGGACCAATTCGTACAGGGCCGCAAAGTAATCTTTCTTACGCTTTTTCTCGCCCAAAAGGCGATTTTTGATCGGAGGTTGCTACAGCTTTCTTTTTTAACTGTGTCGTTCAGTTTGTAAGTTAATGGTAGTTTCGTTTTCATCCAACTACTCGAGATTATAGATTTCACCCCAAATGTAGTGTAAACATACCAAATATTTCCAACCGCGAGTAAAAACACCCATTTGTGTTTTCAGAAAGAATCATCAAAATTGCATCTCAGTTTTGATTCAAGTCTTCATGTGAACGAACATTCGTTATGAGAATCAATATTTCCAAATATTCTTCGAGTGGCATTTTGTTGAAGATCATAAAGTTACACGAACTACCATTATGTAAACTAACTTTATTCAGATGTTTCCGAAACGTCTCTTTGTGGTGGACCAATAAGTTGTTAGTGCGTGTAACAAATCTGCAAACATAATTCAGAGATTGCTCAGAAAGTCCATATCGTGTGCCCCCAATGTTTGAAAGGTCTCGACGAAACGCAAGAATCGATGAAATTAACTCAGTAGAATCAAATAAAAGTCATTCACTTCATCTCGTCTTACACCGAGCTTTAATCATAACTTTTATCATCCGCAGATATCCGACACTGGCTGAAATTTTAAAGAATTTTCCCTTTGTAACGGAAATCAATGTACAGTTACGTATAAATGTCACATCACACATAGGGCTTGAAGTATTTTTTTAAAAAAAATAGCATAGTCACACAATAATATACAATATATTCCATATTATATCGAGTTTTCTCATTCACTAATAGCCGACTTCACAATAATATACAATATATTCCATATTATATCGAGTTTTCTCATTCACTAATAGCCGACTTCTCGGGACGAACCTCCATTTGCAGTATGATATTGTCTGAGGGGCACCACACACTAAAAACTAAAGTGTTAAAACTGACACTTTCAAGGTGTTAAACCCATTCTAACTCTTGGGGTTTGATTTTAACACTCAAAGTGCAATGCTTTAAGCACTTAGACATTACAATCGTCAGACATCTGAAACTTGAATGGATGGCACTTCCCATGGTTCTTGCATTGGTGGTTCTTCCAGAATCGTCCATAATTTGATTTGCGCTTGGTGGGTATATAATTAAAAGGACACAACGCAGATGACGCGGATCAGGCTCGAGAGTTCGAGCCTGATCCCCGTCATCTGCGTTGTTTCCTTTTAAGTGTCGCGACATTACACTTGTCAAGTGGTATTATTGTAACACTTGTCAAGTTCTGGGATATCTACACTTGAACAAAGTGCTAGTTCAGCACTTAGTAAGTGTTAAATACAGCACTTCAAGTGTAGTTTTTAACACTTTAGTTTTTAGCGTGCACATATTCTTGTGCAATACTGTATTTAAACTGTATTTAAAACATATATTTTGAGTGTTTTTCTAAGTTGGACTGGAAATTCCATGCTTAATTAGCAGCGCTTGAATTATTGCTGGTCTGTTTAAGTGACAGATCGGTTTTCGGGGTTCATCATACAAACGCACATTCTTATACCTTTGGCCGAACGAGAAAAATTATCAAAGATATATACACTTTTAAACAACAACAGGCAATCGGTTTCAAGTGTCTTGCTAAAGACACAACACCGTTTCCGATTGTCAGGGGTTACCTCGTTGTGTCCTTGGGCAAAGCACTTCATCACGATTGCCCATGTGGAGGCATGCGTAGAGGACATTTGACAATGGATGGGAAAATGTTTTCTCAAATTAAATGATGACAAGACAGAATTTTTACAATTGGATATCAAACATCAGTTCGACAAATCTCCGATCAACTGCCTCAAAATAGATGATGTCAATGTTAACCCGAGCGAAACTGTTCCGAACCTTGGTTTTACTTTTAATAATAGTTTCAATCTGAGTAACCAAATCACTAAAGTAAGTAAAAGCTGCTTCTTCAAGATAAGAAGCATAAACAAAATTAGAAAACTTTTTGATCAAAACACACTAAAAACTGTTATACAGTTTATGGTCCTGTCTTGACTGGACTTTTGCAACTCTCTTTATTTTGGACTTCCGCTATTAACCAGCTTCAGCGCATTCAAAATACAGCAGCCAAGATCATTACTGGCGCCAAAAAATATGATCACATTACACCAATCCACAAATCCTTGCATTGGCTACGAGTTCAGTCCAGCATCAAATATAAAGTATTAATGATGACGCACAGCATCATTTACGGAGATAGTGCCCCCGCCTACTAAAAACAGATTGTCAGTTTACACAAACCCGTATGGAATCTTAGACCCATCTCTTACGGATAGCCTTTGACTGCTGATTTTTCTCTTGAATGTCAGTTTGTATTGTGAGTGCTTTTATGCGCAAAATAAGTAAATTATAAATAAATAAATAAATAAATAAATAAATAAATAAATAAATACCGCTGGTCCGGATGAACCACTGACCATTCGGTTTGAAGGTCAATGCTCTAACTACTGAACCACCTTACTCCTCTTGGAACTGGTGTTAATTAACTAAATTAGTTTAATTATTCATCAGATAGTTGCATCTAAGCACTTAATTCTACGAACTGCACCTCAGAAGAAATCAGCGACAGTAAGTTTGTCTTTTTCAAATTTCTCGGATGCCATAGAATTAAGAAAGGACGCTGGTTTTGTTTACATTGGCATGGCGGGGGTTCGAACCCATGCCGAGAGAGTTTCCTTCGGCACCAACCGCCTAGCGAAACTATACTGAACCACGCACACCACTCGGCCACCGACAGTTAACCCTTTACCTTGCACAGCTCCCTTATCAGGCCAACGTTACCCACAAAAAAATGCCAGTCAAATGTCTTTATTTTCTCTTTAAATTTTGCCGAAAAATATAGCTTATGAACACTCATTGGAACGAGCTCGTGTGATGAATAATTTCTTTTTTCAATTTTTTAAATAATTTTTACAAGTGTCGTCTGTGATCATGTTAGGTAAATAGTTAATAAACGGCGAGGAAGATTATTATTATTCCTGAAGGGTGTGAGATGGGAAAATCTCACCCGAGGGAAAGATATTTGGGCCAGAAACGAGGCTTGCCGAGTGTCTGGACCAAATATCTTGTCCCGAGGGTGAGATTTCCCCATCTCACACCCACCCCATCTGGGATAATTCCCCCCCCCCCCCCACCAAAACACCCTGACGTCATGAAACGTAATTCAGGCGCACGTGCAGCTATATCGAACAATTTTGTTGTCCATTTCTAAAAAAAAATGATTTGCTTATAGGAAAGAGCGCACAAAAGTTCTGTATATACCACAGGTATATACCACGAAATTAAATCCCAACGTCGGCAAGATAGGGGTTAAAGATTTGTAGTGAAATGAACATTGACACATTCCTATGACGTCATATTATGAATTCTGCAATGTATTCGCAAAACTTTTCGACGGAAATTTCGTGCAACTCTCTCCACTCACAATGGCGTTCACCCAAAAATTCGAAAAAAGAGTCAAGTGTCCTTTGGGTTATCGTTCTGTGTTTCTATTTTCTTCTACAAACGGTCGTCTGCTAATGTTTCCGAGACGTGACACAGTGTTGTTTGTTTACAGAAGAACGTGTGATGAGCGAATAGTCCTGCGCTCATTAAATATGCTAATAAGCCGGTCACGTGGGTTATGTGAGATAGATATCTACCTCACATGGACTTCTTACATGAGACACGCATATCTTGTAAAGGAAGTGAGGGGAGAAAACATTGCCCATAGTTCGGGAAAATCGCATTTGTCGAAAAAGAAACGCGAAAACCTTGAATCTGGAAAGCTATTTTCGTTTGTTTTCTCTCGATTCAGACTTAAGTTCGCAATGTCTAATAATGGAAGTTATCTACGCACTGGTTTAACACTTACGCTGCCGAAAACGACTATTGTCACCTATTTTATGATGATTATCTGTACGTTCTGGTATGCGCAGAACTAACCTACCGCCCGATTAATTGTTGGAAAGGGCTCTGACAGCCCTTTCCAACAATTGACCAGATGATAGAGTTTCAAGTTTGTAATAAATCTTATTAACCCTTTACCTAACATGACGACACTTGCAAACAAAATTCTTGAATAACTAATTTTTTTCATTTTTTGTTTCAAAAACATAGGTTATGACCCCTCGTTGGAACGAGCTCGACGAGCTCGTTCCAATGAGGGGTCATAACCTATGTTTTTGAGACAAAAAATGAAAAAATAATGAAAATTAATTGGCGCCTTTTTGTGAATAGCGCTGGCCGGTTTTGACCGTTATGTTGGGTAAAGGGTTAAAAGGTTTATGCGAATGAATGAGTGCGATATGCAGATGCGGCGGAACCAGGGGAGGAGGGTGGGGGGGGGGGGACACGTGCCCCTCCACTTTTTTTCCAAAGACCTGCTGCGCGGTTACACAACGAGTTAAATGGGCGCAAACAAACGTGTTGCTATACAAATATCCCTGTAATATATTATTTGTAAGTCCAAACAACATTTGGCCAAAGAAATCCACCTTAGGTCGCTTCGGTCCGTTTCTTCCACTGCAACCATCGACCAACTCGAAGGCTAGCCTTCGGGTTGGAAGCTGATTGAAGGAGAAGAAATGGACAAAACAGTGACAGTGATAGGATAGTGACCACAGCGTTTTTACTGTTCATTATATCAACACCACCCTTTCGATTAACCCTTTACCTAATCTGAAAAGCAGACGACACTTGCAAAAATAATTCTTGAATAACTAATTTTTTTCAGTTTTTGTCTCAAAAACGTTATGACCCCTCGTTGGAACGAGCTCGACGAGCTCGTTCCAACGAGGGGTCATAACCTATGTTTTTGAGACAAAAAATGAAAAAAATAATGAAAATTAATTCGAAATTTTTGAGAATAGCGCTGACCGGTTTTGGCCGTTACGTTGGGTAAAGGGTTAAAATTCCTTGCATACAACCGTACATAGAGGTCCTGCATATATGGCTAAAGTTGGCGTGGCAGTAAAAGGGTAAGTATGTCGCAAGCATATCGTGATCTACTGTTTCGGCTTCAAATGTTTGGATCTAGAACATTTCGGTTAAATCTTTTCTCATATATTTCCAAGAATTTGAATATTGAAATAACAGAGAAAATATGACAAAAGTGCACTTTCCACGTTATTCTTATGGTGGTTTTTATAACCAATCAAATTATTGTTATTTGATTTCAATTATGTTTAATATTATGTTCTAAATAACGAACACATGAGATGTACTGCGTATAAAGCCGGGTAACCTTCTCGAAATCATTTCAAGCTCATTGCACCATCTCTATTAAGGGGTCGGGACAAACAATATGTTTTAAATGCAAAAACTGAAACATTTTTGGTATTTATAAATTCAGGGGCGGCGGACGTTCAAAAACAGTGGAGGGGCACAAATTTACAATGCTATCATGGTTCGACCCAGTGTGAGAAAGGTTATAATCGTATATCGGTAAACGTATCATGACTCCATACAGCCTCTCGTTTAGATGAATATGCCGCAGTCTGGTCAATGTCCTGTTTGTTTCTTCCACTTCAATCATCTTCCAACCCGAAGACCAGCCTTCGGGTTGGAAGATAGTTGAAGTAGAAGAAACGGACCGAAGCGATCGAAAATGAGGTTCTTTGGCTAAATATTGTTAGAGTCTGTATAAATTGTTTCTGTAAGCAGTTTTCGTGACTAGGGTCGGGAAAACAGTTGAACAAAGTAACAGAATCTTCTGTATTTGAGGCAGCTTTCATGATTGACATAACGTTTGCTGTACGGTACGGGTAAAAGGCAGAAGCTTTATTCTCCATACACCGTACTGCCATTGTGGCAATGCGAACCTTCGAGGTTAAATTCGATTCGAATTTTCTTCAATGATTCCATTCGATTCAAAATCCGTTGGAATATTCGGGGAAGAATTCGAATGTTGTTAAATTCCCAAGCGCAATTTGGTGGGTGATGTATCTCTTCTGCATAGCCGGCGGTATTTACATGTAGTACCCGAGATATTTATTATACGATTGCGTACTGACACACACCCATGCGAAGCCAACATATTGGCTTCATAAGGACGTGTAATGATACTCAATAGCCTTGTACACATATCCTTCATTAACAACAAAACGATATGTAGGGGAGATAAATCCCGGTATCCCGTACCCCATGCTCTTCCATATCATGCTATTCATTCACACCAATGGGCAAAATAAAAAATAAGATTTAGGTGGTTTAGGGTCCTTGCATGCATTTTTTTAAAATATATCTCTTAATCCTCTGCCACTGATGTCAAAATATCGATATATCAAGCAGTAAATGTTTTCAATAATGCAACTAGAAATTTAACCAATTCAGTCTTGTTTGTCAGGGCACAATGAGCTGAATTGGTTCAGTTCCAAGTTGCATTATGACAAATTGACATCTTTGAAGCCAAAAAGATGTGGAGACATTCTACCCAATGCCAATACCACAGTCAAATATACTTCTTTGCTTATTCGTTTTTCTTCAGTTGTTTGCTGTTTGTATAATTAACCATAAATATCAACGAAAAGTGTCATGTCTAAATCTGTATTAGGAACGTCGATAAAGATGCTAATGGCTGAGAAAATAATATCTCTTTGCATAGGAGTACATTGCCTTAATTTCGAGATACGGGTCTTAATGTTTTCTAAAATGTACCACTAATACATTCGTGAAAAGCTAGTAGCATACGCTGGTCATATTGCGGCGAAAGCTGGCCCTCGGTGCGTTGAAACTCAAAAGATTTTACGTGCGATCAAGCCACTGCTATCCCTTCATGAAGTAATTTGGGTATCTCCCCTTTAGTTTTTGGAAATTTGCGTGAACCGAAAAAATGCAGATTAAGAGAAAACAACAAAAAGAAGAAAAAAAACAAAACGAACCCCCCAAATGCATATTAATACCCCCTCAGCATAACGAAATCCATCCATTTTAACAACTAGAAATAACATAAAAACAAAACAATAAATAAATAAATAAATAAATAAATAAAATAAATAAATAAATAAATAAATAAAATTAAATAATTAAATAATAAATAAATAAATAAATAAATAAGCCAAGCAGTTAGCATTTTTGAAGGGATTCTCAGGACTTTTCATGAAATCCGGTATTCAAGCACTTTAATATCCGACATTTCAGTTTTAAAATTTAAGCTCTTTCAAAGGCCCGTATGGATTCTAAGTTGAGTATACGAAGTAACTCACCTTACAATGTTCTGTTGTTCAATACATTTATTGTAAGACTAAATGATAAGCACTTCTTTTATACTAGCCTTATGAATATAGAAATGCAGTTGCCGTATCAGTCTACCGATTAAGTCTGGACCTCGAAACTTCAACAAATATGTTTTGCTTGTGCTATACAATAGAGCCCACTTAACTGTATTAATTGAATTACTCTGTTAATTGAATATAATTTCCAAACACCAAATCATTTATTATATCTTCACTGCAAGTTCGACTTGTTAATTGAGTAGAAGTTATTGAGTAAACTCCCGTTAATTGGATAAAAAAACATCAAAGAATTGCTCTGACAACCACTGACTCAGTTTATTGATCTATTTGGTCGTTGTAATCCAATATTGTATTTTATCTGTTATATCTTGTTTGGCAGAGCTCCTTGAACTCTGCCAAACAAGATTTAATAGATTCAACACAAGACCACAGGAAAATTCCAAACTTATGTTAATTGAATACTCCTGTCAATTGAATATTTTTTTTCACAGGTAGAGTAGCTATTCAATTAACAGGGTTCCACTGAACACGTACAGTTAAAACTAGAAGTCCTGTCGCGAACTGTGCGCTTACCTGGGATTAATTGCGCGTAGGAATTGCGCGCAATGGCATCCAAAGCGCGACAGGTTCTCCTTGTTATTCATAGCAAACACAGGCAATATTTCTGCCAATGGACCTCCGGGTTACCCGGAGGTCCATTGGCTGAAACATTGCTTGTGCACAGGCCATATGTACAGAATTTTATAGCCTTACTAAGGTCATAACGCGTAGATTAACGCGCAGATCGGCGTGCTATCTATTTGCATTTCATGACAGGACTTCTAGTTTTTAACTGTATATAGTCTTTCACTTTCAATATTTCTCTTGAATAATTTTAGACTGGAATGGGTTTATTTCAGTTTAGATAATAGGCTCTGGCGATTGCGTGAGAATGATGGAAATTCTGCTTGAAACTGTAGTTGTATTGATTATTTTGAACACTTTTGATAAACACTCAGACGAAATGGCGTCGAGGTTATACGCGGGGCAAAATATGAACATCGATTTGTAAAATACTACAGAGGAACATAAATTCCGAGTGTCATAGCATTGGAAATTTTCACCAATCTTGAGATGAGTTAATCAGATAAATATCTCTAGATTAAATCAGTGTCGGTTTCTGCTGACAATACTTGTAAGATGTTTACTTTAATCTGGCAATCGCCAATGCCTGCCACCAGAAGCGCGGGGGAGTAGTTTGAGTTTTTTTTATAAAGCGACACTTTGCATATTTAGAAAACCACTCGGATATTAAATTATGGAGTGTATGGTTTGTGTTTATTGAGTTTTCTTAAAAGGGCACTTTAGCGAACCAAAACCCAGAACAAAATTATCGTACTCTGCCGTGTTCGTCATGGCTGACAAACTTTGTCATTGCAAGAGTTTACAGGAAAGTTAACTCCCCTTAATTTTCTCCAGTTGTCAGTAAATTTAACACTAAGGGTATGGGAATTTCGTATAAAAATTGAAATTTCAAAATGTTAGCGAATTTGTATCATCGATGAGCGCATCATTTCACAAAATTGTTTTCTGTTTAAGCCCGTTTAAAAATAAGAAAACGACGTTTTCACCCTCCTTTAACGTTCTTTGACTTTTTATCTGTTCATTATATCAACTGTGTGGGCATCGTGACATATAATACAGACATTGTCCTTCCCATCAATATAAAAGTCTTGGGGGTAATGTTTGCTAATTGTTTTTTCTGGGAAGAATAAAAACTTGAAAATTACTGTAAAAACACATTCGCTCAACGAAGAGCTGAAGTGGACGATTACTCAGTTGCTTTCAATTAGCTTGCCATAGAGAGCAAAAGGAAACTTCGCTTTATTTCCTGGTGATGTCATAGGTGTTTTCTCAACACTTACATGCTTGAAACTTGGACCTCTCACCCGTCTAATTCTTCGAGGGGAGATAACAATATCGAAAGTAGATTTTCATGACGAGATAAGTCTGGGATGTGTGTACACAGGCAATGACGGATACAGTTTGACCGTTTGAGTGATCATTCCCGTTTTGATCTGAAGTAGGACGTTTTAACCCGTTTAAGCAGACACTTTACGGTTTCTGAATGAGATCACTGTTTTATGTCATGTAACAAGTACGCATATCCCCTCAATACCGTACTAGTTTGCACATGCTCGATGGGCGACGACTTCGGTGTGAAGGTATTGGGAGTATCCTTCACCTCTCTAAATTCTAAAAGTTATAGTCTACAACCAAAGCGGATATATTTGCCATTATACGTATCGCTAGAGTCAGCAGAAGCTTGATAGAAGAGGAGGGGCGCAAATTTTAAAGGCTACTATGGTTCGGCCCAGTGAGAGAAAAGTTACAATCGTATATCAGTAAATGTACCATGCACACTATAGTCTCTCGCGTAGATGAGCATGCTACGCTGTGGTCACTATCCTATCACTGTCACTGTTTTGTCCATTTCTTCTCCTTCAATCAGCTTCCAACGCGAAGGCTTGCCTTCGAGTTGGTCGATGGTTGCAGTGGAAGAAACGGACCGAAGCGACCTAAGGTGGATTTCTTTGGCCAAATGTTGTTTGGACTTACAAATAATATATTACAGGGATATTTGTATAGCAACACGTTTGTTTGCGCCCATTTAACTCGTTGTGTAACCGCGCAGCAGGTCTTTGGAAAAAAAGTGGAGGGGCACGTGTCCCCCCCCTCCTCCCCTGGTTCCGCCGCATCTGCATATCGCACTCATTCATTCGCATAAACCTTTTAACCCTTTACCCAACATAACGGTCAAAACCGGCCAGCGCTATTCACAAAAAGGCGCCAATTAATTTTCATTATTTTTTCATTTTTTGTCTCAAAAACATAGGTTATGACCCCTCATTGGAACGAGCTCGTCGAGCTCGTTCCAATGAGGGGTCATAACCTATGTTTTTGAGACAAAAAATGAACAAAAATTAGTTATTCAAGAATTTTGTTTGCAAGTGTCGTCTGCTTTTTAGGTTAGGTAAAGGGTTGAACCACATTGACAAAACACTCACTACAACTATGCACATAAGTCACTTCATATATTAATATTTAAGCATCACTTGCAAAGAGAGCAACGGATATAACAAATGATACTCGAATTATCTGTAAGTTGAGACTGTTTCATACTAGTGTCGGGTTATTTTGTCCAGATGCACTGTCTTTGGGACAATTGATGAGTAGGTTCCATAACAATCGACTTAACACACCATCTCCTAAACGAGGAATTCGAGTTTATTAGAATTGCTTGGCCGTATGGAGACATCCCGACTCTTTCACTCTCAGCGTCACCCTAGTGTACACTGAGCTGTTTCGGATTATGCTATTCAGAAAATGGCGGAGCTTCACAAAGATGGGTATTGGTAGACCAGTAACAATAAATGAAGCCCCAAAAAGCATACTGTCAGCTTGTGTGTAACCAGGCTGTCTACAGACATCACTGCATATTAGATTTCACACTCATCCAAATAATTCGATCCAACAGCCATTACTCATTTGGTGAGTTAGATGGGTATCGAACTGGGATAGGGGTGGAAACCTTAGGCGGTGAAAAATCTTATTACCGAACGGATTAGATTTCAGATCGCAATGTCTGCATCATCTGTGTATTTGTATTTAAAAAAAAAACTCACACTGCCCAAGACTATTCTCCAAGTTTCGACGGTTTCGTCTAATGATTTACAAGATTATAAAATATGCTATTTCATTGATGTTTATTTTATTTTATACCATGATTACCTATTCTACTGTATATAAAAAGCCTATGAATTTTTGCTTTACACACCAAACGTGGTGAACACGACAGCAAAGGGATTACAATAGTTAAAGGTTACACCTATAGTGGAACTACATCCAAGTTGAATGCAAACTTGTCTAAATTTATCACTCGTCAAGTTGTGAAGAGTGAAATGAAACCGATAATTATTTATTACGTTTTTAAATACCTTTACCTCATAAGATACCAAAAATTAACAAACATACCTTGTCTCATGTTAGTAAAGCATTCATAACTCGAAATGGTATGTTATTATGTTATTAACATGAAAAAGGCCCCGTAATTTGTGCGTTTCGTTTTCTATTTCGTTTCGGCGATAAATCTGCCAGCAGTAGTACCGCCCACCGGCGCTCATGTAAACAAAAACTGATTCGCATGTGTGAATATTGATTTATTTAACATTTAAACTCTTATTAATCTGACGATCATGGTATAAATAAAATATACCCAAGTAGCTTGGTTGTATAAAATCTTCACCACACGTGGTGAAGTGGTGTGAACCGCGCGCCAAAGGATCGCGGTTAACACCACTTCACCACTCGTGGTGAAGAATTGGTACACCAAGCTACTGTGCGTATATTCTATATGTTATTACATGTAAATTCAACAAAGAAATATCACGCGAGATCCATCGTGGATATCCAGAATTAGTTTAAGAGTTACCGGTTACCTTGAAAACCTCTACAGACTGATGTCAAAATACCGAAATTCCAAGCCGGAAGTTTACCCCATGAGAATGCTAAGAATGTAACCAATTCAATATTGAGTGTGACTGTAACATATAAAAATGATCTCAAGGAGCTCTGTCAAGACTAGATTAAATTGGTTTGAATTCCTAGTTGAATTATGGAAAAGTCTGCAGGTAAACATCTTAACTTTAGTGTGCAGAGCGTTAAATAGTGTTCAACCGATGATCGGAACCGGCTACCACAATCGGCCGATTGTAGGCAATCAGATGACAACGGCAACGGCTCCTGGAACATCGGTTCAACCGATTGTTGCCAAGCATTTTGCAATGATTCATTAATCGCATTTTATTATCTTGTTCAACTGCTAATGTAAAATGATGCCAATGATACCATTCAATAAAGTTGAGAAAGAACCACAGTGTGTATGCTTAATCTCTCCAGACGCGCCTTTTACGGGATAACAAGTTAAACGACAAGTGAAGCTCACAATTGAACGTACTTGTGGCAATCGCCAGTTCCTAGCAGGAAAGTGAAGGTTGTACTCCATTGACTCAGGTCGCAGTAAAATTACCAGTCGCGCACACTTGGGCGGAAAACGTGGCTCTGTGAGAGCCACGTTTACCGCCCAAGTGTGCGCGACTGGTAATTTTACTACGACTCCAGTCAACAAAGAAAAATGTTTAGTTTAATGTAGTTCTTTCGAGCCCCGACTTGTCTGGTAGTGCATGGTATTACAATCGGGATCGGCATCAGAAACCGCCCATTCTGAGCTCAAATAACCGATAATCGGTCTCCGACCATTTTTGGTAATCGATTGAACACTGGCGTTAAAGAAACAAATATCAACAGAACGTCCAAGGATTTTTTGGAGAATATTTGTAAACATTTACCTAACATAGTGGCCCTATCGGGCTTGAGCTTTTCACCACAATCGCAATTTAAATTTTAATATTTTTCAATTTTTAACTTTTGAATGGCTTTTAATCCTCATTGGAACGAGCTCGTCTGGCTCATTCCAATGAGGGCACAAAAGCTATATTTTTGAGGCAAAAAGAAGTACCATTGCTGATTCCATCAGATTTTTTAATAACAATATCATTTGCTGCGATTTGATACACTCAGAAACAGTCTTCTAATTCGTTGGAACAGTTTTTCATTGGCTTTTGTCACATGGTAGACTTCTGGTGTACGATGTTGCTTATATTTCGCTCCTCATTCGACGGTTTGGCAGGGGAGAAAGCGGGAGCCATCCGGGAGATGCATCGAACGGCAGAACCTTCAAGAGATTTCAACTCCCAACGTTTCCCCCACATCATTGGTTGATTGCATGTATGACATCGACATGCTATACGTCTCGGTACCTGTACCAACGCGGCCCACGGGTGCAAGAAAGGTGATGAGTCTTGCTCAGGGGCACAGTGCAAATCACTTTGGTGAGATGCAAATTCTCGGCCTCTCGGGAAGAAGCGCATCGTCCTAACTGATAAACCACAAAATCCCACTCGCCCGTAAGTTAGAAATGTAGGCTCTCGTCAAAAGCGGGTTACATTCAAACACATAAGTTACTCCACGAGTACTTAACGAGCACTTGATTTCATTATAAAGCCGATTAAACAAACAAGAATTCAATCTTGCCATGTAAAGTGTGATTTAACGATCTTCCATAGCAATTAAAGTCGACAGCAGTTAGCGGTAATTTTCAGTTTGTTGCTAGTTGATATCGACGCGCGGGGATTACAAATGGCTTGGTGTGCCGCGAAATGTAATAAGAGAGCGACAGTTCGTTTGATGAACAGTGATGTCCGATTATCTTTTTGCAAAAGAAAAACTATCAGAAATATAAAATACGGAAAGGTTGGTGGAAAAGAAACAAGCTCTCATGCCACCAGTCTAATTCTGTTGGAAATTCGACCCTGTTATGGGCTATTTGTTTACGCATTTTTCGCGGAGCTGATACCGTTGATATAATGTGATGTCTCTTTACTCACATTTATTTATTTATTGGGGGTTTATCGACACTTTCGACAGCCAGGGTCACGTCGTGTCGGACGGTTTTACGGGTGGAGGAAGCGGAGTACCCGGAGAGAACCACCAAGCAAAGGCGAGCAACTGTGAGGCTCCCTAACATACTAACTCCACACAAGCAGGGTTAACATTGGTTGAACACAAGTGCATCATCCACGTGTAGTACGCCTTAGTACACAACGCCACCGTGCCCCTACGTGGACAATGGGGGTGAAGTGACTTGCCAAGTGACACAACGCGGTTACTGCTGGCTGGAGTCGAACCAAGATCTT
The DNA here is from genome assembly GCA_031216915.1 of Pictodentalium vernedei. Classification (NCBI taxonomy): domain Eukaryota; kingdom Metazoa; phylum Mollusca; class Scaphopoda; order Dentaliida; family Dentaliidae; genus Pictodentalium; species Pictodentalium vernedei. The sequence continues at coordinate 263,214,249 of CM062297.1, forward strand.
CTCCGTTTGCAGCCTGCACCTCTACCTACTGAGCTACCGCGCCCCTTTACTCGCATACATTCACAGATATCCTTCTATGCTCCAGTTGTAGATATTCAAATAAAAAGTATTTAATTCAACTTGCAAACATCAAGATATTAAGACAATTATTGGAACAACGTGGCGTTATCATAAAACTAAAGCTTTCACGAGTATTCATATACAGTTATTTAATAAACAAAATGTCTGATGGTACTGGTGAAGTCATTAAAGATTCGTTCAAATCATTGCTCGATTGAGAACCATTTCTTGCATTGATTCAAAGATGATTACTGGCGTCAAAAAGTTTGACCATATTAAACCAATCCTTAAATCCTTGTATTGGCTACCAGCTGAGTCTCGAATCAAATATAAAGTATTAATGATGACACACAACATCATCCACGGAGATAATACCCCCACCTACTTAAAACAGATTGTCACTTTACACAAAGATCATCTTAGATCATCTTCAGAGAATCTTCTTGTCTTGCTCCGAATAAGATCCACTACGGGAAAAATATCATTCACTTTTGCAGCTCCCTCACTGTGGAATGCACTCCCTCAGAATTTAAGGAAATCCCCCAATACTGAAAATTTCAAAAAAGGTTTGAAGACCCATCTCTTTCGGATAGCCTTTGACTGGCAAATTCTTTCTTTTGAATGTCAGTTTATTTTGTGAGCTCTTTTGAGCAGTGTTTTGCTGGTAAAAGCGCTACGTTAGTAAATTATTAATAAAGAACATTAAAGTTTATATTCTTCAGATTCTGTCGGATGGAACAATTAAGTTGGTTCGAAAAGCTTTTCCGACCGACTTAAATATTCCAGGCGAATGAATATAAACATAGTCAATGGAATATTTAAGGGTTGTTCGAGGCCATAACAACGTAGACTTTCTTACAGAATTTGAGTGATTGACAATTCTTTATTTCCAAACAAACAAGATAAAGTATAGTACGTTGAGGGCGTATTATCACTAAATCACCCATGGAGTGGAGAAGCAATAGTTGCAAATTTGTTGCAAAGCATAACAGGCACAACCCAAGTTCCAGTCAATGGACCTCCGGATTAAACCCGGGGTCCATTGACTGAAACATTATTGTCTTTTTGTCCATATGTACTGAATTTGAAAGCGATACTTTGGGCGATAAATCCACTTCACGGGTGATTTAGTTACAATTCACTCTTCACATACTGTACAAAAAACAAAACAGAGATAACACAATATTATCAAAGGTTATAAATTGGAAAATGGATCCAGCAGTAAGCTGATGCTTATGTAAGCTGTCTCCACCTTTAGAATTAAACGTTGGAGTGCGGACGTCCGAAAATCACTTTTTGTCATAACTATGAAATGGTAATCTGAGAAGTGAGGTTGCATTTTGTAGTAACAGAGTTTTATGTTTTTGGTGAATGTTGTAATAGGAGAAAGAAGGGTTGGAGTAGTTCGACTGGTCGAGTGGATACTGCAACTATCGGGCTCCTATAGGATGGACTAGGTGGAATCATTTGTAATGGCTACACTAAGTAGGTAAAAGATTTAACTTGCCTCGTATTCTGAAGTGAAATGTGTGTGCATTGTCCTGTCACGATCCACGAGCCAAATTACATAATTTAACTGGTGGATCAAGAGCCTGTAAAGGAAGGTCATTAGTAGTTATTCCTGGAACCAGCATCATCTGCTTGTCCATAATTCTACAGTATGTTATATGACTACCATAAATAGCGCCCCAACACCGCAGTACTACACTGCAAAAAATATAGGTTCTCTTTAGAACCAAAACTGGTTCTAATCTTGTCCCTGAGATGGATCCAGCTCTGTTTAAACAGTATTTATTTCAAATCAAATAAATTTACCAAGATTAGCATTCAATTTTAACAGAATATTACATGAACTGAAGTAGATTCAGCACTAAACTTGGAGTTCATTCAACGCAGTCGCCAAACATTTTGAAACAAATGAGATATGAACAGTTGGCATATCGAACCAGTTTTGGTTCTATATAGAACCAAAACTGATTCGATATGCCAACTGTTCATATCTCCTTTGCTTAATAATGATTTGAGACAACCTCGTATAAGCTCTAAACTTACGGCTGAAACCCCCTCAATTTATGTTTAATTCTGTTAATATTTAATGTTAATCGTTATAAATTTATTTGATTTCAAATAAATACTGTTTAAACAGAACTGGTTCCATCTCAGGGACAAGATTAGAACCCGTTTTGGTTCTAAAGAGAACCTATATTTTTTGCAGTGTATGCTCGGGAATTTTGACTTATCGAAACACGAGAGTCTCAGGTTTTTCAAATTCAGATTATGCTCGTCTCAAATAAGGATTACGTGGCGTGCAAAGAGCATCGAGGCAACAATTTTCCAAACGTGAAATAAAAACTTGAATGTCTTTACGTTGAACACTCGAGTCAAACATTCCATTCGAGGCGTGTTTGGAAATTCTTTGCTGAACAGTTTTTATGAAGTTAATTCCCTCATTAGCCTAAGAGAAGTCGTGTTAGTGAACGCTGTTCGGCATATAGTTGAATGTTCACCTCCTGCCACGAAGATATTATTACGAGAGTGATATGTCTGATTCATTGTGTTGTGTTGTTAATATAAATTCTTCTTTTTTTTGGTTTATGTTTCAGGTGTCGTATTCAATTTCAATGCCATGTAATAAACAAATTATTACAACAGTTAATCAATCTGGGTTTTCATATGATTGAGCAATACCAGATCAAAAAGGTTTTAATCATCAATGTGAATCACAATTGGCATTTCCCAAAACTTTACTTTTTGATAACAGCAGCGGGTCTTCTTATCTACATAAATAGGTCATCAAAACCCCCTGTTTGAAAAAAACTACGCAGGGGGCGGCACCGTCTCAGTTCACCAACTGACACAAGGTGTTCATGTTCTTTTGAAAGTTGCTCAACAGAAACACGCTTCTGATGGGTCGTTTCCAGAGAAGAGACGGTAAGGATAACAGAAAGAAAGAGAAACACCAAACACCATGGTCGTCTTATGTTATGGTGAATATTAGCAAGTCCTGAAAATCAACATCATTGTCACAAAACAAGATGTATTTAACAATTAGCCCCACACCCCATTCGTAGAAGGTATAGACACCATACAGAAGATATCAAGGTTGGATGAACTCTTAACCTGTCGCGTATTTTCTTGAATTTTTCATCAAATCTAGACATGGCTGCCTAATGGCAACAATGACTAGATTTGACAAAAACTCAAGTGAAGCCCAAAAAGCATTCATAAAACAAAAGATCCAATTTCCATGGATATCTTTTGTTATACAGAATCAAATTATACTTTGTCTTGTGACAAGAGTCTTGGTGGGATATCTTCCAGCAGGATGCAAACATTTTAACCTCCAAAGATACAGAAAGCTGTTTACCGGCGCCTTCGCCATTCTTATACCAGATATTCAGTCTGACAGTGGGGTTCAACCGACATTTCTGGAATAATACTGCAACCAATTTGTCGATCGTTTACGCAGGCGGATACAGCTTGGGTAGTCGATGCCCATGAGTGTCTGAGATGCCGATTCCGTTCTGGCCAAGAGGAGAGAGTATGTCAATCCAATTACGACGTCAACATTCATCAAACTGCTGGAAGACAGCATTCTTAACATTAATATACCGTTGGTACTTTGTTTAAATGAGAGATCCGCGATTAATTACAAGGACCTACTTGAGTCATGAGAGGCACACCCCAGTACCATCATGGTCCTGTTTAAATCAAATAAAGCACACACCAGATCCATCACCTACCCAATCCAATCAAATGTGACTGACTTGTTTGTGGATATGCAAGCAATTTGAAATATCTGATAGAACAAAGGGTTGGATGTTCCAAGTGAGTGACCTCATTTGAGTCAAAAGTTTCCAACTACAGGTTTTAAAATGCAGAATTCGATTTGTACACCCCCATTCACTGTAAATTATCCAGCCGTGGGTCTCGGTAATCACAAATGCCAACAACAAATCAATTTATTTGGGGGTATTTTTACTACTTTTCGGTCAATACCTGAGGGAATTTCACTACTTTGCAGTCTGAAGACTCCATATATTGGTCTAATTCTGGACATGTTTGAAAAATCCCTCTAGTGCCCTGTCTGAAATTTCTAATTTTGGGCTTCGAAATTCCAGCTATTGCAAATTTGACGAATGGTGGGAGGGAGCGACACACCCACCTCTGTGGCAACGCCACTGCTCACTTGGTAACTTTTACGTACTGCCTCCAATGACACTGAAATTAACAAAAGATCTTGTTCGATGTCCAGTCGTCTAGAATGCTAAGAAAACTTACGACTTCCGCCTGACTGACAAGTAAACTGGCCACTGTAATATAAATTGTCCGAAGTGATAACAAACGACATTTAAAAATTTGCTTTGACAAATAAAGAAGGTTCCTTTGCTTTTCCCAGGGACAAGAAAAGGACTTAATAGTTCCCGTTATATTGTTTTAGATATATCGTAGTTGAAGTAGGTGAGTTACCAGAGTAATACCTTGGACATAAATATTTAATTAGACGAGGTAGATACTTACATATAGAATGTACCCATAGTAGCTTGGTGTACCAAATGTTCACCACTTCACTACTCGTGGTGCATAAAAATTTGATACACCAAGCTACTTTGGGTATATTTTATTTATACCATGATCGTCAGATTATAAAGAGTCGCTATTATTTTTTCTCGATTTTACTGAGCAGCAGGCGTACATACGTGCGAATTTGTTTTGTTTACATGAGCATCGGTGGGCGGTACTTCCGCTGTCAATATTATCACCGAAATGAAACGGAAAAAGAAACGGGGCCTTTTTCATTTGAATAACATACTATTTCGAGTTATGGATCCTTTATTAACATAAGACAATGCATGTTTGTTAATTTCTGGTGTCTTATGGGGTAAACTCATTTAAAAACGTAATAAATAATTGCCACTTTCATTTCACTCTTCGCGGGGCGACGAGCGATAAATTTAGACAAGTTTGCATTCATGTCGACGTCACCAAACGTCGACTTGGATGTAATTCAACTGTACGTGTAAATTTTAACTACTGAAATCCCATTGCTGGCGTGTTCACCACAGTTGGTGTGTCAAGCTAAAATTTATGCCATAGGCTTTTTATACATAGTAGAATAGGGAATCAGGGTATATAAAGCAGAACATGCCAGAGGAAAGACCAAAAATTACTTTGCTAATAAGTGAAAACCGCACTGTGCAAACTTCGAATCAAAATATCTTCCGATGTTTGACAAACGCGAGAGACTCAAGTTGTCAACTACCGAGAAGTTTATTCGCGTTACAAACAAACAGTACGGTATTAAATATGCCTTAAAGCACACACGCTTTGTAAATTTTTTCATTAACATTGGAAAAAGGATCTTCGGAATCCACTGGGCGATATACCCACAATGAACGTTCCAGTCTTTCGATTTTGAGGCTAGATGTCGCTCTTCCGCGTCATCGCACCTCCAATTTTTACTTTTTCGGGGGTAGACAACAGCGCGCATCGGTTCCACCTAGCAAGCGATTAGGATCGACTGTACCGCCGCGTAATATACAAATTGTACAGAAGAAAAAAATCAGCAAAACCGTATTATTCTACACCTCATTGGAACGAGCTCATCGAGCTCGTTCCACTGAGAGGGCCACATGGTTTTGTTGATTTTTTTTTAAGAATTGGTTGACAAAACTTAACCCTTTACCCAAAGCAGACGATTTCAAAATTTATTACTTTAAATATCATTTTTAAAATTTTTAAAAAAAATTTCAACAAAACAATACCATGTGACCCCTCTTTGGAACGAGCTCGACGAGCTCGTTCCAAAGAGGGGTCACATGATATGGTTTTGTTGAAATTTTTCGAAAAATAATATTTTGTCAGCTGCTAAATTTGCATATTACGCGGGCGGATGCGGGCGATTCGTTGGGTAAAGGGTTAAAATAACAAATTCTGATATCATATGCTTTCTGAAAGGATTAAAATCTGTTCGAGGGAAATAGTCCAAATAATACAACTCGAGCACGAAATGTGAACAATACACCAAGAATTATAAGCCGTAGCACTCCAAGACTTCATACTAATCAAACTTCAGTTTCGGTGAATTGGTATGTAAACAACATAAGTCGACAAACTTCAAAGACCAGTAAAGCTACTCACTGTCTTTTCGCTCATGCATTCCGCAGAGTATCGCCCGATTGACTTACGACTGCTTCACTGAAGTTGCATTCAAGTATTATACCGAACTTAAATAAACATAATCATGCTGCGAAAACGGGCTCTATTTTTGGAATGCCAACTTCACTGGGGAGGAACTGCGTTCCATTAAATCGATTCTGTTCCGATTTTTTTTTTCTAGTTGCATACCGACGGCTTCCGGTTCAATTCTGAATTTTAAAACTAACTTTCAGAAAAAATGAGCGGATTTGGGTAAGTTTTATACGTTTATTGTGTGATTTAATCTTGGATTCTTGCCCCGACTAACCATAGGAACTACGAAATACAAAGCTAAGACAATAATTTTTCTGGACACGACGCTTCAAACTGACAATGAAATTTTGTGTACAAATCCTGTTGGCGGAATTGGGCCGAAACTTCAGTTTTTCACTCTCTGATTTTACCCCAATAAAGCGTCTTAGGTCGGAGAATATTACGCGTGCGGAAAGATATATTCGAAGTCTATGTTAAAAAAGTCCGGCTTCTTGATAAAATCTGATGACATAAATATTCCGAAAAAAGAATACAGCTCACCACTAATCACTACTGTTCTTATTGGTTCACTAGGGCATTTTTATCGGGCGCATTTAACCAAAATATGGTGCATGTGTACATGATTTGGGCACCAGTGGCTGGTTGGCTGCTGTTCAGAAAGAATATTGAATAAAAACTGAAACAATGAGCTACCAAAAAGGTCTGGCAAATCCCCATATCAATGTTAGCATACAGATCTTAACATTTGATTCATAGTTGTTGTCTGTGTTAACCTAAACTCACATATTTTACAGATCATCACTTCCTTCATGCAGCATTTACCACGAGAGAGTTAGTTAGTGGTGGTCTGTAAAATAAGTTATTTTGGATTAAAATTCCAACAACTGCGATTTTGTTTTATAAGATATTGTATGTGAATCTAGGTACTAACTAGTAATGTTGAATACCCTAAACTGGTAACGTCAGTGAAGTGAAATTTCAGCATGATCAGAGAACTTTGGTACAGACGGCAGCCTTATTATTAACCCTTTACCTAATGTAACGGCCAAAACCGGCCAGCGTTATTCTAAAAAATCGCCAATTAATTTTCATTATTTTTTTGTCTCAAAAACATAGGTTATGACCCCTCGTTGGAACGAGCTCGTCGAGCTCGTTCCAACGAGGGGTCATAACCTATGTTTATGAGACAAAAAATGAAAAAAAATAGTTATTCAAGAATTATTTTTGAAAGTGTCGTCTGCTTTTCAGGTTAGGTAAAGGGTTAAACCACGTAAACAAAACGCGATAACCAATATACGATATAACCATCAAATCCCAACGACAAAAGTGCGATTTATATCGATTTTTGAACATATGAAGCTATGAAATGGGAGACCTATTTGGTTCATAATTCAGTTTTAAATTTCAACATCCAGCTACAGGGGGTGTGAAAATGTACCCCATTATGCCAAGGAGAAATGGGCATATAGATCTGACGGTAACAAAATCATCAGATATAGTTCGGCAGCCATACATGACTATCCCAATGTAAAGTGTAACATCGGACTAGACAAGCTGGAGATATGTGTATCCATCCTAATTACTGATCATGCTATAGCCAAAACATGTAAATAATAGCTCCAGGTTGTTCTAGGTTGTAGTTTAACTAACATACCAGTGGGTAGATCGATTTGTATGTCTGACTGGAATACGTAATAGATGAGCAATCATTTCTCCAGCAAGTTCGAACTTGTGGCTTTAGTTTCACATCATTTTAGAGTTTTTGTAAAGTTTGTAGTCTGGCTGTACATATATACTCTCCCAAAAAAGAAAGTGTGCATGCTAAAAAATAACACTAAAAAAAGATATATATCATTTTCATTCATGGAAATTTTATTCAATCACAGATGAATCAATTTGTGATCAACACGAGAAATTTCATTACGCTACGACGAATACTCTTGGTGCCATGGAGAGTCAAAGACACTAAGGGTCAAACACAAAAGTCACACACTCAATATCTGGTATGACCTCCGTCTGCATCGGCTACTGCTATGCATCTACGCCTCATGGAAGCGAACAAGTTAGCATGGAAGTGTTGTGGGATGTTGTTCCATATTCTGATAAGCTGTCTTTGGAGTTCCACAAGCGTTGACGGTGCATGGGGAAGCCGGCGTAGCTGACGTTTCATTTCATCCCATACGTGCTCAATGGGTGAGATATCGGGCGAATTTGCGGGCCAAGGAAGAACATCCACTTGTTGTTGCTGCAGATACTGTTGAACAACACGAGCTGCGTGGGGTCGGGCGTTGTCCTGCTGTAGAATGAAGCCGGGGCCGTGACGTTGCAGAAATGGGACAACAACAGGTGTAAGCACTTCATCACGATATCTGGCTGCATTGAGATTGCCATCAATAATGACCAGCTCAGTTCTGTTATGGGCAGTGATGCCACCCCACACCATGAGAGACCCTCCCCCATAACGGTTTCGCTCCACGACACATGGATCTGCGTAGCTTTCGTTTCGACGTCTGTACACTCTCTGGCGGCCATCTGATGATGAAAGATGGAAACGACATTCATCTGTGAATAAAACACGTCGCCGCCAGTGTACGGGATGCCTGAGATGTTGTCTACACCACTGCAGTCGAGCACGACGATGACGTAACGTCAAAATCGGACGAATTGCAGGTCTTCGAGGACGTAAGCCGTATTCTCTCAGCAGGTTGATTACTGTTTGAGGATGTATCCGTCTCAGGTTAGGGATGTTCCTGGCTGTCGTCGTTGCCGTTTGTTGCCGGTTTCGGAGATGGACGACACGGATATGCCGATCTTGTGCAGGGGTGGTAACTCGGGGTCGGTCTCGAACGTCATCATGTTTTGCATGTCGATGGACCAGCCTGTCCACAGTGTTACGGTGGCAGTTCAAATGCTGGGCAACCTCTATGTGTGTTCTGCCAGCTCTAATCATACCCAGGGCAAGGAGACGTTGATTCATTGTCAATCTTGGCATGCTAATGTGGAGTCGTTTTAACAGCAGCGCAAGTTTGAATGTGAACGATAGGAAGGCCTTACTTTAGTGTTTAAATACCCAAGGATTCACACTGCTGCATGAATTTTCAGACTCTCCGCGTGCAAAATATGCCTTTTCACAAACGTGCAGCACGTCATTTAACGTTAATGCAATTTTAACGGGGAAAGCTGTTTTTGTGTTCAATATAACTTATTCATGAACAGGTTAACACTCTTTACACCTACGAAATTATTTTTTTGGAGTTTGATCAATTTCTGCAATGCACACTTTCTTTTTTGGGCGAGTATATAAAGGCACCAACGCCTTGGTATTTCCTCCATCATTGCCATTTTGCCACTCAGTACGCAAAAAACGCAGGATTGATTCGGCTCGATCTGTAGATAAATGAACTGGAGACGGTGATTTTTAAAGTGGAGTGAACCGGAACCCTGCTTTTAGTGAGCTGGACTTACACTTGACGTCACTTTATTGCGTATTATTGGGATATGATACCAATTTTCCTTCTGTTATTTCCCTTGATATGACACCGAAGTATTCGTGAAGCAACTGCCGAAAGGTTACACAAATGTTTTCCTCCGTAGACCATAAAATAAAAGACATTACAGCAGCAATCGATATTTTTGCAAGGAAAACGGATTGATCATCGATATTTGACCATGGAATTCGGTACACAGGTAGCCCGAGCAGGAATAGTTTAATATCCGCTAAATATTTACTTACAATCGTCGTTGATTGCTGTCGGAAAAAGTTTTCTCCGCGATAGGTTTTAGCAGCAACAGAACTGCGACGTCACATTAAAAACAATGATAAGTAGCGCACTGGAGTAATATTAAGGAAGTGAACTGGAAAAAAAGTCGGAACAGAATCGATTCAGTGGAACGTAGTTTCCCCCCCCCCCCCCCCCCCCCCCCCCCCCAGTGACTTGCTGTGCACCAGCGGAGTGAAAGGTGTGCAGATGTTCGTTGATGTTCGTTGAAGTTTTTCTTGAAAATACAGTATGTTCCCAATGCTGGGACTCAATAATAACGCGCTTCACTTCAAATGGTTGCGAGCAGTATCCGATGCGCCTTCCATTTTCAAAATTGAAAGACTGGATTCATTTACACTTTTACAGCGTCACTTTTCGTTCAAGCTAGAGCTTTAGACATCGCAATGGAACGAAACGGACAGACTCGTTCAAATGAGGTGTCATGAGTATGGCTCAGGAAATATATTTCATAACAAAACATACTCATTCAAACTAAAAATACACACGTCCAGTAAAACTTAAGTTGTAGTTTTGGTTTGTAATCATGAAAAGACTAAATTCGAGAGACACGTTAACCCTTTACCCAACATAAAGGTCAAAACCGGCCAACGCTATTCTCAAAAATCGCCAATTAATTTTCATTATTTTTTCATTTTTTGTCTCAAAAACATAGGTTATGACGCCTCGTTGGAACGAGCTCGTCGAGCTTGTTCCAACGAGGGGTCATAACCTATGTTTTTGAGACAAAAAATGGAAAAAATTAGTTCAAGAATTTTTTTTGCAAATGTCGTCTGCTTTTCATGTTAGGTAAAGGGTTAAAGAACTCTTTCCCCCAAAAAGTAACCGGGTTCATTGTGATCCTTTAAAACCTCGAAAGTCCTTGAATTTGAAAAGTTACATTCAAGGCCCTGAAAGTACTTGAAGTTTGAGTAGGGTCCTCGAAGGTCCTTCCGTTTCGGTTGGGTCCAAAAAATGATGTTTTGGTGTGCAATTTATAACGTGAACAACAATCGATTCCTATCAACTGGTGTGTAGCAGGGTGTCCGACTGTCGAGGCAGTGGGTCGAGAGTTCAGGATGCGCGAATCTGTTTAAACTGATGACAGCTTAAAATCGTGTTCCGGGTCCATTGGTTCGATGTTGAGAAAAGTCTTGAAATTTATCTCAAAGGTCTTTGAAAATCATTTCTTGAAAATGCTCTTGAAAGTAGAGGAATTTCATTCATCCTTGAGACAATGAACACAGGATAAGAATAAAACAAAAAGTAATCTACCACCTCACTAGTTCCAACTACAGGTGTAAGTTAATGTTTGGTGTGATGCGTCCTTAAAGACGCACCGACATATCACACCAAAAAATAAGTTACAGTCCAGCCAATGTGATGTTAGAGGCACACCAGATCATTTGAAAGATATCGCTATTAACCCTTTAACCAATGGGTCGTCCGTATCTGTCTGCGTAATATACAAATTCAACAGCTGAAAAAACACATCTTTCAAAAGATTTCAATAAAATCCTATCATGTCACCTCTCATTAGAACGAGCTCCTAGAGCTCGTTCCAACGAGGGGGGTCACATGACATGGTTTTATTGGAATCTACTGAAAAATTTGAAAAAAATATATTCAAAAGAAAGTTTGATATCGAATGCGTTTTGTGAAAGGTTAACCCTTTACCCAACGTAAATATCAAAACCGGCCAACGCTATTCACAAAAACTGCCAATTAATTTTCATTATTTTTTTCATTTTTTGTCTCACAAACATACGTTATGACCCCTCTTTGGAACGAGCTCGACGAGCTCGTTCCAAAGAGGGGTCATAACCTTTGTTTTTGAGAAAAAAAATGAAAAATATTAGTTATTCAAGAATTTTGTTTGCATGTGTCGTCTGCTTTTCATGTTAAGGAAAGGGTTAAAACTAAGAGCCATGTGACATGAATATATTCAAGTGCTAAGGACATTTCAGACGAAACAGTGATACATATCAGTTAGCAGCATTGGGTAATGCACTTAATCCCGATTTCCCGTGTGGGGGCACAGAGCGTTGTATAGGCTCTATCGATAAATAGGTTATCTCCACCTGATTCCATGAACTCTTCTACGCTGTGGAGACTAATATGAGTTACTTCCAGTTGGTATGTGAAATTCTTTATTTCTGAGTGTTCGTTTGTGCACATTGTGATTCAATTAAATAACGTTATCAAAACTGCGATCACATTAATGGAAAAAAATCTACAGCTTAATTGTGTGTCATAATTACATGTACAACGACAAAGTGTTCAACGTCATGTGGTTGATTTGTGTGATGTGCAGTGTACGAGCCGATGTTGATTGTGATGTCATATTTATTGCGAAACACATTTTTTCCTAGGGAAGAACACCTCTGGACCCAGCTCCACCAACTCATTACCCTCAGGGGTCAGTTGATGTCGGGGATCCCAAGGTATTCCGTGGTGTTCGCCCCTATGCGAAATTTGACAATGCGCTATCATTTTTTTATTAGGGTTTAACGACACATTAACAGCCAGGGTCATATCATGTCGGTGACGGTTGTACGGGTGGAGGAAGCCGGAGTACCCGGAGAGAACCCCGAGCAACGACGAGCAGCTGTCAGCTCTCCATTCTCCAACATCGTAACTCTGAACTCTGCGCCGCGGCACAGGCAGGGTTAGATTGGTTGAAGACATGCGCACCTTCGACGTGCAGTACGCCGCAGTACACAGCGTCATCGTGCCCCCATGAAGCCAATCGGGGTTAAGTGCTTTGCCCAAGGACACAACGCGGGGGCGTGAATCTGTCGCTGAAATGGTCACCCATCCAACTACTAACCGCGCTCGACGTTGCTTAACTTCGGTGATCTAACGAGAACCGGTTACCGCGACGGCATCGCGCCCCCGCGCTGTCAATCCGAGTCATAATGTTTACAATACCGCAAATACAAACCGGTAGTAGTTAGTTCAGGAACGACAACTCACTTTCCGATAGACGCAAAACTAAGGCGTACTGCACGTCGTTGGTGCATTTGTCTTCAACCAATGCTAGCTTGTGCGGAGTTAGTACGTTGGGGAGTTTGACAGGTGCGCGCCGCTGCTCGGTGGTTCTTGCTGGTTCTCTCCGGGTAGTCCTGAGGTGATCATGGCTGTCGAAAGTGTCGTAAATCCCCAATAAAAAAGGTATGTATCAGTTGTTGTTATCATGTTGACGAAAGAGTTCCATTTCAAACGTTCAGCATGATTCTACTTAAGACATGTATTTATTTATTAATTTATTTATTTATTTATTTATTTATTTATTTATTTATTTATTTATTTATTTATTTATTTATTTATTGGTGGTTAAGGTCACATACTTATGAACAATGGTAATCGTGACCGAGACAATTTTACGGGTGGAGACAACCGGAGTACGCGGAGAGAACCACCGAGCAACGACCAGCAACTGTCAGCTCCTCAACATTCTAACTCTGTTCAAGCTCCGCTGAAGCAGGGTCACAGCGGTTGAAGACATGTGCACGATCGATGTGCAGTACGCCTCAATACACGGCGTCATCGTGCCCCCATGGAAGCAATCGGGATAAAGTGCCTTGCCCAAAGACACAACGTGGGTCGTTCCGAACGGGGATCGAACTCGGGACCTCTAGCATAGAAGTCCAACTGTCTACCACTGAGCACCGCTCTCGCTCTCCCACTTAAGACATGTACAGATGATTGAGTTAACATCGGTTAAGTCGTAATACTAAATATGATACTCGTTTCGTGTGTAGTCTTCAGTTCATACATGACACAATATAAAAGTTAGTTTTCTCATGTGTGTATTAATAAATACTATATCAGACAAGTAATGTTTGAATACGGGAAATATTTCATCTCACTGGTGCCTTGAAAATAATGTCGGGAAGACTTGGCACACTCCCCATTTTTTTAAACCGCCCGCTCTACAATATATTAGGACATTAATCGCGTAATGTACTATTAATATTTTTATCTGCTAATACTAGTTTCACCTTACCCCTTTACCCAACGTAACGGAAAAAAACGGCCAGCGCTATTCTCAAAAATCGCTAATTAATTTTATGATTTTTTTTCATTTTTTGTCTCAAAAACATAGGTTATGACCCTTCTTTGGAACGAGCTCGTCGAGCTCGTTCCAAAGAGGTGTCATAGCCTATGTTTCTGAGACAAAAAATTAAAAATATTAGTTATTCAAGAATTTTTTTTGCAAGTGTCGTTAGGTAAAGGGTTAACATGACAGACCAACAACTTAAGCCTTGGAAACCTATAGGCATGCACCTATCAAGCTATTTTTTTCTATACTATAGCCAACGATCTTTCATGGGGACGTATTGCAATAAGAGACCATAAGACGAGGTTTGGGATAATTATATAATGCCGGTCACCACCCTAAGGCCAAACAAAATTAAATAATTGATTCTCAGGCATTTTTTTTAAAAACGAATGAGGAAGGGCGATTTTTATTTCTATTTTTTTTATTCCTGATGGAATGGTCGCCGATGCCTAAAATCCAGTTGTGATAGCCTGAAATTAAACACTAGACTTCCATGTTGATTTCACTAATAGTTTTTTTATAACAGTGCTCATACAACCCAAAATCAATATAGAACAACGAAAATGGATCTAAAAAATAATAAGGAGTTTCTGAACTGGTTGAGTGTTAGAAGCCACAGTTAGGCCTTCCGGAAAAATGAGGGTACCAGTGCAAAAGTCAACATTTTCCTTACCCATGTTTCGTATTCAGTCAAACGAAAATAATAGTTTGTTTTTACAAATATTTGTTCTATTACGAATTATTGGAGAGTGCCTGTTATAAAACAATTTTTGATGAACAAATTCAGACCATCAAAACTAATGTAGCACTCAACCAGTTGAATTAATATTTATTTTGCACATACACATGAGAATCGTGTCGCATTTCGCGAAGAGAGTAACAGTCCTGTATCAATGTATACGGCATATTACGTTAGAATCGCAGTTATACCGCTAAAATCACAAACTATGATAGTTTTGAATTTTGCCTCCGAAATAAACATGACGAGCGCGGGACGCAAAAACGAATGCTCCGCTGTCTGAGAATAAAAAGATTAATTTTCTTTAGCCTAAACGGTCCTTTTATCTTCAACCTTTACCTGTCAGTACCATATATGTTCTAAAGCATATAACAGGATAGTGTGATTGAATAAGAGACTGTACTTTGTCAGTAATACAAGACCACGTACCTCAACTGATCATCTTTGGTTTTGAAAGACTGTGATGGAAGTACCATTCCTGGATTAGAATTAACCGGAAGTGGCAGTCTTATTTTCATATACATGTCATCTAACCACCATTGCTGAACCTGCAATGAACATATTTAGGAGTTAATCGTCATTCTGATTTCGTTGCTCTGAAGCCTCTTACAGTTAAAACTAGAAGTCCTGTCACGAAATGCACACAAATAGCACGTGGATCTGCGCGTTAATCTGCGCGTTATGACCATAGTAAGGCTATCAAATCCTGTACGTATGGCCTGTGCACAAGCAATGTTTCAGCAAATGGACCTCCGGGTAACCCGGAGGTCCATTGGCAGAAACATTGCCTGTGTTTGCTATGAGTAACCAGGAGAACCTGCTGTGCTTTGGATGCCATTCGATATGGCAATTGCGCGCAATTCCTACGCGCAATTCAGCCGAGTATGCGAACAGTTCATGACAGGATTTCTAGTTTTAACTGCAGTTGTCAAGGGCGTATTCATTAGTGGCCCAACAGAAATGACTAGGAGTCCGAGGTTTCATGAGCACCCCAAGACGTAGTCGAGGGCTGCTAATAAGACAGAAGGCTGTTGATTATTTCCAGAGGGCCGCCACTAGAACCTTAACACCCGACAAAGTCATGTTTCTATTATTATCTCTTATTCTCTTTCGATCTGTTTCCCATCACATATAGAATATAAAGTTATGTTAATATACCAGAGAACGCCCGTTAAAGTGATAACAATTCTTATTATCGCAAATGGAATAGCGGAAGGTCAATCGAATCCCTGCCAAGACAGTGTTCTTCGACTATCTCGTCTATAGGGTTAGAGTTCCACCTGAAATATAATTGACGGCCTTTTGTGACTCTACAGCAGTGTGGAGATTTGAAAAAAAGATATTCTCACCGATTTACATTGCATGTCAGTATGTAGAATTGATGATGTAATGTCAAAAATATCATGTATTCTGCAACGAACAAAGACATATTGGAATTGCTTGATTCACTGTGCAATGTTGTTTCGTATCAGAGTTTCTTTTATCTAACACAACAGTCGCCGTGTATATAGCACACTTTTTGTTCCCTGCGTTGGGTTTGTACTAAACTGGTGCATGCTCTTAATGCATATATCGAACAGAATAACACATTTATCTTTTTCTATGTTTGAAAAAGTGGTAGGAACGGCCGTTTTTACTTGCGAACTTGCCGGCGGTAGCAGAAGGAGACACTGCCAATCTTTGATGAAAACGTATTAGCCTTAGCGCAGATAATATGCTTCAGACGCCCGACATGCCTCTTGTGTGAAGCACAAATCCAACATCTCGGTTGGGGTTTTATTCTCATGCAACCAGCTTCGTTGACATTAATATGATCTGCAGACAGACATGACCTTTAGTTCTTCCCCTTTACCCCTGCGGGAACTCCGGCAAATATGGAACAGTGCTTGTTCACTACGGTAAATAAGCTAAGGTTTACTGGTAATATAGGACCTGAAACCAACGCCTCTAAAGTGAGCCGCATAGGTATAAACGATTGGCTAAACTTGATTTCATACCTATACTGCTGTTATGATATAGCCAAAGATGCTGAATGTGACCTTAAACATAAATAAATAAATAAATAAATTTCCTTTTAACCACATAGTCGTATATACAGGAGAGGGCGTGCCCCCCCCCCCACCCCCCCCCCAAAAAAAAAAACACACACAAAAAACGTAAAAAGTTCTGGCTTGTTGAAATTTTAACGGCTGTAGTGTTGGTAGATATCCATAATTCTGAGACGAATGGAGATGAATGCCAGGTGCTGGTGAAAATCACTGATCTATATGCAAATGGATTGTTTGAAAGCTCATAGGTCACAAAAAGAAAAATGTCTCAGTCGCCGCTCTCTTCGTTGCTTAACACTGCTCAACAACAAAAAATCTCGAAGGTTTTCAAGTTCCCGACGCCTCGTAATCAATCGCCTATCACTTTTTAAAATATATACTCTACTGTCTATGAAAAATGAATATGTTGATGATACATTTTCCGTGGCAATGCAAACTGAATATTTACATATTATTTGGAAGGTTCATACAGTGTTTTTAGTTTTCGTACTTGGTTAACACAAGGGCATTTCATGAAGTGAAAGTGCACATTATCAAACGGCTTGAATTGTGAGATACAACCCAATCGTTATTCGATTTTGTTCATTCTTTATTCTTAGCCAAGACTTTTGGCCCTTCGTTGGAACGTGTCCCGGTGAGAGCCCATAAGAAAGCTTTCCCGTACGAGGTAAATTGTTACTTATGCGCGCCTCGTTCTCGCCTAGCTATTTTTCGAGGAGTGCTTCCGCCGCTCGCTTTACAAGTTACATGACTCTCATAGTTTACCATCATTATCATCGAATTAACACTAACGTGCTGACATGAGTGTCCGCCGTAAGACACTTAGTACACAACACGAGTTTTAAGAAATGGAACTCCGGATTCAAGCCACCGGACCTTTAGCTGAAAGAAAGCATTTCAACACTTTACATAATGTAAACATTTCAGTCCCGCGTTATTCACAAAAATCAGAAAGTACATTTTATTATTGAATTTTTTTGTAGTTGTCTCCGGTAGTTTTGGATAAAGGAAATACCTGTCCGCGAAGTAGGAATTGCTCACCTCTGGTTATTCTGAGGTGCCCATTATGCACGCACTGTTCAACCCCAATAATAATTATTATATACTTTATACATAAACACATTTCTATTGCCGGGATCTTATACACGTGACTGGTACTCAAAAAGCCACGAACACCGGTTTTCCAGTGAATATCAACTTTCTAAATATAACTTTTGGAAATCGCTTCTCCAGTTCTTTCAATCGACGTAATCTGTGTAACATTCTTTATTTTTATGTTATTCTGCAGATGATAATTATTTTATTGTTAAATAAAAGTATTTCTGGCTAATGTAATTGAACTTTTAATTGACAAATAGAAGATTGTTTTTTTTGAGGATGGTGTATATAACAAAACAGTTATGGACTTTTGTGGTGGTAAATATGATGTGATATGAACCGGCTAACGCCCCGGTCAATATAAGTTGTTTTTTCATATCACATCACATATTCACCACCACAAAAGTCCATAATTGTATATTATGGACCAATGACTACCAAGGGAAGAGAAAAACAAAACGTAATAATATTTATCAAATGAGACCTATTAATGGTTATATGGGATAGAATATTTAAAGCATTTATAACTGTTTAAAAATCAAATAAAACACAGAAATTCTAGATAACTTTACTTCGTCTCACTGATGTACTAGTTATGATGAGTGTTGCCAGCCCAATATAATTCGCGAAGACTGCTCCGTATAGCCTGACCTATATTTAGGAAAAGCAGCCTATTGTCGTTATAATTGTTTTGGAGAAGTCTAGTCACAAGCTTTGGACACGAAGAGAAAGTATCAGTTATTTGTCCTACAGAAAACGTTGGTTTTGGAACTTTTGTTAAATAATGGTATTTACATGTCGACTACAAAAACACTGG
Source organism: Pictodentalium vernedei (assembly GCA_031216915.1). Taxonomy (NCBI): domain Eukaryota; kingdom Metazoa; phylum Mollusca; class Scaphopoda; order Dentaliida; family Dentaliidae; genus Pictodentalium; species Pictodentalium vernedei. The sequence continues at coordinate 263,233,027 of CM062297.1, forward strand.
AGAGATTACCTTGTAGTAATACCCCAACAACGAAACACTATTGGTGTGTGCAGACTTCTTATGATTTGTCAGCCAGAAATGTGAACTTACAACGTGGTTTCATGAATCTCTGAAACGTCAAACTGATGTAAAAAACAATTGAAAGAAGGAATAACCGTGTCACGGAAATATTGACTCATGTTCTCTTGTGGATGTAGGAGAGAGATCTTTAAAATTAACCGTTTAAGGTCATTAACCACACCAGTCCAGTCCCATCAGTCGGAAGAGTCCATATTTGATATTTGGGGGTAGACCAATTAAAATTGGGGCTACACGTTGAAAACATTGATTTGTCTACTATACGAATTCAGGGAGGAACCATCTAAGTCATGATTTCAGGTCGCATCACGACCATGGCCGGAAAGGGGGCCTTTCGGGTTCAAAAAGTTAACCCTTTACCTACACGAAAGGCAGACGACACCTGCAAACAAAATTCTTGAATAACCTTTTTTTATTTCTTGCGTCAAATACAAAGCTTATGACCCATCACTGGAACGAGCTCATTCCGATGAGCGGGTCATAAGCTATGTTTCTGAGCCAACCAAATGTATAACAAAAATTTAATGGTGATTTTTTGTGAATAACGCTGGCCGGTTTTCCGATACGTTGGGTAAAGGGTTAAAACTTAAAACGAGAACTGATTGTCGGCCCTCATTGTCTTGTGATGTACCGTTGCTGGCATTCGCCACGTTCTCGCAGCAGTTCTAACACAGACATGAACTACATTCACACACACACTCATTTCATTGCCACCTCACCTGCAATCATCTTTCAAAAGCAAACTTGGTATGATTTACTGAATGTTTAAAAAAGCAAACTCATGCCAAAAGACTGAGATGTATTAGCTCCAATAACCGGCTCAACATATCTTATATAAACAAGTACAACAATACTCCATGGTATTGATGCCCAAAACGCTGGTATACCAGGGTGTTATGGGGCAATGCCATGGATGCACTTACCATGATATTTTTTTAGGGGGGGGGGGGGGGGAGGTCATAAATCGACCGATCTACTTGAGAATCCTAACCGCCGTGACTGCGAACTGACCGGTACCAACTTCAAAGAAAGTATATGAGCCCAGATGTTAAGAAGTCGGTAGAAAGGCCGATTTCACTTAGCCCGTCCCCACCCCGTGCCACGGACAGTCAGATTAATGCTCCACTCGGCACGGGGAGACATTTTATCAAAAATAAATTTACAGCTTCAATTTTGATCTTTCAAATAGTGTGCGTGTTAGAATCTTGTACGGAGTCAGAGTTGTTCGTTGTGGGTGTTTTAAGTCGGAATTTAAACGTGAAGGCGGTAGTGAAAAACCTAGCGTCTGTCTGTATTTGTGCGAGGGTATGTGTGAAAGTGTCATGTATGTGTGTGTGTGGGGGGGGGGGGGGTGGGTGTATCGGTAAGAGAGTGGTGGCCGAGTGGATAAGTGCGCTGGTCTCTCATGCCAGAGGTCCCGGGATCGATCCCCGGTCGGGGAAAGTTCTCGAGGTGTCCGAACACTCTCTGTCAGCATCAATTGTGGGGTTGATGCTGTCACAGCGTATCGTCCTATCGGGTGGGGACGTGAAATGGCTGTCCTCTGTGCGGAGAGAGACACACTCCGTGCAGGCTAAAGATCCCTTCGTAGTATTCGAGAAGAGCTAGGTCACGAAGTTGCCGCTATGAAGGTCATCCCACACACCTACGCCATCAGACCAAGGAGAGGCGTTAATATAAGTTGCATAACTTGTTCGCCAATCCTTGTAAAACAAATAAGATTAAATAAATAAAAATAAACAAATGTATCGGTGAGATATGTAGAGTCATGCTACGAGTTCGTTATATGTGTCATATATTTTCGTCGTTTACAAGTGTATCAAATATTGTGCAAGTCTTTTTGTCATGTGGCTACACTCTAAAATCAATTGGGTTAAAAATCATCTCAAATCAACTAGGTTGAGTGAATATGAACCCAACTGGGTTCATATTCACTCAACCTGGTTAATTTGGGTTGATTTTTAATCCAACTGATTTTAGAGTGTATGTTTCTTTAATTAATTAATTGCTTAAGACAAACAAATAAATAATAAATAAATAAAACGTTTCAAACAAAATTTAAAATCTGATCAGACCACCTTGGTGGACCTAACTAGGTGTTTTGACATGTCCACCAAGAAATCTTCCAGTCTCCCAGTGCAACGATCTGCCAAATGTTATTGGCGAGAGAAGATCTGGACGAGTTTTTAACTTTTTATGCAGATTCACATTTAAAAAAGTTAAATGTAAAAGACTGTTCGACTTAAACGGCAAATAAGGTATCGTGTGTTCTGGTCATTAATCTCGCGACAGAAGCATCGAGAAACAATGATTTGTGGAGTTATCAGACGCTTTCGCATGCAGAGGCACCTCAACTGATTCAAAAGTTTTCCGGCGCAATTTAAATTGATATCGATCGTTGAAATTTCTTCCATAAAAGCTCGACAGGTGATCAGTGGTGCATGTATTTTATAGCGAAAATGAATCCGAATAACACGCTAAATTAGCTATTCAATCAACTCGACGCTGATAAAACTAGTCAATTTTACCGAAAACGGCTAGGCTGATTAGCATCTTTACCAAGAGAGCAATTTGCGTCTTAGCCCGAGTTACACGCTCAGATTGATCAGTGGGAAGCACTTGTAAAGTTCTCGTGGAATGAAATTTACTACGTGCCTGACGACTAATGCGTTTCAATGGGGTTATTTTCCATCAGACTCCCAACAGATGGGATTTTCTCCCGTGATTTAATAATCTCTTTGGGGTAATTCAATTGTTGTTCATTGTTTACAAAACATTACGACGTCGTAAATTACGGAATTGATGAGCAGGAACAAATATTTGAACAAAGATTTATTAACCCTCTTCAAACACAAGTGGATGACTACAGCAGCAGAATTTGATCTTAATTAGCTAACTAATTTAATCACTTCCAGATATTAACTCATGTCGTAATGAGGGATGATGAGCCACTCCTTAAGGGTAATTATATAAATAAATTTTAAAACCCTTTAATGAAAATTTCTGTCTATTGTGATGACGAAATCAGTCGAATAGTCAGGTTAAGCCCCAAACTCCACCATTCTAAAATGTTCATTCTATCACATTCATTCACACGTTTATTCCCGCATTCTTTCAAACTGGCATCCACATTAATTGACCCATTCTTTCCCACATTCAATTAAAAACACTCTTCTAAATTCAACTGATTACCAGCCAAGACAAGTCATATCAGAGCCGGCAGAGAGCTAGCCCAAATCCTCTACCGTTTTGTCGTTTTCCAAAATCCCAGATATCTCTTCCAGATTACCTGGTAGAAGCGGTTTCGCGAAACGAAAATATAAAGATGGATGCGGGCTTTCAATAAATCTGACAGAATGACCTTTGGTGAGGCACAGTTAGGATGGACTCAGAGGCCCCATTCCAATCGCGTCTTATATAACGATACTTGTTCGGCGAAGCCAAAGCTACACCAAAATTCTCAGGAAGTTTTGACATAGATCAAGACACTGCAGCCTGGCAATGAGAAATATAAAAAGCCAACAAGTTTTCAAAATTTGACGTTCAAAAAGTCACAATTACTGACTTTTCAGTTATAGAAAAACAATTTCACTAATTTTTGCGAAATCCCAATTTTTCAAGAACCGCTGGTACACTAATATTACTTTTACCTGGCATGGGAGGTTTTTGTTTTTAGAAAACAAATAAAAATAAAAGTTAATAAGACTGATAAGGTTACGGCGGAAGCTTATCCGGTCCACTATAGTGGACGCGATCTTATCGAGTGCACTCGAGTATTATTAGTTACCCCGTGCCTGATCACGTGGTGCGGGTTTTTTACCTACCCGAAGCCAGCCGTATCCCATGAGGCCGAAGCCTCATGGGATACGGCTGGCTTCGGGTATGTAAAAAACCCGTACCACGTGATCAGACACGGGGTAACGAATTTATCTATTGACTTTCCGTTTTAGAAGTACAATCTATTTCATGTGTGAACACACACAGTATGAGATCTTTTATCTTCCTTTGTTGAGCCAGACAGGTTTCTGTGGAATTTTTGTGCAAAAGAGTTTTTGTGAAAATATGCCGATATGACAAGTATAAAAAAAATTATAATGTATGGACAATTTGTAGATTTCGGAACGAGGCTTCCACTGGGTATGGGAAATTTGTCAGTGGCTGGGCGGACGTATCGTGGGTTTCAATGAATATGGTCTCATACCACGTATCTATCAAGCAATCAAATCAAAAAATTCACTTTAGTCAATAGATAATATCAAGTCTACTATCCTATCGTAGATTCGATCATCGTGACATCAGCAAACTGGTTGAGGATTCAAATTCTGTTATCTTTTCCATTTGTGCCCACCAATCCATTGCTTATGATTCCTGATTGGAACGAGCTCACTGAGCTCGTTCCAAAGAGGGGGCATGAGCTATTTTTAGACAAACAAAACGAAAATGTTTGACGACTCATGAATTTTTGCAGGTTGCATGTGCTATTTGAGTTAGGAAAAGGGTTAAACAGGAATTCGCTAAAAATAATGTTGTATATCCATTCAATTCACAGCCTTTCAATTTACGAGCAGTGGGGTGGGGTGGGGGGGTGGGGGGTTGTGGACTGGTGTCTTCTACAAGCCACATTATACGCTCTAAAATCAGTTGCGTTAAAAATCAACCCAAATCAACCGGGGTTGAGTGAATATGAACCCAGTTCCCGGTTCCTGGATGGTTATATGCTTTTAGAATGGCATTCGCAACAAAAAACAAAAAAGAACAGCCGTTGATCTTGCTCACCATTCAAATCGTACAGGCACATACAGAACTGTGATTGAGATTTCATGACTAAACTATTGCGAAATCGAGACGGAATCAAGAAAAACAGACGAAGATAGCATGAGATTTGTTGATCTCGCAAAGCTTTTTTCGGCAGGTGATGTTCTGCAGCGAGATCTGCTCGAAATTCCCTGTCAGTTTTTGTAATTGTATGTCCCTGCGACTTAAAATATCTCGGCATTGCCAGCACAACAGTCGATGGTGTTATTTCCTTGTCAAATCTAATTTATTCCAGGTCATTTCTAATTCTAAATCAGTTTCGCCATGCATGTAATTCTATAAAGACGCAAAGTAGTTGTCGGTCCTTATAAAGATTCATTTGAGAATAAAAATAGAAAATTAGAAACACAATTTCCCCTAAATGCTCGGATCGTGGCCTGATAAAGAACTGGAACTGGAAATACTTGCAAATTTCGCAAATGAATTACTAACAGAACTTTTGTAAGAAAATGGCTCCACCGATAAAGTGTTATTTATTTATTTATTTATTTATTTATTTATTTATTTATTTATTTATTTCCCCAATGAGCCCGTTCCAATGAGGGGTCATAAGCTATGTTTTTGACGCAAAAAATCAAAACAAGTAGTGCTTCCAGAATTTTATTTGCAAGTGTTGTCTGCGTTTCGTGTTAGGTGAAGGGTTAAAAAACGAAAAGAACAGACATCTCTCTGTAGCTTTTCTCGTGCGCAGTCGACGGCTGGTGTAAGGTGATGTGCCTTCACTTACAAAGATACACATACAGGTATTATTTCCTGCCCCAGTTATAGATATTCCAGTTCAAAAAGTATTTACCCCCCCCCCCCACACACACTCCCATAAAAACATCCAGATACAGTTAACACTAGAAGTTCTGTCAAGAAATGCGCACAAATAGCACGTCGATTTGCGCGTTAATGTACGCGTTATGACCACAGTAAGGCTATCAAATTCTATACATATGGCCTGTGCATAAGCAATGTTTCAGCCAATGGACCTCCGGGTAACCCGGAGGTCCATTGGCAGAAACATTGCCTGTGTTTGCTATGAGTAACCAGGAGAACCTGCCGTGCTTTGGATGCCATTCGATATGGTAATTGCGCACAATTCCTACGCGCTATTAAGCCTAGATAAGCGCACATTTCGTGACAGGACTTCTAGTTTTAACTGTATTAACATAATTTGTGGAAGAACACGTGGCATAATCATAAAGCTACGGCTGTGGTGAGGCTTCATTTCCGATTGTAATGTCATCAAAATGTCGATCAAATCAAGACTCTGTTGAGCAACATATCTAGCTTTGATTCACAGAAAATGAATCGTTATTAAATCGTCCAGAATAAATCCGTTCGTTGCAAAACGAACCGCACGCTTTCCAACTAACTGAAATATTCCAGACGAGTGCATCTGAACATAGGCGATGACCTTTATGAGAGCTAGACTGGTTCCATGCCATAACAGCGTCGAATTGTTTCCATAATTAGACTGGTGGCTTGAGAGTTTCGTAGAAACCCTATGTTTTGTTTTTATTATTGCCTCTTTTTCTACCATTCAGCTTTGACTGAGGATCAGGAAATCGTTGTATTTGGCTCGCGATGTCATTCGGATGATTTCAAAACCTTCATTAGATACCTCAAGTGTTACAATTCTAGGTTTCATCACAAAATACCCCCTTTCGCACACACAACAATTATCTGATGCATCATTTTCATGCGTTCTGATTAACGGGAAATGAAATTAGAGCTAAAATATGTACGAAGAAAAACGCCCACCCCACCCACTACCCCTGAGAACTAATAGATTTTTTTGGCAACCAGAAGTAATATTAGTTATTAAATGCAAAGATGTATTGTATATTTTCTTATCAACAGTTGAGAGACGTTTATGAACAAGCAAGCACATGTCCTTCAAAATAAGCGTGGACAGTTGATAAGGTACGATTGTCGGAATGAATTGAAACCAAGTCTCTACCAGCCAATAACATATTCAGTATTTATTTATTTATTGGTGTTTAAGGTCACACACTTATGCGCAATGGCTAATCGTGACCGTGACAGTTTTACGGATGGAGGAAGCCGGAGTACCCGGAGAGAACCACCGAGCAACGGCGAGCAGCTGCCAGCTCCACCACATCGTAACTCCGCACTGCAACACAGGCAGGGTTAGATTGGTTGAAGACATGCGCACCATCGACATGCAGTACGCCTTAGTACACGGCGCCATCGTGTGAGCAATTAGGGTTAAGTGCCTTCTCCAAGGACTCAACGCGGGAGTCCGAATCGATCGCTCAGACAGTCACCCATCCAAGGACCAACCGGGCTCTACGTTGCTTAACTTCGGTGATCGGACGAGAACCGGTTACCGCAACGCCACCGCGCCCCCAACATATACAGTAGGGTCGCCGCGGACTGGTCACTTTCCACTGGTGGGGAATATTTCCACGAATGCGATAATATTAGATTCGAAACACTAATTATAGGAATAATCATCAAAAATTTAATTAATGAAACACCGTGTATAACCCGGTGCTTCATTAATTAAAATTTTGCTGATGAGGACTTTTATTATCTGGTCAACGCATGTGTGAACATCACTGCCCACGCGTGGATTGCGACCACTCCACGGCGACTGCACTGTATATATACACCTATATGTACTTGGCCTGGTTGTTCTGTTTTTTTTTGCGGGGGGGGGGGGGGGGGGGGGCGCATTTTTTATGCTTTTGAATCATCGCAGAATCCTTTTGGAAATAGCATTATTTCTGTGGAGATCTTGTGATGATCGAGGTACATCGATAGAAGTGTGTTTTTGTTTTGGGTTTGAAATGAAAACGGCAAGATCGTGTGTATTTTCTTACTGACGATTCCAATTTTCAATTCTCTGAAATAAGAGTGCCGAAAGATATGCACTGGGGAGGGGATTGGGAGGGTTCATGTGTTGATTTCGTGGAGTACCTAGTGATGTTGTGATGTTGTGTGATTGTTGTTTGTCTAAGATATTAGATATTCGCCACAGTTGTGAACACCTCTGACGTTTCGTAAAGTTCAAGAACTAATTGAACATTAATGAATTTCTAGATGAAAAATTGTTACTCGGCTTTACTGGGGCTTTTCAGAAATTGAGTGCGTGGAGAAGATACAGTTAGCCAGGGTGCGCACAGTAGTACTTATGTTTGGTTGGGATAAATCTTTACGTTAAAATATTGGCACCGTCTTTTACCGTATGTTTTGAAATGAGTGTGTATTTCAGTTGTCTAATGTATATACGAGTATATTTTATGTGTTATACCCACCTGTGTGGTGGGGCAAGAAAAATAAACTCACAATGGAATCACCAAATTATTACATGACCTTTTTGGCTGCGTGATATAACCACAACTTACCAAGTTACCCGTAATATTGCCCGTTACACAACACACATTGAAGAAAATATATAATCTTTTTACGAAATGATTTGACAATCTAACTCCACAATGCCCTGTAATAAATTATTCATTGACGTAGAGAAGCTGCTTTAGATTATTTTGACCTTTAAGACAAGAATGAGTCTGTCTGAGATTCTCCAATACATGAGAGAGCTCATAATCAAGACATTGGTCAGTTAGTAAAGTGATCGGTGACTCATTAACACTAAATGCTCATTCGTTCAGAAGACTTCCCATTAGCCCACCAGCAAAATCTTATAGAAGCGATCACGGCCACTGAACAAATTACTTTCGGAAAGGGCGACATGTAGCCGTGTTCGAGAAGTCTATCGATTTCACGTCTTGAAGGTTTTACTGAATCTCTCCTAATGAGCAGATCTTGTTGACCAATGATTAAATTGCAGCCGAAAACAAACAATGCGGAATAATTGATTGTTTTCCTTACTACTTATACTTGTTAGTATGTTAGATTAACATAGTCAAACTGGTTTAAACAAAAAAGACGCTTGTTCAAACAAAAGGCCTCTTGGAGACCAATACATTTTCCTTACATGTTTGTCGACTTATTGCCCGATCAAAATTATATTCAATTATGCGCAACTCGGAACCTGGCTGACTCGTAACCCGGCTGACTCGGAACCCAACAAACTCGGAACTGCGGCTGGCTCGGACCTCGGCTGACTCGAAACTGAGGCTTACTCGGACCTCGGACCTTGACTAACTCGGAACTGCGGCTTACTCGGACTCACGGAGTATACGTGAACAAAGACAGGACTCGAGTGGAATATGTTTTTATATTTTATTGTGATTATGAACTAAGTACAAGAATATTTTCTTATATTACGATGCCACTCTGAACTGTCTTCGCTTCTTAAGTGAGATCGCGGGTTTCGTCGTCAATGGAGTTCTCGGGTACTTCATCTGGCATTGGTGCTGGCATTAACGTCGAATGAAGAGTTAGCAGTTACAGTTAAAACTAGAAGTACTGTCATGAAATGCGCACAAATAGCACGTCGATCTGTGCGTTAATCTACGCGTTATGACCATAGTAAGGCTATCAAATTCTGCACATACGGCCTGTGCACAAGCAATGTTTCAGCCAATGGACCTCCGGGTAACCCGGAGGTCCATTGGCAGAAACATTGCCTGTGTTTGTATGAGTAACCAGGAGAACCTGTCGTGCTTTGGATGCCATTGGATATGGCAATTGCGCGCAATTCCTACGCGCAGTTAAGCCTAGATAAGCTCACAGTTCTTGGCAGGACTTCTAGTTTTAACTGTATTATTATCATTATCATTGAATCTCACAGCCAGATGGTCATCTTCTATTGGCGCTATGTTATTGGATACTTCCTCGTGAAAGATTCCGGTAGCTATAGATCTACGAGGTGAATTTTGTATAATGTCGCAAGACTGACGGATGATCTGGAGCCTCCGTTGGTTTGGGCCGAGCGTCGAAGGGGTGATTTTTGATGTTCGATCAACATAGTAAAACTGGATTAAACAAAAAGACACTTGTTCAAACAAAAGGCCTCTGGAAGATCAGTATATTTTCCTTACATGCATGCTTGACGGCTTATTGTCCGATTAAACTTATATTCAACCACAGTTCCGAGTTAGCCGGGGTCCGGATCAGCCGTAGTTCCAAGTTGGTCAGATTCCGAGTCAGCTGGGTTCCAAGTCATTCGGAGTCCGAGTTAGCCGCATACCTATTTAACCAGAGACCTGGGTTCCTACAAAAACTGCGCATTCTGAATGCAGTTAGGTTAAAAATCAATCTAAATTGACTGGGTTGAGTGAATATGAACGCAATAATTTTTAATCCAACTGATTTTAGAATGCATGTAAAGCATTTTATTGATGTTTCTATGGTAACCCTTTGCGCTGATTCCGAATCCGATTGCTGCGACTCTGTTTGTCAAATTGGGACCTTTAACCCCTTTTCAGTCCCAAACTTAAGGAACTGATAAACGTGAAATTCCAACTTTTGTAGTAAAATTTGGTTCTAAATGTAGGTTATATATGTTGACAAGACAAATACGCATTTATCACCAGCTGTTATTTGTTGTGGTACTTTATTGGGGTAAAAAGGTAACAATTTGGTGAATTTGGCCAAAAGTGATTACATTTTTTGATTTCAGTATTCGTCAAGATTAAAACACGACATTAAGGCGTGTGAAGTATTTTATAATAATTTCTTTTGTACCTTTAACCATTTATTCCTAATTCAATCAATGTCACTCTCTAGACATTAGTGCAATTAAGATGTTTAACCATTTTACTGCCACGCCCACCTTAGCCATATATGGAAAATCTCTATATATGTCCGTATGCGAGGAAGTTTATTAAAATTTTTGACATACCTGAACTCTATCATCTGATTAACTGTTGGAAAGGGCTCTTTGAGCCCTTTCCAACAAGTAATCAGATGGTAGGTTTGATCTGCGCATACCACAACGTACAGATAATCATTATAAAATAGATGACAATAACAGCTTTCGGCAGCGTAAGTATTTACACTTTTATACACATTCACATCGAAAATCACCAAAAAAGATAGAAATTAAAATGAAAATGATATGTTGAATTCTGTGGCTAAAATGTCTCCATACATTTCGTTTAAATATTTTATATACAGTACGTGGAAAGTGTATTATCACTAAATCACCCGCGGAGTGGAGATTCCACACAAGCAATAATTGCAAATTTGTTACAAAGCATTACAAGCACAGGCAAAGTTTCAACCAATGGACCTCCGGGTTAAACCCGGAGGTCCATTGGCTGAAACATTGCTTGTGTTTTTTGTTCATGTGTATAAAATTTGAAAGTTATAGTTTGGGTGATAACTCCACTCCGCGGGTGATTTAGTTACAATCCACTCTCCACGTACTGTATTGGTAGTTTACCACAAACACAAGTTGCTGTCTTTTTTATTAGAAGGACTCACAGCATCGTGAAGTGTTCACATTTTGGCGGGAGCACAAGCCAGTTTTATTCTCTTGGAACAAAAATAACTGGTAGGTCGACCATGCTATTGGTTGTCACTTGGCAATCTGATGGAACTATTGTTGACTATCTGGATATCTTTTCGCGTATATCTCATCTAGGCTTGATATGTTTTATGTGTTCCTCACATTTGACAGCTATTTTGAATTTAATATTAAGTCAGCTCCCCGAGCAGAACGTGGTAACAGCGTCTCAAAACCACACAAACTTGCTCTTAATACCTCGCTTCCGGCCAGGAATGTTGATTGATCTTGTGTGTTTGCACGTGATAGAGAGGCTATGGATAAGGATTTCGGTAATCAGCTGCTTGTTACCAGCAGTGCGCCCGTGCTTATCCACATCCATCAAGGCATCAAAAGCGAATTCGAAAGTCTGAGATCAGACCACGAGAATGCTGATGTTATAATGTGACAGCAGATTACACATGATAGCTGACACCAACAGAGTCAATGTATTATCAGATGATACAAAAGTTTTTGTTATATTGGGCCATTTCTATTGGATAAAAACCATGGACATTTCACTTACGATGGAATCAACAAGTGGTTACAGAAGGGTAATGGGCCTGAAAGAGACAGCCCGAAAACACATTGCGTTCATGCCAAATCCAGTTGTAGCCCATGTGGTCTTCGGTTCTTACAACACTGTTGCCCGGTGCTTTGGAGTAGAGAAAACGACAGCTATTAAATATCTGAGTGGTGTCACTGTGGACCAAATAGGCGAATCGGATGATGGTTTGTGTCTATGATCGTTAGAAGCTACTACGGTTATCCAAAGAAAGACATGTCAGATACTGGGGGTGGTCTACTAAAACCACAGACAAATGCACCGAAATTATCCACTCTTCCACCATCAAGTAAAACATTCTCAGAAAATGCGAAACCGGTACATCTTTAATCGATGCTTCCCTCCCCCGAGATTGCCCCAAAAATATTTGAGGTAACTCGGGATGACCCGTTTAAGTCACTGCTTCCAATTGGTATTCCTGATTGGACACAGACTCAGCACCTACGTAAGTGATTGTGGTAATCAAATATAGTTGCAGCTCAGAACTCACTTGGGTTTGCACGATGTAGCCCTGCAGCTGCACAAGAGTGGGTTGCAGATCTTTGTGGCATTGTCGGGGCAGTTTTTCAAAGTATCATAACCACCACACATTGCTCTGTAAAACTGACGACGAGGGCGACTCTGGAGGGGACAATCTACAAATTAGGTAATAGTTTGGGATATCTGCTGGTGGGTAAGACCAAGTGCAATCTTACTTTATGCTCACACAATACAATGATGCCCATGAGCAACAATCAGTTAAATCTTATTTCAGCAAATCTTCACCATTTCGTTATTAACCCTTTACCCAACGTAACGACCAAAACCGGCCAGCGCTATTCACAAAAGTCGCCAATTAATTTTCAAAAACATAGGTTATGACCCCTCTTTGGAACGAGCTCGTCGTTCCAATGAGGGATCATAACCTATGTTTTTGAGATAAAAATGAAAAAAATGAGTTATTCCAGAATTTTGTTTGCAAGTGTCGTCTGCTTTTCATGTTAGGTAAAGGGTTAAATAGTTCGTTACACGACTCGCCTAACATTTCTAGAGTGTTAGGGATCAGACAGGGAATAAATAGGCATATTTATCAGTGAAAAATAATAAACACATTACACACTCTAGTGTTGTATTTTTTGACAAATACTAAAATCCCAAGATTTTCGCATGTTTGACCAACTAAAGTACCAACAACAAATAAAATCTGGCAATAAACACCTGGTTGGTATATCACCAACATACACAACCTAAATGTGCAGCATTTTTTTTAACAAAGTTGGTATATTACATTGACTTTAAAAAAAATGGTTTGGTCTGAAAAAGGGTGGAATATCTCAATTTGCTCAAGAGTTACAGAGTGGCATCAATTGGATTCAGAAGCAGCACAAAACATTACCCTAGACACGCCAATAAAATATTTTACACACCTTTTTGCATGGTATCACCCCCCCCCCCCCCAAAAAAAAAAAAAAAACAAAAAAAAAAACGGTCTATTGGCGCCCGGCTTACTACCTGAAATAACGAAAAAAGAAAATAGTAGTCAACGCTCTCAATGGTACTCCACACCCTGATGGTGCCACACTGTCGGACGATATTTGGTTCAAAAACGTGTGACATCCGACCGTTATTCTATAAAGTTACTTTTTCTATCATGCTTAAAAATGTTGATGTTTTGCATAAAGTAACAATTGGACGCCAATGAGTAGGCAACAAAATAAATAAAAAAATAGGAAAGTGGATCAGTAATAATTTAATTACAACCCTTTAGGGCTGCAGGATTAAATTATTACTGAACCTCCCAACAATTACGATATAGACTTATCGCTTCCCCTGTAGACAGTAGTTATGTGAGCGTGGCGTTTAGGGTGCCAGTCCTACGAGGGTTAAAAGAAATCACTTAAGGATGACACGAAACTTGAAGAAAAGATACTTTTCATAAAAACGAGGAAGACCCTTCACGCTGGAATGTTTTGAAACAAAATAATTTATTTGACGCAAAGATATCCCGATAGGCCACAAATATGACACCGCACTGGCGCTATCACTTATGAATTTTAGCTTCAATAAGATGAATATTGAAGAGGAGTGCAATGGACGTTGCGGCGTTAACTCAGCGAAGTAAATTAACCCTTTAAAAAAATAACAGCCATATATGATCATTCCTATTAACAAGACGTCGTTTCAATTCTTTTTACTTTTTTACTTTTTTTTTATTTTTTGCCTCCTACACAAAGTTTTCGACCCTAATTAGAATGTAATTGTTCCAAGAGGGCTAAAAACCCATGTTGTCAGGCGAAAAATGACACTTTTAGTTATTCAAAAAATTGTATTGCAAGTGTCGTATCAAGTTGTGTGAAGTAAAAAAAAACTTCGCACGAGGGACCAACAATCGTACCAGTACCCAAATCGATTCAGTTAACTACGGCCTATTTATACGGAGACTATAGTGCAATAAACTGATACGATATAATACAGTGAAATCAACACTTTACCTAACGAATCGCCCGCATCCGCCCGCGTAATATGCAAATTGAGCAGTTAAATAAATTAAATTTTTCAAAATATTTCAACAAAACCATATCATGTGACCCTTCATTGGAACGAGCTCATTGAGCTCGTTCCAAGGAGGGGTCACATGATATGGTTTTGTTGAATTCTTCTTTAAAATTTAAAAAAATGTTATTTAAAATAATAAATTTTGATATAGTCTGCTTTGGGTAAAGGGTTAAAAGGTTTACTGACCTATTATGCACATAGGCTACTCTTGTACCTTAATGTTCAACTTAATTCAATATCGAATTCACGAACACCTCATAAGGTATAAAGCCCTGATGCTGTAATGCGGCCTATACAGCTAGAACTAGGTATTTATGTGTGTTCATTCCTTTAGAAATGTGCTTAAGAAAAAACAAATTATTAATTTCTGCACACAAAATAAATCTTTTGAGTCAAAATTTGCAAGAATGCGTTTCTATTGTATCCTATCTGCATGCTTCGGGGCTATATTTTGTTTCAAAAGACACTGTGCCTTACGTAGGGTCCCGAAGCAAGCCACTCTTTCTTTCCGGAAAATTTTAAACTGACTGAGACGTAAATCGAAGCTTTAGCTGGCGATTTCTTTGAATTCATTGCGCGACTGTTTTTTTTCTCTGCAATTATTCCATTGAAGACGATAGGCAATTTTTGAGGACGTAAAGAAACATTGGTGACCAATAAGCTGACAATACAATGTTTAAAGCTAGCTGAAGAGAACTTACAGCAATTTAATTCTATAGTCATATTAGGCCTTACAGTACATTCGCCGAGGACTGGTTGTAATCCATGCGTGGGCAGTGATGTCCATGCATGCGTTTTCCAGATAATAAAAATCATCATCAGCAAAATTTTGTACCCGGTGCTTCATTAATTAAATTTGTGATGATTATTCCAATAATTAGTGTTTGGAATCTAATAATATTATTGCGTCCGTGGTGATATTGCCCATCCGTGGAAAGTAACCAATCCACAGCGGGTCGTACTGTAGGCGGAAGCGTGGAAAACATTTCGAACTTGGGAGGAGGAACACGGCCACAGGAGGACATCAACATATTCAGTGGTGCACCATATGCCTTGTGGTATGGCAAGAATACAATATCCAAAGCTATGTTTGGAACTAACGCACTTCTGCATTGAGAGACAAAAACGTTCGTTAACTTTGCCTCCATATTTTACGTTCCGACCCGGTGGAGAAATTTGTTAAATGTGGATTAAAATAAATGTGCACTCTTCTAGACTTTAAAGGCCGCAGGAGAGATAAATATTAAAAGGGAATATTCGGCCACATCCTATAGGTAAAGAGTCTGTACACACCCTTCCTGTTAATTCCCTATAAGTTTAGAATATCGGGAACTCAATTCAGAAATACAAGTTTCAGGTGACTGTATTCGAGTCGTGACGGACCTTTTCCAACTCGATTTTCTGGTGGTCGTATTATGGTGTAAAAATATATCGGTAAAGATAACGTTGACCAAATCTGTCAGTCCGTCCGTCAGTCCGTCCGGTCGCGTCAGTCAATCCGTCCGTTCGTGTCTGTCTGTCTCTCCCTGCCTCTCTCTCTCTCTCTCTCAGTCTCTCTCTGTCTCTGTCTCTCCGCCTCTCTCTCTTTCACACACACACACTCTCTCTATCTGTCTCTCTCATCTTTTTTGGAAAAAGGTTGGGAAGGGGCCCGTGACCAATGTAACAACCCCCCCCCCCCTGCTTCCTTCGTCTCCAGCCGTAGGATAGAATTATTACTGGACCTTAGTACAAAAACTTACTTTCTTCCTACAACCGATGTAAACGACTTTACAGCCGAGAGGGGGCACGGCCACGGTGGCATTGTGTACTAAGGCGTACTGCACGTCGATGGTGCACTTGTCTTCAACCAATGCTAACCCTGCTTGTGTGGAGTTAGTATGATAGGAAGCCGACAGCTGCGAGCCGTTGCTCGGTGGTTCTCTCCGGGTACTCTGGCTTCCTCCACCCGTAAAACTCTCGTGGTCATGATTAGCCATTGCGCAGAAATATGTGACCTTAAACACCAATAAATAATAACATTTACAGCCGAGAGGTCTCATTCAGAATCAGGCTCTCGGATCGTCAGTCTAATTTTGTGGGCTATTTTTTTACCCATGTTTCATGGAGTTGCGCACAGGCTATATGTACTACTGGTGTAATATGATGTGTTACTCACAAAGATATAGATATTCTTTCGTTATAGGTATTCCAATCAATAAGTATCTAATTCTCCTTGCAAAGGTTGTACATATTCCAATCAATAAGTATCTAACTCACCTTGCAAACATCAAAATATTAACACAATTCGGGGAACTACTTGGCGTAATAATAAAAACGCTACTGTGACGAGTCTACATTCATAATTGTTTAATAAACAAACATCCCTGATGATATTGGTAAAGTGATTAGAAGACATTCTGTTAACTGAAGGCGCGATTGAAAAACATTTCTTGCGTTTATTCAAAGAAAATTATTGTTTGTGGCATTTTTGATATCCACTCGTAAAGAATATTTAAGTTGATCGGAAAAGCGAACCATAGGTTCGCTTTTCCGACCAACTGAAATATTCCAGAATTGCAACTATTTGATGGTTAGACGAGTTCCAGGCCATGGGAGTGTCGAACACCTTACATAACTTAACTGAGGTTTTGGGAGCTCGATTCAGGATTACAGGGTTGAAATTGTTAACTGGTTGAGGGCTAGATTATTTTTGGTGGTCTGAATTTGGTATTCAAAACTTGTTATATTACCAATTATTGGAGAGTGCCCACATGCACTCTCCAATAATTTGTAATAAAACAAATTTATATGAACAAAATATTATTTGTGATTGACTGAATATGAAATATAAGCAAGGAAAGTGTTGGCTTTTGCTCTGGTATCCTTGTTTTTTGAAAGCCCTGGTAGTGGCTTCTAGCACTCAACCAGTTAATATATTGTAATAGGCCAATTCACGACAGAGTTTCGTTTTTACCATTGGTCTGATCCACCCCGAAGGCGGAGATATTGCCCATCTTCTATTTCAAATGGGCTAGCCCCCTGCCCGTCTCTTCGTGTATAGGGTCAGCAACAACCTGTGTGACTGATACAATATATAAATGTCTTTTAAATGATGCCTGGTAGGGGAGATGTTGATCATCATTACTGGTAAAATGACGGCTTGAAGCTTTCACTGCTAAGCACTGTAGATATACTATGGATTGGGCTCGGGAAAATCAAAATCCAAAGGAGGGATAAAAAACCCAGCACATTTCTCACAAAATCACGGCTGTTCTTGTCTGAAATTGGTGCGTTTCGAATGTGTGTCCCACAATCGAAACCCCGAGAGTCTCGTCGCCAACTCTCTAGTTCTCTCTTTCGATTACATCCTGAGATTTGGTAGCGGTGAGTTTCGATGCATGTAGATATTGCCAGGCAAGTTGATTCATAGTGGTAAAGACTATATAAAGAATTATACAACTTGCCCAATTTTCTTTCGTCTTTGCCCACTGTTTGAGATGCTCCTGTAAGTTGTCCCCAAGTCCTCCTTCTTTTCGGAACTCATCGACAATGCATTTGGTTCTGGCATACTGTTGTGTAGTGACAATAGGTTTGATGACACTGAGATACTTGTCTAGTGTTGACTGCAGTGCCGGTACAGGAATTCTTGGTAATGGTCGCTGTGAAAAATAGAAAACAAATATCACATATTCTTACCCAAAAGGTGGATAATTTAGAAAGTTAAAAGACAGTTATCATCCCCATTTATTAAACGCCTGTTCTATGTAATCCCCATCTACATCAACACTAAACCACGCGAAAAATACAAATCTGTTCCTCACACAGGTGCGGAACGGAAATCGTTGACGGACTATTTTTAAATAGTAGCGAAATTTCACTGGAATTTTCTACAAATCGTGCAACGCAATTACAGTTTGAATCGCTAGCGATAGCTGAAAATCATCCTCTGAGTTCCAATGTGTTCTATGTGCCAGTGGGTTTCCCCTCGCAAATTTGGTTGGCGATAAAATGTGTTCTTTTTGTTGATAGTTGTCAAATGAATTGCTGAGTGTCCTTGTAATAATTGTTTTTACAGACTTGAAGGCGTGTAATAAACACAGAACGACATCCATATGACAGTTGTGCCGTCGCGGAAGGATACAATTCGAGGCCTGCGGCCTCTCGTACTATCCTTCCGCGCTGGCACCCGTGCCATATCGATTACCCCATTCACACACGCGTGTCGTTCTGTGTATTTACTACTTACTCAAAATGGTTTCATGCGTACAGAGTCTCGATCCGATTGAAATTCTCTTTCCACTTTTCTATTCACAATACTGTAATTGCTTCGAGTCGGGTACATTGTTAACTAAAAGAATTATTGAACTGAGAATTGAATAGAATAAACTTGCGGCAGTTGGATAGTTATAAGGGTGGGGGAGGGGGTGGACGAGAGGGAGCACCAACCCACGAATGGGGTCGAAAATTTACAATTTAGACTATGCTAAAAATAACTGACAACTCGGAACTTCAGTCGAGGAGAATGGGGTATTCAGATTTAACCCGAGGATGTAGTTCTCGACAACAGAAGAATATCTGTAGGTCCAAATATATAATTTATTTTATTTAAAGAAACAAATCATCTTGTCATGAGCATCAAACATGGAGCCTATAATACAAAATTTACAAATAATAAATATATTGCACATAAATCACCTGTAGACAGACTATAATAAATATTTGAAAGCGAAGAAATACAATAATTCTGAGTTATGCGATCGCGGAATTCCGAAAAGTAAAAATCGACCCAAATATTACATATGTATTTGTATCTGTATTTGTACGGAGTAGGGCCGTTTGGCGTAAAAACACCGGGTGGGGAGCCGTTAGTGGCTTTTCGAGAGGGCAGATTGAAAGCCCTCCACTGTCTGCGCATGCACTATATTATTGCCTAAGTGGTTCCAATCAACAGCGGTGCGGATAAAAAATGAATTCCGGTATTCTACGGTTTTAGCAGTTCCGACTTTATAGGCTCTGGTATTCTTAGATGTGTGTCAATCAACGATGTTTTGAGTGACACAATTAGTATATGATTTGCTTTTAATTTGCCTTCTGTTATGCTTTTGCAGGAATTTATCTGGGGGGATGGCTGGCACTGACCCCTCAATAATCTTGTAGAATTGGGTGAGCCTTTTATGTCTGCGTCTAATCTGGAGGGCATCTAATTCCAGATTGAGAAGCATTTTTGTGGAGGTGCCCTCATCTCTTGACCGATAGACACCTGTGATGAACCTGGCAGCTTTTCTTTGCACCCGTTCCAGTTTATCAATATCCTTTTGTAGGTAAGGGTCCCATACTTACCTGACCATTGTAATATATGCTGTTTTTTGCAGTTCTTGGGGCAGAATTTAAAATTTCTTCTCAAGAAGCCAGTGGTTGATTTGGCTTTACTTACAATTTTGGATATGTGGGAGTCCCATTTCAGGTCCTGGGATAGTATCACCCCCAACTATGGTGATTGGGAAACTTGTTTTAGAATTTGATTATCCAGGGTGTAGAAATGGGGTGACTTGTCGTTAGTGGACAAGGGGTAGCATTTTTTTGCATTAAATTTCATGCCCCATTTTGAAGCCCATTTTTCCAGTTATAATAAATCTACCAGATATGCATGATCCAAATAGTCTTATATTTTACAATATAAGTGGATTTGAAGATTTAGATACAAGAATAACAAAGATACGTCAGGTCAGGATTAAGGCTGAAAACGGATTTGAAATGAACGGACAAATACTACGTGTGGCGGGAGAGAGTGAGTAGTGTTAACGGAAAGTGCAAGTTAAGTCGGAAGTCAGTCAGCTATAGGTCGAAGTTTGGTTTAACGCTTTCACACACACTAACACTGATACAGCTATGTTTTAATATAAAAACAATTCCCGTTGGTTACACAGACATCGATTATTCAAGTTATAACGTGAACACCCTCGCAACATGGGGGTGTAAATATATATTTCATAAGGCTGCACTGCAAAGCATCTTAACTGAATCCGCGATAATGCTTCGCATCACTAATTTATGTCGCGAATTCTATTGTCTGCTACGCCTCCCTTACCAGAAAAAAGCTGCGTAAACCACGTACCCGTAATGATTTGGGACAAACTTTTTCCAGGATCCAGATCTGGATCCGGATTTCAAACTTTTCTTCCGGATCCGGGTCCGGATTTCAGAATTTTGAGGAATCCGAATTCATATGCCAGATCCAGATACGGAACAAAGTCGACAAATATTCTCGATTTGAGCCATTTTGGGATGCTTTAGTTGCATTTTATGGGTTTTCTCTCAGTTCATGATAATGATAAAATTAAAAAGATCTGATCCAGTGCTATAGTCCAATTAATCAATATCGCAAACGTTTATAAGTTCTCATGGGGGGGGGGGGGGGGCGGTGGCTCAGTTGGTAGAGTTGCAGGCTGCAAGCCGAGAGGTCCTCGGTTCGCATCCCACCTGCGGCAACCGCGTTGTGTCCTTGGGCAAGACACTTCACCCCCATTGCCCACGTGGGGGCGCGGTGGCGTTGTGTACTAAGGCGTACTGCACGTCGATGGTGCACTTGTCTTCAACCAATGCTAACCCTGCTTGTGTGCAGTTGGTATGTTGGGGAGCTGACAGTTGCTCGCCGTTGCTCGGTGGTTCTCTCCGGGTACTCCGGCTTCCTCCACCCGTAAAACTGTCATGGTCATGATCAGCCATTGTGCAGAAATATGTGACCTTAAACACCAAAAAATAAATAAATAATATTATAAGTTCTCGTGGATGTCATCTTAATGCATATGGATTCATCGTGCAATTCAAGTTATAGACAATATCAGAATTTACATATAGTACTGTTATAACAAAAGCAGGAAGAAATCGCGACATGATCACGATCTGGTTGAACGCCACTGTCCGCTTTCCTGCCCACAGCACTGTGGCATCTCACCTGTCGAAAAAACTGTGCTAGATTTTCTGTATTGCATTTATGATTTCGCAATCCACTAATGCCTAGAGCGCGATGGCTCAGTGGTTACGGCATTGGACTTTAAACCGAAAGGTCCACTATTCGATCCCCACCAGGGGTAACTACGTTGTATCCTTGGGCAAGGGACTTAATCCCGATTACCCACGTGGGAGCACATTAGCGCTGCATGCTGAGGCGTACAGGACGTCTGTGGTCCACTTTTCTTCAACCAAATGCTAACCCTCTGTGGAAGGAGTACGTTATTGGGTCTGACAGTTGCTTGCCGCTGCTACGTGGTTCTCTCCGGGTACTCCGGTTTCCTCCACCCGTAAAACTGTCCGGCACGAGGTGCCCCCGACTGTCACACAAAAAAACAGTTATACAATCGTGACGCGAGAAGTCTACCTTGAGTGACGCGAATTTTCGCGAAAAAGCCAGCCTTGGATGACGCGTATCATTGATTCTTTCGAGATCTGTTTGGCACAGAATTTGTAAATGTTTTATTTTTTTTTTAATTATTGTCTTCAAAACATATAGCTTATGGCCTTTTATTGGAAAGGGCTCAAATAGAGCTTATGATACGTCATTGGAATGAGCTCAGTGAGCTCGTTCCAGTGAGGTATCATACAGTTACAACTGAAATGCGCACATATAGCACGTTGATCTGCGCGTTACTCTACGCGTTATGACCATAGTAAGGCTATCAAATTGTGTACATGCGGTCTGTGCACAAGCAATGTTTCAGCCAATGGACCTCCGGGTAACCCGGAGGTCCATTGGCAGAAACATTGCCTGTGTTTGCTATGAGTAACCAGAAGAACCTGTCGTGCTTTGGATGCCATTCGATATGGCAATTGCGCGCAATTCCTACGCGCAATAAAGCCCAGATAAGCGCACATTTCTAGTTTTAACTGTAACCTATATTTTTTGGTAACAAACGAAAATGTTTAGTTATTCAATAAACTGTGTTTCAATTGTAATTTACCAGTGTGTTTCATAATGAGTAAACTGAATTACAGAAATAACTTTTTATGTTTTTCAACGAATACTGAGAAAAACAACTTTTTAAAAAATTCTCTGGCCCAATAGCGATCGTTTGTGGGATGACGTGCGGAGCGACAGATTCGCGGGATCGATCTTTTCGAATACTGCGAAGCTATATCTAGCCTGCACGGAATGTGTACAGTTCCCTATAGGGAACTGTCATTTTACGTACCCACCTTAACTGGTAGAGTGCTGGGAGGCCATATGTTGGTCTTTATTCTGGAGCCCAGGTTCCACAGCATAAAGTCTACATATT
This sequence comes from Pictodentalium vernedei, assembly GCA_031216915.1. Taxonomy (NCBI): domain Eukaryota; kingdom Metazoa; phylum Mollusca; class Scaphopoda; order Dentaliida; family Dentaliidae; genus Pictodentalium; species Pictodentalium vernedei. The sequence continues at coordinate 263,255,684 of CM062297.1, forward strand.
CTGTGGAGGTGCTTCATATTTTCTTTGAAGTGTATTTATTTTGTCTGCAAGGATTTGCCTTGTTACAATTTATGGGAGATTGCCTATAGGCACTCTCCCATAAATTGTAACGAAGTAAAGACTCTGGATAAAATTCTGACCATCCAAAATAATTAACACTCCACCAGTTTAGGAACGGTACACTATGACAGCAACATACACACAATTGATGCTGCCAGAAGGTATTCGGACACCGCGACAGCCTTCACGCTGCCGGGTGCCATTGGTTCCAATTGCACTGTAACAGAAGGAGAGATAAGTGTGGGAGCTGGGGTTCGAACCGTCGACCTCCAGCACACAAAGCGACCGATTTACCACGAGACCAAGAGATCCGGACCAACCAGGCTAGTTGGTAAATAGCCTTTATATCTCGACCGCTACACTACTCTCCCCTTCTTTTAAGATTCACCAACCGTGAATCTCACCCGATTCCACCTCAGAGCGGTCGAAACATCCACCATGCTTCACCACAGCATCCACAACGCCACCAACTGCTGAGGATCGGACGAGCCCCCAAATGTTACAGAAGGAAAGATAAGTGCGGGAACCGGGGTTCGAACCGTCGATCTCTAGCACACAAAGCGACCGATTTACCATGAGACTAAGAGATCCGGACCAACTGGGCTGATTGGTAAATGGCTTTTGTACCTCGACCGCTACAAGCACCATAAATACAGCACTTTGCACCAAAGCTTTGCACCAGAAATATACTTTTGGTGGGTCTCAAAGTCTTTGTTGTTTATTATTTCAGTGTGTCGTTTTCGATATAATTTCGTGTCTGGCGACACAGGCGACACAGAATTCACGCCCGTCAAGTAATATATAGGTAACAGTTGTAATCATGGCTTATTGTTATGGCTAAACTGAATTAACGGTGGAGGAAGCCGGAGTACCCGGAGAGAACCACCGAGCATCGACGAGCAACTCTCAGCTCCTCAACATTCGGACCCTGTTCAAGCTCCGCTCAAGCAGGGTTACAGCGAGTGAAGACATGTGCACCATCGACGTGCAGTACGCCTTAGTACACGGCGTCACCGTGCCCACGTGTAGGCAATCGGGATAAAGTGCCTTTCCCAAGGACACAGAGCGGGTCGTCCCGGACGGGGATCGAACTCGCTGCTTCTAGAGTAGAAGTCCAACAGTCTACCAGTGTGCCACCGCGCTTCCTGATGTATTGGAAACAGTTGTAATCATGGCGTATTGTTTTGGCTCAATTGAATTAACGGTTACCCATTTAATCTGATTCATATAAAAACATTTCTTTGTTGTTTAATTTTTTTTATCTTGCTTAATATTTATTATAATCCTACTGGAAGATAATGAATTATTTGCTACTAGTTTATTTGGAGTGAATAAACAGTGAGTAAAATGATAATCATGAAATTATTTTAATAATAACCTTTTCTTTTTTTATTATCTATTTTTTATCATTTGTGGATTTTTTTTTGCGAGTAAAATACTTGACAGAGCTAAGTATTAAAATATCGTATTTTGGTTGCAAAAAGGCGCCATCTGCAATGCTTTAGCATTGCAGATGACGCCTTGTTGAACTCAAAAGACGACAGATGTTTAATGTGTTCTCGTTCACAATCGTATCCCATTTGGCACTAAAATCGTTCATTTGACACCCAAAAAATCATTTGGCAACCAACACAAATTCGGCCCGGCGCGAACACTGCACCTCGAGTACCTTCTCATTCCAGAACTGATCCCAAGACATATGGCGTGAGAGACCAGCACCTGTCCGCTCGGTCACCCTCTCTTATACTTGGTGGAATGTTAATCAATTACATCACTTGTAAATTATTTTACGAAAGGTTAAACTACCCCATTGAGGTTTTGCGCCATTCATGTATTTCTTAAACTTACCCGATTTATCGATTGTACCTTCGTGTGTGTATTTGTTCATGAATCAATGGAGGAAATGAAGGGAATTGGATCGTTCCAGATAGGAAAGAAAGGAAAACGATTAATGTCTTGAATATGATGCCTTAACAAAACGCGTATCGAAAAGCTCGAATTGTAGTTTTCCTTTTCACTGCCATTCACATCTAACCATGGAGTCGTGTGCTACATTTATGTTGGATAGAGAACGGGTTCGTGAGCACTCCTTTCTATTATTTAACCCCTTGAACCCTAGCGGACGCTTTTCCGGCCAGCAACATGATACGTCATGGCGTCATTAAATAGGATGGCGATTCAGTAAATGTGTGGGGCAGACCACTCAATATTTTCAACGTGCAGCCCCGATGCTGCACGTTGAAAATATTGATTGATCTACCCCAAATAATGAATATGGACTCTTCTAATTGCTGCCATTGAACTGGCATGGAAGATGCCACTAGAGTTCAAAGGGTCAAGTACAAATCCTGCTGACTATATAAGTGAGGCTGGATATTTCTTGAGAGAGAGATTCCTTTTTGTCCGACATTCATATTTGATTTTTCTATTAGGGTTTAACGACACTTTTGAATCCATGGACACCCCATGCCGGGCAGTTTTATGGGCGGAGAAAGTCGGAGTACCCAGAGATAACTACTGAGCAGCGGTGGGCAACTGTCAGACTCCCTTACGTACTAACTCCGCACAGGAAGAGCCAGTATCGTTTCAAGATAAGTGCATTATCGACATGGACGCCTTAGTATACAGCGGCAACGTGTCCCGATGTGGGAAATCGCTATTAACCCTTTATCCAACGTAACGGCCAAAACCGGCCAGCGCTATTCACAAAAATCACCATCCAATTGTCATAATGTTTTTCACTTTTTGTCTCAAAAACATAGCTTATAACCCCTTATTGGAACGAGCTCAACGAGCTCGTTCCTATGAGGGGTCATAAGATATGTTTTTAATGCAAAAAGTGAAAAACATTATTTATTCAAGAATTTTATTTGCAAGTGTCGTCTACCTTTCGTGTTAGGTAAAGGGTTAAATGCATTGACTAAGGATACAACGCAGTTGCCCCGATGAGGATTGAACTGTGAACCTTTCGGTATGAAGTTCAAGGCCGTTACCACTGAGACACTGCGCGTCCTCATAGTTAATACTCCTCACGTTTCAAGGGAGCTAAACGCTTAAAAATGATTTGTAAAACAACAGAAGTAAATCAAATAAAAGTGCAACATGTATGGACGGATGGGGCACAGGGGGCATGTACCCCCAACTTTTCCCAGAAAACAGCTGAGAGAGAGAGAGAGAGAGAGAGAGAGAGAGAGAGAGAGACTTCTTTACCAATACAATATTCTTACAATATAATATGGGAGCGCGGTGGCTCAGTAGGCAGAGATGCAGGCTGCAAGCCCAAAGATTCTCGGTTCAAATCCCATCTGCGGCAACCGCGTTGTCTCCCTGTGCAAGGCACTTAATCCCGATTGCCCACGTGGGGGGGGGGGGGGGGGGGGGGGCACGGTGGTCCATTGTACGAAGGCCTACTACACGTCGATGGTGCACTTGTCTTCAGCCAATTCTAACCCTGCCTGTGTGGAGTTAGTACGTTGGGTAGTCTGACAGTCGCTCGCTATTGCTCAGTGGTTCGCTCTGGGTACTCCAGCTTCCTTTACCAGTAAATCTGTCTAACACGGGGTGACCCTGGCTGTCGAAAGTGTAGTTAAACCTCAATAAATAAATAAATGAACACTAATTATAGGAATAATCATCAAAAATTTAATTAACCCTTTGAACCCTGGTGGTATCTTCCATATTAGTTCAATGACAGCAACTGGAAGAGTCCATGTTTATTATTTAGGGGAAGACCAATTAATATTTTCAACGTGCAGCCTTGGGGCTGCACGTTGAAAATATTGATTGATCTACCACACACATGCACTTGGCATCCATCGTATTTAATGAAATTATGACGTATCATGTTCCTGGCCGGAAAAACGGCCGCTAGGGTTCAAAAGGGTTAATAAAGCACCGAAAAGGCGCGGTGTGAAAATTTGTAAAATATGGACCCGAAGTGTTCATTGTTCTCAGTGGAGATATGTGTTATGTCTCAAGGAAGCTTTGTGTTTTGTGTACCTACCATACCACTAAGGTACATGGGCCACCATTGATGCACACCGGCGTGTAGGCGCCGTTCTTTGATCCCCCCCCCCCCCCCCATCCCGCCACCAGTTCGAAATGCTTCCTATGCGCCTGCGAGGAATGCTTGGTGGTCGTTCCGTAACTTGAAGGGTAAAGAGTAGAATATAATAGTAGTTTCATCACGTGATGCTTGTTCAATATTACATCAATATTATTTTGGTCGTGGGAAATGTGCAGGTGCGTGTGTCATTTTCTCGTTCAATGCTTAGTAAGTAAGATACCCGGCGGTATTTTAATTGTGCACATACGGGCCGTTCAATATTCGTGTTTACTGTTACAGACAGCGAGATTGAAAGATTATATTGAGTGGCAGTCATTCTCTGTAAAGTGGCAAGTCCCATTGTTGAAATTGATTGTTTTCCTCAAATTATTCGTTAAGGAATAAAAATATCTGGGCAATAGTCAATGGAATTCACCTTGTTTCAATATTTTATTGAATTCTGTTCTCATTACAATGGGGTCCATATTTGGCACAAACGGTCTGTTCCGCTCTTTGGTGTCAAATGAAGATCATATACAATGTACATTGATTTGCAGTTTTGCTTGACAAAACTTTAAGGTCTATAAATTATTTATTCGATGTATCAACGCAACGACCTGAATGCACTATATTTTTTATAATACCTTTGATTATTGAATAGTTCTTTTCTTCACAGATGACAAACACAATGTCTGTAGTCGCAATATACCACGCCCACGCGCACCCACTGAAAATCTTCATAGGAAATTTGGATCGAAAAGTACCCTCACACACATACAAATTATTCATTTATTGGCAGTTACAGTACGTGGAGAGTAGATTGCAACTAAATCACCCGCGGAGTGGAGTTCTCACCCAAGCTATAACTTTCGAATTTTGTATATATCGGCAAAAAACACAAGCAATGTTTCAGCCAATGGACCTCCGGGTTTAACCCGGAGGTCCATTGGCTGAAACTTTGCTGGTACTGGTTATACTTTGCAACAAATTTGCAATTATTGCTCGTGTGGAATCTCCACTCTGCGGGTGATTTAGTGATAATACACTCTCCACGTACTGTAATATCACTTTCAACAGCCAGGGTCACACAGTACAGTCTCCGTGGACTGGTCGTAATCAACGCGCGGGTAGTGATGTCCCCACATGCTTTTAACTTCACCAGGTAATAAAAATCATCAGCAGCAAAATTTTAATTAATGAAGCGCCGGCTTGTACCCGGTTCTTCATTAATTAAATGTTTGATGATTATTCCTATAATTAGTGTTTGAAATCTAATATTATTGCGTCCGTGGAAATATTGCCCACCAGTGGAAAGTGGCCAGTCCACGGCGGCCGTACTGTAATAGTTATGCAGGTGGAGAAAGCCGGAGTACCGGAGAGAATCACAGAACAGTGGCGAGTGACAGTCAAACTCACTAACTTACCAACCCGACACAAGATGAGTTAGCAGGAAAGACGCCTGCGTGCAGTCTGCGGAATATAACAACGGTAGTTTCAGCTTCCCGTTTCTCTCTTACACACATTCGACGTGTCCGTTTGTTCATCGCCAAAACAATCTCAAAACACTGACTGTAGAATATATAAAGCCATCGAAAGTAACAGAGGGTAGATATTTTATTGCCTCACCGTTCGGTTGCGAGCCCTCAGGTCACCAGTCAAATTCTCTTCTGAATTCGAATCTGTTATAGGCTGTTTCTTTACCCACTTTTCGTGGAGTTTGTATGCAGATGACTGTTGATACAATGTGATGTCCCTTTATATATTTTATCATGATCCAGTTATCGATACTCCAATCAATAAGTAATAATAATAACAGTAATTCTTTCGCTTCCGCTGATTTGCCGCCATTCTCTATCGAGGAAGCCTACATCGACCCCGCCACCCACCTAGACACCAGCAATATCTTACCTCCTACAAGTATCTGGGAGTTTCATTGGTTCAAAGACGTCACATGCACACTGCATATAAAACCATATACTGCCTGTCAACATCAATATACGCTGACAGCTATGGGTAATCTCCCCTTTGTTCATTGATTATTCAAAATGGCGGCAGCCGATAAACGCTTCAAGTTGAAAGATTGAGTTTTGGGAGCCCATATTTGGTCTGAAGTGCAGGTTAGGCATCATAAAAGGCTTCATATTCTGTGGATGTGTGTCATGTTACCTTCGAAATGAAACTGTTTGGTATGTATGAATTTGCCTTGTTAAAATTTATGGGCACTCTCCCATAAATTGTAATAAGGCAAAGACACGTGAACACATTGTGAGAATTCTCTCATTTAATTTTGATCGCTGTTGTTATTAGTTCTGTGCATCGATGCAGCAGTCAGTAAGATATACAGTACGTGGAGAGTGTATTATCACTAAATCACCCGCAGAGTGGAGATTCCACCCAAGCTATAATTGTAAATTTGTTGCAAAGCATAACAAGCACAAGCAAAGTTTCAGCCAATGGACCTCCGGGTTAAACCCGGAGGTCCATTGGCTGAAACATTGCTTGTGTTTTTAATCAATATATACAAAATTTGAAAGTAAAAGTTTGGGTGATGACTCCACTCCGCGGGTGATTTAGTTACAATCCACTCTCCACGTACTGTATTCGTTACACAGTTTGTTGGTGGTCTAATATGGTATATATGGTGTCAGTTAATTCCATATTGGACTCCAGCTTCGCTCTCGTCCCCGCAGTCATCGAATCCTTTCGATCACACCCCAGTTACCTCGGTGGGTGTGGACCAATCTGCTCTGCTCTCTGTTAGCGGCGGTTCCGGCATGTCTCCCTCTACGTTGCGACTTTCTTTGCCAAAGTCGCCCGAGGAGGTTTGTGTAACTAATAATATCCCTCTTAATCTCACAGCATTCTGATACAAACTGTTTTAGTATATCCCAACTAGCACTTTCCCAATCTCCCCAACTATGATACAGACTCTTCCCTCATATCATCCCCCATCCTCTTATCTTTCATGCTTTCATCCCGCTCTTCCATTAGGTTTCTTTGCGAATCTTATTCTTCTTGGCAAATATTTAGGACATTCTAAAATGAAATGTTCCAGGGTCTCTGTTACCCCTAACTGCACTTTTGGTACCCTCTTTCCTTTAGGTATTGAATTCACCTTGAAAAAAAAGATATTAACACATCAGTGGAGCCACACAGGGTAATCATAAAAGTACACCCATATTGAACTATTTCCACTCCTTTAGTTCGGCCAAGAATTTCGAGTTATCTCCGATCATTTTTCACACACGAAAGCGCACGCGGTCTTATTTCACATGTAATTGTCTCCAAGGAGGAGAGGTATTATTTGTCGCAAGGTCATAAATAGAGAAAAAAGACCACTTTTCAAAGTTAAATAGAAGCATTAAAACAATAACATATCCAGAATATGTTCATAGAAGAAAGAAAATTAATTTTTGCTTTAATCAAATCCATGTCCGTCCAAATTTTCTCATAAGGACTTAGTACATGTTTAGGACACTGAAGTTACCCCCTCAGTCTTTTCTGACAGATTAATAAGGTGATGTACTGGGATAAAAGGTGAAAATTTTAAACAAAAATGGAACCATTAAAAACTAATTTTAACAAAACGTATTTGATACCATTTTAAAAAGTATGTTATAAAATATTTGATCACATGTCCGTCAATTATGTAAAAAATTAAATTTGTGGCAAATGAAAGTTTTTCATTTTTCTCCCATAGATCGCTATAGTAATTTAGATTGTCATCTGTAGCACTGTTCACAGGGAGTAAAAATAGTTCAATATGTGTGGTGAGTTTTCATTCATAATGATAAATTCGATCAAAGAGTGAAATATTCCACCCGATTGAATCTAAACATGAATGATGGACTATTTCAGTGCTAAATTGGTTCTAAGCCATAACAGCGTCGAATTCCTTTCAGAATAAGACTGGTGGCTTGAGAGATTGGGTCGGTGATTTTCAGACGGGGCAGTCAGACCTCAGTTAAATACCTTTTGGGCGACAGAAGGGATTTGCGACGACAAATGAACTCATAGATACACCGAGGAAACATGGCTCCAGAAATCGGTTAACACTTCCCTAACGCTAACATAACGGCCAAAAGCGACCAGCGTTATATCACAAAAACACCATTCAAATTTTAATTGTTTTTTTTAATTTTTTGTCTCAAAAACATTGCTTATGATCCTTCATTGTAAGATAATGGCGCCAAGTCAATCAACGCGGTAGCTTTTACAATATGTGACGTGTGATGACGTGAAAGCAAGTACGCTGTGAATATGGAAATAGCATAACAGCTTTACATTTTCAAATGAAAGTCTCGCACGAAATCTAGAAACACAGCGTATAAGGAAGCAGATAAGCATGGTTTAAAGAAATTGAAAACTATATTACACGAACTCCTAGATGTACAAGAGGTCAATAGCTTTTGTCGCCAAAAAAAAACACACAAAGAAATACGTTCTTGAGAAAGGAAAGCAAAGGTATGAGGAATATTTCTATGAAAATATATATGACGATAACAAAAAACAAGGTAAAAACAAGCTGAGAACATATCGTACAATTAAAAATGATTGTATTCTAGAACCATATCTAGTACACACTACATCCTGGGAGGCACAAAAAAATATTTACTCGCCTTCGAATCAGTAATCACAATCTGATGATAGAAAAGGGAAGACGTACAGCCCCCGATTCCGGTTAATGAACGAAAATGCCCAAAGTGTGGTTCGGAGGCAACTGAGGGTGAATATCATTTCATCATGGCGTGTGATCACTATAGTCAATTACGGGAGGGACTCTTCGACTTAGTAACAAATGAAATTGGTCACTTGAAAAATGACGATGAGTCAATAATGTTCAAATTCATCATGCAAAACAACATCCCTAGGTTGTGCAATCCTATCTGTAACATGATCCGACGATTCTTCATGCTTCGGGAAGGCGATGCCATGGGAAATTGAACGCCAACGAAGAAACGCCTTAGAATGTGATAAGGATGCACACAGTGAAGAATTCATGTATATATATAACCATACGCGCATATACACGCTAACACACACACAGACATGCACACGCACGCACGCGCGCACACGCACGCACGCACACACTCACACACATTTACCCTTACACTCACATGTATGTGTGTGTGTGTGGGGGGGGGGGGGTGTTTGTGTCTGTGTGTGTGTGTGTGTGTGTTGGGGTGTGGGGATGTGTGAGTGTGTGAAGGGTGTGTCTGGGTGTAGGAGTGTACGTGTATAGATGTGTGTGTATGCATATGTGTGCATGTGTATATACATGTGTTCAAAATATCATTATATATTTCTCATTATATATTATAAAAGGACTATATTGAGACATGGCAGGATATTCTATTGCTGATGATGCTGTATCAAATGTTCTTAATTATATTAATATTGTACTATTATACATGCAATCTGCCCCAGTGCGGGTATTTATTGCAATAAAGTTCTATTCTATTCTATTCAGTATTATCTTCTCTGTACCAGCAATTGTGTTTTGTGAATAGTAACTAAAATATGTTAAATATTCAATTTACATTACAAAAAACTGCACATCGTCAAAATATTCATTTTTTGCAGACTTTAAAGTATATTCTGTAAAAAGCGAGCAGCGATTGCGAGACGTCAGAAAATTGAAAACTTTCGAGTGAATTGTTTTAACATTGTCTATTTTTACCGACACTTGCCACCATTCCCTCCATAAAATGAGCAATCAACTTGTATAGAAATCGGCGTTTTTAACCCCTACTTTGTGTCATAATTTGTGTGGTGTCCATCTACTGACCGTTGCATGGACGTTGGGCGACCTCGTTGACAAGAGCATTTTGTTCTCAAAATTCACACTAATATTTAATTTAGTTTTTTATTATATGCTAGCCTGTGAATTATCGCAAATTATCTAAAAGATATTTCTCGATATCCATCGACTTGATGGCAAACCAGGTTTTTCCCTCAGGAGCTTGATAAATGACGTCACGCTTCGGCGCATAACTTCTCCTTACAAGCGATTCAGCGCCGGCTTGATCAGAAGAACTCGAAGTTCATGCTATTCCAAGCCGTTCTGGTGATTCTATGAGTAAAAAATTAGATGTACAATAATAATAAAATAATAAAGTAAAATGACTAGATGTAATAGAAACTATTAGAAAGTGACCCGAGAGTGATACTGAGCCTTGAACTGGGTAACGTTTCCAAAAAACCTTGTTGATCGATTCGCCCATAAAGTTTTTTTGTTTGTTTTTTGTTGTTTTGTTTTTTTTTGTTTTTTTTTTTGATGAGCCTGCGCACTCAATTCCAAGTTCCTTGTTGTAAATTGACATTTAAAATGTTCTAAAATTAACATTAATGAAAAATATGAGAGTATTCCCATTTCTAGTATTATAATTATGAAATTTCATCTGTGAGTTGAACAATTAGTTGGTTAAATATCGTGGAAAGTAGGACTATTTTTACGTTTGAGTGATTTGGCTTGTACAGGCTTGAAATAACGATCAGCCGATCTTTGTTAGTGTTTTGAAACGAACGTGTTTGCAGTCGAATTCGGTGGAATATTGCGCGGTAAAATGTCACGCAGCATATAATAAAAAGAAAATCTACGCTTTTTTAGTGAATATCGGGAATTATCTCATGAGTGTGGACCTGAAAGTTTTATTTTTCAAGAGCGCTTATTCACTGAAATAGCGTAGATATCTTCTGTAAATGTTGGTACCCCGGTAAAATGTCACGTAGCATATAATAAAAAGAAAATCTACGCCTTTTTAGTGAATATCGGGAATTATCTCATGAGTGGGACCTGAAAGTTTTAGTTTTCAAGAGCGCTTATTCACTGAAATAGCGTAGATATCTTCTGTAAATGTTGGTACCCAAAAGCAGCCATTGGCGTTCTTCTGAATCTTCTAACATTTCAAGTTTTAAAACACCATTTTCACCCAACATCCCTCAGTGTGGTTGTTAATCTGTCTGCCAACATTTGAAGTTTTAAGTCCCCATCTTCCTGATGTGATTACAAAAAAAAACAGATGCAGGTGCAATTCGTTGACCGGCCTAGAGCCATATATCCTATTAGTGAACGAAATGCTATCCGTGCATTACAGCTAATTTCCCGTCAACTCGTTTGCCATTTTATTAAAGAGGCTCGAGGAGACTGCATTACGGAAGTGAAGCATATTGTGTGTGATGGAAGTTTAATCTTTTGAGACAGTTAATCGGTGTAGAAGAAACAATTAACTGACATTAAACTGAGTTCATTAATCGTTATTGTTATTGATGTCTCTGGTTATTCTGGTAATACATCCCATGGCTATAAATTAACGATCGATATCGTTCAGTACTGTGGAAGCAAAACGGCCTCTTTCTCAATAAGATCGTGATCAGCCTGGAGCCAATACTATAAAACCTTTACAGTTGTATTTTCTACAATTGTATTTTTTACATATTAATATAACTGACTAAAATAAATCAGTAGCATTTTAAAAGATATGGTCCTGTGCCAACTGGTAAATACAGATTATCATGATAATGTGCATGTCCTGTGATTTGTATCAGATTCTCAGTGGTGTCCAGAATGGGATCTTTGCCGGCGAGTTGTAATCCCATTTTTGGACACCACTGAGAATCTGATACAAATCACAGGACATGCACATTATCATGATAATTCATTTTTATCTAACAATTCTGTCACATAAACAGATTAAATCTTAACCCTTCACCCAAACGTAACGGCCAAAACCGGCCAATGTTATTCTAAAAAAATCGCCAATTAATTTTCATTTTTTGTCTCAAAAACATAGTTTATGACACCTCATTGGAACGAGCTCGTTCCAACGAGGGGTCATAGCCTATGTTTTTGAGACAAAAACTGAAAAAAATTAGTTATTCAAGAATTTTTTTTGCAAGTGTCGTCTGCTTTTCATGATAGGTAAAGGGTTAAATTATTTTCAAACAATTTTGGGACATAATGTTCGGTCGAACACTGAAACGCACATAGAATGTATATATGTGCCTGTTATGATAGTACGTATCGCTACCGGAAACGAGTCGTCTATATGATACGGAATCAGAATGAGTCGTCTATATTATACGGAATCGGAACACATTATGTGATACGTACCGTTTCACGTGGTTTTCAGGCCAAGTTCTATATGATTGTTAGATAAATTGCCAGATCATTGACATGTTAAGTGTGCATTTTAACCCATTTGGAGTCATAAATAGAAAATACAAGTCTAGAAAATATAATTGTAAAAGTTTTATAGTGTTGGCCCCTGGTCGCGACAAACTTACATCTGAGTTGAGATTTCCGAAAATAAAACATTGCGAAATCACGATCGAATGAAGAAAAAACAAACGAAAATGCCATATGCGATTCAAATGTTCTCCCACATCGCTTTTGAGGTGAGATTCTGCGGTGTTGTGGGAAAACAACAGGCATAGAATTTTGACCAGATCGCGGCCCAGTCGCGATCCGGTCGAAATTTTATGCCTGCTTTTGTAATTACAGTACTGCCGATCAGATTTTCGCACACTCAAAATCAAATGAGATCAACTGTATTGGAGTAGGTGAACTCCTAAACCTGTGATGACGGTGCTCACAAAAGGAAAACATTAACATGTGAAACTATCATCAAGACGACAAGGAGAAGTTAACTTGAACTAATGACTGGAAGTGCCCAGCTGGTACAAAACAGAAGAAAAGGATCAGAAATTCACCCCTCTCTCTCTCTCTCTCTCTCTCTCTCCCTCTCTCTCTCCATGAGTGTGCATGTGCGTCTCTGTCTCTCTCATCACAGTTTGGGTCAACAGATTTTCCAAAATAACCGATATGGACTGGTTCACTCATAACCCACCAGAATAGCCTACGATATTCTTTTACCAATTCTGTGTCCCAGAAACAAGACTGCATTCCCTGCTAAGAAATTATGATGCATTGCCAGCGTTACTCCGAGCAAGACGCCCATCTGTCGATGCAGTCAATATACCACAACACCAGGCTTGAACATCCGTGGTTGAGACCTTTGGACTCCAAAATGCCCCTCTTGGTGTGATTGATGTCCTGTCAGTTGGATTTATTGTGATTACTCTTTCTTTCACCCACTCAGTCAATGAAAGGAGTACTTGACAAGCTACTGAATTAATATTGTGAACTTAGTATATGAGGAAGAAGAAGTAATGGAAGAGGGGCAACTTTTCATACCCAAATTCGACAAAAAATTGACAAGATCGTGAAATAACTATATAGTTAATTGAAGAAGTAATTAATTGATTTTCTTTGTTTTTATTGATTTATGCGTGCACTTAGTTTTACTACAAAGCACTTAGCTTCTTCGTGATGATTTTGATCGATGTGTCAAATACTCCTTCAACAAGTGAGAGAGATTTCTTTGTGTTTTCTGTACTTCAAAAATATCAGGTCATTCCTGTGCAAATTCCGCGGGAAATATTCTTGGGAAGCTTCGAAATTCAGTTGGATACCAAATCGTCGGCTGAGTGCTAGAATGTTCTATGTCCCACAGGGGGCATAGAACATTCTAGCACTCAGGCGACGAAATCGTCTCAATGGTTCAACTGTAGTCGCTGTCGATTCATCATAATTCTCGAATCATCAAGATATTCTTAAAATCCTGCCAGTTGTCTCCTTTTGAACTCTTTTTCTGTCATCAGGTCTCCTATACAGGAGACCTGATGATGAGACAAGACTTCAAGAGGTTCCACTTCCGAAAATATTTTTCCGTTTTGGAATATTCCACATTTTGACTGATTTGCGCAAACAGACGAGTTGCGTTAAATAAAATACTTGAATACAGATTGTTTGTAAGAAGGAAGAAGGTGCAATACCAATTGGAGAGGTAAGATTCGACTCGATGCAAAATTCTCTACCTGATTCGATTCGGGATTCAATTGGACCCGAATTTTTACCCTACTTTTTATTACCTTCTACAGTATTTAACCCTCTACAGTACGGCTACCATGGCCTTATCTATTCCCACGGGTGGGCAATATATCCAGTGACGCAATAATATTATATTCCAAACACTTATTATAGGAATAATCATAAAAATAATTTAATTAATGAAGCACCGGGTACAACCCGCTGCTTCATTAATTAATTTTTTTTCTGATGGTGATTCTTATTACCTGGAAAACATGGTCATCACTGCCCACGCATGGATTACAACAAGTCCACGGTGACTGTACACTGCAAAAAATATAGGTTCTCTTTAGAACCAAAACTGGTTGTAATCTTGTCCCTGAGATGGAACCAGTTCTGTTTAAACAGTATTTATTTCAAATTAAATAAATTTATAAAGATTAACATTAAATATTAACAGAATTAAACATAAATTGAGGGGGTTTCAGCCGTAAGTTTAGATCATATACGAGGTTGTCTCAAATCATTATTGAGCAAAGGAGATATGAACAGTTGGCATATCGAACCAGTTTTGGTTCTCATCAGAACCAAAACTGGTTCGATATGCCAACTGTTCATATCTTCTTTGTTTGAAAATGTTTGGCGACTGCGTTGAATAAGCTCCAAGTTTACTGCTGAATCTACTTCAGTTCATGAAATATTCTGTTAAAATTGAATGCTAATCTTGGTAAATTTATTTGATTTGAAATAAATACTGTTTGAACAGAACTGGTTCCATCTCAGGGACAAGATTAGAACCAGTTTTGGTTCTAAAAAGAACCTATATTTTTTGCAGTGTACTGTACGAAACACGAAACTCCAAAAATATGTTTAATCCCAAACACAGCTTATCACAGCTCATTGGAAAGACCTGGATAGCTCGTTTCAATGATGGATAATAAGCTTAGTTTTGGAAGCAAAGATTTAAACAATAAATGTTGAATTTGCGATTTCTGTTAAGAGCGCTGGCCGGATATAGCAGCGACGAAGTTGGTATGGGATTAACAGCATTTCTTTCAAACACATATTGGGTGAGGAGGTGTTGGAGGAGGAGGGGGGAGAGTGGGTCATTTCTAACGCTTTATTTACGTATTGTTTTCTTTCTTTTAGTTGTCGAATACGTACAATCCTTATACAAAAGTCTTCCCATTCATGTATATACAGTTTCTGTGATAGCAGAAATCCAGTCGAAACTAACTTTAGGACAACGGTTGGACATTTCTATCCAACACTTTCTCAATTGATAAGACCAGCGCTTGCAAGCATTTATGAAAAGCTTTCTAAAATGATAACATGCACTTGGATTGTCAATCGAAACAATCAGACTGATATTTCCTTGCGATTATATAGAGGATATTCACGAAAATTTGATGAATACCGAAAATATCTCGTAAGTGGCTACAAAGAAATATGAGGATCTTCACGAGCGACGCATTCATCAAATTTTCGTGAATTTTCTTTTTATTTAATGCTCTACGACTACAAACTCTCCAATTTGTGGCCTTTATTTGCCATTAAGGCGCAAAATTTATGTGCCGAACCGGCGTCCATACAAAAATTACAACAACCAAACTCCAACCATTGGAATGTGTGAATATCCGCACAAAAAGTAGTCCCGTCTTATTTCTCCCCTAACTTTACGATTTACCAAGGCTGGCGAATTGAAATAATCGCAATGTGTTTCGAAGAAATAGAACAATAACAAAAAACACCACTTTCTTATTTTCAATAACAAGACACGTCATTTTATTTTTTTTGAACTCAATGCACTGAAGACGTGTGAAGTTGAACTGAAGAAATTTGAAAGTGATTTCGGCTTTTCGCTGGAAGGTGAATGAGAAAGTCAAACTTTGAAACCGCTGATTTAATGAATTGATTTAGTCATTGTCACTATCAATTATTCGAATTCGTTTGTATTTGGGACTCTGGAATTCATTACTGATGTGCTGACTCGTTTAAAGTACATGTGATTCGTCATCCGAACCTACGATGAAATATCGATTTCTAAATATCATTTTGATATTTCGTTTTGCCGACCGACAGGGGAATATGACTTAATTTTTCAGCGTGAATTGATGCCTGAGCATTAAATAAATTACAATTTATTATAACCGTAATATATACTTTTAACATACTGAGTTAATTTTGTTATGGCAAATTATCGCTTCAGAAAGGAAATCGTCCATTTTTTTGAAGATGAAAATCTTCCATAAAACACTAACCAAAGATCACAAGGGCGCTGGAAGCATCCGAGGGCAAGGGGTAGGGGTATCAAAAGGGGCACTC
Source organism: Pictodentalium vernedei (assembly GCA_031216915.1). Classification (NCBI taxonomy): domain Eukaryota; kingdom Metazoa; phylum Mollusca; class Scaphopoda; order Dentaliida; family Dentaliidae; genus Pictodentalium; species Pictodentalium vernedei. Next base: position 263,271,985 of record CM062297.1, read on the forward strand.
GGCTCTGGGTATGCGTTGGGGCCTACAGCGAATCATAAATCGTATTGCGACACGCAACAATATTGTTGAGTGTCACAACACGATGTACAATACGTGGAGAGTGGGTTGTAACCAAATCACCTGTAAAGTAGAGTTATTACCCAAAGCATCACTTTCAAATCCAATACATAGGGACAAAAAACACAAGTAATGTTTCAGCGAATGGACCTCCGGGTTGAACCCGGAGGTCCATTGGCTGGAACCTTTCTTGTGCTTGATATGCTTTGCAACAAATTTGCAATTATTGCTAGGGTGGAATCTCCACTCTATGGGTGATGTAGTCATAATACACTCCCCACGTACTATATGATTCTCTGTACGTCCAAAAAGATTCCAAAACACATTTGTACCAAGTGTTATAAATTCGATCAACATGATCACCCCATTTAGAAACTTGGATGGGATGTCTGACTCCAACCCTACTATTATTCCTGCACCAAAACAACCCAATGTGATACCTGGAAATATTACATTATTTACAAAAAAGAATTAGACTTTGATTGTAATGACCCTGTATTATGAGATGTGTGATATCATATTTTTACAATGGACTTACACCTGATTGTTGGTCATTTGATGTATAGTTGAGGCGTTTATATTGGCCATGCCTGTTCGCCAAAACCAATTTCAATCAAATGAAATAAAATTATTGTTTGAAAAACCCAATAGTATTGACATTATGTATCGCCCCTTGATTGGAACAAGGTGCCATCTGCAATGCTAACGCATTGCAAATGTCAGTTTGTTCCACTCAATGGACGATATATATATATATAAAGCTTTAGACCTCTCTGTTTGATGATTATCAACCATTATACATGACCCCCCTCTCACATTGACATTGCCACATCTCAAGGACGTCTGAAACGAATACTCGAGGATTTTCCAGTTACAATTCGTGGAGATAAAGTCTTCCATAAGTGCACTTCTGGCGAAAGGTGTTTTTTTTTTTTTTTTGGGGGGGGGGGGGCGGGGCTGTGCCACTACTCATCTCCCAACTTATACGGTACCCTTGAATGTCACTAGATTTATACTATGGCCTAATTTCCATTGAAAGGTTCAAACGTCCTCAGTGTCTTTAGCACTTGTCTGGGAGTCCAGTAACTGATTGGTTAGAGCATTTGACTTTAACCGAAAGGTCGACAGTTCGACTCAGATCTACACCATCTATGATGTGTTCCTGCACAAGACACTTTGCCCGATTATTCACGTGTGGGAACGGCGGGGCTGTGTGCAACGACGAAATACACACCACTGGTGCAATTGCCTTCAACCGCTGCTAACTCTGCTCGTGTCGTGTTATAGTATGTTGGATAGTCTGACAGTTGCTCGCCGCTGCACAGTAGTTATCCCTAGGTACTGGGGTTTCCTCCACCCGTTATTCTGTCCGGCACGATGTGACTCTAGTTGTTGAAAGTATCGTTAAATTCCGATAAACAAACGGTCTTATCTGGTCTGAGGCGACATTTTGACGCGTAAATTATCGGTAGTGTTATGTCCTTGTTCGGTGATTTTCTAAGCTTGTTTGTGATAATGCAGCACGCTGGCGTTCGTTGTTATGCATTAACACATGTTATCAATGACATGATGGAGTCTAAGAGAGCAATCACAGAAATTACCAAATTGTAAGTGTTGGGCCTTACGAAAATTCGTAATTCGATTCGATTCGAGATCCTCACATGATTCGAGTCGAGCCGGCTCGAAAATTTTCGAATCGCTGGTATGTTCTCGAAACCCCTACCAAATCTCTCTCTTTTTAACTCTTCTTCTCTCACCAGGGACCAATACTATAAAACATTTACAATTGTATTTTGTAGAATTGTATTTTCTAGTTATGACTTTAAATGGGTTGAAATAAACCATTATTATTTTCAAAGATGTGGCAATTTGCCAGTTGGCAAATTGCCATATCTTTTAAAATGCTAATGATTCAGTATTAGTCTGTTGTATTACTAGATAGAAATACAATTTTAGAAAATACAATTGTAAAACTTTTATAGTATTGGCTCCAGGTTTCCTGTATAGGAGACCTGGTGATAGAGGAGGAGTTCAACGAGGTTCCCTTTTCGAAACCAGTTTCATTCCATTTCTAGAATATTTCGCTTTTTTGCTTAACTAGTCGTCGGTGAATATGTATTTACTTATTTATTTATTAGGGTTTAACGACACATTAACAGCCAGGGTCATACCGGTGACAGTTTTACGGGTGGAGGAAGCCGGAGTACCCGCGGAGAGAACCACCGAGCAACGACGAGGAGCTGTCAGCTCTCCAACATCGTAACTCTGAACTCAGCACCGCGACACAGTCAGGGTTAAATTGGTTGAAGACATGCGCACCATCGACGCACAGTACGCCTTAATACACAGCGTTATCGTGCCCCCATGTAGGTAATCGAGGTTAAGTGCCTTGCCCAAGGACACAACGCGGGAGCGCGAATCAGTCGCTGAAATGATCACCGTCGGTGAATACAATGCTTGACTAGAGACGGACAATATTTACTATATTCCACGGTTAGAAGAGGGGTTCATTGTCTAAAACTTGAAAAAGATGATATTCGATTCAAGATTCGATTTGATTCGAAATTCTCTGCCTGGTTCGATTTGAATCAACATTTGAGAACTGCTGGACCTTTGGTAAGTGACAAGTCAGATGTTTAGCATATTACATGATATAATAACTTTTCTTATTTTAATCAAAGATTATTTTACCAGATAAATAAGGATATCAAACATTGGTTGTTAAGCAGTTTTTTGGTGATACCTTTACATTTACGAAATGTTTAACAGCAAAGTCCTAAGGATAAGACAGACCACAGCAATCGGATTGTCTAGCACTTCAAAAAAGTAGATATTTCTTACGAAGATGGAGACACTCATATATATACTTCGGGAGAAGATGTCAACGCTGTAAGCATGTGTTCAGTGTCAGCTACGCCAGGGATGCGATAAAGTCATATCGACATTGTATCTTTACTGTGCCGTTTTATGCAGTAAGGAGTGGTGCGAAACCTGGTAACTGATAGCACACAATATCTGGTGTGTGCTATGGCTTTGTTAAGACGTTTATACGTGAAGAGTGCGGGGATTGAGACGGGCTTGCCGACAACTGCTACACTCTCTTTTCACCACATGAACCATAATTACATAATTAAAATAAAAATAAGGCAAAGTGCACTCTAAAATCAGTTGGGTTTAAAATAAACCAAATGGGTTTATATTTTCTCAACCCAGTTGATTTGGGTTGATTTTTAACCGAACTGATTTTAGAGTGTGAAGTTAAGTAAATGTAATTTTGAACTGATTATGAACAAACAAATAATTAACCACGGAGAGTCTTTTAAGACACCCCTGCAATAACAATTCGTTGCGTAAAAATTATAATCAACTATTGTATTTGTCGAAGGTCTGCCCATAAGTAAATTGTGGTCATGTAACCCATGACGCGCCTGTATTTAAGTGAGGCTAGTAAAAGGTGAGTAACGATCATTGGTATAGTGGAATATTGGCGAGAATCGGTATCGTCTAAAGTAAAATCGCAATAGTTCAAGTACAAAATATCGCGAACCACGATTTTATCACGGTGTGGGTTAATTATTCCGGGTTTTTATTAAAATGAACGTAAATTTTTCACAAATCTATTATCAGAGTGTACCAAAATATATCAGTGGCTTGCAGGGAGACACCTATCGTAGAAACAACACGGGAGATCATAATGAAGTCGTAATGTTCATCTACTAACTCGTACATAAGACTCGAGATGCATTATTAACATGTTTAACCCTTAACTAACATGAAAAGCAGACGACACTTGCAAACAAACTTCTTGAATAACTGATTTTTTTATTTTTTGTCTCAAAAACATAGATTATGACCTCTCGTTGGAACGAGCTCGTTCCAATGAGTGGTCATGACCTATGTTTTTGAGACCAAAAATTGAAAAAATAATGAAAATTAATTGGCAATTTTTGAGAATGGCGCTGGCCGGTTTTTGGCCATTACGTTGGGTAAAGGGTTAATCTAAGAGAAGGGGGTGGGTTTTTTATGGACTGTTCGCCCGCGGGGAACTTTTGCAGCCCCACATTGGTGGTATTTATTTCGTTTTCTTTTTCGATTTTCGGGTGGATTTGGCGGGCGGAGAAAGCCGGAGTACTCAGAGAGAAGACTGACCAGAGGCAAGCAGCGATCAGTTTTTCTGGCGTAATATCCAGGATCGGGAGAGGCTTGACTAGACTAAGGTTGAATTGGTTGCAGGGATAGGGTGCCATCTCGCTCCGATTTGACCATTCGAGGGTTAAGTGTCTTTTTCAAGGATACAACGCAAGTAGCGCGATCAGAACTCAAAACCTTTCTATCACAAGTCCAATGTGTTAGCTAGTCAATGAGCCACTGCGCCTTTTTTGTTTATTTTTCATTTTAGGAAGCAAAGCCCTTAAACGTGTAAGAAATACTGAATTTGCGGAACTTCTACAGTTATACAACTGTAAGCCATAACCGTAATGAAAATACAGTTAAGACTAGAAGTCCTGTCACAAACTGTGTGCTTATCTAGGCTTAATTGCGCGTAGGAATTGCGCGCAATTGTCATATCGAATGGCATCCAAAGCACCACAGGTTCTCCTGGTTACTCATTGCAAACACAGGCAATGTTTCTGCCAATGGACCTCCGGGTTACACGGATGTCCATTGGCTGAAACATTGCTTGTGCACGGGACATATGTACAGAATTTGATAGTCTTACTATGGTCATAACACGAAGATTAACGCGCAGATCGACGTGCTATTTGTGGGCATTTCATGACAGGACCTCTAATTTTAACTGTACCATATTATTATTAATCGATGGAAGACTATGCTCTTCTAGGGGTCGCAGATGCCCGGGAATGCCACTGTGTGGCAAGGGCTCACAGCAACTATCTTATAATCTACCTTTAAGGTCAAAATTTTAGGAAGTAATTATTTTCCATAATGCAACTAGAAAAATATTTAACCAATTCAATCTTGTTTAACAGAACCAACAAAAATGTCTCTATTCAGTCCACTGATCTCCAAACAACTGGATTGCTGAACGGCTAGCGAAAAACACCCCAACTCGAACTCCGCCCCCAAAGCATCCTCAAGTTAATCAACGCGGTAACACCTGCTATCGATGACGATTGATGGCGTGAACGTCGTTACGCTGTGCCTGTAGTCACAGTGTACAGCTTTCACTTTATAAAATGTCATCGTGTTTACCTTGCACGAAAGCTAGTTACACGTTATCAACTTTCCATCTCGGCACTTGTTTTTTGTCAATAACGACTAAAATATGCTGTAAATATTTAACCTCTTACCTAATACGAAAGGGAGGCGACTCTTGCAAATAAGATTTTTGAATAACTAATTTTTTAAATTTTTTGTCTTTTTGAAGACGACATATTTCGAACAAAAATGAATAACTAATTTAAAAAATATTATTTTCCCCAAAACATAGGTTATGAACCCTCATGGAACGATCTCAATGAGCACATTCCAATGAGGGATTACACTCCTTGTTTTTGAGGCAAAGATTTAGAAAATAATTTGATTTGAATGACGATTTTTGTGAATGGCCCTAACCGGATATGAACGTTATGCAAATTAAAGGGTTAATGAAGCACAAATGGAAAGTAGGTACGAAATAAAAAAGACAGCAAGGCGGCCAATCAAAGATTAGATACTTACCTACTCGAGTGAATAGGATCGCGGTGGCTCATTTGTTACGGTGTTGGACTACAAACCGAAAGGTCCAAGGTTCGATCCTCCGCCAACTGGCTCAGTGGTTACGGCATTGGACTTCGTTAACCCTTTACCTAACGAATCGCCCGCATCCGCCCGCGTAATATGAAAATTGAGCAGTTGAAAAAATTAAATTTTTCAAAATATTTCAACAAAACCATATCATGTGACCCCTCATTGGAACGAGCACATTGAGCTCGTTCCAATGAGAGGTCACATGATATGGTTTTGTTGAATTTTTTTGAAAAAATTAAAAAAATTATATTTAAAATAATTAATTTTGACATCGTCTGCGTTGGGTAAAGGGTTAAAACGTACTGAGAAACGAACCAGTGGAAATATAAACCATTTGAAAAACAACTTACCTCAAGATCCCATTCTGGGTAGATCTCAATTTCAATCGAAGCAACCCTTTTGACATATTCTCTGATGTGCCCATGCGACATAATGTCTGACTAGTATTTTGGAATGTTTTTACGTCTGTGCGGACACAACTCAGAATTGGTAGATATATCTTTGAACTGACAATACCAGTAATTTATCTTTCAAAAAGATACAAATTAAGTTCGGATGATGCCGTCCGAATTGTCCGCACGACTCCGAAGTCAGTTGACCACCTGTCAGTTAATTGCTGATTGTTCTCGAGTCTTCTTTTTGGAGTTCCTGCCAATAAAAGAAATTGATCACCACCTTACGAAAACAAGTAACAATGCAATCAATAATGAGAGAAACCGATAAACTGTTATTGTTGATTAGTATGTAATTAGCATTGTTGGCCAGTATCAAACCTCTTATATTACAAAAAGGCTACCAGGAAAAAGTATAATGTATTGAGAAAATACATACCAAACACAAAAGATCAATTGGCATTTTTATATAGAACACACCCAGCTATTTGGAACAAATTCTGCAAGGAAAGCAGCTTTCTTCGGTTGACACTTCAACGACTCCAGTAACACATGCAGGTTTAGAAGAGGTATTTGTGGAAGAAATCAGGCTAATCTTACATAATAAATATTTTAAAAATAAATAAATAAATAAATAAAAATTGCGTATTTAGAATTAAACAATTTAAACTCATTCAACCGCGGCTTACCATTCTCTAATAAATGAATGATTGAATGAATCAAAGAACGAACGAACGAACACGAACGGACGGACGGACGGACGGTGTAGTGTAGTAGTATACACAGATATGATCAATTACTCGGAACTGTTTTCTGATTGTTTTATTTATAATGCTGAATGTTTAATTATTTTTAGTTTTCATATTCAACACCCTGTCATTGGTATTTTTATCCTCTGCGAGTGTTTTTCACTTCATATAGAACCATACACTGTCCTTTGAGGTCGAAATAGGCGCTATCTGCAATGCAAAATGCTTTTGCATTGCAGATAGCGCCTATTTCGACCTCAAAGGACGGTATATGGCGTCTTCGTCCACTCAAGGAAAAATATGGAACGACAAAAAAAAAAACAAAAAAAAACAACAACTTCTTTTGTGTCAAACTATATTCTTGTAATCCTTTACCCACCGAATCGGCCACATTGGCACAAAACAGCATCGTTATTTAAATTCTTATATTGTACTATTTCTCGTTATTTTTGTAATTTTCCTGTCCAAAACGAGACTTGAATCCTCGATAGAACGGACTTATCGTGCTCATTTCAATGAGATACCATAAACTATGTGTTCGAATACAAAAAGGAAGTCTTCATTTGTTCGGATACAAATATTGCAAATGTCACCTTAATTCGAGCCAGATAAAGGCTAAGCATCTAAGCGTCTAAATGAACGGCAGTATTATTCCATGACTGCTAAGAATTAGGACGGAAAGCTGTCTGATCAAGGTATTGACATGGTCAAGTTCCAATATACAGTACTGCGATCATAGAACCGACCCTTTTCTCAATAGCGATCTCGATCTGGTCGCGATACTGCTTTACCAGTGTGTCAAGATTCCACAAATAAAATGTTGTGAAATCAATTAACGGAAATAGCATCTGAAATTCAAAATGATCGCGTTTTTGTTCCAAAGGTGATCCCACAGTGTTGTGGAGAAGAAAGCAGGAAGAGAATTTCGAACGGATCGCGACAACTCTATATCCGATTTTATTACTTTCCAAAGTGTGATTTACTGGGATTTCCGGGTTTGGTTACTTCACAAGTGAATTATACAATCAACAATTGTATCATGTATCCGTGCGCGCAAACGAAGACGCTTTGCCGTGGATGAAATGGGGACTTTATTGTTTTGTTTTTTTTAACCCTTTACCTAATATGAAAAGCAGACGACACTTGCACAAACAATTCTTGAATAGCTATTATTTTCATTTTTTGTATCAAAAACATAGGATATGACCCTTCATTGAAACGACGAGCTCGTTCCAATGAGGGGTCATAACCTATGTTTTAGAGACAAACTAGAGGTACTGTGATCAAGCTCACAAAGTGATACCCCCCCCCCCCGCCACCTGTCAGAACGGAATTATATTGCTGCATGCACATCTTCATATGGAGTTTTTCCATTGTGTAAAGTTTCATGAAAATTCTTCAACCGGTTTAGGAGGAGTTGCGCTTATAAGGATGGACAGACGGACGGACGGACAGGGTGATTCCTATATCCCACCCCCCAACTTTGTTTGCGGGGAGCATAAAAATGAAACAATAATGAAAATTAATTGTGATTTTTGAGAATAGCGCTGGCCGTTACGTTAGGTAAAGGGTTAAATAATATAATTATCGTTAATAATGAAAAGTAATAAACAGAGTAATCGCTTGACTGGATTGGTTACGTGAAATAATTCATTCGAGGCGAGGGACTATATTGTAAAACACTCGTGCGCATTCGCGCACTCGTGTTTGTACAACGTCCCTCACCTCTCATGAATTATTTCACTTAACCACTCCAGTGAAGCGATTACTCTCTATTTAATCACAACGCTACACCGTACTCCCATAACAATGATTCCTTTTTTACATACTTGTTCTTTGTTAATATGGCAAGGAATTCAATGCTCTCCAGTCAGTTGCAAAGAGGACCGACCGCCAGTACGCGAAACACTTCACTCGAGGTTGCAGACTGTTTTATAAAATGTATTGTAAATTTGTTCCGAATAATCGAAATGAATGACAATATTGCAAATGACATAGCGGGGGTGGAAGCATTTTCGAGAGGGTTTCCTTCGGCACCATCCGCCAAGCAACAATATAAAAACCACACGCCACTGGCAGGCCTCAACGCGAGTTAAAATCCCGTTTCCTTCGGGACCAGTTGTCGTCCGTAACTACAATAAATCACGCACAGCACTCGTACGGTATAGAAGACTTAACGACCGACAGTATCCAATTAGGAATGTTAGTCATTCTGACCTGGTACTTCCTTGCTCATAGTATATCGTCTCAGCCTCCTTAAAAATTCCGCTTTCTTCCAAAATGCCAGCAACGTCATCGTGAGCACGACTTGCGTCAATGGTAAATGTTTTTGTGCTGGATAACCCTTCTTAAAATAAATATTAATTCACAATTTCCATTTCGTTGGTGTCGTAGATTGCATTTTTATTGTGGGGAGTTGGGGGTAAGAGTCCGCATTATAAATGTTTCTGCAGAAAGCCACGATCGAAAAACAGCTTCATGCGCTGCATTCTACTATAATGCGCTGTTTCTGAATTTGCAGCTATTTGCTTCAACTCCTATAAGCATTGCTATCAAAATTATTTTCCAAGGAGTGGTTGCGAAAGTCACAAAGCTTTCGATTCGAAAGCGTCCCTATGATTCGATTCGATGCGAATTGATCTGAGAACCCTACAAAGTGTCGCCCCTTGAACACTTCTTCTATCATCAGGTCTCCTGTTCAGGAGACCTGATGATGGAAGAAGAGTTCAAAGAGATTCCGCTTCGGAAACTACTTTGATTCTGTTCTGGAATATTCCGATTTTTTGATTTACTTGCCCAAAGTTGAGGATTCGCCGCTGAATACAAAATTAACCCTTTCAACACTGGCGCCTCTGAAGGTATCATTTCTGTCAATTTGTTAACGGCGAAAAGGGCGAAGTCACCCTGGTTTGTTGGGTTTGTTGGGAGGCTCAGTAATAATTTAATCCAACAACTCTGTCGAGCTGTCGGATTAAATCATTACTGAGCCTCGCTGCAGATGTTTTGCTCTTTATATCGTCTGCTCGGCCACTAACAATTTTCTCATAACGCAACGTTGAACGGGTTAAAGCTGAGACAAGCAATATCTTGTGATGTAAGAAGGTGAAATATTTACATCTTGTTGAGCCGTGTGATTCGAATCGAGATTCGATTCGATTTGAAATCCTCTGTCTGATTCGACTGGGATTCGATTCGAGCTGACCCGAAATTTGAGATTCGCATGGCCATAAAAACAGTGTCCAAACCTTGACAGCTTGGAATTTCTAGGGATGCGCAAACAAAAGGAATAATTTATTTATTGTTTGCAACACGTAGTTCGTACCATGTATTTAACCAACGAATCAATTAATGCCTTTACTGCTGTATTTTGATCCACGTAGGCCTACAGCACGGCCGTCGTTGATTGATCACCTTCCACCGATGGGCAATATTTCCACGGACGCAATAATATTAGATTCCAAAACACTAATTATAGAAATAATCATCAAAAATTTAATTAATGAAGCACCGGGTACAACCCGGTGCTTCATTAATTAAAAATGTGCTCATGATAATTTTTATTACCTGGTAAACGCATGCGTGGACATCACTGCCCACGCTTGGATTACGACCAGTTCATAACGACTGTACTGTATGGCCTACGGGGATCAATTAACAGCATATTCGCCCCCTAGAAGTTTGGAAATAATTTGAACACTCAAAAGTAGTTCATTGGGGGTGGGGTGAGCTCTCGCTACCCTCCTCTGGATACACCCTTTGTTTTGACTTATCTTCTTCACCAATACGATGTCAGTAGTAGTGCTCCCCCACCCCAACCCCTCCCCACCCTCACTCCCACCACATTTGGATGGTGATGTCACAGCATTGCCGCTTACACAGTCTACCATGTCAACACATATGGCACCGAAAATACACCGCGGTATGACGTCACAACCACTGTCATCCAAATGTGGAATGACAGGTGCAAGCACTAACAGTGGTGTCACCCTCTTAACGTGAGCAATTTTGTCAAATACGGAAGTATAATCTCCTTCAAACTATTGGTGGTTATTGTTAGCCAAAGTGGTCTATCATATAAGTAGCACAATCCCCTTGAAGTTTTCGAGAAAATACCTGATGGGGTACTTGTCGTCCCTTCATCACCCCTCCCCTTGATATTTACAGCACTGCTTCGTTATGCAGATATACTGAAACGTATCATGGTTACTTCTTCAGAAAAGCTGCAAGTAACGATCTACTATTGTTTGTGTGCGGAATCGATTTGCAGTAGCAATTGTTTCCAATGTGGACGCAACGTTGTAATAGTGATAACAATCTCGTGTGTGTTTTTAAGCACGCATGCAATGCAAAGTGCTTTGAGTATGACAAAAATATCCAATAACAGCATGCATAGCACACAAATGATACAACTACAGTCGAACTATGCTCCCCACATTTTCAATTAAAAACATCAGTTTTCACAAGGTAGACTCTGGATACACACGCTGAATGTAAAGAGTACACCCTTAACTTATACAGAGGGGTATTTTTTTTTAAATATGCTCTTGAAATCTAGTCATGACTGCTATGTAGCAGCCATGTCTGAATTTAATAATAAAAAAATAATAAAATTTCGACTCCAAAAATCACTGGTGGAAAATGTAATTCCATTTTCAGAGAAACATTTGGCTCAAAGTGCCCAAAGTATACTAATTCTTGCGGAAAGAGACTTGCAGGCCTGTCTAGAAACATCCGCCAGTAGCATGAAAGGTGAAAATAACCTGAAGTGTAAGTGTTTGAAACTTTCTGTCTAATTGTTTTACTGTTAGTGCCGGACCGATATGTATTCCTTGAGAGCACTCACAGAAGTATATTTTAAGACCCTGGTAGCTTTTAAAAAGCACTGAAGAATAAAAAAGACAGATATTCCGCTGCGGTGAGCTTTCTGCGTCATTGGACTATATTGTAGCTTTGAAAAAGATGCCTTTGAAAGAGACTCGACGCAACGTACCCTGCAAACTCATAACATTCAATGATCATGAAACATGTATGGGGCAATTAACAATGTATAATGAATCTGAGTTTTTTCGATTGAATACGTACGGCGAGGCCGATTATGTCCGCAATTTGATTACTTTAGCACATTGCGAGTCGATTGTGTCCGGAAGCGAGTCAAGTGTATCCGTGAGCAGAACTCGAACAGATTATAGTACAGTTTGTCGTGGACTGGTCGTAATCTACCCGTGGGTAGTGATGTCCACGCATGCGTTTACCAGGTAATAAAAATATTCATCAGCAAAATTTTAATTAATGGAGCACCCGGTTGTACCCTGTGCTTCATTAAATAAATTTTTGATGAATATTCCCATAACTAGCGTTTGGAATCTAATATTACTGCGTCCGTGGAAATATTGACCACCTGTGGAAAGTGACCAGTCTACGGCGGCCGTAGTGTACGTCCGGAAACCCCAAGCCAGATTGTGTCCGGAAGTCGATTACGTGTATAACTGAAAGGTGATTGTGTCCGCAAGTCTCTGCCCGCGTCAGTCTATGATGTGGTGCCACACTTTAATGGTGTGCAAATCATCAATCAGTCTTCGGATAGAATTTCGGGATACAGGTAAAAGTAGTTGTATCTATCACATGGGACAGGTTCCATTCTTTATAAACATTTCGAGGTCTATTGGGTCAACACTATAAAACTATAAAACTTTTACAGTTGAATTTTATAGAATGTTTTTTTCTAGTTATGACTTTAAATGGTTTAAAATGAACCATTAGCATTTTCAAAGATGTGGCAATTTGCCAGTTGGCAAATTTCCATATCTTTTATAAATGCTAATGACTCACTTCAGTCAGTTATTTTAACTCTTAGAAGCCGGGGAATCAGAATGAATTTATTGAGCATGACATGCCGCGAAAACAAAAAAACTTATAGTATAGCAGGTGCTTCTAGTCAAGTGTCGTCTGCCTATTCAGGCAGACGACACTTGACTAGAAGCACCTGCTCAGTGTTTAATTCTCCCCCAGCCCAAAGATAGCCGAATTGTCACAGCCAGATTGCCTGCCGTATTTCATCACAGGCAAGAAAAAACTCGACTCCCTACTTGTAAGAGTTAATAGGTAGAAAACATAATTCTAGAAAAGCCAATAGTAAAAGTTTTATTGTATTGACTCTTGGTTAAGCTTTAAGATTACGAGCTTCAATTGTGGAATTACGAACTCAGCGAGCTCACTTCAATGGATCAATATCAAGGTTGTTAAAGAAGTAATGTATTTTAATGACTTTACACATCAACCAGTGTGCTCAATTGATGTCGTATGTCATGCAATCTGCAGAACAATAAAAAGTTACCGTTAAATATAGCTGCGTGTACCGATGCCGTGGAATGGAACGGTAAAAGGTGTATTGTGCGATGGCGATCTTTTTGTTTAACTTTGGGTGGGAAGTTAGGAAAGGTTATTTGGTTTTACTTCAGTACAAGAGAGGGATGTTCAGTAGTGTTAAAGAGTAGATTAATTAATAGACTTAACCTGCAGTAGGATGACTATAGGGTAACTATATTAACTTGTCTCCCTTAAGATTAGATTATAACAATACTTAGAGGTTATTACTTGGTTTGTTTCATTTCGACCGAGATATCAGCCAGATGAAACTTCATATCAGCCGAAGTCGAAGGCTGATGTGAAGTTACCGAGTTACTTAGTTAGGAACAATGAATGGTATTATTTAGAGTCATTACTTGGTTAGTTTGATATCGGCCGAGATATCAGCCCTAGGTAACTTCACATCAACTTTCGACCTTGGGTTACTACTTGACCTGTTTCATATCGGCCGAGATATTAGCCCAAGGTAGTATCCAATGAATCTGAGACCGAGATCGAAGGCTGATGTGAAGTTTCCAAGGACTGATATCTCGGCCGATAAGTACGGTACGTGTAGAGAGTATTATCACTAAATCACCCGCGGAGTGGAGTTTCCACCCAAGCGATAATTGCAAATTTGTTGCAAAGGCTAACAAGCACAAGTAAAGTTCCAGCCAGTGAACCTCAGGGTTAAACCTGGAGGGCAATTGGCTGAAACATTGCTTGTGTTTTTTGTCCATGTGTACAGAATTTGAAAGTAATACTTTGAGTGATAACTCCACTCAGCGGGTGATTTTGTTACACTCCACTCTCCACGTACTGTATTGACCTCTTTATTTATTAAACCAAAACAAATAATTACAAAAATTCTCAGGTCTGTTACAGTTTTCTGAAAGCGTTATTGTTTCTCATCCTTTACACAAAGTCCTAAGTTTACTCTTCTCCTAGTTTAGCTATCCGAACTTCCTCTTGCCCCACGTCGACGAATCTCAGCTTACGACCTTGAATCTTAGTTTTCGATGAATGTTTTGTATAACTCTCTTCTTTCTTTTCTTTATCCGCCAAATCATTACTTACTGCCATCATTAATTCCTCATCATACAAAACTCTGCTTTAAATGCCTGGTAACGCCAGTTTTCATCATTGCATTTCGATACAAACAAATTGGTTGTGCCTAGGAACCCATCAAGGGGTACAACTCTACCTTGGTTCACATCGGTCGAGATCGGCGTCACATCAGCCGAGTTTGAAGCCATATCAGCCGAGTGTGATAACGGACAACTTTAGGAAATAGGATCATATCTAATAAATAAAAGCCTTTATTCAACATGGATGGCGCCATTTTGCAAAAGCAGGAATGGAAGCGCCAAAAGCACGAAGAAGCATTTGTTAAACTAAATACTGTTAATATTTTATACTATTTATTTCTTGAAATTTATCGCTACATTCAACATCCAGGCTTATATCGTATCGGAATTAGTATTTCCTATGGTTACACCAACGTACACAGTCTCTACGCCTGTCACGCCATGCTTCGGCTTTAACCCTTTACCCAACGTAACGGCCAAAACCGGCCAGCGCTATTCTCATAAATCGCCAATTATTTTTCATTATTTTTCCATTTTTTGTCTCAAAAACATAGGTTATGACCCCTCGTTGGAACCAGTTCGTTCCAACGAGGGGTCATAACCTATGTTTTTGAGACAAAAATGAAAAGAATTTGTGATTCAAGAATTGTTTTTGCAAGTGTCGTCTGCTTTTCTTGTTAGGTAAAGGGTTAAATACTTGCTTTGAAAATTACCGACTAATGAAGACATTAATGATATTCCAAAAAAGAAAACAGTTGTGGCAGAGTATTAAAATACTATCGTCTGCCCCCATTCACTAAAACATTTACTTTAAAAAAAATATTATGCATTGCTTTTGGGGGGATTATATGATAAATGTGCTTTGGTGGTCAGTGGTGCGGAGCTCGAGCACTGTTATTCACAGAAGTCACACTGGAAGAGTCACACACAAGGGTTTAGTGCATCGCGTGTTTAAGTCCATGGCAATAACCAGATAGTTGGATATATTCCATCAGTTTTGTTCGCTGACTACGGAAACAATATATATGATAACAATTACCGAGAGATTTTTTCCTTGGGTGTAACGACACTTACCACAGCCAGGGAACCTCTAGTCGAAGAGTTTTACAGGTGCAGGAAGACGATTTACACAGAGAGAACAACTGAGCAACGGCGAGCAACTCTCAGACTCCCCGACGTACTAACTCTGCACAAGCAAAATTGGCACCAACGCCGTGCAGTATGCCTAAGTACATATCGCCACCGTGCCCCTACATGAGTAATCGCGAGTAAGTGTCTTGCCAAAGGACACAACGCAATTACCCCTGGTGGATATCGAAACGTGGACTTTTTGCTTACCCCTGGTGGAAGTCCAATGCAGAACCCTGACGCAACGCGCTCTCGGCTCAGCAACTGTCACTTCTCTTTGTACAGGTGGACAATAAGAAATGGAGGGAGCCTAATTTTTAGAATTTATTGCAACAAATTTATTCTCTTGTATTTTCTAAAATGAAGATTCTAAATAAAAAAACACGAGATGCATATTAAATCTATTGTGCATCTCCCATTCTGTAATTGTTTAATTATAGCGATGTCTGGTCAGTATGGTTTCTGATGTTGTCTGGCAAGTATAGCGTCTGGGCTATTAGGCTCGGGCACAATACTTAACCAGGCAACATTGGGAAAAATAGCTTTCTCGGGATAGGATTTGAAGAGAAAAATTATGTCTCGCTGTTATCATTCTCTTTAAACACCGTACAACTCGTCTTGTAATTAAACACTGCGACGTCTTGGCACAGGACAAGTCAACACTATCGGTAATTTACGAAACAAATGAGTTCTTGCGACAACCGCAACAGAGAAGACATGTTCGTTTATTTATATACTCACTAGCCATTCCGTTGAATGGTAACCCGAAAGACTTCACCATTATATCTTTCAGGAGAGTTTGTCCATTCATGTTATCGTACGACCATCCTAAATATAGCATCACCGAACAAAAAAACAATAGGAAGTTTTAAAAACGAAAATGGCTAGACGACAAATCATTGTGTAGTACACATGCTGCACCAAGTTTAGATTCCGCGCGAAGATTTTTATACTAGTTTTTTTCCTGGTGGAAACATCGATTTTGAAACAATAGAAAACATTGAACAGATAAATAGACCTGAGGACAGGCCATACATGGGGATCAATATTTCCCAGGGTACAATAATACATTTTACAAATGCCGTCAAAGTAATTTAAGCATTCAATAGGTATAGTTCTGGCGGAATGTTTGTGACGATTGGGAAACAGTTTCCGATCGTATGATTCCGGGAGAGTGACCACTCTTATAATTAGCACCCACCACACTTCAGAAGCCTAATGTTTTCTATTATTATTATTATTATTATTATTATTATTATTATTATTATTATTATTATTATTATTTGTGGTTTAAGCATCATTTCAACAGCCGGGGGTAATATCGTATTAGCTTTACAGGTGGAGGACGTCGAAGTACACGGAGAGAACAATCGTGCTGCGGCGAGTAACTTTGGACTCCTTACTAGCCCCACTCAAGAAGGGTTAGCACCGATTGAAGGGTTGTGTGCCATCTGCGTTCAACACGCCTTAGCACACTGCGCCACCGTGCTCCCACTTGAACATTATACAATTATGGACTTGTGTGGTGGTAAATATGATGCGATATGAACTTAAAAAACTGATATTGACCGATGCGTTAGCCGAGGTCAATATAAGTTTTTTAGGTTCATATCACATCATATTTACCATCACAAAGTCCATAACTGTTTTATTATATACACCATCCTCAAAAAGGCAATCTTCTATTTGTCAATTAAAAGTTCAATTATATCATTTTATTTGACAATAAAATAGTTATCATCTGCAGAATAACATAAAAATAAACAATGTTAAAGAGATTGGGTCGACTGAAATAGAACTAGAGAGGGGATTTTCAAAAGCTATATTTAGAAAGTTGATATTCACTGGAAAAGCGGTGTACATTGATTTTTTAGTACCAGTCACGTATATAAGGTCCAGCCAATAGAAATGTGGTTATTTATAAAGAATATAATAATTAGGATTAAGTATCTTATTTCCAAATGAAATGAAATACTGCTTTTTGATTGACTGAGAGGTATGTTGTAACGTTTAGTCCACAGTATCTTATAATTTTTACACCGTGGCCAACTACAGTTAAAAATAGAAGTCCTGTCACAAACTGTGCGCTTATCTAGGCTTAATTGCGCGTAGGAATTGCGCGCAGTTGCCATATCGAATGGCATCCAAAGCACGGCAGGTTCTCCTGGCTACTCGTAGCAAACACATTCAATGTTTCTGCCAATGGACCTCCGGGTTACCTGGAGGTCCATTGGCTGAAACATTCCTTGTGCACAGGCCATGTGTACAGAATTTGATAGCCTTACTATGGTCATAAAGCGTAGATTAACGCGCCGATCGACGTTCTATTTGTGGGTATTTCATGACAGGACTTCTAGTTTTAAATGCATGGTGTACAAACAGGAATATGCAATAACTGTTAAAAGGCTGAACAAATAACCTGTTTATTTATATTGATATAAATATTTATTTACTAGCTCATTTATATGTTTGAAAAAATTAAAGTATGGTTAATTGAATATTTTGGAGTAAATTATTACTCAATTTTTTAATGAAAATGAAAATTCATATGTATCATGTAGGGATTATTCATTTATGGTGCAATTTTTGGAATGGGTGTGATGCGTTTTGTTTTGGTGTCTGCTTAATTAAAAACGGCTTAAAATAATTTTAACAAACGCTTTGCAAGTCATATTGAAACTGAAACGTTAGAAAAGAAAACGACAGTGATACCAGTAAATACAAGTGCAACAAAGTGTGTGCCAATTTACTTAGAGCATAATTGTTGGAAAAAGGAGAAACTCTTGATTTTGAAGCTACATTAGCTGGAAGGTTAACAGAACGAAAGGATTTATGAATAAATCTGGTATCCTTGTGTCTTCCGGGGTGTATGGGAATTATCAATGAACCACCAGCCTTTCATGTTTTCTACAGAAAAACACTGAATCTGACATTGTCATGTTTATGAAGTTACGAACACAACAAACAAAATCTGCGTAGCTTGCAAACATACACACCAGCGCTTGTCCTTGGATCACATGAAAGTTGTGGTCTTGTGGATAGGAGAGAGGCGGATAGAAAATGTACCATTTCACTGGATCAGTGAAGCAGTGGATGAATAAGTAATAGGTTCAAACGATGACAAGACAGCGGATACATAGGTTGGTATAGTCACCAACATTATAAGTTATTGTGATGAATTGACGGTAACATGGTCTGAGGTTTGCGGCTCGGAGCTTATGTTCAACCGAGACGCGAAGCTCCGAGCCGCAAACCTCAGACCATGTTACCGTCAAATCATCACAATAACGTATATGTTCCAATAGACACTACCCATAGCCCAAAACCCACATCGTGAAACACGAGAGGCTTATTTACTAAACTTGTGATCGTTAAAAGTTGCCTTATTCAAGGCAACTTTTAACGATCACAGGTTTAGTAAATAAACCTCTCGTGTATCCACGACGGCACTTGATAAATAATCAATAAACCAGATAAACTCATTCCATCTTAGTTCGAATCGTAAATCGGTTTGTAATTTAAACAACACTTCATCCGGAACACCGTCTGTTGCACACGTGAAACATCCAGAAAAAGCGGCCTCCTAGTCACACCGTTGATGAAGCAGTTACGAAACGGACGACTTCATTGCAAATATTTCGCGTTTTGACGTCAGGCGGTAACATTTGCCACTTGAGCCGTAAACATAGAATATACTAAGCGAGCTCTCGTCCAATCAGAGGAGGAGGATTTTAGTCTCGTTGGAACATAATTCCACATCTAAGACCTATCTTAATAGTCATTAGCTTTTTCTTCTCTGTCTAGTGCTGCATAAAAAATAGGGGTACACGTTCAGCCTGGGGGCGCGTTGGCTCAGAAGGTAGAGGCGCAGTCTGCAAGCCGAGAAGTCCTCAGTTCGAATCCCACCTGCGGCAACCGCGTTGTGTCCTTGGACAAGACACGTCATCCCCATTGCTCACGTGGGGGCACGGTGTCGCTGTGTACTAAGACGTACTGCACGTCGATGGTACACCTGTCTTCAACCAATGCTAACCATGCTTGTTTGAGGTTAGTATGCTGGGGAGCTGACAGTTGCTCGCCGTTGCTATGTGGTTCTCTTCGGGTACTCCGGCTTCCTCCCCCCGTAAAACTGTCGTGGTCATGATTAGCCATTGTGCAGGAATATGTGACCTTAAACAATGTAAATAAATAAATATAAATAACACGTTCAGCCTGACTTGACAATGAATGGGCATGAAGAACACATTGCCTGAACTTCAGAACAGAGACGAATAAGCGCCATTCGATATCTTTTAACCCTTTGACCCCTGATCTTTTTTGCAAGTCAGTTGAATGACAGCAATTGGAAGAGTCCATATCCATTACTTGAGGGTAGACAATCAACATTTCCAATGCACAGTCTTTGAAAATACAAAATCGACGGAACGTTTCTCAAAACGTTTAAAAATATGTACGAGGAAGTAAAATTTGTAGTTAAACTACTTATCAACATAACCAATTGTTTTCTTACAAATGTTGGTGTTAAACAAGGCCGTGTTTTAAGCCTCAAACTTTTGTATCTCTTTTTTAATGATCTGCCGGATAATTTCGATTCACAATGTGATCAGATTAAACTTCAGGATCGCATTGTGATTTGTTTAATGTACGCGGACGATATGATCATTCTTTCAGAAAGTAAAGCCGGACTCCAACGAGCCTTACATAAATTGTCTACATATCTCGAAAAAGTTTTTGAAACTAAACGTCAATAAAACTAAAGGTATTATATTCAACAAATCAGGGCGTACTCTAAATGAAACATTTATCTATAATGGCGAACAATGGGAAGTAGTGAAACAGTACAAGTACCTCGGGGTGGTAATAAGAGCCTCAGGGATAATTGATCATGATCAGTGAATAGAGTCTGTTGAGACAAAAACTCCCACTGCAGAACTTGAATGCTAATGTAAATATTAACCCTTTGAATTCCAGTGGTATCTTCCATGCCAGTTCAATGGCAGCAATTAGAAGAGTCCATATTCATTATTTGGGGTAGACCAATCAATATCTTCAACGTGCAGCCCGAAGGCTACCCCACACATTTACTGAACAGCCATCCTGTATAATGACGTTATGACTTTATGACTTATCATGTTCCTGGCC
This sequence comes from Pictodentalium vernedei, assembly GCA_031216915.1. Taxonomy (NCBI): domain Eukaryota; kingdom Metazoa; phylum Mollusca; class Scaphopoda; order Dentaliida; family Dentaliidae; genus Pictodentalium; species Pictodentalium vernedei. Next base: position 263,292,637 of record CM062297.1, read on the forward strand.
AGAGAAACGACCGCTCGGGTTCAAAGGGTTAAATTGTTTGATGCGCTTTCGCTACGTATGGGTGTGAGGTCTGGTTATGCAGTCTTTAAACCTACATAAGCTGGCACAGGATGGTGAATTGTTCTCTGCTTCCTACAGGCTTAGATTTAATAAGGTACAAACACGTTTTTGCAAACAGGTGTTAGGGGTGCATAAATATACGAGTAACCTGGTCGAACGTGTTGCTTCAAGCTGATTCTACTTGGGCTCGGGGTTTGCGTAACGTGTTGAAATACACACATTTTGAGCACTTGTGAACAAATAGGACAACATTTGATCAACTTTGACTAAGTGGCGCTTTGAAGAAGAAAGTTCAACAGCTCTACATCAGCTGGTGGCAAGAAAAAATAAATTCCTCATCCAAGCTTCAGCTTTACAGCAGCATAAAGCAAACATTTCAGTCAGAAAACTATCTCTTGCATGAAACAGATACAAAAGCTGAGTGGACCTTTACGCGGCTGCGGATTAGCGCCCACCAGCTTAATATTGAAAGAGGCCAGCACCTCCGGTTCCAAACCCCAAGCAATCTACGGTTCTGCGTAAATTGTCCAACAGAGGTGGAAACTGAGGTCCACGTCCTAACTAAATGCACATTATATAGTGCTGAACGTAATGATTTGATGCAAAGAATAAATAATTTTCTCTCTCGTACTGACCAATTAGATGAAGGATTGATAACTCTACAGATGAGTCGTTTCGACTATGAAATAACTTGTCTTCTAATCGACTATGTATCCGACACGAGGTGACCCTGGCTGTCGAAAGTGTCGTTAAATCCCAATAAATAATAAATTAGTAATTAAATAAATCGACTATGTGTATAAGTCTTCCGAAATTAGGAAGACTCAAACTCGAAAAGAAATAAACCATGTGACATAACACGGTATAGCCACTGATAATGATCAGTGTGTTAAGTCACCCAAATGGGGCCAAAATATCTTTGGCCTTTCCTAGAGAAACCATGCGGGCTCGAGTGTGGTTGGTACCTACGGAAGCCCATTGGGGCCAACATGTGTAGTGGGAGCAATGCGAATATTCGTATTCACATTACAAATATTCGCATTCAATGTTACGAAATTCGCACCCACATTGCGAATATTCGCATTCAACATTGCAAATATTCGCATTCAACCCATTGGGTCCAACATGTGCAGTGGGAGCATTGCGTATATTCGCATTCAACATGGCGAATATTCGTATTCAGTTGCGAATATTCGCAGTTGATTGCGAATATTCGTAATGTTGAATGCGAATATTCTCAAAGTTGAATGCGAATATTCGCAATGTAGAATGCCAATATCCGCAATGTTCAATGCAAATTTCGCAAAATTGAATGCGAATATTCGCAATTACAATACATTGCGAATATTTGCAATGCATTGCGAATATTCGCAATGCTCGATCCCCCCGCTACATATGTTGGCCCCAATGGGCTTCCGTAGGTACCGGTTCAATGCACTGCTTCTGATAACATCCGTACTGATATAATTCTATTCGATAATAAATGTCAGTGGTTTCAAAAATTTATAATCCTCCTTCATGGAGCAGGTGTGATGTGAGTGTATCTAGTTCCTATTTACTGTAGCAAAATGGTTCGTATGTTGTTTGTATTCTTTGTTTTTATGTTTATATGTTATGTACCCATATGTGGAACAAATGGCAATGAAGTATTATTACTATTACTTCGGCAGCCCCAAGACTGCACGTTGAAAGAATTAGTTGGTCTACCCCCAAATAATGAATATGAACTCTTCCAATCACAACCGTTTAAGATACCACCAGATTTCAAAGAGTTAAATTCTCTAGAGAAATAGTACAGCATTCTCATGATAACGGAATGCCGCCAGCTTGCCACGTAATACAAGCAATTTGGTCAACCGACGAGATGATTAGGCTCGAGAAGTACTCAAGCCGGGATGCTGAAGATTGCCAATTTAACGGAACAAAACGTGGTTATCATGTTGATCGATTCGCCGATAAGATTAATGCAACTAGACTTAGACAAATGGAGCAAAGTAAACTTTCTATACAACCCGATTACCATTTATCTGTCTGTATCGATCTCACTGATGAGCAGGTTTACGGCAAGGGTCGATTCTAAGTTTGTTCTCTGAAATTATTGAAAACAGTCGGCAGTTACAGTTTCTCTTCAATTTTGAAAATTCCAATTTCTTTGATAATCTACATTACGCGCGGAGTGGGTTCTCACAAAATCACCCACTACTCTCTCTGAATAGACATTTTCAAATGATCTTACGCAAAAAATATTTTCCACCAGTGCTATCTTTGAATTTTGCTTCACTCCTTTCCAACCGATGTTGTGTAGTTCGAAACTTTTATAATATTTTTAGTCTGGGGTCGCATAGTGTCGCAGGGGATTAGAAGAGCAGAGAAAGTCGAAATACGTAACAGAAATCAAGAAATGAATGTCAGTTGAAGAGATGGAACTCCGTATCCCGTTCGCAGTGTTGAATCGAACACATCTCATATCCTGTGTTATCACTGCATCGGACATCTCAGCACCAAATTCCAAACAGTTGTCGAAATTATTGGCACAGCGACAGGAGGAATTTTCACGAAAGTTTGAAAAGCAGATTTCTCTCACAGAAGGAAACTGAATTTTTACAAGAGACACCAGAAAGAACTAAATGTACAGACAGATAAGGTGGACAAAATGCCTGATGAAAATAATGACCTAGAACTGAGACACGAACAATTGTAAGCAGTGGCCATTGAGAAAAGCCCGACTCCATGACAGACTGACAAATATACAAAACGATATTACATGTGGAGCATGGAGAATTGTCATTACAGGTGGAGCATGGAGAACTGTAACCCAAAAGTCACCGACAAATTCTGAGGCCAGACCTGCAGTTTCCTGTCATCAATGCCAGCCAGTGACACACCTCCGGTCATCCACACACATCTCAGACTATCTTATGACTTAACTTAAGGGGCTATATAAGTAATGGAAGTTTGTTTATTTTGAAATTCTCACCTCTGATATTCCTTAAATTCAGATTAAATATACACAAATTATACATCAAAATAAAGGTTGGGATGTATAGAACACGAAGCACGTATGCAATCAACTCATAGAGTTGACAGCAGGCACCACTGGTTCCTGGAAGTCTGCTATCGTATTCGCACCAGAACTGATAATAAAATAATATTTCGCAGGAACAACTCGTGGCCGAAAGTGCTTCAGATGTTCAATAACAAAGCTAGGCATTCAAAACACTTTCGAGTGCAGAGACTGGACTGTATTTTGGAAAAGAACAACACTGTCTGCATTTTTTAATGAAGATGGTTTCCATGCTCGACAGACATGCGCAAATACTCGTTACCACGAATTTCCATCGAAAAACAAATTCGTAATTCTAAGAAATTTCAACAGGTGTCATGATACCTTGTATTGAATATGACAACTGTGTAATCTCTATCTAATAACCGTATACTGTATGAAGGCGATCTTTTTCATTATTTGATTTTAGACGGCGTTGTTTTTACGTGCTTTTTCCTTCCAATGACGTCGACCAGAAATCGAAAGTATACTCATACGTAAACAAAAGCAATGGCTTTGGAATTTCCCCCGTGCAGCTCTGTAGCCGTGTTTTGAAGAATTTTGATCCCCCTAGCTTTTTTCTTGGATATGTAAAGCACATTTGGCCACAAGTTGTTTTCGTGAAATATTATCAAATTATCAGTTCTGGTGCGAATACGGCAGCAGACTTCCAGGAACCAGTGGTGCCTACATTCGACTCCATGAGCTGATTACACATGTGTTTCGTGTTCTATACATCCCAACCTTCATTTTGATGTACATTTTGTGTATATTTAATTTGAATTGAAGGAATATCAGAGGTGGGAATTTTCAAAATAAACAAAATTTCATTACTTATATAGGCCCTTAACCGATTCAGGTGAAAACACCACAATACCCGTGAATGTGGTATTTATGCACGACTCTTTCAGCAAAAATATCCATGGTCAAAAGCTAATGTAAAAATGAAAATAGACGATTTTACGCTGGGAATCGTTTATACAAGAGCGGAAGTACAAGGAAGGATTACAGTACAGCCGTCGTGGACTGGTCGTAATCCACGCGTGGGCAGTGATGTTCATGCAGGCGTTTACCAGGTAATAAAAATCATCAGCAAAAGTTTAATTATTGATGATTAATCCTATAATTATTGTTAGGAATCTAACATTACTGTGTCCGTGGAAATATTTCCCACCCATGGAAAATGGCCAGTCCACGGCGACCGTACTGTATATGGTTAGATTTGTCCCATACATTGATTACTCATGTTGGGATCAAAAAGTTACGGAAGAGAATTTTAAGATTGGAGGTTAACCCTTTACCCAACGCAGACGATATCAAAATTTATTATTTTAAATATCATTTTTTTTACATTTTTTTTAAAAATTTCAACAAAACCATATCATGTGACCCCTCATTGGAATGAGCTCAATGAGCTCGTTCCAATGAGGGGTCACATGATATGGTTTTGTTGAAATATTTTGAAAACTTTCATTTTTTTAACTGCTCAAGTTGCATATTACGCTGGCGGATGCGAGCGATTCGTTAGGTAAAGGGTTAAGGAATTCTGCAGCCTGTCCGACCGCTGCCAATTAACGCTGACATTGCAGGTCACTAAAACCTTAATAGCTGGAAGAAGTGTAACTGTAACGACACTTTCAAGCCAAATATGATGGGACCCACTTATTGAGTGTAGTTACAAACAACGACTTCAGAAAGAGAAACTAATGAAGAATGCCTGAAATTCCCTAAATAATAATAATGATTCTTTGTCCTTCCGCTGAATTGTCACGTTCCATTAACGAGAAAGCCTCATTCACTCAGCCCCACGCATGGCTATTCCTCCCCCACTCCCCCTCCTAATATCCCAGCATTCAGTCAAAAATATTTCATAATTCCTCCCATTGGCGATTTTTCGATCTCCCAAATATAAATTTGGTAATTTCCCTCATGTCATTCCGGTCCGCTTATCCTTCATGTTTTCCATTAGTTTCTCAATAAGTCTTATTCTAAAAGGTAAATATTTGGGATATTCTAAAATGAAATGTTCCAGGGTCCCCGTTACTCCTAAGTTACACATTTGGGATACTCTTTCCTCGCCTTTCCCAATTCTCTCCAACTCCAGTGACTTCGATCTCACTTTGAACACCAAACACCCCCTCCCCCATAAGATCCATTTAGGTACTGCTTGCGCATCTTTTTTATATAACCAGTCTAACGGGATCTTGGTCCTAATTCAAACTCGTCAGTTTCTATTGCAATCCATGAGCACCCCTCATCTGATAAGGCTACTTCTCTGTTTCAGCCTTCCTTCTATATCTTCAGTCTCTCTGGAGTAATTTTCCCAACGTATCAACTCCGGTGAAAACGATGTGCCATCTGCTGATATGTTGTGGAAAACGGTAACGTCATTATTTTATTCGGCTCTTCCGGAAACGTATAAAGCAGAACACAAAACAAAAACAAAAAACCGTAAAGTAACTCGTAGGCGAAACACAAAATGACTCGACGAAGAATGTCAAGAATATAAAAGAATTATGGATAAACAGGCTCGGAAGATTAGGTCAGTCAGTGCGGGAATAGCGCCCTTATTCGATATTACATGCAAAAAAGAATTACAAAACACCAATTAAAAAGCGCAATACAAAAACGATCTTCTTAACAAATTATCTTCAACTGAAGCAAAAGATGCTGGAAGTTTTCGGAACGCAATTAGCAACTTAACCCTTTATCTAACATGAAAAGCAGAAGACACTTGCAAATAAAACTCTCGAATATCTCATTTTTTCAGTTTTTGGGTAAAAACATAGCATATGACACCTCACTGGAACGAGAGCTGAGGATATAGCTAAAGTAATTACATCTACATTTTCAGAGTTTGATGCGAAAAACCACCCTCTCGCAAACAAATATAAACACAGACGGAGAATAACGCATTAGATTTGGCGATAACAGCTGAAGAACTTCACAGAGCTGTTGCATCCCTGAAAAACAAACCCAAAACACCCCCAAACAACAAACAAAAAATAGGGTGGTATGGATACGATGATTACAAATTAAACGATAATGTATTCAGTGCTATTTTATGGCGGACTGTTTTCTACCCGACTTCCTATGCAAGATATGCGTTTCTCATGTGAGAAGGCCACGTCAGATAGATATCTGTATCTATTGACTAAAGTGATTTTTTTGATTTGATTGGTTAATAGATACGTGGTATGAGACCATATTCATTGAAACCCATGATACGTCCGCCCAGCCACTGACAAATTTCCCATACCCAGTGGAAGCCTCGTTCCGAAATCTACAAATTGTCCATACCTCGTAGAAGTCAATAGATACATGTAAATTTGTTATTCCATGTCTGATCACGGCCTGCACAATTCGCCAAAAATCGTCATTCCAGTTTTACAGTGTACATGTATTATATTTTAATTTTTTATCTCCAAAATATAGATCATGACCCCTTATTGGAATGAGCCCTCCAATGTGGGGTTCATAAGCCATGTTTTTGAGACACATAAGCCATGTTTTTGAGACAAAAAAAAAGAAAAAAAGAAATTCAATAATTTTTTTATACTAGTCATATCGTTATATTTTCACAAAAACTCTTTTGCACAAAATTCCACAGAAACCTGTATGGCTCAACAATGGAAGATAAAAGATCTCATGCTGTGTGTGTTCACACATGAAATAGATTGTACTTCTAAAACGGAAAGTCAATAGATAAATTCGTTACTCCGTGTCTGATCACGTGGTACGGGTTTTTACCTACCCGAAGCCAGCCGTATCCCATTCGGCCTTCGGCCTCATGGGATACGGCTGGCTTCGGGTAGGTAAAAATCCGTACCACGTGATCAGACACGGGGTAACTAATAATCTCACATGACCCACGTGACAGGCTTATTAGCATATTTAATGAGTGCACGGAGTATTTAATCATCGCACGTTCTTCCGTAAACAAATAACATGGCATCACGTTTCGAAAATATTAGCAGACGGACGTTTGTCGAAGAAAATAGAAATAAAAACACAGACCGCAAAACCAAAGGACACCTGACTCTTTTATATGAATTTTTGGGTGAACGCCATTATGAGCGGAGAGAGTTGTACGAAATTCCCGTCGAAAAGTTGTACGAATACACTACAGAATTCATCGGAATGTGTCAGTGTTCATTTCACAACAATTCTTTATCCACCAGTCTTACCGACGTTGGGATTTAATTCTGTTGTATTTACATAACTTTTGTCATTTTTTTTCAGAGATGGACAACAAAAGTGTTCGATATAGCTGCATGTGCCCCTGGATTCATGACGTTAGAGTGTTTTGGTTGGGGGAGAAAAATTATCCCTGATGGGGTGGGTGTGAAATGGGGAAATCTCACCCTCGAGACAAGATATTTATTTGGACCAGACAATCGGCAAGCCTCGAGTCTGGACCAAATATCTGCCCTCGGGTGAGATTTCCCCATCTCACACCCACCCCCATCAAGGATAATTTTTCACCCCACCACCAAAAACAGTCTGACGTCATCAAAAGTAATTCAGGGGCACGTGCAGCTATATCGAACAATTTTGTTCTCCATTTCTGAAGAAAACTGATTTGCTTATCGGAAAGAGCGCACAAAAGTTCTGTAGGTATATACCACAAAATTAAATCACAACATGGACAATACAGGGGTTATAGTGACAGATTTGCAGTGAAATGAACATTGACACATTCCGATGACGTCATATTATGAATTCTACAATGTATTTGCATAACTTTTCGACGGGTATTTCGTGCAACTCGCTCCACTCATAATGGCGTTCATCCAAAAACTGGGATAAAAGAGTCAAGTGTCCTTTGGTTTTTCGGTCTGTGCTTCTGTTTCAATTTTTTTCGACAAACGTTCGTCTGCTAATACTTCCGAAACGTGACAACATATCGTTCGTTTACAGAAAAACATGCGATGATTAAATAGTCCTGTGCTCATTAAATATGCTAATAAGCCAATATAGGTTGGTCACGTGGGTGGGGGTTGGATAGCTGTCACGTGGGTGCGGCGAGACAAGCATATCTCTCCCAGGTGTCTCACACGGCTTTATATATGTCCCAGTACCTTAGTGGTAGGAGGAAATAATAATCTCGGATTATTCAACAGAGTTCTTACACACGGTAATCTTTCAACTCTTTAGCGGCACAATTTTCTAAAACTTTTACACAAGAATAGTCCCGCCGATGATGCTTTCAACTATAGAGGTATCGTAATACAAAGCTGCATAAGCAAACTGTTTTGTAAAATTCTGCTAACAGACTACTGCAGTTTCTGGAAGAGAACAATATTATTCACCTAAGTCAAACTTGTATCCAGCCCAACTGGGGATATATCTAGGTCAGAATATTATAACTCCTCAGTATGGTCAGGGGCGACGGAACCGGTGGGAGGGGGGGGGGGGGCTGTTGGCTGCAGCCCACACACGCTTTTGCCGGGCCATGTTTTTTGTATGCATATATTTTAACACAACCAATGACTGGTGAAACAAGGAGCGAATCCAGAGCCTCTCCCATATTTTCGCCAGCAATGTTTCTTTCGTACAGGTTCAGGTTCGATGGATTTCGGATCATTTGCAGTAAGTTGCAGTAAACGCTAAAATGTATACAGTCTGTTAAAAATCGGTTAACTGAAATAGATCGTAATCTTACAGACATACAAGTACCAAATCCACCCCCAGACAAGATAATCCACAGACAGTATAATTGCTGTTAAAGTCTGGTAAAGCATACAGGCGAGGTCTATTTATCAGCTTTGGTCGTTACAGTTGGTATGTTCCAAAAACTACAAGATTATGGCAAAGGTGGAAAGTTACTTAAAACGATAGAAAGCGTGCACGATGAGGCGAACGAACGTTTCTTTAAAACTCGCTGATGGTATAACCGAATCCTTTTGCTCTACCACCGGTGTTAACCCTTTACCCAACGTAACGGCCAAAACCGGTCAGCGCTATTCTCAAAAATTGCCAATTAATTTTCATTATTTTTTTCATTTTTTGTCTCAAAAACATAGGTTATGACCCCTCGTTGGAACGAGCTCGTTGAGCTCGTTCCAACGAGGGGTCATAACCTATGTTTTTGAGACAAAAAATGAAAAAAATTAGTTATTCAAGAATTATTTTTGCAAGTGTCGTCTGCTTTTCATGTTAGGTGAAGGGTTAAACAAGGACGCGTACTCAGTCCGAAATTATTTAACCTATATATTAATGACCTTCCGGGAATCTTCAGTAGCGATGCGATTACATATATTTGGGCGGTGACCGTGTACACTGTCTGGTGTATGCCGACTGGTGACAGCCGACTTCAAAACAAACTGAAAAAATTAGGCTTGCACCTGGACAAATGGCCAGTAACGTTGAAAACGTTGAAAACAAAAATCATCATATTTAATAAATCCGGGAAGTTATTTCATAAATCATTTTACTATAAAGATAATGCGGCCAACACGTGTAAAAAGTATAAATATTTTGGTGTTTATGTCAAGCCTTATGGAAATATCGATGATCAGCAATTGGCAACTAGGAGTCTGAAAGCCATCTATCTTCTAAAACAAAAACTCTCCTTAAACGAGCTTAGTGCTAGTACCCGTATAACGCTTTTAACCGATCCACAAATACGGATTTGATGTTTCGTGGTGGGTGTGGGTAAAACCTTGTAGCTACCCAAACTTCAGTATTTCCACAATCTATGTGACAAATATGAGGAACTGAAATCCGACCAGGTGCAGTCGAGGTTTTTTAAACCCATTCTAGGTGTTACAAATTACTCAAGTACCCTTGATGTAAGAGGCGAACTGAGGCGAACTGAGTATATATCCTCTATGTATTGCGATCATCTGTCGCATTATTAAATACTGGCTACATCTCCACAGTTTAGACACCGACTGTCTCGCATACAAATGCTGTATTGAGGCATCCGAATCAAAAGACTGTACATATGTCGCAGGCGTTAAAAACAGACACGTTTGGGAAAACAAATCTACATTCAGTTCCAAGGCAAGGTGACTATTTTAAACAAAAAGTTAGTTATATCATTTTAATTTGTGCATTGAAAAATAGCTTTGTCACATATAGCCCTCAGGCAACATTTTCTGTTCTGAAAAATACGCGTAATGCGGCAGTTTTAAAGGGCTGTGAAGAGCAGAACCCAAGGACAATTTTTCGCTGGATACCAACAAAAACACACAAAGGCTCTTTTTGCACCTCCTCTTCCCAATCAAATTCACCAACTCATCCCTTTATCTTTCTTTCTGGGTTATTAAGTAGTGAGCAGTGCTTGAATTAGATCAACTTAACGAATCGGTCACACCCAGCCGCGTTAGTAAAAAAAATTTAGCTGCTGAAACTTGTCATAAAATTTCAATAAAAACATGTCATGTGACACATTATTGGAACGAGCTCTTCGAGCTCGTTGTAATTAGGGGTCACACGATATGGTTTTGTTGAAACTTTTTGAAAAATATGAAAACAAAAATTCAAATAATAAATTTTGATACCGTGTGCGTTGGGTTAATGTTAAAACCCTACTCAAATGTATTTATTGATAGATTTTCATTTGGGTGCGCGGTGACTCAGTTGGTAGAGATGCAGGCTGCAAACCGAGAGGTCCTCGGTCCGAATCCCACCTGCGGCAACCGCGTTGTTTCCTTGGGCAAGACACTTAATCCCAACTGCCCGCGTGGGGTACGGTGGCGTTGTGTACTAAGGCGTACAACACGCCAATGGTGCACTTGTCTTCAACCATTGCTAACCCTGCTTGAATGCAGTTGGTACGTTGGGGAGCTTGACAGTTGCTCGCCGTTGCTCGGTGGTTATCACCAGGTACGCCAGCTTCCTCCACCCGTAAAAATGTCCGACACGAGGCGACCGTGACTGTCGAAAGTGTCGGTAACCCCAATATATAAATAAATAAATAAATAAATAAATAAATAAATAAATAAATAAATAAATAGATAAATAAATAGATTTTCGTTTAAAAACTTTTCATTACCAATTATTCGGTCTTCTTGGTTATCAGAGTGTTTCTCTTTTTTCAGCGTCACGCAAAGGGTTATCTCCTTCTTAGATTAGCATAGAAGCCAATCCAAGGAAGCCTTTTATTTCGAAGAATTCAGGGTCCTGTCAGTTAATGGAAAGTGCCGGTTCACAATACGATAGTTTATTGGACATTTCTTCCCATTTTTCATCAGTTCGATTTTAGAACTGAGCATCTACGAAAACCTTTTCCTCCAGAAAGTCTAGAGCACATCATTAAATGCTGTGGAAACGCAACTCAAATGAACAACACAAATTGGGAAGTGCGATTTATAGCTGGCGTCGAGTTTACAGTGATTTACCGACAATTTATTAGCAGTGGTAATAGGAAATACTTCCGTACTCGATTACAAGATATTGCGAGGGACAAAGAAGATCAGAGACAAGCCGAGACTTATGGGCATTCATAGAGAATAAAGTTATGAAGAATTCCAATTGAGTTAAATTCAATGTCCAGACAAAACAATGATTTATTTTGCCGTTGGCGTTGAATTTCCATATATAAAATAAACGATATTTCGCAATGAAAAATAACCCCTCTAAAAAAGTCTTCTCAAAATGCAGACCATCATGTTTGTCCAAAAATAATTTCTATTCAGATTTTGTTGAACAATATGAACCATGCAGCGAAAGTTATTCTACACAACGAAGACTATTAACCCTGTACCCAACCTAACGCCCAAACCGGGCAGCGCTATTTACGAAAATCACCATTCAATTTCCATTATTTTTTAATTTGTTTTGTCTCAAAACATAGCTTATGAGCCCTCATTGGAACGGGCTCATTGAGCTCGTTCCAATGAGGTGTCATAAGTTATGTTTGTGACACAAAAAATGAAAATATTTAGTTATTCATGAATTTTATTTGTAAGTGTCGTCTGCCTTTCGTATTAAGTAAAGGGTAAATAAAAACTATTGTGTGAAACAATTATGGTCGTTGGTCCTGCTCGATGGTTTTCTGACTTCGGGTGCTTCAGCCTCCTCCGCCATGAAACTGCCAGACATGATAGGATCACGGCCATTGAAACTGCCGTTTGATCTCAATAACGAACGAACAAACAAAACAAAACAAAACCACTGATATTGCCTTTCTTTGGTTGTCCATAAAACGACTACTAGGTAGTACATATAGTTTAGTCCATTCAACCCTGATGGTTCCTTCCATGATAGTCCACTGGAATCAATTTGAATAGTCCATATTCATTATGTAGGGTGAACCAGTTAATATTTTCAACATGCAGCCACAATCACTAAGTATCCACCCACTTTATGACTAAAGATCGAATAACAATCCTGGGCAGGAAAAGCGGCCTATCACGTTCAAAGGGTTAAGCATCGTGTTATGACTTAGGTTCTGAAGTAAATTTAATTGATTTCCAAACACTTCTTGTTGTGAAAAACTGCTCATCAAGCAAGACAAACTATTTGTGCACAATACAAAGTTTCCACAAATTGGCGTTTATGAAAATAATAGCATGCCACTCTATTTAATCCATAAACACCTTAGTCCTTATCATTTATGGAAGCAACAAATTCAGATTTGCCATTAAGGAATATAGAATATACCCATAGTAGCTTGGTAGACAAATGTTCACCACGAGTGGTGAAGTGGTGTTAACCGCGAGCCTTCGGCGCGCGGTTAACATCACTTCACCACGAGTGGTGAACATTTGGTACACCAAGCTACGTTGGGTATATTTTATTTATACCATGATCGTCAGATTATTAAGAGTCGATCGTATTTTTTCTCGATTTTACTGAGCAGCAGCCGTACATACGTGCGAATTTGTTTTTGTTTACATGAGTATCGGTGGGCGGCACTTCCGCTGTCAATTTTATCACCGAAACGAAATAGAAAAAGAAACAGGGCCTTTTTCATTCTAATAACATACTGACATAGCTATGGATGCTTTATTAACATGAGACGATGTATTTTTGTTAATTTTTGGTGTTTTATGGGGTAAACTCATTTAAAACGTAATAAATAATTGCCACCTTCATTTATTTCACTCTTCTCGAGGCGACGTGCGATACATTTAGACAAGTTCGCATTCAGGTCGACGTCTCCAAAGGTCAACTTGGATGTAGTTCCACTATAGGTGTAAATTTTAACTACTGAAATCCCATTGCTGGCGTGTTCACCATGGTTGGTGTATAAAGCTGAAATTTATGTCATAGGCTTTTCATATATAGTAGCATAGGAAATCATGGTATAAAAGAATGTATTTGCTACTCACCGTGTGTTTTTCTTAATTACATTGACTGTTCTAAGAGTTGAACTGCTCAATACTATAAAACCTTGGCAGTAGTATTTTTCAGAATTGTATTTTCTGTTTATGAAAACAACTAATTGAAATGGACCAATAGCACTTTCAAAGATGAGGCAATTTGCCAGTTGTCAATGAACAAACAATGGGAAACTCTCTGGAATAGGAGAGAAAAATGGCTGCACACGTTGCAGGCATCCCTATTGGGAATGAACCAAAAAAATGCATCAAGCCTTATATGGCTAGACTATCTTTTCTAATTTGTGTGCCAGATTAGCCATCTGGATTTGCTTCGATTTGACATAAACGAGCAGGTTGCGATAGGTTTTTTTGGTAGTTGGTCCATACGCGATGTCCCCTGCATGAAAATAACATAAACCCGTGAGATGATGTCAGACCAAAAAGAAAGTTTTGTTTGATAGGTTATCTTTTTTTGTGGGAGATGAACGATAAATATCGCGATGTTCAAAGCATTGAAAAACCGAGACCATATTACCAGTCAGCCTCAACGATGAAGCAAAATCCGGCGAAAGAGTATGATGACTAAAACAGACTCAAGAGTAGAAGTTCCCCCTATACATTTATGCTAAAAGCACGTTAAAAACATCAGGAGCACAAGAAAAGTTTTTGTCTTTGGACCTCTTGAATTTAATCTCTTACTTATTGTCTGAAATGTTGCTAATTGTTCACAGAAGGAGTTGTTTCTATGTAAGTGCTTTTGTGGTAATCCACTCCCCTTAACCCTTTACCCAACGTAACGGCCAAAACCGGCCAGCGCTATTCTCAAAAATCGCCAATTAATTTTCATTATTTTTTCATTTTTTGTCTCAAAAACATAGGTTATGACCCCTCGTTGGAACGAGCTCGACGAGCTCGTTCCAACGAGGGGTCATAACCTATGTTTTTGAGACAAAAAATGAAAAAAATTAGTTATTCAAGAAATTTTTTTGCAAGTGTCGTCTGCTTTTCATGTTAGGTAAAGGGTTAATGATCTGTTGGCTATATAAATTGTGGAAATTTACTTTTATTTTACTTGCCGTTTTACACGCACTGGGAATGCAGCGCCAGACGAAAACGTGCGCGATTCAAAAGAAAATGGTATATCCAAATCGTGACAAATTAGGGGCATTACTAAAACTAGTCACGTTTTAACGCAAGTAAAGTTGTGAATAGTATTTATTTACAAAAGCGTTCCTAGAAACGGATATGGTAAGTTGGACCAGACTGACGTCATTCCGTTCCGGTCTCGAGTTGAAACATCTCATTACACCTGATATGGAATCGGTCTCTATGAATGATAGGTATGTGATGAGTGGATATTATTATAAAAGTCAATTCATCTGGATCATTGAATTCAGTCGAGTTGACAAGATCAGGACCAACACTATAAACTGTTACCATAGTATTTTCTAGAATTGTATTTTCTAATATATAGAGGATACCTACAGTGTTTTAGTGAATATCGGGAATTATCTCATGAGTGTGGGCCTCAAAGTATTATTTTTCACTCGCGCTTGCGTGAGTGAAAAATAATACTTTCAGGTCCACACGAATGAGATAATTCCCGATATTCACTAAAATAGTGTAGATTTTCTTTTTATTATATGCCACTTGACATTTTACTGTGCAATATTCAGCCCATTTTCACTGCAACAGTTATGTTTGAAAAAAATAACAAAGATCAGCTGATCGTTCATTCAGGGCGACGTTCAAAGCGCCGAAGCGTAACGTCATTTAGAAGGTAATGGAACAAATTCACCGTGTGGACCTAAAAGTATTATTTTTCACTCGCGCAAGCGCGCGTGAAAAATAAAACTTTCAGGTCCACACTCATGAGATAATTGCAGATACTGACTAAAATAGAGTAGATTTTCTTTTTATTATATGCTATGAGACATTTTATTGCACAATATTCAGCCCAATTCGATCCCAAATGCGTACCTTTCAAAACAATAACAAAGATCACCTGATCGTTCCTTCAAGGCGACGTGATGCGGCGTAGCGTGACGTCTTTTAGGAAGCTACTGAGAAATATTTCTCGATATCTATCGAGCCGATAGATATCGAGAAACATCTTTTAGATAATTTGCGATAATTCACAAGCTAGCATATAATAAAACTTGTTAAAATGAATCACTAGCATTTTAAAAGATATGGCAATTTGCCAAGTGGCAAATTGCCATATCTTTGAAAATGCTAAAGGTTTATCTTAACCCATTAAAGTCATAACTAAAAAATACAATTCTAGAAAATACAAATGTAAAAGTGTTATAGTATTGGCCCCAGCTGCAGACGGGTTAGATCAAACGCGACGCTGTGTTTGATCGGGTTTCGTCAACGAGACGGAGTATGATGACCCAGATTTGTAGAAAAAGGTGATAAGTTTTTTTTTATTATAAGAAAGTGGGTATTTATGTATTGAATACGACATAGAAAATATTAAAAGAAAATAAATTTTATTGTATACCTATCACTGCTGTGGACACGATCTTGATCATCAGATCTTTCCTTCAATATCAGATGGAGTGTGATACTGCGGATACTGACAAAACGAACGCAGTATAATACTACAATATCAAAAATCAGGCTGGGTGAGAATTAGGTCCCCTTCTTTCATTTTATGCTATACAATTGCCCTAAACCCACAAACTATCAATTACTTAAGATTATTTACATCTTGATCATTGCACACTTGCATCGATTAATTTTTAAATTTGTCGAACCTACATTAAATGTCTGCCAGATATACCTAAATGATGAGGTACATCTAGACCACCCAATCCGGATATGAGATAGAGAGCAAGCCGTATCAAAAGCTGCAAAAAAATCGTTTGTCGCCTGCAACAACGGCTTTGGCAGATTCCGAAATCTTGAAACCCGATGGCAGTTATATAATAAGAATACTAGGAGTACGGTGGCGTTTTTTTGTGGTTTTTTTTAATGTGCTCTGTCGCAGCTCATTGAAGACCTTCAACAAGTAATATCACATTTTTCCGCTACGTCGACTCATGAGATGCTACTTGATTCAATGTCCTCAACTCTATGCGATACAACAAACTATTTATTTTATTTCGCGTTTATAAAATGGTCGTCCCGATTCCCAGTGTTCGAAATTTACGCACGTCACGTAAGCCTCGTTTGAGAAAGGCGTGATATGAATTTGGAAAAGTTGCAACTCCTATCACTTTGCCATTTTGTATGTACAGTACGGCCGCCGGGGACTGGTCAGATCACTTTCCACGGGGAGGGCAGTATTTCCACAGACTTAATAGTATTAGATTGTAAACACTAATTATATGAATAATTATCAATAATTTAATTAATGAAGCATCGGGTACAACCCGGTGCTTCAGTAATTAAAATGTTTAAAATGATGATTTTTGTTACCTGGTAAACGCATGCGTTGACATCGCTGCTCACGCGTAGATTACGACCCGTCCATGGCGACGGGATAATTGGATGCAATTGAACAGATTTGTTATTTCCCGTATTTCGATGATCTAATCATGAAAGTAAAAGATTATAGTCAAAACGGTAAAATGTCATAGTCCTTGACATATCTCATCAGGTCCTTATTAATCCTCATTTAATATCGGATATGGACAGGAGTGCCGAGAAGATGAACGATGGATTGGTGGGAGTAGACCTGACCGTAGTCCGTCCCAAATGTGATGCCTCAAATCCCGACTGATAAAAGAGTCCATCTACATCATCAAGTCAAGCCTCTGTTGAAGACATGCATTGGTGATGTTTGTGTATTAATAGTCAGTCGGGAGTATCAATTGAAAACTCAAGTAGTCATCCCAGCTTCTTATTCAGTTTGCACGTGCTGTACTACCAGGGACCGACCTGGGCATGCGCCAGTGCGTATTTGGTTCTGAAACATCAGGACCTGGCTCTTAAATCTCAGAAATAGGCTTCTCAGTTGGCGCGTAACTTCTCAGATCATATTTTGATATTCTTTCGATGGATAAGAGAGATACACTCTTACATGTATTATATATATGATTATCATTTATCATTGTTGTAGAGTGCTTAAGTTAATACTTCAAGTCTTAATTACCAAGCATTAATCTTCAGTGTGGTTTCTGATCAAGTCTTGGCTGCCTAAATAGGCAGCCAAGACTTGATCAGAAACCACAGTGAAGATTAATGCTTGCTATAGTGTACTAAATGAAAAGGATGAGAGCTATTACATACTTGCAGTGTGTGTGTACAAACAGCAGTGTGACTCCGTAAATTGAAATCTGGCGCATGAATTGAAAAAATAGGCTCCGAGGCTAGAGCGTATTTTAAATAGTCCTGATCGATTCCTGACTACATATTGGTTATGCAGGGCCCTCAAACAGCTCTATATATCTCCATGACCGTCTGTGTGAGAATAATTCCAAGTATCAAATCTAGTCGTATGAGAAGGGACATGGTTACTAGCAAGTGCAAATCGATATCTAGGGGTGAATCCAGGTGAATATGTCCCGACTGATGAAAAGCAGCATGAAAAATGTAGAGTAGTGCATTTTCAAACAAATAGAATATTTTTTCAGTGTTCAGAATAAAGGCGCTAATAGATGATATGAAATGAGTGTTTTGGTCACACGATATTTATGTAACGAGTTTAAGAATTTTCCGTTTTGCAGAGCTTCTGGCGAGGAAAAACGGAAAGTTTGTAGACGAGTTCCATAACTTGAATACCGTGTGACCAAAACACGAATTTCATATTCTGTTTATCATATGACACCAAAGTTACCAAAACAAAAATATATCTTTTAGACAGAAAAGAAGGGTCAAAGAATGGAATTTCACCTTAAACGTCACGCATTCGACTGTGACGCGCCACAGCTACACGCAATCATACGTCATAACCTTTTAATTTGGCACAGATCTTTTCAGTGATAGCCAGTTAGACAGCCTTCTTTTGGAATTGACCATTCAAATCAACTGAAGGTGTTATGAAGCACTAATTAATTAATATCTATTGAAAATATGAAACGGTAATAAGCCAAGAAAACGGAGAAGTCACACGATAAAAGTTTCTATTTCTCCTTTTAATCTAAAATTGTCGCATCGAATGTTTGTACACATCGGCGTCGCCACGCGAGTCTCTTTTGAAACAGGCGTGATATGATATTATAAACCTTGGGACTTTCGTTTTCTAACAAGCCAGAATTGACAGGTGCCGAACAGTCACCGTGGACTGGTCGTAATCTGTGCGTGGGCAGCGATGTTCACGCATGCGTTTACCTTGTAAAAAAATCATCATAAAAAAATTAATTAATGAAGCACCGGGTTGTACCCCGTGTGTCATTAATTAAATTTTTGATGATTATTCCTATAATTTGTGTTTGCAATCTAATATTGCGTCAGTGGAAATACTGCCCACTCCTTAGAAACCAACCAATCCACGGCTGCCGTACTGTAAATCTGTCCGTGATCAGTCGTTCTGTTCGTGATCAAAAGTACACAGTGCATTCTTTTTCAGTGTTTTTGAGTATTACTCGGTATGCTGGATTTTGCAGGGTTCGTTCGTTCAGCATAGACTACTCTGGTAGTATAGTGGTGACAGTCTATACACATTTTGTTGGTTCGTGGTCAAATGATGGCAACCTCCTTGATAATCGCCCTTCTTTCCTTCCTCGTAATACTAGATCCGTTTGAAAATCACTGGATACTCAACAAGGAGAAGTTTACTTTCTTCTAAATACTCGAATGCTAAATCTTAAAAAAACGGAACCAGAAGAAGGTGGTTAAACAGAAAAAATGTTAACGATCCGAATATAACCGAGAGAGAAACACAGAGTATTGCATGCAGATGTCAGTTTTTGGTAATGCTAAATATGTCACTATGAGATGTGTTGAACGCATCGATTCTGACTCGTAAAGATCCATAACAAATTCAGTGGGATGAGTTCCAACATTGTAGTACGTTGTTCATGCCATCTGAAAAGCTGTTGTATGAATTACTGACAGAAATCATTTTACATTATTCTAACACTAAATTTGGACTGAACATTTTTCTATTGATGAAACTGTCGGCGTATAACAAACTAAGAAATTGATCTTATATATTTAAGTGGCTATTGGTGTTTGCTTCACTTAAGGTTTCCTAAATTGAACAATTGACTGGTAGTAACAACGCTGAAAAGCAAATGCACTTGACCGATTAAACTGCTACCTTCCATAAGCTTTTGTCGACACTGCCAAAATATTTTCATTTATAACTGAAAAATAATGTTTTGTCTTTCCACACATAGTCTATGAACCCTCATTGGAACGAGCTCTAGGAGCTCGTCCCAATAAGGGTTCATAAACTATGTGTAGAATGAATAGAAATTAGGGACACACTCGAATGGCATTGATTGAGTTACATTTTATGCGCTCGACATGTCAATTTGATGATTTAGATAATTCTGGTTGATTCTATTTATGCTGAAAATACTCTAGCGTTTTTCTTTTACTTCGCACGGCTTTGCTGTCTGACATGCAGTGTTTTCCACATGGATATGAAATCTCTATGAGTGTATCCTTTCTTTGACGTAAAATTATATCTGCCAATAAAGATGGCATCTGCTGGCAGCAAATGGAGTCAATCGAAGCCTTCGTTGAAAAGCATATTTTGAAGTGCAATCACACCAACAAAAGTTGTGATAGTCACAGCAAACAAATATACAAAGTCCACGGAAATCACGAGCAACAATTAAGAGAGGTTAAACCTTGGTCACAACTGGCCGTACGTGCTTCTGCGGGCATTTTTTTTGTGAAAATCGTGCGAGGCACGCAAGGACATCTGGCGATTTTTCGGGGTCGTACGCCGCCCGTAAGCACACAAGGAGGCTGTTGGACATGCACAACAAACTCTGTGATTTCCTTGCGAAATCTGAGAACGCACGTTTGGCGTGCGCACCACGCAAGGAGTCCGCAGGTTAACCGTACTATTTGAAATGCAAATGAGAAGAACGTCGCGGGTCTAAGACGTAAAAAGAATGCAAGGTGAGGGCACTTATCCCTTGCGCCGGCAAGTTGCTCGTACTTGCCGCTCACGAATGTAATCGAACGCACGGCGCACGCACGGCGTAAGCGCGTGGCACTTGCGTCGCGCGGATTTCGCTTGCACCGCCGACTATAAAAAGAGTGCGCGCGTCGTACAAAGTTATCAGTTTGCTCTTGTATTTCGACAAGTTAAGAGATTCAGTTTTGAAAGTTTTTCTTTGCGTGTTTTTATTCTTTAAGTATTCAAATCAACATGCCTCCTAAAGGGAAGACCACTAGAAAGTCCCCCAGGAAGTCTGGAGTTCAAAAGGAAATTGACGATAGCTCGTGCGACTTTCGCGCGACCTTCGTAAAACCGACTTAGGGCGTCGGTGCGAATGTCTTGCAAGTGACGCAGAACCCGTACGTTAATCGTACAGTTCGCACAGCCAACGTGTGCTGGTTGCAAGAGAATCGTAAGAAGTGAGTACGAATCCCACGGACATCGCACGTTGCAGGTGGAGTGCCGGTTCCTAAGAACATCGCACGTGTCCCCTGCGACTCGCACGCCAGACTTACTCCTGTCTTACGATGCACTTGCAACTCCTTCTCCTTCCAGACTTCTTCTCAACTGTTCGCGAGCCCTACGGCCACGCACGGCAACCACGGCAGTCAAAAATCGCAGAGGACGCACGATCTTCAAACACGCACGACCTGTTGTGACCAAGGCTTTAGAGAGATCACTGTTATTCCACGTGCACCATAGAAACGAAATGAGAAAATGTTACAATTAATCAAACATCGCGTCTCATCAATTTTCCTATAGTTGTAATAAAAACCA
The DNA here is from genome assembly GCA_031216915.1 of Pictodentalium vernedei. NCBI lineage: Eukaryota > Metazoa > Mollusca > Scaphopoda > Dentaliida > Dentaliidae > Pictodentalium > Pictodentalium vernedei. The sequence goes on from CM062297.1 coordinate 263,313,860, forward strand.
TGTTTCCATAACAAAAAAATCGGCATTAAACTTTTTTATTTTCTCGAGGAAGTAAGGTTTTTGTCAGATAAAAAAGAGAAACATAATGAGATAACTAAATTATTTTTACGATTTATTATTTATTTTCTAGAATATATATCGCAAACGTTTTGGAGTAAGAACCATTTTACCCATCTTGCTATATAAAGGGCTGATACATCAGAGCCTCACACCGCGGAAGAATTTTAATCCTTTACCCAACGTAACGGCCAAAACCGGACAGCGCTTTTCATAAAAATCGCCAATTAATTTTCATTATTTTTTCATTTTTTTGTCTCAAAAACATAGAGTATGACTCCTCTTTGGAACGAGCTCGTCGAGCTCGTTCCAAAGAGGGGTCATAACCTATGTTTTTGAGACAAAAAATGAAAAACATTTGTTATTCAAGAATTTTGTTTGCAAGTGTCGTCTGCTTTTCATGTTAGGTAATGGGTTAAACAATGAACTGAAAAGGAGTGTGTGTGCATCGTGGAAATTATCTCTTATCTGAAGAGAAAAACTACACCTCTCAGCTGCTTCGGGAGGAAAAAAAAAATTCAGCCCTGTGTACAGGAATTTTTTGAAGACTCCCCCCCCCCCCCCCCCCCCCCCCCCCCTGCTCTCAGTACTTTAACGAATATACTTTTTGAACTCTAACAGACTGTACAAGAGAGATCTATTGTTTGTTCATCTCTATGATTATGATAAGACCGCAGATGATCAGGGGAGCAGGGGGAGGTGCAGTTACCCACTATTTAAACCCGCTCTTCAGATATTTTTGTATGTTTTTCATATGTTTTTAATCGGATGTCTCTATGTTGTTACAGGAAAAAATATGTAATTATTTCTCATAGACATGTAAGATTTGAGAAGAATACAAAATTCACTGATCATTGATACACAATTACTACACGGAGCAGCTCCAACAGTATACATGCTTCGGAATATATGTATGATATTAAATCTATGCCGCTGTGTAACAGCGCTGCACACAGAACATGAATATGTCAGCTAAAGCGTTAGTGACGCATACAGGAAGGAGGACGCCCCCATCCAAGACGTAATAGAACGGCATCATTGTGACATCAGTATGTCCCATCATCCAGTTTTGAAGAGCTTCTTTAAGTGCGAACAACTCACAAATTGAGATTTCCTGTATGAAATTTTAGTTCCGTCCTTCCAGGCAGTAACAGAAGTATGAACTGTGACTATATTTTCAACTTAGAATTCAAGAGTGGGGATTCATATACCCCCCATGTGGGATGAGGTGGAACGCTCGACGAAACTGACCAGCTGAAATAAGCTCTATATATATACCATAAGTAAATTTTCATCCCATTTTCCTCTGTTCAAAATTCCATGTATTGATATCATTTCTTGAGCATCCCAAAATATGATGTCAACACTTGCAATTATCTGCAAGAAAATATTCAGCACATTTCATATTATTTTGATCCTATTTCACCGTAAATTTCCGAACAGCATTGTAAAAAAACAAGACAAAGAGATTACCAAGAGAGTTCCTGATAACACTATGCCCGTGCCGGTTTTGTGCAGAATCCCCACGATCACAGAACGCTCACGAATCCAAGATACATATTACTGTCTTTAGCGGAAACTTTCACCCTCACGCCTCATTATGTTGGTCGTCCCAGTTTAGGCCCTGGATTCAATCTTAATGTGATGTCAAAGACACCACTAAAATGTGTTGAAATAAATAAAGTGCAGAACATTTATATGTTTGCATGGCTTATAAAGAAATTCCGTATACTAGGTTTATAAGCCCTTTCATCTCGAAAGATAACGTTGACATTTAGAGCAAGAGAAGCTTTCCTCTTTATCTTGTATAAGAAAGAATTGGATCGAACGTTTCACTGTAACTTTGGACGCCGGTTGCAATTTTGGGGGCTTAAAATGCCATCTGTCGCCATATGGAGCTAGTATACAGAGAGATTACAATAAAAAACACCCAGCACGAAAGCTTAAGAAAAGAGTCTTTTGTTACAAAGAAAGCAAATCTCGGAAAGCTCGATTGTCTTAGATTTAACGGTTAGTCTTCGTAGCCTTAAAACTACAATTGCGAAGCACAAAACAATAATCATCGACCTGACGTTTTGTCACACATGGCAACTCGGATGATTTCGTTCCTCAAACATTACCTCGTCCGAATGACCGACGACACCATTTTGCCAAATAGTTCTCAATAGCTATATTTAGCTTTCATTAACCCAAAACAAACAGGACAAAAACTGCTTTGCAACCGTTGTCGCTTCATAAGAAATAGAAGTCTCCAGTTTGCCTTAAACAGGGGCTGTCAATCAAACCCCTCACTTGAATTAGGGTTGTAAAATTCGAAACGATGCAGACGATAGCGTTTTTCACTTTGTCAGTTTGTTCAGCTGAAAAATTTGAATAGTTCAGTGTTCCACTGCAGAGGACTGCTATATAACCTTCATCATCCACGTTAACTGGTAGAGTGCTAAATTATTTTTGGCCATCAAATCTTGTACACGTGTCTTTGCCTTGTTACAATTTATGGGAGAGTGCCTATGTGCAATCCCTTATAGACTTAATAATATCACTTCAAAGATAATACAAAGCACATGCACTGAATATTCAAGTTGTGGCATCGGCACTTCAGAATAAAGCCCAAATGTGGGCTTCCAGCACTCTACCAGTTAACAGTGAATGTCAAATTCCTGGGAAACCTTAATCAAAATCCTACATGAAATACCACATCAAACAAAGTTTCAAAAAGTGTAATTCGACATTTCAGATTTTCGTCACATCAAACTCACAATCCAACTCCAACCAAAGCAAGGTTGAAGGACACGGAGGTAGAGGAAAGTTTTATAAATTTAGGTCATCCAGATAACAAGCATTACATGAAATTAAATAAATTTCCTCTTTAAATATACGATTTTATGGGGGTTTTCTCTTTTATTGTTTGTTTCTACCATGTTAGAAAAACCATCCCGTGTTGGTACACTAGTTGAGGACGTATTTATTATTTAAGAGCATATTTTTTTTTAGGAGTCCATTTACAATTCAAACTGAGTGGACAAGTTTTTGTCGGGGAAACTCGTGCAGTGAATTAGGTCTGGCCCTCGCCTGGCGAGGTGCATACCTAATCTACTGATCAGTCTCGTCAATTTCGCGATAAACTGGGAACTGGTTGGAGACCATCCACAAAGACGAAACTTAAAAACAAAAATGGCATGATAATCAAGCAATCATTTTCCGTCCTTCAAAAATGGAATGATTCACGAGAGAGGACGGTTACAGGGGGGGGGGGGGGGCGGGGGGGGAGGGGGCACCGGTGTAAATTCCAACTGTGAGTAGTTTCGATAGGTGGTTGCACTGCGGCGCTGGGTGATATCTTTTAACCCTTTAACCAACGAATCGCTCGCATCCGCCCGTGTAATATGCAACTACAGCTGCTGAAAAAATATTATTTTTCGAACAATTTCAACAAAACCATATCGTGTGACCCCTCGTTCCAAAGAGGGGTCACGTGATATGGTTTTGTTGAAATTTTTTTTAAAAATTTAAAAAATGATATTTAAAATAATGAATTTTGAAATCGTCTGCGTTGGGTAAAGGGTTAAAGTGATTATATATATATATATATATATATATATATATGCATATGAACCCTTTTGAAAATTTTCACTAGTCTGAAACTTAAAAAGCATCATTTGTAATGTGTCTGGGTCAGAAAATTTACCGGATTGATGTCAGAGTCGAAATTTTGAGGCCATGTAAATTTTAGAGTAGGAAATTTGAAGCTCAAGTTTCCAGTTGGAAATAAAAATTTCTCATCATTAGTTGGAATTTTAATATTTTTCATGAACAATGTTAATTTATTGAATTTCCAACTATTTGATTTTTGATCTCGGAATTTCCAACTATTGAAAAAAATACTCCTAGCTATTACATGCCATTAACGTAATAGCGTGACGTTAATGGCATGCGACCGTGCTTGACTCCGTTTGTTTCTGTAAGATATTTTGAGCCCTGGGCACCGTTTGAAAATATCTATAAGTTGCTACCTCGCGGTGTAAAAAACGCTATTTGAAATAATAATTTCATTTATATTCTTTTGATATAATTAAACATTCATATTCCACAGACGTACACGCTTTCACTGCCTGGCATCAGGCCAGGCACTCCTTTCACTGCCTGGCCTGATGCCAGGCAGTGAAAGCGTGTACGTCTGTGGAATATGAATGTTCATTTATATCAAAAGAATATAAATGAAATTATTATTTCAAATAGCGTTTTTTCCACCGCGAGGTAGCAACTTATAGATATTTTCAAACGGTGCCCAGGGCTCAAAATATCTTACAGAAACAAACGGAGTCAAGCACGGTCGCATGCCATTAACGTCACGCTATTACGCTTTGCATCTGTAATTTCTATTGAAAATTTCAGGATCTCTACCCCTCATATTAGGAGAGAATGGCTCAACCTCCAAATCATAGTAACGCCATGGGATTGATGGGAAATGAATGCAAGTGTCTGGAAGGAAGAAAAGGCGACAGTTGCATTACTCTGCTCTGTGAAACAGTGTAAAACTGTATGACGTATCCGCAAAGTGGAAAACAATTCGTAGACATAAAATTACGTTCGCTTACATTTGGTATTTTGTGTTTTTTTATTGTGGAGTTGTCGTCTTGAATGGCGTAACCAGTGTTAGGTAAACAGTTGCCTAATCAAGTCTTCATAACCTCAGTTGTACTTTATAGCCCCCAACTATGTCACGGATGTCATAAAAGTGCTTTCCAGCCAAATGTGTCCATGATCTCATTATTTAACTTGTTTATGGTGGTCTTTATAATGGCGCCCATTATAAAGATTTCAAGACACAGGGGTATAAAACTGGGAAAACGATTTTTGTGACGCACTCATACTCTCCCCCACATTCACAGCAGATACCACACGGACACGCAACTAAACAGAGTACGACTGGAAAGGCAAACCTAACCATCGTCTCCACAAACACCATCAGACCAACATTAACTCACCAAGCACGCAAACAAACAAAGACTCATTCCTGCAGGCACCACACAAACACACCTCTCTTCTCTTCCTATAGTTTTTTTTTTTTTTTTTTTTTTTTTTTTTTTTTACCCAAACTCTACCAATCTAACAGCCATGGACTATTAACCGATATGGATCACTATAACCGTTATGGATTACCTCATCCTTTACTCCATCTTATGGGTTGGTCCCCAACCCCAAAGATGCGAGGGCTGGTCCTGCGTCCCAAATACCGCCCTTTTTGTAAACTTCCTATCAACTTTGTCCTCTCCACATAGGTATAATAAGCAGGGCGGACGGAGAACCCGCGAAGTTCTCCTGGGACAGTTGTTTTTAAACCTTTTTGAAAGCCAAGCTCTCACTTCACGCACAACGGAACAACAACATCGCCGTCCTCAACTACACCAGGCAACACCATCAACTAGCACAGAACCAACTGTCAAACAACGAACAGCCCAAGAAGTCTGCCAGTGCCATAGAAAACGTCAAGGGGAATTGAAAGGCAGCCGCAATAGCAGCCGCATACCCTTCCCCAGGCGCCTTCGGCGCCTAAAAACACCATACCAATTGTTGTGACGAACTTGGTGGCATCGACTGATTTGGGATGTTAGGAAGATTAACCATTTGGAACGGCATAGTCGTGTGTAGTACTGTCGATAGTGAAGGGACAAGTCTATTTTCTATTTGTAGAGAGGTTTAGTAATAATTCAATCCTACAGCCCTATGGGGCTGTAGGATTGATTTATTACTACCCCCCCCCCCCTTCCCAATTTGGTATTTACTTTCTTGGTTGTTCATGGACGGTCAGAATTTTCATTCCGTAAAACTGTTATGCATTCGGAACTGAAAAGATTAATTAATTTATTTATTTATTTATTGGTGTTTAAGGTCAGATACTTATCACAATGGCTAATCGTGACCGTGACAGTTTTACGGGTGGAGGAAGCCGGAGAACCCGGAGAGAACCACCGAGCATCGATGAGCACCTGTCAGCTCTTCAACATTCTAACTCTGTTCAAACTCCTCTCAAACTCCGCTCAAGCAGGGTTACAGCGGGTGAAGACATGTGCACCATCGACGTGCAGTACGCCTAAGTACACAGCGCCATCGTGCCTCCCATGCAGACAACTGGGATGAAGTGCCTTGCCCAAGGACACAACGCGGGTCGTCCCGGACGGGGATCGAACTCGGGATCTCCAGCATAGAAGACCAACAATCTACCACTGAGCCACCGCGCTCCCGAAATGGTTAAGACAATAGTTTTTGTTGTTTATAATCAATGAACGCCTTGGCTACACTGATCGGAATTTTAGTTGTCTCTACAGCACTTTGACCGTATAAAAGCACTAAATAATAAGCATTGTGAATAAGAATGACAAGGGCTGATCAATGACCCGAAAGCAATATAATGGCGGTTTTTGATGTTTTCTTCTTTCTCTACTTGAGGAAAAATTATTGACCAGTCTGTGCAAATACTCGTTTTATCTCATGCTGACTTCCAAACATGGGAGAAAAACATTAGTCATTTTTTCGTTATCATATCAATGCTGTAGGAAATGTGATATTTACATACCAAATACATTCACTTCTGACGATGGATATAGTTTTTACCAAAGGTTTAGGCTTACAGCTGAATTACAGACAAGAGCACCTGATGAAATTAAATTTCGGAATACTGGTGCCGAGTGGGGCAGGTCAGAAAAAACGGCACTTTGATGTAAAGATCTTTTTCAAGATTATATTTTTGCCGAAAAAATCCGAAAAAGCACCGAGAGTGATACCAAGAATCACCCCACAACCATTGATTGGTAGTGTCGCGGGGTGTGGGCTGCTTCCTTTACAGGGTAATGGCTCGGCTCGTTGGATTACCGAGTATCTGAAAATTCAATTGAAGCCATAAACCGTGACACAAACATCGCTTTTCTGGGTATGGGAACAGGCTATGCTTGGCGAAATAACGGTAAAATCGAATAACTGTCTTTGATGTAACATTCTTCTTATTTCGGTAAATAAAACTACGTTTGGGGCAAAGAATATAAAAAAACAATGCCCGTTTCCCATCCGTAACCCTTTGAAAACTAGCGGTCGCTTATTTGACCTGGAACATGCTACGTCATAAAGTCATTAAATGGGATGGCTGCTCAGTAAATGTGTGAGGTAGACCAATCAATATTTTCAATGCGTAGCCTCGAGGCTGCACGTTGAAAATATTATTTGGTCTACTCCAAATAATGAATATGGGCTCTTCCAAGTGCTTCCATTGAACTGGCATGAAAGATACCACTAGTGTTCAAATGGTTAAAACAGCTTCTTACAACTGCTTACAATTAGTTCAGATCACGAAATAAAACAGCGATCTTCAATAAGTTCTGATTGCTGAAGTTTCTTGAAAAGCACTGTCTTTGGCGGGACAAATAATGGTGTACATTCAGATCTACATGATGTTAGTGGTCAAACGATGTTGATATTGCAGATTAAAATGAAGGCTTTATTTACCCGATCCTCGAATCAGTTTAAAAATATTCATTCACCAAACCCGGTTCTAAAAAAAACAACAAAAGGCAGAAGACATCTATGTTTACACGCATTGTGTTCAAAACAATCCCATGTACTTAAATTATTACACTTGCTCATATGTACTTACATTATCTAACACACATCCAGGTTATGGTGTCCTGAAAGTGGCACAAAATACTCATCTTTATTCCATTAACTCTTTTGGCGCGACAGGCGACTGAAGTCGACAGACGACAGACCGCGGAAAGGTACTAAACGTTGTCATTTTAGCCAACTGTGTGTGTCCATTTCCAAGTGCTTTTACCCCCTTACCAACGCAGACGATATCAAAATTTATTATTTTAAATTTCATTTTTTCAAATTTTTCAAAAAATTTCAACAAAACCATATCGTGACCCCGCGTTGGAACGAGCTCGACGAGCTCGTTCCAACGAGGTGTTACATGATATGGTTTTGTTGAAATTGTTTGAAAAATAATATTTTTTCAACTGCTGAAGTTGCATATTACGCGGGGGGGAGGGGGGGGGGTGGTGCGGCCGATTCGTTGGGCAAAGGGTTGAACAAACATACGTATTCCTATGTTTCACGCACCATTTATGTTCTATCCATGAACAACGATATCGTCTCTTGAAAGTATAAAGGTGCCATTTAAATATATACAGGAAATCGTTTGAAAAACTGTCAATGAGATCATTAGAACATCTTTTAAAATAATAACGCTTTAGTCTGACAACTTGTACTTTTTGTAAAATTTCTGATGAATAATAGGCGTTAAGAATTCTGCTTCTCGGATTATTCCGCGCCAAAAGAGTTAAAACGAAATATGTTTTCGTTATAGCGAAATGTTGATTAAAAACAACGAAATACTCCATAGAAATAGAGTAAGATCTCAAAATAAGATTTCCGTATCTCTGTTTCGTTATTGTGAGATAATTACTTCGTTATTATAAAATTATATTTATTTCGATATTTCAAAATCTTATCTCATTATTTCGAATTAATTATTGAATACTTCTAAATACTATTTCATCAGTTCGAAATAATATTTCAAAAGAACAAATTAAAAATAAGTGAATTGTGTCACTCTATATAAAGTCAATTATATTTTTTTTAACTCTTTACCCAACGAATCCGCCGCATCCGTGTAATTTACAAATTAAGCAGCTGAAAAAATATATTTTTCAAAAACAATCAACAAAACCATATCATGTGACCCTCTCATGGAAACGAGCTCGTTGTCATGAGGGGGTCACATATATGGTTTTGTTGAAATTAAAAAAAAAATTAAACGTGGTGGCACGGTTGCGCTGCATACTAAGGTGTACTGCACGTCGATGGTGTACATGTCTTCAACCAATGCTAACCCTGTTTGTGTGGAGTTAGTACGTTGGGGAGTCTGACAGTTGCTCGCCGCTGCTTAGTGGTTGTCTCCGAGTACTCCGGCTTCCGCTATCCGTAAAACTGTCAGACACTTGGTGACCCTGGCTGTCGAAAGCGTCGTTAAATCCAATAAATAAATAAATAAATAAATAAATAAATAAATAAATAAATAAATAAATAAATAAATAAATAAATAAATAAATAAATAAAGATATATTTGCATCCTTTGTGTTGGGTAAAGGGTACCCTCTGGTCGTAATGGCTTCTGAGGAAATGTAGAATGAAATGTTACACGAGTACTTCTGTTTCTCCAGGTTGGATATCTCAGCACTTACTCATCATGTCGTCGCCTGAGTGCTAGAATGTTCTATGTCCCCTAGGGGACATAGAACATTCTAGCACTCAGCCGACGATGTGTTAAATGGGTGATAGTCAAGTCTTAAATAATTTCGGTTTAACCGTTGCATTTATTTTGTCAGAAATAACAAGAAGAAAAAAGTAGAATGATATCTTTTAATACTTGGTATTTGAGTGAATTGTTGTAGGGTGACTCGGTGTAAGATATCGATCCCCGGTCGGGGAAAGTTCTCGAGGTGTCCGAACACTCTCTGTCAGCATCAATTGTGGGGTTGATGCTGTCACAGCGTACCGTCCTATCGGGTGGGGACGTAAAATGGTTGTCCTCTGTGCAGAGACACACTCCGTGCAGGCTAAAGATCCCTTCGTAGTATTCGAGAAGAGCTAGCTAGGCCACGAAGCTGCCGCTATGAAGGTCATCCCATACACCTACGCCATTGGGCCAAGGAGAGGCGTTAATATAAGTTACATTACTTGTTCGCCAGTCCTTGTAAAACAAATAAGATTAAATAAAAAAATATGTATTTTGAGTTACGGTGTACAGAAATGTTACGAAAACAAGAGATTAATCACCACATTGAATTGCATATGGTTTATTATTGCGAATCTGTAAGTCGTGTGATTTTATGAATAATAGGTTAATCTCCATTTATTGTCAGCAGTGTATTATAGCTATATTAATTGTTCACAATCGTATTGTAGTGTTGGGGTTAAATGAATACTTTCTATAGCGGGTCTTGGTTAGTATTAATAGCGTATTAGATATAAAGGAATTATTTCTAAAACTAGTAATGTGTTGGAACAGGTGTCCACCGGCTTCAAACAATAGCTGGTTAAATTGTCCATGTTGTCAGTGGAAAATCTAGGTGATGGAGAGTCGCGAAATCTTCTATAAATTTGTGTGCATAGCTGGAAAACGACACGGCTTAGCCGTGATCTTCTACCAGGAAGAGCTGTCTTCACCGACTCAACTAAAAACCTAAAATTTAATCTCTAAAAATAAACAAATACTGGGAAAGAGAAGGTGGACATACATGCAGTAATAACGGCTTAGCCGTGATCTTCTACCAGGAAGAGCTGTCTTCGCCGACTCAACTAAATCAGGAGGAGGTAAAAGCAGGACACACCCCCGGGTGTAGTACTTTGGTAAAGGCCTGCCCCATTCCCTCCAATTCTTAGCTGGAAAAAATCAATCTGGAAAATCATAAACTGAACAAAAGAATTGTACTAGCTGCTCCCAGTGATCGACAACCATCTAAAAATCCAATCACATATTTTTGTCTCTCTTAATAATCAACTAATTCTGCTTTTTTCTTTTAGCAGGTACACCAAGCTGCTTTCTTTTTGATCGCCAGCACCCCAATAACCGCTATGGAAACTATAACCGATATGGAACACAGTAACCTCTATGAACTCTGAACATCCTCCGCTCCATCCCTAGAAGTGATCACCCACTTCCAGGGAGGCGAGCGTTGGTCCTGCGCTTCGCTTCTACCCTTTTTTAAGCGTTTGTAGCGCATTTATGACCCAGCCAAATAGGTTCCAAAGCAGGCCTGCCCCCGAACCAGGGAAGTTCAGGTCTTCTATGGGTGGTCCCCGAAAGGGGCCGTTGTTGTCGTCTATCCAAAAACACATCCAACTGTGAAGCCCGAAAAACTGATTAAAACAGCCTGAGGCAGATCAAACTTGCCAATGATGGCCCACCATCGCTCCATGATCTACCTTCGAAGTGGCAGACTACACTTGCCCGCAAAAAACACCACAGCACCCTCTGGGAGAGGTACCACCTTTGTGAGAGGATCCCCTCTCGCTCTAGTCCTCACCCGAGGGTTCAGTCAACGACCTTCACAAAGACAACCCAAAACTCTTCCTGATCATCTAGCCTTAGACATCTGCTGAGTGCTCAATCTTTTTACTCCCTCCACACGCCTAGACATGTAGCTTCCTGATCTCAACAGTCACAGAGGGTCGAAAGGGACTTGCCCCACAGTGTCCCTGCTCGCCTTCGGCGCGCGAAATCATTTTCATCTGCGAAAACGAAACTCCAGTTATGCGATTAAAAATTTATAGGAAGTATTTCGTCTCTCTCCAGGTCAAACCACCAGTCCATGGATGCCCCAGCCACAAGCCAAGCATGAGAGCTAATTCCCCAGTGTCACAATAAAGGTGAAATTCGCGTTGTGTGATATTGCGGGCACTGAATTTTCACAATTCCCTGTGGTAGAATCTGAGGAGAAAAAGTACGGCCAATACACCGTATAACAGAATGATCCATCTTGCGTTGGAGTGGAGATTTGATGTATCTGAGTATTTAAGCGGACACTACATCAGACCGCGACAAATCGAAGGAAGGTCCAAGTATTACTATTATCCTTGTTGTTTAGTTAACCCTTTACCTAACATGAAAACAGACGACATTTGCAACCAAAATTCTTGAATAACTAATTTTTTCATTTTTGTCTCAAAAACATAGGTTAATGAAAATTAATAGGCGATTTTTGTGAATAGCGCTGGCCGGTTTTGGCCGATACGTTGGGTGAAGGGTTAAAGAAAAACATGGCCGACAATTTTCGTCATTGGAGGAGATTTACAGGAAAGTTAGGTCCCCTTCATTGTCTAAAGCTCTCAGTAAATTTAACACTAAGGGTATTGACATTTCATATAAAAACTGGAATTCGAAATGTAAGTGAAGTTGTACTGCGGTAAAAAGCTCGTCAGACGGGGAAATACGGTTGATACGGATAGATACGGATGACCACCCGTGTCTATCCGCAGACATCCGTATCTGACCGCAGACATCCGTATCATCCGTATCAATCCGTGTGAAAACGTATCACGAAGCGCACAATATGTAAATTTTGAAAATTTCAAAACTTTTTTTCATCCGTGTGCGGATGGCCAATCCGCACAAAATCCGTATTTAATCCGTATTGATCCGTATTAATACGTATCTCATCCGCATCAGATACGGATAAATACGGTGGAAAAGGGAGTCTACCAACGCGAGGTTTGATACCACAAAATGCAGCATCGCAGTGTATCTATCCGTATTGATCCGTATCTCATCCGTATCTATGATTATCTATGCGTATCTATCCGTATCTCCTGCCACAGGTTTTAGGTATGGCCGCAGAGTGACACGCATACATCCGTATATATCCGTATTTATCCGCAGACCACCCGTATCTCGTCCGTATTATATGCCTATTTTCCCCAAATACGTGGTATTTTCACGGTTCGGAGGGGGGTCGAGATTTATTATACGTAGATTAGATGTAGATTAGATTCTTTATTTACAGTATACTTAAAAAAACAGTTACAGTTATATAGTACAAGTAGTATTGATGTGTATGCTGAGGGAGATAACATAGCCAGATTGGCTGTCTACCTGTTACCTCCCCCCCCCCTCCCCCTTGGAATTGCAGACAGACTGTGACCAAAAAATTGTTTGTAGCAGATTACATGCAACTGATATATGATGACAGAGCATGGATAATTTCATAGCTGGGGACCATGCTACTTCCATTTACAGGTTCCGTCCTACACTTTCACCTACACCTATACCGGCTGGAGACTGGTGGTTTCAAATTGAAAGAAGGCAACCTGCTTATCGTGCCCACCCCGCCACTCCGTGGAACTCCAAGTCCCTGGGAAAACTCGTTGGGAAACCGGCGTCGAGAGTACACTTGGTATGTTTGGGGCACAAAGTCCACGTCGGTCAGCACACCTATTGAGCATATATTTAAGATTTACGTATCTCCATCCGCAAGGCCATCCGTATCCCCGTCTGACGCGACTGTAACCGGTTCTCGTCAGATCACCGAAGTTAAGCAACGTCGAGCCCGGCTAGTCCTCGGATGGGTGATCATCTGAGCGCTCGATTCTGGCTCCCCCCGTTGTGTCCTTGGGCAAGGCACTTAACCCCGATTGTTCACATGGGGGTACGATGGCGCCGCATACTAAGGCGTACTGCACGTCGATGGTGCGCATGTCTCCAACCAATCTAACCCTGCCTGTGCTGCAGTGCGGAGTTACGATGTTGGGGAGCTGGCAGCTGCTCGTCTTTGCTCGGTGGTTCTCTCCACGTACTCCGACTTCCTGCACCCGTAAAACTGTCACGGCCATGATTAGCCATTGTGCATAAGTATGTCACCTTAAACACCAATAAATAAATAAATAATAAACAGTGAAGTTGTACCGTTGTTCAGTGATGTGCACATTATTACACAAACTTCGAGAATTTTCAGTACAGAATTATAAATATACAGTACAGTACGTGGAGAGTGGATTGTAACAATATCACCCGGGGAGTGGAGTTATCACCCAAGGTATCACTTTCAAATTCTGTACATGTGGACAAAGAAGACAAGCAATGTTTCAACCAATGGACCTCCGGGTATAACCCGGAGGTCCATTGGCTGGAACTTTGCTTGTACTTGTTATGCTTTGCAATAAATTTGCAATTATTGCTTGGGTGGAATCTCCACTCTGCGGGTGATTTGGTGATAATACACTCTCCACGTACTATAGATGGCATCTCACATTTTTCTCCATTCAGTTTGAACGTTTGACTATTATAAGTCGCCGTCCAAAAGATGTAAGGATAATAGTTTCATTGAATTAATTTTTTACCTAAACAAACGGTCAAGACTGACCAGCGGCATTCACAAAACTCGTCATTCAATTTTTATTATTTACTTCAATATTTTGCCCCAGAAACATAGGCAAACCCCACATTGGATATATGTCGTCCTGTTATGAGTCAGGTAAGACGATACTAAAATAATACCATAGTGTTGATAACACCAAAAGGTACTTATTTTCTGTTAGAGTATATAGTAAGCCATGCCGAATAGAACAGGGTGATTATATGTAAAGTGCATTGTTTTCTTATAGACTGTTTATTCCCCACGTCTTTCTCTTCCCTTCGAGGAAAATCAGGAGGAAATTTCCGTCAAACGTTTCTCCGAGCCAGATGGTTGAAACGTAACGAAATGTGATATGTGGCTTCGTCCAGAGTGCTCCTTTGTGAGAAAGACTTTCGTATCTGGTTTAGTTAGAGACACTTTATGCAAGTCTTTGCAAAATGATGTCAGTTTGTGTAAGATGCACTTCATAGAGAAAGTCTTGTTTCACATGTCTTTGTAACTTTTCCAGGGTAAATACGCGAAAATGAGCCAAATTGGAAATGTGTGAGTAAAAGGCTTCATTTTGGAAAAGATTATGTTACAAAATATACACTTTTATTTTATGTCGGACATACATTTCCAATGTATGTCCGTCAAAAAATAAAAATGTTCCTTGACTTTGACTTTTGCCTGAGGATGAGTTTGGAAAATAGCAACATGCCTGGGTCACGATTTTGTAAAGTCGTCGCCAATCTGAGTATAAAGCTATAGTTTGAGGTTGTTACTTGATTAGTTTCATGTTTCATATCGGCCGAGATACCAGCTCGAGGTAACTTCATATCATATGTAATTCCTGATGTGAAGGCACCGAAGATCGATATCCCGGCCGAAATGAGCACTTTATTTATTAAACTAAAACAAATAATTACAAAATGTTCTCAGATTGGTTACAGTTTTCTGGTAGTGTTATTGTTCCTAATTCTTTTCACAAAGTCCGGAATGTCCTCTTCTCCTACTTCAGCTATCCGAACGTCTCGGCTCCACCACTGGGGAAGTCGCGACGTTCTGATAGTTAACTCCTTCTTCTCTCACTTCGACGAATCTCCACTACAACTCTGAATCCTAGCTTTCGATGACTTTTCTGTACAACTCTTAATTCTTCTCTTCATCCACATAATCATTATTCACTGCCATCATTAAATCCTCGTCATACAAACACTGTTTTAACCCTTTACTCAACGTAACTGCAAAAACCGGCCAGCGATATTCTCAAAAATCGCCAATTAATTTTCATTATTTTTTGTCTCAAAAACATAGGTTATGACCCATCATTGGAACGAGCTCGTTCCAGTGAGGGGTCATAACCTACAGTATGTTTTTGAGACAAAAAATGAAAAAATTAGTTATTCAAGAATTGTTTTTGCAAGTGTCGTCTGCTTTTCATGTTAGGTAAAGGGTTAAACCACTCCACCATGATCGGCATCTCCAATTTGCCTGACTGCGTTCGACGAATATTTGATGTGAACAAATTGGTTGCGTCTAGTAACACAACAAGGGGGGCAACTCTTGATTGGTTCATAGCGACCGGGATCAGCATCACCTCAACAGAGTTTGAAACCATATCAGCCGGTTTTAATAACGGACAATTCTGGGAAAGAAAATAATATCCAATAGATAATCTAAAATATAACTGCATAAGCTTTCTTTCGTTTAATCCGTTCCTCAAAATGAGTATACAGATATAAAGATTATATCCAATCAGAAACATATGTCGCCATGCTTTGGAAAAGGAGAAAAGTGTAAGCGTTAGCATCTCATTGGAATAAATAATATAGTAAGCTGTGAATGTATTCTTACTGCAATAACTTTCCATTCTACGGGTATTAACATTTTACGAGGTATAGATCAGGAGCACTATCAAACATTCAGCTTATGGATGAGAGAGTTGAATCTGAGGATCAGTGGCCTGTGTATCTCAGTAAAGGGTTAACCCTTTACCTAACCTGAAAAGCAGACGACACTTGCAAAAATAATTCTTGAATAACTAATTTTTTTCATTTTTTGTCTCAAAAACATAGGTTATGACCCCTCGTTGGAACGAGATCGACGAGCTCGTTCCAACGAGGGGTCATAACCTATGTTTTTGAGACAAAAAATGAAAAAAATAATGAAAATTAATTGGTGATTTTTGAGAATAGCGCTGGCCGGTTTTGGCCGTTACGTTAGGTAAAGGGTTAAGAAAATGTGAATAATTGTTTCGTGCATCACCCATCTACCGTTTTTGTAACAGTGACCCACTCACATTGTATCGAATATCCAGAAGTCTTCACCAATTCAACTAGTGGCATGCTTCACCTCGAATGAACCTTGTAAATTTTGAACATGCGAAGGGAACACAAGGGCAAGAGAGGGAGAGAGAGAAGAGAGAGAGAGAGAGAGAGAGAGAGAGAGAGAGAGAGAGAGAGAGAGAGAGAGAGTATGTAGTCATGATAACCTTCCTTTCAGATATTGTGAACTCGGTCCCCGGATTTCGAAATCAGTTTCGGTGCATAAAACATCCCATTCCTTATGGTGGCAAGACATCGGCCTATTGCACTGTAGTCCAAATATCAGTATACTTAGTCACAACAGATATAGTAGCTTATCAAAATAGGAAGCGGGTATATATTGCTGCGTTAAAAGTGTGTTTATATATTTTGTCTGTCTGTTGAAAGGTAGTTGGAAGGTAGGTCTATAGGCACGCAATCTTTCAGGGTGAGCGTGTAAACGTCGGAGGTGTTTCATCATATTACATGCCAATTACCTTCCTAATATGAGATTTGCTCATATGCAGGTGAATTGCAGGTTGAGTGTATATGAAAAGAGTATTGACGAACGTTACAAATCCCACATGAGCAGTGTCCAATCTATTCCGTAAGTAAGAATGAGTCAGGTGGTGTTTTCCGGAAGTTGTTTGTTTTATAATATTTAAAGAGTTAGTTTAACAAGGGAATGTTTATTGCTATTTATACGATGAGCGTTTGAAGTGAGAATAATGTTGAGAAACCATATTTTTAGAATAGACCCCTTTATTCATTAGAATCCGATCCGGCTTAACTGCACATACAACCGCGCTTGATGTTTGACAAATATTGCCCAGCAGCTAGGAGCGTCCAAAGTGAATCGACTGCTCACCAATACTTTCGACAAACAATCGACTTCTTGAATAACGAACCGTACTCCAAAACATAGAAATACCAACTGCAATGCCTCAGCATTGCAGTTGGTACTTCTATGTTTTCAAGAGACGATATATGACAATTCTAAGAGTAACCAGTAGTAAGCTTTTCCGACGGAGTAATGACCCCGTTTCCTATTATTGCATTGCGATAACCCGTCGATTAACGAGTTATTAATGTTTTCTGAGAGAACGTCTCTGCGGTGTATCACAACTAAATAACCGTGCAATCTGTTTATCAAGCAATAATTTTCTTTGTTAAGACCGCGACAATCCCGTGAAATGAATGTTCTTTTTATTACCGAAGGTTTGATGGATGTATCCATGATGGATTATGTCAGTGGAGTGCCACGTAATTGCATGTCTGTGTTCTAATTTTGCTAGTATCACTCTTATTGCTATTGTAGAACAGAAGGATCTACTCGAATCCTTCTTTGCACACTCGCACCTTGGACATCCGAAGCAAAGTATTTCCCCCAAGGAAACCGAGAGAAGGTCTATGGCATAGAGGGTTCTAGCAACACTTTGGTTTTCTTGGTAATCCCTTCTTTTAAAGTGAAAACAGTTTCTTTCTAGCTATTCCAAACACTGGACACAACAAAATGGTACATTCATACAGTTATTTTAACCCTCCTCACACTGTTGGCGAAGTATCAAAATAGGGTTGGGTTATTCCTGTTCACCTAGCCCTCTAGTTTTAATTAACACCTCGGTGAGGGTTATAGTCCGTATCAAAATTGAGAGCTTATGTTTCATCTCAAGACTTAATTGATGTGTTGATATATCAAAACAGAGATCTTTGAACTCGAAAGTTCGATTTTTCAGTCCATGGCATAATTTCGTCCCATTTTTGTGTTATTATAAGAGGTCTGTCCACTAGGCATTGGTGATCAAATCATAACTACAGTCTGTAGCCAGATGGCTACAGACTGCAGTTATTATTTTATCCTCCCTGTATATTGATATTGTAACGGACCCATCTCACCGTAAATGTACACAAAGGCAATATCATTCCAGGAAACTAGGGTTTCCTACTCACCCAGCCCTCTGAATTTACAGTTAAATTCCCGACTGGACTTACCACTAATCTGAAGAAAACTGGACGGCATTTCTTTGATCAAGAAGAGTTTCAAACTTCTCCCAGAAAAATAGCGGCTGGGTAGACAAGAAGACCCCTAAAAATATCTAGCTGCAACTTTTCCCCATGATCCAACTAGGAATTTAACCAATGCAGTCTTGTTTGATAGAGCGCATAATTTGTAGTTACATTATGGGAAATACTTACTCACTGAAAATTGGAACTTTGACATCAGTGTGAAAAGGATAAAAGCTACAAAATGCACATGCGAGCAAAAAGGGTCCAAAAAACCGCTGAGTCTGCAGAAAAATGATAAGAAAGACCACACACAACATTCACGAATTACACACAACACACACCGAGAACGAGCTGTACTGCCTTATCAGATGGTAAGTCCCACAACAGTGCCGGAAGGTCTACACAAGTTACTTTATTCATTTCTGGTGCTTTCTAGTGCTTTACTTTTGTAAATAAGTAATCCCTTAACCTTTACACAACATAGCGGCTGGAACCGGACAGCGCTATTCTCAAAAATCGTCAATTAATTTTCATTATTTTTTCATTTTTTGCCTTTAAAACATAGGTTATGACCCCTCGTTGGAACAAGCTCGTCGAGCTCGTTCCAATGAGGGGGGTCATAACCTATGTTTTTGAGATACAAAATGAAAAAAAAATAGTTATTCAAGTATATTTTTGCAAGTGTCGTCTGCTTTTCATGTTAGGTAAAGGGTTAAAGCGCCATGTTCCAGCAGATTTTAGTGGTTTTATTTTATCGGATTTTCGATTCACGATTTCGCTCTAAACTGCGCACATCCGCCAACCGCGCTGCTTTCTCTTACAACTGTAAATAAATAAATGATGATTTTTGGAAAATGAAAAAAAGTAGTTCCAGTTTAAGTTGCATATGTGCTTGTCATTCCATTGATTATTCGTGTAAAAATGTGGGTTTCCGAAAAAGGAATATAATAAACAGGGTGTTTTGGCAGCAAACTGACTTGAATTTGTCGCATTACGCCTCGTTGGCAGGCTGGATCTGAGCTGGTCTGCAGGATGAAATACGACAAACAAAATCATTTTGTTATCATAACAGTCTATATTTATTAGTTTATTTTTAGTTAGTTTGTTTTTCACAATAAACAATTTTTCTGTCATCCACCATCAATACTAAGACAGACATTACTTACCTTTAATCCCAATATTTCATGTTTTTTCATAGTTTGGGCGTTTTGTTAACATATATTTTTGTAGAAAGAGCCATCCCATAAAAACATAAATGATAGAGAAATGAGTCTCGAAGTGATGAAAAGTTTGAGTTTTCATAGTATGGGCGTTTTGTTAACATATGATTTGGTAGAAGGAGTCATACCATAATGCCATCCAATAAATGATAGAAAATGAATCTTGAATCGATGAGAATTTTGAGTTTGCGAGATACGGAAATACTGTTTGAAACTGTAAAACTTGTAATGATATAATAAGAAATCGGAATGTGTGTCCGTTTCCAAGTTGTGAAAAACTTTTGTATGGGACAAGAATATCAAATCGAGTCCGCTAAGCATATTATGAGTTGACGCATCCTCATAAAGGTGTGCATAGTTCAAACGCAGTAAAAAAAAGAATGACTTTTGAACAAATGAGTATTCACTATATATAGTTTTAAAGTTTTGTCTGTTTTTTTATATTTTAGGTTTGCACTACGGTGTCCTAAAATAGGGGGCTGTGACGTTTGATATTCAACTCGATTCGAAATCATCTCGATGATTTTCGAATCGTCAAGATGTTCGCAAAATCCTACCGAGAGTCTCATCCTCTTGAACACTTCTTATATCATCGGGTCACCTGTGCAGGAGACCTGATGATAGAAGAGACGTTCAAGGAGATTCCGCTTCTGAAACTACTTTGAGTCCGTTGCTGGAATATTCGACTGGTTTTCACGAATGGACGAGTCGACATAGAACACAAATCTTGAGTGAAGATTAACACTATTTACAATTGTAAGCAGATGCAATTTCTACAACTTGAAACGCGTCGAGATTCGATTCGAGATTCGATTCGAGATTCGATTCGATTCGAAATTTGAGACTCGTGGGGCATTACTCAGAAGGCTTTGGCTTATCATTGGTTTGCAATATTTCCGTCTACTTTTTCTTTCACCCTTTAACGCACAATGAAATTATTATTTATGTTTTTAGCTTTAGAAATTGACAAGGTTAAGAAGATAAACCAAGATGAAAAACCTACATGTGTACTTCAAATTTACTGCTCTTTTCTGTTTATCCGCTGAAATTGATTGCCACAGCAGAATGAAAAGCTTCTGTATTTTTTGTTTTGTATTGTACACGATTGACAAAAGAAAGTATTCTTGACAGTCCAAAGAAAAAAACAATAATTGTGCAACTCGAGATTTGAGAAATCCATATCATATCTTGAGTACAGCTTGATTCAAGTTAGTACGGTGGCTGATTTAGGCCATCCTCAATACTTTTTTATCGCGAGATTTCGAGATAATATCTCAGAATCTCGAGATAATATCTCGAGATCGAGAGATAGTTTTTCGAGATCTCGACATAGTTTCTCGAGATCTCGAGATATTATCTCGAAATCTTGAGATATTATCTCGAGATCTTGAGATAGTGTCTCGAGATCCTGAGATATTAGCCCGAGATCTTGAGATATTATCTCGAGATCTTGAGATATGTTCTCGAGATCTCGACATAGTTTCTCAAGATCTTGAGATATTTTCTCGAGATCTTGAGATACTTTCACGAGATCTTGAGAAATGTTCTCGAGATCTTGAGATAGTTTCTCGAGATCTAGAGATGCATATCTCAAGATCTCGAGGTATTATCACGAGATCTTGAGATATTATTTCGAGATCTCGAGATAAGAAAAGTATTGAGGGTGGCCTAAATCAGCCACCGTAAATTTAGTATTCGGTATCCTTTTTCTCTTTTGCCTTCTTTGCTAAAACTATGGTGTTCAACGTGCAATGCGTCATCTTTGTTTAGTAGTATCCTGTTTTCTTTGGCCTTCTTTGCTAAGACAATGGTGTTAAAGGGACATGCGTTATTTTTGTCCACTAATATATTACGTCCAAACTTTTATTTTTCCATCTTTGAACTTAACCCTTTAAGACTTTAATGATCCTGACGTTCAAACGTCACTGGGAATTCAGTTTCGTCAACGTTTTTTTAAGATGCGACGTCAAACATCAGAAAGTACAAATAAAAAGATATTTTTCACATTAGAGATTATCTGGTTGAGGGCTGGACTATTTTTGGTCGTCTGAATTTTTTATTCAATACTTGTTTTATTACAAATTATTTTAGAGTGCCCCATGCACTCTCCAATTATTTGTAATAAAACAATTTTTTATAAAGAAAATATTATTTGTGTTTGACTGAATATGAAATATAAGCAAGGACAGTGTTGGCTTTAGCTCTGGTATCCTCATTTTTGAAAGCCTTGATAATGGCTTCTTGCACTCAACCAGTTAGGAAGTCTTGATGGCAGGATTATATTAGTATTTTAAGCTGCGATAACATTTGGCTCAACGGTTGTCACTGTGCACTATTCCGGAAAAAATAGGAACTGTGGTTATAACTTTAAAAAATCGAAAAATAATAATAAAACAAATGACCCGAAAGTATCAACCAGCTGTTTGATTTCGGATGTCATAAGATGTACAAAAGTATCAAAGAGTTAACCCTTTACCCAACGTAACGGCAAAAACCGGCCAGCGCTATTCACGAAAATCGCCAATTAATTTTCATTATTTTTTCATTTTTTGTCTCAAAAACATAGGTTATGACCCTCGTTGGAACGAGCTCGTTGAGCTCGTTCCAACGAGGGTCATAACCTATGTTTTTGAGACAAAAAATGAAAAAAAATAGTCATTCAAGATTTTTTTTTGCAAGTGTCGTCTGCTTTTCATGTTAGGTAAAGGGTTAAGAAAAGATTTACTATCTAATTGGTAGCCTGTAAATAGACATTCTAAATTAGGACCCTGAAATGTGATCAACAATGACCACATCGACCTTTCGCACTTTATTTGAAAAATGACATTATTGGTTTGATTACTTAAATGAATTAGATTTGGGTAGTAAACTTAAAACACTTCCGTTTTAGGTTCGTAATTGTTTATACACTGTATATTGAAAAGGAAGAATTGCTGGATCGCTAAGCAGACAATAATAACTGTGGAACTCAAGATTTCAGGTCTAACTCCCATTTTTTTCACAGTGTGGTTCAAATGCTTGAGGTGGCAATCTTCTTCAGAAAGCCGCTGTTCATCAGTTTCAAAGATAACATATGATTTCGTGAAGGTCTGTTGACAGAGACACGTTATTACACATCCATTCAACTTTAAACCCTTCTTTTTATCGGAATAGCTGCTATGACACAAATGATTCTGTATTCAATGGGTGATGTACAAGCCGGAACTTTTTTCCCAGCACCGTTCATACTAGATCCTTTCCCATTGAGTCATTATTTGCGCTTGCTTCAAAAAGTTTCCAAATTTCGTTACACAATTATCGACAGTCTGTCGCATTGTGTGAAAATGAAAACGTCCAAAGCAAAATAAAATCGGTTCACAAAAAAATAGTTAACCAAACATGAGATAATATTTAAAAAAAAACCAATCAGTTCCAACCAGAACATTAACCCAGTCCCGTGGTCGCCTCGTTTTGTGGATCCGTTATATCTAAATTGGTCAACTTTGTTTCGGTAAGTCTTCGAACATCTTGACATGCTTGGAACTTCTTTTAAAAATGTTTCTCCCAGCTGTTTTGCAAATCTGCACAAATTTGTACTTATATTTTTACCAAGAGTAATAGCCACCAAATGGTTCGGAATGAATGGGCACCAACCGAAGAGAAACAGCGATGCGTATTTCAACAAACACTGGTTCCGAAAAGTTTTGTTTTGATTTTTTATGAATCCATTTGATCAGTACAGCTTCAGTCAAAACAAACAGGCTCTTCACCGTTGGGTTTAAACATCGGAATTAAAATTTGTTTATTTAAATGAATTTTAAAGCATGGGTTGTGTAATAAACACAGAAGTACGATGTGTGTTTGAATCGGTGGGTGTTTTACTTAACGAGTTGGAATGGCGTAGTCATATTTCGCAAGAGCCGTAGGCTCGAGCGAAATATGATTATGCCATTTCAACCTGACTATGCCATTCCATCTGCATCATCAAGGCATGCCTTCGTCGAAGCTATGCCTTGATGATGTAGTTGGAATATTAGTCAGTCAATGTGATTACGCCATTCCAACGAGTTATGTAAACACCCACCGATTCAAACACACATCGCGTTCTGTCTATTTCTAACATTCCTAATATATCAGGAAATGAAAAAAATTACAATAGATTAATGATAGAATCCCCAAAAAGGGTATGGGTTTTGGTGGTGGGCCATTACACTAAAAGAGGGTTTCCCTTCTGGTCATTTCATATCAAAATAGCAAGCTTAAAACCTTCACACATACACAAGATGAAATAGGAAACAAACTAACCGCAAAAGGCCATTGGACACCGCTATTGGGATTGGGCCTCACTGTTTCTCTGAATCAAGTTTTAACTCTTTGATCAATGGTGAACAGGTGGAAGAGGCCCTATTAATTATTTGATTTGATTTAGCCTTTGGGCTGCATGTTGGAAATATTGACTGGTCGTCTCCACAAATTCACTGAGCAGCTCAAGCTCTCAGACAACCTGTCTAATTCTGTATGCAATTCGATGTCGTTATGGCATGGAGCCAGTCTAGTCCTTAAATACTGCATTGACCGTGTTTAGATTCAATCGTCTGGAATATTTCAGTTGGTCGGAAAAGTGAACCTACATCTCATGTGATAGTTGTTTGTTTTTCTTTTTGCAGTTTAATGTCGCAGTGTTTCATTTATGAGATTTCTTTTGTATTACTTTCCAAAGTGTGATTTACTGGGATTTCCGGGTTTGAATATAAACGATAACTTCACAAGTGAATTATGCATTCAACAATTGTGTTATGTATCCGTGCGCGCAAATGAAGACGCTTTGCCGTGGGTGTAATGGGGACTTCATTGTTTTTTGTTCTTCGACCCTTTACCTAATATGAAAAGCAGACGAAACTCGCAAAAAAATTCTTGAATAGCTATTATTTTCATTTTTTGTCTCAAAAAGATAGGTTATGACCTCTCATTGGAACGAGCTCGACGAGCTCGTTCCATTGAGGAGTCATAACCTATGTTTTAGAGACAAAAGATGAAAAAAATAATGAAAGTTAATTTTTGAGAATAGCGCTGGCTGTTACGTTAGGTAAAGGGTTAAATAATGTATTCATCGTTAATAATGAAAAGTAATAAACAGAGTAATCGCTTGACTGGACTGGTTACGTGAAATAATTCATTCGAGGCGAGGGACTATACTGTAAAACACCCGTGCGCATTCGCGCACTCGTGATTATACAACGTCCCTCACCTCTCGTGAATTATTTCACGTAACCAGTCCAGTCAAGCGATTACTCTCTATATAAATAATTGCGACCAGATCGAAACAGAGGCTGCTTTTGTGATACTGCATTCGCCGTTATTTATAGAATTGACTCTTCTCCGCGTTTGCCTTTTACAACCTTATAACGCAGTTCTTGCCCGCAATTGACCTGAAATGTCGTTAAAAATATTTCTCCAGAAATAAGAAAAATTAAAATCTCTTAAAACCTTTACATCAAGGGCTAAAGCTCTCCAACATTTCTATCATAAAACTTTGAGCAACAGATACTCTTTTGAAGAAGTCATACCCCATCCCTTCCAGAACTCAAGTTTTCTTTTGATGCCTCATCTTATAAAACCAACCCTAACATCAGCTCCTACAAGTCCATGTTGTGCACAGCGAGCGAAGTGCTTCAAGTCTCCGGTACTAAGTTCTCCAGGCTGCGACTGTTCAGGAAACAAAACATAATTGGCTAGAATATTGATCATTTAACGAAAATAAGCAAGTAAAATACTATATGCTCCAAGTAATGATTAAACTAGTTTCTATACTCCATTCATTTAGTTCAGCGTTGCCAACTACTCGTCTTCTTTATAAACTGCAATTTCACACCGCCATACACACACAAGATACCGCGGGGCTTGTTGTAGACGAGTTTCAGAGAAAATTAAATTTACAAGATGAACAGACAAGCGTAACAAATATCAGTTTTAAACAAACAATTTTGTCACACACATAAATTATATATCACGGGTCAAAGCGCAGAGAAATTGAAAATGGGAAGAACTGTCCTAGGTTTGGAATTGAATAACTACAAACGCGAAAATTATCTGCAAGGAGATCGGAGCCAATTTAAGTAGTGTCATATCGCAGCTTCCAGTTCCCTGAAAAAAGTCTCTCGTTTTTTCCCAGCTGCGCTGTTCACAATAATGCTTTATTAATTGTAACAAAGTAGCAAGTGTCTTCATACTGATAAACAACTGCAGCTCTGCGAATTTCAAATTTCGGATCGAATCGAATGAGGTAGAGGATTTCGAATCGAATTTAACCTGGAATCGAATCTCGCCGTTCATGAAGGTTTGGATGTTGCACCTCTTACAGCCGCAAATACTGTCAATCATCACACAAGTGGTCTACAATTTTACTCTCAAGTATACGGACGAAATATTTAGGATAGTATCCTACTGCAAATATAGCACTTTCACTCGAATCGATTGCCGAATCGTACATGAACCCAAAAACTTTGAATTAAGCGAATTCCGAACATAGAATTTGTACAAACGCACAGTTTCTGTTCAGCCACCCATGCGGCACATTTAGGCAAGAGTCATCTCGAAGATAGAGTGGGGTGTATTCCGAATTTATTTTGACTGTGACGGCTCAAATCCCGACTGATAAAATATTTTCACTTAAATCGAATATCGAATAGAATATGAACCAAAAATTTTCGAATGGAACGAATATCGCGCATTGAATTTGGACGACCGCACAGTTTTCTGTTCGTGACCCACGCGGCACATTGAGGCAAGGGGTGTCACAAGATGGGGTATATACCGAATTTGCCCTGACTGTGACGTCCAAAATCCCGACTGATAAAATATTTCCACTCGAATCGAATATCGAATGAAATATCAAACCCAAATCGAACGAATATCGAACATCGAATTTTGGACGGCCGCACATTTTTCTGTTCGTGAACTCTGCGACATATTGAGGTAAGAGACATCGCGAAGATAGATGGAGTGTATACCGGATTTGCCCTGTCTATGACGGGTTAAGTCCCGGGTGATAAAATATTCCATCTGCATCATCAAGGCATGCATTCTTCGAAGGCATGCCTTGATAATGTAGTTGGAATATTAGTCAGTCAAGTTTATAGAACAAAAACCCAAGACTTTCTGTATTGGTTTCGTTAACTACATTCGAAAACGCCATATTCGACTCCTCGGCCTCGACTCGAATATTCGGTTCGAATCGAATATTCGCAGGACCATGGCAATATTATAATATCCGAACTATTCTTTTCCTAACGATAACAGACTAGCTATTAATTGTTAGAGCATTGCAGATGGCGAGTTTTTGCACTCAAGGTGCGATATATAGCCATAACTATTACTGTGACGCGGGCGGCAGCAAGCGACCTATTGCTAAAGCTCAATGTGTTTCTCGGCTCCAAGATTTTGGACATCCATCATCTGGTAATGTCTGACTAGCTGACCTTGGCTATAACAATTCCAACTTGGTAAGCATATCGCCCGATTATCTTGTGGATCTGATCTTTGTAGGAAGATAGTGTTTGGACAGAGCATCTCTTTCTCACAACAAATTTCTTCTCTTAATAACGCAGGGATATGATTGATAAAATTTTTAGTGCAGTTGGCACCAGTGGCTCCCGGCAGCGTCCACACCGCCAATAACGCCCTGAAATCACCTAGTTGATAACTCAAAACGGTTTTGTTTATAAGTTAACTCTTAGAAGTTGGGAGTCGAGTTTTCTTGCATGTGATGTAATACGGCAGGTAATCTGGCTGTGACGGTTCGGCTATCTTGAGGCTAGGGGAGAATTAATCACTGAGCAGGTGCTTTTAGTCAAAAGTTGTCTTCCTGAATAGGCAGACAACACTTGACTAGAAGCACCTGCTTTACTGTAAGTTTTTCGTGGTATGTCATGCTCAATACATTCATTCTGATTCGCCGGCTTCTAATAGTTACGTTGCCAAGGAATAAAAAAACTCATTCACATGTGGATGTTAGGTCAACCTCACCAGATCCTAACTGTTCCACTTATTCTTTCATTTTTTTACAAACTGTGACGTGGATTTCCTAACCTCCAGTTTGAAGCACCAACATCATAGACATGTTGTGTATTTTGATCGATAGTCACAGCGGCTGTCTAAAGAGAAAACATTGTGACAGTTTTAAAGTGTATGTAAAAATAATAATTTTGGAAGCCTGTTATTTGAACATTTGATGTCTGGCTTAGTATTTTCTGTCAGATATAATGACGAGATCTCTGTTACATGTAATATTGAACGATATTTCACACAAAGTATAGGCTTTGGAATTAAATAATTGGTGGTTTGTATAGACATGTCTCATTTACTGGAAATTTACCACTCACATACCTAAGATAATGACAGGGGAAATACAGTGCGGAGATCGCAAAGGCGATCTCTTTTGCGGCCAGATTGTGGTGTGTTCGCGACACACTCACGGCACTGGGTTGAGGTTTTATAAAAGAATATTGAGAACTCAAGATTGAATCGAGAAAAATAAAGGAAAGTGGCATATGACGTTCAATGTTCTGCCATTATTTTTCGACAATTGAGATTCTGCAGTATTATGGGGAGGAAACGGACACATAACTTCGACAAAATTATCTCTCCGTTTTGTATTCATAGTATGATATTATGTTTTTGTTGTTATGAACAGTTTGGTGTTTAGCTCATTAGCCATATATGGTCTATATCTAGTCCATGGTTGTATCTATAATCTCTATCGAATATTGTGACGAACTTATCGCGTGTCCCAAGCCATGATACCCTCATTAAAACTCTCTTGTCAAGCTAGTTATAATGGGAATCAATACGCGGAGAGACCTGCAATAATTGAAGGACGAACAATCCACCACCCACACTGCAAGTGTTTTTTATCTGAGGTGTGAAATAGTTGATTAAGAAGGTCACCTTGTTGGGTTGCAAATTTCGAAACCGTATACAGTATGTGGCCAGTGGATTGTAACTAAATCACCCGTGGAATGGTGTTATCACACAAAGTATCACTTGCAAGCACAAGTAATGCTCAGGCAATGGATCTCCGAGTTTAAGCCGGGGCCCATTGACTGGAACTTTGCTTGCGCTTGTTATGCTACAACAAATTTGCAGTTATTGATTGGGTGGAATCTCCACTCTACGGGTGATTTAGTGATGATACACCTCCAGCGACTGTATGATCACTAGGATTTAAGTGAATATTGACATATCCTGTGGTATAACCTTCGCTACAGAACATTTACCTATAAATTCTGAATTATTGAAGAGAAGATGACGCTGTCACTAAAACAAATGTTGCTGTATAAAAAGTTAAATCTGAATAGAAATATAAATAATTCATTAAGTCGTTTATCACACTTTTATGCTTTTCCTGCTTCGTAATGGATATTCGCGAAATATGGCGACTTTATAACCAGCAAACGCTCAATAGTTTAGAGAGTTTGTAAATGCTTTACACATTTCTTTTCTCAAATAATTTAGAGGCTCATTTTCTGCCTATCATTCAATCTCTTGTTGACTATTAACCCTTTACCCAACGTAACGGCCAAAACCGGCCAGCGCTATTCTCAAAAATCGCCAATTAATTTTCATTATTTTTTCATTTTTTGTCTCAAAAACATAGGTTATGACCCCTCGTTGGAACGAGCTTGACGAGCTCGTTCCAACGAGGGGTCATAACCTATGTTTTTGAGACAAAAAATGAAAAAAATTAGTTATTCAAGAATTTTTTTTGCAAGTGTCGTCTGCTTTTCATGTTAGGTAAAGGGTTAAAGCGCCTTTCGTAACTGCTAGAGTGCTAAATTATTTGCAGCCGAAAAACTAGGCACTCTCCGATAAAATGTAACAGGGCATATCCATACAGATTAACCCTTTACCCAACGTAACGGTCAAAATCGACCAGCTGTATTCACAAAAATCGCCAGTTAACTTTCATTATTGTTTCATTTTTTGTCTCAAAAACATTTCTTACTACCCTTCTTTGGAACGAGCTCGTCGAGCTCGTTCCAATGAGGGGTCATAACCTACCTTTTTAAAACAAAAAATGAAAACAATAGTTACTCAAAAATCTTGTTTGCAAGTGTCGTCTGCTTTTCATGTTTGTTAAAGGGTTAAATAATTTCACATCAACGATAATATGAATCACATCTATAGAATATGCACCTTTCAAGTTGTGGTACCTTGACTTCAGAATAAAGACCAAATGTGTGCTTCCAACAAAAACATTCGAGGGCAAGGAGGCAGGAGTAGGCAGGGGCAGGCGTATCAAAAGAGCACTCGACTCTGTGTACGAGTTAAGACCGGAAGTATACAACGTATCCTATATCGTATTGCAACACTCAGCAGTACTGCCATTATATATCGCCCATTGAGTGAAACACGGTTCAATCTTCAATGCTAAAGCTTTGAAACTCAACCCGCCGATTGCATATCTTATTTGTCTGGTGATTATCGACCAGTGTCCGTCATTATACCCACCCCTGCCACCTATTCCGGTGCCTTTGGTTTCCAGAACTCAATCAGTTAATATCGCTTGGATTCACAACGTCTTCCTGGTGAATTTAGAATATGAATGAATTTTGTTAAACCTGTTCATAACGCAACGGCCAAAAGAAGTCAAACAAATGCCATTCGAATTTGATTAATTTTCCATTTTATATCTCAAAATCTTAGGGTTGTCGAAACCAGATCAAACATGACGTCCAAGACATTTTAATTGATCTGGCTAATCTGGTATCGTCAATTCGACGTCACATGACAACATGGATACATTGACGCCTGTAATAAACTATGTTCCAATAAGAGTAAAATCCTCGCCCTCTGACTGGATGAGATCTGGCGTAGTTTCTTTATTGTTTATGGCTCCAGTAGCAAATGTTACCGTCTGACGTCACACCGTCGGCCATTTCGTAATTGTTTCATCAACGGAGTGAGTAGCAAGCTTCTTCTTTTTTCTGAATTTTTCACACGTGCAGTAGACAGTGTTTCGAATGAAGTGTTGTTTAAATTACAAACAAATTTACGATTTAAACTAAGATGGAATGAGTTTATCTGATTATTGATTATTTATTCACTGCTGTCGTGGGGTACACGAGAGGTTTATTTACTAAACTTGTGATCGTTAAAAGTTGCCTTGAACAAGGCAACTTTTAACGATCACAAGTTCAGTAAATAAGCCTCTCATGATACACTATGTAGGTTTTGGTCTGTGGGTAGGGTCCTATTGGAACATATACGTTATTGTGATAAACTGACGCTAACATGGTCTGAGGTTTGCGGCTCGGAGCGTATGTTCGACCAAGACTCTTTGCGTCTCGTTTGAACATCAGCACCGAGCCGCAAACCTCAGACCATGTTACCGTCAATTCATCACAATAACTTGTGGTATTTATCAATTCGAAAATGACATCAGATTGGATGTGCCTGCGTTAGTCCAATATGAGGCAGTATATATTGACTTCCATCTGCTGTGAATGGTCAACTCGGGTATGGAACAGCACAAATGGTGAGATATGTCAGATATTATTATATTGTATGTCAAGTGCGTAGCTGTCCTCTCCGTCGACCATTCTGCACTGTAACATTCATGAAACGGCAATGTGTGGTATTTCTGCAAAGAAGTAAAATGGCTTTTCGATGGAATAGTTTATTCCCCCCACCCAAAAACAATTCGCCATTTGACTCTCGTTTGGTATCTTCTTCCATATCAGTGCAATGGAAACAATTGGAAGAGCCCTTAACAGGGGGTAGACCACTTAATGCCTCGGGGCTGGACGTTGAACATATTGATAGGTCTTCCCCACAAATTCAGTGAGCAGCGATTTCCTTATGAAATGTGGGACTTTCGTGATTCTGGACAGCAAAAAAAACGGTGTTTTGAGTTCAAAAGGTTAGGCTTTTTTGGAATTCAGAAACATATACCTTTCGCAGAAATGTATAGTTTTACTGTAAGTATATTTTGTTTCGACTTGGAGCCACAAAACACTTGTTGGATATAAGAGAGTAGGGCTCAACCCTGACCCAGTTTCTCAGCGATTTAGACCTTGTCAATTCAATACTTTCAATTCCATTTTTTTCAAAATGGGCAGTTTAGAGATAATTATTGTTAATTATTTTGTAACACGGCCTTAGTTCAGTCTTGTAAATCAACTGTAAACAGAACGACGTGAATGTACTACCATCGGGCAATGGAGAAATATTTGAATGCTTGTTTTTCGAGTTGGGTATGTTTTAATGACCTTTGTTTTGACGAACAGATTTCATACACGCACACTGACAAAGTAAGAAACATTTGAACTTTCACGGTTTTAACAAGGGCCATTTCGAATTGAGGCAAAATTGCGTTGAGGTCGCATGGTAAATTCGATATTTCACATAGCTTACGGTTAACATGGATTTCTTCTTTAACCAGAGGGCAGTTTATAGGTCAATGTTCTATTAAGTCGGTTGTAAATATTCTGGAAAACCAATACCGCTGCCAGTATAAACTATCTTGAACCAGGTTACTGGTATGGAATTAATTACGTAATGCTTGTGTGAAATGTTAAAATACATTAATATGTTATACCCACAACTCTTCCACGAGATTATCTTAATCTCTCGCTGAACCAGATTCTGAATTGTATTCTAAAAGTCGAAGACACTATATATCTGTCTGGCCACTACGCCACACAACCTAAACCTAAACAGCAAAGACGTCCCGTGAATTCCAATGTGCTCTATGTGCCAGTTGGCACATAGAACACATTGGAACTCAGGGGACGAAATGTGGAAGAAATTTATTAAATATTGGAAACAAATCGTCGAACAGCATCACAAAATTCGTTGATGAATTTCGTGGTACTGCCAAAGTCTAAAAATGCTGAAATCAACAGAACAGTTTAGTACTGCTGTGGGAGTGTAATGCATTAGTAGGTTTCTACTGGTGTGCGTACTGTGGTCGTAAATGTGGACTCTTTCTCAGTCGGACCAAGATAGAATTGCAATCTGGTCGAAACACATTTCACACCAATCGATCAAGAATTTGTAAACAAGATATTCAGAGCTCAAAACTAAATTAAGAAAAACAAATGAAAGGAGGATCTCATAATTGTTTACCTTTCTTGTACATCATCTGCGATTCAACAGTGTTGTGGTATTACTGACTGAAAATCGACTATCGAACGAAGTTACCTCCCGTGAAATTATGAGACGAGCGAGAAAGGTCCAACTCAGAAGCAGGTAATAACTGAGAAGATGCCTATGACACCGGTAGAAAATAAAGGCAAGTTTTCCTTCGCTTACTTTTAATAAACGAAAACAACAGATAGCTCTCTCGAGACTGGCTGGTGTTTTCTTGTATTAAAGGTAACAAAAGGAAACTTGGCTTTTTATGGCAGGCCAATTAGAAGCCACTGTTTGCCAGATAATCCGTCATTCTGAATAACGGAAAAAAACCGTCAGCGCTATTCACAAAAATCGCCAATTAATTTTTATTATTTTTTCATTTTTTGTCTCCAAAACATAGATTATGACTCCTCTTTGGAATGAGCTCAATGAGCTCGTTCTAAAGAGGTGTCATAACCTATGATTTTGAGACAAAAACTGATAAAAATAGTTATTCAAGAATTTTGTTTGCAAGTGTCGTCTGCTTTTCAAGTCAGGTAAAGGTGTTACCCGCCCACTTTGACACTTTGTTCAGCGAGTGTGTTTTTACAGTAATTTGCAAGGTTTTATTCTTCGCAAGAAATAAATTAACACATTTCACCTCCTAGTCTTTTATATTATGGGAAGGACAGAGTCTGTATTATATGCCACGGTACGCACACTGTTGTCATAATGAACTGAAAACAAGTAACGGAACATCAAATGATGGTAAAAACGCCGCTTTCTTATTTTTAAATGGGTTTCAACAGAGAATAAAAGTCATATGTCCAAACTGATTGGGAAAAAAATTGAAAAAATCCAACTTCCGTATTTTTATACTACTCTACAGGAAAATGTCTGCATTTGTGAAATGATGTGAACATCGATGATACAAATTCGCGAACATTTCGAAATTTCAATTTTTATATGAAATTCCCATACTTTTGGTGTTAAATTTACTGACAGCTTTGGGAAATTATGGCGGTCTAACTTCCCTCTGAATCTCTTCCAATGACGAAAACTGAGTGCGCGGTGGCGTTGCGGTAACCGGTTCTCGTCCGATCACCGAAGTTAAGCAACGTCGATCCCGGTTAGTCCTCGGATGGGTGACAATCTGAGCGATCGATTCGGACTCCCGCGTTGTGTCCTTGGGCAAGGCGCTTAACCCAGATTGTCCAAAAGGGGGCACGATGACGCCGTGTACTAAGGCGTACGTCTTCAACCAATCTAACCATGACTGAGCTGCAGTGCGGAGTTACGATGTTGGGGAGCTGGCAGCTGCTCGTCGTTGCTCGGTGGTTCTCTCCGTGTACTCCGGCTTCCCCCACCCGTAAAACTGTCACGATCATGATTAGCCACTGTGCATAAGTATGTGACCTTAAACACCAATAAATAAATAAATAAATAATGACGAAAACTGTCAGCCATGAAGAACGTTTCCTATCGAGAAAATATCATGTCTTGGAAATAGGGTTTCTACTTCAACGCAAAGGTTTTTCCCTCAGCTTGTGTTATTTCTGTCATATATAAAAATAAATAAATAGCCTCGTGGAATTTATATTCAATTTATTGCTTATATACACTAAAAGTTTGATAAAGAACAAATACATATTAACAGGATGGAGTCAACGTTATACATATAACAGTATAGATAATAAATATATCTCCATTATAATAGAAAGAGTGATCTCTTTTCAAACCATAGAGGACTGGATGTGAGTGTATTGTACGGCCACCGTGAACTGGTCACTTTTCACTGGTGGACAATATTTCCCCGAAAGTAATAATATTAGATTCCAAGCACTAATTATAGGAATAATCATCAAAAATTTAATTAATGAAGCACCGGGTACAACCCGGTGCTTCAGAAATTAAAATTTTGCTGATGATGATTGTTATTACCTGGTAAAAGCATGCGTGGACATCACTGCCCACACGTGGATTACGACCAGTCACGGCGACTGTACTGTAAACGTGAGTTTTTCTATAATGTATTATCATATCATGACATGTGTGCTGTGAACGCCCAAACGTTGATTTGACACCAAATTAAAAGCTAAATAACAGGTCTTACTTCTCAAATTATCTCACACTGAGATTTGGATTCCAGTCAACGTAAGAGATGACATGCGAAGTTTTCTCTGTGTCCGTGTCTGTGGTACTCACATGGCTTTTTTATTGGGGTTTTAACGACACTTTCGACTGCCAGGGTCTCCTCGTGTCGGACTCACAGGGATATTCCGCTGATATGGTTGAAACTCGAGTGAGCCTCACAAACTAGCGTCCTTATTCACTCTGACAGTCCCAGATAAGTTAGATACATCTTACGTTCGAATGTGATGAACCTAAATCTGCAGCAGGGAGTTTGTGTGTAATTTGTAGTGATCAAATGTCGATGTGCCTTGGTACAGAAAACAAAATTAAGTAATGTTAGGTGAACGTTGGGCTATACTCTTAAATTGAGCTTAAGGTCAGTCAAGGATACACAAATGTCTCACTGGTCAAATTGTGTCCACTGTTGAGTATCACTTAAGAAAGCTGTGATACTCAACAGTTTCCAAAAAAAGAAAAGATCTCATTTCCGTATAAAACGACACTTGCTATTCAACGGACACCTAGTCATGGAGGGAAACGAAAACTATTTAACTGTAACTTGCTTAGAGTAAATAGCCACACGATGCTGTTTGCTGTGTTTGGTGGAGCGATATTTCACGAGAGTCGAATTACGGCTAGAGTGACATTGTTTCCACGTCAAATTTACATAACCATATCTGCAGAGATGGGTTTTGTCGGATGCTGGTTTGGCATTTGTTGGACAGTGTACTGAACAATGATCGACCAGGAAACGTGACAAAATTGCCAAACATACCTGCAAATGACAAGTAATTGCTAATTGTTAATTCCCGGAAATCATTTGTTTTTCCCAATTTGCGCTTGCCCTGTTGGGCAAATGCCCCATTCATGGTGGTACATCACACTGCTGTGTCAAATTTGCTTTGCGATGCCGGACATCCAGGGAGCTCCCTATTAGTGCCTCTATGATTTCTGAACTGAGCATAAAATAGGTCATCTGTTTTATGGACTTTGATACATTTGGGCCCTGCGGTAAATAGAGAACATCAAAATGCGATCACTGTGGGCTCGTCGTGTTGACTAGTCCAAACTTGGTCCCACTGGAATATATAATTTTTAGGGTTACTCGCCTTTTAGAGCGAGCAACCATAAATAATTATATAACGCCATGTGCAGCCAAGAGTTTGAATTACATGTTACCAAGCAAACACCAAAACAATGCCTTTTTCTCGAGCGTTTACAAAAATGCATGCCCTCAAGCTACAGTGATCTGATGACCGGAATTTCACGCTGTAATATCAATGTTGTCTGTCGGGCAGTTTCAGCTAGTCGTCGGTTGAGAGTTTGTTACACCCCTCCAATATTCTGGGCAAGCTGGGGCTCTGCAAATGTAATATGATAATTTAGCTTCCTAATCATTTTAACCTTTACCCAACGCAGACGATATCAAAATTCATTATCTTAAATATCATTTCTTTTAATCTTTCCAAAAAATTCAACAAAACCATATCATGTGACCCCTCTTTGGAACGAGCTCGTCGAGCACGTTCCAAAGAGGGGTCACATGATATGGTTTTGTTGAAATTTTAAAAAAAATAATATTTTTTCAGCTGCTGAATTTACATATGACGCGGGCGGATGTGGCCGATTCGTTGGGTAAAAGGTTAATCAGTTTGCTGGCGGTGTATTTGATTATGAAACGAACGTCGGGAAGCAAATTTATGAAAAATTACAGAGGTCGATCAGATTATGATTGGGTCCCAATACAGTCGCGCTGAGATTTCAGGAATAAAATATTGAGAAATCGAGACCGAATAAAGAAAAACATATGAAAATAGCAAATGAGATTCAATGTTTGCGCATTTCGTTTCCGAGAGGCGAGATTCTACAGAGTTCTGGGAAACGCTGACATATAATTTCCATCGGATTGCGATCCAGTCAAAATTTCTTGTCTGCTTTTGTGATTACAGTTCGCAGTTCCGGGTTTACTTACATTGGTGGAAACTGAAACTGAATCGAAATGCCAACTGTGTTCGCAGACAGATTACGTACGCAAAATGCTAGCCGAGTGTGTCTACAGGCAGACTGGAGGTCGATAACTTCCGGGAAATGCAAGCCGATCGTTTCTGCAAAGCAATCGAAGCCGTTCACCAAATGTGAGCCAGTTGTATCCACAAGCAGACCGGAGGCCGGTCCTCAAAATGCCCACCGATTCTGCCTGCACAGAGCGTGTAATTCGATTACGTCCGTAAAATGCGAGACGATTGTGTCCTGTGGGCACAATCGGCTCGCATTTTGTGGACGTAATCGTCCTGCGGACCTATTGGGGCATAGAAGACGTTCATCTTGAGAATCAATGAAGAGCGAGATCTTTTCTAAAAAAAACTTAGCACGTACAGTGACGTACTCAAATGACTAACAATAAATTTGTAAAGGACTGGAGAAGGTTACACAATGTGCTTCCCTTATCGTGTATGCAACGAGGATCGACTGATTGGCCACACAGGGTTCGAACAATACAAAAATTTCTATATCAACGATTTGGGAGACCGAGATTGAAAATATTTCAAACTTAACGGCCAATTCTTTCAATGTACATATTTTATGGAATATAAGAATAATATTTGTCAAACCAAATCTGTCCTTTTAGTTTTCTTTCCCGTATTTTCGAATTCTGACACAATATAGAGCATTTACATTTTATTGGAGTTTTAAAATTCTATGCTTGCAAACAAAAACACAATTAAATATATCACAGACACAGAAGCCTAGTATCTATCACACATTTCGTAAACAAGAAACAGCTATGTATCACACACACTTATTTGTATTAAATATTTCCAAAAACAAAACAAAAACCCAAGAACACAAAGATATATGACTCTTTCAAACTTATGTCTAGAAGTACTGCTGGTCTGCGAAGTAACAGTGGTTCATCTGAAGGAAAAGGGGGAGGTGTGTTCTCAATTCCTTACAGCTTGTTGAGACCATTTTCCAGGAATAGGACGTGTGCACTACCCTTTTGTATTAGATCCATAGGTGTAATGGCTCAATGGAGATTTCCTAATTTCCCAGCAAAGTCGGAGACATCCATTCGAGTGCCACTACTTCATACAACACAGACATGAAAATATATCTTGTCCGTCCAAATATATTGGATTGGCTTTCCAGTACCAGGACGATAGACGTTTGTCGGTATGATATTAGTTAACTGTTAACATGTCCTCAGCATACATGCAACCGTCAGCCTTGCGGAGATAGCTTTAACAAATATCATAGTTCCGTGGAGGTTATCTGTCCTCACTAAGGCTAAAAGGGACAAGAAGGCTCTCAAACATCCGTATAACGTAATCGATGGATCTCCATATACCGAGTGCACTCGCCATTTTAAATTATTTCGGCCAGTAATATTTAACGAAAGTAAAAACAGTTTCGTTTACACAGCGGCGAATCAATCTGCGATTGAGCCTGTTTTATTCTTTTGTTAAATACGAATGACTGAAATATTTTAAATTAGAAAATAGACCAGGAGGAGGCAGCTTCTCTGATTCTAATGTCCTCGAAGAAGCAGCACATCCTCGCCCATTTATTTATTTATTTATTTATTTATTTATTTATTTATTTATTTATTTATTTAAATATTTATTTATTTATTTATTTATTTATTTATTTTGGGGGTTTAACGACACTTTCGAAAGACAGGGTCACCTCGTGTCGGACAGTCGGCCCGTTTTACGAATCGCGGAAGCCGAATTACCCGGAGAGAACCACCGAGAAGCATCGAGTAACTGCCAAACTCCCCAACGTACTAACTATACACGAGCAGGGATTGGTTGAAGACAAGTGCTCCAACGACGAGCAGTACTCCTTAGTATACTGCGCCACCGTGCCCCAACGTGAGCAATCGGGATTAAGTGCCTTGCCAAGGATAGAACACAGTTACCCCTGGGGATCGTACTGTGGACCTTAGGGTCTGAAGTCCACGGCCGTAGCCACTGAGCCACCGCGATCCCATATGGGATTTTAACACCGAGGCTGTTTAGTGTTGTTTTATTATGAAAACGATATGTCGTAATTACGACATACTATGACGAAATTACGACATACAATAATTATTTACACTAACCGGCTTTCGTAGTTTATAAATAATGGAGTCGATTAAAACAGAATACGAAGTAGGCGATATTGTTCTTGGACACATCGAATGATATGTCACAGTCATTGCCATGAATGCACCTATAAAGATAAAGATGCAAATAGAAAAAACTTTGAAGATAAGCATTCCAAAATATTCTCCATTTTATGTACTCATTAAAAGCATTTAGAATGTTAGTTTGTTTGTAGTGATTTTTAAACAAAGAACTAAAATGAATCACCCTATTCCCACTCGGAAAAGGTTAGAGAAAAGTGAAATCGAAGGATTGGACACTTGCTGCAAGTTGCTGCAAGATGCTTCAAAGGATCTGTGTGTATTTTTCCGCCTACATTTTTTTGACTCTTTGTTGCGATTGCACTCGGTCGGGTGCCGGGAGCGTCGAGAAGATTACTGATTGGGGGGGGGGGGGGTATAAATCTGTTTTGTCCCGACTGTGGTGGCTCATATCCCCACCGAGTAAATAATCCAACTACATCATCAAGGCATGCCTTCGACGAAGGCATGCGTTGATGATGCTGTTGGAATATTAGTCAGTCGGGATTATAGTTCAAAACTCACAGTTCTTGAAAATTGACGTAACCCTTTTTGTGAATAAATGCAAGTACTAATTGGATGGGCTTCCCAACTTCTCATTCAATTAGCACGTACCATACTCCAACTTTGTAGTGCCGAGCTATCCGAATCGAGAATAACACACCTCCGTGTGTACGGCCGATTGTATTATAAATCAGGGATCCAAAATCTATATTTAAGGCTTCAATCCAAATGACAAATTAATGCCCCTACTATAAAAAGTATTGGGCGGGGGCTTCACACATCCTAGTCTATGCCCCTGTTTGAAGCGCATATATGTTGATTTTTTAAATCTTATTTGTTTTACAAAGACTGGCGAAAAAGTCATCAACGCCTCTCCTCGGCCCAATGGCGCAGGTGTGTGGGATGACCTTCGAAGCGGCAACTTCTTTTCCTCGCTCTTCTCGAATGCTACGAAGGTATATTTAGCTTGCACGGAGTGTGTCTCTCTCCACACAGAGGACAGCCAGTTTACGTACACACCCGATAGGACGGTACGCCGTGACAGCATCAACCTCACAATTGATGCTGACACAAAGTGTCCGGACACCTCGAGAACTTTCTCCGACCGAGGATCGATCCCAGGACATCTGGCATGAGGGACCAGCACTTATCCACTCGACCACCACTCTCTGTGTTGATTAATCGAAACGTACCGCCATCATACATTTCCCACAGCCATGTTTGTATAAAGCGGGCTGATTACGTGGAATCACAACATGCAAAGACAGTTTATAGCACGGACAATACTTATCTTTCACCCTCAGTATACAGTTAAAACTAGACGTCCTGTCACGAAATGTGCGCTTATCTAGGCTTAATTGCGCGTAGGAATTGCGCGCAATTGCCATATCGCATGGCATCCAAAGAACGGCAGGTTCTCCTGGTTACTCATAGCAAACACAGGCAATGTTTCTGCCAATGGACCTCCGGGTTACCCGGAGGTCCATTGGCTGAAACATTGCTTGTGCACAGGCCATATGTACAGAATTTGATAGCCTTACTATGGTCATAACGCGTAGATTAAAGCGCAGATCGACGTGCGGTTTGTGCGCCTTTCACGACAGGACTTCTAGTTTTAACTGTATGACTTTACATGTCTTCAGTGCAATTTTGATTATGAACATTGTCGTGAGTCAACACAACATAGTCATAAGAACAATGTGAAGCTCTCATTCCAGATTAATTTTAAAACTCCTCCATTTCCCATACAAATCTCTAGTTCCCGATGAGGATATCTTATAGATATTGGTCTAATAGAGGGCCAAAGTCTACTTGAGGAAGGAAATATAATGTTACCCTTTGTCGGACAGCTGTAGCAGCGACACGTACTCTATTCTCTACCACATAACTAAACATTATCATTTTTGCTCCAAACGATAGCTCAAGCAAAAGTTTTAAAAAATATTGGAACTTCTGTCAATATCTCTGGAGAGATTGAGAGATAAGTTTGACGAAGGGTTAAACATTGTGGAGATTTTCGACTGTATATTAATATCAAATATTCCATTTCATCAGTGACAGCGTTGAACAATGACACAAGCAAGTTAATACACTCTAAAGTTGGGTTATAAATCAACCCCAAATCAACTGGGTTGAGTAAATATGAACCCATTTTCACTAAAAACACTTAATTTGGGTTCATATTTAACCCAACTGATTTTAGAGTGTAGTATGATGTTACACCCACACCTTTTACCTGTAGCCACGTTGAAAGTCTTGTGGTACATCCATATTGGAGTAAATTCCAGAAGACACCCGTGAGTAAAACCCAATAGAGTCGTGTAAATGCCAGAAATAAAAATGGTAATAGAAAATGGAAAATAAGTCTAAATTTGTAATAATTTTCAATTATATTGACCAAAGTTGCTTTTGACAGTTAGGATAACTGAAACAGTAAAAAGGCTCATAAATATTAGACACCAACAGTTTTTCACAAATCAGGCGGAGAATTATAATTTAAACTTGATAAAATGTAATCGAAACTGTTTCCAAATTTAATTCTGATATCCTAATTTCTCGGAGAAAAGAGTATGAAATTTTCTATAGTCTGTTTGAGATTTACTCATTTTGTGATCGTCTAGAGTGTGGCATGATCTGAGATGCAATTTGCAAAACGAATGCCATTTAAAAAACAGTTCAAAGTTTTTTTCAAAGAAAAGCTTTTCTGGTGATTAACATGGGGCATCTATTGACAATAAAGGCAGGAAAAAAATTGGGCGGTTGTATATGTATTACTAGCGGATTTTAAAATAGATCAACATGTTTATGTTGATTTTCACAATACCATGAACACCAGTATTGTTGCTCCCTGCTTCAGTAGAACGTTTCCAGGTTTTTAAAATTTTAGCATTATTAACTTAAGAGAGATAAAATGAAGGCATGCTGGAAATATTTTGGAGAAAGGGGACCGGGAGGGGGAGGGTACAGATAGACGGTTAAGCGGAAACGAGAGGGAGAAGACCAATATTGGACGTGGGGTAAAATATAGGTGGTCTAGCGGAAAAGAGAGGGGGGTGCCAATTTGTTTACTACGACGGAGGAGAGATATTAAAGATAATATAAAGACTTCATGTTTGAGTACGGAGTGAACAGAAGGTGACATCGGGATTGTGGGTAATAATGGCTTTCTAATCTGACGGCCGCGACGAAGAAGCTGCTGGCCGAAATTTCTTTGTCTTATTATCAGTTGAATTCCAGCATTGTTATCGTAAACAGGTTATAATATGTTTTTATCGATATATAGTCGTGGATAAAGCATTGGAAAAGAATACTGACGGACAGGCTTTTACCGCGCTTGCAACGTTTCGCATTGGCTGTAACATAACGATCACCATCTTCATACCATTT
This sequence comes from Pictodentalium vernedei, assembly GCA_031216915.1. Lineage (NCBI taxonomy): Eukaryota > Metazoa > Mollusca > Scaphopoda > Dentaliida > Dentaliidae > Pictodentalium > Pictodentalium vernedei. The sequence continues at coordinate 263,356,122 of CM062297.1, forward strand.
ACCCAGAGTTATTTTCCAAAGAAAATGAATTGACATGGTGCATCTGTGTTTTAATAACACTTCCCTAAATAACAGTCTCAAATTCAATTGATAGAATTTAGTCTGCATTTGTAGGGATGTTGGGATGTACTTAATCCTACAGCTCCTCAGAATTTCGTCTCTTTAACGAAATGTATCCGGCGGACACTGGTGACAAAAATCGCCATTTAATGTTGTTATTTTGTTTTCAATTTTCTCCTGCGAAACATTATTATGACCCCATTGAAACGAGCTCAACGAGCTCGTCCCAATGAGGGATCATATGCTATGTGTCTGAGGTGTAAAAATCAAAACATTTGGTTATTCAAGAAATCTTTTCTGCGCGTGTCGTCTGCGGGTCGTGTCAGGTAAAGTGTTAACCCTTTACCTAACATGAAAAGCAGACGACACTTGCAAACAAAATTCTTGAGTAACTATTATTTTCATTTCTTGTCTCAAAAACATAGGTTATGACCCCTCATTGGAACGAGCTCGGCGAGCTCGTTCCAATGAGGGGTCATAGCCTATATGTTTTAGAGACAAAACATGAAAAAATAATGAAAATTAATTGGCGAGTTTTGAGAATAGCGCTGGCCGTTTTTGGCCGTTACGTTAGGTAAAGTGTTAAATTACTGTTGATTCTCTTGACCAGTATGCTTGTTCCCTTTACCAGTTTGATGAGAATGATGTCCCGGCTGAATCTTACTTGATACAGGGGGTGTTGGAATTTTGCGTTCGGTATTGGTTTGGTGTATTTTAGGGGTGGGGGTATACCGCGATATCGGTTCGGTATTTGACATGGCTGAGACTTGCTGATATTACCAACGGGGAATTCACCCCAGGAAAATACAAAATAAGTTGTTCTTGTATAATCCTATCACCGCGCTATAAATACCACTGTCAATGAGCTCAACAATGGTATTCTGTTCCAACACAAATCATATCTACAGTAATTTTGTGACTACTTCCAAACGAATCTTAAACTTCGACTCTCCATTTCATGCTTTTGTTATCTCAGGGCATGTGCCCTAACCATGCCATTAATACGATTTTTGCTGACAATAGATAAATCACCTGGGCAGTGGTGTCTACAGTCTTGGCCGCCTGTTGAGGCAGCCGAGTCTTGTCTTAGAATCACTGCTGAGCAACTGAACATGTCCATGTTGTAGTCTAGCGGGAATTCGGGGCATTTTGCCCGGACCATAGTCACTTCTTTTATGAAAATGAACCTATCAGCTGCTATCAAGCCTCGACAAGGCTTTACAGATAGATATATAATTAGATAAAAAATTGAGAAATCAGACAGCATCGATATTCAGTGATTGGTTAGGTTCGGTTTTTCGGTATCTCCATGATATCAGTATCGTTAGGTTTTTCGGTATATTGCCCATCTCTAAATTTCTCCTCCCATTTCCCTTCACCCAACGCAGACGATAACAAAAGTTATTATTTTAAATATATTTTTTTAAAAAAAAATTCAACAAAACCATATCATGTGACCCCTCATTGGAACGAGCTCGTTCCAATGAGGGGTCACATGATATGGTTGAGGTGAAATATTTTGAAAAATTTAATTTTTTCAACTGCTCAATTTGCATATTACGCGGGCGGATGCGGGCAATTCGTTTGGTAAAGGGTTAACGATTTTTGAAAATCGACTTGAAAGATGTGCGGTTGTTTTTTGAAGAAATAATTAGCGATCACCAGTTTTAAGGAAAGTGAAGACGAAAAGGTAAATGCGAGTTATTGTACAACTGTTCTGTGGACAGGTAATTTGTTTGGAAGCTTTGAAGTTTGAATTGACTGGTACTACAATGAATGTCAATATATTATGATATTTAATCGTCTGATATTTTGTTTGACTAGGCTGATGCCGTTCACCTGCTTTACAAAGTACCAAATTACACATTTTGCGCCAATTAACACATCACAAAAAATATCGATTTCGTCTTTTATAAAGAAGACTTCGTGCTCTTTGGGTGGCAAAACAGACCAATTACTCAATGTAAAAAAAGGACATTTGTATATTGGTAAAGTCAGGGCCGTAACTAACAATTTTTTTTTTTGATGGGGCTGTAGGACGTCGCTGCCCGATGGCTCTGTCATATCGCCAACTATTTGGAACATATCTAATTATTTTTATCAAATACTTACACGCTACAAATATACTTTCCATTGATAAAATGCTGTGTTTCCAACATGCAACAGGTGAAATAGTTGTAAAGTATCGTACCCTTTTATACAGAATCATTCGGTTTTCAAGATATATTACATTTGTGTTTAATGATAGGATTTCTCCTGGAACTTTAGAATGAAAACTGCAATTTAGGAGTATGTTATGTTTGTTTACCGATATAATGAGTCGGGCATTTATTGCACTTTCTAATCTATGTATATTTTTTGCCCTGCAAGCAAGAGATTTTGCCCAACTGAGTACTCCAAAGCGTGTGTATATTTTTATTAGGTGAGCAAGGACGTCTGCCCAACTTGGTATTTCATAATTTCTTGCCCAACCTCAGCCCAACGAAACCCATGATCGGGCGATTTCTTTTTGGGGGCGGGATCGGGGGGGGGGGGGGGGGGTATCGCCCCTGTGAAAAGTAAAATTTTGTCAAAATATGTTGCGAAGCTGATTTTAGGAAGTTTGTCATTACTTGAATACAGTCATTAAATATTTATCCGGTTTGTGTTTGTGTGGGTCTATTGCCCAAAAATACCACGTAGATTATGCATGTTTTCTTGTTTCAAGAGACTGTTTGATTGCACAGTGGTATCATTAATGATCAGGCCTGGCATTCTGAAAAATGCAGGAGGGCAAAAAATCGCTCTCCTCAATCAGCTTAGGAGAGCAATTAGCTTTACACAACATTTTAAGTATCCAGTTGAACGAACTCATTGAAACTGAAACCAACAGACTACATCAGTGATTTTATTAACTTTACTAAGGTAAAGCGAAATCTCCTAGACATCTAGATGTCTCACTCAACAACCGAACACACACTTGACAAGACCTGTATGTGTACCCAGACCTGTTGTCCAAGAAAGTCATACGCCTACCACTACCACCTTCAACCCCCCAAGGGGGGTTGAAGGTGGTAGTAGTAGGCGTATGACTTTCTTGGACAACAGGTCTGCTTGAATCTACAGTCACATCCTGGTGCAAGTGCTTCAAGTGACAGGATAGTAGTAATGGTAGTATATTATAGTGTCAATATTCCTTGAATAATTACCCCTCAAACTGTGATGTCAGTTGTTGAACTTGAAACTGACAGAAAAAAAAATATTGCTGTGACCCATTTTGCTTCAAATGATTGCAACTGTGTTTGGGTATGGTTGCAGCCATTACCTTTTACATTTAAACCACTTTCAAAATGAAATTACGTGATGTTATGTGACTTCGAAGTTAAATTACATTTTTGCTTTACAACAAAAATTTAATGTTAGCATAATACATGTAATCTCAATCATCCCAGACCAAAATATTTAGGAGGGCAATTTTTCGCTCTCCTTAATTCTTTCAGGAGGGCAGTAAGGAGAGCTAAAAAATCGCTCTCCTGAAATTGCCAAGCCTGAATGATCCTATGAAGAACTGTTGCGACGGGTCGGCTGTCTTCACGCTTCTTTTCTAAACTCTTTTTTCACCAGTACAGCTGGACGTCGATGGAAAATAATGAAGTTCCGAATGCCCGAAACATATAAAGTATATTTATATTTTCAAGACATATCATACTGAGCATTCATAAACTGTCTTCAATAAATCGTGGCTGCTTTAGAGCAGATATGATGCACTGATAACAGATTTCGAGAAAATAGTTGACAATTCATCGATGTGAGTAATTTGATACTAGAATTACAGAATACCCACCACCTCCCCTTCCTAACCAGAAATTTGAATTTCAAAATCCTAAGAAAAGGCATTATTGAAAAGAAAGCTCTACTTCTTAGAACCAATGTGAGGCTGCAAAACTATAAACGGAGGAAAAACTATACATGAATAAATTTCTGGCTATATCTTCCAACTTCTTTTACCCGGTACTGTTTATTACCTCGTTAAAAAGTGTCAAAGAAGGGTAACGTGCAGTGTAATGCATCATTACAGTACAGTCGCCGTAGACTGGTCACTTTCCACTGGTGGTCAACATTTCCCTGAACGCAGTAATATTAGACTCCAAACACTAATTACAGGAATAATCATCAACAATTTAATTAATGAAGCACCGGGTTCAGCTCGATGCTTCATTAATTAAAATTTTGCTGATGATTATTTTTGTTACCTGGTAAACCTGTGCGTGGACATCACTGCCCATGCGTGTATCACGCCCAATCCACGGCGACTGTACTGAACGTGCAGATGAACGTGAGAGGTGTCTGTGGAATGTCTATAAAAATAACAGAACCAATTCATCACTAAAAACATGCATATTTGTAAAGGAATTATTAAAGATCATTTACAATTTCTCTGTATTTAAGCCATTTTTATTTTATTGTCATTGATGGGATTGAGTAAAAACACCTTAGTTTCCATATTCAACGCAAAGTAGAAAACCCGAGCCTGTATCTTCACGCTGTCGCCACCGAGGTAAAAAGTTAAATGAAGTTGGTTCGGGTTGATATTATTCTCGTCGAGTGCACAGCTCCAAATGCACAGCTCCACAGCTTAAATAGAAATCGAGCACTCAAAGTCTCAAATTTTTGTTCAATATCAGCTTGTCGTTTTTGTGAAGTGTTCTGCGAAACATTATTTTTCCCATTACCGAAATGAACAGATAACCAGAATCTGTTTGAGCTTGGCAATTTTAGATCCAGCAGTTGGAACACAGAACGCCAAGGTTGACCAAGCTTTAAGCATGGTCATCCATTGAGTCCTCTGTTCGGACCGATGAGAGTGAACAACAAGACAGACAACAAGGAGGATGGAGTACCGGGGACTGGAATTAACGACCAGAGTGGGGAGTTTTTTCCTGTATTTCACGTGTGCCGAAGGGAAAACTCGTTGATTCCTGCCTTCCATACTCTACCAGGGTTGTATTCTATATTTGTGCCTTAACCCTTTACCCAACGCAGACGATATCAAAATTTATTATTTTAAATATCATTTTTTTTAATTTTTCAAAAAATTTCAACAAAACCATATCAAGTGACCCCTCGTTGGAACGAGCTCGTCGAGCTCGTTCCAACGAGGGGTCACATGATATGGTTTTGTTGAAATTTTTTGAAAAATATTATTTTTTCAACTGCTGAATTGCATATTACGCGGGCGGATGCGGGCGATTCGTTGGGCAAAGGGTTAATTAAACTTGCAAGCTGATAATTTTAATGACAAATTTCACCTTCAGTGGTCTGTTTACATTCCTACTTAACACTGCTTTGTGTTTAAGAAGTCCAGTCACGCCAGAACGTCAATCAGATGGTTAACGACCAATCAGATGCGTTCTTGCATAACGTACTTACACGTAGGCCGGACGCCACACATGACTTATCTACCCCATTTCTCACCGAAGGATGAAGCAGTCCATTCACGTCATAACGTTCATCAGATACGTAACGACCAATCGGATGCGTTCTTACATGACGTCCTTACACGTAGGTCGAATTCCACACGTGATTTATCTACCCACTTCTCACCGCAGTGTATGTAAATCCTTTCGCAATGTCTGTATTGTATCAGTTAACGCTGAATACACACAGTGATTGTGTAATAAACATCGATGTGATGGTTCGATCCTGACCTGCGCCATCCACTCTGTGCCCTTGGATAAGACACTTGATTCCGATTGCCTGAATGGGAGCACGGTGGGCTGTGTACTAAGGCTTAATGCACGTCGATGAGGCACTTACCTTCAACCGCGCCAAACTCGGCTTGTTCCTAGTTAGTTGAAATATCTAACAGTTACTCGTCCCTGCTCGGTGGTTCTCTCCGGATATTCCAGCTTCCCCCATCTCACAAACTCCCCAATACGATGTGACTTCAGTCTGATTTCGATTTTGAACTTAAGTTTGTTTCAAAATATCCGACTTGAAACTCAGTCTCCAGTCCACTTTCTAGGACTTTAGAGAGACTAGTCTATTGCAACTAGGGGGGACTGAAGCTACTGTTTACGTTAGATGGTTCAACGACATATATGGAATTTAATTGAAAACACCACGGTTATATATATAAATTCGATCAAGCAATTCAGTACACGACACGTGAAGTTCGATGGTGGATAGCAAGCAGGCTGTGTCGTATTCAACACTGTCACAGATTGCATTGCCATGACGAACTTGGTGTGACTTTTTAAACTTACTGATAGCAAAGGGGCCGCGGAACCGGGGGGGGGGGGGGGGGTGCTAGGGAAGCTGATAAATATACTTCACCTGTATGCTTTACCGACGTTTTTTAACGCTCTCAAAGTGTGAAATCTTTCAAATACATCTCCTGAAAAATCTCAAATCGTGCGCTCAGATGCATGACATGGGGGTTTTGGGACCCTGGAATTTAAAATTCACGGGCCGACCATGGTTCGAGAACCAGCCACCACCCGATCCAGCCCCCTCACTTTGAAAGTCGTTCCGCCGACCCTGTAGCATTCGTTTGCTTTTACGTTTAACTACATTTTATGTTTTGGGCAATGCAACCAAGCTACAAACTGAACATTACAAAACTTGTTATTAATGTTTTAACCCTGTCATCAGCGCAAAATTTAATAATTTTAATTATTTTTTTCAAAGTTTGCAAAATATTTCAACAACCCCCAAATCATGTAACCTCTCATTGGAACGAGCTCGTTCTAATGAGAGGGTGATACGATATTTTGTGAAAAATAATATTTTGCCAACTACTCAATTTGTAACTTAAGCGGGTGGATGCGACCGATTCGTTGGGTAGAGGGTTGAACACTACATAATTCGAGCACAGTTAGCCTTATTCTGGCACCGTCGTTCATATTGGGGCAACTTATAGGCCTGTCTCGGCGAACCCATTTTATTGAGGGGTGATATGCCATGGTTTGAAGCTGGAATACAGCATTCTTTAGCTAAGCTGCTGCGGTAAGTAGGAATAGATTACAAATCAAACATGCGTGGAGTGAAGTTTCCACCCAGAGGCCAGCTTTCAAATTTGCGATACGGGATTAACAGTATTTCAGTCAGTGATCTTCGGGATTGAACACAAAGATAAAGTAGTCGGAATTTTATTTGGGAATGTTATGGTTTTTTATGATTTTTTACTTGAGGAGAAAATCATTTCCAGATCAACACAAATTACGCGAACGATCATGCGTTCGCCTCTCAAAAGTCTCAAAAGAAAAGTGGTAACCTTTTTTCGTTTGCTTAGACCATTTTAAGAAAAAAGCGAGAGAGAGAGAGAGAGAGAGAGAGAGAGAGAGAGAGAGAGAGAGAGGTGACTTTGATGAAATCGCCCATGGTATTCGTTAAGTCTCTTACATTTGTGATTTTGGTGAGGATAATACGTTAGGCAAGAATTGTCCTGGTGTAATGCAGTGGTGGGGAGGACTCCATGAGCCATTTCCCTCAGTGTATTACAACAATGCACACTCACTTAACGAACAAAAACCTATGATAATGATATAGCTGCAATATACTTTGTTTCTCGCCTTAGCCATTGCACCAGCAATGGTGGACACAGCTGTACTACTTTTGCGTTTCTCGTGCTTGCTCTGAAAAACGTTAAATGAAAAACAGGTTGCCTGAATAATTTATGGTAACCTCTTTCCGGATCACCTTCATTTATAATATGAGTAAGCCTAATTTTGTGAGCGTTCTAATAATATTCCACGCCCAAGACCTGTATTTAACCCTTTACCCAACGTAACGGCCAAAACCGGCCAGCGCTGTTCTCAAAAATCGTCAATTAATTTTCAAAATATTTTCATTTTTTGTCTCAAAAACATAGGTTATGACCCCTCGTTGGAACGATCTCGTTGAGCTCGTTCCAACGAGAGGTCATAACCAATGTTTTTGAGACAAAAAATGAAAAAAATTAGTTATTCAAGAATTTTTTTTGCAAGTGTCGTCTGCTTTTCATGTTAGGTAAAGGGTGAAACAAACAAACTTATTTCAAACATAATGTGGCAAACATTTTTAGTGTTACTACACAGCACATTGGAAAAACAGAAAGAAGTTGTGTTTTTAAGCTGGTGTACGGTTTATAATTCCAACATTTCTGTTCTTTATCCAATTTCTGTTAATTAAAGCGGGTAAAGGATGGAACATTTCTCGACTCGTAATAATCCATTTCCTCTGAACCTTCTTTCCCGATTTCCAAGTGGTTCTTGGTTTCCATATTTAGAATTTCGGGTTTTCCATTATATCCGCCGTTTTGCGTGTAAGTCATGTAGTGTTTTGCTGGAGGATCATCCACTAATACGTCACATTCATTTTCAAATGGTTTGTATAGATATATATTTCGTAGAAAGAGTAATATGGGTGCATATATAATATTGCTTAAAAATATTCCTACATTTAACCACATAAATCCAATTGATTGAACAATTGATCCAGCGACAATTGGACCAAATGCATAAGCTAGCGAATATGATATGTCCGCAATAGCGTAAACGCTTCCGTACACAGATACGTAACGCAGATCCACAACATATGCCAAGGTTGGTAAGATAGCGGTGTCTACTAGCGCTATTCCAAAACATATACCACAAATTGGCACTATTAATACTCCAAAGGCTTCTGCAAAAGGAGTAATAAAACAGAATGATCCTTCGAGAGCGATCCCTATAGCAGCCATTAGCCACTGGTATTGGGGATACATTCTCGCGAGTTTAACAGTTAGAAACACTCCACCAATGTGGGGGAGAAACGCGGGTAACCACACAAATCCAGTTTCCCATTCCGATGCGTTCATTGTGTGTTTCATCCATAAAGCAATTGTAGGCTCCAAAAATGCCAGTGATACATTCGACATTGCTAATGCTCCAGCACATGTCAGAATGTAAGGATCCATTAATAATTTGTATATAGGCGTTCCCGTCGGTCGATCTTCTTTCGGAATCATTGAGCGTTGTTGTCTCACTGGTTGCATTACAAACAGTAACATAATTCCGTCTACGAGTGCTATCAGTGACAGAAATAAGAATGGTACTACTTTTCCTGCAAACTCATAAAGTACCCCACCAAATGGAGGGGCAACCAAGCACCCAAATGATATAAATGCCAAAGCGATACCAAGAGCTTTTGTTCTCTCTGCTTCCTCTGTATACCTGTCCGCTATCATTGCTAAACCAGCAGTGTCAGCAAATGCCGAGCCTAGGCCCTGCAAACTTCTAGCAAAAAACAACACCCCATACGATTCTCCAAATGCAAATATTCCAGTTGAAAGAAACATGATCATCAGCCCAAACATCATGGGTTTGTCATATCCAAATCTATCAATCATACCACCAGAAATAGGATTCACTAATAGTTGGATTATAGCCTTGGAGGCGAAAAGAACACCAATTTTACCTCCTTCGCTATAAGTCATAGGAGGAGGTGGCAGAAAAGGTTTTTTCTTATGTTTTATAATGTCGCTAATATTCGTTGTTGCTAAAGTTGTAGTACTCATTAGCTGTGTCGTAGTTATATTATGTTCAACTGGTTCTCCTAAGGCGCCGATTTTTTCTAAATAATTAGGAATAATTGGAACTATCACCATATACAGCATATTATCTAATAGTAGGGCTATACACACAATAACTAACACCAAACGTCTCTGAGATGTAGGATTCTTTATTCTCTCATTGGTCCGTTCAATGAAATTATTAAATCTTTCCCGATATTCGGGCAGTATTCCCAATAACGTAGGCATTTTTCTATTTCTCAATTCAGAATATAAACTGAGAACTTTGTCGTTTTGCTACAAACGTCGATTGATATCACAACTGAATCAAACACCAACAATCCACCTGAATTGTGTGATTCACAGTTTTCTTTAGCATCGATTGCTATATCGTTCACAATATATCATGATAATCGTCACTTAGAAATATCACAAAAAATTACTTCTCAGTTATTCCGACTCACTGGTTATCACTCCACAATCAATCATCTCTTTTCACATTCTCTACTCATCTTGAAAGATCCGGCGCCCTCTCTCTTCTTCTGTTAGTCCTTAAAATAGCAGAACAAAGAAGGTTTGTTACACCAAAAGTCTAATATTTCCATGTCTCTAGTGGTAAGAATGAATAAATCATCAGTGATTGATCAGACAGAAATAAAGTCTCTTGCCCCTGAATGATATTCTCCAAATTAAAGTGATCTCATTAGCGAGTTTTCTTACAAACACCACCGATGCTTCATTAAGTCTTTTCAGTCACAAAATCCTTATTAAAATCCTTTCTCTGGGGAGAAATGCTGATGTATTGCTTCCAACTTGTCTTCAAAGATCAAATAATTATTTCAGGTGTATTACGGTAAATTTCATTCTGGAACATTTGTGGTTTGTTCGCTCTAGATTATAAGAAAATTCACCACTAAAACACTAAATTTAAAGTTCACGATAAACACAATTAAGTGGATAAAAGAACCTTTGAACCGAAGTTTCGAGAATAAAGTTGTGTTATACAAATGATATCTGCGCGACATTTCAAGCTAAGGGATAGAGAGAGAGAGAGAGAGGAGAGAGAGAGAGAGAGAGAGAGAGAGAGAGAGAGAGAGAGAGAGAGAGAGAGAGAGAGAATCTTCCAAATAAATTTCATTTGAGTGAATTTTTCGAATATGGAATATGTTGGCAAATCAAGCCAAGGCTGATATGAAGCAGCCATAGCTTGATTTCATAGCAAATTCCAGAAAATCGCAGACTTAAGGGGGATATATTCCTAGCAATTTCTGTGGACGTGCGCGTAAATTACGAAAACTATTTATTGACAGAAATGGTTGGCGTCTGTTTTCGATTCTTTTCTTATCTTCCGCCCAGAGCGAGAAAAGGAGAGAGAGAAAAAAAGAGATAAGGGAGAGAGAGAGTGAGAGAGAGAGGGAGAGAGAGAGAGAGGGGGGAGGGGGTGAGAGAAATGTGTCGGTGAAAAGAAAGGTTAAATATTTAGTGGGGTATTGGCCAAATCAGCCCAGCATTGTTAACAAACATTGTCATTCCGCTTGCTTTGTTATTTTACAATTATTTTCAGAATATTGGTTATGACCTTTCAACCTTTCATCGCAACGATCTGGTTGAGCACATTCCAGCGATGGACCATACATAAGCTATGTGTTGGAACCAAACTAAGAAAAAAGTCTCTAAGTTATTGTGGACAAATATATCAAGTGCTGTCTACTCGTCGTTTGGGTACACGTTTAAGAAAGGCGCGACGGACACTGGAAAATGGTATCTTAAAATACGTTCAACATGTTGTATTCTAGTTGATTTGCACCCAAATATCGTTTCCATGCCGACATGTTTGAGAAGCGAACGTATTTGCTGACAAAAAGCCACGCGATTCGACATTTTATATTTCAACGTTAAAATCCCAAGCCCAACATTAGTAGTTTATTTTGCAACTCTTTCTGATGGAAAAGATAGAGAACGAAACATCGGTTTACCCATTCTACAATGGTCTGTATTTTTTAAACAACAAACAAAACTACTAAAGGACAGTCGTCGTAGATCCACGTGTGGGCAGTGATGTCAACGCATGCGTTCAGGGTCGTGGCGACAGGTGGGTGTGTCAACCCCCCCCCCCCTCCCCAATACTGGCCAAAATTTCCTATAGTTGGAAATTCGGAGGGCAAGTCATGAGTAGTTGTAAATTCCATCTATCTCGATTTTAGAGCTTCTTTGGTGATGCTGATGTCGCCTTTAGTCCCAAACATCCAACTCGGTTTTCAAATCGGCAGCTGTTACTATTTACAACTACAGTGTTCGCAATATCGAGCTTCATAAGTATGCATGTCAATCGGTACGAATGTTCTATAGTACGTTTACTTATCGTAATAAAAAAATCCTCGAAATGCACTTCAAGAAAATCACATCATGTAAAATCGTTATACTGAGTTAATTCCATCATTCACAGTTACAAAATGATGAAACATCGAAAACTGATCATTCCTGCATAAGATCTGATTTAATGTTAGGACAGTGTGAATTGCTCAAGGTTTTCAGCTTGAGCATTTGTTTAGCAAATATTCAATTCCCAGATAATACCAAATAATAATAACCTGATAATTCTATCATAAATGGGTTGGCATTTCATTTACTAGAATCAATTGTATGCTCCCTTTCATGCCTCACTTTCAAAATTTGTCTCGGTTGTGAATTTCCAGCCACGTCCCTGCATTCGTTTACCTGGTAAACGAATGCAGGGGACGTGGCTGGATGTTTCCGATTGGGGGGGGGGGGGGGGGGGGGGGGGGGGGAGGTGTAGGGTAGTGAATTTCCATCATTCACAGTTACAAAATGATGAAACATCGAAAATTGATCATTCCTGGATAAGATCTGATTCAATGTTAGGACAGTGTGAATTGCTCAAAGTTCTCAGCTTGAGTATTTTTTTAGCACATATTCAATTCCCAGAATAATCCCAAATAATAATAACCTGATAATTCTTTCATAAATTCTCGGTAGTGAATATCCAAATAGAGGGAGGGACCTGGAGGGGGTTCCCCCTCCCGGTCCCTCTCCCTAGTTGGAAATTCACTACCCTATAATCCCCCCCCCCCCCCCCCAGTCAAAAACCTCCAGCCACGTCCCTGAATGTTTTTTTTATTGGGGTTTAACGATACTTGACAGACAGGATCACCTCGTGTCGGGCAGTTTACAGGTGGAGGAAGCCGGAGTACTAAGATAGAACTACCGCGAGCAGCGGCGAGCAACTGTCAGACCCCCCCCCCCCCCCCAAGCGTACTGACTCCATACAAGCAAGGTTACCATTAGTTGAAGGCAAGTGCACCATCGACGTGCAGTCCGCCTTAGTACATAGCGCCACCGTGCCACCACACGGGCAATCAGGATTAAGTCCCTTGCCTAAAGACACAACGCAGTTACCTCTTGTGTAGACTGAACCGTGGACCTTTCGGTTTGAAGTATAAAACCATAACCACTGAGCATTCACGCTCCCAGGTAAAAGGTTAATACAGTTAAAACTAGAAGTCCTGTCACGAACTGTGCGCTTATCAAGGCTTAATAGCGCGTAGGAATTGCGCGCAATTGCCATATCGAATGGCATCCAAAGCACGGCAGGTTCTCCTGGTAACTCATTGCAAACACAGGCAATGTTTCTGCCAAGGGACCTCCGGGTTACCCGGAAGTCCATTGGCTGAAACATTACTTGTGCACAGGCCATATGTACAGAATTTGATAGCCTTACTACGGTCAAAACGCGTAGATTAACGCGCAGATCGACGTGCTATTTGTGCGTATTTCATGACAGGACTTCTAGTTTTAACTGTAGAATGTTATGAGAATAAAAATGAAGAGAAATAGCAAATTAATGTATGTCTAGCTAGGCATTTCGCCTCTTGAGAATAAACGTTTGTGTTAGGCTAAACAAAGTTAAGCTTTTGATTCTCAGGCAGCGGCGCATTCGTTTTTTCGGCCCACGTTCATCGTATTTATTTCGGAGGGCAACATTCAAAATGTATAAAACTACCATAGGGTGTGATTTTAGTGGTACCGCATCCTGATTTGCGATGCAATATGTTGTATACCTTGGTACAGTATTTTTATTCTCTCCGCGAAATGCGAAACGATTCTCATATTTATTTAACTGGTTGAGGGCTAGATTATTTTTGGTGGTCTGAACGTGTACAACAAAAAATGTCAGAAATGTTTTATTGCAAATTATTGGAGAGTGCCTACAGGCATAATGATTTGTAATAGAATAATTTGTAATAGAACAAATTTGTATAAACAAACTATTATTTACGTTTGACTGAATACGGAACATGCGCAAGGAATATGTTGGCTTTTGTACTTGTACCCACGTGTTTGAAAGGCCTGATTGTGGCTTCTATCACTCAACCACTTAAAAAAAAACTCCTTATTTTTTTCTCCATTTTAGTTGCTCTATATTGACTTTGTGTTGTATGAGCACTGTTACAAAAAATTATCAGTGAAATCAACATGGAAGCTCTAGTATTACATTTTAGGCTCTCTCAACTGGATTTTAGGTATCGGCGACCAATTCATCAGAAATAAAAAATAAAAATAAAAACCGCCCTCCCTCATTCGTTTTTTAACACAAAATACATGAGAATCAATTACTTAATTTTGTTTGGCCTTATATACTGCGTAGAACATTATTTTGACAACATTATCTAAGCTCTGTTCTCGCCACACTTTAACTCTCAATAGTTGAACATGGTAGAAGTTACATTTTTAGTCGATCTCTCCAACAAATCAATGATATTGAACGGGAATACGGAATAATTCTCTAAAGTCAAAGATGAAAGAAGATCATAGGCTTTCTCTTAATTTCACATCATGATGATGAATTTGGCTGATTGTTCACCAGTTTATCTATCTGCTCTGACTAACAGAATGTTTTTTAAAACAAGGAATCGTTCTTTGTTCTTTAGACTTATTGGTCGAACGCAACAGTTGTAAACACGAAACATAAGAAGCACACTACAGGGAGAGAAAGTGAGTCCTGAGTATTCTGCACTATAAACTTTTGAAAAAAATAAAAAGATTTTAAAATATATATTATAAGATTATGTTGCATTTTTAAAGACGATTTCATTCCCCTTGCAGAAAGCTTTACCGCAATATACTTCAAAAATTTGCAAAACCCTTTCATAAGTTTAGACTAGTTTCGCGTTTGACTGAGTGTTCAAACAACACAGCAGTACAGACTAAGGCTTCACGGTATTCCAGTTTGTAATACCGAGTGTGGTATTTTTTTAAATACCGCGACATGAGTAACTATCGAGTATTTGAGAACTGACAATCCTTGTTTGATTTGACCAATCAGAATTCCAAACGTACGCAACACTGCTCGTACTTTGTGATAGTTCTTGCTTGGGACGAACAGAACCACGTGTATTTGTTTTTGTAGAGGAACCATACAGGCCTGAAAATAAGTAGTTTAACATTTGCAGAATAAGGTCCCCAGAGGGTGAATTTGATGATGCTATCCCATACAGTTGGCCAATTTATCCTCTTGGTACCTCTTCCTTTTTAGTTTTGAGACCCTGATTCAGATTGATGTTCACAGGGGGTAAATTTAGTGATGCTACCCTGCTGTGCAGGGTAGCATCACTAAATTCACCCTCTGGGGACCTCATTTTGCAGATGACAGTCTGCTTATTTTCTGGCTTGGAACCATATCTAAATTAAATAAAAGTATGGCAGTTTATAGTGTGCGTGCGATGAATTTAGATGAAGTTCAAGTCCAAAAAGTTAAGTTTATCATTAGTTTGAGAATATCGACATTGCTAATCGACAATATCGTGAAGGTTGGTATGTCGAAACCAATCTCTCGCTTGCCTGGAGAAATATTTTTTAGGAAAATTGATATCTGAAAGGCGTAAACTCCTCTCCTACCTAATTGACAATACACTGCTAACTTTCATTTTTCGCCTCAAAAACATATCTTGTGGCACATCATTTGAGCGAACCCAGCCAGCTCTTTCCAATGAAGGTCATAAGCTATGTTCTAAATTGAAAAAAATAATACATTTTGAAGGGCGACTTTTTTGTGAATAGTCCTGGCGGGCTTCGATCGTTAAATTAGCTAAGGAGCTGAAATAAGGTTTTTATTCTTAACCCTTCAAAAACTGGTGGTATATTCCATGTCAGGCCAGTGGAAGTAATTGGAAGTGTACATATTCATTATTATGGGGCAGACCAATTAATGTTTTCAAAGTGCAGCCTTGGGGCTTCATGTTGAAAATATTGTTTGGTCAAACCCACACATTCACTTAGCAGCCACCCTGCTATATGAAATTATGGTGTATTATGTTCCTGTTCCGGCAAAGCTACCACTCGGGTTCAAAGGGGTTAAATTAGAATATAAAAACTAACAGTATTGATTTTTATGTCAGTAAAGTTTTCTTTCTCAAAATATTTTTAAGTATTGCTCCAAAATTAGAATTTAAAATAAGCCTAATACAATGTTCATTTGAGAGAAGAATCGTTCACTGTTTCGTCCCTTGAATACAACAAAGCATTGCAGATAGCGCACTATCGTACCCAAAGGGCGGTTTGGTAAGCTAGTGAGATGACCTGGTTGTATTGCTGCTCCCACACACACCCACTACCCTTTTCATTTTAGTTCTGGCACCGTTCATATGTTATTGTGTGATGTATATTCGTGACAATAACAAGATCTTTCTTCGTCTTTTTTTCCGGTAATTGCAAAATAAAAAATACAAATCTCGACAGCACGTAACTTGTCCATTAATGGGATGGCACTTTTATTACGACGTGCAAATTAAATGAACCGAACCCATATAAACTTTACTTGAATAGATGTATGAGAGTGACCGGCACTAAAATACATACAAACCAGCAGTATTTATGGTGTCATTACAGTGAATTATTTTGCGTTTACAACCTAAAATTCGATTATTTTTCTTTGATTGATTTTTACTCCCGAACCAATTTTTCATTTTTAAGGAACAGCAATAACAAAACACTGGAAGATTGATGCAGTTATTGAGTATTAGGGCTTATCTAGAAAATAATTGTTCACATTTTCTACGAAATGTTCTCTTGGAAACGCTCGATTGCGAAACTGTAATTGAATTCCGAGGAAATCCATTTAAGTTGTCGATAAAATTATAAGAATGTAAAATATATTTCCTAGCGCACAAATATCGAGAGAAGATGTCTTAGTCTCTTTTATCACGCAATGTAGCCATGCTTCAATTCTTTATTTCCAGTAATTCGACGTTTCCCCAGTACAAGGCTATACTTAAGTTCATGACTTCAGACAGATTAATCGATATCCCCGCAAAGCCTGTTTGGCCAACAACGATAGCTCAACCCTTCTTGAATTTCATTTGTCTGACTGATGGTTGTAGAATTCGTCGTCGTAGTTTGTTTTTTCTTCTAAGACGCGACAGATCATCCCAAAAGTACATTGCGTCCCTTGAGTGGAACAAAGCGCCATCTGCAATGCAAAAGCATTACATAAGCATTACATAGATGGCGCTTTGTTCTACTAATGAGACGAAGTAAAAACTCCAGGGATTTCATACAGGTTGTTTTACTGTCAAAAACAGGAAAACTGCTTTGTGTGCGCTGGCCCAGCAATTGATTGTTGATGGGTTAAAAATTCATGTTTATAGTGTTAACTGGCATGAAAATGTTTGTATGGACTGAGGGTTCTACAGTTAGAATAAGGTCATACTAAGGTCAGGACACTGATTAGAGATTGTAGTTTTATCATTTAATTTAAAACACATGACTCAATGCTGTCAACAACTGGCCAAGAGGGTCTAGCCTGGATTTGAGAATCATATGTTCTCAACTTCACATATTTTTCAGTTCCCATGGACATCAGGAGGATTTGTGTGAATGCTCTTACAGTTAACTGGTAGACTGCTAAATTATTTTTGGCTATCAAATCTTGTACACATGTACTTGCCTTGTTACAATTTATGGGAGAGTGCCTATAGGCACTCTCCCATAAATTGTAACAAGACAAACCCTTACAGACTAAATAATATCACTTGAAAGATAATACAAAGCACATACACTGAATATGAGTCTTCAAGCTGAAGTACCTGCACTTGAGAATAAAGCCCAAATATGGGCTTCCAGCACTCTACCAGTTAAAAGCAATATGTAATATTGCTGTTTTTTCCCACCCATGCATCTTGCGATCCCAGCCCATTCATTGTCTGCTGTTCTGCATTGGGGCGTTTATTCTCCCACCTCTGCCACTGGTAGCAGGGTCATGATCGAGTTGTGGCGTTTATTCTCCCACCTCTGCCACTGGTAGCAGGGTCATGATCGAGTTGTGGCGTTTATTCTCCCACCTCTGCCACTGGTAGCAGGGTCATGATCGAGTTGTGGCGTTTATTCTCCCACCTCTGCCACTGGTAGCAGGGTCATGATCGAGTTGTGGCGTTTATTCTCCCAGCTCTGCCACTGGTAACAGGGTCATGATCGAGCTGTGGCGTTTATTCTCCCACCTCTGCCACTGGTAGCAGGGTCATGATCGAGTTGTGGCGTTTATTCTCCCACCTCTGCCACTGGTAGCAGGGTCATGATCGAGTTGTGGCATTTATTCTCCCAGCTCTGCCACTGGTAACAGGGTCATGATCGAGCTGTGGCGTTTATTCTCCCACCTCTGCCACTGGTAGCAGGGCCATGATCGAGTTGTGGCGTTTATTCTCCCACCTCTGCCACTGGTAGCAGGGTCATGATCGAGTTGTGGCGTTTATTCTCCCACCTCTGCCACTGGTAGCAGGGTCATGATCGTGTTGTGGCGTTTATTCTCCCACCTCTGCCACTGGTAGCAGGGTCATGATCGATTTGTTTTCGGATAATTATAAACACATATCTTAATTATTATGTAATCAACATTTCTGTAAACAAACTAACCAAATTATGTAATTCTCGTATCTGTGATACATTGAATAAATGGCCAGTATCTGGCCCATTTCTGGAAATAGTTCTTCTGCTGTTTGTCAAGATCATTCCAAGGATGCATAATGAATGCTTTAACAGATTATAGGACAGGGATGGTACTCAGTCTATGGGAGGGAGCCTGCACGTTGGGCAAGTTCAAACTTAACTTCTCGCTTCTTCTTGCTCAGTTGGTGGAACAGCCGACACAAATAGACATACAGTATTCGAATGTCGCAAAGTACTCGTCGGAGATGGTACGCCCTACTGTAGGAAAATAATCTGACATTTATCACAACCGAATGAAACAAACTTCTCAAACCAATGCTCTCAATCTACAGTTCTGTGGTCGCAAAAGCAGACTCCTTCGCGACTGAGGCGCGACACGCTTACACCAGTGGGTCGAGATTTCAAAAATAAGATAAAACGAAATCAAGAGGGAGCTCAGAGAAAGAAACGAACATAGCAGTTAGATTCAATGTTCTCGGATTTTTTTTTTTTTTTTGGCATGTGGTATTCTACAGTGACAGGGGAGGAAAGCTGTCGCATGATTTCGACCCGATCGCGACGTAATGTTCTGTCTGATTTGCAATCGAAGTATTACATGAGTGTACAGGCTTGGAAATTTTAGGAGAGCGATTTTTTAGCTCTCCTTACTGCCCTCCTGAAAGAATTAAGGAGAGCGAAAAATTGCCCTCCTAAATATTTTGGTCTGGGATGATTGAGATTACATGTATTATGCTCACATTAAATTTTTGTTGTAAAGCAAAAATGTAATTTAACTTCGAAGTCACATAACATCACGTAATTTCATTTTAAAAGTGGTTTAAATGTAAAAGGTAATGGCTGCAACCATAGCCAAACACAGTTGCAATCATTTGAAGCAAAATGGGTCACAGCAATATTTTTTTTTCTGTCAGTTTCAAGTTCAGCAACTGACATCACAGTTTGAGGGGTAATTATTCAAGGAATACTACTACTATCCTGTCACTTGAAGCACTTGCACCAGGATGTGACTGTAGATTCAAGCAGACCTGTTGTCCAAGAAAGTCATACGCCTACCACTACCACTAGTGGTAGGCGTATGACTTTCTTGGACAACAGGTCTGGGTACACACACAGGTCTTGTCAAGTGTGTGTTCGGTTGTTGAGTGAGACATCTAGATGTCTAAGAGATTTCGCTTTACCTTAGTAAAGTTAATAAAATCACTGATGTAGTCTGTTGGTTTCAGTTTCAATGAGTTCGTTCAACTGGATACTTAAAATGTTGTGTAAAGCTAATTGCTCTCCTAAGCTGATTGAGGAGAGCGATTTTTTGCCCTCCTGCATTTTTCAGAATGCCAGGCCTGAGTGTAAAAACATTCCCCAACCTGTCACTATTTAACGCCGTGTGGTCCATTAATTAACAAACATCGTGTCGGCAACTAACTTAAACTCATATTTTCAGTATACACTTTATAATTGGTAAAAGTACTCAAGTGAATTTGAACGAACATTCGAAATCTTCAGTTTTAACCATTTTATATTCCCGTATAAATTGAAAGAATATATTTTTCCAGATAAGATACATGCGATCAGTTAAATAAGCGCGAAGTAAGATGCACTGACGTTTTAAATTCTGGGATCCAGAGCTTTTCAACACACCACATGCTATTTTTAATACCGAATCAGTTGAAGTTAACCAATAAAAACAGAGGTGTTGTATTGTAATTTGTGACTGACAGAAGGTTTTTCTACGAGATGTGTTTGGGGAGAAAAATTTACTATGTATAAGAACAGCGTCATTATTATTTTGAGTTCATGGCTGGCAATTTTTGTCATTGGTAGAGATATACAGGAAAGTTAGCTCCCCTTAATTTTCTAAAGTTGTCAGTGCATTCAACACAAAGTGAATGGGAATTTCATATAAAAATTGACATTTCCAAATGTTAGCGATGTTGTATCATCGATGTGCGCATCGTTCACAAACTTCAGGTAAATTCCTGTAGAGTGATATATACAGATTATCATGATTATGTGCATGTTCTGTGGTTTGTATCAGATTCGAGGTGGTGTCCAAAAAGGGATCACAACGAGCCGGCTCTGCCAGCGAGTTGTGATCCCATTTTTGAACACCATCGAGAATCTGATGCAAATCACAGGACATGCATATTATCACGATAATTCATTTATTTAACAATTATATCACATAAACAGATTAAATCTTAAATTATTAATACGGTTTTGTGACATAATCTTGGGCAAAAAAAAGTAAAACAAAAACATATGGAACTATATTGTTGTGCACTCTGACAAACAATGAGTAACACGGTCACCGCAATTGTCAAAGTTGTGTTGTCAAATTGTTCACTCTCAGTGTCACTTCCTATGATGATCCGCTTGAATTTGCGAGTTTGCGACGAGGGCACCTCCCCAGGAACCGGGTTGGTGTAATATTGAATTGTGCAGTTTCTATGTACTGTAAAATTTTTAGCCAATCGCCCGTAACTGTCGCTGTCGCGTTACCGGAAACGAGTCGTCTATATTATACGGAATCAGAATAAGTCATCTATATGATACGGAATCGGAACACATTATGTGATACGTACTGTTTCTCGTGGTTTTCAGGCCAAAATCTCTATGATTGTCAGATAAAAAATACAGAAGCTGGCTTTTTACATTTATTTCCCAATCAGTTTGAACGTTTGACTATTATTCTCACGGGAACAATGGTTGTAGAATATTGCTGTTAGAACTCTGAAGGGACTATTTTTTTCTATAGCAATATTGTCATCAAGCGTAAAGGATTGAGATGAGTTACCACGTTGATAGATGTCATATGGGAGGGGGCGGGGGTTTTGTTTGAGTGGCGACGTTATTCGCTGACATTACAGTCAGGCCAGAAAATAAGCAGACTGTCATCTGCAAAATGAGGTCCCCAGAGGGTGAATTTAGTGATGCTACCCGGTGATTTACCCTCTGTGAACCTCAATCTGAATAAGGGTTTCAAAACTAAACAGAAAGAGGTACCCAGAGGATAAACTGGCCCACTGTATGGCATAGCATCATCAAATTCACCCCCCTGGGGGCCTCATTCTGCAAATGTCAGACTGCTTATTTTCAGGCCTGATTACAGTATACAGTTGTATAGAGATCAGTGAACTAGCGGGCTTTTGTACATATGCTGACACACAATAACATTACTGTCATCACAAGCACGGACAAATCATTTTCTGTCCAGCCCCACACCATCCCCACTCCCGGAAAAGAAAGAAAAATAAAACAAAAACTACTGTAGAATCTCACCTGCCAAAATTGAAATCCGAGAACATTAAGTCGTTTGTTGCTCATTATTCGGTCGATTTAGTAACATGTTATTTATAAAATCTACATCCAAAACGTGCAAAGTGTTTTGTGACGTAATCGCGATCTCGTTCAGAAAGAGGCCACTTTTGCTATCGCAGTACTGTATACAGTATGGCCTAACATGATAGGACATCATTGGCTGTTTGAAAGATACAGTATATTCAACGGTGGCAGTTATCCAGGATGCAGTACAGTCGTCGTGGATTGGTTGTAATCCACGCGTAGACAGTGATGTCCATGCATGCGTGTATAGGTAATAAACATCACCATCAGCAAAATTTTAATTAATGAAGCGCCGGGTTGCACCCAGTGCTTCATTAACTGGTAGAGGGCTAAATTATTTTCGACCACCAAAAATTGTTAACATGTCTTTGCCTCGTTACAATTTATAGGAGAGTGCCTGTGGGCACTCTCCTATCAATTGTAATAAGGCAAATCTTAACAGACTAAATAATACCACTTCAGAGATAATATGAAGCACAGCCACTGAATTTGAAGCCTTTATGTTGCAGTACCTGCACTTCAGAATAAAGCCCAAATATGGGCTTCCAACACTCTACCAGTTAATTAAAATGTTTATGATTATTCCTATAATTAGTGTTTGGAATCTAATATTATTGCGTCCGTGGAAATATTGCTCACATGTAGAACGTGACCAGTCCACGACAGCCGTACTGTATTCGCCTTTCTCCTTTCCAGAAACTGTTGAACTTGAATCAAAAATGGTGTTCTATGTTTTCCCTATCGTTAAGTGCTTATAAAATATTTTCCACCGATATGCGAAGCTAATGCAAACAATGCTAAGGGAATATATTTTGATGCGGCTGTACGCAACGTGGGAGTGACTAGACATCTATCAGCTGATATGTGTTTCGAATAATTTTCCGGTGGCTCTGTCTCAAACGTTGCAAATTCGAAAGCGTGCATTATAGAAAGAGAAAGTAGTATTTTACGCGGTTACTTACAATTATCTCACTCGTAGGCGCGGGTAATTAGATATTGTAACTCGCGGAAAGGCTGCTAGAGGAAATACACATTTCTCATACCCACATGTGAGATAATGGTCTGCAACAACGTAAAACACAAAACATCCTCTGTTTATTTTGCATTCTAGAATAGAGTAAGCGAGTCATGGTGTTTATTTATTCAGTTAGATTTGGGATGGTGGAACAACGGAATTAATTTGTCTAGGGACTGTATTTTCTGCGTGTAATCACGTTTTACAAATAGCCGTATCTGTCTGTCACAATGTGTAGCATGTCCAAGTTCTATCGTTTCACAGAGGAACTATCAATGATACAGACGGTTATGTTTTATCTGTAGAAATGTTATTGTATTAGTGGGGTTTTTTTAAAGTCTGCAATAACGAAGAGAGTCGAGCCTGTTATCGAGGGTAAATCGTACACGATTTGGTCGTATAATTTTGACCTCCATAGATGGTAATAGCGAGAAGTAAAAAAAACAGTAATTGCATTGACGTCACAATACCGTTTCAAGGACGTTACGATATATTAAACCCATAATGTACAGTACAAAGAATTTCTTATTGGCATCTAACGACACTTTCGACAGCCAGAATTAAATCGTGTCGGACAGTTTTGCGGGTGGATGAAGACGAAGTACCCAGAGAGAACCACCGAGCAGCAGCGAGCAACTGTCAGAGAAAGGATGTCGTGTGGATAACTGATTTATCGTTTACCTAACATGAAAAACAGACGACACTTGCAAACAAAATTCTTGAATAACTAATTTGTTTCATTTTTTGTCTCAAAAACATAGGTTATGACCCCTCGTTGGAAAGAGGGGTCATAACCCATGTTTTTGAGACAACAAAACGAAAAAATAATGAAAATTATTTGGCGATTTTTGTGAATAGCGCTGGCCGGTTTTGTCCTTTGCGTTGGGTAAAATGTATTTGTTTTAGATGCGCATATTTCTACATGATCTCTATTGAGTCACGATTCGATGAAATTTCTGAACCGAGTTGTTCACGAAGTTCGACCTGAGGTTTTTAGCGAAGCTCAGATCGATTTTAGCCAACGGGGTACAGAAATATCATGTCGAAGCGTGACGAATTTGGAAATCTTTTCCTCACATAATGTGTAATTAAACAAAAGTTCATTTTCTGCCAACAAATTAACTTTTGTTTTGAAAATGAAATACTTTTGTAAATGACACCTGCTAATTGAAACAGTGAATGAAATAAATATCAGAGAAGATTAATTCAATTCTGCTTCCAAAACTAACTCACTCATAGTGTTACGTCACGATGGCTTCTAGCGTCACGTCTTTATTGGATGCGTTGTGGGTAGAGAAGGGCAATAAACCGAACTGATCCCGATATCATGGGGATACTGAAAAACCGAACCGAACCAATCATTGAATATCGAAACTGTCCGAATTTTCAATTGTTCATACGTTCGCTATATATAAGGCCTCGTTGGGGCTTGAAAGCAGTTGAGGGTTCATTTTCATGAAAGAAGTGACTAATTTTCTTTTTCAGTTACGTTAACCCTTAAGACAAGGGCAATTGTTCTGAGCTCCCACTAGACTACAACCTGTACATGTTCAGTTGCTGGACTAGAAATCACCGCCCAGGTGATTTACGTATTATCAGCAGAATTTCCTATGACGCCATGTTAAGGTCACATGTCCTGTGATCACAAAGGCTTGAAATAGGCCTTGGAATGTTAAGATCTGTTTGGAAAAAATCACAAAATTACTATAGACATGATTTGTATCGGCGAACAAAATGCCAGTGTTGAGCTCATTTGCAGTGGCATTTGTGGCGCCGTGGAAGAATGACACAAGAACAATCATGTGTTCTCCTGACGTGGATTCCCTTTGGGTACTATCAGCGAATCTCAGTATAATCAGATACCAAATACCGAACCGATACCATGGTATAATCCCCTAAAAATACCCAAACCGGTACCGCATTAAAAATTCCAAAATCACCTTCTCTTGTTGTTGACGATATTTTCGATATCGGGTTATTTGCAAGCCAGAAAATAAGCAGACTGTCATCTGCAAAATGAGGTCCCTTTAGGGTGAATTTAGTGATGCTACCCTGCACAGCAGGGTAGCATCACTAAATTTACCATCTGTGAACCTCAATCTGAATCAGAGTCTCAAAACTAAACAAAAAGAGGTACCCTGAGGATAAATTGGCCCACGGTATGGGCGAGCATAATCAAATTCACCCTCTGGGGACCTCATTCTGCAAATGTCAGATTGCCTATTTTCAGGCCTGGTTATTTTGTCAAGATCGGGTGATAAATTCGATTTTCAGTCAGTAAACTTTTTAAAAATGAGTAATGGGGGAACGAATACGTTCTTGTCAATGTATGTCTTTTTGTTTTCACTTTGATAATGCTCAGGAATAATGTTTATAAAAATATACTGGGGTAAATGACATATTGAGCAAACTTACATGGCTGACAATTTTCGTCATTGGAAGAGGTTTAGAGGAAAGTTAGCTCCTCTTAATCTTCTAAACTTGTCAGTAAATTTAACACTAAGGGTATGGAGATTTTATATAAAAATTGAAATTTCTAAATGTTGGCGGAGTTGTATCACTGATGTGCGCATAATTTCACAAACTTCCGTTATTTTCCTGAAGGATAGTACAAAAATACAGAAGCTGACTTTTTTTCAAATTTGTCCACTGTCGTTTTGAACTTTTGGCTCTTATCTCTGTTTAACCCCACTTAAAAGTAACAAAAGAGCGTTTTCACCATATTTTGATATTCTGCCTCTTTTTTGTACTGTTCATTGTATCAACAATATGCTCATCGTGACATATATAGATATTATCATAACAGTGTGTTGATCCGTGTCGTAGTATCACGTCGAGTTGAAGTGGCCAGATTTTCGGAGCACACGAGCTGCCGCAGGCAGCTCGTGTGATCCGAAAATCTGGCCACCTCAACGAGACGTGATGCGACGACACGGATCAACACACTGTTATGATGATATGTTTATCATATGACATTGTTTCGATGTCACATTCACCCAAATTTGCCATTTTAATTAATATGCGGTGAAAAGCCGGTTACAAAATAGCAGACGAAACAACAACGACTTCCCTAGTTTCGAAAACTATTCACGGAAACTCTCGGATATTTCCGTGGGAGTGTGATATGGATTTTTGATTTCCGTAAGAGTGTGAAATGCACTTTTGATCCGGAAAAATCTCACCCGGTGTGATACAACAGTTTGGAAAACATCGTCAAACAGTAGTGATTATTTAGGGTAAAAATGGCAGAGTCATATGATAAAATGCACTATCCTTTCCATTAATATAAAAGTCCAAAGGGTAAGATTTGCTAACTTTTTTTCCTGGAAAGAATAAAAACTTGCAAATTACTGTGAAAAACACATTCTCCAAACAAAGACGGATTACTAAGTTGCTTCAAATAAGCTTGCCATAAAATGTCAAGTTTGTTTTTGTAACTTTTAATAAACGAAAACAACAGCCAGCTCCGAGATCTGTCTGTTGTTTATTCGTTCATTAAAAGTAATAAAAGGAAACGCCGCTTTATTTTCTGTATATGCCATGGGTGTTTTCTTAACAATTACACGTTTCCCTAGGAAGAATATAAACTTGTAAATTACTGTAAAAATACATTCGCTAAACACAGAGACAAAGTGAACAGTTACTTAGTTGCTTCTAATTAGTTTGTCATAAACAGCCAAAGTTTCTTTTTATAGCTTTTAATAAACGAATTCAACAGAGCAGACTGCTGTTACTTCGCTTTATTTTCTACTGATGTCATTCATATGTATTTTTCATTACTGAACTTTCCTCGTCAGTATCATGGGAGATACCTTTATTAAAAGTCGATTTTCATGGCGAGATAAGTCAAGGTTGAGGCGAAATCGAAAAGCTCCACACACCCTATGATCTACGGACGTTATGTTTGCATTATGAACTAATCACTCGCCGGGGGGAATGAAATAAATATATTTATCATATGACTCGTCCGTTTTGTTCACTTTAAAACATTTGATATTTTGCTTTCATATTAATCAGTGATAAATAAAGCCTTCCATCGATTTCATTGGTCAATTTCTAAACTAGACAATTTGATTTGCTGAACAAAATACAACTGGGCCGTATTTTCATAATTTGCAT
This sequence comes from Pictodentalium vernedei, assembly GCA_031216915.1. Lineage (NCBI taxonomy): Eukaryota > Metazoa > Mollusca > Scaphopoda > Dentaliida > Dentaliidae > Pictodentalium > Pictodentalium vernedei. The sequence goes on from CM062297.1 coordinate 263,383,124, forward strand.
AATTGGGGTTGAAAGATTTCATTGGTCAATTTCAAATATGGACAGTTTGATTGGCTGAACAAAATACAACTGGGTCACATTTGCATAATTTGAGTAGGAAGAATTTACGTTATGTGTCCTATTTAGGTTGGGTTATATTGCATTAATCCTTTACCTAACATAACGACCAAAACCGACCAGTGCTATATACGAAAAAAATTCAATTTTTGCTTCCAAAACATAGGTTATGACCCCTCATTGGAACGAGCGCATCGCGCATGTTCCAATGAGGGGTCATAACCAAGGTTTTGGAAGCAAAAATTGAAAATTTTTAGTTATATGATGATGTTCTTTATAAGTGTCGTCTGCAACACACGTTAGGTAAAGGGTTAAAAAGTCATACTAAGTCGTTAATTTGTGCATATGTGTGTCATATGATAACTAGAATATAAAATAAGTGTTTTTCTCATATGATATTTATGAAACTCGTCCGAATTTTCCGTTTGGGGCTCGTCAGAGGCTCGTCCAAACGGAAAATTCTTAGACTCGTTTCATGAATATCATATGAGAAAAACACTCATTTTACATCCTCTATTTGTTTTCGCTGGTTTCAAGCAGCAAGTATTGTGATTGAGAAAAAGTGTATTCATTCATAAAACCAAAACAAATTTCAGAATGTACCATGTATCACTTGTATTGATGGTTGTTGTACAAAAACGTCAAGCCCTGCTATTCACCTGCGTTTTATTCGTTCCCGATCGCGGTAATTAATTTTTAACACCTTCGGATTTTGAACAACATGTGCAGATTTTGGTTTATGTCAAAATCCCAGTCAAATAGAATGGGAAAGTCTGCCTCCACCTTGATATGACATAATTTTACTCCTCGCAGAAATTGTTGCCAATAGCGTATGTACCAATAAGAATAAAATCTTCGACGTCTGATTGGACGAGATCTCGCGTATGTTTTTTCCGTGTTTACGGCTCCAATGGCATATATTATCGTTTGACGTCACCACGCGAAATATTTGGAATGAAGTTGCCCGTCTCTCAATTATTTCATCAACGAAGTGACTTGAAAACCGCCTCTCTTTTCTACATTTTCACCCGTGCTGCAGACGATGTTCCGAATGAAGTATTGTTTAAACTACAAATCAGTTTATGATTTGAACTACGAACTAGTGGCCTCGACCTTCATTTGATTTCAAGATTATTATTTTGTCCAGTGGCGTCGTGGGGTACACGAAAGATTTTTACTAAACTTATTATCGTTAAAAGTTGAATTGTTCATTTCGCGATGTGGGTTTTGGGTAGCGTCTGATTTGAATGTAAATGTTATTGTGATGCATTGGCAATCTGTGTTTTCTGGCTTGGAGTGTATGTTCAACCGAGACGCTGCGCGTCTTGGTTGAACATAAACTCCGATCCCCAAACCTCAGATCATGTTACGGTCAATTCATCACTATAGCCTGTGTTAGTTCTAGTCGGCATGGGAACCATCGTAATATCTTCGAACGCACCTCATGTATAAAATACTGTTCCCCGAACTTTTTATTTTCACTCAAAAAGTAGCACGAACATTTAACAACTGGCATCTGACATGACTGAGTGCTTTCAAGTGCCTGACCATTCAGCCAATTGAACCTTCCTATTTCTTCTGCACTGTGACAAGAAAACATATAGAGAGTTTAGCCAATAGCACTAATGAATGATATGGTAATCAACGTATGAACCTCACCAGGGAAGGCAGTAATCTTTGACAAATACAGTGCCATTTCATTAGACATTGTTAGGATATCATCTGTCAAGGAAATTCGAATTATGTACTTTCTGAATCACATTGTATCAATAGCACTCCCAGGTCAGATAGAATTAGCAGGAGTATTCCTTTGGGAGGAAACTCAATGGCGCTCGTGATTTGAATTTCTATAACAATAATTCATCGTAATGGAGTGTTCAACAAGAGAAATGCCTATCAAGGTTACTGCATGAAGAAAAGGTCTAGAGAAACTCATCTGTCGACAGTCACATAATTACATACAGATTTTTCCTCTTTATGCAATAATGGAGCGAAGGGATTCACAATTGCTGGGGTATTTATTAACACTGCTAATCGGAGTGTCCAAGTCAGTTTAAAAATATAAACATGATGACTTGACTTGAGAGGAACGTTGCGGATTATCTCCCCGAGGAGCCATTGACAATGGCCCCAAGGGGTGACAATCCTCAAGCCAGGTTAAACATATGTTTTATGTCACCGAAGAAACTCGCTTTTTGACAGAATTGCAAGCCTCCATCGATGCCCAATGGTGCACCGTATATTCAAAAGCTAGCTCTGATTCAACATTTAGAACATTTGGTATTCAATTAAGAACTATTGAACAAGAGCTTGGACATGATAAGGTATAATGTGGGAAGAATGACGCCCGGTGACGGAGTTCATGCAGACCTCCTCTTTTTTAAACGCCCAGGAGCATCAGTGATTAGAGGTTATTACTTGTTTAGTTTCATATCGGCCGAGATATGAGCACGATGTAACATCATATCAGCCTGAGACCGAAGGTCGAGGACTAATGTGAAGTTACTTAGGGCTGATATCTCGGACGAGATGAAACTAACAATGTAATAACCTCTTTATTTATTAAACCAAAAACAAATATTATTAGTTATGCTTGTGTTTTCCATTGCTTTGGGAATTCATACACCCTGAGGCGAAGCCGAAAGGTGTCTGAGTTCCCAAACCGGTGTAAATTCCCATACACCCTGAAAAACACAAGGATAACGGATTTATTTCCAAGAATTGTGGTGTACATAATACGTTAACCTACATTGTGGGCAAAAACTGACAGAAAATTTGTACATTGTAAGTTTCTTAAATAAAACCCGACAAATATGGATGTCATTGGAACTGGCTCAATGAGCCAGTTCCAATGACATCCATATCTGTAATATTTTATTGCACATAAATATTAAATTTTCTGTATTTTTATTTTTGTTCTAACATGACCGAGCAGAAGGTATGAATTAATAATTAAAAATGGGTACTTCTTGTATATTCTTGTTTTTACACCGTGGTTAAACACGGTGTAAAAAAGCCACTGTGGATTGCAAGTTACACCGTACCTCTCAGCCAATCACAAATGCAGTATTTTGTTTCATTTGGAAATAATACAAAATGTTCTGAGATCTGTTTCAGTTTTCTGACAGTGTTATTTTTTCTCATTTTTCTCACCAAGTTCGAAGTTTCCTCTTCACCTTCCTCAGTTATCTGAACTCACCGACTTCTTCGCTGGGGAAGCCGCGGCGTTCGGATAGCTGAACTATTTTTCTTCCACTTCGACAAATCTCCGACTACTACTCTTAATCTTAGTTTGCGATGAATTGTTTTACAGCTCTCTTCTTTCGTCTCTTCATTACTTTTTAACACCACTTCTCAAGGTGTTTTCTAGGCTATTAATTTAATTTTTAGGGCATTCCTTCCGAATAGCGAGTTTTTACTAAAACGCTGGGCCACCGAGCGATAATGAAAAGCATCGTTCATTGTAGACCCGTCGGTCCGGCAACTAACCGGAAGCTAGATCTACTACTCTTATTACGTCCCTTGAACTTCCGCCTGAGGGTGTTTGTTTTGAATAAATTGTTTAAATATTTACTCTATTTTATCAACACTATAGCCATGACATAGTTGGAAATTGCGCTATATATTTGGATTGTTATCTCTAGAGTAACTATGGATTAATAATTTTATCTATCGATCTCTTATAACTTGTCAGTCGTCTTCAGTGCTGGGTTTTGTTCTCCCCAATTTTCTGGGCCCATGTCAGCTGACAAGTCACATGACCTATGTTAGTAAACAGACGACACATGCTTCAAAACTGTCAAAATGTCCTAATCTAACGATTCTTGAAACCATCTCTCCGCTAACCTGCTTCATTCTTTCACTGAATCCTGGTTGGATCAAACGTCCATATGTGTGGTAATAATAGTAATAACATGGTTTTTGTCGGGTTTCACAGTTTATTAACGGCCCTTTGGAATGCTTAGATGCCCTCTGGCCAACTCGGTCTAACTAATAGGCCCTTGGGCTGTTAATCATTCCAATCGGACCGTTAACCCTTTACCTAACGTAGAAAGCAGACGCCACTTGCAAAATAATTCTTGAATAACTAATTTTTTTCATTTTTTGTCTCAAAAACATAGGTTATGACCCCTCGTTGGAACGAGCTCGACGAGCTCGTTCCAACGAGGGGTCATAACCTATGTTTTTGAGACAAAAAATGAAAAAAATAATGAAAATTAATTGGCGATTTTTGAGAATAACGCTGGCCGGTTTTGGCCGTTACGTTGGGTAAAGGGTTAATAAACTGTAACGCCCTGAAAATCATGTTATTGTTATATTGTTCATTACTTATTGTTCATTTAAGTGATTGCATTCGACGAATAACTGTTAACATTTCGATCTAAACAAATTGGTCGTGCCTAGTAACGCATCGGGGGTGGGGGTGTAGCTTGGTTCATATCGGCCGAGATCGGCGTTATATCAGCCGAGTTTGGAGCCATATCTGTCAAGTTTGAAAATGTGCAATTCTGGGAAAGAAAATCATATATAATAAATAATAATTCTATATATGGACATACCCAGCGGTATGGGGGGTGAAGAGTACTGCCCCCTCCCTCAGAAGAGTGACCTAATACCAGGCATAATAGCGCAATGTAACACGAAGAAGCAGTGATAATCATACGAGTTCCGAATTCGATTGAGCTATTTTTGGTTTTCAGTCTTTCAGATAACATTACTTGTTTGTTTTTTTTTGGGGGGGGGGTTAACGACACTTTTAACAGACAGGGTCACATCCTGTCGGACTGTTTTACGGATGAAGGAAGCCTGAGTACCAGAACAGATCCATCCAGCAGTGGCAAGCAACTGTTAAAACTTCCCAACGTACCAAATACGCACAAGCAGTGCTAGCATTGGTTGAAGTCAAGTGTACCATCGGTGTGCAGTGCGCCACAGTACACAGCGCCACCATGCCCTCAAGTGGGCAACAGGGATTGCGAGCCTTGCCTAAAGATACAAAGCTCTTACCGCTGGTCAGGATCGAACCGTGAGCCTTTCTGTTTAAAGTCCAATGGACTAACCACTGTGCCACTGCATTCCCTAGTCGGTTAACCCTCTGCACACTGATATCCAAATATGAAGATTACAGTCTACATTGTTTCCATAATGCAACTGGGAATTGAACCAATTTAACAGAGTTTTACAGAGATCATTATAGGGACATTTGGTGCTTGAAATGGAAATATGTTGACATCAATGTGAAAATGTTTGAGGTTTATAAAAATGTTAGTCACACGTAAAGGTTTGTCCTTTACTAAGCAGTTAAGCTCTTGTGCACGAAACTCTTTTCAAGAGAAACATAAAGAAGAAGAACAAGCCGGCAATAACAGCAGCTTTTACGAAACAGCAACTCAACTTGTTTTGACCATCGGACCTATCGGTCAGTGGGTACAAATTTCTTCTACCTTCACAACTTATCAATCAACAGTAGTCGTGAACTGAGACACATAATAATTTCTGCTGACTGAAAATGGAGAATAAGAAAGAAAGTGCATTCCCTCGGTGTTCTCAAGCATTTGTGTGCACAGAGTTACATGTACACGAGCGGGAGAATCAGAGCTGCTGATTGTTTGGTGAAGTAGAATTCAGTTCAGGTACTATCGAGGTGAGTGCACACCAAATCTCCGCTTTTTCGTCTAATTTTTTGCAGTTTTTACCTAACTTACGTACAGTACAGTCGCCGTGAACTGGTCGTAATCCAAGCGTGGGCAGTGATGTCCACGCATGCGCTCATCAGGTAATAAAAATCATCATCAGCAAAAGTTTAATTTATGAAGCACTGGGTTGTATCCAAGTTTTGACAACTATTCCTGTAATTAGTGTTTACAATTTAATATCATTGCGTCCGTGGAAATACTGCCCACCTGTGGACAGTAACCAGTCCACATCAGCCGTATTGTAGGACTGTAGTTTTGGAGCAAGAGGTAGGACATCATGATGTGTGTTTTTGTCATTCCAATGAGATTGTCTATGTCATACTTCAGAATGTTGTATTGAAATAAAGCACAGCACATACAGTTAAAACTAGAAGTCCTGTAACGAACTGTGTGCTTATCTAGGCTTAATTGCGCGTAGGAATTGCGCGCGATTGCCATATTGAATGGCATCCGAAAGCACGGCGGGTTCTCCTGGTTACTCATAGCAAATACTGGCAATTTTTCTGCAATTTTTCTGCCAATGGACCTCCGGTTACCCGGAGGTTCATTGGCTGAAACTTTGCTTGTGCACAGGCCATATGTACAGAATCTGCTAGCCTTACTATGGTCATAACGTGTAGATTAACGCGCACATCGACGTGCTATTTGTGCGCATTTCATGACAGGACTTCTAGTTGTAACTGTATTGTGTTGTTGTTTCTGATGAGTGCACGAATGTTTGAGTGGTGGTCCGAGAGAATCGTGTGTTCGTGTACCCCAACATTGGTGATAAAAATCCCCCATAAATTCTTTTGCATATCAGCCCGTCATTATTTACAGGACGTGTGATAACATACGGAACAAATTCCGAGGATCGAAATAACGGTCGATTGAAATTTCTTCCCGCACGGGCAAACACAATGGTTTGTGTGCAAGCTACCTGCTGAATAGAACGTATGTGCATTGTGCTGTGATGTTGACACACTCGACGATTATTGAACTTTCGCTTATTAAGAGACTTACGGGTTGTATCGCAGTGTTCAGCTGGGGAAAAGAAATTAGCGGATATCGATACTGTAGAGGAAGAAACAACAACTTAGCACAATAGATTAGTGCTATAAAAAGCAATTGTTCATGTTACCGGGAGTTTCGGGTACTCTTGTGCATATTTCCAGTCAGGGTTGTTAACGTGTTGAAATAATCAATCGTCGTCTGAATTGTTCTCTTTCAATTAGCCACGTACAACATGTTTCCGTTTTAATTAGCGCACATTTACCCACTGGAAGCCACATTGTACCATTATATATCGAAGCTATGTCAATCACCTGGCTGGTGTTTTTGCTAAGTGTGGATGATCAGGGGTAGTAAGGGATGAGACTTGAGCGAACAGATTTAACACTGAAATTCCCATAGACATTTGTTCGCCAGAGACAATCCACGGTCGGGTGTACTTAGGCGAACTGATTTAATACTGAAAATTCCCATAGACATTTCTTCGCCAGAGTGCCATCGGCCGATGGCACTCTGTCGAAAAAATGTCTATATGAATTTTCAGTGTTAAATCAATTCGCCAGAGTACACACGAAAAGATGGCATTTTTTACGAACAGTCCATGGCGACTGTACTGTACCTGCTGCGTTTCACGTTGGTATTTGAAGATGTTAGAAGCAAGTGAACGAGAAGAGCTTTTGTTTCGCACTGACGACCTTCATTAAACAAGAGCTGAAACGGTTAACCGATTAATCGATTAAACAATGATCAACGTCTTGGTCGATCAAAACAAGTAATTGATCGATTAAACGTTGCCTTAAACAACTGTATTATATGGGTTAACAAAGGAACAAACTTGCTCTAAAACAGGCAAACATTGTCACACTGACCTGCATCAGTTATTATGAGACAGATTAAAGCATGCAAGTTATGTGCAGGCATACTTGTTCACGTGCAAGATCATTGTTCTGTATCAGTAGTTGGAAATGGTCATTCTCAACGCTTTGCCCGTTGCGGGCAGCAGACGATACTTGTAAATAAAGTCTTGAATTACTATAAATTTTCAATTTTGTCTCGAAAACATAGCTTATGACCCCTAAGCTATGTTTATTAGACAAAAATTGAAAACATAATAAAATTTGAAGGAGACATTTATATATAGCGCTTGCCGGTTTTTTCCGTTACGTTGGGTAAAGGGTTAATTCTATAAATCGTCAACGGTACGGCAATTATTCAGCTACCTACAAAAACAAGTGATTAATCTGTTAAAGTAGGTTAATCCACATGATTAGTCGATCAAGAAAACGCTATAACCTTCTTAGCTCTAATAAAAACATAACGGTACCGAACTAACGGTTAATATAAGGCAACTGATAAGTTTGTTCCACAGACTCAGATAACATAACGTTTTGAAAAATGGATAGACGGTTCCATATCCGACTATGCCCCTGTAGAATTACAGACATTCTCCGTGTAATATTTCTTTGAAAATGATGCAAACACTATTGCATCTGCCGAATAAAATTCAAATATTCGGGGAACATGGGATCTTTCTATCTCCTTTTCTCTTCATTGCTAATGGTTACTTTGGTCATAGTTTGAACTTTAACATTTTAAAGCTAGCACTTTTTATACATCCATCTCTCATTTCAAAAGCATATAATTTGTCTGAAGAACTTGTGTAGCTTTGATGTTTCAACATACAATTATTCTCGTCTTGATTTACTGTATTTGGTTTTATAAAAACCCAACAAAAATGACAAAAGTGGACAAAAGACCTGTAATATATTTAATCGTTCTTACTATTTTATGGGAAGCTCTGTTTTCTTGTATTCGAATCACATAATAAAACAGATCCAATTTCTCATTATCTTTATCTGATAAAGAACTCAAAGAAACAGAATTGCTACATAAATTGAGTACACACACAAAACAATGGAGTTTACTTAATTAAGCGTGCAATATGATAAAAATGATAACTCCGCTGGTTTGTCGCGGTTCTCATACGAGGCGACCCTTGATTATCCCTGTGCTCCCAAATATGGCTCCATCATCGCCCCTTCGCTTAACCCAACAACCAGAAACGAACTATTTCATGCTATCCCGTGTTTCTGTCTTCCCCATTTCACTGATCTCCACACTAACCCTCTCATTTGTATCATGCAATAACCACATGCCCTTCATCACCCACCTATTTCCTCATTACACCCCTAGTGAATCTTTTTCTATCAGTCTGATATTTTGAATATTGTAAGAGTTGCGGATAGTTATCCTCATCACATTACGGTTACATATTTTATATTTAGTACAATGGTTCTAAAAACGAACAGCAATGCACTTCACACGGAATATGCATTGTAGAATTCAGGGTCTCAAGCCAACAGTCTGATTCTGTCATCCCCATTTCACTGATAAGCACGCTAAAACCCTCATATTGATATTATCCAATAACCAAATGTACTTTATCCCCACCCCATTTCCTCATTACACTCCCAGTGGATCCTTTTCTATCATTCTGATATTTTGAAGATTGTAAGAGTTGCAGATGGCAATTCTCATCACATTATTGTTATATATTTTTATATATAGTGCAATAGCCCCAAAAGCGAACCACGATGCAATTCACATGGGAAATATGAATTGTCGAATTAAGGCTCCCAACCCACCAGTTCTAATTCTGTAAGGAATTCGACACTGTTAGGATCTGGAACAAGTCTACCCTTAAATAGTTCACCGCCTTTGTTCTGGAATATTTCAGTTGGTTGCAAAAGCGAACCGAAGGTTCGCTTTTGTAACCAACTGAAATATTCCGGACAACTGAATCTAAAAAATACCATAAGGATTAATTTTCTGTGAATCAGCGATAGAAATGTTGACCAATGGAGACTTGATATGATCGACTATCAGAAATGAAGACTCCCCACTGGCGCAGTTTTGTGATTACGCCACGTAGTTCCACAAATTGTAATATCATGATGTTTTTACGGCGAATTAAATACTTATTGATTGGAATATCTATGACTGGAACAGGAAAGTATACCTCAATATCTTTGTAAGTAAAGGCACACCACGTTAAGCTTTCAAGGTGAATTAAATTCTTATGGATTGGAATACCTGTAAACTTAAACTCCATCTTAAAACGAAGTTATACATGTATATCAATGTGAGTTAAGGAATATCACATTTTATCTATTGACTAAAGTGAATTTTTTTGATTTGATTGGTTGTAGATACGTGGTATGAGACCATATTCATTGAAACCCACGATACGTCCCCCCAGCCACTGACAAATGTCCCATACCCAGTGGAAGCCTCGTTCCGAAATCTACAAATTGTCCATACCCCGTAGAAGACGCGTCATTCCAGTTTTACAGTGTACATGTATTATATTTTAATTTTTTATCTCCAAAATATAGCTCATGACCCCTTATTGGAATGAGCTTGTCGAGTACCCTCCAATGTGGGGTTCATAGGCTATGTTTTTGAAACAAAAGAGAAAAAAAGAAATTCAATAATTTTTTTATACTAGTCCTATCGGCATATTTTCACAAAAACTCTTTTGCACAAAAATTCCATAGAAACCTGTATGGCTCAACAATGGAAGATAAATATCTCATGAAATAGATTTCACACACATGAAATAGATTGTACTTCTGAAACGGAAAGTCAATAGATAAATTCGTTACTCCGTGTCTGATCACGTGGTACGGGTTTTTACCTACCCGAAGCCAGCCGTATCCCATTCGGCCTTCGGCCTCATGGGATACTGCTGGCTTCGGGTAGGTAAAAACCCGTGCCACGTGATCAGACACGGGGTAACTAATAATATCAACGGTCTTCAGCGGGCAGCCTCCACGAACAGTGACTAAACAACGTTGAATTCCTTACAGAACAAGACTGGTGGACTGAGAACATTCTCCTTGAACCATTTCTGTGAAAATGACACAGAAATTGTTGTTGTTTCTGTCGAATAAACTCCAAATATTCGGGGAACTTCGGATCTTATCTCTTTTCCGTCTTAATCCCTTATGTTTTCTTCTGTAATAGTCTGAACTTCAAAGTTTGAAAAGCTGGTGCTGATTTAAAAAAAATTATATATCCATCACTCATTTCAAAATAATGTAATTTGTTTGAAGAACTTGTGTTGCTTTGATAGTACAAGATTCACCTGCTCTCTGCTTGATTACGGTGAATGGTAATATATCGCAAATATGTTAACTCTGTTCGTAAAGTAACGACAATATCCGCCAAACGCCATTTCGCTGAACCGTGATACTGAATGAACACACGTCGCAACACGGATAATTTCGTTCCTCAAACATTACCTCGTCTGTATGACTGATTTTGCCATTTTGTCAAATAGTTCTCAGAGTCTCTATTTAGCTTTCATTTACAAAAACAAACAGTAAATATGCTTCTTAGCAATTGGGACGAACACATATCATCTACTATTGTGGGACACAAGGAAATGGACGTCGCAGTTTGGGATAAAAACATGGGCAGCCGCCCCAAACCATGTTTAAACCTTTAACTAACGTAACGGCCAAAACCGACCAGCGCTATTCACAAATATTGCCATTCAATTTTCATTATTTTTTTTCAAAAACATAGCTTATGACCCCTCATTTGATAAGCTCGTTCCAATGAGGGTCATAAGCTATGTTTTGACGCAAAAAATGAAACAAATTAGTTATTCAATAATTTTATTTGCAAGTGTCGTCTGCTTTGCATGTTAGGTAAAGGGTTAAACTAACATTTGTAAATTTAGGGCGAGGTTGAAGATACAGTACAGTCGCCGTGGACTGGCCCCTTTCCACGGATGGGCAACATTTCCACGGACGCAATAATATTAGATTTCAAACACTAATTATAGGAATAATCATCAAAAAATTAATTAATGAAGCACCGAGTACAACCCGGTGCTTCATTAATTAAAATTTTGCTGATGATAATTTTTATTACCATGCGTGGATATCACTGCCCATGCGTGGATTACGACCAGTCCACGGCGACTGTACTGTTGCGTTGTTCAAGTCGCCAATCTTTTTACTGGCAAGTTTGTAAATGCGGCCTTTAAGTTCTGTTTAACTGTCTAAGACATTAACTGTGGCATCTACTTTGATACAGTTAAAACTAGAAGTCCTGTCGTGAAATGCGCACAAATAGCACGTTGATCTGCGTGTTAATCTACGCGTTATGACCATAGTAAGGCTATCAAATTATGTACACATCGCCTGTGCACAAGCAATATTTCAGCCAATGGACCTCCGGGTAACCCGGAGGTCCATTGGCCGAAACATTGCCTGTGTTTGCTATGAGTAACCAGCAGAACCTGCTATGCTTTGGATGCCATTTGATATGGCAATTGCGCGCAATTCCTACGCACAATTAACCCAAGATAAGCGCGCATTTCGTGACAGGACTTCTAGTTTTAACTGTAGTGAATATAAATTCCCACTGAAATCTATATGGAAATACTTTATGCGTTGCCACATTAAAAAAAGTTTCAAAGGACATCTCCCTAAATAATAGTCTGAAAGAAATTTATTTTGCTCTTTTAGATATGATTAAGAACAAGGTTTCCCTCGGAAACCCACCCTCAAACATTTGTGCACCCATCAAATACAACAACACAATATGTGGATTGGTTGGTGCCACGCGGTGTTGTGCTTTATTCTAATACACAATTCTGAATTTTATGTCGCAGCTCCAATTATACATACAATCTTATTAGGATGGCAAAAAAAACACACATGAATTCAATAAAAGCGACAAACCCGACTTCTTGTTTCCAAACGCAAAATGCCTAGAAGAAAAAAAAATTTTTCTTCTAGGCATAAACCTGCCCCAGACAATTGCCCTGCCTTAAAGTAGGAGATGCCATTATCAATCCATCTACCACTGTTAGAAACCTTGGTGTGTATTTTGATTCTCACTTAACCATGGTTCCTCATATTTTAAAAGTCTGCCAGTCCGCCAATTTTTATCTTCGGAAAGTTGGTCGATCCAGAAAATTCCTAACCACGCGTGCCACAGAATGCCTCATTCACGCATTTATTTCTTCAAGGCTAGACTACTGTAATTCGCTTCTACATGGTCTTCCCAATAAACAACTTGGCAGACTACTCAAAACACAGCAGCACGCATTGTGACATTAGCGAAAAAGAGAGATCACATAACACCTAAGTTGAAAAGTTTGCATTGGCTTCCTATTATGGCCAGAGTTGAGTTCAAAATTCTCCTCTTCACATATAAAGTAAACATGAAGCAGTCCCCAGCTTACATTGCTAATCTAGTAAAACCATATATACCGAAACGCCCCCTCCGTTCCACAAACCAAAATCTTTTAGAAGAGAAATCCTATGTTCTCGCTAGCTACGGTGGACGTTCTTTTAGCTATAATGCTCCTAGACTGTTTAACATGCTACCAGAATTTGTTAAAACAGCCCCTTCTTTGACAGCATTTAAATCTAGATTGAAATCCCATTTATTTAACAAATATTTTTAAATCCTATGTTGGTCATCTTTTTGTTTATGAGCAGTGTTGTAAAGCGCCATGGAACTTTTTTAATATTGTGAGATGTTTGCGCTATATAAATGTATATTATTTATTATTTTTATTTTTACATACAATTGAACGAAAAAGCGGAGATTTGGTGTGTACTCTTCCGCAATAGCTCCTGAACTGATTCTATTTGACCAAACAATCAGCAACTCTGATTTCTACTCTGTGCGCACAAATTTTCGAGGACACCCCAGGGAATACAGTTTCTTTCTTATTCACCCTGTTCAACCGAAAGACATTATTATACCTTAGAGCTCTACTCAGCCACCCCCCCCCCCCCCCCCCTTAACAGTCATATCCTATCAGAGCTATCCACGAGACATCCATTCTGATTTCATTGCTTTTTCGTATTTTGCCACAACAACATAGCAGATGAACCCTCATTACAACGCGCTCGAGGAGCCCGTTCCATTATGTTTAAGATAAAAGAAAATTTTAGTAGTTAGAGAGTTCGTTTGGAAGTGTCGTTGTCTTCTAGCCGTGATAGGCAAAAGTTAACACTAACTGGAGAAATAAGTTCTTCAGTTTGTTTGATGTAATGACGTAAGGCACACTAACTATGTTCATTTGAGCTACCAGATCAATACGAAATATTTCAGTTGTTCATCGACAAATCCGCGAGGGAAAGGCAAGGGATACTGGCCATCTGTCTTAGTAAATAACGACTTGACACCTTTCTGTCTGCAAGAGCTAACACCTTCGACGCTGTTTAATCTAAATCCATTCTATGACAATCGTAGGTAGTGTACCAATATTTTGAATCGTTGTTGTTGTTGTTGTTGTTGTTGTTGTTGTTGTTGTTTTCGGCAACAGATAACAGTAACACTCTAAAATCAGTTGGATTAAAAATTAACATAAATCAGCTGGGTTGAGTGAATATGAACCCAATTGGGTTCATATTCACTCAAGCCAGTTGATTTGATTTAATTTTTAACCCAACTGATTTTAGAGTGCACATTTGCTGGTACAACCGGAAGAGTCATCATCCCACCCCACCCCTACCCCTACCCCCCACCACAGCCCCGCAAAATGTTTATTTTATTAAAGTGGACTCGGAAGCTAAGACCACCGTTGTCACCTAGCATGATTGAGTTGCACACATCATTGTGTTTTATTGCAGATTAGTGGTGCTTGAGGGACTCCCCTCCCTCTCTCTCTCTCTCTCTCTCTCTTCTCTCTCTCTCTCTCTCTCTCTCTCTCTCTCTCTTCCCGAGAATCGAGTTTGTATCTAAGCTGGTGCTGTTTCTTAGACACGTATTCTGTTCAAGAGATAATTTTGATGTGACAAATTGACAATCCGCGATTTCCGGCACAATGTGTATTTTTGTTGCATATTGGTTACCTGAAATTCAGAGTCTAACCTGGTCTGCGGGCTAGCTTATTCCCATCAGGAAGGTTGAACTTCTAGATTCCTCGTAAGATAATGAGTCAGAAGTATCACTCACAATGAGTTCTTATCGCGAAGGCTTTTCGCCTTCTGGAAAAAAGCGACTAAAATATATCAGTGCGATCTGGCGCCCGTCGCCTAATGCTCTAAGACTCCCACAGCTTTCAAAACAGTCTCACCATGCCTCGATATGTTCATCTGTCAGTATGTCAGGGACAGGTAATTTTCTTTAGCGCCATGAAGACGAAAATATTACCTGCCGCATATCGGTTTGAACGATGTCATAAATTTAATTCCACAAGAAAGGAAACGGTCATGTGAAATATAACGCAAACTCAAATTCACTGTTTAAGAAATACTCTTATCGGTTGCCAAGAACTATCGCAATAAGGCGACCTAGAAAAGAAAAGACCAGTGTGAAGTGGACACTTGGGACGAAATCGACCAATACCATGCGATCGTTTTCTCATGGGCGAACGTTTCAAAGAGAAAGGACCGAATTTTGATGTTTAATTTACTGTTTCCTAAATGTAATGAAATAGCAATTATAAAAAACCTGTCTCAATCTTGAATACTACATGGATATGTACCATCGATCTATAAAATCTGGAGCGCGGTCGCTCAGAAGGTAGAGATGCAGGCTGCAAGCCGACAGGTCCTCGGTTCGAACCCCAAAGGCGGCAACCGCGTTGTGTCCTTGGGCAAGATCCCAATTGCCCACGTGGGGCACGGTGGCGCTGTGAACTAAGGCGTACTGCACTTCGATGGTGCACTTGACTTCAAGCAATTCTTGCCCTGCTTGTGTGGAGTTAGTATGCTGGGAAGTCTAGCAGTTGCACGCCGTTGCTCGGTGGTTCTCTCCGGGTACTTCGGCTTCCTCCACCCGGAAAACTGTCCAACACGAGGTGACTCTGGCTGTCGAAAGTTTTTTTAAACCCCAATAAATAAATATCTATAAAATCATATTACAGAGGCCCAGTGTGCTTCTGTGATATGATTTAATGAGTCACTGGTACATTTTTGTATATCACGTGAATCTCAGACCGAATTAGACAGGATTTTGAGTCGAACCGAATCTAACCATTTTCAAGTCGTGAATATTGCACCGATAGTGCATCGATAAATTAAAGACGCTAACCATTACCAAACAGAATAGGGTTCGATCACTCTCTCAAAAATACATAGAAAAATAACACCCAAGTGTTAATGTTCTCCCCTTTCCATTTCGTCAGTGGAGATTCGACAGTATTGTGAGTAAAAATGCAGACAGTGAATTTCGTTCGGATCGCGTCTGGGTCGCGATCCAATCGAAATTCTCTACCCGCCTTTGTATTTCAGTACTGTAATCTAAATACACAATTTATCAACCTTACTTGTTAAATTGAATCCAGTTAACTTACCAAAGGCTTTATTGTCAAGAAAAACAAAATACCAAATCACAATAAGTCTCATTTATGGATTCATCGGCATGATGTGGGGTAGTATGCTTTGGTGACACCTTGATCATAAAATCTATTCCAAGAGAATTTTTATTAGAACGTTGGTGTGAGGCGTGTTTTACTGTTGCTCAAAACGAGTGCAGTCGCTAGAACATTGAACCCTTAAAATTTGAACAGTATCTCGATATGTAAATGACGTATAACCAGAGTGTAGGCAAAGCACTCCCCAAAATAGATTTTATGCAGGAAAACCGTAACATTTACGAATATACAATTCGAAATCTGTCGATAATTCCCTCATTTCTCAGACAAAATAATAATTATTGAGTTTGACACAATATTGATTATAGATGGGAGAAAAAATAATTCATCAAAATATTGGCATTTAAATCGTTGCCTATTTAAGTGCAGGACCTTAACGAATTACGCATGTGTATCAACGAATCGAAAACATTATCAAATACCTCGTTTGAATCATTACCCATTCAGTGCAGCATCTTGAAGAGCTGCGTGTGTACCGATAAATTATAGACACTAACCATTACCAAAGA
Source organism: Pictodentalium vernedei (assembly GCA_031216915.1). Lineage (NCBI taxonomy): Eukaryota > Metazoa > Mollusca > Scaphopoda > Dentaliida > Dentaliidae > Pictodentalium > Pictodentalium vernedei. Next base: position 263,399,788 of record CM062297.1, read on the forward strand.
CAATTATTTATTTATTGATGCTCAACGTCACATCAGCAACTAAGGCCATGTCGTTGCGAGAAAACGGCATAAAGCAACATATGTCATTTTCAGTTACAAAGTAAAATGATAGATTAAAAATAGGAAATAATTAAAATAAAATATCAAAGACCAGAGTTGTGATGATTTGAGACTTGAGGCTAGTTTAAAAGAATAAAAATATTTTTAAATTTATTAAAAAGGTTAAGTACTTTTAGAAATGATAGAAATCGGTGCGGGCACGTATGAAAAAATAGATCTCGTTGAGATCCTACAGTGAAATACTGCCCTCTAAAATCAGTGCAATGTAAAAGAATGTGCCCCACTGTCGACAGCTGTTAGCAAGGAACACATTCTGGACACATATTACCCTCTAACAAAAAAGAATGTGTAAGTCGTGTGTGACCAATATGCCATCGTGTCCGAATTACAAGATCTTTTCTGCAAAGTTTACAAGATAACTGGTCGGAAGCGATGGAGCTTGTTATCCCTTTACCTAACATGAAAAGCAGACAACACTTGCTAACAAAATTCTTGAATAACTAATTTTTTTCATTTTTGGTTTCAAAAACATAGGTTATGGCCCCTCTTTGGAACGAGCTCGTTCCAAAGAGGGGTCATAACCTATGTTTTTGAGACAAAAAATGAAAAAAATAATGAAAAATAAATGGCGATTTTTGTGAATAGCGCTGGCCGGTTTTGGCTGTTACGTTGGGTAGGGTTATTTGTTGTTCCCTCCCAATCCACCTGCAACACAGATTTAGTGTATTTACTGGTATGTGGCTTGTAATCATTGAATGGAATCTTAAAATTAGTGATAGGCTTGTTTAAAGCCTGTTTTGCTGCACTGCCTGCCCAGTGTTACCGGAGATACCAACATGTCCAGATAGCTAGCAAAACACGATACCATACTGGTCAGACATGAGAGTATTCAACTTCTCGCGAAATTCCAAAAGGAGAGGGTTCTTCGACCCGGGGTTGAGTAAAGCAAGCAAAGAGGAAAGATAGTCGGAAAATATAATCGACTTCCTTTCCTGTACATTCTCGATGTATTCAAGTTCAAATTGCAAACAGAAGAGGGATCTGTTTACTCTTTCAAAAATACAGCACTGGGGCGTGCCTTGTTAAGAAAACACTCCAAACGTTGGGTTTTGACTCAAATTCGATGAAAACTCACATAAGAGGCGTCAACAAAGATTGAAGTTGAAAACCTCTAGCTTCCATCGCGACGCGCAAGCCCAATGCATAAAACTTTTTTCAGGTCTTCTTTTGCTTTTTCTCTTGATTTTGAACTTCTTGTCTACATTATGGAATGTTCACACCATTGGAGAGTTAGTGTTTCTCCACTTTCTCTATACTTTGGAACAAAATATTATTTATTTATTTATTTATTTATTTATTGTTGTTTTAAGGTCACATATTTATGCACAATGGCCAATCATGAACGCGACAGTTTTACGGGTGAGGAAGCCGGAGTACCCGAAGAGAACCACCGAGCAACGGGGAGTAACTGTCAGCTCCCCAACATACGAACTCCACACAAGCAGGGTTAGCATTGGTTGAAGACAAGTGCACCATCGACGTGCAGTACGCCTCAGTACACAACGCCACCGTGCCCCTACGCGGGCAATGGAGATGATGCCCAAGGACACAACGCGGTTGCCGCCGGTGGGATTGGAACCGAGGATCTCTCTGCTTGCAGCCTGCACCTCTACCTCCTGAGCCACCGCGCTCCCCGAACAAAATATTTACAAATGACGACACTATACCTAAGATGAAAAGCAGACGACAGTTCAACACAGGATTGGTAAACTCCGAAATATTTTCATTTTTTGGCCACAAAAACATAGTTTATGACCCTCATTGGAACGAGCTCGTTCTAGTGAAGGGTCATATGCTATGATTCCGAGGGAAAAATCTATAAAATAAATTTTGAATGAAGATTTTTACTCGACTGGACAAAATCCTATGGACAAATCCTTTACAAAAATGACAAAGGTGGACAAAAGTCTTGCCATATTGTTTTTTACATTTTTATAGAAAAATCTATTTCTTGTATTCGAATCACCAAATAAAATGTATTTAAATTCTTATAACCTTTATCTGATAAAAATCTGAAAGTAGAAAGACCACATAAACTGGGTATATGCAGCAAACAAACCAGTTTATTGAATAAAGCGCGTAACATGGGGTGGTTATTGTCATCATATCAACGTTATGTACATGTATTTTGTTTATTATAATATTGTGGTTACAAACGCGAACATCATAGAATTTAGACTAGGTCGAGACCCTTCATTGTCAGTTTGAAATGCAACGACAATTTCATCTCTTGAGATTGCTCCGTTGAACAAGTAGCAACATATTAAGTTCATTTTCACATGCTGAGACTTTTGCGTAAAAAAACTCAACTATGCGGTCCTTTTTATGAACGGCATCACAACTTTAAAATGCGTATTTCAGAGCCAAGCTTCCAAGTACAAGTACATTTGGATTGCCTGTGTATTCATTTATTTATTGGGGTTTAAGGGGACACTTTTGATAGCCAGACACATGGTGTCGGGCAGTTTTACATGTGGAGGGAGCCGGAGTACCCGGATAGAACCACAGAGCAACGGCGTGCAACTGTCAGACTTCCCAACATACTAACTCCACACAGGTATGGCACGCATTGGTTGAAGACAAGTGCACCATCAACGTGCAGTACGCCTCAGTACAACGCCAATATGTCCCTACGTGGATAATGGGGAGAGGGGGTGTCTTGCCCAAGGACACAACGCGGTTGATGCAGGTGGGATTCGAAACGAGGACCTCTCGGCGGATTGCCTGTGTATACATTTGTGCCAAAAATAATGAAATCTACACATATTTATAAAAAAGAAATGTACAAAATACAACAGATAAGAGTTTATATTTGAGTATAATTCTATCGACTTCGATATAGAAATATTATTTTATTCCTCTCCTCTCCTTGTGAAAAGCCCTTCATTATCTAATTCAAGCATAACAGCTGTACCCAAATCAAATCATTTAAATACCGTGTTTCTGTGGTTATCGCAATCTCAATAGAGGAAACTTCATTGAATTACTCTGATTACAGTTAAAACTAGAAGTCCTGTCATGAAATGCGCACAAATAGCACGTCGATCTGGGCGTTAATCTACGCGTTATGACCGTAGTAAGGCTATCAAATTCTGTGCATATGGCCTGTGCACAAGCAATGTTTCAGCCAACAGACCTCCGGGTAACCCGGAGGTCCATTGGCAGAAACATTGCCTGTGTTTGCTATGAGTAACCAGGAGAACCTGTCGTGCTTTGGATGTCATTCGATATGGCAATTGCGCGCAATTCCTACCTGCAATTAAGCCTAGATAAACGCACAGTTCGTGACAGGACTTCTAGTTTTAACTGTACCTGTGCCACCCACGTCAACATTGGTTCTAAAACGGTTCAGTTGTTGATGTGTATTTTACCACAAACATTGGAGTGCCAAGCATCGCTTTAGCTACAATATGTGGAGAGTGTATTGCCAGCAAATCTTTCCATCCAAGCAACAATTGCTCATTTGTTGCAAGGCCCAACAAGCAAAGTTCCAGCCAATGGACCTCCGGGTTAAACCCGGAGGTCCATTGGCTGAAACATTACTTGTGCATTTTGTCCATATGTACAGCATTTGAAAGTGATACTTTGGGTGACAACTCCACTCCACGGGTGATTTAGTTACAATCCACTCTCCTCATACTGTACCAGTCAAATTCTTAAACCAATCTGAAGATAGAACCACTCCAGCCCTTAAATTGTACATCGCATTTTTTTTAAGTTCAATCGGATGGACTATTTTAGTTGGTTGGAAAAGCGTACAATTCATGTTTCCCAGTCCAAACTTGTTTTGACTAAACCTTAAAAGACGTTACCATTACTGTAAGATATGTGTTTGCTAACAATTATAAATTAAGACACCGACAGCTGTACTTTTATGATTGTGCCGAGAAGGTGGGCTAAATGTGTTAATAGCTTGATGTTTTCGATGTGAATTAATTACTTATTGATTGAATATCCCTAATAGGAGCACGGAAGAATATCTACATATTCTGTGATCATGGGGACACCACATTTACATTAACGGTAGTCCGTGCGCAAACTCCAAGAAATGTGGGTAAACAAATCTTCTGATGTAAGAATAATTGCGATAATTCTTTGATGAAACAACCAATTTATTAAACATGTTACACACTAAAAACTAAAGTGTTAAAACTGTCACTTTCAAGGTGTTGAACCCATTCTAACTTTTAGAGTTTGATTTTAACACTCAAAGTGCAATGCTTTAAGCATTTAGACATTACAATCGTCAGACATCTGAAACTTGAATGGATGGCACTTCCCATGTGTCTAGCATTGGTGTTTCGTCCAGAATCGTCCATAATTTGATTTGCGCTTGGTGGGTACATAATTAAAAGGACACAACGCAGATGATGCGACGAACTCTCGAGCCTGATCCGCGTCATCTGCGTTGTTTCCTTTTAAGTGTCGCGACATTACACTTGTCAAGTGGTATTATTGTAACACCTGTCAAGTTCTGGGATATCTGCACTTGAACAAAGTGCTTGTTCAGCACTTAGTAAGTGTTAAATACAGCACTTCAAGTGTAGTTTTTAACACTTCGGTTTTTAGAGTGTATCATCCCTTGAGTGGAACAAGGCGCCATCTTAAATGCTTTAGCAGCATTGCAGATGGCGCCGTGTTACATTCGAGAGATGCTATAGCTTTGTAGTCGGAACTAATAGGATTTATTGAAATTTAAGAAACGCATTTTATCATGGCGCTATATAAAAAAAATCAGTAAAGATTTGTTGGTGTACCCTGCTTCTGTGGTGGTCGTCCGGAATTATTTCATGAATAGTCCGTTACTGCTGGCAATGAAGTTTCACGTGCCAAACATGGTTGCATCAGGGCGGTGGAGGTGGATGCCACTCAATACGCCAACAAATCAGACACCCAGATCTCGACAATTTCCAAGTTATCTCAAACAAATTTATATTACCTCCAAGAATGAAAGGGGAAACAATCTATTTTGTTCATAAGTCAAAAACGTCCCGGATGGGCGAACTTCGTTTTTTTTAAATTCAGTACTCGAATTCTCGGAAATTATAAAGAGGTTTACAGCTGAAGATGCATGCTTTTTTCTAATTATGATGGAACGTCGGGACGAAGATTAATGCTTCCTGTCGCATAAAAAATCGCTTTTTCTATATTACCTTTAACGACAGTAAATAAACAGCAGATAATATCAAAAGCAGCATCCCAATTATCTCATCAAAAACGTGTCCCAGAAGCAGTTACTTCCGGCGTTCTTGATCTAGCAATTACGCAATTGGAGATTAATTTTCTCTTTTGAGGGCAGCAATTTCATTAAATAACTGGAAACTCTTGAAGACTCGAAAGACTGTGTGTTTGTAAATTATTTTTCTTTTCATATAGCTTGGGTTATTCTTATTGCAGCAAGTATTGATCTTGTAGTTAACAAGAGAAAATGTTTGTTCAAGTTTTCATCGGCAATGACAAATAGTTTTTATGGATTTTTGTTTTAATAACGATGTTCAAATCCACAATACGATACTCTCAAAAACAGCCAAGTTCTCGCAACTGTCATCACATTGGTTATTCAACCAGGAGTGGCATAAACATAAATGGATTCTGCTCTTTACGACACAGCCACTTCTATTGTCAAGCGACACGGTTAATTACCAGTAAGCATACATCGTGATAAAAATGCCCTTTCTGGAACTGCTGGTGTGTTTTCAGTAACGCCTTACGAATCTAAAATTTCGAGACGAATTAAATCTCGAGTCCAATCGTACTTGTTCAAGTTATAGATATTTCACCTTCTTAACCCTTTATCTGACACGAAAAGCAGACGACACTTGCAAACAAAATTCTTGAGGCACTAATTATTTTCATTCTTCTCTCAAAAACAGGCCATGACCCCTCATTGGAACGAGCTCGTCGAGCTCGTTCCAATGAGGGGTCATGGCCTGTTTTTGAGACTCGACGAGCTCGTTCCAAAGAGGGTCATAACCTATGTTTTTGAGACAAAAATGAAAACATAATGAAAATTAATTGGTTATTTTTGAGAATAGCGCTGGCCTTTTTGGCCGTTACGTTGGGTAAAAAGTTAATCAAAAAACAGAATATTCCAGAAATGGAATGAAAGTAGTTTCGAAAGCGGAACCAATTCAAACTCCTTTTCTATCATCCGATTTCCTATACAGGAGAACTGGTGAAAGAAGAAGACTTCAAAAGAGACACGTTGTAGCATTTTAACTGTTTGAGGGCTAGATTATTTTTGGTGGTCTGAATTTGCTATTCAAAATTTGTTTATTACAAATTATTGGAGAGTGCCCACAGGAACTATCCAATAATTTGTTAACAGAACAAATTTATATAAATAAAATATTATTTGCGTTTGACTGAATATGAAGCATAAACGAGGAAAATACTGGCTTTTGCTCTGGTACCCTCATTTTTCGAATATCCCTGATAGTGGCTTCTAGCACTCAGCCTGTGAAGAACATCTAAGCAATTCGAACATTTCCGAATCAGCCAGACTCGAATGGAATGGAATCGAATCATCGGGCAATTTTGAATCGAATCGAATTTTGAAGCTTCGCTGGGGTTCAGTTTTCGGGGCATCAACAAAATGACAAACCATCCAAATGGATCTCCGCATCAAGAACATAACAATATTTCAAGTTGAGTAACGCATGTGAATTAGACAATTATACTAGGGTACATCAAATGAAATAGCTTCCGTCTTGTAAGTCTACAGTAATGTTGTCACAAAAGTGGACAAAAACTTTCGACAGAATCGCAACTGGGTTGCGATCTGGTCGAAGTTTTCGCGCCGCTTTCCTCTATCGCAACACCTGTAGAATCTCCCCTGTCGAGACGTATACGAGAACACTGGATAATATTAGTTGTCCGTGTCTGTTCACGTGGTACAGGTTTTTATCTACCCTAAGCCAGCCATATCCCATGAGGCCCAAGGCTGGGTGACGATTTCATCCATTGACAACTAAGACAGTCAATGTTTGCACATACTCTGGGTCCCATTTGTTTGGTAGGAAAGCATGGTATAAAACTAAAATACGAGACAAATGCACGACACGGAAACCTTTCGTGTAAGTAGGCGGAAATATCGTGGGTTCGGACGTTTTCCACGCGATACGGTTTTATATCGACTAGATCTTGACCAATCAAATTTCCGTTTACATTACCGTCAATGGATAAGAGACGCCATTTCGTTTATTTTACTTGATTCCAACTTGATTTCTCAAGCCTTTTTTATGAAATATTGATCAACAGGTATAAGATTTTCGCGATAAGGTCAAGACAAAATATGTGATCACGATTAAAGAAAAATAAAAGAATTGATCGAAAGCATTCTTCGGTGTTCAAATTGTTTATAAATGATCGTTTAACCTACATCGCAGAGGTAGTGGGCCAAGAATAGTGGTTCAAGCTAACATATATTAAACCCACCGTCACCACAGAGTGTCAATGTTGGCCTATGGTATGGCCTCAACTTTATGACCAATGGTCGCGACTGGCTATCGAAGTGACGTGCTAATTCGATAATGTCGAAACACAAAATGGCTATGTCTGGAAAATAAAGGAATGCACTCCAAGCAACGACACACTATATCAATTATTGACATATTTTAGCGACACCGCCAAGACCGGCACCCATGAAAATACAGCGTTAATAATCGCACGATTCTATAGAGCTGCTAAATGGAATTAATAACAAACCTTCGCGCGCGGTCGCTCGTTGAAAATTTCTATTTCATCCGCTAGTCACTCAGGAAATAATGATGGTGTCCATCCAAAAAATATTGATACCCTCTTTTATCATATGACTCGTCCCTTTTGTTCACTTTAAAACATTTGATATTTTGTTTTCATATTAATCAGTGATAAATAAAGCCTTCCGTCAATTTCATTGGTCAATTTCAAAACTAGACAATTTGATTGGCTGAACAAAATATAACTGGTCTACGTTTTCATAATTTGCATAATTAGAGTTGGGAGATTTCATTGGTCAATTTCAAAACTGGACAATTTGATTGGCTAAACAAAATACAACTGGGTCACATTTGCATAATTTCAGTAGGGAGAATTTACGTTATTTGTCCTATTTAGGGTGTGTTATATTGTATTAATCTTTTACCTACAAGAAAAACGCCATTCATTTTTTTTTATATTTTCACTTTTTGCTTCCAAAACATAGGTAATGACCCCCTCATTGGAACGAGCTCGGTGAGCTCGTTCTAATGAGGGGTCATAACCTATGTTTTGGAAGCAAAAAATGAAAATTATTAGTTATACGAGGATGTTTTTTCCAAGTGCCGTCTGCAACTCAAGTTAGGTGATGGGTTAAAAAGTCATACTAAGTGGCCAATTTGTGAGTGTGTGTGTCATATGATAAATAGAATATGAAATGAGTGTTTTTCTGATACAATATTTATGAAACTCGTCCGAATTTTCCGTTTGGGCTCGCAAGAGGCTCGGCAAAACGGAAAATTCTTAGACTCGTTTCATAAATATTATATGAGAAAAACACTCATTCCGTATCCTCTATTTATTATATGCTATCATATAAGATAACGAAAAATGTCTAAGAACTATTTTTGGTGACTATTGTCACGATAAATATAAGAGGATATCTCCTAGGAAGTAAGGCGCACCACACAATAAGTTTAGATCGATATTACTGCGCTAGTCTTTGGCATTTTAATTGCCATTAAAACATAGCAACACATATTATAAAAAAATACCCATTGCTTACTGTAAGTAGCAGAATTAATTTTTCCGTTAGTGACTACGGGGAAATGCAAGTTTTCACGAACGGCCTAAAGCTACGAGCGAAACCGGAGATTTCCTTGCAGTCACTCCGGAGATAATTAAGATACCTACTTGAAGCAGTATCCTCTATCTATTTCTATATATTTAAGGGGATAATGATATAGCCTCTATCGGCTGAATACTTTACAAACCTTTTGTTAAGACTACGCTAAAAATTAGTGGCAACCAGTTACCAGTACTGTTACCATAAAATGTTAAGATAAAATAGCCGCATTTTGTTTTTTTCAAAAACGAACTATTCGTTCGACCTAGGGGCAAAACCTAGAATCTGATATTTGATTGGGTTTAATTTCGCCAGAAGTCTGTAATGGGGTTCCTTCAAATCGAAATTTCTATCCTCGAGTTAAATCGCGAATCGAATCGGGGGCCAGATGTCGACATTATTTATTTATATTTATTTATCTATTTATTTATTGATGTTTTAAGGTAACATACTTGTGCACAATGGCTAATCGTGACTGTGAAAGTTTTACGGGTGGGGGAAGCCGGTATACCCGGACAGAACCACCGAGCATCGATGAGCAACTGTCAGCTCCTCAAACTTCTAACTCTGTTCAAGCTCCGCTCAAGCAGGGTTACAGTGGTTGAATACGTGCGCACCATCGACGTGTAGAACGCTTTAGTACACGGCGACGTCGTGCCCCAATGTAGGCAACCGGGATAAAGTGCCTTGCCAAAGAACACAACGCGGATCGTCCCGTACGGGGATCGAACTCGGGACCTCAAGCATAGAAGTCCAACAGTCTACCACTGAGCCACCGCGCTCCCCGTCAACGTCGACATAGAATCCGATTCGAATCGGAAACGGCGAGAAACAATTTTCGTGAAACCACTTGTTGTTTTACCAAATTACCTAATCATCCCATATCTATACCCACGACTCGCACGTGACACGGGTAGTATGAGAACCAGAATGTCGGGGCACAAGTTACGTTGCTACAATAGTACTGATAGAGTGGAGCGCGGGATACTCGCGCTCCACTCTATAAGTACTGTTGTAGCAACGTAATGTGTTAGGCAGGTAAGCATAAGCCGATTGAACCGAAGACACAACAGGCTACCTTTCTGTCATTTCTGCGGCATGATTCTGTCGATAGAAGACATTCATTTGCCATAGTCCTTTCGGGAAAAAAAACATGAATAGAATAGAATAGAACAGAATAGAATATAACTTTATTGCAATAAATCACCCGCACTGGGGCAGATTGCATGTATAATAATACAAGTACAATGAACGATAATTAAGAACATTTGATACAGTATCACCAGCAATAGAATATCCTGTCATGCCTCAATATAAAGTCCTTTTATAATATATGTGTTACCCGATTCGGTAATATACCAATCAGGAAGGCGAGTTGATGTCGACCCCGAATAAGGCCACTGATACCGACATCGAATAAAACTTCTGAGCGTCGCAAGGTTCTAGCCTTTACCATAGTCATGAAGACTTTGTATAGAGGTGGCTAACGTTATAAAACTTCTATAATAGTATTTTCTAGAATTTTGATTTCTATTTATAAATATAAATGACTGGAATAAATCATTAGCATTTCAAAAGCCGTGGCAATTTACCAAACGGTGCCTACCTACCGGTTTTTTGTTTTTGGGGGTTTAACGACAATCTCAGCAGACAGGGACACATCGTGTCAGACACTTTTACTGGTGGGAAAGCCGCTGCACCCGGGAAGTAGCACCAAGCAGTGGCGAGCAACTGTCAGACTTTCCAATTTGCTAACTCTACATTAGCTGAGATAGTAGCAGCTGCAGACAAATCCACCGTCGGCGTGCAGTAAGACTTGATGCACAAAGCGGCACATTGTCTCCACGCCGGTAATCAGGCTTAAGTGCCTTACCGAAGGACACAATGTAGTTATCGCTCGAACCGTCTTTCAGTTTAACCCTTTGAACCCTAGCGGCCGCTTTTCCGGCCAGGAGTGGGGGCGCGGTGGCGTTGTGGTAACCGGTAAGCAACGTCGAGCCCGGTTAGTCCTCGGATCGGATGGGTGACCGTCTGAGCGATCGATTCGGACTCCCGTGTTGTGTCCTTGGGCAAGGCACTTAACCCCGATTGTCCACAAGGGGGCACGATGACGCTGTGTGCTAAACCGTACTGCACGTCGATGGTGCGCATGTCTTCAACCAATCTAACCCTGCCTGTGCTTCAGTGCAGAGTTACGATGTTGGGGCAGCTGCTTGTCGTTGCTCGGTGGTTCTCTCCGGATACTCCGGCTGCCTCCACCCGTAAAACTGTCACGGTCATGATTAGCCATTGAGCATAAGTATGTGACCTTAAAGACCAATAAATAAATAAATAAATTCCGGCCAGGAACATGATACCCCATAACGTTATTAAATAGGATGGCTGTTCAGTAAACATGTGAGGTAGACCAATCAATATTTTCAACGTGTAGCCCAGAGGCTGCACGTTGAAAATATTGATTTGTCTACCCCAAATAATGAATATGGACTCTTCTATTTGCTGCCATTGAACTGGCATGGTAGATACTACCAGAGTTAAAGGGTTAAAGTGCAATGCTTTAATCGCTGAGCCACAGCGTACCCATCTATCCGTCGGTAAATTACTTCGGTTTAAACAATATTTTATTACTGAAAGTGTCAATTGTATACATCACGCAAACAGGTAAGAAAGAACAACTCATGATATGAATAGTATACAATGTAACAAAACAAGCGAATCAAAGAAGACGTGTAAGAGATTCAACAGTAAGCTGTAAGCTGTTGAAAGTCGTCACTCTTGTTGGATAGAGTATTTGACTGGAAGATGACATGAGGCATTTGCTGGACTAATGTTGTTTAAACCAGTAGAAAGATAACAGGAAGAAGAAAATAAAGATAAAACAAAAGAAGAAACAAAACGAGGATTAAAATGAGGATGAAGACAACTTCAATTAAAAAAATCCCTTTGTGATCTGAGTGAAGCAGACATGAATGGGGTTGATAGTTGTGTAATGCACTTATTTATAGTGTCGCGAAAAAATTAAAAGTTCGTGTCAATTGGTTAAAATCATTATATCAAATCAGGGGCACCTTTACCCACGTAGGCCACGAATTCGCTGCAGCTAATTGAACTGGTTGCGTAGGTAAACTGTCACAGCTTGATTTAATGTCATAAACAGAAAATACACTTGTGGGAAACACAGTTGTAAAAGTATGGCTTCATTTTAAAGATATTAATAAGTCTACCTGATGAATGGACTCTTCCAAGACAAGTTATATTTCGACTGTGATGATGTTATTTTTAGAAGAAAAAAAACAGGAATGAAAGAGTTAACAGCAGGCATGTCAACCGGTACCGGTACCACCGGTTCCTTCATACTCCAACCGGTACCGGTACTGAAGCGGTTGTCCCGCCGGTACCGGGACAAAATTATTTTATGGGCAAATTCCTAACTGAACGAGGGGAAACGGGCTAATAATTCGTCCCCTAAGTAGCACATAGAACATATTGGAACTCAGGGGACGAATTGTGTATGGCACACTTACACGACATACTTTCAGCTTATTTGTGGATGAACAATCAAAACCCTCTAAAGGGGCGTGTTCTGTCTGCACCACAACCTCGATAAGGCCGACCATTTTAACTTTCCAAACGTGGGAACAAAGACAACGAAACCACCGTCATCGGCTACTTCAAAGAAATTATTCTTTGGTGACATCAAAGTAATCTTTAAAGCACGATTTTCATGCTTTATGATTACTTTGATGTCGCCGCAGAATAATTGGTACAATGCCATGTTTGTCTTTGCGATCTTGGGGACTGGATCGGTTTAAATACGAACTTCGCGCCGTCTTAGGATGTTCACATGTCGAAGTACCGATACCGGTTTCGACGGGACAGGCACTGTCCCGTCCTAGTACCGGTTAACCCTTTACCTAACATGAAAAGCAGACGACACTTGCAAAAATAATTCTTGAATAACTAATTTTTTTTCATTTTTTTGTCTCAAAAACATAGGTTATGACCCCTCGTTGGAACGAGCTCGACGAGCTCGTTCCAACGAGGGGTCATAACCTATGTTTTTGAGACAAAAAATGAAAAAAATAATGAAAATTATTTGGCGATTTTTGAGAATAGCGCTGGCCGGTTTTGGCCGTTACGTTGGGTAAAGGGTTAACAGCAGACTGTTCTAAAAAAAGACGTGTGCAGTCCTCTTCTTGAAAGGTGATGATACATCAGTGGCGGCGGGGTTGAAAAATATAGCTTGTAGCTCGTTCTGCGCAGAGCCATAAGCTAGCTAAATATTAATTAAAAAGAGCCTCTTGCTAAAATGTAATTTAGCAAAAGATGGGGAGGGCAAAATTACACTAAAAAATCAGTTGGGTTAAAAATCAACCCAAATCAACTGGGTTGAGTAATTAAAAACCTAATTCGGTTAATATTCACAGAATCAGTCGATTTGGGTTGATTTTTAACCTAACTAATTTTAGAGTGCATGACCTGAAAAAGTCAGTCTCACCCCATATTAAACCGTAAACAATACTCGTTGTTATCTAGGAGCTTATTGTGAACGAATAGGCAAATGAAAGTACGGGGTACCCTATAACTTAATACTGAGTAACCTATTTATACTCGTGTTTTCAGAAGAGCAATATCGGTCAATAAAAAGAAGTGGGGTAGCTTAGGTCAACATCAATATTGCTGTATAAGCTTTTGCCGGTCATTGAATTGTCGGAGTAGCCATTATAAACTTCAAGTTGGTTATTTTCAATATCAGAACTACTGTTCGTCGATGTTTATAAGCAAAAATATTTTCAGCTTTTGTTTTTTTTTTTCAGTTGAAAAGTTAGGGTCGTCATAAGAAACTTCAAGTCCGCAGACTTACAGAACGTGGAGGGTGGATTGTAACTAAATCACCCAGGGAGTGTAGTTATCACCCAAAGTATCACTTTTAAATTCTGTACAAGTAGACAAAAAACACAAGCAATGTTTCAGCCAATGGACCTCCGGGTGTAACCCGGAGGTCCATTGGCTGGAACTTAGCTGGTGCTTGTTATGCTTTGAAACACATTTGCAATTATTGCTTGGGTGGAATCTCCACTCCGCGGGTGATTCAGTGATAATACCCTCTCCACGTACTGTAAATTATCATTTCTACTGTTTATCGAACCATGTTTGAAACTTTCTGAAAGTAAATCACATGGTCATACTTCTATGAACGCCATCAACAACATTTTTGAAGTTGAGAGTTGTGGCAGGTTTATACCAACACGAGGTCTTTGAACAGCCCGAGCTCTTTTAGTTAAGCTGGCTACCCCGAGTAGCTGGACTTTGTGATTATCCAGCCTGATGGGTTCTTACTTCTGGCTTGTATCCAACTTTTATTTTCATTGTTCGTACTTCAATAAACTTTATTATATGACAGTAAAAATCTGGTGCTTTAATTGGCTAAAACACTCGTCAGAAGTGTTGAGAAACTCCAGTATTGCTGATCTGTTCTATTTTTATCTAAATCGAGTTGATATTTCACGACTCTGTCATTGTTGTCTATAAACAGCGCAGGTAGATTGAAAAAATTATTCCAAATACCTGTTTGCGATAAAAGAAAAAGAAATGGTATTGCCAGCTTGCTCCTTTCAATGCTTTCCATGTTCCAGTGTTTAGCAACTGTTTAAATATATTATTCAAAAAGTAGGGGATATCCCAAACTGATGTTGATATTTTCGGAAAATAGTATTGGATACGCGAGATTGGACACATCAGTATGTTACCAAGTTTAGTGTGGATCATGAATGTCACCGGCCCACGAAAACTGCATGCAGGTTTTTCGCATGAGCGCCGCGTTAATGTCTGTGGGGTACGTTTTGAAATTTTCATTTGTACTGGATGGGCTTTTTCGGAGGTTTCATCGTTCTTGTCTTGGTATAAACTCGTTCATCAATAGTTTCTGGTCGAAACGTAACTTTTGAGGTATGCGAAGACAGACACGTGACGAACGTTTACGTGCCGTTGGCATGTTGGAAGCTTTCATCAGACAGACTGCAGTGGCTCAAATTCTGAACGTTACTCAATCGGTGATTAGCAGGTTCTGGTCACGCTACCGTCAGAGAGTCAACGTTGATAACAGACGTCGGCCAGGTCGTCCAAAGGCGACAAATGCTAACCAGGATCGTTTCATCCGAACCACAGCATTACGTAACCGCCATCAAAGTGCCTCAGAAATTGGACAGCACCTGCACCGAGCGACAGATGTGCGAGTCAGTGGTCAGACTATCCGAAATCGCCCACACAGCTGGAATTTGTACTCTCGACGACCTCGAATAATTCCACGTTTGACTGAACGTCACATCGCAGCAAGGCGTAATTGGTGTGGAGCACGACAGCGTTGGGACAATCGTCGGTGGAGAAACATATGTTTTCCGATGAATCGAGGTTCACTCTCGACTTCCACGACAGGCGAAACAGAGTGTGGCGGCGGCGGAACGAAAGATACCATGACGTAACCGTTAGGCAGCACGATCGTTTTGGTAGTGGATCGGTTGTGGTGTGGGGAGTCATGACCATGACAAGCAGAACAGCATTACATGTCATCTAAGGGCGTGCCACAGGGCAGTACTACCGTGACAACATGTTAGCAGCTCATGTGGTGCCATTTGCGCGATTCACGGCCGACGATTCATTTTTCAAGATGACAATGCAACAGCACACAGGGCCCGTGTCGCTACAGAGTTCCCCCCCGGAGCAGAACATCACTACACTGCCTTATCCAGCAGTAAGTCCAAACCTTTCACCAATCGAGCACGTCTGGGGTATGCTTAGCAGGAGCCTACGACAACTCCAACAGCCCCTACCAATGTCCAGGAAGTCACCGCTGCACTGCAGGAAGAATGGAATAACATCAGTCAAGCTGATATTGGACATTTGGTGAGGAGTATGCCACGTCGGATCCGCGCTTGCCTCGCGAACCGAGGAGGATTTTCAAGGTACTGAGGTCTTGAACTAAATGTGGTAAATTCTCTGACTGACCATCCATGTCTTCTACAGCTCAGTGTGTGGAATGTTTGCTTGTCAGGCACCCAACTATCGCTGAAATCATTCACCAGATGTCAAAGTGCAATGCCTCAACTGTCTTTTTGATGAAAATATAAATATATATATATCTCACTTTTATCAAATACAGTGGAGCCAACTTAATTGGATATCTCTTAATTCTATATCCCTGTTAATTGAATATAATTTTCAAACACAAAACCATTTACCATACCTTCAGTACAAATTTGATCTGTTAATTGCATATGGGTTGTAGAGTAAACTCCTGTTAATTGTATATAAATTTTTATAATATGTCGAAAACATTAGTGTGATATGCATCAAATTCCCCTTATTTATCAACCTTTGTGGCCTCACTACATCCAATACATGCATTTATTCTATTATATCTTGTTTGACAGAGCTCTATGAGCTCTGTCAAATAAGATATAATAGAATAAATGCTCAGTTTACCCCCAGAACACAGGAAACTGACCAAATCCCTGTTAATTGTATACTCCTGTTAATTGAATAATTTTCACTGGCAAAATGGATATTCGATTAAGAGGATTTTTCTGTATCACCTATTTTATGAATAGTATATAACAATTAACTACAACATGGACAAGTAAGTTAATGCACATTGCTTCTCATATACATGTTGAAATTAAATTTATTTTGTTGCATATGATTATGCTGTTTTTCTTCAAAAAATTTGTTATAAAACAAGGCATTTACAAACGATTTTTTCTGTGATAATAGTAAAAATAATTGACTCTCCTTGTGATTGATACTAGGAATTATCAATCCTTGAAAAGTAATATTCTCCATGAGCTACGGGCGCGGTGAATATCACTTTTCTCTGGTTCATAATTCCTTGTATCAACCTCAAGGTAAGTCAATAATTGTATAATATCAGTATACGCGATCTGATTCCTTATTGATTCTCGTCTGCATATCAACATCTTTTCATTGCGCATAAATTCTGTATACAGTGGATTTATTACCAGATAGAAAGCATGTTTCAAACGCAAATGACACAGTTTAAAAAACATCTTCAGCTAATGAAAACCTTTACACAGAGAAAAAGATTGAAGTCGTGAAGTCGAAAATGTTCGCAAAACAATGCTGAAATGGTTTCGTTTGCGATTCTACGTAAATTCGACAAAATGCTTCGCGTGAAATGTTTTGACACGCAACGTTTCGCTGTTATTTCCAAAACATCATCATACAAACTTTCAGCAGTTGCTGAAAACGTTTCGACAACTTTTCGAAATTTACACCAAGCAAAGTTTTTCAATTGCTGGGACAAAAACACCCTAGGAGGTACTTGTAGACGATTGTAGGATAAAATACCCTCGGACAAAATACCCTTAGGACATAATACCCTCAAAAAAAATACCCTTAGGACATAATACCCTCAATGGGTAGGACAAAATATCCTCGGACAAAATACCCTCATATTTGTTTCATGTTCTGTGCTATCTGCCATTTATATTGTGCTTCATATTCAATTGCCATCTGCCATTGGTATTGTGCTTCATATCTATTTAGTTTAACCCTTTACCTAACCTGAAAAGCAGACGACACTTGCAAAAATAATTCTTGAATAACTATTTTTTGTCCCAAAAACATAGGTTATGACTCCTCGTTGGAACGAGCTCGTTCCAACGAGGGGTCATAACCTATGTTTTTGAGACAAAAAATGAAAAAGCAGTGAAAATTAATTGGCGATTTTTGAGAATAGCGGTGGCCGGTTTTGGCCGTTACGTTAGGTAAAGGGTTAATAAAAAAAATTAAAAATATTGGTACTTGTTATTTCAGACAAAACACCGGCTAGTGACTTAGATGCAATTACCCCGCACCCCCCCCCCCCCCCCCCCCACCCCCAACACCAAAAATCCAACTTTATATACATTTGGTCTGAGGGTATTTTGTCCGAGGGTATTTTGTCCTACCCATTGAGGGTATTATGTCCTAAGGGTATTTTTTTTAGGGTATTATGTCCTAAGGGTATTTTGTCCGAGGGTATTTTGTCCGGATACCTTGTAGACTTACTGTTAATGTAACGTGGTCCTTTAGTTGAAAATTTGCTAACCTTCCTTGCACTGTTTCTCGGAAATTTCAGAAATTGTGCTGGATGAATAATGCAGATCCACAATGTTTTATTTTTCATTTACTCCCCTTGTACTTTACAAATTAGCCCTTTACCTAACAAATCGAAAACATCAACCCACGTACGTTACAAACTGAGCTGTTAATTTTTTTTGTAAATTCAACAAAGCTCTATCATGTGACCTCTCATTGGAATGAGCTTGCCGAGTTCATTCCAATTGTGGTCACATGATATGATTTTGTTTAAATGTTTTTGAAATTTTTTTAAGAAGTAATTAAATTAACAAAACTTGATAATGTGTGCGTTGGGAAAGGGTTAAGAAAACATAAGAGAAAGCCGATGTTCACACTTTATGATTGACAAATAAAGAAAATATTCAATCGGTTTCACAAACTGTTGCAGAGAATGGACATCGTTATATATAATTTTTTATGATGAATTAGTATCGTTCTGTGAGATTTACGGACCATTAAAGAAATTAAATAACCCAACTACCCGCCAAAAATATGTTTTAATTATTGTCAAGCCAGTTTTCTTTAACCCTGGGTGTCATGACAGACCGGCTCCATTCACAAAAGTAGTTACTTAAATTTTAATATCTACTTCAATTTTTGCCTCCGTAACATAGCTCATGGCAACTCGATGGAACGATCTCGTTCCAATAAGGCGAGCATGCGCTAGGTTGGGAGGACACAATGAAAATATGCAATCATTCAAGAAAAAATCGTGTAATGCCGTCCGCTAGTTGGTAGGTATAGGGTTAAGATGGGTTAAAAAAAATGATGTGTCTTGATCTTAACTCTTATTGTGCGTTGTCGTCACGAAGGCGCCAAATGCTCCGAAATTACGCGATTGGATTTGACCATCGTTGCATGTTCGATTTTTTTCCGGAGTGGCCAACACGACCACATCTCATCCTCATCAATATGGGGGTATGCATTGGGGTCGCTGCCATATTTGTTACACCCTGCGCCACCACAGATTGGGAATGCTGACCACATTCTGCGGATCCTAATCAAATCGCATTCTGGTCGCAACACGCTTACTCCAGCGGGCAATATTGTTTAAAAGCACAACCGCATCACAAAAACGGGCGAAAATAGCATGGGAGCAAATGTCATCACAGTTCCTTCTGGCAGAAAAAATTCTACAGTGTTTTGGAGAGGAAAGTGGACAGAGAACTTCGTCCAGAACGCCACCCAGTCGCTATCCGTGCGAAAGCCTGTCTACTTTTCTAATCATAATACTGTAAAACTGTAGATCGGACGTGAGTCTAGAAAAGTTCAAAGGCACCTGTTCATTATATAAACTATAAAAACTAAAGCTTTCAATTTTCGTCGATCCGCCCGCGTAATATGCAAATTCAGCAGTTGAAAAAATATTATTTTTCAAAAAATTTCAACAAAATTTTGACTCTTTAAAACCGAAAGGCCGCTTTTTTATGCCCGCATTATAATAAGTCCTACTTTATTTATTTAAAATTATTTTACTTTTGGTCGGTGAATTTTTGGGGTAGACTAATCAATATTTTCAACGTGCAGCCATAGGCTGCACGGTGAAAATATTAATGGTTCTACCTCCAAAAATGAATATGGACTTTTTCAGTTAAAATCGAGGAGATGGAAAATGCAATCAGATTCAAACGGTTAACCCTTTACCCAACGAATCGCCCGCATCCGCCCGCGTAATATGCAAATTCAGCAGTTGAAAAAATATTATTTTTCAAAAAATTTCAACAAAACCATATCATGTGACCCCTCGTTGGAACGAGCTCGTCGAGCTCGTTCCAACGAGGGGTCACATGATATGGTTTTGTTGAAATTTGCTGAAAAAGTTTAAAAAATGATATTTAAAATAATAAATTTTGATATCGTCTGTGTTGGGTAAAGGGTTAAATTCTACAGCGAGGAGGCAATTCCGCATTACTAACGACACTATAAATTCAATTATATTGCTGTACAATATTTTTTAAGAAATCGTATTTTTCATTTCAGTCTGAAGTTACTCTCTGTATTTTGTTTTTGAATTAAAGACAGTGCTGCGTTCAAGTTCATCTGTACGGATGTGAGAGAAAAAATGTTTCCTACTAAATTATTTCCCGTCAGACCATTATTTCCATAAATTATTGACCGGTAGACAATGGGTCTTCAAAGCGCTCGTTATAAAATTCTAAGTGCCAGGAACTTCCAGGAATTATTGCACTCATAACAGCTAACAATGTTGTGTTTCTTCCTGCTGTAATTTTTGCTTCACCCTTTCTGCAGTCCGGAAAATTGTACGCTTGTAAAGCTTATTGGAAATGTAGAACCCTAGAGGATGGTTATTGGCTTTCACGGTTTTTTTTATATACCATGATCAGGAGCCAACCCCTCCCTTGGGGTTTTAGAAGTCATAAAAATAAAAATGTTCCATATTGTTTACGTACTCTGAAATATGGATGCGACTCAGTACATATTCATTTGGCAAAAAGGGTTCACATTGACAATCTGTACGAGGTCGTGAGCAATTTTTTTTCAAAAAGCGGCTAGAAAAACATGACATTGCCCATACATATGTCCAAATATTTGTGAGTAATTATAAAAGATTGGCTAGGTTATGTCGAATGTACGAATTTCGGACATTGTTTGACACATGTCGCAGTTCTTTCCAAAATTCCTATGAAAATTTCGGACATATTCTCAATCAGGATACGCCTGACTGAGCGGGTATATCTTGCCGCGTCTGATTCGCTAGTCCTTTTAACTGGTAGACTGCTAAATTATTTTTGACCATCAAATCTTGTACACATGTCTTTGTCTTGTTACAATTTATGGGAGAGTGCCTATGGGCACTCTCCCATAAATTGTAACAAGGCAAACCTAATGCAAACCTAAGGCAACATAATACAAAGCACATGCATTGAATGTGAGCCTTCAAGCTGTGGTACCTGCACTTCAGAATACAGCCCAAATATAGACTTCCAGCACTCTACCAGTTAAGTTACTCAATAAGGAAAATACCTGGTTTAGCGGATGTATCTATAGCCCCCACCTGATCCACTGGTCCAATTTAAAACTTTTATTGCTTTTATTTTTTTTAAACAAGCTATTCAATTTTTCGACAGAGGAGTTTTTACCATTTTTGCACATATAATGCAACGTTTTTTTAACTTATTTATTTATTTTTTTTTTTTGGAGAGGGGGGGGGGGGTTCTTTTTTGAGTTCGGCTTTTTTGTGGGGGAGGGGGTGGGGATTTTCCAGAAACAAATGTTTAACAGCAATGTCTTGTGGCATTTTTCCTCTTTCGATTAAATTTTATCATCAGTCAAAAGAAGCTAAACAAAAACTGTTCTTGCGTTTTTACATTCATCGAAATCAACACAAATAAATGTATAGATAAAGGGCTGATATGAGTCGTTTTATCTCCTCTTTAATAACTAAATTTCTATTCTACAAATTCTGTTCCAAGAATAATATAAAATACGCTCGACAAAAATGTGTGCTAAAGTTTTTAAATCCATTTTATCTTTTTTGTCAATGATAATTTTGAAATTCAATTGGTATGTTAATAGCAAGCAATAATATTCTATTAAAAAATATACGCGATTAGTTTTAGACAAGTACTTCTTATCTTTCATTTTTTTCATTTATCGCAGACTTTTCAGAGAATTGTAATTTTCATTGTTTCAATAAAGTTCCGCATTTTGCCTTCAGTACGCTATTAGTAGCAGTTTGGTGACAGTGAAATTATTTGTTAGAAAGGTAGCGAGTTGCAAAGAACAGAAAAATGAGTAGAATGTTATGGACAATGAATTTATAATTAGAATTATTCCTCTTGTTACTCCCAAATGTTACACACAAACGAGATAATGCGAAAAATAGAGCAAACTCGCACTGTGTACTAAGTTTGCATCCACTTTATGCGCAGTACTATACTCATAAAAGCTGACAGACAATTTTGACAGGATCCCGACCCAGTCGGGATCCCGTCAAAATTATCTTTCAGTTTTTCTCCCACAGCACTATACAGAACAGCTGCTGTGGATTTGTCGTAATCCACGCGTTGGCAGTATTGTCCACACATGCCTTTACCACGTAATAACAATCACCATCATCCAAATTTTAATTAATGAAGCACCGGGCTGTACCCGGTGCTTCATTAATTGAATTTTTGATGATTATTCCTATAATTGGTGTTTTGGAATCTAATATTATTACGTCCATGGAAATATAGACCACCCGTGGAAAGTGACCAGTCCATGGCGGCCGTACTGGAGAATCTTACCTGTTGAACAGGAGTGGGAGAATGTTGACTTTGATATGCTATTTTCCTATGTTTTTCTTGCCAAGGCATTGAAAGAGTAATATTTTAAGTATGAAAGCTCGATCAAGGTGTGTTAACGTTACACGATCCCAAAAATACGGATTCCAGTATTGTAACATTATGGTTTAGAAAAAAATATTACAGAGAACAAGATGTCACTGAAACAGAATAAATCTGTAGTGAGCGTGAGATTCTGTCTTGGATTACAGTTCGGTAGTCTTGTGGGCTCGTAGCCTAACTCCCAAATGAATTCTCCAAAACGCTCCTTGTGACTGTTCAATTGCACGGACGCGGCGAGCTCGTTCCAGCGAAGAATCTTTCAAAAACAAATTCAGAGTTTGATACAGCTTATTACTAAACAGAGATTTCTTCATTTCCTTGAATTAAAATGGTCCTCCCGAATGTTCTGATTTTTCGACACATGATAGAGGTGTTTTTTGTTTTACTTGTCTTCAAGTGAGACAATAAAATCTAATGTCATATTCATTTGAAAATGTAAAAAAAAATTATTGTAGTGTAACATGCAATTAGAAGCAAATTTTGAATTCACATTTAGCTGAAAAATGTTTCTTCGTATTAAAAAGTTGGCAAATAGTTGGCGATTAATTACAAGATTAATTATTCTATTTGTCTCCAAGTAACAAGAATTACTTACCTGTTCGTTATTCTGAAGTCGTAAAAATGTCGTAAAGACAATGAAAGAAACAAAGAATATTTTATCAGTGTATTAATTACCTCTATACGAAGACACCTTAGGGAATATTTCCGGACTCAATGTCTCTAACTCCGAAACCGGATATAAGAAATAAGACTTCTCAAGGAGTTTAGCGATTTCTACAAGTGCGAGACACAATCTAGTCACGTGATGCAAGTCTATCATTTGGCAGAATCCATCTATAAATTTCGATACATTCACAGCTCGGCCTTTATTGATGGATTGAGACACTCCTACAGGTTTTATGGTACCACCTACGGATTTCTTGGTTTGTGAAAATCGATAAACATCCACGCTTTATTTATCGAACTTTTTTCTTAGTGAGCAAAATTATTTACCACTCGATTTTCTCTAGAATGCTAGACAATAGAATTTTCCAGCAACGAATTTCTTCAAAGATGTTTGAAAGCAAATATGATAAGGTGCAATATATGCGAAACATAAAAAAGCACTTCGTGGGACAATACAGAAATTAATTATTGAATAAAAGAAAGAAATGAAATGGATATAAAATTATTTAGAAAATGTTAACGTCAGAGGAGTAATTAAAAAAATCACCTGATTGTTTTCATTTAACCTTTTACCTGACATAAGGGAAAACCAGCCTGCGCCATTTAGAAAAAAATACAATTCAAATTTATTTTATTATTTTTTTTTTTGTCTCGAAAACATAGCTTATGACCGCTCACTTGGAACGAGTTCGTCGAGCTCGTTCCAATGAGGGATTCATAAGTTATGTTTTTGATGCAAAAATTTACATTTTTAGTTATTCGTGCATTGTTTTCTCACGTGTCGTCTGCTATTCGTATTGGAAACGGGTTAATATGACACAGATTACACAAAAAATAACGAATATAAACTTATGTTGGAGATTAATTGAAAATTTAAATCAGACGAGATAGCCACGGCCGGATTATTAATTTCTTTTTTAAATTGATTATACCGTCACGGGCATACAGCGATGAGTGACACTTGGTAAAGAGAGAAGCGATTCATGCTCCGTTGTAAGAATGGCGCTTGGAATATTCTCACATTTCATCTCAGATCAATGGTTCTAGTTATGAATTCAACTCTTTGAATCTTGATGGTTTCTCCCATTTCAGTTCAATGGCATCAGTTGGAAGAATTCATATATTTGTTATCGAGGGTGGATAGACAACTTAATATCTTTAGCGCGCGGGCTTGAAGATTCACATTGAAAATATTGATTGGTCTAGCCAACAAACTGATTGCAGAGCCATTTGCGTTATGAAATTGGGGCGTATCACGATTCTTATCCGGAAACTGATCTCTTGCTTAACCCTTTAGCCAACGTAATGGCCACACTGGCCAACGCTATTCACAAAAAATCATTATTTAAATAACTATTTTTCCATTTTTGTCACAAAAACATAGCTTATGATCCCTCATTGGAACGAGCTCGTTGAGCTCGTTCCAATGAGGGGGCCATAAACTATGTTTTTGACGAAAAAATGAACAAAAATAGTCATTTAAGAGTTTTGTTGGCAAGTGTCGTCTGCCTTTAGTGTTTGGTAAAGGGAGGGAGGGTGCTGGTCCGTTTAATAGTCAAGATGAACAGCAGTTTTGTTCTGAAATGTGCAGTCCCTTAGCTGCCAACAGAAAATAGCGATCGTCAAAAGTCTAGAACAGATCGGAAGACAGCATGTATACGAAAAGAAATTTGCCTTAGAATCCTATTCGTACCCCATGCATAGAACAAATTGAAAAAAGCTTCTTTCTTGAATTTATGTTTAAATGACGAAGCTCTGTAAAGTTTCGAAACTTGATTCGAAATCGTACCGTTGATTCGATTCGTACGGAGTCGCGTTGTTTGTCCGCACGGTTTCGAATTTACAGATTTACAGTTTTACAGCCCCTTTCAGAAGACTTGATGATAAAAGAATATAGGGCCGCAACTAAGATTTTTTATTTTTTTGGGGGGCGGGGGGGGGGGGGACGTCGGTGCCCGAGGGCTCGGTCATATCGCCTAAACTATTTGGAACTTACCTAATTGCTTTTATAAAAGACTTAAACGCTACAAACATACGTTCTATTCATAAAATACCTACATGGCAGGAAATTCCTTAGAGTTTTATGTTGTCAATTACACACCAGCTAGAAAGAGGTGCCCGACGATCTGGGTGCTTTCAACAGGCCATGATCATAAAAAATCGTTTGTTATTGGCTACTCCCTCCTGGAA